>WFKR01000005.1:13717900-16117900 GCA_025331145.1 Rosa persica
ACAGACTTTCCTCAATATCAAAGTGAACTAGGTTTGATTTGAGGACAATGTGGCAGACTTGCTAATAGAGGCGGCAAACGGACCGGCCCGGGCCGACCTGGCCCATTTTAAGCAGGCCTAATCGTGTTTCGTGCCGTGCTTGGGCCGACTCATTTATTATCGTGCCGAGCTCATGCCGACCCATTTGCTTAAACATTAAGCCCGGTCAGGCCCATGGCCCGAGCCCATATCGTGTCGAGCCGTGCTCGTGCCGGGTCAATAAGCAGGCCGTGCTCGTGCCTACCTACTATAAAGCACGATTATAAAATCTTAATTTGAATAAATAAAATTAATTTTATTTAACTATTTAGAAAATTAAAATAAATTAAGTTCTACAATATTTTTCTTAATCTTAACTTTTTAAGATTAGTTTTCTAATATTTTTTATATTCCACTACAAGAAAGAAAGAAAGAAAAAAATAACTTAAAATATATTGTTTGTAGTATATTATTGTAAGATTAATCTTTATTAATATAATGAAGATTTAGTATCATAATATTCTTTCCTTCATTCTATAGTTGTATTATTATGAGATTAGAAAAAATACTTTATGTCAAAACAAGGATATAATGTTTTATTTCACTATTTTGACAATATAAAAAAATAGCATTGGTGGAATTGTAATGAGATTTTAAATAAAGAGGTCTAATATTCAAATCTCATAATTTGGTTTTTAAATATTTATAAAAACAAAATGAAAGTTTGTGTTTGTTATGGGGCGGCCCACAATATGTCGTGCTCGGGCTATGCCGAACTCATTACGGCCTTGGGGCGGGCCAATGGGCTAATATTCCTAATCCCAACCCGGCCCATTATTCTAACGTGCTCGGGTCGTGCCGGGCCACTAACGGGATTGGGCCGTACCGGGTCTCTTTTAAGCGTGCCGCGCTCATGTCGTGCTCTTGCGTAGCGCTTGTTTGCCACCTCTACTTGCTAACTAAGTCATTACCTAAATTCCACTTTCGAAAAACGTGTCGATAGCATCGTTTACGAAAGTTTACCGAACTCCCATGATCGTAGTCATCAGGGGGAGATGCAGACATCAAGAGGAGATGTCGACATGTATGGTCTCGAAACGTGAATGGTGTGTTGTGCTCTTTTTCCCCTTCGACCGATGTTATTTTTGTCCCACTGAGTTTTTGTTACTCGGCAAGGTTTTTTGATGAGGCAACGAGAAGAGCACTACATTTAGGCGACACAAGAGGGAGTATTCAAGTAAATCCAAAATATGTGTCTGGTCCAAACTCTAGGTTACTTGACCTAATGGTAATAGGGTTTTAATTAGAGATAATCTCGGATAATCTTAGAGATATCCATTCAATGTATGATTACCTTTCATTGTGTAATTCAGTTTCTATGCAATGTAATCATATATAGAAAGATGCCCCTATTATCAATGAAATGACACAACAATTCTCTCCCAATTTCGGTTGTCCTTAAACATATCCTAAATTTTATTTGAATTTTCAAAATGTGTTATTTTCAATTCAATGTAATTAAAATTTTTTAACTTTTTTTTTGTTACAAGACAATAGGGTTCCCCACTCTACCAGGGTTAGAGCTAACCTACAACCTTGACCCCACAAGACTTACGAAACTGGCCAATGTTTCAGCCCAACCCATTAGTATAGACCATAGTTCACCTTTAAAATTCATTCTCTACCCTATATATTTCAAAGAAAGTTTTTAGATAGAGCAAATGTTGACCATGTCTGTTACCCACCAAATTATCTTTTTCTGTTTATTAAATGTACTCTACAATTACCCATAATTAATTAAACTAAAATACCATAAACAATCCATGTATAAACACTAATTTACCGCATTCCATACTGAAATGTCATCAGCATCCCAAGTTCCCAACCGTCATGCATGCACACGACCTCCTTCACAATGAAATAATTTGACATGACACTCGTGTGCCAGTGCGCTTACTTTTTTAAATGAAACGGTGACACTACATGGGCATGAGTATATGGCAAAGCAGTGCACTAGAGGAGTACAGAGCAGAGACTAGTAGCGTAAAGCGTTCCATCAGTCTCTGGTCCCGAAAAGAAAAGGTAGGACTTGAATACTGATGAGTTTCTTTTGCCTTCTAATGAAAGGCCTTGGGTTTGAGAAGCGTATCAAGCGCTACACCAACTATCAAAGAATACTCTTGGTCGGAGAAGGAGACTTCTCCTTTGCCGTTTCCTAAGCCAGAGCTTTCAGCTCTTCCAGAAACATGGTAGCTACTTCTCTCGACGACAGAGGTAAGACCTTGTTTCTGAAACGACCTAGTTTTGAATCTTAATTCAAGAAACCAATTTCATGCTTTGTACACTACTTTAGTTCTGAAATTTATGGTTTGGTGATGACCCAAGTGAGATAGCTGATAGATGTGATGGGCAGTCCCTCTTTAATGGAGGAGGAAATTCATGTGAGTGATTTACCACATGAGGAAAGCATGGGTTGGAAAATTCAAAGAAAGTAGATAGCAAGCCATCTTGGAAGATAGATAGCAAGTCATCTTTGAAGTTAGGCATGGCAAACTTGGAAGAAGACTTGACTTTGCTTCCAATTGCATGCCACATCCATGAACCCAATTGCCTATAAATAGGCATCAAAGGTTGTAGCAAAACAACCAAAGCAAGAGTCATTCCAAACTAATAGAGTTTGAGATAGTAGTGAGATCCTCACTTGAGAGATGAGTGAGAAGAAAATTCCTCTTGAGAGATAGAGTGTGTGTTACCATTTTGGTGAAGTTTAGTCACCAAAGTGAGATTGCCTTGTAATCCCATTATTTATATAGTGGAAGAGAGTATTACTACTGCCCCGAGGATGTAGGCACATTTGCCGAACCTCGTTAAATATTGTGTCTTCTTTTGTTCATTTGTTGCTATTCTGCAAATCACACGAGAGGTGGGAAAAGTTAGATCATGGGATAACCAATTATCCATTGTCCTTGTATTAAGGCAACCATTCTTTCCCAACAAGTGGTATCAAAGCCCGGCGCTCATTGTTCGTGGCATCTCGTGGTGATCAAGATGGCGGAGTCGTCGTCATCGGCAGCAACAATGGTAAAGTTGACATCATCGAATTACTCCATTTGGAAGCCCAGAATGGAAGACATCCTTTACTGCAAGGATATGTACGAGCCTCTTCAAAATGGTGGAGAGAAGCCAGCAGGCAAGACTGACAAAGACTGGAGCATCCTGAACAGAAAAACTGTTGTAGGAATTCGTCAATTGGTTGATGAAAGTGTTTTTCATCATGTGGCACAGGAAACCAATGCCTACTCAATGTGGACAAAGTTGGAGTCCATGTACGAGAGAAAGACCGCACAAAACAAAGCCTCGTTCATTCGGCGGTTGGTGAACACAAAGTACAGGGATGGTCAAAGTGTTTCGGAACACTTAAGCGACTTCCAAGGCATGGTGAATCAATTGACGAATATGAAGATGGTGCTTGATGATGAGTTGCAAGCACTATTGTTACTAAGCTCGTTGCCAGATAGCTGGGACACGTTGGTGGTGTCATTAAGTAACTCAGCTCCTCAAGGCGTTCTCACACTGAGCACTGTAAAAGACAGCATGTTCAACGAAGAAGTAAGGAGGAAGGAGCAAGGAATATTGATCGAGTCAGAATCCCTCATCACCAACAACCGTGGAAGCAATAGAAAATTCCACAACCGAGGCAAAAGGAAGGATCGGTCAAAAGGCAAGTTCAGCCCAAAGAAGGACATCGAATGTTTTCATTGTGGTGGAAAATGCCACATAAAAAAAGATTGCAGGAGGCTCAAGAGAGAGCAGGCTGAGAAAGGTGGTGCCAGAGACACAGCTTTTACTACCTCATACGAAGAAGAGGTACTTATCATTTATGGAGAGAGTCATGTTAATTTGACATCTCAAGATACATGTTGGATCATCGATTCTGGTGCATCATTTCATGTAACCTCACGAAAGGAGTTCTTTATATCCTACAATACTGGAAATTTAGGTAATGTCAGGATGGGAAATGATAAGAGGTCCAAGATCGTGGGAAGGGGAGATATTTCCCTTGAAACCAACACAGGCCACTGCTTGGTTCTCAAGGATGTGAGATACGTTCCAGACATGCGTCTCAACCTGATCTCCATAGGATTACTTGATGATGAAGGCTGCACAAATGTCTTTAGCGGTGGAAAGTGGAGGCTCAGTAATGGTCCAGAAATTCTAGCCCGAGGGAGGAAAGAGAACACTCTCTATATGACTTATGCAAAAATCTATAGTGGGTATGCAGTTACTCTCGGAGAAGATTCGCCGGTGGAGCTATGGCACAAGCGGCTCGGTCACATCAGCGAGAAGGGACATACTGTTCTAGCCAAAAGAGAGGTATTAACTGGTGTCAATGTTAAAGATATGCCTCTAAAACCATGTACGCATTGCTTGGCTGGAAAGCAACATAGAGCTTCATTCCATCGTTCTCCTGCACCAAGGAAATCCAATGTTTTGGATGTTGTACATTCTGATGTGTGTGGTCCCATGACCACCAGTACTCTAGGAGGTGCAAGATACTTCGTCACCTTCATTGATGATCATTCCAGGAAGGTATGGGTTTATGCATTGAAAACTAAATGTCAATTGCTCGAAGTATTTAAGCAATTTCATGCCAAAGTTGAACGAGAAACTGGCAAGACATTGAAATGCATTCGCACCGACAACGGGCGAGAGTACATGGAGGCGTTCAAACACTATTGCAAAAATAACGGAATCAGGCATGAACGATCTGTTCCAAAGGCTCCTCAGCACAACGGAGTGGCCGAGAGGATGAACAGAACTATTGTTGAAAGAATCAGAACAATGTTATCTCATCCTAAGTTGCCTAAGAGCTTTTGGGGTGAAGCTCTAATGACTGCGGTTGATGTGATCAACCTTTCTCCCTCAGCTCCATTAAATGGTGACGTACAAAACAGGTTTTGGACCGGAAAGGACGTCTCATACAATCATTTGAAGGTATTTGGCTGTAAAGCATTTGTTCATATTCCCAAAGATGAAAGATCAAAAATTGATAGCAAGTCAAAAGAATGCATATTTTTGGGATATGGAAATGAAGAATATGGGTACAGGCTGTGGGATCCTGCCAATAAGAAGATTGTCAGAAGCAGAGATGTTATCTTTTTCAAATACCTGAACATCGAAGATACTCAGAAGACTGAGAAGCCTAAACAACCCAGGGAATATCCGATGAACCCGGATAAAGTTCCTCTGCCAACAAACCAGGATGGCCGAAGAGATACCGAAGATGTCGGTGATGCAGCAAATGACCCGATGATTAATGATCCAGTTGATGATGCAGCTAATGATGAGGAAGAGGCACCGGCCCCTCGAAGATCAGTCAGGGAACGCAGACCCTCAAACAAATACCCTCTACATGAGTTCGTTTCTCTCACAGATGGAGGTGAGCCAGAGTCTTATGAAGAAGCTCTGACAGATAACCACAAGGAGGAGTGGTTGGAAGCCATGCAAGAAGAAATTAAGTCCTTGCATGAGAACCAGACTTATGAGCTGGTGGAGTTACCAAAAGGCAAGAGAGCACTCAGAAACAAATGGGTGTATAGATTGAAGACTGAGGAGAATTGCTCACGACCCAGATTCAAGGCAAGACTGGTCGTTAAAGGTTTCAATTAGAAAAAGGGAATTGACTTTGAAGAAATATTCTCGCCCGTTGTGAAGATGACATCTATTCGGGTGGTACTTGGTTTGGCTGCAAGTTTAAATCTGGAGATTGAACAACTTGACGTGAAGACGGCTTTCCTTCACGGTGACCTTGAAGAGGAAATCTACATGGAGCAGCCAGAAGGATTCAAACTCAAAAGCAAGGAAGATCTAATCTACAAACTGAAAAAGAGTTTGTATGGACTAAAGCAGGCGCCGCGACAATGGTACAAGAAGTTCGATTCCTTCATGACTGAGCAAGGATATCAGAGGACAACTTCAGACCATTGCGTATTCGTGAAGAATTTCTCAGGAGGTGACTTTATCATACTACTCTTGTATGTTGATGACATGTTGATCGTAGGACAAGATGGTGACAAGATTAGCAAACTGAAGAAAGAGCTCAGTAAGTCTTTTGCTATGAAGGACTTGGGACCAGCAAGGCAGATTCTTGTATGAATATTACCCGCGATAGACAAAATGGGAAGCTGTGGTTATCACAAGAAAAATATATCAAGAAGGTATTGGAGCGGTTCCATATGGAGAAAGCAAAGTCAGTTGCTACTCCACTTGCTAGTCACTTTAAGCTTAGCTCGAAGCAGAGTCCTATAAGTGAGAAAGAGGAGGAAGAAATGACAAAGTTGCCATATGCCTCAACGGTAGGAAGCCTGATGTATGCAATGGTGTGTACAAGACCAGACATAACACACGCGGTTAGTGTTATTAGCAGATTTCTATCTAATCCAGGCAAAGAGCATTGGAATGCTGTGAAGTGGATTTTTAAATATCTCAAAGGTACTTCCAAAATGGGTTTATGCTTTGGAAGTGGGAAGCCTGAACTAATAGGCTATACAGATGCAGATATGGCCTGAGATGTTGACTCAAGAAAGTCTACATCAGGATACCTGATTACATTTTACAGGGGGAGCTATCTCATGGAAATCAAAGCTACAAAAATGTGTTGCTTTGTCAACTACAGAAGCGGAGTTCATAGCAGCTATGGAAGCCTACAAAGAAATTTTGTGGATGAAGAAATTCCTATAGGAATTGGGCCATAAGCAACAAAAATATGTTTTGCATTGTGATAGTCAAAGCGTAATTCATCTGAGTAAGAATTCGAGTTTTCACTCGAAATCGAAGCACATTGATGTGAGGTATCACTGGATACGTGATGTGCTGGAAGCCAAGCAACTGCAGCTTGAGAATATTGACACATATGAGAATAGTTCAGATATGATGACAAAGTCCTTACCAAAGGACAAGTTTGAATTTTGCAGAAGCGCGTCAGGATTGGCGCATCCCTTTATCTAAGTCGGGAGGGAGAGATTGATGGGCAGTCCCTCCTTAATGGAGGAGGAAATTCATGTGAGTGATTTATCACATGAGGAAAGTATGGGTTGGAAAATTCAAAGAAGGTAGATAGCAAGTCATCTTGGAAGGTAGGTGGCAAGCCATCTTTGAAGTTAGGCATGCCAAACTTGGAAGAAGACTTGACTTTGCTTCCAATTGCTTGCCACATCCATGAACACAATTGCCTATAAATAGGCATCAAAGGTTGTAGTAAAACAACCAAAGCAAGAGTCATTCCAAACTAATAGAGTTTGAGATAGTAGTGAGATCCTCACTTGAGAGATGAGTGAGAAGAAAATTCCTCTTGAGAGATAGAGTGTGTGTTACCATTATGGTGAAGTTTAGTCACCAAAGTGAGATTGCCTTGTAATCCCATTATTTATATAGTGGAAGAGAGTATTACTACTGCCCCGAGGACGTAAGCACATTTGCCGAACCTCGTTAAATATTGTGTCTTCTTTTGTTCATTTGTTGCTATTCCGCAAATCACACGAGAGGTGGGAAAAGTTAGATCATGGGATAACCAATTATCTATTGTCCTTGTATTAAAGCAGCCGTTCTTTCCCAACAAGATGGGACTAAAGATTTGGTCTCTCTGTTCAAACTAGAGGGTTTCTGGTTTCAACCTTTTCATTGATTGTTAGATGGGACTAAAGATTCGATCTTCTTGGTTAAACTAGAGGGTTTCTGATTGAGATTCTTTTGTATGTTAATTGTAGAGTCATTGATGAGGAAGTATTCAAAGGATATGAGCAATGTGATGGAATTGGAGAACAGGGGATGCGTAGTACTGCATGAAGTGGATGTGCACAGAGTGAGTCAACACCCTTTTCTGAGTTGTATTCGGTTTGAACGAATTTCTACAATTTTCCTCATGCCGGCTACTTGCGTGGTCAATTATCATCCGAGTACAATCAGTTTCAAATTGAGTTCATAGTTAGAACAAATCTCATGTATGCAGTTGTTTTAGGGGTCATGGTATATTTTATGTGTTGATTGAGGCTGGATTTTTTTTTTTTTTGGGGAAAGGGTTTAATGGTTATGGACTTGGGGTTTATATTAGATAGTTTTTTAGTGGATCATGTATACTGTGCGTTGACAGTGTAGATCTGACACTGAGTATATTTTAGGGGCAGAAGGGTTTATTCAAATTTGGCAAGTTCAAAAAAAGCCATATATGCAGTGTTTTATGACGATTATGATAGATTTTATGTGTTGATTGATGCTTTAGCTTGTTTTTGGGGAAAGGATTTAATGGGTAGGGAAACATATTAGATTTGAGAATTGAAGTTGATGCTTGGCTGTTAGGTTGTAACGCACTACATTAGCGGAGCAATGAAACAAGGTATTTGGATTGTAGATTAAAATTCATGACTTTTCAGGTTCCATCAGGATTTGGTGAGGGGATTCTTCAATAATGCGCGTGAAATGCTTACCGAAATAGGAGAAATTCATGTGACACACAAGACAACATATCCTTTCAGTCGATGGGAAATAGTGAAGTTAGCAGGAGAGGTTGGGTTGTATCTGCTTTAGGAAGAAAAGTTCTCAAAATGGGATTATCCACGTTATGAAAATAAGAGAGGAGCTGGGTTATGTGATCAAACTTTTCCTGTTGGAAAATGTAGCACCTTCAAATTTGCCAAGCTATTGTACCATTCTACCCCTTCCAGTTACTACATTAACTTGGTTCGGGTTTACGGTTGGGATTCTCGAATTAACAGCCCTTACATGCAAAAGTGTTTTTGATTGTTCGAAGGTGCATTTGGCACTTCTAAAAGCACTACAAAACAGGCCCTTAAATAAGAATTTGCCTCATCAATGGTCTAGACCGAAAATAGCAACATAAAATGTATGAGCAACATGAATTTTTCTCAAATTGTTTGTTCAAAGTGAAGAAGGGTCATGAGAATCATTGACAATTTTCCAGGTTGCATCAGGATTTGGTGGGTCGATTCTTCACCAGTGCATGTGAAATGCTGAAAGAAAGTGGAGAAGTTCATGCGACTCACAAGACCTCACATCCATTCAGTAAGTGGGAGATGTCGTGAGTCATCAACGTACAATACTAAGATTAGAATGATTACGTCTACCTTATAGAATTGACAACTGATCTACAACTAGGATTAATCATTCATTGAGCTGTAGTGTTAGTGATAGATGAGTTGTATACAGATGTATGCTTTATTTTTGTAATCCTATTTATGCTTCAGTGTAAGATGAATAGAAGATACCGATTTACTCGATACTTGACTTGGTAACAGAGCAGAGTTTCCTTGGGCCGTCTTTGTCCTTCTCCGCCCGTCTACATCACTAGGCGTCCGTCAAAGAACGACCAATCATCTTCTTCCTTGACTTCGACGTCATCTTCTTTGGCGCATCAGACCCAATCTTGCCTCATCTTTTCCGGCGAATCAGACCCAATCTTCCAGACCACCTTCATGTCCCTCAGTCCGGATTTGCTCGCTGTCCTCATCTGACCCGAGCTTCCCACCTGCACACACTGCTACAACAGCCCAGTCGCAGCACCCTTGCAGCCTCCAGCCTCCAAGCTCCATCAGCCCTCCTCTGATTCGGCCCCTCGCCCAGCTCACTGCTGCGCACCCACCGGTCGCGCAGCTCCACAGCCCGCCATCGCTGACAGACCATGCGTAGCTCCACCTTGATCCACTCATACCAGCCCAAACCGGCGCGGTGAAGCCTCCGGACGAGCATAGAGGAGCACACGATCCTCGCCCAAACTCTGCCATCTTCCAGATTTGCCTCCAAGCGTCGTCTGCCTTCTTGCCCCCAAGCATTTCGTCACCTTGTCATATCGTGACTGGTTCAAGCCTCCAGATCAGTCACTTTCTGCTGCCCAATCCCCGGCTTCATCACATAGCTCCGGCTTTATTGTTAGGTACCCAACCTCCTGCTTCAGACCGTCGGCTTCCTCTGAATCACCGTTGGGTAGAATTCACTCGGGTCAACTCACTTCACTCGATGGGTAGAATTCACTCGGTGGGTAAGAGAAAAGAGGAAGGAAAGAAATAAAAAAAAGCAGAAGGGGAGAAGTAATTTACGTGGGAGACAAAAAAGGCAAATGGCTGAGAGTCTAAAAAAAAATTATTATTGCATTATCTGTTATTGTTATTCCGCTGCATACTCTGTGATTGTGTGATATCCCTTCTATATTATTGCAATGGGTGGTAATGAAAGTGAAGGTCAGAGTTCCAAGATCAATGAGGTCCAGAAAGTTGAGGTTTCTGTCCGAAGTTTTTATGGAGTGGCTGGACAAGATCATCATACAACAGGTAGGGCTATTCCTACAGCATCTATGGCTGATCATGGTAAGATTGGCATGGCTTTAAAGATTTCTAATTTTGTTGGTTCTGATACTTGGATCATTGATTCTGATGCATCTGATCATATGACTTATGATAAAACTTATTTTGCTGAATTGTCTTCCCCACCAGTATCTTATGTTACAAATGCCAATGGTGAAGCTTTTCCTGTGTTAGGGACTAGATCAATCTGTATTACCCCAACCTTACAACTCCATAACATTTTATATGTCCCTGATTTGTCTCATCACTTGATATCTGTCCCACAATTGAATACTGAATCTCAATGCTCTGTAACCTTTTATCCCATGTATGTGATTTTTCAGGATCTTCTCACCAGTGAGCTAGTTGGACGGGGGTATTTGAGGGGCAGATTGTTCCATCTGGATTAGACATACGCTAGGAAGAAATCAGGAGCACAATCCCGCACCGCTTTAACTTCGAATTCTGACAAGCTAAGTGAAATTTGGTTGTGGCATCGCCGATTAGGGCATCCATCTTTTAGTCTTATGAAAAAGTCCATGCCTACTTTATTTATTAGTGTGAATGAGTCTGTTTTGCGTTGTGAAACATGTGTTTTTGCCAAAAGTCATCGTGCTACTTATTCTCCTTGTATTTCCAATAAAAGTGTTACTCCTTTTGAGTTAATTCATTCTGATGTTTGGGGACCTTTTAGAGAGCCCACTGTCTCAGGTATGCGGTATTTTGTGTTGTTCATTGATGATTATACTAGATTGACATGGGTTGCTCTTCTTAGAACCAAAGATGAAGTCTTTCCAGTTTTTCAAGCTTTTTGTACTCTTGTCCAAACACAATACAATAGCACCATTAGAGTCCTACGATCTGATAATGGGGGGGAATATGTTAATCTTGTTTTTAAAGACTTCTTTCAAACACATGGGATTGTTTACCAAACTACGTGTCCACAAAATCCAGAACAAAATAGAGTGTCCGAATGAAAAAACCGTCATTTACTTGATATGGCTCGTGCCATTCTGTTTAGTGCTCATATGCCTAAGTATCTTTGGCGCGATGCCGTACAAGCTTCCTCTCATCTTATCAATCGTCTTTCATTTAGTGTCCTTCAGGGAAAAATTCCATTTGAGGTTCTAGCATCTCATGTCTCCTTACCATCATTTCATAATCTTCCTGCCCATGTTTTTGGTTGTGTGGCTTTTGTCCATGTTCCTAAAAATCAAAGGTCTAAGTTGGATGCCCGGACAATTAAGTGTGTGTTTGTTGGTTATGGAGGATATCAGAAAGGGTATTAGTGCTACCATCCACCTATCAGAAAGTACTATGTCACTATGGATGTTACTTTCTTTGAGGACATGAGTTATTTTTCCTCCTCTGATACTGCTCTTCAGGGGGAGAATTCATATTTTGAAGAGCTGTATCATGGTAAGGAGGAGGAATTGGAAAGATATGAAGAAGTAACACTTGCAAGAGATATTTCGGAGCGTCTAATTGATATTCCCAATCCATCGAATCCAGTAGTCGAAGAAGTTGAAGCTCCAAGCATCCAGGCGCCAGTTTCAATCACTAAAAATGAAGCTGAAGACACAATTATCCCCTCAATCGTTGTTCCTACCCCTGACCCACAGCTCCCTGGTATTGAAGATCACTCATCTGAGGTATGTTCACCTACTAGTATTAATAGTAGTGAGTCCGATGTTGAACAGTATGTGTTGCCAAATAGGTCTACTCGAGGTCAACCACCCAAAAGATATGAACCCACTATTCATGCAAAATTAAAGTACCCAGTAGCTAATTACATGTCCACTATGAGATTATCTAAGTCATATGCATCATTTGTGAATCAAATATCTACTGTATCAGTATCTAACAAAGTACAGGATGCGTTTGGGATCCAAAGTGGAGGAAGGCAATGGAAGAAGAGATGAAGGCATTACAAAAGAACGATACTTGGCAGCTCATGCCTTCACCATAAGGCAAGAAGGTTGTAGGTTGTCGTTGGGTGTTCACCATCAAACATAATGCAGATGGATCAGTGAATCGATATAAAGCACGCCTTGTAGCAAAAGGGTTTACTCAGATGTATGGTATAGACTACGATGAGACTTTTGCTCCTGTTGCCAAAATGAACTCTATTCGGGTTCTGCTTTCCTGTGCTGCTAATTTAAATTGGTCACTCCGACAGTTTGATGTCAAGAATGCATTTCTTCATGGAGAGTTAGCTGAGGAGGTATACATGAGTCTTCCACCTGGGTATGTAGCTGTTTCTCCTGGTGATTTTTTATGCAAATTGAGAAAATCTCTGTATGGTCTCAAACAGTCACCTCAACTTGGTTTGGGAGGTTTTCACAGTTCATGCAGAATTTTGGTTACAAACAGAGTAACTCAAACCATACCTTATTTCTTAAGCATCAACAAGGGAAGGTAACAACCCTAATCGTTTATGTTGATGATATGGTAATCATTGGAAATGATACTATTGAGATGGATATACTACAGAGACAGCTAGCCTCTGAGTTTAAGATGAAGGACTTGGGCGAACTAAAGTACTTCCTAGGAATTGAGGTAGCTAGGGGGAGAGAAGAGATCTACCTGTGCCAGAGGAAATATATTCTTGACCTACTGACAGAGACAAGTATGTTGGATTGAAAACCTATTGACACTCCTATTGAGTAAAACCATTGTTTAGCAGAGTATCCAGATCAAGTACCTACTAACAGAGCTCGCTATCAAAGGTTGGTTGGGCGCTTGATTTATTTGGCTCATACTAGACTAGATGTTGCATATGCAGTGAGTGTGATAAGTCAGTTCATGCATAACCCAAGTGAGAGTCACGTGGATGCTGTTGTAAGAATTTTAAGGTACTTGAAGTCAGCTCCAGGGAGAGGAGTAATGTTTTCTAAACACAACAACATTCTCGAGGTTTGTGGCTTCACAAATGCTGATTGGGCTAGAAATATCACAGATAGGAGGTCAACATCAGGTTACTTTACCTTTGTGGGAGGTAATTTGGTTACATGGAAGAGTAAGAAACAGAAAGTTGTGGCACGATCTAGTGTTGAGGCTGAGTATAGAGGTATGGCTCATGGAGTGTGTGAATTGCTGTGGTTGAGAAATTTGTTATGTGATTTAGGTTTCAAACTCAAAAGTACTATGCAGTTGTATTGTGACAATCGGACAGCCATTGATATATCACAGAATCCAGTACAACATGATTATACTAAGCATGTGGAGGTTGATCGTCATTTTATAAAAGAAAAGCTTGATGCCAAACTTGTTAGCTTCCCTTTTGTTCCTACTGAAGAGCAACTTGCAGATATACTCACCAAAGGAGTTTCCAGAAAGATGTTTTTTATGACTCACTAAGCAAGTTGGGCTGGTTGATGTATATGCGTCAACTTGAGAGGGAGTGTCGTGAGTCATCAACGTGCAACACTAAGATTAGAATGATTATGTTTACCTTTCAGAATTGACAACTGATCTACAACTAAGATTAATCATTCATTGGCTGTAGTGTTAGTGATAGATGAGTTGTATACAGATGTATGCTTTACTTTTGTAATCCTATTTATGCTTCAGTGTAAGATGAATAGAAGATACCGATTTACTCGATACTTGACTGGAGATAGTGAAATTAGTAGAAGAGGCTGGGTTATATCTGGTTGAGGAAACATCATTTACAAGAGGGGATTATCCCGGTTATTTAAACAAGAGAGGAAGTGGGAAGAAATGCAACTGCACATTTCCTGTTGGACAATGTAGCACCTACAAATTTGCCAAGCATGCCGCTTCTTGAATTTTCATTCACACCATTATATGATCATGTAAATAGAAAATGACTGGAGCAATGTCACTTGGATTTGAGGTCATATTTAGATCATGTCAAAGAAATTTTCTTTTTTAAAATTAAACTTTTCTGAATTAGATATGGAAGAACAACATTGAGACACATCAAAACTTGAAAGGACCAAACATTGTTCAAATGGATCTTGAAAGGAACAAGTTGAGGTGTAAGGCAATGCATGAAAGTGGTCATTGTTTGGGCCCCGTTTGGAACACGGAAAGGAAAGTATTTCGTTGGTCTTTCCCATGGGAAGGGAAATGAAATTTCCCTAGAACTTTTAATTTCGTTTTTTGATAATATAAGGAAAGTTATCAAGAAAGTTGCTAAAAGTTTGTAAGT
This sequence comes from Rosa persica, assembly GCA_025331145.1. NCBI lineage: Eukaryota > Viridiplantae > Streptophyta > Magnoliopsida > Rosales > Rosaceae > Rosa > Rosa persica. The sequence goes on from WFKR01000005.1 coordinate 13,732,448, forward strand.
AATGTAATAAAATAATATAGTGTAAGTAATGCGAGGAATTTTTTTTTTTTTTTGGTCAATGGTTGATTGTATTAGAAGATCCAAAGATCAAACCAAATACAAGAGGTACAAGACCCCAGCAAAAGGCACAAAAGCCTAGAGGCATATAGGCCCAGTAAATAAGGCACAAAGAGCAAATATGAAATAAAACCTACAACGGGTCTAACCCAAATACAAGACAATAGCCCAAAGAAAAAACTAGCAAACCCTAGCAACCTATCAATCTGCCATTGAGGGATCTGCAGCCGCAAAATGCCACCGCCAAATTCGAACCATTTCTTGTACAGAAGCAACCATCGTAGAGCCATATCGCACCTCCTCCTCCACCGATCGGAACACACACAAGGCTCAAGAATGCCCAAGAGAAAAGTAACCGTAGAGGGCGTGATTGTCAAGGTAATCTGAACAACCTCTTTTGAGTGGACAAAAATCAGCCAACGGGCAAAAGCTTGCCTAGATGTGGTAGAGAAGTAAGTAGATCTGGAAGCCACGGTAGTCAAACCCATCCAAAGAAAGAAAGAATGAACAAAACTGGTGTTAGATAAAGAAGAATCTGGTGGCTTGAGAGGAAATTTGGTTTGTGGAGATGGAGAAGGAGGAAACGTGGAATGGAGATAAGGTGAAAGTGGTGATGAACAGAGAACTCTCCATCACTGGAAATCTCATGACAGGAAAGAGAGAGAGCTGGTAGATGGTGAAGTGGGAAAATCTGGTCGAGCCAAGAGGTTGGGTAAAGGTGGAGATGGAGGTAAAGGTGATGGGGGAAGTGGTGGAGGTGGTGGTGGGTGGGATGGGAGTGATGGTGTTGGACTCTCAAAATGGCAGATCCAAAGAAGATTTCTAGAGAGAAGGAGGAGCCTCTCTCTAGAAATATTCTCGGTTTGGAGCCGCGAGTAATGCAAGGAAAGAAGGGGAAAAAGTGATTCCTTTGAAGTTTGGAATGAACTACTTTCTCCCTTATTTTTCATTCTTTTAAGGAATGATTTCATTTCCTTTTGCATCCCAAACGCAAGAAGTAAACAAGTTTTCTTTCATGATCCTTACTTTCCGCGAACCAAACGTGACATTAAAGTATCGTGTTATTCCATACTGAAGTTTTATTCTTTCAATTAACATAAACGATTTTTTCACGAGTACATTTTGATGCCAAATATTCTTTACTTAGTGCGTGGTATGACTGTCGGTACTTTGCGTTGCTTTAGTTAATTTATGTCAATATGTGAACTTTATTATTCAAAGTTACAAAAGTCTAACTGAAGCATCATCATGGCTTCTTATTCAAGCATCAAATGTTAAGAGATACTGTTGTAAGAGAGAGAAAATGTTTCACAGATTTAGTCCTCAAAAGTAGGAAAGTTAAAGAACTCTGAGAAAACCAAATAAAATAGACTCAGATCGATGGAAAAGGCTATTGCAGGCACTAAACAAGAGAAACGGATTATGCATTACAGCAGCGATCAGAAGATACTGTTAGTGGGTGAGGGCAATTTCTCCTTTGCTTCTTGTTTAGCTAAAGTATTTGGCTCTGCTAAGAACATGGTTGCTACTTCCCTTGAATCCAGAGGTAATAATAATAGGGTAGAAATTTTCTGTATCAATTTTTTTTACCGCAATATATATATATATATATATGTTTCTATCTTCGAGACTAACATGCTTTGGATTGATGCTAATTCCAGAGTCAGTATTGGCCCAGTATTCAGATGCAGCACCAAGAAACTTGAGAAAATTGGGGAACATGGGATGTGTTATACTGCATGAGGTGGATGTACACACCATGGGCAAACGCCCTCTCTTAATCGATCAACTGTTTGATCGGATAGTCTTTAACTTTCCTCATGCTGGTTTCGTTTTTATGGAAAGCAAGAAGAAGAAAACCAAGTACTTCATGGAAAGCAACAAAAGGCAAATCAAGTAAGTCTAAAAAAATTACGCGTAATCTAGTGTTTTGTCTTGCGAGTTGTGAGAGTGTCAATTTGGACCCATTTAGTGCATATTTCGTAATGCTTCAAAAATTTTGTTAGAATCAAATTTTTATTAAAATTGAAAGAACTTTCAACTATCTCTGCAAATCGCTGCTAAGGGAAGTGTATTCAATTCAGATTTTAAAAGATTTTGGTTGAGTTTTTATAATCCATTGATTTACTTAATCTACGGATTGTTTAAATTCTATATGGACTCAGATTGACTCTAATAGATTGATTTATTAGTATTTGTTTATATTTTACAAGTCCTTATGATGTTTTTGGTAGGTTAATTTTCTTCTTCTTTAAAAGCAATGGATGTATGGATCCAACTATAATGCTACATCAATGACAAAAAAGTGTATATATATAGCAATCTACCATTCTTTATGTTGTGTATAGTGATACATGAATAATAAAAGAAAACTAATTAACCAAAATGTTACACAAAAAATAAAGTAGTAAACTAATGACATAATTTATTTCATATCTAATTTACAAAAGACATGTGTGTATGTATCATCTTAACAATACCATTAAAAATGAGCTTAATTAGCTAGAATGATTAAGGCTTCCAGAGCTATAGTGATAAAAATAAAAATAAAATTATTAGATGAAAGTAGAGGCAGAGGCAGAAGAGGATAGTAGGAAGATAGGTTTAAGACAAAATATATGAGTGTCACCTATCGAGAGCTGCTCCTTTTTTTTTTTTTAGTGAAGGGCTTCTTCATTTTTTAAGTGAGAAAGAATCTATCAAAATCTTTTGGGAAGTAGTTGGATTGTTTTTTAGTTTTGATATGTATAAAAAACACTATAAAATCCTCCAAAATTCAACATTTAATGAAATTCTTAAAAATCCGTATACTTTTGAATATCTGCATATTTGAATGGATAATTCTAAATCTTAATTGAATACATCAAGATTTTAAAAGATTGTTTAAAATCTCAATTGAATATCCATAGACTTTCAAAATACAAAAAAATCTTGTAGACTCTTAATGAATACACCCCCTTAAATTTTGACTGTTCGAAAGCACTACCAAGTACCAAACAGGCTCTCAAACACAAGTATCGTGTATTTTTTCCAGGTTGCATCAGGATTTGGTGAGGGGATTCTTCGCCAGCGCATGTGAGATGCTGAAAGAAAGTGGAGAAGTTCATGTCACTCACAAGACCTCACATCCATTCAGTGCGTGGGAAATCGTGAAATTAGCAGGAGAGGCTGGGTTGCATCTGGTTGAGGAAGCATCGTTTTCAAGAGAGGACTATCCCGGTTATTTAAACAAGAGAGGAAGTGGGAAGAAATGCAACCGTACATTTCCTGTTGGACAATGTAGCACCTACAAATTTGCCAAGCTGCCGCTTCTTGAATTTTCATTCACAACATTAAAGATCATGTAACGAGGAAATGATTTGACTTGGAGTTAAAGTTAATGTCAACTTGATTTGAGTTTGCATAATCTCATGTTGCTGACAACCCTACTTATCTGAATTAGATGGAAGAATAACTCCAAGACACAATAAAAAGTCTAAAACTTACAGGGTATACATTGTTCGAATCAAAACCTGAAAGAAACAAGTAGAGGTGTAAGGCAAGACATGAAAGTTGCTATGGTTTGAAGTAGCCTAATATCTGCAGACTAAAGTCTTGTTTCATTATAACATGAAAATTCTAACATACACAATTGTACTAAAAATCCAAAGAAATCTTTGTCCTTCAATCAAAATAAGCATGGATGGAGGGTTGAAAGAATACAAATCAGATTTATTGCACAATGAAACATCATGAGGTTCTTGAGACTTTCTCAAGAAATATTTGCTAGCCTATACTGGAGGGTGATTTATAACAGTATTTGTCTATACAAAATCTTCAATCAAAATAAGAATTGTTTGAGGAGGCCTCGAGCATAAGTCAGAACTAATTATTCAGGAGTACACACAATTGGATCATTTCTCTGTGGTATACACCTGAGAATCTTCATTCTTGAAAGACTAACCTACTTGCTGGAAGACAATTCTTCATGTCAACTGTAGATCTGAATTGTTTACAGGGGTGGCCAATGGCAGTTACAAGAATATGACTGCACTATAGAAAGAGGCCTTTCTTGCACCAGTTATATCTTGAATCTTTTAATGTCCTGTCACTCCTGCCTGTCAAGAAGCATACAGACAAAAAAAGGTGATTCAAGAATCAACATTGCACAACTAAAACAAAACAGAAAAGATTAGAATACAAGCAAAAATTACCTTGAGCCCCGTATGGAAAGGAGTCATTTTCGTTTTTTAATTTACTTTTGTTCCCTTATTTGCTGCCATTGCTTCCTCAATACTTCTAATTACAACACTCAAACTGCTGCGACTTTCTAAAGCTTTAACTGCAGCTCGGTGTGCACTTTTATGCCATTTGAGCAAATTGTAAGATTGCAGAAGGGACCATCTTGCTTGATTTGACATCTACTCATTACAACATTGAGAAAGAAAATGGGGGAATTTAGTATATCTATGAATGAAATCACAGAACTACAGAAAGTCAGTTACACAGATACCTCAGCGACAGATAATGGGGGTTGCAGAAGAAGACAGATGCCCCTAAATAAATTTTCATCATTTTCTCCACCCTCTGCCTCCCCATAAATAAGAGCTTCAGCAGCAATGCCTGCAAAAAGCACCATGCAGTACCTGACCACAAATTACGCAAAGTTTAGTAAACACTTCATATCTGTTATTATTTGTATTTACTGCTATTACACACACTTCATCAGAAGAGATAAAAGGCAGACGCAAACTAGGGGAAACTATGGCATATTGCATGAAATCTATTCTAAAAGAAGGACAAGGAATTTTCAAAATTCCTCAGTTATACCCAATAAGGAAGAATCTATCTATTTCAATTTCAACATATATACTCACGGAAAGTAGCAACATCATCCTATAGGCTTTATTTTTTTCTTTCAGGTTTAGGAGAAAAATCACTTATTCCAAGAAACCTTACCTGCAATTTCATTTCATACCCACCTATCAAAAGCATTACCATCAAGTCTTCCTTCAGCAAGGTCACTGGCCATTTTCTCATCCCAAAACTGAGTTCCCGCCTTCAAAAAATAAATAAAATAAAATAAAAGTAAAAAAATAAAAAAAACAGTTATATGAGCTTTCCTTACCATCTTAACAACGCTACAACTATGGCAACCTCGAATTTTCTTCTCTAAATAACTGATTTAAGGGAGCGGTCACTTATGATGTTGTTTAGCATATGTATAGGCACACATTCATGCAGGCAGATAGAAGTTATAAGCATATCTCGTTATTGCTAAGTTGGTTATTTCTTGAACCCGAGGTGATTAAATTGTTGAATGAACAACGATCAATACCGAGTGAAATGCCATTGAAGCACACAGAAGACCAAAAATTACCTGCCCTTGAATTCCCATCTGCACTGCAACAATTGGATCTAATATCACCCCACGAATTGGGCAACCCATTAGATAAGCTGCAAATCTTGTAAAGGCAATCAGTTAATATCACATAGGTTACACTCTTGCAAGGATCTCCGTTGAGTAAAGTAGTGTTGTGGAACAAAGAAATTTAATCCTACGATAAAAAACTTAGCAGTGGTTTATCACCCTAGTTGAAATCACATTAGGCTCCTAATTTGTAACATTCAATTCTGAAATTTGTACCAGAGAAATGTGTGTTTACCCGTTAGGAGGTGCCCTGCTTCATGGATGAGGATCCGACGTCTATTTGGAGGCCAATAACTGGAGATTTGAGCTAAGCAGCAACCACCAAGGAAGATAGAGTCCGCAAAAGCTAGTCCCAATATTACCGTAAGGTTAGGCCTGATATCAATGCCTTGAGAAAGAAGAAAAGATAGCCCGCCAAGAAAAGCAACCAGAGCAGGACGAGAACTTCCCGAAAGACCCCACTTTTTTGGAGCAAATTTCGATGCTGGATAACATAGAAATTGAGTGTTAGATACAGAACAGTTGGATGGAACGTTGTCCACAAGAAAAGTAACTAACATTTATTTTTGGCATATACTAGATGAAAATAAACTAAATATCTACAACTCTAACAATCAGGTATGCATTTGTTATGATCACCTTCTAAACCTGTTGAAGTCTTCAACACAATTGGTGTAACATCACGCGTTCCCTCCATTACTGCAGGGAAAAACAAACAAAAAGAACAGAGAAAACAGCAGCCATAAGCCATAAGGTTTAACAGGAGACAAACCCATAAAGCCATAAAGTTTCATATGCAACCAAGACAAGCTTACAGAATGTGTATATCAGAAATGAGTCAACCAGACATAAGATTCAACATAATCACGTTAACATGCAATTAGAATAGATAAGTTCAATGGTATCAATAAATGTAGTAACAGTGTTTCACTGAGAAACATGAAGCATTGAATCTAGGCAGGGACATGTAAACCCAGGATCAGAATTGTTTAATGACAAGTCCAAATATAAATGGCTCCAGAGTTCTGAAACCCAATCTAACGAAAATGATGGTATAGGGAGAATCTGACTCATAACTCTCCACTTGACAGTGCCATAGAGCTAGTTGGGGCATTTTATATCAGCCCGGTTCAGACAGAAAAAACTTCAGTTCCAAATTCTACTCACTCATTCATGAATCTCATCCATGATATCATATGCAACTAGTACAAGTCTTCAAACATCAAATAACAACATAGTTAAGAAGCATCAGAACTATCAAATATCAAGTCTCAAGTGACCAAAATTAACACTCTTACCACATCTCACACAACAATTCCATCAAAGGGTAAGCAAAGAAAACAAAAATACACATTACCAATGTTCCTGTATCTCCCAAAACTGGCCAAGAACCCTCTGTTCTTGAGAAAGCCATAAGCTTTGCCCACAAGCTTCATGTTATCAGCATTGAGACACGTGTCCAAGACCTCCCAATCCCTCTCCCTCTCCCACCCCACAAACCCCAACTCTTGACTCGGCCGGGTCGACTCAGCCGGCAACGACCCATTGACAATCTCAACTGGGTTTTGCTGGGTCTCGAGGGATTGCAAGAACCCAAGAGCGCCGGCTAGGTCCTTGCGCTTCACGGCTTCTTCGTACTCCTTCCATTCTCGGAGGGCTGAAGTTGGGACGGTTTGGCGCCTTGAGGCGCGAAGAGGGGCGGAGGGCGGTGGTGAATGCGGGGGTGTTTTGGGAAAAAGGAGGGAAATTTGGGGAGAGAATGGAGTGGGGGAGAGGAAGTGGGGGATTGATTTGGGGTTTGGAGGAGCAAAAGCCATGAGATTGGAGTAACAGACCGTTGGAAGCGGTTGGTTTGTTCGTTAGGGGTTTTCCGGTTTAGGAAAGTTGGGTTCTCCCGGTCTAATGGAACTTGGGTGGTAGTTGGGCTGCTTGGTTTTTCTAATTATACCCGGTAGATATCTAACTATATTGAAACCAATTTTACTTGACGAGATAGTTATGACTCTATAGGAAATGAGGTAAAAAGTTACAGTAAATTAAGATAATAATAAAAGAAAATCATGTTTTGTATTTGAATTCAGCGGTTCAGAGTTCACGTAACGCATTATTTTATTTGAACAAAAATCATATTATACTATAATCTAAAGACCGGAACACTGTTAACAAGCACTATGTTATTTTGTTGGAAAATGAAAGTTACTATTGAATGAATAGTCTGTGACTCTTTGACCCTTCTATTTTTTAGATATTTACTATATTACCATGGATATTATTTATTATTTATATATATAATATATATATTTATGAAAATCTAAAGTACTGTATAATGCAAATAATCATCGAAAAACTATACAATACATATAAAAAGTTTTGTTTTCATTTTCTTCGTAGTAAAAAATAAGTTCGTATCGAGAAAAAAAAAGTTGTTGATTCGTTAATGCTCCTTAGATTTGTATTCCATAGATATAATATTTATTTGTGATTAGTGATGTAAGGGACCTTTGCTGGAAAAGAATAGGTTTCTGTCTTTCTGACATATTTTGGTTTATATGGGTTGTTTTAGATATAAGAAGAGGTTGTCTTTCACCAGATTTTTCAACAAATATTTTATTAAGAAAGAGATACATATTCTTACGGTGGATTTTGATGCCTCTAGTAAGACATCAAAATCAAATTTCTATTTTTTCAAATTGCTTCTGATTAACGTATTCAAGTTTTTGATCAGCATATGAATAAGTTTATAATACATCTTTCTATACATATGAACACTTCTTATTATTTTTTCAATAACGCATACCAATGACAAAAAGACCCGCAGCAAAGTGCGGTCTATTTAATTAGTTTACTATATACTATTTGTCAAGTCACTGTTCAATTGGCTTATGAACAGTGACGGCTCTAGCCGAGCCGGTCATGGACGAAAAGACGATTGTGCCCCTGCCTCATCTATGTTGCCCCGACGCCTGTCTACCTACCCAGAACTGCCGTGTCTTTCTTCTTCTTCTTCTTCTTCTTCTTCGAGAGAGAGAGAGAGAGAGTGTGAAGGGAATTGATTTTCGTCTCTAACCAAAGAAATTGGTGCTTGAGGGTTTGGTTAGGAGATTTCTGCTAGAATATTGATTTGCATGTTTGTGTCTGGCAAGGATTTTGGTCTGGGCATGACGATCTTCTTCATCTTAAGAGGTATCGACTTGATTTTTGCAAATAATTTCTTTAGGATCAATATTAACTGATGGACGCGATCTTTTCTCTCTCTTCGTTCTCGGCTGAGCTCTGCGTTCTATAGTTGACAGAGAGTGAAAGAGAGGGAGAGAGTTGCAGAGAATAGGTTCTGCATGTCGTGTGGGTTTTCCTTCGATTTAGGGTTCGTCAAATTCGATTCGGTTCTTTGTATGTGACTGATTTGGGGTTTCGGTGATGCAGGAGTTAGGAATGTCAAATTAGGTTTATCATCAACAAGGAGACGAAGGCGATATTTGGAATTGCGTTGAGGAAAGTAGGAGAGCTGCAGGTCAGATACTCTTTCCTAGAACTTTCTTTATGCTTTTGCAATTTTGATAATGTTGTGGTCTCTGACGGTTATGGTGGAAGCTCAGGTGTATGTGATTAGTGGGACTGTTGCTCAGTTGTACTTCACCAAGGAAGATTCGACTCCAAAGCGGGTTATCAGAAGTTCTTTAAGGTGAGTTATCTATTGCTACATTCTTCTTCTTTTTTTTGAGTTTGGAGTAATGTATATATGTTCATATAGAGCTTTGAAGGTAGTTGCGATTGAAATGTAATCCTGTTCGAAACTAGATGAATTAGAGTTAGCGGAGGAGTTGAATTAGGTTTGTGATTAATGCTGTTGAATTTGAGTAGTTTTGGAAAATGCAGGCAATTTGTTGATTTGATGACTGACCACTGGATGTCAACGAGTGATCATTGATTAATTGTAGGAAGTCTTTTATTTAGCATTTGTTCTTTGTGTCAGATCAGATGGGTACCTACATCATGTCTAGCTCTTTTAGGTCTTAATGTTGCCATGGTGGACTGTAGGGTAGCACTTTCATCTGTATGTACCTATATATTCATTAATTTTTTGTGTCTGGAAGAAGGGACAGAGAGCCAAGACATCAGAGGATCACGGGACGGGGAAGCTTTCAGGGAAATCATCAGTCTGGGCAGCCTATTAATAAGGTAAACTAATTCGATTTCTTGGTAATTGATTCAAAATTGAATCCCGAATTACCCAACCGGTTGAATTTTTATTTTTTGTTAATTTCTTCATGATTGATCAAGTAGTTTAATTGTGGTGGTTCCTCCAAGTTCAATTTTGAATTGATTTGTGCATATGTTGGGGAATTTCAGAGGAGGCTTAAAAGGATCAAAGATCGGTTCAGAGAGATGACACTGTGGTTTGAACAAGTCATGCTTGAAGATGATGATGATGAACAAGTTGGGGAAAACGTACCAGAAAATTAACAACAACAACGAAAGATCAGATTATCAATACTGAACCTACTGATGAGCATGTTGAAGGTCTTGAAAACACTGCAGTCACTAAGGTACTGGTATTGAATTCCATTCTGAATTATATGATTAATGATTCTCTAGTTGGTTATTTGTTGATTGAATTTGGTATTAACAAGTTTTGTTGTGCATGGAATAAAGGTTACGATAAGTATGTACATTCTTTGTTACTTAAGAAGATGGATATATCTATGAAATGCTTCCATAATTAAACATACCCAAGATATGTGAGCTATATAAACTGTGTGCATCTGGGTATAAACTATAGCTAAATATATAGCGTAGCTACAGACCAAAATGATCACGCATGCTCATGTTAAGCTAAGGACAAATATAAATTTTTATGGTCAGCAGTGAATTTGATAGAATAATCGATCTTAACCAACCCATATATTATCCTACATTTTTTTTAATCTATTTCAATATTATTCTGAGTGGATTTCCTACTTCTGTAATGCTATATACATTTTTTGGTGAGTCAGAATGCTTCAAAATTTATTCTTCCATTCTACATTATGGAGTTGAAAGTATATGTAATTGCTATGGTGTATCAATGCAGATGCAGCTAATGAAAGACCAGACAATGTGTCAGTCAATCTTATCGGCCAGAGAGGAATGGTTCTTCCTTTTGCACCCCTCTCAATTACATCTGGTAAAATCAGATATGCAGTTGACATGCCACAAGTACCTTCAATTCATTTTTTGGCCATTTCTTTTTAATTAAACTTGAACTTTTTATCTGGATATCACATGAATTATAGATGGTTTATCTATTATACACTACAGAATTCAGACACAGCACATGTAGAACTCTCCTGTTTTGATAGCAATAGGATCCTTTTGTAGCAAATCATTCATTAAGGAATACTTGGTTTCTGCACTTCTCCAACATTTTCTACAATGGTTTGATTGGTTTGGTTTCGGTTAAAAACACTTTACCCTGTTCTAGAATTGTGTACAATGAAAGTTGTTTGCTTTAATTTCAATACTTCTTCTTAGTTTCTGCTAAAATCGAATGATTAGTACTATATCAGCCTATTGTATTCTTATTATTGGCTTCTTTGTACATCCTCCTTATTCTACAATGAAACTGCTAGCCTGATTAGGAATATTAAGGCAAAAGCGATGGATTGACCAAAATTTAATTACAGTTAATCAGTTGAATGAAGATTAGAGACAACAATATATGGATTTACTGCTGCACATGTTTTGCAATGTAGTTTGTGATTGAATTGAATTAATTTGTATACCGATGGACCTGATTGCAATGATATTCATGGAAATGATGTAAAGCTAAGTGAGTACAGTGGCAAGGTTCTCCTGATTGTGAATGTTGCTTCAAAATGGTAATTAACTTGCTCTGTTGTGTGGATGAGTTTCTTGATATTTTCGTCTCCTCTTCCATGTAGATCGTTACCGGTTTCATGTTTGTTTCAATTAAGTGCTGATAAATTGGAGTTAAATGGATACAAGTGTGAAAATCTATCGACACAAATCTTGTGTCTCAAACACTTTTACGGATCTGTTTCCTTGGGAGTAGTCCATGTAAATAATTGCCCCTCAACCACGGAAGTAGTCCCACACTACCCCCTTATTCAAAGACTTTCTTCAACGTGAATTTTGTGTTTTGGCAAAGCATTGAAGCTGTTTGTATGGTATATATTTCCGTTTCAGGAAGGCTATGGTAGATGTTTTGTTGTTAGGTAAATTATTTTCACATCGCCATAGCTCCTAATTGAAATTGGTGTCAAGAAAAACCCTTTCATGTATAGTAATCACTTGATTATTGTTCCATTTTATCCCTGCCAGATAGGAATTTTGAATATTTTGACTACAAATACAGTATAAAATAGACAAGTAACAAAAGAATATAAAGTTGGGAGTCATGACCATTTTCAATATTTTGAAAGCCTCATTGGTTCACAGCAGCATATAAACGAAAGAATTGTAGATACCATGAGTCATGACATATTTACTGTAATTGTGACAATTGGAGATACGTATTTTCAGACTTGGCTGCAATACATGAATCATCTTCAATAGGTAAGCCTACTAATTTATGATGAATAGTGAAGCCCTCAAGCTGCAAATTTTTTTGCACTTCAAACATAAGATGGTTATCTGTTTCTTTTCTTTGTTGCAGATGTCAAGAGTGAGTACCATCATGGAGACTGATATGCACACTGCTGGATTTTACTGCTCTTCAAACTGAAGTTAACCTACATAAAGAAGCTCGACAACTTTGCTTATTTGTGATAAAGATCTTTTGCTAATTCAGTTTGTTATAACAATAAGTATATAATATTTTTACTTTTCTCCTTCTAACTGTGTATTTCTCTGTTATGTAAAGTTGTAAATAAAAATGTATTTTCAAATTATATTCTGAATGTTGCTTTATGGGTGGCATGGCTAAAGACCTAATATCTCTGGCATTTATTGATCAGATACAGGCAAATAATAAACCGCAGCAACGCGCGGCGATGCTAACTAGTATGAAACCAAATTTCACTTTTTATTATAATTGCTTCATCTCTCAGATCTAATCCGCATAGTATCAATAAGGATGTGAGTGCCATCATAATTTCGGAGGCTTCTAATACAGTATGTACATTTTTCGTTAGGGATATTAAAAGCTTCAATCGCGCTTCGTTTGATAATAATTAATAAATATCCGAAAGAACATTATTTGTTCGGTCAACAAACACTTAAAAAACTATGTTTGTCCAAGAAAAGCCCACCAAATAAAATTACTTTATTGGATAAGAAATTATCGAATAAAACTACTTTATTCCACAATATCAACATAATGTCACAGAACGGAAAAACTTCTCACTACCGCTAACATAATAGCGAAGAGATTTTGGTTGACGTTGGTTTTGCCGGATTGCATTTTATTAAAGAAATGATATCATTGAAAAATTCGCCGGGTGTACCTAGAGATTTAATCTTTTTGTACTCCTCAGTAACTGTCGGTCTTCTCTCACTGTCTTTCGCTCAGTGTTTAGCTCTCATTGTTTTGTTCGTCTTCGTTTTTCTTCTACTGTGCAATGGCCGAAATCGACCTACCTGAAGATGTTATACTGAACATTTTGTCTTGGCTGCCCGTCAAATCCTTGATCCAATTCACCTCCGTTTCCAAACGTTTCCTATCCATCATATTGTACGATCCCAAATTCGCCAGAACTCAATTTGAAGCAGCTTGTCAGCGGAAAACCCTAAGTTGCCGACTTATCTTCCACACTGTCACCTATTGCCTCGAATCCCTAGACTTGGATACGCCGTCCTATGGAGACATTTCCTCCTGCAGAGAGCTTTCCCTTTCGAGCAACCGGCCTCGGCTATCAGCCTACTAGGCTTATGCAATGGTTTGGTGTTTGTAGCGTTTGATGATGTCGACTTTTACGTGTGGAACCCAGCAAACAGATTCTTCATGGAGTTGCCTAAGCCAGATTTTTCTGAAGGTCAACGGCTCAGGTTTTATGGTGCTCGCTATTTGTCTGCCACCGAGGACTACAAAGTTTTCGGAGCCTCAGAAGAGATGAAGATGTTCTCCTTGAGAGCTCACGTTTGGAAAACAATCCAACACCCTCGCCATTACAGAGCCTCTAATCAGGGGACTCTTTTGAACGAGGCAATTTATTGGGTCAATGATGAAAATCAAGAAATTCTTGCTTTCGATCTCGCACAGGAGGAGTTCAGGACCATGCGTCTGCCTGATCATGACCAACATGGTGTAAACTTGAGCTATATTGGAGTTTTTGAGGGATGTATGTGTGTATGCGGTCATCAGCGGAGGGGTTTTTGTATTTCTAACTCTGTCGATTTCTGGGTCATGAGAGAATATGACGTGTATGACTCTTGGACTAAGCTCTTTAACTTTTCCTATTCTTCCGGCGACCTATACACAGATTTCTTGGTTACCGGAAGCAGATCAGTTGCCGTAAAAAGGGGTCGCACGGAGTGGACGTCGTTCGTTAAGATTGATCATAAAGTAGAGGAGGAACTTCTCATGTATACGACTCGACGCATCCGGCTTGGCGGCTACCATGCCATGATTCCATATGAAAAGAGTCTACTTCGGATTAATTATTAGGCCCGAGTATTAATTGGTTAGTTACTTCTCAGTTTCACTTTCACTATGCTTTCATGCACTTCAAAATTACTTATCTATCCACTTGTTAGTTTACACCCTGTTATTGATTGATGAAACTTTTTGATGCCTTTGAAACTTAAAAGCCGTTGAGATCCAGTTGAGTTGGTTGTACCGTTTTCTTACGACTTGCATGCTTGATGCTCCACATATTTGTCTGGCCAGCGTATGCTTTGGAAATTTTCTAAATACTCTGCTGCATTGATCTAAACAGTCAATCTTATGGAATTAATTTGAGGCCTTTGTTTATGCCTTGTTTCTAGAGACTACAGAGCCGGCTTCTTAATAGGTACAATAGTTAGTTGAAACGTAGAAGACATAAAAGTCATACAAAGACTTTGCTAGCTGTTTGATGCTATATCAATACTGATAGAAACTGAATAATTAATTGGAGTGAATTATCAATTTATTCATCTCTTGTATGTGTAGTTACAAACTTGCAATATTATTCATACTAAAAAGTGAAATTCATTGTTGGATATCCTTGGACCTTGAATAGAGCATGTGAATTCTGAGTCATTATGTCATGTTCTGCATTGAAGCAGATCCAATCTATGTGACATTTAAAGTTTAAACTCACCTTCAAGAATTGTTCTATTGGTTGGATAATAATGCTGTTTGCTACATGAGTTTATTCAATTTTTAAAATTGTTTAGGTTCTTATTGTAATAGGAGCTTAGTTCACAAGAATTGATTGCCCCAACTTTATCCGGGTTGTGTGTACTCCCTCATAGTTTGTAGGGATTTCATGTGTATAAACAACAAAGCTGATATGAATATTGTTGAGAGCAATTGGTTTGACATGATCGAATAAAAAGAGAGTCTAGTTTGGCTTCATGATTATCAGCGGGTGGAAAAGAAGTCTCAAAAATCAAAACCCAACACAAGGCAGAAAAATAATTTCTCTGTTGAGCGTCCAAGTTGCTGGTTTTTAAGTTTTCGGTTTCACTCTGCTTTGATGCCTTTGAAGATTATTTATTTGTTCAATTTTCATCTTCAGGCTTGACTTATATTTTGGAAGATGCATGACCAGTTTGTTCTGAGAAGGTTTGTAAAATCTTCAGATTTGTCTTAAAAAATCACTCATAAATTTGATGCCTTTGTTGATGATCGAGGCTACTTGGTAGAGAGCTTAGATAGTTGATGTATATATGTAAGCGATTTAGATACATGCAAATTTATTTTAGCCATTCCAAACTAGAGGTGGCAAACGGGCCGCTAAGCACGGGTCCGGCACGCTTAAAAGGGCTTGGCACGGTCCAAGCCCGTTAGTATAACGGGTCAGGTTGGGCCTAAAAATATTGATACATTAGCCCGGCCCAGCATGGCCCGAGCACGACATATTATGGGCCGGTCTGTTACAAATACAAAATTTCATTTTGTTGTTAAAACTATTAAAAAACAACAATGATGAAATTTGAATATGAGACATCTTTATTTAAAATCTCATTACAATTCCACAAATATTATTTTTTTATGTTGTCAAAATAGTGAAACAAAAACATTGTATCTTTGCTTTGACATAAGTATTTATTTCTAAATATTAAATATATGTTTATTAATAAAGACTAATCTCATAATAATATAACTATAGAATGAATGAAAGAATAATATGATACTAAATCTTCATTATATTAATAAAGATTAATCTCACAATAAAATTCTAAAACAATATATTTTGAGTTATTTTTTTCTTTCCTTTTTTCTTATAGTGGAATATAAAAAATTATTAGAAAACTAATCTTTAAAAGCTAAGATTAAGAAAAACAATGTAGAACTTAATTTATTTTAATTTCCTAAATATTTAAATAAAATTATTTTTTATTTGCTCAAATTAAGATTTTAAAATTGTGCTTTATAGTGGGTAGGTATGAGCACGGCCGGTTTATTGACCCGGCACGAGCATGGCCCAGTACGATATGGGCTCGGATTGTCACACCCCGAATTTTGAATAATAAATTCAAATCCGAAATATGAATAATGACAAATACAAATAACGTTCTGAATTTTTTTCTCAGAAACCAACACGCCTCACACCACTCAATATTATATAAACCAAATTCTTAAGTTACTTATTACAGCACACTCTCACCAAATAAAATAGTAAAGTTCAATGAACATAATAAACCTCACCATACAACGCTGTAAAACAATACTATTAATCTAAACTGCATGATCACCACCTTGGTTCTCCTGACCTGTAGGATTATCCGCTACACCGTTTGAATAGTGTACCAGGATTGCAACAACATAAAACCCGGTAAGCTTTTGAAAGCCCGTATAAGTAAAAAGAAATAAAACAATAAATCAACAACTTTTTACCCAAAACAATCTCAACTCAAAACAAAACATTCAACCTCAATTTCAAAAGTGTATTCATGATCACGAGTAATCCAACTCGCTGTTTTCATGTCATACTATGACAGACAGACTAGAACTCTAACTGATCGTCTCCACTAACCCGGCCAAAGGCGTGGAGTTCCGATTTTTCTACCCACGATCACATTTGATCCACGATCCCCAACTCGTAAGTATTTGGATCCACTGTATAAATACCAAAACATTTAAAGGAGTCACACTTGACCCAAAAAGTTACACGATACACAATACTTTTCAAAACAGATATTTATTTCCATAAAACCTTTTCCACTTTAATCACAATATAAATAAGGAAATTAACGACATTTGGTTCGTAATATGAACCATGTGAGATCTACTCACCTCCTATCCAGCTGCGTCTTCTAAAAAGGCAAAATCACAATAATCCAATCGCTATTCAAATACAACCGTTAAGTACCTAATCAAGTACCGTCTTTACTTAGCAAACGAAACACGAAATAAACTTAAATGACGATCCAACGGTCGGATTCTAAAATAAAGACGATCCAATGGTCGGATCGAATTTGAACGATGATCCAACGGTCGGATCCCACGGATCGCCCTTGGAAACATCCTATCAAAATTATTTGAAGATCCAAACGTTTGATCTTCCCGGATTACCTATATAAACATCTCCCAAAAATTATACAAAAATCCGACGGTTGAATCCTCAAGGATCGCCTTCCGAATCATAAATTCTCAATTATACGAAGATTCAACGGTCGGATCTTCGCTCGTGACCACACAAAGCCATCGGGACAATTATATTATCAACATATCAAAAATTGAAGCAAAACAGATGGTCAGATTCTCAAAAATCGCGAACCAAAGATAAAACATAAAAACGTTAAATAGTATCGTCAAAACTTAAATCATCCATTTATCAACATTTTCTAAAATAACCTTGTAATATATTAAAACGCTCGTATAGATGCACAGATCATCGCCCAGATAATAAAAACTCAAATAAGGTCCGGTGTGGCAGCGGTCAACGCCTGCCAACACCTCCGATGCAAAAGTTGTCAACTACAAACTTATTCAAAATGATGAGGTGAGTAATTTTCATACTTGGAGCTAAGCGAGGTTTGGTCTAGATCGTCCTAGGTCGAGCTTTGAAGTTGGATTAATCTTATGCTTCTGATCAGATTCTAGATTTGTTCTAGACCGTCAAAAACTTCAAACCTTGATCTATCGCTCTACGCTCCAAATCGTCATGCAAGGAGGATATGAGGATGATCAACAAGAGGAGGAGATCACAAAAAAGTGGTGGATCGGCCCGTGCAACGCCGAAAAAATAAAGATCATGCCGGGTCGGGTTTTTGGCTCGGAGGAGGGCTTCAATCCAGGTCGGGGGACCGTCGCGGGGCAAGCCGATGGGGGGGCGACTGGGCGGCTCGGGGAGCATGCGGGGAGGGCCGAGTCAGCGGCGATGGAGGCCGATGGCGGCATGTGGCGCCAGGTCGGGTCCACCGGTGGGCCGGGGGGGAGCTGAGCACAAGAGGGGGGGAGGGAGAGAGAGAGAGAGAGAGAGAGAGAGAGAGAGAGAGAGAGAGAGAGAGAGAATGGGCTGGGGAAGAAAAATGGAATTTTGGGAATTTTTTTTGGGTTTCTGAAAATTCCATAAATTTTCTATATTTATAGAAAAAATTCAATTTTCAAATATTCGTAATAAATTCATACGAACTCCAAATATTACGTTCCATATATGCACAAACTCGTATCGATGAGATCTATAACTTTCATAAGGGAAGTTTTCCCAAATTATGAACGTATAAAAAGTCAATTTTCACGACCCTCTAAATAACGTTCGTTTCGAAAATAAATTCATCTGAAACCGAATTTCTCAAACCACGACATACGAATTTATCCCAAATATTATAATTCAAATAATAGAACATTCATTGAATTACATAAATTTATTATATGTAAATTCGGGTCTTCACACGGGTCATGGGCCGGACCGGACTTAATGTTTAAGTAAATGGGCCCGCATGAGCCCGACATGATAATAAATGGGCTAGCCGAAGCAATGCACGAAGCATGACTAGGCCCGTTTAAAATGGGCCGGGCCGGCCCGTTTGCTACCTCTATTCCAAACATAGTGTCGATCGTATAAATTATTTTTTTATTTTTTATTTTTACTGTGAAGAGGTTGATCAGTTTTATTATTGCTTTCTTCTTTATTTTCTTGATTTGATTCTACTTCTGCCAATGGTCTTCATGCAGCATCATTAATTGACGTAGTTAAATAATGTTAAGTTAATTCTTTAAATATTTGTTCTTTTGTATTCTATCTCAGTTGTGCTGCTTCTATTCTTTTTGGATGATCATTGACTAATTGGTTTTCATGGTTCTTCGACAGATGATTGAAACTGTTATTTCTGGGATTTTGTAGGGGTTTCTGGATGTACGAAATGATGGCTTCATGATCTAGTTGTGGTGTGGACTGATGAAATGGTTGCACTATTAATGATTATGAGACTTCTCAAAAGTTTGGTTTTAGAAGCCAGGAGCTATGAGCTGGCTATATTTCTCTGATTAGTGGCTGTTACCCTGTGACATGTGTTCATGTTTTGTTTTAAGTTTTGACAATGATACACTATAAGAATGTTATATTTATCTTGTTTGATTAAGTTTGTTGGACGTTTTATATTATGCGATGAGGAATGTAGATTGTTGTATTATGTGTTGGTGCAGTTTATATATTTCAAGTCATTGAACTTTGTTTTCACTATGGAACTCTCTTTTGACTAGGCTATATAATTGATCAATGTGTTTGATCCATTTTATTCTGTCAATCTCCTGTGTTTGACAATATTGACATGATTCAATATTTTGATATGGAGACAGTAAGGTTTCAAATATCTGCCGGCATATATAACTCGTGATATATCCAATTTTGAGTGCGAGACATATCATACAGGGCTAATATTTATGTTTCGACGAAATCATCAAATATTCCCCATATACTAGATATTTAGGATATATTCCGACAAAATCAACAAATATTTGTTGTGGAAGTTTCGGTCAAAGAAAACAAGAACCCAATGATCCAAAGATCACTACTTCACAAGATGCATAAATAACTCAGTTACCTCACGCCTCAATTATATGGAGGTCTCAGCAAAAGAAAACAACCTGATGAATGTTTCAAAATGTAACTCAATAACCAAAGGAGATTTCATCAAATAAGAATAACGTCGGTCTTACCTCATGCGATGAAATCTTAAGCTGGAGATTCGAGAGTTGAGACCAAACAAATGGCAAATAATATTGGCCTTACTTCCTTCCTTCTGGCTCTATTTCTACTTTCAAAGGTGGAAGCCAGACCAATGCCTGCAGCTCCCATTTTACCTCTATCTGATACAGATCTGTCATCTTCTTCCATTTCTATAATATCATCGTTACCCAATGGAGCAAGCCTGAGTGATATTGGTGATGATGATGCTTGCCTTATTTCTAACAGCAAAAACAGTTTGATGAGAAGGTCGATGGTTGATCCCACAGGTTACACCTGCACACAGGATATTAGCATTGAGAAATTCTACAATATATTAATATATGACATACATACAATTATCATTTTTAAGACTTAATTACTCAAATCAGAACCTATTTTACTCTAACGAGGACCTTGTTTACCTTAATGAGGTTTTTTTTTTAGTTACTTACTTTCCTCTAATGAGGACATTATTTATCAAAATGTTTTTTTTTTTTCTAGTTACCACATGAGTCCTCAAAATAGTTTTTTTTTTAATTTTTTTTTAAAAGAAAGGGGTTTGGAACCCAGCTTAGCTAGGAGGCTCAGTCCCACGCCAGGTTCCATTTATTATATTAAAAATAGAATTTTGCAACGGGAGAGGGGGGACATAAAACCTGAACCCCGTGCTACAGAGAAACAACTACAATAATCCTCGTAGAGAACATCCTGAATAATAGCAAGCGTCTCATCTAACCAACATCATCAAGTGCACCCCTACTAGCAAGGTGAGCACATAAAATAAAACATGTATGAGAAATGTTAACGTACCATACGTTTACCAATTAGCATAAGTACTAAACCATGCTACTGGTTAATATTTTCTTATTTACTTTCTATTGTGAATCTTGCGAAATCCTATTGATGGCGGTAAGGGAGGGTTTTGTATCTGATTTGATATATGAAACCTTCGAATCGAGATGTAATCACATGAAGTTCAATCCACGGTGATTATCTTGGCTTAAAAAATAAAATAAAAACCTCATGTGTCCAACTTCTAAATTAGTGTAGCGCCTGCTACTAGAAACTACAACTATTTCAAAAACCTATTTTTGATTGAGGTGAATTTTTGACTAACAACTTTACAAACACATAACTACAAACAAAATCCACGAAAACAAACCACCCCAAAAACTGATCAAATTGGAAGGCTGCGGTCGCAAAAAGAGGAAGTTGGGTAGACTAAAGATACATAGAAGAAGAGGAATGCCCTAAGTTTGCTAGATTGTCAGTCAAAAAGTTAGCTTCTCTCGCACATGAGAGAGAGATTGATTGAGGTAAATTCATTGATCCAAAAAAATTTAATATTGTCTTCCCAAACATATTTTTTCCCCTCTTAAATTGTGAAAAATTACAGTCTTGTTACCCACACCTGATGTGAGCCCTTCTAATAAGAAACAATTTAATGAAGACTAGTTGATGACTTTTTTGTTTTGGCGCGAGGAACTTATCATGAAGCCACTGATTTCTGCCGCTTCCGCCATTGCTGTTGGATTGGCCGTCGGACTTGCTTCTATTGGACCTGGGGTTGGTAAAGGTACTGCTGCGGGACAGGCTGTAGAAGGGATCGCGAGACAACCATAGGTGGAAGGAAAAATACGGGGTACTTTATTGTTTAGTCTAGCTTAATTTCATGGATATGGCCAATCAACAGTTTGAGAAATCCAGTTTTCGATTACATTATGACAAATCAACTGTTAGATGTTTATGTATGTATGAATAAATCACTTCTAAACATTTTCTTACAAATTACTAATCGTTAAGATACTAACTAGATCAAATTAATTGACGAATCAAATTTATCAAATATGAACTATTTATGTTTATAATTGATAAATTACGATTATGAATGCCTTAATGATTTTTAATTTAGTTGAAAAATCGCATAAATAATCTACACAAATATTTAAACATCTTACAGTTGATTTGCAGAAAGATAATCAAAAAATGAGTTGCAGCCAAAAATTCCCAAACTAATCCTCGTTTTACAGTGCTACATTGACAATTCCACTGAAAAATTATTAACCATTACACTCCTTTATTACATTTGACAGTGTATTCGGGGATTGAGTTGTTCTAGACTTCTAGTAGAAGATTCTCGCTCTATAATCCGTACGAGTTCTTGAGCTAGTACAGTGTACACAATACTGACCAGGTCCAGGTGTAAGACTGCACAGTCCTGAAAGAGTGAAAAGATCCAAACTCCAAAGCAGGGCCCATCGTTCTGTTTGTGATCTTACAGGCTCGTACATCCCACTCTCTCTCTCTCTCTCTCTCACTCTCTCTCAAAACCGTCGACCATCTTGAACCTCTCCCCAACGATAAGAGAAATCATCCACAATCACAAACAACACCCAATCAATCCCATTGTTCTTCCCGTCCACATCAAACCCACCATTTCACACCTCCTCGCATCCACAAAAACAAAACCCCTTCTTCTTTTCATTTCTCCCTAGTCAACCTTTACCTCTGATCACTCCCTCACTCATCTTCTTTCTACTTCAACAACAATGGCCTCTGCCTCCGCACCCACAACTCGCTCCCTCCTCCAATCCACAACCGCCTCCTCCACCTCCCGCGCCTCCCGCTCCTCCCCCTCCCATGTCTCCCTCCCCTCCTCCCTCAAACCCACCATCTGCCGCCTCGGTTTCGCCGCCGCCGACCCCCTCTTCGCCCTCCAAGTCGCCGCCAAAGTCAGGTCCTTTGGCTCCTCCGGCAGAGCCGTCAGGGGCGTCGTCGCCATGGCCAAGAAGAGCGTTGGTGACTTGACCGAGGCTGATTTGAAGGGGAAGAAGGTGTTTGTGAGAGCTGACTTGAATGTGCCTTTGGATGATAACCAGAAGATTACTGATGATACTAGAATAAGGGCGGCTGTTCCTACTATTAAGTATTTGATGGAGAAGGGGGCTAAAGTCATTCTTTCTAGCCATTTGGTATGTGGGTTCTCTGTTTTTGATCAACTTGTCAACTTTGATTGCTTATTTGGTAAATGTGGATTGTCAAGTAGTTGTCTTTCTTCTCTTTGATTGGTTGATGCCAATGTTTTCAGACATCTGCTATGTCAAGTTTGAAAAGCTATGAGCTTTTGCTCTTGTTTTGAGCATTGAAATGATTGTGTGCCGGTTAGTGTTTGATCTCTTTTATGGCCTTTGATTGCTTGTTTGCTGAAATGGGTATTGTAAAGTAGTTGTCTTTCTCTGTTTAACTCATTTAGAATGCGGCTGAAGTCTGTGTTTTCAGATGTCAACAAGACTGCAATGTCTGTTTTTGACTGCTAAAGAGTTTTCCTTTGTTGATTCTGGTCGTAGTAGTGTATGATACAAGCTGAATCAATGTCACTGTTCATTTAATTTCAGGGACGACCAAAAGGTGTGACCCCAAAGTTTAGCTTGGCACCTCTTGTACCTCGGCTGTCTGAACTTCTTGGCATTCAGGTAGACATTTATATCCTGTTGAAAAATGGGAAAAAATAAATAAAAAGCAAAGTAACAGTGATGGATAGGTGGTCATTGAAACACTGACATCTCCTTTTATTTGTATATAATAACTGAAACAGGTCGTGAAGGCTGAAGACTCTATTGGTCCAGAAGTAGAAAAGCTGGCAGCTTCACTTCCTGATGGTGGTGTCCTTCTTCTTGAAAATGTGAGGTTTTACAAAGAGGAGGAGAAGAACGATCCTGAGCATGCAAAGAAGCTTGCCTCTGTAGCTGATCTTTTTGTCAATGATGCATTCGGAACTGCACATAGAGCCCATGCTTCAACTGAGGGTGTAACAAAATTCTTAAGGCCATCTGTAGCTGGTTTTCTTTTGCAGAAGGTGAGGGTTTATATTCTTGTTTCTGCTGTATCATTGACTTTCAGTTATCTGCAGTGCTTTTGTAAGCCTTCGAGTAATTCTAATTTCGTAGTTTGAAGCCTGAATTATAATCATTAGCTGAAATGTTGTATTTAAATTAAAGTATGCAACTAGAGTTAGCATAGGCATGGACAGATTGCCACACTTGCAGATGCTTCATACAGTACTATAATTGCTGATATCTGACTAACGTAAAATGTTTTTTATTTTCTATGTGCTTTTAAATAAAAATGACGAAAGCATTACCTCTTCAATATTATCAACCCTTTGAATGCCACCCCGGCATCAAATTTCTGGATTCAACGTAATTCACTTTGTTTTGTTGTTCTTTTAGGAACTCGACTATCTTGTTGGGGCAGTATCAAATCCAAAAAAGCCATTTGCAGCCATTGTTGGTGGTTCAAAGGTCTCATCCAAGATTGGAGTGATCGAGTCACTGTTAGAGAAGGTTGATTACTTAATTCTTGGTGGAGGAATGATCTTCACATTTTACAAGGCACAGGGTATCTCAGTGGGTTCATCTCTGGTGGAAGAGGATAAGCTAGAACTTGCTACATCACTCATTGCAAAGGCCAAGGCAAAGGGAGTGTCTCTTTTGCTACCCACTGATGTCGTAATTGCAGACAAATTTGCTCCTGATGCAAACAGCAAGGTTTGTTTTCTTTAGCTAACATCTTACAGTTCTGTGCTTTTGATTTGCTCACCTACCATTTAATGCTCTATACCTTGTTGGAAACTAGCTGATTTTGGTTGATTGCATCTAATATTGAGTTTAAATTTAAAAATAAACCGCGACAATAGTATTTTGTTATTCTTTTATTAACTTCAATAGCACTTGATGATAGAGTAACGAGCAACTGGTTTGGTCCTTGCAGATTGTTCCAGCTTCAAGCATCCCTGATGGATGGATGGGATTGGATATTGGACCAGACTCTATTAAGACATTCAATGATGCACTTGATACCACTCAAACCATCATTTGGAACGGACCAATGGGAGTGTTTGAGTTTGACAAGTTTGCAGTAGGAACAGAGGTATGCAGTAGGGCTTTTGTTGGCATTCATTTCTGTACATAAGCATGTTCACTACTTATATAGGTTCTTAGTAATGCCTATTGTCTGGATAGGGCTGACCTGATCAATCTCCTTCTCTACAGACAAGATAGAACTTTAACATACTTATTTTTATGCAACCAAAGTCTGGGCTGCCAAGTTTCCTGTTTTTTCCTGTTATGTCCAACTTAATATTACCCAAATTACTGAATTACTTCTCGTGAGTGTGGATGCTGACTTTGAGTTTATACCTCTTGCTTGCAGGCTATTGCAAAGAAGCTTGCAGAGCTTAGTGGCAAGGGAGTGACAACCATCATCGGAGGTGGAGACTCAGTTGCGGCTGTGGAGAAAGTAGGAGTTGCTAGTGTGATGAGCCACATATCAACTGGCGGTGGTGCTAGTTTGGAGTTGTTGGAAGGCAAAGAACTTCCTGGTGTACTTGCTCTTGATGAAGCCGTTCCAGTTCCTGTGTAAGAACAATTTTTTTCTCTGTATTCTTTACCCTGCCCACCATGTTGTTCTATTTGAGTACGTAAGCGAGAAATGGCATGTTGTAGTAGGAAGATTGGAGTTCAGTCTTGTAAATGTTCAATGTTACCTTTTATATAAGACCCAATATGTCTCGATATTCCTTGCATCCTACAAAAGTTTCCATAAGATTGTGGGGAGGGACAAAAACAGCCATTTTAACAATATAATAAATTGGTTCTTTGCAATATATATTTACAAATTTCTTATCGTTCTCTTGTCTGAATTTTGGCCATGCTGCTACAATGTTAGTCCGGTGTACAATCTCTCAAAAACAATGAGCTTTGGTTGTTTCAAGTTTCAGATAGAATTCGCAATTTGTACTGGATTTGAAATGGCTCTAATCATATGGGTAATTGATCTTGCAACCGAAAGCAAATGGCAGAATTTGGGCGTTCAATTTCTTGTTTTTACTCTACCATTCATGACAACCTTGTCATAGGTTAGATTATGAAGAGGAAAATGAAGATTTTGAGAAAAAGGTTCATGTGTTGTGCAAATCCAGCCACAGAAATTAGAGGCCAGCATACATCTCTTTACAGCAACCTTTTATGAGAGTTGCTACCAGTCCCCAGCTCTAAATCAAGTGGCTATCAGTGTTCAGTGAAAGGTAGATCCTAAATACCAAAAACAAAGAAGAGTAGGTGCAGACTACGCAAGTAATCCAAGGGCTTTCTAAAAGAAACTTCCTTTCTATTTCCCCCTACAGAAACATGAGTCAATAGATCCATATGACTTGTTAACCTTTGAATCAAAATGTATAGATGTTCTTCAACCATAATGATCAACAGCGAAATACAACCTATATCCATAAAAATGATCAATTATGGTGGAGATTTCGCAAAAACACTATATAACTTGCAAGTTGAAGGTCTTGTGATCTCGCTAATAGTTACTTACTAAATTTTTGAGTTTTTTTTTAATTTTTTTTTAAAGAAACTTAATTGACTGAAGTTTCAAGATTGTTATATCCATGATGATGATGAGCAGATGAAGTTTGTTACCCATGGGAATCCGCAATAGTCGCTGCAAGATTCATCTATCCTCTGGGGTTAGCAGCTTTGCCTATTCATATGAAATACATGACTTGATGACGACAAGACCCATGCACCATATGTTCTAGTAATTTCCACATTTGTTTTTCTTTCTAGGCTTTTGACTAAACATATTTATTGAAAATGAAAATAAGTCAGACGACAATACATCATATGGTTCATACTTCTTACCATCTGCAACACAAGTCATCATCTGGAATTTAAGCAAGAAGATTCTTCTCAACTAAAGCACCTTGTTTTATACTTTTATGAATTCGCTTATTTAGCTTAGCCTAAGACATAAGCATTATTAAAGGTCCAAGTTTCTAAGAGCTACTAACTTTAAATCGGTCTGGATTTGAAATAACATCTTCTTCTACTTATTCTTTATAGTTCAACAATTAGAGAAATATAATCCCGCACGCACTATACTCATATTTTGCAATGCTAAACTATCATAAATATCAGTATCAACTCGCCTGCTTATACTCTAAATTCATTGCTTAATTTTCAAATTTAAAAATTATCAATTAAATTTTAAATATGAATAAAAGAGAAATTATCTTTTCTGAATTCCAAGAAATATTGAACTTCGAAACAAATAAAGTAAATACAAACCTCTAATTTAAGGAGACAAACCAGATCTAGTGACAGAAACTCTTTTCCATTTTCAATAATTTTTCTTTTCTGTCATTAAAGATTTTTCTTTAATGCTCTAATCCTTTTTCCCCTTCGGTTTTTTTGGTTCTATTTAGCTCCTATTGGAAATTTGGAATCACAAAAGAATATGCCAAAACCATATACCGCCAGCCGAAAGTTTCCCTAGTGCCACGATCCAAGGCACACCCCTCAATCAATCAAATCTTCGTGTTGCCCAAGAATAGCAAAACTTGGGGCGCCCCGAAAGAAACTCACACGTGTCGAACATCCCACTTCTTCTACCTCTATATGAACCCTGCCCCCAACTCCTCCTTTCATTCTCCGATCACTCACTCTAAAACCCACCTAATTTTCTCTAATCTTCATCCCGGTAAGCTCTCAAAAACCCAATCTTTAGCTTGATCTCTCAACTATTTCTCTAATCCCCGATCTGGGTATTGATCCTGTTGTGCTGTTTTGTGTTGCGTCGAAGTTGTTTTTGTCTCAGATGGCGACCAAGAGGAGTGTGAGTACTTTGAAGGAGGCTGATTTGAAGGGCAAGAGGGTTTTCGTTAGGGTTGATCTCAATGTTCCTTTGGATGACGACTGTAAGATCACCGATGATACTAGAGTCCGAGCTGCTGTGCCCACCATCAAGTACTTGCTGGGAAATGGAGCCAGAGTCATCCTTGCATCCCACTTGGTATTCCTTCACTCTTTTCACTCTTTTCGATGATCGGATATCTGGGTTTGTTTAGATCTTATGGGTTTTGAGTAGTTTCATTTGCATGTGGGTTTGTGATGGATTTGTGGTTTGATCTATGCAGATCAGATTGTAGATCCTTATGTTTGGTTACTTGGTTAATATCGATTATCTGTCATTATATTTACTTTGTTGCCCATGTGCTTCTATGGTTGATTTATTGTTTTCAGAAGCTATTTTTATAGATGTTGTGAGATCTTAGGTTAGGTTGGATTGTGGTTTCATAGTTTCACTAATTTTGGATCCTTAAAATAATGGAAGTGTCTTTAACTGCTTTAGCGTGTTTCTGTACTTGTCCTAGTTGTTTAAACTTCTGTTTAGCTGATTATTATTGTTCTTTTTTCTTTTTCTTTGCTGGTTAGATATGAAACAGAACACCAGAACTTTTGATTAGTAGTAGATGAGGTCACTTTTTTTCCCTAGTTATTAATGAAATATGTCGTGTTTGCAGGGACGTCCAAAGGGTGTCACTCCCAAGTACAGCTTGAAGCCTCTTGTGCCAAGACTGTCTGAGCTCCTTGGAGTGGAGGTCTGTTTTTTGACAATTTGGTTTTTATGGATCTTACTCATGGGAAGCTTGATTTGCTCAACTTTTTCTTTCTTTCTTTTACAGGTTAAAATCGCTAATGATTGCGTCGGTGCGGAAGTTGAAAAGTTGGTTGCTGAGCTTCCAGAGGGAGGAGTTTTGCTTCTTGAGAATGTCAGGTTCTACAAGGAGGAAGAGAAGAATGATCCCGAGTTCGCCAAGAAGCTTGCTTCACTTGCAGATGTCTATGTTAATGATGCTTTTGGCACTGCTCACAGGGCTCATGCATCCACAGAAGGAGTGGCGAAGTACTTGAAGCCTTCTGTTGCTGGATACCTTATGCAGAAGGTATGAGCCCTTTAACTAATTATTGCACATATTTGAACAGTACTTCATTTGCTTACTTCGCATTATTAGCCATCATCTTTCCTTTCCATGAATAATGTTTTTTTCTTGTGGTGATTTCAGGAACTTGACTATCTTGTTGGTGCTGTGGCAAATCCCAAGAGACCATTTGCTGCTATTGTTGGTGGCTCGAAGGTTTCATCCAAGATTGGAGTCATAGAGTCCTTATTAGCCAAGGTTAACATTCTAGTGATGGGTGGAGGAATGATCTTTACCTTTTACAAGGCTCAAGGGTATTCAGTTGGATCTTCTCTTGTTGAGGAAGACAAGCTAGATCTTGCAAAATCACTTATGGAGAAGGCAAAGGCCAAGGGAGTTTCTATTCTGCTCCCAACTGATGTGGTCATTGCTGATAAGTTTGCTGCTGATGCCAACAGCAAGGTCAGCACTTGCTCAATGTTTGATGTAGAGTTCTCTTAGTACTTTAATATTCTTATGAGATCTCAGAGCTTATATTTGACTGCAGGTGGTGCCAGCGTCTGCCATTCCAGATGGTTGGATGGGTTTGGATATTGGACCAGATTCCATCAAGACTTTCAATGAAGCTCTGGACGCCACTAAGACTGTTATATGGAATGGACCTATGGGTGTGTTCGAGTTTGAAAAGTTTGCTGCTGGTACTGAGGTAAATAAAAGCTAAATAATTTTTTACAACAAATTTACATTCTTTTCAAGTCTCCATTAGAATTGTCATGGTATATGCTGAAGATTTCTGATTCTTTTATTTTAAACATGTTCTTCTAAACAGGCGATTGCTAAGAAGCTTGCAGAGCTAAGTGGCAAGGGAGTTACAACTATCATTGGAGGTGGTGACTCCGTTGCTGCTGTGGAGAAGGTTGGCCTTACTGACAAAATGAGCCACATTTCAACCGGAGGCGGTGCAAGCTTGGAGCTTCTTGAAGGGAAAACCCTCCCTGGAGTCCTTGCTCTTGACGATGCTTAAGCTGAAATTTTTCTAGTTCATTTTGTGACTGATGGATGGTTGGTTTGTCAACCAGAATGGATCAAGTATAACAGAGCTGGACTTGTAGAGGCTTAGCTTTATAGGGTAGATTTGAATAAGTGCTGTCTGGAGTTACCGTTGTGCAATGCTTGGATTGAATTGGATCTGTTTTGGTTGGCTCTGTTTTTTAACAATGTAATGATCCTAAGTGCACTAAGCATGCATGGTTTGGTATAAAATGTGATGTTTTTGGAGTGCAACAATTTAAGTTTAGTGGATATTGCGGATGTTTATTTGTGTGATGAGCCAGGCGCCAAGCCGATTCTCAACTAAATGAGGCGTTGATTGTCAATGTCATCATTTCTTGACTTGAATTTTATTACCAAAGTGTTGTAGTATACATATATAAATATTATGTATGTCTATATCATTTAAACAAATATGTAAAGTATTTGGATAGGTATTTGAGTGTATAATCATAGATATTTGAGTGTATGAAGACTTATGTAACATGTTTTGTCAAGGGCAACAAGCATGGCAGAAAATCATCATCAAGATGGTTATCATTTTGATTTTCTCTTTAAGCTTTCACACTTCAAATGTATTCTTATAAATATCCTTTTGTATGAGATGAATAAACTCATTTAAAATCTCCATTCTCTCTGAAATATTACTTTCTCTTTCTGTGTGTCAATTCCTCTTGTTCTTAAACACGTTATCAGCACGAAGTTGCTCTAGAATTAGAATCGAAAATTGACGAAAGAAGAGTTCATCATCGATCGAAGTCATTTTTCCAAACCTACAAAAAATCCTCAAACCCTAGCTCATATCAAAGCCCTTGATTCCAGAAGCCCGGAACCGGTCTCAGAATCGCCAGAACCGGCCGGAAACTGCCCATAAATGAGCACATAAATATTTTGTCGATGGCCGAAAAGCACGACAACATTCTCGTAAAGAATTATAATTCAAGACCCATTGGAACCAAGAGCGTTTGTGAGGCAAATTATAATGCACCCAAGAGAGGGCACAAGGAGCGGTACCCCAGCAATAGGGGACATGTGTACCCTAATAATAGGGGACATAAAGGACGAACATGTCCATATAACCGCCCCAATAAAGAAGGAAACCGCAACTTTAGAGTGGGCACATGTGATGGCAACTCCACTCGTGGAAGAGGGAAATATGGCAACACCGGCCGTGGAAATAACACCATGAGCAGTGGAGGTCGCACCATGGGCTGTGGTAGTAGCAGCAACCCTCCTAGGGAATATCCACAACGTGCACAACCAGCACCTTAAATGAAGGGAGGGAACCACAATGACATGTGTCATAGATGTGGATCAATCGAGCATTGGTTTAAACAATGCCATGCAAGTACCCAATTAGCTGCACGCTACAAGGAGTACAGGGAAGCAAGAGAGCAAGAGGCTAACCTTACCGAAGATGAAAATAGTGAAGATGTCAATCTCACCGTTGAGGACTTCAAAGCTGTAGATGAAGAGCACGAGGATGCCACAGACTTTGATTAGAATAATCCTCTTTCTATTTTCCAAGAATGGCAAATGTGCCTTAGTCAATAAATAACAATTGTATTAAACTCCTTCTTATGTGGCGTACCCAATGAAGTATGACGTCTAGGAAAGCAATTGAGATCGGGGTATTTAAGCGAGCCTCGCTCCACCAACATCTCACTACTTTCCTGGTCATATTTCATTGGAATTACCAAACGGATTGAGTGATAACAATTTGTCTAAAGTTTGATATTTGGAATAGACTTATGAATAACTTTGATGTAATCTAGTGGATTGTATGCAACCACTATTAAAGTCATTGAATCCAACGATGTCATGAATGACAATTTATGAGATCCTGACATATACAAGCTTTGGCACGACCGTTTGGGACATCCAGGTCGCGACATGATGCTCCGTATATTAAAAACTTCACACGGACATCCATTCTTCAAAACGAAAAGAAGTACGAACCAAACATTGGTCAAAAGAGTTACTTCTTAAGCATATCATTCGTTTTGCAAAGCTTGCTCTTTAGCAAAGGTAGGATCAAGACCATCCTATGCAAAGGACACTAAAGAAAATATACCATTCTTACAAAGAATACAAGGTGATATTTGTGGACCTATCCAACCAACTTGCGGACCATTTAGATATTTTATGGTGTTGGTTGATGCATCGACACGTTAGTCACATGTCATGCTCTTATCCACAAGAAATACTGCATTTGCTAAACTCTTAGCACAAATCATTAAATTAAGGGCTCATCACCCTGATCATCCTATTAAGTCAATTTGTCTTGACAATGCTGGAGAATTTACATCAAGAAACTTTGATGATTATTGCATGTCCATTGGGATTGAGGTCGAACACCCTGTCCCTCATGTACACACCCAAAATGGACTCGCAGAAGCTGCCATTAAAAGACTTCAAATGGTTACCAGGGCATTGGTTATGCGCACCAATCTCCCTATTTTTGCTTGGGGCTATGCAATATTACTTGCAGCTGTGCTTATTCGTCTGAGACCTACTGCCACCCAACCCTTTTCTGCGTCCCAAATGGTGACTGGGTATGAGCCTAATGTCTCACACTTACGCATATTTGGGTGTGCAGTCTATGTGCCAATTGCGCCGCCACAGCGCACCAAATGGATCCTCAAAGACGCTTAGGCCTTTATGTTGGATATGATACTCCAAGCATTATCCGCTACATAGAACCCTTGACAGGTAATCTATTTACCGCTAGATTTGCGGATTGTCACTTTGATGAGACAGTCTTCCCGTCATTAGGGGGAGACAAGAACATTAATGTTTAACAGAAAAGACAGGAATTGTCGTGGTCTGTCCCCACTTTGTCTCATCTTGATCCCCGAACCACACAGTCTGAAATAGAAGTGCGGAGGATTCTCGATCTTCAGAACGTAGCAGAATCAATGCCTGATGCGTTTTCTGATATCGCTAAAGTGACAAGATCACACATACCTACTGCAAACGTACCTGCAAGGATTGATGTTCCTAAAACTAAAGGACATGACATCCCCTCTATGGGTGATGCAGTGGCTAGACCCATGGCTCCAGCCAGAAAGCGCGGGAGGCCTATAGGTTCGATGGATTCTCGCCCAAGAAAGAAAGCGAGCTTGACACAAAATAATCCATTAATCATCGATACAAATAATCCATCTCATGAAAAAATTCCGGATTATGGTTATGTCCAAGAGACATCATTGGAGGACGCTCCAATAGTAGAACCAATTCCAGAGAATAGAGAGATCTCCATGAATTACACTAGTATACATGTAATTATGGACAGAAATTCTATGGCTATTGATGATGCGTTTGCATATCATATTGCAAAAGGAATTATAGAATATGATGATATCGAACCTCGCTCCGTTGAAGAATGTCAACGAAGAGCAGATTGGTTCAAATGGAAAAATGCGATCCAGACTAAATTGGATTCACTAACAAAGAGACAGGTATTTGGGTCTATAACACTGACACCACCAAATATAAAACCTGTTGGCCATAAATGGGTCTTTGTTAGAAAGCGTAATGAGAAAAATGAGGTTGTTAGATACAAAGCCCGCCTTGTGGCCCAAGGTTTCTCACAACCCCCTGGAATCGACTACGAGGAGACATATTCTCCCGTAATAGACGTTATAACATTCCGCTACCTTGTCAGTTTGGTAGTTTCCGAAAAACTTGACATGCAGCTCATGGATGTGGTTACAGCATATCTCTATGAGGATCTAGATTCAGAGATATATATGAAGGTTCCAGATGGACTTCAATTACCCAAATCAAGTGACTCTAAACCACGGAGCGCGTTTTCAATAAAATTAAACGCTCACTATATGGATTGAAACAATCCGGACGGATGTGGTATAACCGTCTAAGTGACTACTTGATTGGGAAGGGATATGTTAACAATGAAATATGCCCTTGCGTGTTCATTAAGAGAACAAGATCCGGATTTGCAATTGTAGCAGTTTATGTCGATGACATGAACCTAATTGGAACTCTAGATGAGTTTAAAAAAACTGCTACATATTTGAAATCTGAATTTGAGATGAAAGATCTCGGGAAAACACGGTTTTGTCTCGGAATAGAACTCGAGCATCGTAATGATGGGATCATGATCCATCAGTCAGCATATACTCAAAAGTTACTAAGGCGCTTTAATGAAGATAAAGCAAAGCCTGTGAGTACTCCCATGATCAACCGTAGTCTTGAGCCCATGAAAGATCCGTTTCGTCCAAGGGATGAGGACGAAGATTTATTAGAAGCTGAAATACCATACCTAAGTGCGATAGACGCATTATTGTATTTAGCTCAATGCACAAGACCAGATATCTTATTTGCAGCAAACTTGTTAGCTCGACATAGTTCTGCGCCAACACGCCGCCATTGGATTGGTATAAACACAATTGTTCTATACCTAAAAGGTACGATCGATATGGGCTTGTTCTATCCCTATAAAGAGAAAAGAAATGTGAACGCCGGCAACACTATCCATAGTGACCGACGTTCTCCTCCTCCCCTCCATCAAAATGATAACGATGTTCTGACGGGTTTTGCTTATGCAGGGTATCTCTCTGACCCTCACAAAGGTCGCTCCAAAACAGGTTATGTCTCTACCATGGGAAGCACCGCGATATCTTGGAGATCTACAAAACAGACTCTTGTTGCTACTTCCTCAAATCATGCAGAGATTATTGCACTACATGAAGCCGTGCGTGAGTGCCTATGGCTAAGGTCTATAAATAGACACATTCGAGGAACTTGTGGTTTAAAATTTACCACAAACGAACCTACATGCATTTACGAGGATAATGCAGTTTGTATTGAGCAAATGAAATTAGGTTTCATCAAAGGCGACAATACCAAGCATATATCGCCGAAATTCTTCTACAATCAGCAACAACAAACACTTCTAAATATTGAAGTAAATCAAATCCGATCAGAAGATAATGTAGCTGACTTATTCACTAAGTCACTACCAAAATCCCCTTTCGAGAAACATGTAAGGAGCATCGGATTGAGGAGGATATCCGAACTCCCACGATCTTCAAGGGGAGTCTAAATCAGGGGGAATATCCAGAAACATACTTCACACTCAACGCGCGTTGTGCTCTTTTTCCCTTTCGACCAAGGTTGTTTTTCCCACAAGATTTTATTACTTGGCAAGGTTTTTAACGAGATAACTTCGAAGCGCACCACCAACACAATACTATTGAACATGAAATATCCAAGGGGGAGTGTTGTAGTATAAATGTATAAATACTATATATGTCTATATCATGTAAACAAATACGTAAAGTATTTGGATATGTACTTGAGTGTATAATCATAGGTACTTGAGTGTATGAAGACTTATGTAACATGCTTTGCCAAAGGGCAACAAGCATGACAGAAAATCATCATCAAGATGGTTATCATTTTGATTTTCTCTTTGAGCTTTCACACTTCAAATGTATTCCTATAAATACCCCTTTGTATGAGATGAATAAACTCACTTAAAATCTCCATTCTCTCTGAAATATTACTTTCTCTTTCTGTGTGTCAATTCCTCTTGTTCTTAAACACGAAGGAAATTCCATGAATGAAAAAGCAGAAGCCGTAACCTCTATTCTCTCCATCCAAAGGATGAAAGGGCAGAGGTTTCTGCAGAGCTCTCCAATCAATGGTTGAGGGTTAAGTTGACACCAATTCATCCTTGAACTTAATAGCTACACTGGGGTTCATTGATCAAAGAGAATAAATGTGGCCGAGTAATAGATGTGATAATCTTTCTGTGACAGAACTCCGAGCTAAGAGAGGAGTACCACCAAGAAAACATCAAATTGAGTACGATTGAGGGCTACAGACTCCACAAGGAGACGCATAGGACAAAGCAAACTACATGGTTTACCCATCCCTAGTATCTATCTACTGGTAAAAACTTCATGGTTTTACCTTTTGGAATGTTATTATTCAAAAGATTCTCCACAATGGAACTATTTTCAAGGTTCTTTTTTTTGTAGTTACAAAGATTAAACCCCAGCGAAAATATTGTGCTCAAGAAGCTGAATACCAAGGAATTTCAGGGTTCTTGTTGTCTTCTGTGGACTTCTCTTGAATAAACCGGCCTTCTTTTTCTTAGTTTGCTTGGCCGCCAGATTATGAGGTCAAAGACCATTGATGCATGAACGACGAGCTAGCAATGAATCATTTGGTCCTCTAACAAAAAGGGGGGCAGAATCAAGACTAAAGAAAAGATGCCAGTTCACAATAAATTTGTAAGTCTCGCAGATACAAATACTGCCAAATTAACAAATGATTGTTAAACTAAACAGCAATGTTTACTAAATGTACCGGTCGATCAAATTAACAGAAGAGATTCATACTTTTCTTTTCGTACTTCAAACTCATTCTGATGCCGTTAGGAAAAAAAAAAAAACGTAAACCGTCAAGAAGTGCATATATGGAGTGATAATTAAAGTGAGCAACACCAAAAAGGCAATAACTGTTTAAGAATAAGAGGAATTGATAATCAGAATGGGAGAGTAATATTTCAGAGAGAATGAAGTTTTCAATGTGTTTATTCATCTCATACAAAGGGGTATTTATAGGAATACATTTGAAGTGTGAAAGCTCAAAGAGAAAATCAAAATGATAACCATCTTGATGATGATTTTCTGTCATGCTTGTTGCCCTTTGGTAAAGCATGTTTACATAAGTCTTCATACACTCAAGTACCTATCTAAATACTTTTACGTATTTTGTTACATGATATAGACATATACGGTATTTATACATTTATACTACAACACTCCCCCTTGAATATTTCATGTTCAATAGTATTGCGTAGATGGTGCGCATCGAAGTTGCCTCGTTAAAAACCTTGCCAAGTAATAAAACCCTGTGGGAAAAAACAACCTTGGTCGAAAGGGAAAAAGAGCACAACGCGCGTTGAGTGTGAAGTATGTTTCTGGATACTCCCCCTGATTTAGACTCCTCTTGAAGATCGTGGGAGTTGGGATATCCTCCTCAATCCGATGCTCCTTACATGTTTCTCGAAAGGGGTTTTTGGTAGTGACTTAGTAAATAAGTCAGCTACATTATCTTCTGATCAGATTTGATTTACTTCAATATTTAGAAGTGTTTGCTGTTGCTGATTGTAGAAGAATTTCGGTGATATATGCTTGGTATTGTCGCCTTTGATGAAACCTAATTTCATTTGCTCAATACAAGCTGCATTGTCCTCGTAAATGCATGTAGGTTCATTTGTGGTGAATTTCAAACCACAAGTTCCTTGAATGTGTCTATTTATAGACCTTAGCCATATGCACTCACGCACGGCTTCATGTAGTGCAATTATCTCTGCATGACTTGAGGAAGTAGCAACAAGAGTCTGTTTTGTAGATCTCCAAGATATTGCGGTGTTTCCCATGGTAAAGACATAACCTGTTTGGGAGCGACCTTTGTGAGGGTCAGAGAGATACCCTGCATCAGTAAAACCCGTCAAAACATCATTTTGATGGAGGGGAGGAGGAGAACGTCGGTCACTATGGATAGTGTTGCCGGCGCTCACATTTCTTTTCTCTCTGTAGGGATAGAACAAGCCCATTATGTTTATCAATTCCTCTTGTTCTTAAACACGTTATCAGCACGAAGTTGCTCTAGAATTAGAATCGAAAATTAACGAAAGAAGAGTTCATCATCGATCGAAGTCATTTTTCCAAACCTACAAAAAATCCTCAAACCCTAGCTCAGATCAAAGCCCTTGATTCCAGGAGCCCGGAACCGGTCTCAGAATCGCCGGAACCGGCCGGAAACCGCCTGAACCGGCCGCCGGAAGCAGAAAAACCAAACCGGACCGCTGCCGGACCGCTGCCGAGACCTGCCGAGGTGCTGCCAAGAGCTGCACAGCAGCTGCCGAGCAGCTGCGGAGAAGCTGCCGAGGCCCTGCGCAGCAGCTGCCGAGAAGCTGCCGAGGCCCCTACGCAGCAGCTACCGAGACGCTGCGCAGCAGCTGCCGAACCATCTGCCGAGCAGCTGTCGACACATCTGTCGACAGATTTTGCGGGGCGACTTTCCGACAACTTTTCCGGCGACTTTTTCGACACTTTTCCGGTGACTTTTCCGACGAATTTTTGGGCGATTTTTCTCGACTTTTTCAACGATCCTTCCGGTCACCTCCGATAATTTTTCCGGTCAAAAATTTTCGGCAACACTATTCCAAGGTATTCTTTACTAAAAGTTCCCGTTTTTGAGTTTTTATTTATTTCTCTTCTTTTTCTTTTTTCTCGGGAACTTACAATCAAAAGCGGAATTATAGAAATTCACGCCAAATGAACTAAGAGCGTTCGTAATCAATGAACTAAGAGTGTTCAGAATGATTCTTGGAAATTGATTTCTTGGTAGCATAGCTCGGAAATCTTATTATTTTTCATGGAAGTTTTAACTCCGAAACTAATATTTTCTTCTTATCTTCAAGGATGTTGAATGAACCTAGACTCGATTTTCAAATCCTTGACTCAACAGGTTCGGATTACCATAGCTGGAAAACCGATGTTGAGAACCATCTCACATCAAAGGGGATATTTCCCATCATCCATGAACCAAACCCGGCCCTTGTGTTCCCTCGAACACCTAAGAAGCATGCACAAGCAATCATCTTGATGCGACGTCATATGGACAAAGCACTCAGACTAGAGTACATGTCCATCAAAGATGCAAAGGATTTATGGGAGGCACTACAAGAGTGCTTTAACAATATCCAAGATTCTCTCCTCCCTGACTTGAAGGTTCAGTGGAACGATGTACGCTTCTCAGACTTCAAGTCTATTGCTGAGTACAATTCAGAAGCTCTTCGTCTCAAATCCATGTTGAGGTTCTGTCAAAGACCCCTCACAGAAGAAGAGCTAATTGAGAAAACTCTCTCCACCTTCCCCGTTGCAATAATTTTGCTATCAAAGCAGTATCGCACTGAAGTAAATACTGGACGAATTACGAGGTTCAATGAACTCATAAATATTTTGTCGGTAGCCGAAAAGCACGACAACATTCTCGTAAAGAATTATAATTCAAGACCCATTGGAACCAAGAGCGTTCGTGAGGCAAATTATAATGCACCCAAGAGAGGGCACAGGGAGCGGTACCCCAGCAATAGGGGACATGTGTACCCTAATAATAGGGGACATGAATGACGAACAGGTCCATATAACCGCCCTAATAGGGAAGGAAACCGCAACTTTAGAGCGGGCACACGTGATGGTAACTCCACACGTGGAAGAGGGAGATATGGCAACACCGGTAGTGGAAATAGCACCATGAGCCGTGGAGGTCGCACCATGCGCCGTGGTAGTAGCAGCAATCCTCGTAGGGGATATCCACAACGTGCACAACCTGTACAACCTACACAATTTGTACAACCTGCACAACCTATACCTCAAATGAAGGGAGGGAACCACAATGACATGTGTCATAGATGTGGATCAATCGAGCATTGGTTTAAACAATGTCATGCAAGTACCCAATTAACTGCACGCTACAAGGAGTACAGGGAAGCAAGAGAGCAAGAAGCTAACCTTGCCGAAGATGAAAATAGTGAAGATGCCAATCTCACTATTGAGGACTTCAAAGCTGTAGATGAAGAGCACGAGGATGCCACAGACTTTGATTAGAATAATCCTCTTTCTATTTTCGAAGAATGGCAAATGTGCCTTAGTCAATAAATAACAATTGTATTAAACTCCTTCTTATGTGGCGTACCCAATGAAGTATGATGTCTAGGAAAGCAATTGAGATCGGGGTATTTAAGCGAGCCTCGCTCCACCAACATCTCTACTTTCCTGGTCATATTTCATTGGAATTACCAAACGGATTGAGTGATAGCAATTTGTCTAAAGTTTGATATTTGGAATAGACTTATGAATAACTTTGATGTAATCATTGGCTATTTTTCCTATTAATAAAGTATCACATTCAATGTCATGGACATGTGTTAATATTCCGAACTTTATTCCTTTCAGTATGTTTTCCGGAGAATTGGAATGTCTTCTTGATAGTGGCACCACACATACGATATTGCGACATAGGCAATTATTTTTATGGATGACACCCAGTCGATCCTCAGTAACTACGATGGCAAGACCATCACAATTGATTCATGGTCGAGGACCAGCTCAATTTTTGTTACCAAATGGCACAAATGTTAATGTCGCCGAAGCTCTATATGCTCCAAGGGCCGGAAGGACCCTATTAAGCTTTAAAGACATAAGAGTCAATGATTTTCATGTGGAAACACACTGTGAGAATGGACAAGAGTTCCTTTGCATCACCTCTAAAAACTACGGAAATACACGAGTTTTAGAGAAACTTATGTGTCGCTCTAGTGGATTGTATGCAACCACTATTAGAGTCATTGAATCCAACCATATCATGAATGACAATTTATGGGATCCTGACACATACAAGCTTTGGCACGACCGTTTGGGACATCTAGGTCGTGACATGATGCTCCGTATATTAAAAACTTCACACGGACATCCATTCTTCAAAACGAAAAGAAGTACGAACCAAACATTGGTCCAAAGAGTTACTTCTAAAGTATATCATTCGTTTTGCAAAGCTTGCTCTTTAGCAAAGGTAGGATCAAGACCATCCTATGCAAAGGACACTAAAGAAAATATACCATTCTTACAAAGAATACAAGTTGATATTTGTGGACCTATCCAACCAACTTGCAGACCATTTAGATATTTTATGGTGTTGGTTGATGCATCGACACGTTGGTCACATGTCATGCTCTTATCCACAAGAAATGCTGCATTTGCTAAACTCCTAGCACAAATCATTAAATTAAGGGCTCACCACCCTGATCATCCTATTAAGTCAATTCGTCTTGACAATGCTGGAGAATTTACATCAAGAACCTTTGATGATTATTGCATGTCCATTGGGATTGAGGTCGAACACCCTGTCCCTCATGTACACACCCAAAATGGACTCGCAGAAGCTGCTATTAAAAGACTTCAAATGGTTGCCAGGGCATTGGTTATGCGCACCAATCTCCCTATTTCTGCTTGGGGCTATGCAATATTACATGCAGCTGTGCTTATTCGTCTGAGACCCACTGCCACCCAACCCTTTTCTGCTTCCCAACTGGTGACTGGGTATGAGCCTAATGTCTCACACTTACGCATATTTGGGTGTGCAGTCTATGTGCCAATTGCGCCGCCACAGCGCACCAAAATGGGTCCTCAAAGACGCTTAGGCCTTTATGTTGGATATGATACTCCAAGCATTATCCGCTACATAGAACCCTTGACAGGTAATCTATTTACCGCTAGATTTACGGATTGTCACTTTGATGAGACAGTCTTCCCGTCATTAGGGGGAGACAAGAACATTAATGTTCAACAGAAAAGACAGGAATTGTCGTGGTCTGTCCCCACTTTGTCTCATCTTGATCCCCGAACCACACAGTCTGAAATAGAAGTGCGGAGGATTCTCGATCTTCAGAACGTAGCAGAATCAATGCCTGATGCGTTTTCTGATATCGCTAAAGTGACAAGATCACACATACCTACTGCAAACGTACCTGCAAGGATTGATGTTCCTAAAACTAAAGGACATGACATCCCCTCTATGGGTGATGCAGTGGCTAGACCCATGGCTCCTGCTAGAAAGCGCGGGAGGCCTATAGGTTCGATGGATTCTCGCCCAAGAAAGAAAGCGAGCTTGACACAAAATAATCCATTAATCATCGATATAAATAATCAATCTCATAAAAAAATTCCGGATTATGGTTATGTCCAAGAGACATCATTGGAGGACGCTCCAATAGTAGAACTAATTCCAGAGAATAGAGAGATCTCCATGAATTACACTAGTATACATGTAATTATGGACAGAAATTCTATGGCTATTAATGATGCGTTTGCATATCATATTGCAAAAGGAATTGATAAACAGAATAGGAGAGTAATATTTCAGAGAGAATGGAGTTTTCAATGTGTTTATTCATCTCATACAAAGGGGTATTTATAGGAATACATTTGAAGTGTGAAAGCTCAAAGAGAAAATCAAAATGATAACCATCTTGATGATGATTTTCTGCCATGCTTGTTGCCCTTTGGTAAAGCATGTTTACATAAGTCTTCATACACTCAAGTACCTATCTAAATACTTTTACATATTTTGTTACATGATATAGACATATACGGTATTTATACATTTATACTACAACAATAACATTATTCGTGAGTCCTTTTTCTTATGTATATATAATTATATATTAGATTCGAAGGTCCAAAGGGGTTTGAATCTAGGGTATTCCAAGAACTTTGTGTCCAAGGCAAAAAATGAAGGAAAGGAAAGTCCTTTGGGAGAAAGAAAACTTGCTAGTAATAAACTGATAATTCTCCTTATATGCAATAGGAAAATCTTCAAGAAATCTAGGACCCTTTTTCTCTCTATATATATGTTATGTTTCAACCCTTTTAGTCATCAAGTCCTAAAAGACGTCCCGCTCAAGAACCTTTCAAAACCCTTAAACCCTAAACCCTTCTAAACCTTTCAAACGCTTCATTCATTCACTAGGATGGCAATGGAGAAGGTACTTGCTTCTGTGGGAGAGATCAGGCCAAAGACCAAGATTGTGTGCACATTGGGACCGTCTTCTCGGTCTGTGGAGATGGCAGAGAAGCTTTTGAGGGCTGGCATGAACGTTGCTCGCTTCAACTTCTCTCATG
Source organism: Rosa persica (assembly GCA_025331145.1). Lineage (NCBI taxonomy): Eukaryota > Viridiplantae > Streptophyta > Magnoliopsida > Rosales > Rosaceae > Rosa > Rosa persica. Next base: position 13,774,712 of record WFKR01000005.1, read on the forward strand.
GTAGTCATGAGTATCATCAAGAAACTCTTGATAATCTAAGGAGCGCCATGAACAACACCGGAATTCTCTGTGCTGTCATGTTGGATACTAAGGTATAATTCAACAAGTCTTTAATCCACTCTAGCTCTTTGTTTGTATTCTCCTATTGTTAATTGGATAATAGTCTGTTCACATAACCTGTGCATGACTATTTGGTGTGAAAGTTATCCATTGCTGTCCAATTTGTATTTGAAAACCATGCCATTATGTTTTTCAAGTTCAATCAAGTAGTGCAGCTTTCATATAAAAAGACATGAATTTTGTTCTTATGGTGCTTATCTTAAATTTGGAGAAAATCAGGGTACTGTAAATTTTTTGGGTTTATTATGAAGATGCTAAATTCTTGTTTACTGGTACCATGACAGGGTCCAGAAATTAGAACTGGGTTTCTGAAAGATGGGAAGGCCATTCATCTTCAACAAGGAAAAGAGATTACCGTATCAACTGACTATACCATTCATGGTGATGAGAATATGATCTCTATGAGCTACAAGAAGTTGGCTGAGGATGTGAAGCCTCAGAGTGACATCTTGTGTGCTGATGGAACAATTACTTTGAAGGTTCTGGCATGTGACCAGGAGCGCGGTTTGGTACGTTGTCGATGTGAGAACAGTGCAATTTTGGGTGAGAGGAAGAATGTCAATCTTCCTGGAGTTGCTGTTGATCTGCCAACTTTGACAGAGAAGGACAGAGTGGATATCTTGGAGTGGGGAGTTCCAAATAAGATTGACATGATCGCGCTCTCTTTTGTTAGGAAAGGCTCAGACCTTGTTGAGGTCAGAAATGTTTTGGGGGAACATGCCAAGGATATAATGCTCATGTCCAAGGTATTTAGAATTCTAAAGTTTGAAGTATATCTGATATGTTATGTTGTCGTAGCGTGAATAAAAAACTTATCATTTTCGTTTGTTTTTCCTTTGGAAGGTTGAGAATCAAGAAGGTGTTACCAATTTCGACGAAATACTAGAAAATTCAGATGCCTTCATGGTGGCGAGGGGTGATCTTGGAATGGAAATTCCAATTGAAAAGATATTCCTAGCTCAGAAACTGATGATTGCAAAGGCAAACAGACTAGGAAAGCCAGTGGTGACTGCTACTCAGATGCTCGAGTCCATGACCAGATCTCCTCGTCCCACCCGAGCAGAAGCCACTGATGTTGCCAATGCTGTTCTTGATGGAACTGACTGTGTCATGCTCAGTGGCGAAACTGCGGCCGGAGACTATCCGGAAATTGCCGTTCAAACCATGGCCAAAATCTGTGTTTCTGCAGAACTATCCATAAACTATGGAGAACTTTTCAAGAAAATGGAGACCGAAGCAATGCCTATGAGCCCTCAAGAGAGTCTGGCCTCCTCGGCGGTGCACATGGCAACTTCCATCAGGGCAGCACTCATTTTGGTCCTGACCAGAAGAGGAACCACAGCAAAGCTTGTGGCTAAGTACAGGCCAAGCATGCCGATTTTGTCTGTGGTGGTTCCTCAGCTGACTACAGATTCTTTTGAGTGGTCATGCAGCGATGCAGCTCCTGCAAGGCATAGCCTTATTTATAGGGGTCTTGTGCCTCTTCTCAGCTCAGGTTCCATTAGAGCTTGTCATGCTGAGTCCACTGAAGAGACTCTGCGGTCTGCTATTCAACATGCAAAGGCTAAAGGACTTTGCAAGCCTGGGGATTCAATCGTGGCTCTGCACCGAATGAATTGCATCGACGTGTGCAATGTTTTCCCTGTTATGTGATGATCCTTGGGGAAACTTCATCTGCAGCATCATAGTGTTTTTAGATTAATTTTTTTTTTCCCGGGAGCATCCAATTTTGACTTTTAGGGTGTTTAATTATTGTTTTGTTGAGGTTTTTTGAGTGTTCAAATTTGAGGCTAGAACACATGAGATAATACATTTCAGCAATCTATGATTTACTTTCATACATTTAATTATTAACAGTTTACTGCATACAGTATATATCTTCAAAATTAAGTCTGACGTGAAACTGTGAAAGGAAACTCTGAATCTGTCAAAGCCTAAGCTAAATTCATATATAATATATAATTGGACATTATATACTACTCCATTATTTGTAAGGATAAGAGATCAAAAATAAAAGCATAGAATTGAGGTGATGGCTGATAGGTCGATCACCTTGTCCGGCGAAATAAATCTTCGTCCGATTTGAGAGCTTATTACCACTAGAAATTGCATTGAAAATGAGATGAACACATGAGAGGAGCAGTGATATAAAGCGGAGCCTGAGTTAGTCTTTTTTTTTTTTGGGCCAAATTTGAAACCTTGAAAGCTAAAATAAATAGAAGAAATTCGAAAACTTTTTGTTGATGATCTTTATAGTTTCTCTGAGTAAAGACTTGATGCTCTTTGTTCTTTCCCTCCTTGTTTCACGCTTCTGGGTCTCCATTGCAAGCAAAAAAAAAAAAAAAAAAAAGATTCAAAAACAATTAGGCGATCGCGATGGGACTCGAACCCACAATCTCCCGCTCCGGAGGCGAGCGCCTTATCCATTAGGCCACGCGATCATTTTACAGCAACATTCCCACACAATAAATTATAAATTCGTTATTTATTTAATGAACACTCGTAGTTCGTAAAGGTGTACTGATGTAAATAATACATTGGGCCATTGTAACAACTTTAATTTTTCAAGAGGAACTCCCATTTTTGATCTTGTATCGGTAACAAATTCGCTTCTTCTTGATTATTGCTCCATTTTCGATTGTTAACACAATCTTTCCAGGCTCCTTAGTCGTGAAAGAGTTTCGGATTGAACCCTCCTGCGCGCCGATCCTCCTGCTCCTTTGTACAATAATGCCATATGATCCCTCAGCTGTTGGGATAAATTCTTCCTTGTAGTTCACTTCCCAACCCGACACTAGAACTTCCCACATTAAAGTCGTTCCTGCCTGTTTCACATACAAGAATACAACAAAGCTAATTGGTTGACAAAGTTCTAGGATTTATTATATAGCTTCTATGCTGCCTTAACTAGTGGACGTACCTCTGGTGCTGGTATATGTATACTTTCTGATGATGATTGATTGATAAAGATCTCTGAGACAACATCTTCGCTAGAGAAATCGGGATCATTTTCCTTTCTGAGGCCACCGTAATAAACTGGTAGTTCCTCTAAAGCAATGTACCTGCAATAAAGAAGCTTCAAAATTTGTTCAATAATTTCTAATAGCCCAATTATTAAAATCAATTCATGACATTAAAAGGATAAACGTTACTTGCTCAAGACGTCATTGACTCTGGACGGACGAGCGAAGACGAATTTGCTATTGGTTCTTGGGGTGAAAAAAGGTGATAGCAGAGCGCTAGCACTGAATGCATAGTACCAAAAAGGAACATTGAGGAAGATCTACACAGAGAAATATAGTGTTCCATCAATGACTTGCACTACAGGGTAAACTAATACGAGCTAGCTAGTATTAATCTTGAATGGCTAGCATACATGGAACCTCCAATTCATAGTCTAAAGTGAATCAAAATATGTTGTTAACACTAAATAATATTTTTGTGAATAGAAGATCTATGAATTAATGAAGCAAATCTTACATTTCTTGCAACTAGTTCAGGATAATTGTCCTGATGAAGAGCAAACACCTGCTTTATAGCATTTCGAAGCTCCTTCTTAGATGGACCAGGCATTTGATTGAGATCATTGATCATGAATATTGAGGACACACCACCAGGCTTAAAGTCGAGCTTCTGAATTGCTCTTTCCATTAGTTGAACTCTGGATCTTATGAACATGTTACGCTTCTCTTCAGTTCCCAGTACCTTGTTGTATAATTCTTCATTCCCAAGCAGCTTAAAGTTGCTGTAACAAACCGGGTGTCCCTCACGACCCACACCACCAATGCTACTTATGGAACTAAGGTCATCACCAAAGTTTTCGTCCAATATCGAATCGATGTTGTTCTCCTTCCTCCATTTGAGGGTATTCCTTAACATCTCAAAAGCATCGTTTACCTCAAACTCCTTAGCCCTCAAGAATTTCAATAATATGACATCAATGGCATTATCTTCTTTACTAGGCAATAAGGGTACTCCCCAAATTGCAATATCCTTGTTGGTGTTGAACTCAACCTTCTTTTTCTGTTCAGCTGTTTTCTCCTTTTGCTCATCTTCTTGCTTGTTTGGTTTTGCAGCTTCAACTTGATCTTGGACAACATTTTCCTCTCCTACTTGATCCTTGTTTTCCTTTAACAACTTGTTTTCATGTATCGCAATTTCAATCTTCGATCTTAGCTCCGCCAATGACTTTTTCTCATGCTCTTGCAACTCTGAAAGGGAGTTCCTTTCTTCCCTTAAGGATGACCATTTCTCAACTCTACCAGATTCAGAAGCACCTCCATTTCCAACCTCAATATTATCCTTTTGCTCTTCGAAACCCACCTCCTTTCCAGTTTCTGCTTTCAAATTATCATCCACCACAGTCTCCCTTGGTTCTTCTTCAATCTTCTTCTTCTCCTCCTTCACCAACTCTTCAACTACACCCCTATGCGCCTGGGCCTCTTCTAAATTTTGTTCAGTTGCCATGGATAAACTTTTCTCAACATGGGTACATTTGGAAGCATCGTCCTTTTCAACCTCATCTTTCTTCTTCTCTGTTTGATCAGCTTCTTTTCCCTTCTTCTCCACCACAATCTCCCTTGGTTCCGCTTCAATCTTCTTCTTCTCCTCCTTCACCACCTCTTCAACTACACCCTTCTCCTTCTGAGCCTCTTCTAACTTTTGTTCTGTTCCTATGGATGAAATTTTCTCAACTTTGGTGCATTTGGAAGCATCGCCCTTTTCAACCTCATCTTTCTTCTTCTCTGTTTGATCAACTTCCTTTCCCTTCTTCTCCACCACAATCTCCCTTGATTCCGCTTCAATCTTCTTCTCCTCCTCCTTCACCACCTCTTCAACTACACCCTTCTCCTTCTGGGCCTCTTCTAACTTTTGTTTTGTTCCTATGGATGAACTTTTCTCAACTTTGGTGCATTTGGAAGCATCGCCCTTTTCAACCTCATCTTTCTTCTTCTCTGTTTGATCAACTTCCTTTCCCTTCTTCTCCACCACAATCTCCCCTGGTTCCGCTTCAATCTTCTTCTTCTCCTCCTTCACCACCTCTTCAACTACACTCTTCTCCTTCTGGGCCTCTACTAACTTTTGTTCTGTTCCTATGGATGAACTTTCCTCAACTTTGGTGCATTTGGAAGCATCGCCCTTTTCAACCTCATATTTTCCCTTCTTCTCCACCACAATCTCCCTTGGTTCCGCTTCAATCTTCTTCTTCTCCTCCTTCACCACCTCTTCAACTACACCCTTCTCCTTCTGGACCTCTTCTAACTTTTGTTCTGTTCCCTTGGATGAACTTTTCTCAACTTTGGTGCATTTGGAAGCATCGCCCTTTTCAACCTCATCTTTTTTCTTCCCTGTTTGATCAGCTTCTTTTCCCTTCTTCTCCACAACAATCTCCGTTGATTCCGATTCATTCTTCTTCTTCTCTTCCTTCACCACCTCATCAACTACACCTCTATCCGTCTGGGCCTCTTCTAACTTTTCTTTGGTTGCCATAAATGAACTTTTCTCAACTTTGGTACATTTCGAAGCATTGCCCTTGTCAACCCCATCTTTCTTCTTCTCTGTTTGATCAGCTTCTTTTCCCTTTTTCTCAACCACAATCTCCCTTGGTTCTGCTTCAGGCTTCTTATTCTCCTCCCTCACCACCTCTTCTACATCCCTATTCTTCTGGCCCTCTTCTAACTTTTCTTCTGTTGCCATGGATGAATTTTTCTCAACTTTGGTGCATTTCGAAGCATCGGTCTTTTCAACATCACCTTTCTTCTTCTCTATTTGATTAGCTTCTTTTCCCTCGCTCTCCACCACAATCTCTTTGGTTTCAGCTTCATTCTTCGTCTTTTTCTCTTCAACCACTGCCTTTTCAATTATTACAGGCTCATTGGTCTTTATAGACTTGGCAGCTTCCCCTGCATCTTTGACATCCTTTATTGCATTACCCTTGTCTTTGATATATTCTTCAAGATCAGCTACTTTATCCTTCTGAGGCTCTTTTAAATTTTCTCCTGTTGCCATGATTGAACTTCACCAGAAAAATTTGGAGCTCTAGGAATTTGAAGGAAAAGAATTTAAGGTAACTAAGGTATTGATATCTAAGACGATTGAAGCAAGAAGAAGATGAACAAAGATTTTGTTGCCTTGTTTTTCTCCCCTGTTTTCTCTGTTACTATTTTTTGTGGTAATTAAGTAGTTCTAAATGAGAGTTTGAAATTTCCTAGATCTACCTAAATTTCTCCATAGATTTGACAAAGATATCAAATTCCTAAATCTCAGTCTCTTTGGCGAAAAAAGTGTTCAACCAACGGCTCTTTTCTTTTTTCGTTTTCTTTTCTTACAAATTACAAAGTCAAAGAAGTCTTTTCTATTTTTTTTGTGTTGACTGAATAAAACACAGGTTGTCACAGTGGAAATCTTTACAAGAACCTTGCTCTATATATAACTGATCAAAGTATACATAGCCAAAAATATGGTGGACTAAAAACGGATTTTAGGAAAGAGCTTGAATTAATGCATGCAGTTTTATCCGTAACATTATAAGTTTCATAAAAATTTAAGGCTGTAATATATAAGGGAATTTCTATATCTTGTAATTACGTTTCTTCCTTTCCCCAATTAATACGGGAAATCATATAAACAGTGAATCATGTTGTTATCAGTAACATGTCTGAGGACAAGATTCACTTCTAGAAAAGAAAAAGGAGAGAGCAGACACTTAGCCACCAATGGAAAGAGCTCGAATTAACCCTTTGATTTTCTTATCTGTAACATTATAAGTTTCATAAAAATTTAAGGCTGTAATACATAAGTTAATTTGTACAAGACGTTATTACGTTTCTTCCTTTCCCCAACTTTACGGGAAATTATATAAACAGTGAATTATGTTGTTATCAGTAACATGTCTGAGGATGAGATTCACTTCTAGAAAAGAAAGGGGATAAATACATATTACTACCCTATAGTTTGGGTCTAAAATCAATTCAGTCCATAAACTTCTAATTTCATCAAAAACACCCCTGCACTTTCAATTTTGATCTAATAGATCCAATTCGTTAATATTTTGTTATGGGTTCAAGTTATAGTTGGATTATTTGTTGAAAAACTATTTATTTTTAATAGTATGACTCACTCTTAAATTGACTAGAGCTGGTCTGCGGACACCACATCATAAAACATAGGCCATATATGAGCTACATTAACAAGTTAAATAACTCAATTGTTGGAAAACTAATAAATTGGACCTATTATATCAAAATTGAAAGTGCATTGGTGTTTTTGATGAAATTTGAAGTCCAGTGACTGAATTGATTTTAGACCTAAACCACAGGGTAGTAACCAGTATTTAGCCCAAAAGAAAAAGGAGAGAACAAACACTTAGCCACCAATGGATACACGCTGTTTGGTTTAATGTTGTTTCTCTTCCTTTCTTCACTGTAGGTAAGTTCTCCTTCGCTAATAATCTAGCTAGACCTTCGTGCATGCATGTGTCACTTTCAACGTAACTAGATCAAGATTAAGATTTCGGTGATAAAATGTAATTGAAGTTTGTTTTGGTGAATATTGTAGAAGATACAATGCTAGTGGTTATGGCCAAGAAAGATCCTATTTACTGTCGACAACCATATAACTGTATACATACAAGCCGAACTTATTTCAGAAATAGTGATAGTCATTCTAAGTGCAGAGAAGATTGCAGAAATCTCTATGGTCACGACGATGGCTTTTGCTTTGTGCAATACTTAATCTGGAACCAATGCAAGTGCTACGATGAGTAAATGTAAATGAGCCTTGGTTGTTCTTGGTGGAAGAATCGATAGTGCAAAACTAGTAGCTGTTAGAATATGTATCAAGGGGTATTTTCGTAATATCAATAGAACCATATAAGGATGTGTTACATGGGTAGTTCTAGTTGGATCTCTAAATTTGTTATTTGAACCTCACATGCTTAGTACACCTATAATTTATTTTTTAAAATATATGAAAAGCTAAGTAGACCTCCTTATTTTTATCAAAACATCCTTGAACATGAGATACAACATTGTTATTCTACTTTTTATCTCAATCCTCAACTATGAGAAGAAGAATAAATCAAAATCACATGATATTGCTTTTATGAGTATGTCTCTTCTCCACCAAAATTAATCAGAGGGTTGGTTCTCGATCTTGATATGTTATTGGAATCCCTTTGAAGTTGCTAAAAGAAGGATTTCAAGGGTTTTGGGTAGAAAGATGGAGTAATAACTATATCATAATATTCAATCAATTTAATTTAAGAAAATTCCAAATCAAATCGTTTTGAATTTACTTTTTTATTAAATAATGGGCCATATATTGAAATTACTATTTTGACTTAATTGTTTTAGGTAAATTATAAAACTATATATGCAATATAAGGAAATTCCAGAAGAAAACAAATTTAATTGAATGTTACATTTGGAGTATTTATTCTATCTTTCTCTCTTTGTCCTTATTTGTCTTTTCATATGACTTGACAAAGTCTATTAATAATGAAAAAAGTTGGAGGTCTAAATATCAAATTTGGAGGTCCAACTATAACTGCCCTATATCATTTCATACAATTAATAAAAATGTGGTCCTTTGTAGACAATTATTTTCTCTCCTCTCTCCTCTTCGTTCTCCTTCTTCTTCCTTTGTCATTTTTTATTTATTTTATTATTTTTATTTATTTTTATCAATAAACCATGGATTTATCAGTAGTTTTGTCTGATCGAATACTAGTCTAGCAATTTCTTTTCTTCTTCTTCTTTTGAATAAATTGATTGTATACTAGTTTGTGTGTGCATATATATATATATATATATATATATATATATATCCGTTTCATAAGCTCAGGTAAGGATATAAAAAGCCTATATATATGATTTTTCTCAGGTAAGGACGTCCTTACCTAAGGTTTAGGTACGGATTTGGTGTTTTCACCCACTTTTCGATCACATTTTCACATCTTAACAGTTCCATTTTTAGGTCCTAATGTATAGATCACTTCTGCAAAATTTCAGCCAAATTGGTGATCGTTAAGGAGTCCAAAACTGCAATTTACACGAACGAACCAAATCTGTCGAACCGGAACCGTTCGTGTACATTGTTGTAAATTGCAGGTTTGGACGCCTTAGCGATCACCAATTTGGCCGAAATTTTGCAGAGGTAATCTATACATTAGGACCTAAAAACTGAACGGTTAAGATGTGAAAATGTGATCAGAAAGTGGGTGAAAACCATAAATCCGTACCTAAGGCTAGGTAAGGATGTCCTTAGTGTAGACGGAATGTGTGTGTGTGTGTGTGTGTATATATATATATATATATATATATATATATATATATAGAGAGGATGTTTCTCAGGTGCGGACGTCCGTACCTAAGCAGAAGGTACGGATTTCCAGTTTTACCCGTTTTTTTATCACACATTTATATCTTAACCGTTCATTTTTTAGGTCATAATGTATAGATCATCTCTACAAATTTTCAACCAAATTGATGATCGTTAAGGCATCCAAAACTACAATTTATACTAACTAACCGATTCTATCGAACCTGAACCGTTCGTGTTCATTGTTGTAAATTACAATTTTGAATGCCTTAACGATCATCAATTTGGTTGAAATTTTGTAGAAATGATCTATACATTAGGACCTAAAAACTAAATGGTACAACATCATTTTTATAATTGAAGGATGAGTGAGCTTCTAAAATCATGAGGACTTTCTAATTAACAGTTATGACTTTAAAAAATGTAACCATTACTGGAAAAAAAAAAAAAAGATTTTGTCCATTTACCCTAATTCTAGGAATATTTTTCCCACTTACCCCATTAAATTTTTCTAATTCCCCCTTACCCATAAAGACTATAATAAGGTATTCCTTAATACCCAATTAAGTTTTTTTTTGTTTTTTGATTATTTTTTAGACTATTTTACCCTTACTCATTTGTTACATAGAGAGAGAGAGAGAGAGAGAGAGAGAGAGAGAGAGATCGAAGAGAGAGAAGCTATAGGAGATTTCGCCGGAGTCCGATCACCAGCCGCCACTCACCAGACTTCTCTGAAAACCTCGCCGAAAGTTTCTAAAGAGGTCTTCGGAGATCTCATTGGTCACCGAAAAAGTTTATTGCCTCAAAATAGACTTATATTACCTCCCAATAAACCTCTTTTGCCTCCCAATAGACAATTATTGGGGGGCAATAGAGATTTATGAAACCTCGCCGGAAGTCCCCAAAGAGGTTGTCGGAGATCTCGTATGGGGCTAGAGAGGTTTATTGCCCCCGCCAATAAACCTTCGGTTGCCGAAATGTGAACTAATCTTCTTAAAATTAGACAACTAAAACTTTGATTAAGGAAAAAAATATGAGATTACATCAATTCAAAAACATTTATTGTCCCTCCAATAGACCTTTGACATATCTTTATTGCTCTCCAATAGCCCTTTATTACGAGATAATAACATGTTTTTTTTTCTCTTTCCTTATGACCACAGTTACCAGAAAAAAAAAAAAAAACTGATTTGGGCACCCAGAAAATGATCCGGGCACCCATGTCATCTTCTCCCTTCTTTCCAATTGCAAACCCGGGAACCGAAGTCGTCTTCAGGTGAGAGTGGCGCTGAGCCAGTCCTCGGAGATCTTGTGGTGGAGCTTGGACGGAAGATCCTTCTAGAGGCCGGGGACTGTTCAAGCTGGTGTTCCTGCCGTCGGAGTGCATAGCCAGTGACGGGAGCACTGAGAGCCATTGGAATTGCTGCTCGGCTTCGCTGTTCTAGAGGCTCACTGGAGTTAGGAGCCGAACTCGGACCCTCGAACCCGGGAGTTGAAGTAGAACTCGGACCAACTACTGAAGGCCGCGTGAGAAACAACGCTGGGATCGAGCTCGGTCCCGTCGTCGTTGTGCCTCTCGCCGTTGGTGAAACAGTGCATCGACCGGTGATCTGTATGTACACAGAAAGAGAGTTAAGAGAGAGTGGGTGCAGATCAGAGGAATGAGATTACATGATGTAATTGTTTAATTTGACTGAGGGTAAAATTATCTTTTTATGTTAAATTTGGTTAGTGAGAATAAAATCGGTTGCTGGCGCAAGGAAGGGTCAAAGACCCAAATAAAAAAATAACCATTTGAAAATATTGTTCGCTCAATTTAGAAAGATTGATGACAATAATGATGATGATATGCTATGGTGTGATACAATTGTAAATAAGAGAGTTGGAAATATTTGAGATCTAAGTTCTCTATATCCTTTGGAGAGTTTCAACATTGTTGATTTAGTTTTTTTTTTTTATCAAATTAATAATATACAACAACATTGTCCGCGTTTAGAATTCGTGTTGAGTTATAGCTAGTCAGCTCTAATCTAAATAGTATCATCTCATATAACACCGACTTAACAAAATATAATTTTCATATAAAAGCGCAGTGTGTGTATATATCTGATCTAGAGAATTTCCAATAAATCCGGCCTATTTTATAAACTGAACTCTTAAATCATAATCTAAAAATCATTCTGCTCTGAATGTTAGCAAAATCAAGTAATAAGAGATTGTGTGAAGATACTTTAAAATATGGGAAAATCTCACAAACAGTACCTGACCTATCGGTCACTAATAACTTTCATACCTCAAGTTCAAAAAATATCATATTGGTACCTGAACTTCTGATCCCGACCCAATATCAGTACCTGAGAACAGTAAAATCATTAACGGAGTTAATTTTTGAAGGATAAATATGTCATTTCACTGTTCATCATCTACAAAACTCTCCAATCTCTCTGCAATACCAGATTTCTTCTTCTTCTTCTTCTTCTTCTTCATACCTCATCACCACTATCAACCACCCCTTCACTTCTTCAATAGCCACTGTCCCATCCACCACCAACTGCTCTCACCTCTCACCTCTCCTTTGGTCGATTTGGGTTTGTGTGTGTGAGGTATGGAGAAGATAATGAAAAATATGGATTTGCAAGAGAGAAGAGAGTTTTAGAGATCATGAACAGTGAAATATCATATTAACTTTGTTAACAATTTTACTATTCCCAGATACTGATATTGGGTCGGGATCAGAAGTTCAGGTACCAATCTGATATTTTTTTTAACTTGAGGTACGAAAGTTATTAGTAGCTTGAAGTTCAGGTACTATTTGTGAGTTTTTCCTTTAAAGTATTTATCGACCAGTTAAATAGGTTGTGGTGCTATATCCAGACTTTTCACCCTTGGTTTTACTTTATACTAACACATGCACGTGGATCTCTCAAAGTGAAACAAACCTTGGTTTTTTCACTTTTTACTAGGGATTAACAGTTAACTGAAGTAGCCACCAAGACCCGGCTGACCATAGCGGTTATAGTCCATTCAGATAAAACCAAAACCCTAGATTTTCCCGCAGATTGTTACTTGTTAACCGTCACAAACCTCAAACACTCCCCCATTTTTCTCAACCCACAAACCCGTCTCTCTTTCTCTCTCTCAATCCCGCAAGTCAAGCTATACTTTTGCAGTTGCAAGTTAACCAACCAAGTCTTATTTAGGTCTGCTCATGTCTTTCTCTAACTACTCCTCTCACTAGTCCTTCGACGGTTATTATTATATCAGGTACTTCTCTCTCTATATCTCTCTGACATTGATTTCTAGCTTACTTTGTTACTTCCTCTTCGAGAATCTAGTTACTTCTTACTTTTTAAGCTCATAAAAGCTTCATTTCTAAGTTCTATCTTTGTTTCAGGTTTCAAGTAAATATATATACATACCATACAATGGCCTTGAACAGGGAAGTACCTCAGTTTTTTGACTCAGACATGACTTGTATCCAGCAGAATCTAGAAGCAGAGCTAGTAGGAGACTTCCTTCAATGTGTTAATTCAGACTATTCCAATCCCCATAACTTTCTCGATCCATGGTATGACCCCTCGAATCTTCTTAACCTCGAAAATCCTGACTTTGATCATCTGCTTCTACCTTTTTCTCTCAAACCTGACATGTTTCCAGTACAAGATTTCATACCTTACCCCCAACCGAAACGCCAAAAGTGCTCGAAAGAGTACTGTTGCCGGGATCTTACACCCACTTTCTCTAATGGGTTTGCTCCGAATCCATGTCCTAGGCCTGAGTTTTTTCCCGGGGCCTTTACTACTCCGGTGCTCAACTTTCAGCATCCGGAGGTTGTTGATGGCAATGCCAGAAAAACTAGTATTGAAAATGTGGGGAAGAAAGTGGAAGAAAGAAGTGTATCACCGCAGAGTATCGCGGCAAGAGAAAGGAGGAGGAAAATCACAGAGAAGACTCAAGAGCTAGGGAAGCTTGTTCCTGGAGGAAGCAAGATGAGCACAGCTGAGATGCTCACTGCCGCTTACAACTATGTCAAGTTCTTGCAGGCTCAGATGGGGATTCTCGAGTTCATGGGGTCCTTTCAGGTATTTTACTGATCAGTTACTTTTCCCTAGATTCTGCCTGCAGTTCTAAAATTCAATTTTCTGTAATATTTCCACTAAAGTGGTCATTGTTAACTTTCACCAAGATTATAGGGAAGTTTAATGGTGCTAATTATTTTGATCACGAGGACGAGTATTAGAAACAATGTGCAACTCTATGTCAGCGACGTATATGAATTAGACAACAAATGGGAGATTCGAACTTAGTACTTTGTCCAACATTGTGGATCTGAAAAACTCTTGCCCTTCATTTATGGAATTTTTTTTTTTTTTAAGAATAAAAGTACCATTCTAATTTGGTAACTTCATATTTGTGCAACCCCAACCGTAATGAAATTTTTATTTATTTCTTTATTTATTATGAACAATCGTATCGTACTGAAAGTTGCTGCTAACAATCGTGCAGGAAATGGAGGCATATACAGCTACCAAGGAACTACATGTCGTTGCATCTCCTACCATTCAAGAAAAGCTATATATGGAGCACAAGTGCTTGGTACCAAAGGAGTTCGTAGAGGTATTAGCAAACCATTTTGATGCTGAATCGAAGCCTTCACTCTCCCACAAACTCAACCAGCTGCTCAAATCTAGCGGATGATAGAATAAATGCGTGTAAACATCTTTATTTTCAGGATTCTATTTCGTTATCATTTTTCTTTTAGCGCGTCATGTGCATATGTTTCTTTTGTTTGAAATATATGCAGTTAACCTTTCTTTTTATCATTCAAACTCATAATATTTCCTACTCTTGGATCTATATCAGATGCACCAGTTGTTTCATTACTACATAAAATAATACTCATCTGCGATACCCAGCACACAATCCTTGCAAAATGAAAAATTTGACAAAGTAGCAAAAAATAGAAGATATTCATGTATTTATGAAGAATGAAGATTCTGTATGGGCAGTCAGGCAACGGAAAAGGATATAACTAGCAGAGGACGATGCTGTGAACTATAGAAATCTTTATCATCACACTTTTTCCCTGCTTATTATTTAACCACGATCAACATTACAACTTATATATTAACCTGTTCATGCTGCTGCTTTGATTCATGAGTCACATAAAATTATCTTTACAGATGAAACAAAAGTGAGGACTAGAGCTGGAGGTTTTAACAATGAAAACACAAACAACAGGATGTTTAACTGAGATACAACCTTTTTTGTCGTAATCGGTGGCCAACCTAGGCAAACCCATTTCTGTTCATCGTACCAATGAGCTTCAAGAAATACTATCACGAAGAAGTGGAAGTGTCCACGGGTGTGTCGGAATGTGCTCCCCACTCAGTCCAAGACCCATCATAGACTGCCACATCAGGCTTACCAAGTTTATGAAGACCCTGGAACAGAAACGCAAATGAAAAAAGGAGGAATTTTCCATTTTTTTTCTATTTTCTTACTTAAATTATTATCAAATGACATAATTAAGAAAATTGCATGAACATGCTCAGCATTAGAGTAGCATGGATTCTAGAACAGTGTGCCACACCAATCTGCATCCTCTCTTAATGCACTGTTCCCAAGTTGCCAAAAGTAGTATACGGAAATAGCCTTTCACTACCATTCCAATCCCAAGTTAAACAATCCTGTCCCTCTTCCATCATTCCCTCCCATAGTGTACTTATATCTTCACATATAAACAAACACACTACTATAACCGTACATGGTAATCTTGATCAAATTCAAAACATCGTCAGTACAGTGACTAAAAACAGAGTCTCTTAACGATTTTAATCACGAGAGTAATGAGATATAGCATCATACTATTATTATCTCGTTACTATCACCTCGCACTAACATTTGAACAGATGTATGTGTCTATTATTATATGAGTAACTTTCAGAGAGATAATTTACCAATGCGAGAATGCAAGCGGTTACACCAGTGCCGCACGAAGTAACAACAGGGCTGTCCAATGTGATGCCTGCAGCAGTGTTTTCGGATCAGTAAACTAATTTATATTGAAGATACCTTGTGAGTTGTGACCACTTGAAATATGATACATTTAAAAAGTAGTCCATGAGTTCTGGACTCTGTATGGGGAAACAACAAGGAGACAGCAACAGCAAATCAGTTAACCACCAGGGGGCAGAGGGGGAGGGGTAGGGGGCGGTAGTGTTTAAGGAGTTCTGCAGGATATCTCAGAATGATAATGACATGCAAGAATAATCAGTTCAAGGCCTCTAGAAAATGTAAAATACAGAACAAAGTTGAGTTTGTGTATGGAATAACAAGGACACAGCAAGGCAGGACTGACTTGACTATATCCTGGTGTAAAGTGGCACAAGCTACACAAAGAGGAAGAAAAGTCATTTTGCCATCATGACAAAGACCTCTATATTGGTTGCATTCACCATATCGGAAAGCATTAAGACTTCATCAGAGAGAGAGAGAGAGACCACAATATTTGTTGTCACTACATCTGAAATGATGTTTTTGGTGTAACAAATAACAACAGGTTCTAAAATGGGACTCAACACTCAGAACTAAATGCAAAGAAATTCCCACAGCAATGAAAAAGAAACTAATTCAATAATAAGCATCATGAATACAATGGCTTTTAGAACGAAGTAGGTAAAACATCATATCGGAAAGCATTAAGACTTCATCAGAGAGAGAGAGAGAGACCACAATATTTGTTGTCACTACATCTGAAATGATGTTTTTGGTGTAACAAATAACAACAGGTTCTAAAATGGGACTCAACACTCAGAACTAAATGCAAAGAAATTCCCACAGCAATGAAAAAGAAACTAATTCAATAATAAGCATCATGAATACAATGGCTTTTAGAACGAAGTAGGTAAAACATCATAGATTTGGATAAGCTTCGGCAAACAATTATAATGACACTAAAGAGTTCTTACCTGCTTCATCAAATCTTTTCTTCAACTCGTCCACTGGTAAGACTGTCCCTGAAGCATCCAACAACTGTATAGAAACAAGTTTGTTAATCAACACCTTATGGTGCAAAAATTGGCTAACATATCCAAAGAATGATTTCGAACAAAACACTTGTTTTTTGTGGAATTTCATAAAGATCAAGAACTAGATTTTTAGGGAAAGGGGATGGAAAATTGGCTAACATATCCAAAGGATGATTTCGAACAAAATGAAGCATTTAGACTACCTCCCATACTATGAAGAATGCTTATACCTATACTCAGACTCAAATTTCAAAAAGTCAGTTTATAACAATGGATATTGCATGACCAGGATCGAGCTCTGGAAAGACCTAATAGTTGACTATTAAAAATCCATATTTTCAGGAACGCTCTTTTTGCTTAAAAATATATATATATACAAATGCTCTGCTTTAACAAAATATATGAAACAAATAAAGAAGGACGTTTCGAAAACTTTTTTTCCCGTAAATACTCAATATGAAGCTTGAGAATAAAATCTAGTCAAAATGAAAAATGTACAGCACAACCCACCAACTAATGTTTTCCTTAAACTTAATGGATAAGAGGGTACAAAACCAACATTAGTAAAACCATTAACTTCCTCCATCAGTATCATCCTTGAACACGAACACTCGCTGAATCACTAAAAACCGTAGGGATGCATCATTTGGTCCCATTAGAAGAGGCTAAACACAAACACAAGATCTTTTTACCTGAGGATAAGGAATGCACTTGCTTCCAGGTACGTGACCACTTCTTATCCCTTTCCGAGGCTCCAATGCAGTTCCATCAAATCTACAAGAACAGACCTCCATCAAATTCAAAATTCTTAAGCTAAAACCAAACTTTCTGGATAACAGTCTCTACATCAGATTTTCAGCTAAAAGAACTCTTTTTACCAGTTTCACATACTGTTATGTCACCTCACTCAAGATTGATAATTCCAAACCAATTGTCTGATGTATGAACAATTTCCAGCATGTATAAGCGTGTATAAGTACAACTCATGAGTCATGATTCACGTTTTATGAAGAAAAAGAATACTCAAAATTACTCAAGCTTCATGGTATCAACCGTGAACAGTTATATGCTGAAGATTGACTCAACAATTTTATCCCAAAGAAGATGAGTACATGCAGTTGATTAGTAAAAAGAATACCTGGCCTTTGATCGGGCATCTATATGTTGGTGAGTTCTTTCCTCAACATTTTTTTTAACCTGGAAAAATTATTAAGAAATATAAAGCTAGGATTTAGCAAAAAAAAAAAAATACAAAACACAATTTGTACAGAGCAGGGAGTAGTTTTAAGGGGAAGGTTACCACTGACGAGCTACCCCAGAGTCCCAGACATTAGATAATGAAAAATAAATAAATAAAAAATTTAAAAAAAAGGTGCAGACCAGCAATTCAATGAAACATTAATGGATTCAACTCTAGCAGAGTCTTCATCATTCCATAAGAGATTACATTCTACGTCATGTGGACAATGCTACAAGCAATTTTGTGTTTTAAACAAATTCTTGGTGTTAAATAAATAATAGGTACCGTAAAAGTTCTTGAAAAACTGGCGTTAGCGTGCACTGATACAAGCGTGGATGTAAGACATGCAGCTTCATATATTTAAGATAAGAGAAAACAAACCTGCTCAAGATTCCAGAGAAGATGTGGCTGAAAATTAGTCTGAAATGTGGTTGGACCAACCTGCAGAACAAAATTGCATTTGTCTGAAATCAGAAAACACGACTTTAAAAGTAATACTATAAATAGCAAAAAGAAGACCAGGTAGACTCAATTTAGTGGACTTATTTCTGCCAAACAAAGAATGTTAAAGTTTCAAAAGAAGCAACAGATTGGCCATCCCCTAACCCCAAAAAAGACAAATAAAGTTTTGAACTCTAGACCAGCACTCCAGTCACTAGCATTAAACGATAAGAATTGCACAAAGCTATGAATTTCCAACATTTCAAGAAAAGAAAAAGACAAATAAAGTTTTGAACTCTAGACCAGCACTCCAGTCACTAGCATTAAACAATAAGAATTGCACAAAGCTATGAATTGCCAACATTTCAAGAAAAGGTGTTGATGCCAGGAAATACAACATACATGGCATTATTACAACAGAAAGAAATCAGCACCAAGCATTTCCAAAAGTAATTCAGAGACAACGAGAACATTTAGACAAATTAGTAGGCTAAACTATGACACCATGGCAGGTATACTTGGGAAAAAAAAATCAAAAATTAGGTATCATGATGGGAACTTACTGGCTGTCCCTTATATACTTTCTCTATTGCCTCACTGGCAGCACTAGCTTTCAAAATCGCATCGCCAGAAGCACTAGATTCAACGTCATATCCAGATGCACGCCATCTTGGCAAGCCTCCATCTAAAACCCAGACTCTATCATGGCCAAACACTCGGAACATCCTTTTATTTTACAATGAATTGAAGCATCAGTTGATACCACATGGAGTGGGAAACACATTTTTTAGTAGCATTTCAGATGAGTTACATAACTTACCACCACACACGAGCTGCACTAAAAAGCCCTTTCCCATCATACACAACTAGATCGTCTTTGTTCTCAATGCCAAGAGCAGAAACAGCAGCAGCAAAGGCTTCCTCAGATGGTAACATATGTGGTAACTGAAAAAATCATCAATTCTAGATCATCAAGAGATGACAAAAGGAGACTGCATGATAGATAGCAAAGTGTGCCTGCAGATGATAGCACACACAGACCTAGAACTTTCAACATCAAGAATTTTTCACCAGATTAATATTAATCATACTCATCACTTCATAAAGAAGATTGTATTACTACATGAAATGAATACTGATACCGAGACTAGGGTTACATAGTTCATAAATGCACATTACTGGAAAACATAAGAATATTTTATATTGTAACCATCAGGGGAAAGCATTCTAGATATTAAGATGAATGTAGTATAATAGAGTAACCTCATTCACACACTTTGCTCAAGTGTAAATTCATGAAATCTATCTCCAAAGGTACAGAAAGTATGCAATTTTGCAGGGCAAAGCAGAATTTTGCATCTTGTACTCTTAACTTTGGTTTGTCTTGAGTATATGGGTGCATGTGCACGTGAGAAACAGAGTGAGCTGTGAAGCATGCAAATTAGGTAGGTTTATTTTATCAGGTAAAACAGATGTATTAATCATCTAATCGACAAGAGGAACCTTGGATTACTAGTGGTACACATTCAAAAGTGTAACCCAGTAAATGCATGTTTAGAGAAAACCAAATACGAAACAAAAAGATGTCAGACGGGATAATGGCAAATGAAAAGAAAGAGAAACCATCTCACTTTTGTTGTGCGATCGGATATTCCATCTACGTCAAAGAAAAGGGCACCAGGAATATGAGCAACCTGTTATCAGAAAGAATCAGGATCTACATCCATTATGAAATGAATGAGTAAGAAGGAACGAAGGAGAATTACTAATAAGTACCAGATAACCGCATTTGCAGAGAATAAGAAAAAGAATTTAAAAATATGACTAGGGAAAACAGAAAGCCAAGTGAACACCTGATACTCTTGAATCGGATTCCTTTGCTCATCAGGCATGTACCAAGACGCATCCACAACCTAAATTCAACAATTAACTAAAGATTACCAACACTTAAAGGACTAAAGGATGCATATAAGGGAGAAAATGGGTAATTGTTTCAAGTCAAAAGAGTTTCATTGTGATACAATAGACAATCATTTGATGGGAATAATATAGACATAGAAAAATAAAAAGAGAAACAGTGATTATGATGACAACAACGAGATCAGGAAAAAAAAAAAAAACAAAGCAAAAACAAATCTGCACTATAGAAGGTGAAATAACACTGAGCATCAGGCATTAAATGCAAATATCTTCAAAATATTTCCAGACTACACTGGGGGAAAAATGGGGGTTGATGAAAGAAAGAAGTACAAACAAGCCGACACCAGTTACCTTAAGGTCAGGCTCCTTGAGATTAGCATGGAGCCAATCAACAGAAACAACAGGCTCATTTGTAGTTGCCGATGTTGAAAAATCTGCTCTTGCCCCAGCTACTGATGAAGCCATAGCACGAGGTATTAAACCAGATACTCTATATTTTTTATAGGAAGAGTCAGCTCGCAAGAGATCTGATCTTTTCTGCATTGGTGGGAAAAAAACATTCGATTAGATCTTGCCACAACAGATAAGGTTATGTGCAGTGAAAAGCTTCAACCACTAGCTTAAATCAATAAGCTCATCATTAAGTAGATTACTTCACCATAAAGGGTAGCAGATGCAAATCCAGATAAATATAAGCAACCCCGTGATCATCAATATCCGGTAAAAACAAAATTTCAAAAATGAAACTTGACCTTTCAGTTGTAGAGGATGAGCAACCCAAGATAAGTAGTGATTTTGAATGATTTCACAAAGTCAATCTTTAAATGCAGCCTTTGATCCCAAGACATACAGGACTGTCGGTGATAATCTTGTAAATAAGACAGAGACAACTAAACCAACCAATCTCCTAGCACTATATGATTTTCAAATGAACGCACAGCCAATAACTCACAGCACAGAACTATGCATTTGCGTAGTTAACCAACTCAAATACTTTAAGTCACAACGATAATCAAACAAGAAATCTCCAAGAAAACCAAGTTTAGGGGTCAATGAACACAGAGGAATTCAGTGCATGTACAGAACAATTACACTATACACCTTCACAATAGTACACTACATACTACAAGTCACTAACTGATTAAACAATGAGAACCAATGTTAGTAAACCACTACAAAACGCTCCAAACCAAAGACTTTGCATCTCAAATCCACTGATACTAAAACCCAGATAAAAAAAATAAAAATAAAAACCGATCAAACAAGAAAAAGATCAAAACTTTACACAGATGGATTCAGAACATCATCAAAAGCAACAAACTTTACAAACAGAATTGAAGATTAAGCAGAAACCCAAAAGAAGATTACTCAGAAAAAGAGAGAGAAGAGAGATTTACATTGAGCAGGGAAGAGAGGATTTGGGGCTTTGAAGAGAGAGAGTGTGCAGAAGAGTGAAAAAGGCGATGACCCAAAAGAGTCCTTGCAAAAAGAGCTGAAGCCATTCACTCAGAAGACCATAGAATTAAAGGGTTTTGGCTTTTCAGAACTCTATCGAGGATCAAAGTGAGAGTGAAAAAATGCCAAAAAGGGGGTTATCTTGCGTCGTCTGCCGTAGAGAGTCTGAGCAGTTTGGGTTTTTATCTCCAGCTGCTTATGGGATGGAGACAGCACCTTTGTTTATAGTCATTTTACCTCGGAAATTTGAAGGGTCTGTTTGCACGATATTCACATTGAAAGTCACAGCCAGTACATAAATTTTAAGAATTTTTTTAAAATTTTTTTTTTAAGATTTAACGATATTAATTATTCCGTAAAATGATTTCTTTTTCCCTTACGGTGTATTTGGATGAAAAAATTATAAAATCGATAAGAATTTATAAATGCTGAAATCTTTAACTCCATCAATCTAAAATTTCATTAATTGTAATTTCTATTGTTTGGTTGCATCTATTTAGGATTTAAAATGTGTAACAAATTAATAAAGTTTAAAACAAAAAAAAAAAAAAAAAAAATCTTGGTCTAGAAATGAATTCGTAAATGACATCTATTTTGATGGAAATTTAAGTGAGAAATTTAAATAATGAATTCCTTCGTTTTTTTCCACAGAGAAATTTAAAATTTTCAATCTGATAATGTCAAACGAGAGAATTAGCTTTTAGGAATTATGAAATCCTCACTTTCAATTAAATTCCATCATTTTTTCTCTCATCCAAACACACTCTTATTTCAAAAATTATTTCCCTGAGAATTCTCTTTCTTTATCACCAATCGAATGACTGTTCGAGACCCACGATTGTATTTTATCATAAATCCAATCACCGTTCACGTTTTTTCTTTTTCTTATCAATGAATAGATCCTTTTACTTGTAGTGCTTAGATGTCTGATATTTCTCAAAAAAGTGATTCGATTGATGGGATTTGGTATGATACATATGAAATTGATGATATCAATGAGATTTATATTCAAATATTTCTTCTTAGAATGTATTGATTTGACGCCATAAGCGGGACCACCACCCTATAGCATGTTGCCGCCAGAAGCGGAACCCCGTATTTCTTTTAGAGAATCTTCTAATTGTTCCACAACAACTAGAAATAGATTCTTTAACCATAAAGAATTCAATTTAGATGGGGATACCTATCCAGAAGTTTTCGCAACTCAATCATGTATGATGGAATCATCAAAGATTTGACCTTTTCGAACTATGTCTGTAACTCACTATAGACTCGAGAAACAAAGAGAAGATGTGTTAAGGGGCAAGTTTGTTAAGATCCTAAATACTAAATAGGAATTCTTAGGTGTGATGGTCCGGTCTCATGGCAATACCCCCTCCAACAGCCAAACTATGCCTCTGCCTTTACTCCGGCCTACCTCATCTAAGGGAACCCCTTTCATAAGACAAGGAAGCTCATTTAAAAAATAATGAGTGTAGATGATAAGGTTACAAAGAGACTGAGAGAGTAGAGCGATCAAAGAATAGAGTAATCTTACCAAAATTAAATTTTCTTTTCATACCATATGTGCTTAGACTTGGCTTTATTCCCTTTGATTTCCGATCCAATAATCCCCACCCCACACACCCACCCCCCAAAAAAAAAAAAAAAAAAAATTCTTTGCAGGGATCCGTATGAGCTTGGTCCATGAGTCAGCCACGCCATATTTCTATATCACCCGCAAATCAATGGAGCTAGCAGAAACAAGATTATCCAAAGCAAACACACACAGAGTCTCCGAAAGCCCTGAGATACGAAACCTTACCATCTAGTAGAATAGGCAGCGGCATTGTTTAGAACTCCTCCTTTACTAGATCAAAAGCAAAGATGCCAAGTTCATCCAGCCAATGAAGTGCCTCATTTGAAAGAGCCCCCCCAAAATCAGAGTCGAAGTCGAGAGGGGCTTCAGTCCTTTTCCAAGTGTTGGCTTTTGATGAGAAGATGTGCATTTCCTTGCCCTTCTCCTCCATCTCATCAGCAACATTGACTTTGAAGCGGGCAATAACTTTGTAGTCGTCAGTGGCCGACAAATAGCCAAAACCATAGCAGGGTAGACAGTTTTTGAGGGAAGATCAGCTGGGTCAGGTAATTTTTTGAAGAATTGAGTTGATGGGTTCCTTGATTACGATATGTAGTTGTATGAGTGTTAGCTAGCTGTGATGCCAGCTGTAGGAATCTTGTGACCATTTTGCATAGGATCACTGATGATTGACGCATGTCACTCTTCACATGTATTGCATCTGGGCATTGCATTCCAGGTTATAAGCGTTGTAATGGTTTTGCGACCGACATCGATCAATTTTGAATAGAATTTTCATTTCGTTTTCTCTTTCGTTTTGAGTCTCTATTAACTGGTATCAGAGCCCTAGCAATGATGGGACCAAAGCCGAAAGGCGGTGGTGGTACGTCGGTGAACCACGAATTGAGGGCGGCGGAGTTGGATTACATCGCTCAGCTATCGCTCACTGACTCTCAGATGCAGGTTGTGCGTGACTCTGTTGAAGAGATTCGTGCTGCTCAAGAGTCACTTCGTGCTCAAACCGCTGCGGTAAGGGTTTGTTTGCACGATATTCACATTGAAAGTCATAGCCAGTCCATAAAATTTAAGAATTTTTTTTTTTTAAGATTTAACGATATTAATTCTTCCGTAAAATTATTTCTTTTTCCCTTACGGTGTATTTGGATGAGAAAATTATAAAATCTATAAAAATTTATAAATGCTGAAATCTTTAACTCCATCAATCTAAAATTTCATTAATTGCAATTTCTATTGTTTGGTTGCATCTATTTATGATTTAAAATGTGTAACAAATTAATAAAGTTTAAAACAAAAAAAAATATAAAAAAATCTTGTTCTGGAAATGAATTCGTAAATGACATCTATTTTGATGGAAATTTAAGTGAGAAATTTAAATAATGAATTCCTTCGTTTTTTTTCCACAGAGAAATTTAAAATTTCCAATTTGATAATGCCAAACGAGAGATTAGCTTTTAGGAATTATGAAATCCTCACTTTCAATTAAATTCCATCATTTTTTCCCTCATCCAAACACACTCTTATTTCAAAAATTATTTCCCTGAGAATTCACTTTCTTTATCACCAATCGAATGACTGTTCGATACCTGCGATTGTATTTTATCATCAATCCAATCACCGTTCACGTTTTTTCTTTTTCTTATCAATGAATAGATCATTTTACTTGTATTACTTAGATGTCTCATATTTCTCGAAAAAGTGATTCGATTGATGGGATTTGGTATGATACTTATGAAATTGATGACATCGATGAGATTTATATTCAAATATTTCTTCTTAGAACGTATTGATTTGACCCCATAAGCGGGACCACCACCCTATAACATGTTGCCGCCAGAAGCGGAACCCCGTATTTCTTTTAGAGAATCTCCTAATTGTTCCACAACAACTACAAAGAGATTCTCTAACCAAATAGAATTCAATTTAGATGGGGATACCTATCCAGAAGTTTTCGAAACTCAATCATGTACGATGGAATCATCAAAGATATGACCCTTTTGAACTATGTCTGTAACTCACTATAGGCTCGAGAAACAAAGAGAAGATGTGTTAAGGGGCAAGTTTGTTAAGATCCTAAATACTAAATAGGAATTCTTAGGTGTGATGGTCCAGTCTCATGGCAATACCCCCTCCAACAGCCAAACTATGCCTCTGCCTTTACTCCGGCCTACCTCATCCAAAAGAATCCCTTTCATAAGACAAGGAAGCTCATTTAAAAAATAAATGAGTGTAGATGATAAGGTTGCGAAGAGACTGAGAGAGTAGAGCGATCAAAGAATAGAGTAATCTTACCAAAATTAAATTTTCTTTTCATACCATATGTGCTTACACTTGGCTTTATTCCCTTTGATTTCCGATCCAATATTCTTCCCCCACCCCCCCCCCCCTAAAATCCTTTGCAGGGATCCCTATGAGCTCCATTTTATTCGGAGTCAAATTACAAGTTGGATTAGCATTAGGGCTAGTTTGGGATAACTATGACTTTAAAAAAAAAAAACTGTTGCTGCTGTGTTGTGAGAATAATCAGCTGTGAATTAAAACAGTTTCGTGTTTGGTAAATAATATTTTTAAAAGTGCTGTCAGTACATAAAACAACTACAGAGTGTTTTGATTCACAAAAGCAACCTCTGAACTGCTTCTAAAATCTGCTTTTAGTGACCTATAACTTTCAATTAAAGCTACTTTTTATTTATTTATCAAACAAACTTTAAAATTTTGAACAAAAATTGATTTTTTAAAAAACGAAACAATCTGAAACGGGGCCTTAGCGTAGCTTACTGCATCACAAAGTTAATCTTTAGTTAGAAAATAGCATCCTTGTGCTAGAGGTGAGTTGTAAGAGCCAACAACTCGACTCACGATCCATTGTGGTCACCTAAGGAGTAAGGACACAACAACATTAAGGATCACTCTATTTGCTTTTGCTCTAATACCACTTGAAAGTTTTGTTAAAAGCAGAAAAGAATATTTCAATTCTGGGTTAATTCGATAAATCTATTCATCCCACAGCGGGGGTATATATACAAATACAAAGGAGTAGTCTAACCCTAATAGGAAACAATCTTTCCATAATTACAGGATATTCTAATTAAATAAATCCTAATTACATACAGATTTACAGCGGTTCTACACTCCCCCTCAAGTTGGTGCATAGATTTGGTGCATAGATGTCTATCATGCCCAACTTATCAACTGAGCTGTCAAATACCTTCCTGGACACTCCTTTAGTAAGAACATCAACTAATTGCTCCTCTGAGTTTACAAATGGAAAGCAAATAGCCTTTCTGTCAAGATTTTCTTTAATAAAATGACGGTCAACCTCCACATGCTTTGTTCTATCATGCTGAACTGGATTATGTGCAATCTCAATGGCAGCTGTATTATCACAATGCAAATCCATAGGCTTTTTAAGCTTGTAACCTAGGTATTTCAAGACATTATGAATCTATAATATTTCACATACTCCATGTGCCATACCTCGGAACTCAGCTTCTGCACTTGATCTAGCAACGACTTTTTGCTTTTTGCTACGCCAAGTGACAAGGTTCCCTACAACAAAAGTGAAGTACCCAGATGTAGAACATGTGTCCGTTTTATCACTAGCCCAATCTGCATCTGTGTACCCAACAACTTTTAATTCATCTTTTTTCTGAAACAGTAACCCTTTACCTGGCGCCCTCTTCAAGTACCTCAAAATACGAAAGACTGCATCCATATGCTCTTCAATAGGACAATGCATAAATTGACTAACAACACTCACAGCATAAGCAATATCAGGTCTAGTATGTGAAAGATAAATCAACCTTCCTACAAGAAGTTGATATCACCCTTTATCAGTTGGAACTTGATCAGGATAGATAGCAAGTCCGTGATTAATTTCAATGGGTGTCTCGATGGGTCGGCATTCCAACATCCCCGTTTCAGCAAGTAAATCAAGAACATATTTCCTCTGTGAGAGTGAAATCCCTTTCTTAGGCCTTGCAACTTCAATACCCAAAAAATACTTCAGTTGTCCCAGATCCTTCATTTCAAACTCCTTTGACAAATAGTTTTGCAATTCATGTATCTCTTTTGGATCATCCCTTGTAACAATCATGTCATCAACATACACAATATGAGCTGTAATCTTACCATTCTTGCACTTGATGAACAAGGTATGGTCAGAATTGCTCTGTCTATATCCAAAGGCTTTCATGGACTTTAAAAATCTTCCAAACCAAGCTCTTGGAGACTGCTTCAGGCCATACAAAGACTTCTTCAATTTACACACCTTGCCAACATCACTTGGGTAATTCTTAACACGTAGGGGCATATCCCTGTACACTTCTTCCTCCAAATTCCCATTAAGAAACGCATTCTTTACATCAAACTGGTGCAAGGGCCAATCTTTGTTTGCTGCAAGTGAGATTAGAATCCGGACAGTATTAATCTTGCCACATGTGCAAAAGTCTCCTCATAATCAATCTCATAGCGTTGTGTATATCCTTTGGCAACCAATCTCATCTTGTATCTATTAATAGTTCTATCTGCATTAAGCTTCACAGTAAATACCCAACAACATCATACAGTCTTCTTTCCAACCAGCATAGGTACTAGCTCCCATGTTGCATTTTGCTGAAGAGCTTCCAATTCTTCATTCATTGCCTTTGTCCATTTTGGATCCGTCAATGCATCCTGCACGTTACTAGGAATAGATACAGTAGATAATTGATCAACAACAAGTGCATGTGACCTAGAAATCCTATGGTTAGACATAAAATTAGCTATAAGGTATTTAGTTTTGGCTTTGATATCTGGTTCATATTGTTTCTTAGGAATTCCCTTGGTAACCCTTTGTGATTTCCTAGGTTCGACATTTTCTAACCCAGAAGACTCATTAAAGTTTGGGGGTACCTGAGGTGGATCATTCTGACCAGGATCTTCAGTTGGTGATGTAGAAGGTGGAATATCTTGTGTGTGAGCTTCAGATACGTCTTGATTTTGTTTCAAACTATCCAAAAAAGTTGTCTCTTCTGTCTCGGAATTCACAACTCTCTATTAGGCAGTTTCGGCAGTTGCATTCTCTGTTTCGGAATTCACAACACTCAGTTCGGCAGTTTCAATCTCTATTTCGGAATTCACAATGCTCCGTTCGGCAGTGGTATTTTCTGTTTCGGAATTTACAACACTCTGTTCAGCAGTTTCATTTTCTGTTTTGGAATTTCTACCTTCAAATCGTTCCTCCAAATCTTCCAAGTCTTCAAAGACATCAAAATCAATAATAGAATGAGGATTCCCTTCACAACCTTTCTCCCCCTGAAGGGAAGACTGAGAAGCTCCCCTTGAGTAATAAGGCTCGGATTCATGAAAAGAAACATCAAGAGAAATATGTATAGTGCCAGTAAGAGGATCATAACACCATAACCCTTCTGGAAGTCAGCATAACCAACAAATATACACTTATGGGCACGGGGATCAAGCTTGCTGTGTTGAGGCTTGGGAATATGAACATAAGTTGTGTTCCCAAACACCCAGAGCTCCAAATTAGGCATAGAAGGGATGATCAAAAGTGTATGAAGCTTCTGATGAGGATTCTGAAACTCAATCACCGGTGAAGGAGTACGGTTGATAAGATATGCTGCTGATTTCACCGCTTCTCTCCAATAGGACCGAGGTACATTCATGCCAAACAAGGAAGCACGAACAACTTCCATCAACTGCCTATTCTTCCGTTTTGCTAAATCATTCTGTTGAGGAGTATAAGAATTGGAGGTTTGATGACGAATTCCATGTGACCGGCAAAACTCAATCATAGGGCCATTCACAAACTCTCCACTATTGTCAGACTGAAACACTCTAATGGATTGTTGATACTGAGTTGCCACCATTTTGTGAAATTCGGTAAACATTCCAAATTCATCACTCTTATTCTTCAGTAATGACACCCATATCATGCGAGTGCGATCATCAATAAATGTTACAAAATACCGAGCTCCAGAAAGATAAGGAATTTTCGCAGGACCCCAGACAGCAGAGTGAATCTTCATAAAAGGAACAAGACTTTTATTAAGACTTGGTGAATATGAAATATGGTGACTTTTGGCGAGTTCAAATGTCACAGTGGAAATCCAAATCACTAACAATTGAAAACAAATGAGGTTGCAGCTTCTTCAGATAAGTAAAGGATAGATAACCTAAACGGCGATGCCATAACCAAACAGCTTCCTTCACATTCTCTACCCCGTTGATATGATTAGCTTGTCCCAAAAGATGCTTATGTTTCTTTCCAGTCTCTGTTAGATCCAAATAGTAGAATTTTCCCATTCTAAAACCATAACCAAGAATCCGTCGATGTTCTGAAACACACAGAAAGATGGATAGAAGGTCAAAATACATGCAAGAGCTAAAATAATTTGACCAACAGACAGGAGATTATAAGCTAGTGATGGAACAACTAAGACAGATTCAAGGGTTAAGGTATCAAATAAAGTAATAGAACCTTCTCCGGTGACTGGAGTTGGAGTACCATCAGCAGTAGAGACAACGTTTTGAGGGGAACATCTAAGTTTTTTCACAAGACTTGGGTCATTGGTCATATGGTCAGATGCACCTGTATCAATTATCCATGTACTATTAAAAGTAACCTTACCCTTCATACCTGACTGCGCTACATTAGCAGAGGCATTGTCTAGGTAAACTTCCTCTGTAGTAGCAACAACGACCTTGCCCAGATTCTTCTGCGGTTTCTTGGTGAAGTCCTACCAATCAGGGTAACCAATCACTTCATAGCACCGCTCCTGGCTATGACCTAATTCCCCACAGATAATGCACCTTTTGTTTGCATATGGATTTGGTTTACTTAGAGGACGGCGTGGAGAAGGTCCTGAGAAGCTTGGAGGAGGACCTTGTTTGCGTTGAGCCATAGCAATAAATTTGGTAGGTACCGAATGCCCCATAGCCTGTTTCTCTGATTGCACCATTAAGAAATTCAGGATTTTTGCAGAATTGGATTTTCTAGGGTTTCATGATGGATATGAATGTTTTGAAAAAAAAAAAAAGATTTTTATTTTTTTTTCTTCTTCTTTTTTGAAAAAAGGTTGGGTGATAGTGGTTTGAAATTCAGGATGGTTTGATTTCAATGGTGGTGGTACGCAGTTGTTTGTGGTGTTCTCGGGATTCAGGATTCAAAGGATGCAGTGCAAGTTCAAAGGATTGAACTAGGCTCTAATACCATGTTAAACAGTGACAAGGGTGGCCCGTGCCCACCATTGTACCGATATTGTCTCAACTTAACCACTCATTAGGTGTTGGGTTTTAACCACAAAATGCCTCGGTACAATTAGATAAGAGTCATCTACTTATAAGTTATATTTTATTTGTCACTTTTCCAATGTGGGATCTTTCCTCTCCAACACGTCTTCTCACGTGCAAGCTAACTCTAGATCTGCACGTGAAATTAATTAATCCAACTCCCACATTGGAAATTGGGATACAAGTCTCATATCGGAGACTTGGTCAATACAATATTTTGATGGCAATACAGGGAACCCCTATTTGGGCTCATGATACATGCCTACGCGGAGATGCAATTGGAGAAGGACCCGCTTTAATACCAAGTAGAAAAGAATATTTCAATTCAGGATTAATTTTCTATAAATGTATTCAGCCCACAACGAGGGTATATATACAAATAAAAAGGAGTATTCTAACCTTAATAGGAAACATTCTTTCCATAATTACAGGATATTCTAATTAAATAAAATCCTAATTACATACAGATTTACAGCAATTTTACATTAAAGTGACACCCTACGCCCTTATAATGCAGTGATATTTTTTCGGATTATGATCTCACTGGATTAAATCATAATTTGAGTTTACATATTTCTACCAAATCCTTCTATTATTAAGTACGGCTGGTACCGTTTCGATCGATTCTTCCGAACAAGAGAGGTTTAGTCTTTTAGTCTAGAAATAATTACATTTATGTCTGATTATCATTATTTTTCTTTAAAATTTGCTAAAAAGGCTCCTATATTGTTACATTAATACATTTGATATGAAACATATTTCCCTCTTCGATCATTTAGTTTCCCAGCTTATCTATGCTGAGTCCAAGAAGCGGGGCATAGATCTCTTATTGACACTTCTCACCTGAGGATGCGCAGTTGATTCACTCCATCTCTATCAGTCACGATGACAAACATGACACAATTAATTATCTAGTATTATGATTCTTGGCCTCTTGGGTGATTTAGTATTGACAGTGCTTATATTTTGGTTTTAGATAGGATTGTCGACGCAACATATCGCAAAAACGTATCATCTACTGCATCTTTATGTACTTCGTTGTGGAGGGTTATATGGAGGCTAAGCAGCTCAAGAGGTGAAGCTTTGTATCTTAAATTGGTAATTAAATTTTCCGGGAACGAAAGATTCTTAAATTTCCAGGGGGGGATATACCGAGAAGTGTTTTAGAGAAACATATCTCATTTTATCTAAAGAAGGGAAATACATAAATGTAGAATCTGGTTTTATTTATGGCTTCATATTGACATTCATCCAAAATTTTTTCAGGGGTACGGTCAATGGGGATCGACTTTCTTAAATTGCCAGGATATGCCAATAAGTACTTTAGGAAACATATCTCATTTTATGAACTAAAGAAGGAAGATGCATAAATGTAAAATCTGGTCTTGTGCTTCCTTTTTGACTCTACATTGATGACTTAATGATTGGTTTCAGTATAAATAACAGTTTTCTACCCATTTCTTCTCAAGTGTTCTTCTCGTTTCTCTCCATATGCACTTGCAATTTGTTTTGCCATTTCGCTGCAAATATTGCATTCTCATCCTTGCATGTTTTACATTTGAAAGATGAAACACAAGCACGCCATATTGGTCCACAGGGAGAGAATGCAAGCGATGCCAAATACTTTTGAAGGTTAATTTCTATATTATCGGATCAACAATTTACCAAACTAAGTGAGCCTCTATTTATAAGGTCATGAACACTGTGAGTCCGGTCAGGATCCTTGAAATGTTCTTTCACAACCACGGTAATCATGATCAGGATCGAGACAGAAGATACTATCTACTACGTACGAACGATGGCGCACAGTTTGTTTGCGTACCATCAACCCAATTCAAGTGTTCCATCGAAGTCGATTTTTTGTCTCCTATTGGCTTCACAATTAAGGATCACACTAGTCTGTGTGACTATCTGTTTGGCGTGAATTAGTCTACCTAACTAATTTGGTTGTACAAAATATATCATGCATATACTTTGTATCCTATTAAATATAGGTTATGTACATGTAAACTTGTAAGACTACAGTACCTCTTTTTGCACATTTTAGAAAATTTCATTTACTAACCACGTTTGACATGGTATTATTACTTCGATTTTAATAAGAAAATGTCTTGGTATAAGAAAAAAATAAAATAAAAAAGAATAGAAGTTCTTAAGAATTTTTCAAATGGAAGCTAATACGTACACTTTTACAATAAATTCACAAATTAATCATCTCTTAATTAAAAAAAAAGAAAGAAAAGGAAGTCAACTTTTAGCACCAGTAACAAAAGGGAGAAGTCAACTTCTAACATGTTGATATACATATGCCCATTACGGCACCCCTTAATATATCACATAATGCTACACAAAGTTGCCACATTCACTGCCGTATCCAATGCTTTCACCGTCTGGCGCATTCTGGTCTGCAAAATGTACATATGGATCGAAAAAATTTCATCGTATATACATACACATAATTGAAGAAAATGTTTGAAGGAAATATGAACATGGATTAAGAATGAATAAGAAGAAGATTTAAGACAGGAAAAACATACCCGTCCTGGTCCACCTCCAGGTGAATCTATGGCCTGCATATCATGCATTTTGTCAATATTACTGAAACTGTGTAAAGTAGCCTAGCCTTAACAAATATTTTTACAAAGTACTCAATAAAATACGGAGAAAAAAAAATAGACACAGTCATATCCAATTGGACAGCTCCAAATTAATTTTTGACATTGTCTGCTTTATTTTTTTCGCTTATGCAATAAGTGTACATGGTCGTAATTGTTCTTTTTTTTATATTGCCTTAAATAGTTAAATATCGATCACCGGGGAACGATAACAGAGAGTTTGTATCAAATTAACGACACTGGATCATATGTATGGAAGCTAGGAGTTTTTGGACCAAATTGATACCACCAAGTGTATTTTAAGAACCATACCAGGTTTGCAGAACCATATCCTCCTCTCTTTGACCTGAGCAACATATGGTTATCCATAAAGTAGTCATGATGGTGATCACTCTGCTGGTTATACCTTTGCCTTTCCGGCTTCGACTCATAGCATCTGGGACAAAGATCGTAAGTGTTTGAGTTCACGTTGTCAAAGCACTCAACACAAGTGAAGTAGAGCCCCGTGAGGCAAATCCCGCAGACGCTGCACCAGAAGCTCCTAGTCTTGATGATATAGTAAAACGTGAGAACTTCCATGAAATCGAGAGCGCCGTCGTGGTTCCGGTCCAGATTGTTGAAGAAGCTGGGGCTAATCCATTGGTTGCCGCTTTGGTAGAGAAATGCGGAGAACTCGTTCCAGTCAACTTGGCCGTCGCAGTTTGCGTCCATGGATTGGAAGAAGCTCCATGCTAGTTGCTGAATCTCAGGCGACCCGTTGTTGTAATATGCTGAAGCTGCCTGATGCAACTCGTCCATTTCAGGGTCCTTGAAGCTATAGCTCGCTAGAGCTATCTTGGAATCGATAGAAAATTGCGGTGTATATGTATAAACTATAAAGAAGTAGTTAATTAATTTGCTAGACGAAATAAATATGCAGCGCTGTGTATTTCATTTAATATCAAGGTCTTAGTTTTGATGCGTTGACCTTAATTACATGTGGAGTGTCTTCTTTCCGATCAGTGTGTTAGGTCAAGTGTGTCTACTGAGATATTGCCTGATTTAAATATGTGTAGTTGTATTTGGGGGAAGGAATATTCTATGTTAGTATTTTTTGTTGTTGTTGTCAATATTGTACCGGGACCGTGGATAACACCACATATGGTTTCGAGTAACAAGTACAAAAGATCTTGAAAATGAAATTAAGTCCTCGAGAATTCATAAGGTACGGTCTCAAGTTTGAGTCTGACGGGTCGACTTATGATGACTCCAATCCGTTAGTCCGTTACGGATCTCAAGAGATAATTGGGGCCGACACCGACTGATTTAATGTGAGAAAGCTCCTAAAAATCTTTCTCTATAAGAGCAAGTAACATAATATTTTAATATTTATGTTTATTTAACCTTCCAAAATTTCTAATCAAGACGACTTAAGAACTCACTTTTTAAGGACCGGAAACTACTCTACCCTAAGAAGATATATCATAAAACCCTGCTCTAAGCCCAACTAGCGGCTTATCAAATTTTGTTGCTAAGAAGATATATCAACACCACACTGGTGCCCTCAACCTTTCGGGATATTCCTTATCTTACTGCAGTTATATTACTATAGTGGGGAAAATGATAAATATAAATTATTATTTTTAAATAAAAGTTGATTTCATTAGATCAACAGCCAAACTCGGCAACAAAATCCGAACTAAACTATCTAAGCTAGAGCATATCATTAAAATTTCTGAGACGCTCACATTTAAGCGAGCCTATACAAGAATAAAAAAAAACCTTGCCTCATACGGAAAGAAATCATTCAGCTAGTCCCTACTTGCAGTTCACGTAATTGTGGTACAAGCAAGATACTATAAACATCATAAAAGACTCATAGAAGTTAATCCAACCTCACACAAGCTCAATGCCCTAACTCATTAGGGCCCAAATTTCCTTAATTTGAGCCCAAGCCCATAGGCCTAAATCCAAATCAAGTCTTGCTTAGCAGGATGACTGCCCTGCTCCATTAGCCTAAATTTGAGCCAAGACCTAGAGACCCAAGTCCAAACCTAAGCAAACAGTGTAGAAGA
Organism: Rosa persica; assembly: GCA_025331145.1. Classification (NCBI taxonomy): domain Eukaryota; kingdom Viridiplantae; phylum Streptophyta; class Magnoliopsida; order Rosales; family Rosaceae; genus Rosa; species Rosa persica. Next base: position 13,809,775 of record WFKR01000005.1, read on the forward strand.
ATCACTCTGCTCGTTTGCCTCCACCGCCGTCAAGACATCCAGTGGCATCCCCTTCGACCACAGCTCTGGCAGCCGGCTTTTCCAAACCCCAGCCAACAGAGGAGTCGCCTCCACTGTCTGCACTATCGCCGTCTCGTCTGGCGGCCTTCCCTGTCCACAAATCATGTCCAATCGGCACTAGTGTCAAAAAACTGAAACACCAAATAGGCCAAAACTCAGCCTGAAGCACCCCTGCAAACTGGACCAACAAGTGATGAAACCGGAGAAATAGCAACGATCTTCAAGCCAGAGTCGCCTACGTTAGTTCCCTAGCCCAGAGATCGATCTCTCTCATCAAGACATCGAGAAAGAACGCCGAAACCGTCGACCCAAACTAGTCCAGCGACCCTTGACTCTCTTAATTTTCGGCGTCGATCTGCCCTCCCAAGACGTGTGCCTCCCTATGCCTCGCCCTAACGAGAAATCTCGTCGATGTTAGATCTCAGCCGGCCACCGAAGAGGGTCCGCCACCGCTATGCTCAAACCCTAGGTCGGGTTTGCTTTTTTCATTTGCTAAATGCAATATCATAAGCCCACGCAACAAATATCATGGTTATGATTGAAATTATTTCTAATATAGAGTTCACCTAATATTTGACACTTAAAATGTTTAACCCTAATACGGAAATTACTACATTGTCCGACCGAACTCATTTGATCCGATATCAATCTTTTTTGTTATATATATATATATATATATATATATGTGTGTGTGTGTGTGTCTATGTGTGTATTTATATCGCAATGTATTTAGAACTTCTTTTTCAAAAATCCATGGTTTGGATGGACAGTGATTACAGCCGTAAGGTAAGAGAAGGTTGAAACGCACCTACTCATCTTCAATTTATTAAGGTTTGTTATTACATTTCTATAATGACAAGTGCCAATCTTTGGCAGTGTGACTAATCAAGCAAAATGGATAAATGTAATCTAATCGAAAATCATATTTGATTAATTTCACTTTTAAAGTATAATTTTATCAGTTTATACCTGCTTATATATAGTTGGTGAGATGTTGGACTATCATTTTTCTCTATTATTCTGACCGCGTTGATTGGCTATTTTCATGGAGATTGCATTATGTAAATTCTGATGCTGTTCGGATGTCAACCTCAACAAGAAACCAAAATGTCCACTTGATTACCACTGGCACCCCTGCATGGCTACATGGATACTATTGAAAAATTCTTGGGCCTATTTGACCTACCAAGTAAGAATTACTCAACTGCCTTAATTAAATCAAATGGAGATTCTCGATCTCATGATTGCTAGCTTTAAGCTTCAATGGAATATTTCGAACTGATAGGGTTTTTAAACCAGTAGTTTGCCGGGATAGTCTATAGTGCTCCGGGCACCCTGTTGCTCCGTACCCCCAGTTAGGAGTCGACATTAACGAAATTGGTTAACAGCCCAAATTTCTAGAGGAAATACAAGTGCACATCACAGAACTTCCAGTATTTTGGTGCCGCGCCGGAACTCCTCCATGCATTTGTCGCCATGGAAATAGAATCATGTCCAATTAATTCTCATCATTAGCAATGAGCCGATGACTGCTGATGAACGCATAAACGGAAGCAGGCAGCTTCAATTTATATAACACGTACTTGCTTTGGATTGCATCAAAATATTAATTTCTGTTTTTTTTTTATCTGAATGAAGAATTTCATTAAGATGGAACTAGTACAATTAAATATAGAGGCATAATATATTCTCATTAGAAAACCCTGCCAAACAAGTAAATAAAGGAGAGTATCACGCTCCTTACATCAACTATTGAGATATCCTCTGTATACAAGAACGGCATCCAGCGAAGGAGTCCCAACTTCTTTCCAAAATCTGCTAAGTACCCAACTCATTCAATCCTTCTCTAGCCATTCTATGAGCTCCATGTTGCAACAGCCAACACCGATCGAGGTACTTTCTTCCAAGACACTGCTTCAAACTCTGTTTTCAAACATTGGATCTCATCAGATGTCGGTTTCTCCATGGGAAGGTCAAGAACTGAACTATTATCCCGCTATTAGGCCTCATCAAAAAGCCCGCGGATCAAGTGGGCCGATGGAGACCCGTCGGTCCGGAGGGCCAAAAGCCCGACCCGGTCCGTCAAAAAGCCCGCAAAAGCCCGCCTTGGTGGGCCGATGGAGGCCCGCTAAAAAGCCCGGAAAACCCGGCCCGGCCCATAGGCCTGGCCCATAGACCCGGCCCGTAAAAGCCCGTCTAGGCCCGGCCCGTAAAAACCCATAAACTATTTTTTATATATTATATATATTTGTGTGTGTTTGTGAATATATATATATATAGATATATATATATATATATATATTAATATATATGTATATGTGTGTATGTATATATATATATATATATACACACACACATATATATATAAAATAGATATGTGTGTGTTTATCTATATATATATAGAGATATATATATATATATATATATATATATATAGATATGTGTGTGCACTGTGTGTGTTTATATATATATATATATATATATGTGTATGTGTGTGTTTATATTTATATATATATATATATATATGTTTGTGTGTGTGAAAATTCTCATATTTTTATAGTAAATATGTGCATATATATTCTAAAAAACAAGTGACAACGATTGATCAATTAGATCGGATTTGAAAATATGATGAAATTAGCTAATTTTTTTACCACACTCATAATTTGTTGTAATAATCACATCCAACGGTCGGTTTTTTCATTTTATTTGAATTTATAGAGGTTGCTCTTTGGAGTGTATGATATATAAATATAGGTTTATAATAGTAACTAAGTTTGACATAGTTGATCGAATTCGAAACGAGAACTAAATTGGCTGGATTTTTTACAGCCACTATAAAACATTACAATCTCTCCATCGAACGGTTGGTTTCTCCAAATTCATCTTCCACTTCATGGTTGCTTTAGAATGGACATCAATAATTTTAAATGCAATATACAAGTCATATAACTTTAGGTGACAAATTGATATAGGCCAACGTCTTTGTAATAAAATTGAAATTTTAATCTTATGTAAACCTACATCCATCGATAGGATATTTACAGATATGATGTGCAAAAATAAGCATGTTTTGCGGTTATCAAGCCATCGGTCAATCTAGAAAACATACAAGCGAATACGGTTGACCAATCCGATCGGGTTTGAAACTATGGTGAAATTGACTAAATTTTTAACCACACTCATAATTTATTGTAATAATCACATCCAACGGTCGGTTTTCCCATTTTCTTTGAATTGATAGAGGTTGCTCTTTGGAGTGTGTGATATATAAATATAGGTTTATAAGAGTAATTAGGTTTGACCTAGTTGATCGAATTCGAAACGAGAACCAAATTGGCTTTATTTTTTACAATCACCATAAAATATTACAATCTCTCTATCAAACGGTTGGTTTTTCCAAATTCATTTTCCACTTCATGGTTGTTTTAGAATGAGCCTCAACAATTTAAATGTAATGTATAAGTCATACAACTTTAAGAGGCAAATTGGTATAGGTCAATGTATTTGTAATTAAAATTGAAATTTTTATCTTATGTCCATGCACATCTATCAATGAAATTTTTACAAACGTGATGTAAAAAAATAAGCAAGTTTTGCGGTCATCACGCCACCGATCAATCAAGAAAGCATACAAGCGACTACAGTTGACCAATCCGATCGGGTTTGAAACTATGGTGAAATTGACTAAATTTTTAACCACACTCACAATTTATTGTAATAATCAAATCCAACGGTCGGTTTTCCCATTTTCTTTGAATTGATAGATGTTTCTCTTTGGAGCGTGTAATATATAAATATAGGTTTATAAGAGTAACTAGGTTTGACCTAGTTGATCGAATTCGAAACGAAAACCAAATTAGCTGGATTTTTTACAACTACCATAAAATATTACAGTCTCTCCATCAAACGGTTGGTTTTTTCAAATTCATTTTCCACTGCATGTTTGCTTTAGAATGAACCTTAACAATTTAAATGCAATGTACAAGTCATACAACTGTAAAAGGCAAATTGGTATTGGTCAATGTATTTGTAATTAAAATTGAAATTTTTATCTTATGTCCACTCACATCCATCGATGAAATATTTACAAACGTGATGTAAAAAAATAAGCAATTTTTGCGGTTATCACGCCATCAGTCAACCAAGAAAACATGCAAGTGACTACGGTTGACTAATCCGATTGACTTCGAAACTACGGTGAAATTGACTAAATTTTTAACCACACGTATAATTTATTGTAATAATCACATCCAACGGTCGGTTTTCTCATTTTCTTTGAATTGCTATATGTTGCTCTTTGGAGTGTATGATGTATAAATATAAATTTATAAAAAATTAGTGTCTTTAAAAATTTAATTATCAATAAATTAGTATCTATATATAAATATAGATTTTTTTTGGTACAATATAGATCTATTATCTTTGGTTATTTGATCATTATCCAATGAATTTCCAAAGCTTGATTAAAAAAAAAATATATTTGTGTCTTTAAATATTTATTTATAAATAAAACCCGCAAGGCCAAGCCCGGCCCGGCCCGTTGACGACCCCTACCCGCTATTGTCCCGGTACGAGCCTAGTATGTACTACCACATGATAGTACATGCATGGCTCCAGCTAGCTAGAGATTTCTTCTTCGTTATGGGAAACAGTGGACAGAATTTCATTTTGATAGAATATATATATATATACAGTCCTTCTTGGCTAAGGACTTCCTTAGTTTTTCTTAGGTACGGATTTCCGGTTTTAACCCACTTTCAGATCACATTTTCACATCTTAACCGTTCAGTTTTTAGGTCCTAATGTATAGATCACCTCTGAAAATTTTCAGCCAATTTGGTGATCGTTAAGGTATCCAAAACTGCGATTTACCATTATAAATACGAACGGTTCCGGTTCTACAGATTCGGTCCGTTCGTGTAAATTGCAGTTTTGAATGTCTTAACGATCACTAAATTAGCTGAAATTTTACATGGGGGATCTATACGTTAGGCTCTAAAAACTGAACGGTTAAGATGTGAAAATATGATCGGAAAGTGGGTGAAAACACCAAATCCGCACCTAAGAAAAACTAAGGACATCCTTACCTAAAAAAAATCCTATATATATATATATATATATATTACAGGCCTAGTACCACGTGATAGTGGCTCGCGAAAAAGAGTATTAAAACAGTGAAACCCAGAAGGACGTACCAGGACGATGCCTAGGCAGCTAAATACATGAAGTTAGGGAATGAGTGAGAATGGGAAAAAAAAAAAAATTAGAAGAGACAAGCATACAGAAGTAGCAGATATATTAAAGATGAACGTGGTCTGCTTGTTGATGCCTGGGCCTGTAGCTTCCGGGAGGAGTTGCTCAACAGCTCCATTATTAATAAAAGTATAGCTATTAACTGAATTGTATGGGATTGGATTTTCACTGAAGATTGAACTGAAAATTTCACAGATTATTGAGACACAGTTACAATAATAGCTAGAGAGGCCAACATGCACTCCTTCTGGTCTGTGATGGATCATGAGGATGATGATTGATGAGGAGAAAGGCGAATAGGAAGTCCTTTTGTAGGAATAAGAACCGGGTCCATGATCATTTTCTCGTCTGGAAAAACCATCTCCCATTTAAATCTAGTGACAACATTATGGATGAAAACCAATATCTTGAACCGAGCATATTCTTTTCCTGGACACATTCGAGGTCCTCCTCCAAAAGGAACATATGAATAAGGAGCTGGTCCTTGTCCTTGGAACCTTGACGGGTCGAACTTCTCTGGATCTGGGAAGTATTCCGGGTTTTTATGTGTGGCATACATATTCCAGTGTAACTGCATGCAGCGTATATACATGCATCAATTAGATTTTCATGATCGATCAAAAAGTTACACGTTTCATGGAAAAGAAAAAACAGGTGTGTGTGTGTGTATATAGAGGCAATTTTGATCAAGGTTGTACGGTAGTGAAATCACCATGGCCGAACCCAAAATCGTGTCCCCTTTATCTGAGTAAGCGAAAACTAGGCCTAGCAAACTTCGAAGGACTGAGAATCCTAGGAAACTTGCTGTTGTGTTCCTCCCAGCAGCTCTATACTCATTCATGGTAGTGAACTGGTTGTTTGTTACTTTTAATGGAGGGCTTAGTAAGATGTGTGTGGCATGGGAGCTAGAAAAACATGAGTTTCAAAAGAAGAGATCTCAGTAGTGTTGTATAGTGGCTGAGGTTTATGAGATAAGGGGGTTTGAACAGAAGGTGAGTTTGAAAGGATGGAAAACTATGGATGGATATGGGAGAGAGGAAGCATGGGAGAAGAAGAGTGCTAGAGAGCTTGCTAGCACACTCCGTTCTGATCTCTTTCTTGGTTAATAACATAGCTATTTATATGCAATTCCAGCTGCTAAAGGAATCTCGGTGGAAGGTCTCTACTGCTGGGTAAAGAGATGGCTTGGGTTAAATGCATGTACCGGATTTTGTAATGCCTCTTGGTCTGTCAGGTTTTGTCTAAAGATGATTATGGAATAAGTTTGGTAGATTTTCTGTCGTGATTTAAGCAAGATTTGCTGAAGTGATTGAGTCCCCGTGGTTACACATGTAAGAGTAGAATCAATGTTGTGTAAAAGAATGCTATAGTTGAGAGAAAATCACTGCTTGTGTAAAAAGATGTTGGTTGTTTGGTTTGAAAGAGAGTTGTTATTATGATAAATAAGGCTTGTCAATTTGGGATATCTCTTCTTCATTTACCTGTATTAAGAATTAGGCCGTTGTGTATGAATTTTGGTCCCAAGTCCAAAATTATCAATGAACCTAAAACTAATAACGAGCCTCATGCAATTCCGTTACCTTCCACACCACACTCATTCTTATAAGCCCCAAGTGCGTGAATGTGGCTTAGGTCTACGTGCGTGGCGTGATGGTTGGGGATGTAATTCGCCTTGAAATATGAATTGGGCTTGAAGCATGAAGTGGGCCTGTTAGCTGGATTTTTAGGTGTCAACAATATATATATATATATATATATATATATATATATATATATAGGGCCCTTCCACTAAGGGATCTTTTTTTATTTTTGGTTTTTTTATAGGGATAGGCATTAGACAAATTTTTCGATTATATTTCGGCATCTCAACCGTTCATTTTTTAGGTCCTAATGTGTAGATCACTTATGTAAATTTTCAGCCAAATCGGTGATCGTTAAGGCATCCAAAACTATAATTTACACGAACGGACCGAATTTGTCAAACCGGAACCGTTCGTGTTTATAATGAAAAATTGCAGTTTTGGATGCCTTAACTATCATTAAATTGGCTGAAAATTTACATAAGTGATCTATACATTAGAACCTAAAAACTGAACGGTTGAGATGTAAAAATATGATCAAAAAGTTGGTCTAATGCCCTATCTCTAGAAAAGACAAAAAAAAAGGATCCCTCACTAAAAGGGTCCTATATATATATATATCTATCTATCTATATGTGAGTTTTGCTTTAGCAATGGATGAAAAAAAAATTATTATTATTATATGTGAGGCACGAATAGTGGTAAGTGAGACATATTTATAGGCAATTTTTTTAATAACAAAAAATTAATGATAGATCAATCATTTTTTTGTGTATCACCTTCATCTGACTATATGTGACAGTTAATGTAGCACAAAGTCCAACCAATCAAAGAAATTTATTAAATGGCGTGGTTGTACCACATTAGATGCCACGAAGATGGGATGAATGTGATATCTAAAAATGTGGTTCACTTACATTACTCGTGAGGCATTAATTGAGGAGGATGTTTGGTACGTACCTTCATTCCTTTTGGAATCATGTATCCTTCGTACGTAAAGTCTGTAATGGCCTCTCTAAAAGTTCCAAGAATTGGTGGCAACAATCTCAACGCTTCACATGCCACGCTCCATGAATATTTCATCTTCTGCAAGTCATCCCAGTTCAGCAACTCCCCATCTGCTTTTGATTCTGCAATCTCCATTTGCTCTGTCCAGCCAATTCTTAATTCATCAATTACTAATTATAAGCACATATCTAACATCAGCAGTTCAGCACGTACCAAATTAATTAAATAACTGAGAAGTAGGAGGCTAATTAATTACGTACCTTTAAGGACGGCATCATAAACATGAGGAAGCTGCGACAGAAACATGATAATCGACACCAATGTGGTACTTATATTGTCGTAAGCACCGACTATTAGACCATACAACTTGTTGGCAATATCTGATTCCTTCATCAGCCCTTTCCCATCGCTATATGTCTCCATGAGCAACCTAGACAACAAATCTTGATGATGATGATGATGGTTACCATTACTAGTCTCCAACAGATGAAGATGTAGATCTGTCCTCTTCTGCTTAACCATCTCCTCAATTTCCTTCTTGATTTGCTTGGATGCTCGAATGGCTCGGTTGAATTTGGTGCCTGGAAAATCTATTGGTAGCGAAATGAAGCCCGAAGATATATGCCGAATTGACTCCTCTAGTTTGGCAACTAGCTTTGGATCCTCAATGTTTAAGAAGAGTCTACATGCTAAAGTGAAGGTGTACTTCTTGGCTAATGGGTAGACTTTGATAATCACTTTCTGATCCTTTTCTCTTACATAATCAACCGACGAGGACGAGAAGGATGACCAATACAAGTCCAGATGTTGTTTGGTGACCTCGTCCATGACCCCTATGTACCTGTGAAGAGCATCAGGCTTGAGAAATGGGGACAAGACTTTGCGCAACCTAATCGACTCTTGGCTGGTGTCTGTTTTCTCAGTGTTGGCAAAGATCTTCTCAAAGTTTGCAGGCCACCAAGACTTGACCAGTTTGTTCTCGTTCGAAAACAGAAATTTGTTCCCCGCAGCAGTGCATAGCACGGCCATAGATTCGCGTAGCAAAGAGGTCTTGAAAACCTTGCATGATAATGATGACGAGTGCTTGTTTCTCCTGTCTGCTATGAACTTTTCAGGGACACCCTGTTTTGCTGTGCGTAGATACTCGAGGGTTTCACCGATGATCGGCCAACCGGTGCTTCCTGGTGGTAGCTCAAGCCCTAGTAGTTCACTTTTGGTGCCACTGTCACGCTTAAGCCTGGGATTAATATTAACATTCAACAAACGAAAAAGATAGTAAAGAGAAACAAAGACGAGCACAGCAAGGATTACGCAGTCCAGCTCCATGCTCTGGCCTCTCATCTCTTGTTTTCCTTTGTTGTGGGCTGCCCACACACACATAATTGGTTTTATACACATTCCCCCCCTGTTTTTTTGAAAATATTTAAATTCCTTCTATACCATTTTCGATCTAAAAAACAAACAAACCAAAAAAACAAAACTCCTGCAAATCAACGTAAGGATATCAACAAACTATTCCACTTTACTAAATAATTTAACAAACACATGAACCTACTTAATTACACTCCCAATATTACAAATATATGTTTAATTTGACCAATTCAGTAAATTCAGCGCATGCATTTGACCAATATTACAAATATATCAAATTCATCAATAAAGATGTTAATACGCTTATTCTTGGAGAATAGTCATCGAGAAAAATTCCAAATTTCGGTAGAGTGTTACACGAGACAAATTAATGTAGACAATATTAGACATGATATTGGGGCGGAAGCGCTAATGGGTCACACGGTTAAAAGACTCCAGCATGCTGACATTATCCCCTTTAGAGAGCAAGTTCACCCGTGGGTCACTAGATCACCTACTGTTCACTGGGTCATGGACACTGTGTATTTCGTGCCTTGGGTAGACCTGTGTCACTTTCTGAGTTACCCTGGTGACCTGCAAGCTGACCTAGTAACCCAGATCTTATTGAAAACTTTGTCCGTGACCCAGAGATTGAAAATAAATACTAAAAAACAGTGAATAATAGGTGACCTGGTGATCCAATAGGTGAACTTGCTTTTAGCCAGATTTTTCACAAAAGACATCTACCATAGAGAGTGGTACCACTCTTTGTAAAGGACCAAATTACCCGTTTAAGTTTTCCAATGTAAAGGCTTCCCCTTTCACTCTCTTAATTAATTTGCATCTAATCATACAATTCTAAGACTCTTTCCCCCACACAGTCCACACACCGGCGAATTTGACTTTGAACAAATAATTAATAGTGTGTGTGTCTATATATATATATGTCCACACACCGAACGGCGAATTTGACTTTGAACAAATAATTAATAGTGTGTGTCTATATATATATATATATATATATGTCCACACACCGAACAACAAATAATTAATAGTGTGTGTCTATATATATATATATATGTCCACACACCGAACAGCGAATTTGACTTTGAACAAATAATTAATAGTGTGTGTCTATATATATATATATATGTATATATAACTTTATTCTGGTGCGGATATCTATACCTAAGCAAAATATACAGATTTTCAGTTTTTTATCACTTTCCGATCACATTTTTACATCTTACCCGTTTAATTTTTAGGTCCTAATATATAGATCACTTCTGAAAATTTTCAGCAAATTTGATGATCGTTAAGACATTCAAAACTGCAATTTATACGAATGGACCGAATCCGTCGAACCAGAACCGTTCGTGTTTATAATGGTAAATTACAGTTTTAGATGCCTTAACGATTATCAAATTGGCTGAAAATTTGCAGAAGTGATCTATACATTAGGATCTAAAAACTGAACGGTTAAGGTGTGAAAATGTGATCGGAAAATGATCGAAAACGGAAAATCCGTTCCTAAGCTTAGGAACGGACGTCCGCAATCAAGAAGGGTTGTATGTGTGTGTGTCTATATATATATGTGTGTGTGTATGTATATTCTTGAAGCACAGAGATACAGATCAACAATTTGGAAGCTTTGCGAAGTCTAAGCAGAGTAATCCGATTCAATACAAGCTCAAGCTGAGCAGAGATGAATTTGAGAAAAGTCGCCACAGACGCAGCCACCACAAAACAAATTCTCATTGTTCAGATAATCGCAAAATTTATTTGGATTCACCTTCTATGGTTCAATGTATATTAATTGGCATGCAAGTAACGAGTTCATTACATTGTGACATTGCAAGATTTCTCCATACTTATTTATCAACTGATTTTTTCTGCATTCAGATTCATATTTGTATCAAGTTATATATCCTTAGACCGTAGTATAGACCTGGAATAAAAATATCTTTAGGAAAGGTGTTCTTGCTCTTTAAGCAACCGCTGTATGTTGCCCCAATCCAATCAGCTGAAGTGATAGTATAACTGAACTAAAACACTGAATCCCAAAAGGATCACGACTTTCTATATACGTAAACATCAATCCCTCACAGACTTATGGCCACTAGACCCACTCCATATATCATAAAGATCGCAATGATCTTGAAATCATGAAAAGTTGGAGATTGACAAAAGAGTCTAGTTCAAAAATCTAAACACACCTAATTAACACTCACAAAACTTGGAGACTGACTAGTATATACAGGGGTATTTTTAAATCTTTTCAGGTATACCCCTATTTTTCAACGCATGCCTATTATCCTTCAATTCTCACTTATGGAGGTTTAAAAAATGACTATAAGTGATCATATGCCTAACATATCCTTTAAATCTCACTTAGTGATCATATCCTAACATCCTTTAATTTTCAGATTTAGAACATCCTTCAATTCTCACTTTTGGAGGTTAAAAAATGACTCTGTAAGTGATCATATGCCTAACATATCCTTTTATTCTCACTTAGTGATCATATCCTAACACCTCTTCCCGTTCGGTTGGTTGGTGAAAGAATAGAGATAATCTTTCATAATAACATCTTTTTTCCTTGTAACTGTAGTTAGAATCGATCGTTTTCTCTTCTCACTTAGTGATCATATCCTAACATCCTTTAATCTTTAGATTTAGGGATTTAATTTTTCGTAACAGATTTTTGATTAATTCATCGATATGATATTTTTTTTATAGTACTTATAGAGAAATCATTCATTCAAAGGCCCGAGCGACACTTAGAATGATCTTGTCTTCTCAATTTCAAGTAAGTTAGGAAAGATTAGTACCATCCACTATTAAAATGAAGCTCACTTATTCAGCAAGCCTACCAATACTATGTTATCATTCTAACACAAAATCAAATTTAAATAAGGTTCATTTCGTCAATGCACTCAATTGTGGTACTTGAGAAACCTCTTCAATCCGGTGTAAAGCACACAACATAGCAAGTGAGCAACGATAAAGACTTCGAAGAAATAATTAAAGAACCCAAAAGGAGCAAATTGTCCACCGGAATCCCAAATATGGAACCCAAAAAATAGTGACATGTTAGGTCATTCCAATGTTGGACCCAAACTGTTTAGGACAGCTCTGTAACTTTGGGCATCCAATCTGCTTTGAGCACCCAAGATCCGATCACCCAAGGAATAACGCCTCTACCTCTGTCTACCGTAACTGCAGCACTGTGTGCAAGATCACCGTCCTTCGGCGCCATGCTTTGAGCATTAATTGCTTTGCCATGCTGTGAGCGCAGCAAGCCAACAAATGGGACACTGAGTAAATTTTTCAATCGACCACGCCTCCAACAGGCTCCACGAATATAATTCTTAGTCTTAATTTTTGTTACTTAATTTTCAGGACTTAATTCAATTTATTACCCTGAAATTTACACAGAAAATCATGTAAGTCCATAATATTTTAATTTCATCAGCAACACTGTTATACCCTAATATTTTAATTTCATCAGCAACACCATTATGCTTATCAATTTGATCAGTTTATCCCAATCGGTCCATTTTGACCGTTAAGTGTTAACTTGGCTCAAATATGACACATAGTTTTGATAATGTAGCGATGTAGAATATGAAACAAATCCAAAACCCTCTAATTTGGCGAGGATCCAATTTAGGCATTCGAAGTCATCACCACGACATCAAAAGAGGTGGTCATATTTGAGCCACATCAACACTTAACGGTCAAAGTTGATGGATTGGACTAGATTGATCAAATTGGTAAGCATAGGGATGTCGATAATGAAATTAAAACGTCAGGGATTATTATGATTTTTTGATGTAAATTTCATGGTAGTAAACTGAATTTGATCATAATTCTAGAAGTTTTTTTTACAAACTAATTATGTGAGGTGATTCCAACAGAATAGTGATGTTCACCTGGTCAAAAACTGGCTAAAAAAATTATGCTCTACGAATCATTCATGAATTATGTAATAGTTAACGGTTCCAGTTCATGTTGAATTTTTTCTATTATGATTGAAAAATCAAAATTTTGTTTTTTCACTAGAAAAATAAGGGAAATTTTCAGAGATTGTATGGTTTTAAGATACTATACAATCAATAAAAGGGATGGATTCAACAGCCACCCTTGGATGTAAATTCAATTGTGGAAATAATTATTTTTAAGTTGAGTTAGATTGTTTTTCACCGTTAAATGTACATTAATTTAAGGTGGTTAAGTATAATTTTCTTAAAGAGAACATTGCTTTATCTACAATGAAATAAACCGGCTTTATTATAAATACCCACTTTCTCACAACCTTTAATCCCAGAGGTGGTATGAATAAGTCGGTTCTATTTGGATAGGTTGATTTGGAGCTCATAATTTGTATTTGGGTCTCCTAAATCAAAATGATCCCGTTTGGTTGTTCTTTTTTGTGGGTATTTGGATTTCTCCAAAATCAACCCAGATATTTCAGATCGTAAAAGTTGACGATATCACATAACTAGGGAACCTAGTTATTTCAAATCATCACGTCTTCGACTCCAGTGAAACATATCATCTCTCTCTTCTAATTCTTTCTTTCTTCTTTTCTCTTCTTTCTCTCTCTTCAAGGTTTCTCTCACATCTTGCAATCTACTCTCTCTACAAATCTAAATCTTCTTTAAGCCGTAGTTGTAAATATCGGGAAGTAGATCATCCTTGATCCCTATACGGTCAAAGCTCATGATGGACTCTATGCGGTATGATGTGACGAACTCGAGCTTGTCATCGTTGACCATGCTGGCACCCCGTTTGGTTTGGCTCAGGAGCACCACGCTCATTGTCGCGATGGGTGGAACCAAATATCTGGTTGGATTGGGAAGAGGATTTCCCAATTAGGGTTTGGAAAGGGGTTTCCGTTGAGAATGAGGGCTCGTCTTGTTTCTTTACAGATGCAAAATCTAAATCTTCAATTGTTTTTTCTTTTTGAAGTAGGAACGGTGCAACTGCCTTCAAGCATCGATTAATGAAACTGTAGTGTACATATGGGGGTCTTGGGACAAGGGGGGCTTAAACCCTATACTACAATAAGTAATGTGTTCTAATATGCACTAGTTACCAAAGAGTGCTCAATCGGCTACTGTATCTGCTTTGATAAGGCAATGATATAACGAAAAGATAATTCTACTAAAGAGAAGCATCATAACCAATAGCGCAGCGAGCGCGTGCCATTGGATTGGGCATACACTTCTGAGGAAGACCAGAAGCCGCCTAGGGTTTTTGAGAGAGAAGTTGAAAGTCTCAGGATTGAACCATCTTAATGCAGACAAGTTTGGCAATGTATCTCATTTTTTCCTAAATATTAAAGGTTGTTGTAGAGAAACTGAAATTGAGAGGAATTTACTGTGTATTCTCATTGATAATAGGAGTCTCTTTATATAGAGGATTACAATACATAGAATCTGAACATACAAGGAAAGTAACTCTATATTGAATAGGATTCTAAATCCTTCTATAACCCTATTACCACTAGGTCAAGTAACCTAGAGTTTGGGCAGAACACAAATTAGAGATTTCCTTAAACACTCCCCTTTGTATTGCCCAAACGTGGTGCTTCTCTCGTTGCCTTATTAAAAATCTTGCCGAGTAATAAAAATCCAGTGGGATAAAAATAACCTCGGTCGAAAGGGAAAAAGAGCACAACACATCCTTCACGTTTCGAGACCATACATATAGACATCTCCCCCTGATGTCTGCATCTCCCTTTGATGACTAAGATCATGGGGATTCAGATAACTTCCGCAAACGATGCTACTAACATATTTCTCGAAAGTGGAATTTAGGTAATGACTTAGTGAGCAAGCCTACCGCACTGTCCTCAGATTGAACTTAGTTCACTTTGATCTTGAGGAGAGTTTGTTGTTGCTGATTATGCTTGTTGTTGTTGCTTTTGATGTAGCCTTGCCTCATTTGTTCAAAACAAGCAGCATTATCCTAAATGCTTGTAGGCACATCTGTGGTGGACTTCAAACCACAACTGTTCGAACATGCGTAATTATGGATCCAATCCATATTCATTCACGAACCACTTCTTGAAGAACAATAATCTCTACATTGTTCGAAGATATAGCGACTAGGGTCTGTTCTGTAGACCTCCAAGATATCACGGTCTTTACCTATGGTGAACACTTAACCAGTTTGGGAATGACCTTTGTGTGGGTTAGAGAGATACCCAATATCAGCAAAACCTTTCAAAACACATGTTGTTTTGGGGTAGGGTTAGGAAATGCAGGCCAGCGTTGGAGGCGTTTCTGGTGTGTGATGGGTCCGAATCCATCATCTCTCTGTAGGGATAGAACAAGCCCATATCGATCGTACATCTCAAGTATCGAAAGATAACTTTTACACCAATCCAATGGCGTCGCATTGGCGCAGATCTATACCTAGCTAACAAGTTCACAACATATGAAATGTCCAGTCTTGTGCATTGAGCTAAGTACAATAATACGCGTATTGCACTTAAGTGGGGCGCTTTTCCCTCTAGCACATCTTCGCCATCATCCTTTGGACGAAGAGGATACTTTCAGGATCAAGACTATAGACGATCATGAGGGTGCTTGAAGGCTTGACCTTGTCAAAATGCCTAGGCATCCATCGACTCGATGCTCAAGTTCCAAACAGAGACATAATCATGTTCTCCCAAAATCTTTCATCTCATACTCGGATTTCAAGTGTTCAGCGGTTTCCCTTAACTTTTTAAGAGCTTCCAATGAAGGTCATGTCCAACATGAACCGCGATAGAATCCGAAACTTGTTATGGAAACGCGCGGGTATATCCCTTCCCAATCAAGTAGTCACTTTAGTGAGCGTTTCAATCTTATTGTAAACGCGCTCCATGGTCTAGAGCCACTTGACTTGGGTAGATGGAGTTCACCATGAACCTTCATGTATATTCTGTATCTAGATCCCCGTATAGATACGTAGTGGCCACATTTGTAAGTTGCATGTTCAGTTATTTGGAAACTACCAAAATGACAGAGTAGTGGAGTGCAATGACATCCATTACGAGAGAATATGTCTCATTGTAGTCGATTCCAGGGCGTTTTTGTGAGAAGCCTTGCGCCATAAGGCGAGATTACCATATTTTTTTCTCAACACGCTTTCTAACGAAGACCCATTAGTCAACAGGTTTTATGATATAAGGTGTTGGCATCACTGGCTCAAAAACCTTCCTCTTTGTTAGAGATTCCAACTTAACCTAGATCGCAACTTTCCATTAGGCCAAATCTCTCTACGTTGGCATTCATTCATCAACGGAGCGTGGTTCGATATCATCAGACTCAACAAACTCATGCGCAACGAAATGCGCAACTACATCATCAATTATGATGGAGTTTCTATCCCACCTCTCGTGTACACTAGTGTAATTTTTATAGAGCTCTATATTCTCAGGAATAGGTTCTGACGTTGAGGCGTCCCCTAATCCAGAAGATACTCATGAGATGGATTTTGAGTGTCGATGATCCAAGGATTGAGTTGTGCCAAAGTATCCTTCGAACCCACGGGCCTCCCACACATCCTAGATAAGGCCATGGCCTGTAATGCCAGAGTGCCACTCTCTTTGGCGTTGGCACCATACCTACCTTCGTGTAGGATGGCGCTACGTCCTTTTGTAGGGATGTACTTCCTTACAAGCATATTTGCAGTAGATGTGTGATCTCGTCACTTTTAGTAGGGATCGAGATGAGACATAGTGGGGACAGACCACGACAATTCCTGTCATTCCTGTTAAACATCCATGTTCTTATCTCCCCTAACGACGGGAAGACTGTCTCAGCAGAGTGACAACCCGCAAATTTAGTGGTAAGAAGATCGCCTAGCAAGGGCATGAAGTGGTAGACGATTGTTGGAGTCTTAAATCCAACGTAGTTGCCCATTCGTCTATGAGGATCCATCATAAAACGCTATGGCGGCACAATTGGCACATAAAAGCACACTCAAATATGCGTAAGTACGATACTTGTACCCTGTCACTAGCTGTAATGCAGAGGTAGGTTGAGTGACGGTGGGTCGTAGATGAATTAACATAGCTGCATGCGATATTGTATCATCCCAAGCGGATATAAGGAAATTAGTGCGCATTACCAATGTCCGGACTACCATCGTAGTCGCCTCCGCGAGACCAATTGGGTGTGTTTATGGGAATATAATGTCCAACATTAGTCCCAATGCAATAACCATCAAAAGGCTTCGATGTAAACTTACTAGCATAGTCAAATCCAATTGACTGAATAGGATGATTCGGGGATTGAGCACGTTGCCATATGATATTTGCTAGGAGTGTAGTATAAGCAGCATTTTCAAGTGGACAATGGCATAACACGTGACCAGTGTCTTTGCTTGTCAACCAACATCATGAGATATTTAAACGTCTGTAGGTTGGTTGAACTAGTCCACAGAATCCCCAAGGACTCTATATAGGAACAAAATGAGTATTTTCATATCATTTGCATAGGATGGTCTCAGTCCTAAGTTCCCTAAGGAGCAAGCTTTGTAAAACGACCAAAGGGTCTTAGAATCAACCAATGAGGATGTTGGTGGGGCCTAAGCGTCTGTAGCGCCATTAGAAGCAAAATGTGTGACTATATCACCCATCATGGCATTGGAACCATGGAAAGTGGCATCCATGGCGTCTCGACCATGAGGAGAATCATCCATGGCGTTATGACCATGGTAAGGGACTTCCATGGTGTCACGGCCATGGGTAGCGCCATTTATAGCGTTGCCACATGGAACTTGGGAGGCCCTATGGCGCCACAAGATGGCTGTAGCGCCAGATGCTGCAATTGTTGCGGTTTTGCTAAGTCTAGGAATCAATTTTCGATTCTTGCTTCTTCTCACTCTGAAGAATGGATGTCCGTGTGAAGTCTTTAGTAGATGGATCATCATATCATGACCAGGATGACCTATTCTGTCGTGGCAAAGCCAATATATGTGTAAATCTAAGAGATCTTCTTTCATAACTTTATTGGATTTAATAGCTCGAATAGTGACATAGAGTCCACTAGAGAGACACATAAACTTCTTTAAGATGCGCCTTTGTTCGCACTCATTAGAGGTATTGCAAAGGAACTCATCTCCGTTCTCTACATGCATTTTCGCATGGAATCCGTTGGCTATTCATATGTGTGATTTGCCCTAGGAGCGTAGAGAGTTTCTGTGACAGTAATCAAGGTGCCATTTGGCAATGGGAACTTAGGCTATTCTATGTCCTTGAATTAATACTGATGGCCCAGCCATCGTAGTCACAAAGTCATATGCTCTGAATCAAAATGGAGTCATAATAAAAAGAACTCGAAATTGTATTCATAAGCCAACTGTCAGAACCCATCTCGAAAATTCCCTCTAATTCCGAAGATGGGCTCTGTGGGGCCCACTTTTAGGAAAAATTCTACAGAACTTCCCCTAAAAGTGGACAACCCAACCTATTAAAACAACGAAAGTAAACGCTTCTAAATCCAAGATCCAACAAAAAGAAGTCATCCTACATTTCACAACCACCACAAATTACCAAGCTAAAAACCAAGTGTAAAGGCAGTAAAATTTATACAATACAACCTGGGGGTTCTAATCTTCAACTCCATAAAATAAAACACAACTCCGACAACGAAATTAATACACAATAATACTAAGCCTCTTAAGGTTATCAGAGCAATCTACGATAAAATCAAATATATTACATGAGGTAGGTTAATATTAACCTACGAAAGACAAGTGGCAGGACTGGTGCTAAGCCTCGATCCTACGCCGAACAGCAGCACTGCGAACTGGGTAAAGGAAACCGAAAAGGCCAGGGGAAAGTAAGCAATAAAACGTTAGTGTGAGTGGACAAAAAAAAAATTTAATTAAGAAAGAAATGTTTCTTACTTTCCTGCGTTTATTGTTTAGAACGTTCTTATGCATGCAATAGGGAACTAATAATTGCAAATCACTCTCATGACTAAGCCAGCCTCGCTGGTTTGAAGGAAGTTCGACTGGGGAAAGACGCCATCACCATACAATAAAATAAAGGGAGCCGCTAAGGCTCGGGTCGGAGTGTCCCACACTCAAGAGCATCCCATGCTCGGCTCTACTCACCCACAAACACAAAGTAAGTAGGGAGGAGTACTAATAGGCTAGCTAGCAATAAAATATATCGACCCAGGTTTGGTGGGTAAAAACCATACGAAAATCGAAAATCAGTAAGACATCCCCGATGTCTTACAAGAAGAGAAATTTAGTCCAGCGACGTGACCCCGCATGCCAATATAAATTCGGAATCATAAACCAATAAACGAAAATCAACTAAGTTCCTAAGTTCCGATGAAAAATCTCATTTCCGAGGATTCCTCGGAAAAGCAACTCCGCTAATAAATAATACTTTCATTTCCGGAAATAATCTCCCGAAAACAAATCATTGAAGCTTATTTCAATTAACAAATTTAAAATGGAGCATAACAAATTCCACAATTAAAAAAAATCGGATAATAAGCTCATTAAATAAAAGATAATTAAATAAGTTCGTAATTTAGAAAATTTAATTGCATGCATTAATTAAAATCAAACGCCCACTCACAGTATACGGCTAAGCTTGCCGTCGATCCGAACCCTCCTCGTGAGAATCCTCCTCACGTCCTGTACAATGTAACATTCGTAAACCGATAATTACAGGACGGAAAAAAAATTAAATTCACCAAAAACACAACCATATCCCAATTTGTTCTTAAATACTTAAAAATCTCCAAATTCACTTTTCTAACTTCGGTTCTTTACTTTGAGCTTCCGATTAAGGAATTCCGATAAACGGATTATCCGTAAATTAATTAACGAATTTCACACCATAACGAAAACCATATCTACACTTCACGAAATTAACTCGAGGTTACCAATATGGAAACTACATTTTGCCAATGATTAAATAGCTAAATTACGGCAGTTGGAAACTTACACTTGCCGGAATCAACCTCCTCCTATAGCCACCAAATTTCATGTACAACATCAATTCTACCCACTGGTCATTTCATTCAACTACAACACATCTAAATAACAATTAAAAACAGCCGAAATCAATTGATGAACACAAACCCAGAAATTTCCAAGAACCCTAGAATTTCATTTCGTCAATTCGACTTCTACACAACAAATCGTGATACAAGGCCATAGGGGAAATGATCAGTGATGCAAACCGAACCTTCGACGCCGGTTTGGTGGCCGGTGACGGCCGGAATTGCCAAAAAACCAAAACTGCTACAGTGATCTTCTTGGTTCAATTCCGAGCTCATCCGGTCGAGACACCGTGAAATACGACCATGGGCATGGCAAGGAGGAAGAGGCGAGCCTAGGGGTGTCTGGGTTTCGTCGTGGGGTGGCCGGAAACGAAGGAATTTGGAGGAGGAAGAATCGGGCCGAAAGGGGGAGGAAGAATCGGGGGAGAAGAGAGAGAAGAAGCCGGGTAAGTTTCCAAATTTGGAAACTTACGACAGTAACTCAACTATTTAAAGAAACTTACTATGAACAGTAACCAGGAATAGTAAATTTAGTTTTTCGCTTATAACTTTCGCATACGAGCTCCTATTTTTACGAACCACATATGCACGTTCTCGATTTAACGTCCTCTACGACTTTCATGAAGAACATTTTCTCAAATTCTGACCCGAACAAAAAGTCAACTTTTAGGGCCACTAAAATCGTATAACGGAGTAACAATTAAAAGTAACTGACATTTACCGTCAAATTAATTAGTAAATTGAAAATTCTAGGTTCGGGACGTAACACCAACGGAGTTACATCATTGCCTCTTTGACCAAAGAAAATCTAATCCACAATGCTAGCTAATGCAAAACAACGGTAGTCATCTAACTTCTTTTGGTAATTCTAAAATAAATGTGACCAGGTGAGTAGAGAGATGTCGATGGAGCAAAGGCTCGCTTAAGTACCACTAATCTCAGAACCTTTCTAGACATTACACTTACTTTAGGTGAGCCTACTTTGAAGAAAGACTAAACCATTGGCATTTACTACAAAAATATTTGGTAATTGCCTATTACATCTCTTGGAAAAATAAAGATTTAAACAGAATTGGCGATATATTGATCCCAGCCAGATTTTTAGTCTTCAACCCTTCACTCTAGATCATCTTCTTGTTCTTCTTGTTCCACATAATGAGCATCTCTTGCTTCACAATATGCTTTGTAGGCCGTGGCAATTTCTTCACGAGCTCTACAAATGTGTGCCCAATGATCGGATACTCCACATCGAGAACATACATCTCTTTGCTCAGACTCCATTGATTGAGGTGCTTTGAAAGCGTCATTTAGATGGCTCTTAGTGTTGGTGGCACTACCAACATGGCCAGAGACGTTGCCTCCCTCTCTCTTTCCACGTTGACCTCTTCAGTTCTGTGTTCGCCTACTTTGGCGGTTACCTTCCTTAGTAGAGCGATTATATGGACCAGAACGTCCATAAGTATCCCTAAGATTAGGGTTTCACTCTTGGCGCCATCTCTTAAGGGCGCGATTATAATTGGACTCCGGAATCTCTGTTTCCACAGATCTTGAATTATAGTTCTTCACAAGGATGTTGTCATGCTTTTCAGCGACATTCATAGCTCCAAATAAGCTCATGAAGCCTTGTGATCCTTCCTGCAGTACCATTGATTTGATAGTTCTTAGCAACCATCAAAGCAGAGACGGGGAAGGTAGATGGAGTCTTCTCAATCAACATCGTATCTGTGATCTCTTTACCACAGAATTTCATTAAGGATTTAATGCGAAGTGCTTCCGAGTTGTAGTCAAGAACTGACTTGAAATCACAGAAGCGGAGGCTATGCCGTCTCACTTCTAGGTCAGGAAGCAGGGAGTCACGGACGTTGCCAAATCTTTCTTCGAGTGAGACCCACAGCCTTCTGGGGTCTTCTTCATTCATATACTTGTACTGGAGCGAATCATCCATATGACGAGTCATTAAGATGATGGCTTTCGCCTTATTTGCCTCTAAGGCTGCTCTATTTGCCTCCAAAGCTTGAGCTTACTCAACAGTTAGCACGTCCTGGCTAGGCTCGAGAATCGTATCCAGGGTTCCATCGGCCTTGAGATGCTGGCGGACATCACGAACCCACCTGTGATATCCAGAGCCAGTTGTTCCCAATGGAGCAAAGTCCAATTTGTTCAGGTTACTCATCCTGAAAGAGAACAAGAAATTAGGGTTAGTTTCGGAGCGTAAAAGGCTACCACGAGAACATATAAAATTTCTGAGCGTAGTCGCTTCCAAGAAATTAGGAATTTCTGAGCGTAATCGCTTCCAAGAAATTCAATTCCAAGTGATATTGGATTAGATCGAAACAATGACGTAAGTGGTCGATCATAAATTCTCTACAAACTCTAAGTTTGGAGATCTCAACAAGCTCCAAGCTTGGAGTGAGCACGAACCCCCACAGTTCGGCTTAATTAAGTCTTCCCTATGATGAAGAAAGGGGAGTAGAAGAAGGGATGTTGGAAGTCCCCGAGAAACAGAAAAGAAATTGAAATTACGGAAGCAAAAGAAATTAAATAAAAGAAAGTATCTTGAATGTGGGCTTCCTCCCTCTTTTTTTTCTTCTTCTCCGACTGGGCTGCAGGCCCACTTCTTTTCTTTCCTTTCCTTTTCTTCCTCTTTCTTCTTTCCGGCCCACCTTCATCTTTTCCTTTTCTTTCCTTTTTTTTTCTTTTCTTCCCGCTGTGGGCTGCTGCTACATGTGCGTCTGGCTTGGGCTGTTGCACGTGGGCTCAGCTCCCTTTTTTTCTTCCTTTTTTTTTTCTTTCTGTTCTTCTTCTGGGCCCATCCTCTTTTTTCTTCTTTCTTTTGACCGGAGTGTGGGCCACGAGCCTGCTCTTCTTTTCTTACTTTTTTCTTCTTTCTTTCTTCTCAGGGCCGTACGTCTCTTCTGGGCTCACCTCCAATTTATATATATATATATATATACATATATATATATATATTTTTTTTCTATGCCTCGTCGTTTCTGGCCCTGGGCTTGTCTAGATGTGGGCTGGGTGCATGCATGCAGGTACAGGGATCAATGAGGCTGGCGGTTCAAGAATTCCAGCGATTCTGTCGGCCGGTTCAGGAACTTTCCGTCCGGTTCTAGGAAAATTTTTTCTGGTTCCGGGATTCTGGAAGATAGATGCCATCTTGTGACGAAATATGAAGGTCGGAGGTGGGTTGGAAGGGTGCGAACCGGGAATGGGAGCTTTTGCTTCTATTAGAGACCGATTCGGTATTTTTTTCGACCGGTTCTTGGGGTGACGCCAGCCGTTCTGGACTCCTAGGGTTGAGGGCTTTAATATATGTGGCGGTGGTTGCTAGGGTTTGAAGGCTATGATTTTTAGGGTTTCAGAGTTAGGGTTTCGTGCTGATAACGTGTTTTAGAGAAACGGAATTGAGAAGAATTTACTGTGTATTCTCATTGATAATAGGGGCCTCTTTATATAAGGATTACAATGCATAGAATCTGAACATACAAGGAAAATAATTCTACATTGAATAGGATTCTAAATCATTCTATAACCATATTACCACTAGGTCAAGTAACCTAGAGTTTGGGCCAAATACAAATTAGAGATTTCCTTAAACAAAGGTCTAAATATTCACATATCTTTTTTAATCCAAACAGTAAAATTTTAAATACACATATTTGAATTATACAGATTTTAAATACCATCAAATCAGATGTGAAATTCAAATCGAAATCAACATATTGTTTCCAAACGGGCCCAAAGTAATACATTGGAAACTCATTTCTTGGTTGCTTCTGGCTGATACTTACTACTAGCTAGGTTTGATCTGATGTCAACCTCTGGAGGCAACATTTGTTAAACCCTCCGTATGTTTCTCATAAAATCCGATTCCTGTGGATTCTCTTCTCCGTCGCTATATCTCTTCCAGCAACCTAGACTTTAGAACTTGCGGCAGGTTGACTGGTTGTATTGAGATTCATGAGATCCATCTCCTCTGCGAGCTCCTTATGCTTATTAGTTCGGTAAGCAATGTGCTTATTATGCACTCTCCTGTTCAGTATCGGTAAATCGGACAAAACTGCACCATTTGATTTGGATTGTGTTGACGTCCATTTAGTACTGTAATCTGTATCATACTAAAGAAATGAATACCTTAATTTTCTCAGTTCTCAGAAAATGGGGCATCCTTCTGAATGATATAGCTCAACCGTCTTGTCTTTGATTCACCGGAAAGAAATACAGAAGATGGACAATATAGTTTTCTTAGATTTGGGAATGGATTTTAGATGGTGCTTGACCTGTTGTTGTATGATTGCAATTGCAGATTTCCCTGGTCCTTCTTTCCATGTTTATTTCAGGAAGAAACCTTCAGCTATATCTTTTTCTCAAAACATATCAAATCGTCAAAAGAACAGCAATTACTAATTACTACTACCAGTAATATCCTATGATAACTGGATATTTAGTCATGATAGGAACACATACACCATCGCAGCAATTACTAAATATTTAGTCATGAAAACATATCAAATCGTCAAAAGAACAGCAAACTAATTACTACTACCAGTGATATCCTATGATAACTGGATATTTAATCATGATCGGAACACATGCACCATCGCAGTAACTACACAGAGCACATGTTTTCTTGTGAAAGAGCAGTAGTCCAGATGAGCAAGCACAATATTGCGAGTTACATTAATATTTTCAACACAGAACACAAGAAACAAGCGCCAAATTCCTTTGAGATCCAATAGAAGGAGACCTTGCTTCTGGTCATGAATCATCGTAATCAATACCTTGAGACTAGAAGTATGATGCTCAAGTCAACTATTCTATGAGTCCGACATTGCTGTGATTGTGGGGAAATACAGCTAATATAATAACAAGAACAACAACTACTGAATGAGATCAGGCATCATAGCAAAAATAATAAAGCAGAGAGCCTTTCAAAGAAAAACTTAGGCATCTGAGACTCATCTAAAAATCCATTAATGCTTGGAATCACTTGTAGGATGTATGTTTAAAGTTACAGATAATTCAAGTTCCTAGGCTTTACAGGACAACATAAGCTGTCCAAGTTCACATGAAGTCTGGAACACAAAATATTAGAAACGTGCAAAGAGACTAAAACATACATGATAGGATTTAGAAACTAATAGATATAGATATAATATATACTACCCAGAATTAGCATCATTATCTGAGTGACATACCAATTGACATTTATGAAACCAGATTGCTTGCAAAACAACATCATATAGGACAAAACATACATCCCTAGAAAACTCAAGAAACTAATATTCAATATAACAGGCAGTTCTCAATTATCATTATTTGTCTATCTTGTTCTCTCTACTGGCAACTAAAGCAAGGTTCTGCACCCAAGAACGTAGTAGCAACAGTTAGGGCCCTAAACAATCAGCAAAAGCGCTGGCATTAGAAAAAAAGATAGGTATTCCCTAAGAAAACGTAATTCTAACAAGTGGAAAGCTAAAGGACATGTAACTTGAACTTTGTGTAATTAGCTGATTGTAGCACATGAGACAGGGAGAGAGAAAGATAAAGATCATGCCTCATAAAGAATAAACTAAACTCCATAATAAAATTAAGGATTACAGAGAATGACAATTCTGCTTAACCAAAATGCTCAGGAAATGTATAACAATGATATACACAAGTAAATAACGAATAAGACATCTTTGAGGTCAAAAGAAGAAAACCTGATAGCCAAAATTTTAGTAAGGAAAGCCTTCATACAATTTCTTCTTTGAGGCTTCTGCCAATCGCTTCACACCCTTTGCTTTTGTATAGTACTCGATCAATTCATCAGCAACATCCTTTGGATGACAATTAACAAATGCCTTCACAAATCTTTTCTCTGTCATTCTCAATGCCGTCAGCAACTTAGGTCCTTTAATTTGCACATCAAGGCCCATATCCTCAATTTTTCCTGCAAGACATACTCGCGGCTTCAAAGCAGCCTCCAGATTCATGTACAGCAAAAATGGGTGCTCAAGAATCACTGTACCAGGGAGTTTCATTTGTCCTAAAACAAAAGTCATGTTCCTCTGGACCTTATCCACTGAAAGAGTGAACACTATGGGAGACCTTCCCAAAAGGCAGAAAATATCATCTTCTGAGAAACCAAACTTTTCAAAATTTGCCACTTTCCCACTGATAGTTTCAAGGCGTGAAATGCCAATGAGTGTCACAACATACTTATACATCCTGGACTCATTCGACAATCCAGTTTTCCATATATACTCCATCTTCTCGTCGTTAAATGTAGTTCTTGGGATCAATGTCGGCCGTGATATTAGCATTGGGACTAACTCCTCCCGACTAAGACCCATTCCCTCATATAGAGCAATGGTTGGCTTGACTTTATTATGGAAGTCATAGATCAAGAGAGACGGGTTCCTTACAATGGCCTTGACAAGCAGTTCTCTTGACCCAAACAATTTCATAAAGAACTCATGCCGCTCATCAAAGCAATGATCAATCCGAACACTAAGCAACCGGGGGCGACAATTGATCATCTTCAAAAGCTCAGGTGCAGTGATACCCAATCCACTCAGAAGGTTTAACTTGAACTGAAGCTGGTTAAGGTCAGCATTCCTTAAAGTAGGCCGCCGCCTAAACAGCTTCAATATGTCAGCATCACTACAACCCCATTTCTCCAGAACTTCTGCAGACGTCTTAGGTTGGTCAAAAATGTCTTCCACTACATTTTCTTCCTGAGTGAGGCAAACTGTCGAATAGGTGGTGTGCACATAACTTAAACAAGTTGGGAGAACAATTCTGGGGAAAGGAGAGTGATTTCGAGCGGCAGGAAACACTACGCAGAGCTTGAATACATAATCAAATCTAGATTTCATATCAACAATCATACAACTATGGAATTCACTGATACTGCATTTCATTGACTTGTGCCAAAACTATAAACTTGGGTTCAAATCTCCAAAAATGGAGAATTGGGTATTGATTATCAGTCAATTTATTCGCTAAGCATTACTGGGAAATTGTAATGCAATAATGAATCAGTATAAAGCAGTAAACTGCATACAAAAACTTTATTGCATGAACACAAAAAAGTTCTGATGATATTGAACAAGGAAAAGTATAGTTTTCTGTAATGTTACCAGCACCATGGACTCTTCTTGCTATTTACCATTGCCTCATAGCCCCGCCTTCGAAAGGGTTTTAGCCAACTCACTGAGGTTTAAGGGGTTTACCCCTTTAGGCACAACTGACACAAGGCGGCTTTAAACACTAGTGTTTTTGTATTGAGGGGCGCTTTGGGTCATTCAAGTTTTTGGGTCAAAAGCTTTTGGTAATTGAGTAATTCTCGTCCCACCCACGAATTTGCTTTTTTTTTTTTTTGGTTACAACCCACGAATTTGCTTTTTGTGCCAAAGAGCTCCTTAAACCCTAAACCCAAAAATCACTACATATTGAAACAAAATTGTGGTGGCGTCCATAAGTTAGGTCTTTCACCTAGTCAACTAACGGAAACCTTGCATATGATATCCCTAATTCCATATTCTCACAAATAAGAGAAGAAAATTACGGAGGAGCTTCTGCCACTACGTGGTGGACATTTGGATGATTGCAACAAAACACTCTCCTCTGTGTCTCATTTGGATAAATAAATAAACTGCATCCAAATCGAAGAATAATTGAAAAAGGGATTAAAGAGAATGATTATGAGAATGTGTGGAACTGCTCCTAGTTCATGTACCAAAATAGTTATAGAGAGAGGACTTCGATTAAATTACACTTAAAAGTTGAAAATCAGATGGAAAACATTCAGAAAGGAAATCCATAATTACAGTTCTTCTTCGAGTCTTCTGCCAATCGCTTCACACCCTTCACATTTTCGTAGTACTCCATCAATTCATCAGCAACCTCCATCGGTTGATGACTAACAAATGCCTTCAGAAATCTCTTCTCATTCATCCTCATTACAGTCAAGATCATAGGACCTGTAATCTGCGGTTCAAGTCCCATTTCGTGCATCTTCCCTGCGAGAAGTGCTCGTGGCTTCATCACATTCTCCAGATTCAAGTATAGCAAACTTGGGCGATCAAGAACTATTTTAGCAGGAAGCTTCAATTGTGATAAGATGAAAGTCATGTTCCTCTGAACCTTATCTATTGACAGTAACATAACATAGGGAGACTTCCCAAAAAGACAGAAAATCTCTTCTTCTGACATACCAAACTTCTCAAAGTTTGCTATCTTCTGACGGATAGTTTCAAGGCGCGAAACGCCAATGAGTGTGACTACATACTTATACATTGTGGCAGTTTTTGACACCCCGGTCTTGCGGATAAACTCCATCTTCTCTTCACTAAATGAAGTTCTTGAGATCAACGTCGGCCGCGCTAGAATCATTTGGATCAAGTCCTCCATATCAAGACCAACTGCTCTGTACATCTCAACGGTGGGTTTGACTGTCTTGTGAAGGTCATAGGTCAGGAGAGACGGGTTCCTCAAAATCGCTCTGATAAGCAACTCCCTTGAACCAAACAATTCATTGAAGTACTTAAGCTGCTCAGCAAAGCAGGTGAGTCGAGAAACGAGAATCCGGGGCCGGCCACAGACTATCTTCACCAGCTCAGGTGCAGTAAGTCCCAACCCAGTTAGGAGTCCGAGTTTCCAGTTAAGCTGGTCTGTGTCAGCGTGCTTTAGAGCAGATGCCTTCGTGAATATCTTGGTTATGTCAGCATCGCTACAGCCCAATCTCTTCAGGACTTGCACAGAGTCCTCGGGTTGGTCGCTAGTTTCTTTTCCTGCACCTTCTTGTTGGGTCGGGCAAATCGTCGAATACGT
Organism: Rosa persica; assembly: GCA_025331145.1. Classification (NCBI taxonomy): domain Eukaryota; kingdom Viridiplantae; phylum Streptophyta; class Magnoliopsida; order Rosales; family Rosaceae; genus Rosa; species Rosa persica. The sequence goes on from WFKR01000005.1 coordinate 13,838,882, forward strand.
GGTGGGCATGAAAATGCAGGACTTGGGTGAGGGGAAGCATTGGGGCAAAGGGATCAGATATGGCGAAGCTGGAAGTAAATTACGGAGCTTTAGTAAAGATTGGAGTCTGGATTTCATGTCAGTGGGTGGTGTGATTCATTGAAGGAAGTAAGGAAGAGGGTTTGATTGTAGCTGCCGGCAGAGAATGGCAAGCTTTAGATTGGGAATACAATGTGTTTGAGAATTCCGGGTAACAACTTCATAAAGTTGTGATCTTGATGTCTCTATTGTAAATGAGCAACGGCTATGTAGTAAAAAAAAAAAATAAGGGGCGCAACCGTCTTATAATTTTGAGAAGAAAAATAATTTCACTTCATGAAAGTTAAACATTATATACATTATGATCCAAAAAGATCGAAATTTTAATTTGAGTTGTCACTTAGACATTGTAATCACATCTTCTTGTTTTTAATTTCGACTAACTAGAGTAAAAAACTTACCCAATTTAATTTTCGTAAGTTCTGTTAGTTGCTAATACGAACTTAATAAAGTCTATAATTTTTTGCAGGATGCACAAGTACAAGAGCACAGACACAAAACAGGGCCGAGTCGTGTTCGTGTCATGTCCACTGTTTCATTGTCATGCTAGCTTGACCATTTGACACTCAAATGGTTCTCCCAATTTTGAAAAGGAAAATTAGGCAGCCTTGGAGGTGTCCAGAGAAATTCTGCTATCCAAATAGCAGTCAGATAAGAATGAACTTCTATTCTTTCTTTTTTTAAAGTCTAGAAAGCACAGCACATAAATTTGGGTTCATATGTTACTAAAACAGTTGATCATAAATTGCGGACCTGGTATTTCACAGTCTGTTTCCCAAAAACCTATCAGATAATCAGCTTACAAAATCAATTAGACGGCAGCTTCCATATCTTAGAACCACAATTCTTTGCTGAAACTGAATACAAAAGAAATGAACGTTTCTTGAGCAAGCCAGCAATACAATATATTTCTGGTCAGACTATTTTGTAAACGTGGCAGCCTAGATCATTCCAGCAGCTGATAGATTTTGGGAACTCATTACCATGCAGCATAGTGAGAATCTGAACCTGTTCCAAGACAACAATTTATCTAGTGGTTGAAATGCTTCTACCATAACAATTTATCTCTTCTTGTCTCTTAACGATGACCGTTTGCCTGCAAGATAAACTCTTCCTTATAAGTTCTTCAGTTCTAAACATGAGTTGATGAGTGCCTCCTGCTGGTTCAAAATTACGAACAATATATTCATACATGAAGGAAGAGAAGCGAAGAGAGTGAGAATGTTTACCAGGAGGATGTATAATAAGATCAATTCACTGAGCACAGCACCCGGAAAAAAGAAAAATCCAATATGGACAGATTCACATTGACTTGGGGAGGGCTCCTATCTGGTTATCAGCACTCTGACCCTTTCCAGCATTACCTTGATTTCGCTTTATCATGGTTTGGTGGTTTAAAAATAAAGATTTATCTCAATGACTCGTCTTCCACGCCTACCAAAAGTTTCCAAAGACAAAGTTCTACTTAATAGCATAAACTATAACTGCTATATATCAAATTTCAGTACTCATATGAAGCAGACTGACACAAATATAGAAGTGCACATTCTCGAGGAAGGACAAATACCTGAGTGTCACAAGCAATATGTGAAACAGGTCCACGTAACTTCCTTGTTGGACAACAATGCTATCCCAAAAGTAAAACGAGATAAATAAATTCTTTGAGCATAAGCAAAAGATCCACGTGACCAGTGTGATAATAAATCCTTGCTCCTCTCCACAGATGAATAACAAAGTCAGCTAGTTTTACTGTCTTAAGGTGGCTGCAAAAGCAACATTTTATTTGTTGTGGATTGTAAAAGGCTGTGCGCTGGTTCTTTTTTCAAACCTCTCTTCTCTAACAAATCTCGTGTTTCCAAAGCATTGTCCCATGCACCAGATGCAGCATAGATGCTTCCAAGAACAACATAGTTAACTGAATTCTCAGGATCAATATCACAAAGATGCATTGATGCCACTTCTCCAAGTGACTTATTACCATAGGTGCTACATCCCCCAAGAACAGCTCCCCAAAGCGAGGGATTAGGCTTAATGTTTATGTCATGTATCAAATTATGCACATCTTCCAGCAAACCTGCACGTGCATGAAGATCTACTAAGCAAGAAAAGTGCTCAGCCCGAGGCAAGATGTTGTACTTGCTAAGCATAGTATTGAAGCATTCCCATCCTTCACTTGTCAATCCAGTATGGCTACAAGCAAAAAGAAGAGATAAGAATGTGATATCATTAGGTTTCAATCCCTCAAGTTCCATCCTTTTATACAATGCAATTGCTTCATCTCCATGGCCATTCCTTCCATATCCAGAAATCAGAGACGTCCATGAAATTACATTCTTTTCCTCCATCTCCTCAAAAGCATGGTTAGCATCTTCAATTTCTCCGCATTTTGCATACATATCAACAAGAGCATTTCCCATGGCGACATCAAGACAAGGTTGATGTTTCAACGTGAGTGCATGGATTTGTCTTCCCAAGATCAATGAAGCAACATTTGCACATATATTAAGCATGGAGCACAGTATGATACCATCCGGTCTCATGCTCATAACAGTTATCTCTTTGAAGAGATCTAGCACACCTCTGCTGTAGTTACCTTCTCGTGCGTATCCAGTAATTAGTGCAGTGCAAGATATAATGTCCTTTTCTATCATACTCCTGTATATTCTATGAGCAGACTCTACCTTCCCACATTTTGCATATGCATTGATTAGAGATCCACTTAAATTTTTGTGTGATCCAAACCCCAGTTGCATTATCAATCCATGCATTTGACCAGCCTTCACCAGACCCCTATCTCCGGCCAAGCCTCTCAAAACACTCCCGAAGGTGAAGCAATCAGGAACCATGCCTAAGGTAACACAAACAAAAATCAAATATCAACAAACACAGAGAAAAGCACAATAACAAGACTACCAAACACTGAAAACTTAACCCAAAAGCATAAACATTCACCTTCCCTCATCATTGACCGAAACATTCGCAATGAGTCCTCACTAAAACCCTGAACAGCAAAACCTCCAATGATTGCATTCCAAGAAACCAAGTCCCTTTCCGACATTGCCTCGAAAACACAACAAGCATCCTCTATCTTTCCACACTTGGCATGAAAATCAACTAGTGCACTCAGCACAAACAAGTTCTCAGCAAACCTTCCTTTCACAACACACCCCTGTATCTGCATTCCTACTTCCAAAGACCTCAAACCAGTGCATGCCCTCAATGCACTCCCATACCCAAACTGATTAACTCTGAAACCCGCCCGACGCATTTCCAAAAATACCCCCAAAGCACTCTCATAGCTTGCACTTTGAGCATACCCAGAAACCATAGAGGTCCAAGACACAACATTTCTCTCAGGCATTTTATCGAACACCTTGCGAGCACTGACTACGCGGCCAAACTTCCAGTAAAAGTTGATCAATTTGGTATTCAAATTCAAATTTGAAGCAAACCCATTTGTTATCACATGGGCGTGAGCCAAAAGACCGGGTCTTTCTACCCGTTGATCGATGCAGAGTTGCAGAATCTTCATATACAAGCAATAGTAATGGTCCAAGTGAGTTGGGTTAGACTGAACAAGTCTCGGAGCTTCTTGAAGGTGACGCCTTTTCCACAATGCTTGCATTATGTGTGACATTATGTTATTGGGTATATGCCATCAATGGCTTTTACATTGGGACTGGCGTTTATGATGCTATATCTGACCTGACCATCTGTCTTTTTTGGTTTTTCTGGTCTGTCTTTTTTGGTTTTTCTGGTCTGTCACCATGTCATTAAATAAGGGATCATCTATTATTTCTAGTCATGTGCCAAAAGGCAAAAGGCAAAACCTCCCAAAAACTGAGGGTTTTTGCTTCTTGCTTATTGGGACTCAACCAGAGACTCTTTTGCAATTTGAAGGGGTTCAAGTTTTCAAGGAGAGAAATCATAGGTTTGATCTCAACCCAAGTTCTTTATTTGGTTAGAGTTCTTTTGAGATTGTCATATTTTTCAATTTGGGTCAATGGGGTTTACGGTTTTTTTTTTTTTTTTGGGAGAAAGGTAGCTGATATGTGTTTGATGAAATACTCACCGGACCAATACCATGCTTCTGTTTGCTCTGACTATTTGGCTTGATGAATTTTCAATTCTGAGAATTAAAAACTAATAGAAGAATGTACTCATGTATCAGCTGAAAAGAAAGCTCTAATTGTTAATCTCCTTGTCAATGTCTGGTTCTGCAAGCCTGCCCCTTTCATAAATTAAACTAGAAGAAAGAATATAGAGTAAAGCTTAATTTTCTGATGCTTGTTGGCGGGCCTGAAGAAGACCGTTTACTTCTGAATATAATATTTTCTGGTCATTTTTTGGATGTTTTAATAGTTGGATTCAATCTATAATTAAGGCTCTTAAGAGTGTTCCCTTTGCTTTGTCTAGAGTCAGAACCAAAAGATTTCAGCCAAGTTTATCATTTGGAGAAACCTAAAGGTTGTGGTCATTCATGGCTTGCAGTATTAACTTGATTTTGTTTATCTTTTTGTTAAGCTTGTGGAGTACTTGCAATGGTGCAATGAACACACTGGAACCAGGTGACACTCCGATTCTTCAAGCTTCTTAGTTTCTGCAAATGGGAAGTTCACTCTGAATTTTCGTAAATATGATGATGCTTTAAGCTTGAGCTACCTGGTTATAAAGTGGAATGGAAGTCATAATTATGCCTGGGTTGCAAATCCACACACACCTGTTTTATACCCTTTTGGAGTTCTTACGTTGGACAGGAACAACACATTGAAAATCACTCAGAAAGATGGTGATCCAGTGGTACTTTACTCGGCTTCAGAGACCGCCAATAGCAGTGTGTTAGCTACCCTTTTGGATTCTGGCAACTTTGTCCTAGAAGAGGTGAGCTCTGATGGATCAGTGAAAAGGGTTTTGTGGCAAAGTTTTGATTATCCAGGAGATGTGCTTCTGCCAGGTATGAAATTAGGGATTAATCATAGTAATGGCCACAACTGGTCACTTTCATCGTGGTTTACTGAGAAAAGTGCAAGGCCAGGATCTTTCACACTTGATTGGGACCCTGAGGGACATGAATTGAAAATTAGGCGACGAGGGGTAGTTTATTGGAGTAGTGGAGTCTTTAGAGATGGGAGTTTTGAAAATATTAAGCAGAAGAGGTATACTTTTAGCATTGTTTCAAATCAGAATGAAGACTATTTCAGTTACTCTGCTGTAGATCAAAATGCTAAACCACAATGGCTCCTAACCACAATAGGGAGACTTTATGACTTTGATGGATCACTGGATATTGCAACAGCGGATTCCTGTTATGGGTATAACACTGATGGAGGATGCCAGATTTGGGACCAACTAACTGAGTGCAGGCATTTTGGTGATGTATTTGAGCAAGGAAATGGGTATTTTAATCCGACAGGTCCTAGTGGTTCGAATGTAAAATCTACCAGTGATTCAAACACGAGTCTCAGCATAACTGATTGTAAGGCTGCTTGTTGGGAAAATTGTGACTGTCACGGGTTCATGTTTCTGTTTGCTAATCAGACTGGATGTCGATTTTGGACTGGAAACTTGAAGTTCATTGCAGACAGCGCAGGCTATAGTTCAAGTGTTGTTTATTTTTTAACAAAAACGTCAGCCAGCAGCCGCTGTAAGTATACAAATCTTTAGAGCTAATATTGTTCCACAAGTTTTCCATTTCCTATGACCTCACATAATTCCACATCAAAGAACAAACAATTAGTTTTGGGGATAGAAAGTAAACAATATATGCAGACAGAACAAGCAATGGATTTGGCATACATAGAAACTAGAAAGTAATTGAATTGATGATGAGTATATTCGCATTTTTCACACATCTATTGCTAGTGTAATATTACTCAATATACTAGCTATATTAGAGGTTTCTGAAATCATGCATGGCTCTTTCCAGAAGCGTATGTTGTAATTTTATATGTATCTGACTGGTAGCCTTTGCAGCACATAAGTGGATATGGATTGGTGTTGCTACTGTCACTGCTCTATTGGTAATGGTGCTTTGCATAGTATGCTGTCTATTACGAAGAAGAAAACTTGTCTTGTCCGGTAATTCTTTCACCATAATGAATTAACTTGTGGACACAATTTTGCAGATTTGAAAAATGAAATTTTTCTAATTTATATGACTCTTAGGAGGGGAGAACAAAAAAAAGATTGATGAGAAAAAATTGCTTCCCTTAAGGGGATCTGATATATCAACTGATGTCCGTGGGATTCAAAATGATGGATCCATGGGACATGATTTGAGAGCATTTAGCTATGAATCTGTCATGACTGCTACAGACTACTTCTCCTTACAAAACAAGCTAGGAGAAGGGGGCTTTGGACCTGTTTATAAGGTAAGTTTGAGGTAAGCGGAAGTAAGTTTTTATTTTCTTGCTAAATAAGTTTCTATGTACTTGCTAATGAAACTAATCATATGGCCTATCACGGACCATCAATTCAGGGAAAATTGTCGTCAGGGCGAGAAGTAGCTGTAAAGAGGCTTTCAAGTTGTTCGGGTCAAGGAGAAGTACAGTTTAAGAATGAATTGATTCTCATATCTGAACTCCAACATACTAATCTTGTTCAGCTTTTCGGATTTTGCATTCATGGTGAAGAGAGGATGCTAATATACGAGTATATGCCAAACAAAGATCTGGGCTACATATTATTTGGTAATTAGACTATCACTTGCTTGTTTCATCTGATTTTTAGTTATGAATAGCCTTTACTTACTGAACAGACTCTGTATGTATTGGCCAGATTCAACCAGACGCATGCTACTGGATTGGAAGAAACGTTTCAATATAATTGAAGGAATCGCCCAAGGATTGCTTTACTTGCACAAGTACTCTAGATTAAAAGTAATTCATAGAGATCTTAAAGCTAGTAACATACTACTTGATGAAAATATGAACCCCAAAATTTCTGATTTTGGAACGGCAAGGAGTTTCATGCTTAATGAAGTTGAAGCAAGTACTGGACGGATTGTTGGGACACAGTAAGTCATTTACTGTATAAGCATATCTTCCTATCGTGTCTGTCACTTATGGTTGCTATTCATTCGTTCATGTAATGAATGTACTAAAATTATGTTCTCTTTCATTTGTACAGTGGTTACATGTCTCCCGAGTATGCTATGCAGGGAATTTTTTCTGGAAAATCTGATGTCTTCAGTTTTGGAGTGTTGATGCTCGAAATCATAAGTGGTAGGAAAAACAACAGGTTTCACAGTTCTCATCGCGCACTCAATTTAGTAGGATATGTATGTCATTCAATTCTTAGTTGTAATGAATTTCTTTTTCTTTGAGGTGTGAATTTCTGATATCCTAAATGAGTACAATCTTGTTTCAGGCGTGGGAATTATGGCAAGACGGTGCAGGACTAGAACTGATGGACACAACACCAAGTGATTCGTGTGTGGAAAATCAATTTTTAAGATGCATCCATGTTGGTCTACTATGTGTCGAAGAAGATGCAGAACTTCGGCCTACCATGTCAGATGCCATATCTATGTTGACAAATGAAAGCTTGCCTTTACCTATACCAATAAGACCAGTATGTTTCCCAGTAAGGCATTCGGCTGGAGTTGACATAAGAGGAAACAAATCCGAAATTATATCAGAAAATGGCCTGTCCAGCTCCCTTGTTATAGGACGATGAAGGTACTACTGACATGTTCCTCGTTCCTCAGTTGTACTTTCCCTTGGTGTAACGATACTTTGTTTAGAAAATGAACTTTGCTAGACAGCTTAAGGAAGATCACTTCAGCTGGCACTTCATAGGTGCTATGGAAGAAGGTTGCTAGCCCATCAATCTGTCCTTTTAGAGTTAGATCACACGTAATTAGTAAAGGCTTCTTTGTGATATCAGTGTCCTATATACTAATAGAGTAATAGATATCCCCTCTGGATTTTATTTGTAATTATGTGATAGGTAATTAAAGTGTACAGAGTGACAGTGTAGGCAGTAATTCAGTATGTATTCTATATTTGACATACTTTAATTGATCTTTATTATATGTAACAAAGGTTTCCTATAATTAACATCTTCAGCACCCAACTTTAAATTCAACTTTTAGGTGATTGAGGTTGAATTTGGCATTGCTTAATTTATTTAAAAGCTGCTTATTGTTTAAAGCCTGCTTAGTTTATTATGCAACAACAACACTACTAGCAAAATGAGCAATACACACAGATTTTATACATACTGACTTTCACACTGATAAAAAATCAATGGATTTTAGTTTATAGATACAGATACCTGTGTAAACTGAATGATTGGATCCTACGTAAGCACATGCTCACACTATTACTCACTGAAATCAGTGTGGCTAGACTTTCTCACATATATCTGTATATATGTATTAAATATTGGGTTAATGCTCATACACCCCAAATCCATCAAAATATTTTCTATACACCCCACCAACTTATTTTCTTTTCCACTCACACAAAACTTTCCACTTTATGTCTCTACTTTTCAAAACCACTCCATATTCATCCCACTAATACCATTCTCTTTTCTCTTTTACATATTATTATTTTCTTTTAATAAAGCGTGGTGGACCCATATCTTGAAATTATCTGTTTAAATGTTAATTACAGCTAAGCTTCATCCTTTGAATTCGAAAGCAAACAGTTAAAATTTTATTATCCATAATCGCGCATCTAGATATTATACTTTCCAGATTAGACTTGGTTGCAAAGCTAATAAGTGCAAAAGATTTCAGAGATAGGCTCAGTCGAGTCACTCCTAATTACTGGATAGAATATTCCTGGTACAGAAAAGAATTTATAAAATCGAGAAAAATATAGAAGAACTAACGTTCATGATCAATGAGGAACAAAAACCTCTTGATTATTTGAGCATCGGTTAGATCCACCCTTCACTGGTATCAGAGCTTGAAAAGGCTAAAAAAGGAATCCCTTATAGGGACAATGTTTGAATTAATATTAGAGAAGTTGAATTCTCTACTAAAATCTTTTGATGAGAAACACTGCAAGAAGAATTATCTAGATGTCAAACTCATCTAGAAAAATTACTAGATATAATCTACCAATTAGAAAAATTGGAAAACAAAATAGATTATATCAAAGAACTTCCAAAAACGGAAGAAGAAAAGCTAACAACTGTTAGAAAGAAAATCACTGGACAACAAAAAACGTTGGATTTTATGAAAAATATACCGAAGGACAAGAAAGTGCCTCTAGTAAAAACAAAGAAAACTAGATTTAAACCATCAGAAAGACCAGACAAGAATCCTTCTCCAAACATGATCTTTCTGGAACCATCTACTAGTTCAACTAGTATTCGGTATGAAAATCAGAAACATTCAGAAACTAGAGATGTCAAGATGATGAGCATCTTTGGGAAAAAGAAAGGAGTATAGCTCCTGAATGCTGAAGAATTTGAATACAATGAAATTAAACAGGAGGTAAAAAACTCCGCAATTCCAAAGCTAGATTTTAAACAAATCTACAAAAAAGGAACATTTGATCTGATGGATAGCCATCATTTCAAACTATTGGAAATTACAACCCCTTCTACAGAAGGAGGAGAAACTGATCTCCTAATGATCACTCCTTTAGAAGTTGCCAGAGCAAAGACAAAAAATTATCAATTTATGCATATTGGAGCAGTCCAAGTAGGCATAAATCTACTTGCCCGAGAAGGCATAAATTGCTCAATCTTATGTGTCCTTCGAGATAATAGACTGACTGACTTCCAAGCTAGTTTGCTAGGAACCCTTGAAGCATCCTTATGCAATCAAGTAGCATATTTCAACTGCTTCCCAAATTTCACAACAAGCTTGAAAGATGCAGCTCACTGTCTAAGATTGAGTGTCAAGACATATAGTATATCTATGAAAGAAGATATGCAAGAACTCGCAATAGTATACAAAATATACTATAGATTGATGAGTACCACAGTAGCCCCTAAGACGAGGATAACAAATACCCCAGGTCTTACTACTGGATTCCTTACCGATCAGAAGAATCATTCGCAACAGATTCACAAAGTTACTTGGAATGAAGTAACTTTTCCTATTGAATGGAAATTATCTGGTCCAAAAAAAACCACAAGAAATTACAAAGGCTAAAGTCTTTGAAAGCAGAAAGACTAGAGAAATTAGTCTAAATTTTGAAAATCACAGAAAAAGTGATACATGTCCTGAAAATATCAGGATAAATAAAAATCTTCTCAGAAGAAGCTACAACACTAGAGAACCTAGTACTAGTGGCACTAAATTCACTGTTGAAAACCAACATAACGAATTACTGAAGAAGACTTAGAAGCTGATCTAAATAGACCAGTAAATATGCTTAGAGAAAAAAAACTCTATGATCTCTATGAAGAAGCAGAATCTTGTGAAAATCCAGAACGATTAGAGAAACTAATCGCAAAAATGAAAATTTTCAAACCAGGAAAGGTTAGAAAAATCCTTCCTTACCAAGATATTGAAATGGAAGATGGAGAAAGCTCTAGTTCCAAAACCTTTATTATTAGAGAGAAAAGGGAAAGTGAAACTCCCTGTACAGAAAGCTCCTACATGCAAAAAAGAGGAAAGAAATTCTCAAGATTTGTCCCAGAAGATAATATGCCTAGGGTGCCAATCACAAATTATGTCATATGGTTAAACATAGACAAAGCTCTAGATAAGAGAAAAGCCATTGACCAATGGGTAGATAGCCTGATGATGACCTCTACTCTCATCCTTGGAAAATTCGAAGCACCAGATTTGCAGGTGTACTATGAAACTACTCTTACTGGAATAGCAAAGAAGTATTATCAGTACTTCAAGGAAACTGCCAGAGGAATAAATTGGCTAGAAGAGATAAAAAAAAACTCAAAATCTCCGTACGATTTTGCAACACCTTTGTATGATCAGTTCTGTGGAGATCTCTCAAATCTGAGTGAGAGGGCTAAGGAAACGGCCAAATCAAATATCTATGCTCTCAAAATCTGTGACATGAGATATTTTGAAGAATGCTGGAATGAATTTCAAGAATACTACTGTACAATTGGTGAACTAGAAAATGCTGATCTAGTAAACCTTTTACACAGAAAACTCCCTGAACCATGGAGAACACCTATGAGAGAAACCATAACTGAAAAACCAATTGAAAGATTTTCAATTGGAGGAATTGCTGACAGAATTCGACAATTGCTAAAAGAGCAATGCAAAGCCAATCTTAGAGCCAAAAAAGAAACAGCTCAAAGGAGTAGAAAACTTCTGTTATGGAATACTGGATATGCCCACAAACTGGGGATGTCACGAATCCAAGTTTCGAGAAAAGAAACATTATTCGAAGAAGTTCAGAAAACCTGAACACAGAAAAAATTGGACGTTTAAGAAAAGCTCTAATTTAAAGAAACAGGATGAAGATCCTGAAAAGAAATTCTTCAAGAAAAAGAAGAATAATCATCAGAATAAACAACCGGGCAAGAAAGCCTGCAGATGCTGGTTATGTAAAGCTAAAGGGCACTATGCCAATGAATGCCCAGAAAAGGGTAACAGGTCTAGTAAAGCTCTATTTGAAGAATACGAGCCCATAGTAGAAACTGCACATATGAAATGCTACGAAATAACTTATTCTGATGAAGAAGATGACGACAGATCAGTATACTCTGCCTGGTCTGAAGAAGAATCATCTGACTCTGAATCCGATTCTGAAGTAGAATACTTAGAATCCAAACAGATGAATGTCCTGAAAGTCAAAAACTGAGAAGAAAGCAAGACAGAAATGATGATGTTTTTTTTATCAGGTGAACCCTGGTACATTCGTTTGGGACTACTATCTATGTCATGAAAAGAATAGACTTCCTATGTTCTGTGAAGAGTCTAAAAGGACTTATCACAAAGAATGCTTCATAGCTGAAGCAAGAAGAAAAACCAAGAATGGCCTTATCAGCCAATTAGTAGAACAAGAATATGATGAATATTTCTCTGAACAAAAAGAGAAAAAGGTAGAAACCTTGTTCCAAGAAATCATGGAACCATCTTCCTCGAAGATAAAGGAAGAAGAAATAGTTAAAGAAAAAATCGATGAAACTATAGAAATGGTTGAAAAACCAGAAAATATTCTTGAAGAATGCAAACCATTCATACCCCAAGAGCAAGCTAAAAAAGAAGAGCTTCAACAATCAAAAGTCATCTCTACTAGTAGATACAGCAACTACATAGAGATTGGACTAAAAATCCCTGTTCACAAGAAATATCATCTACATGCATTCGTAGATAATGGATCAGGATTTACAGTTGCAAAAAGATTTGTGATTCCTGATGAACTCTGGAAAGAAGATAATAAAAGAATAGCTACGGGTGTCCAGTTTGATGGAAGCCCCCTAGTCATGAAAAAACTAGCTAAAGATGTTCATATCACCATCAGTGAAGGAACATTTATTATCCATACCCTTTGATAGTCTGAAGGCCAAGGATCAGATCTTTTGTTGGGAAATGATTTCCTTCTCCAACAAAGATTTATTCAAGATGAAGAAGCAATAGGCTTCAGAAAAGGAAGTAGAATGTTTTGGGCAGACAAACTTACCCAAGCTAAGAGCATGGTAGACCCAAACTTTACTACTCAATATCAGAGTTCGCAACAAAATAGTGGTGATCATAAACCCTACTAGCCCATATTTGAACCTGTGCTACAAATCAAACAACAACAAGAATTACTTGTTGAAGAATCTTCTAAAGAAGAAAAAAAGAACAAACTAGTGAAGATGAAGAAGCTAGTTTCATCTATGAGCATAACCTCAAGCACTTTCAGAATAAACTTGAATCTAAAAAAATCCCTACTGTTGATAAAATCAAGAAAATGCTCAAACAAAATATAGATGTAGACCCTCAGAAGTTTTGGGAAAAAGACCAAATGGTCTATGAATTAAGATTACATGACATGAATGCTATCTGTCATGTTAAAGCCATTCGTCACTACAAAGAAGAAGATCAAAAGGAATTCAAAAAAGATATCGAAGATCTCCTGAACAAGAGATTAATTGACCATCCACTAGCCCTCATCATGCTTTAGCTTTCTACGTGAGAAATCATGCAAAAAACCTTAGAGGAAAAGCTAGAATGGTAATTGACTACAGAGATGTTAATAAGAAGACTGTCAAAGATGGTTATCAAATTGCTCAAGTAAGAGTACTGATCAATCAGCTCAGAGGAGCTCAAGTCTTTTCAAAATTCGATGCAAAGTTGGGTTTTTGGCAAGTCAAAATGCATCCAGATAGTGTTCCTCTCACTGCATTTGGAACACCACAAGGTCATTATGAATGGTTAGTAATGTCCTTTGGCTTAAAACAAGCCCCTTCGATTTTTCAGAGCATCTTCAAACATGTTGCTGACTTTTGTGTCGTGTACATAGACGACATTCTTGTCTTCTCCAAAAACAGAGAAGAACACATGAAACACCTCTATGAGGTCGTAAAACTGATAGTCCAACATGGAATCATTCTTGGTGAAAAGAAAATCTTCTTTATCCTAGATGAAGTTGATTTCCTCGGAATAAACATCAAGAATGGAGTGATAAAACTCCAACCACACATCCTTGAGAAGGTTTGGAAGTTTCCAGATAAAATTCCTGATGCCAAGAGTCTAGAAAGATTCTTAGGAGTCATTAATTATGGGAGAGATTTCATTCCCAAAATCTCGGGGTTAATAGTGATGTTATCTCCTAAAACAAGTTCCAAAAAAAAAATGGAGCTTCACAGAAGATGATGAGAAAATCATGAAGCAGATAAAAGCTCTTTGCAAAAATCTCCCTCCTCTCCAACAACCAGAAGAAAATGATGAAATCATTCTCCAAACAAATGCTAGTGATAATTACTGGTCCGGTGTTGTTCTGGCAAAAACTCCAGGAACTAACATTGAAAAGATCTGTAAATTTTGTAGCGGCAAATTCAGCCCTGCAGAAATAAATTATCCTATCGGAGAAAAAGAAATTTTGGCTGTCAAGAAAATGATTTTAAATTCTCCATCTTTTCTTGGAAAACCCTTTACTGTACACACCGATTGCACTAGAGTAAAGAATTTCAAAAACTTTAAACTTGATAAAGCTGCTGATAGAGGAAGCCTAGCAAACTGGCAATCAATTCTAAACCAATATGATTATAATGTTGAATTACTTGCAGGGAACAAGAACTATCTTCCAGACGCATTGACCAAAGAAATGGCAATGTTCAGCCGAAGAGAAGACGAGGAAGGTCGCAATCCCAGAAACAGAAGAACTGGGAAAGAACATGAAGAACCTGAGGAATCAAAAGAAAAAATCCTCAAAAGATTCTTGCTAAGTCCAAAAGGACTAGCCACAACTGATCAATCCCAGGGTAAAGGATTGGCTAGCCCGTCTCAAACGGCAGACGGTAAAGGCTCATCAAGACCGTTGAAGGCTGTTGCTTTGCCAAAAAGCAAATCAACTCCAACTAGAATAATAAATGTTTTTAATTATGAATTAAAAACTTTTGCAGATCCTGTATTCAAAATTGGCAGGAGACTAGCATACCACCAGAAGGCAATCCTAGACAACCTCTTATATGCTTTTCAAGAAAGAAATAGTGGTCTCATGTTCCCAGCTTTGTTTGCTTTAGCTGAAGAGCTCCACGAGAATGCCAGACCATAATTTGAAGAAGATATACACCAGAGTGCTGTCCAGAAAGAAAAAATCCAGTATCTTGAAGTTCCTGAGAGTGCTAAGGTTCCTGTTTTAGCACTAAAAGAATCAGATTGGTTCGACTTTCATAATCTTGTTGGGAATTAGAATTCTGCTACATTTCCTCCAACTCTCTTCATCTTCCATGGACCTTATGTTGGGAGATATGTGGTCAATGTTCAGAGTGAACATCCCCAGGAACACAAGCTATGGCTTGTTGAAAATGGTTTTGTCCATAATCGTTGGAGTAAGACCAATGAAGATCTCAAAGGCTTACCATCCATCATAATCAATACAGTCAAAAATGTCAAAAAAAATGACTATATCCTCAGGCTGAAGTTCAGATCAACTCCTCTAGAATGGATTCAGAACAGAAATGGTGAAGTCTAATATATTTCTCCATATCATTATGTGAGGATTATACAAGGAAGATATCTCAAGCCTGCCTGTGTTATATATAATGGTTAGCCTAATTCTAGCATTCTCTGGATGAAAGCCATGTCTCTTGACTACATTAAGAAGATCATCGAAGAAGATCCAGCAAAAACATTCCTAGCAGTAGGAGAAAAAATCATGATTACTGCTTATGATCATCCTGATGTTGTAAGCAGTGACCTTTTCTTATCTCTCAAAAGAAAGGAGATAGATTCCTCGTTGGCATGTTTGCAGTTGATCGAAAAGCTTGAAAGTGACAACCACTACAAGATGTATGCATACACGGATGTAGAAGACAATGAAGTTAAAGCCAGGATGGAAAATGACAACTTTTTTGTCCTTGGCCACAATTTTGAAATAGATGAAAACATGTGAAGCAACAGGTGTAAAAAGCACCGAAAGCAGCTTTGGGTTTTCCTAAAGATGCTTTTGATTTTCAGAAAAACACGAAGGTGAAAAACATTTCACCAAAAAGAATTTGCTTTCCACCGAACGACCTCCATCATCGGGAGCACTCACATGAGCAAAAAATAATGGAGTTGTGTTGTACATTTTTATGTTTTGAATTCTAGTTTGAGTTCCACTCCCTATATAAGGAGCCTTAGGTTCAGTTGTAGAGGCATTAGAAAATTGAGCAAAAACAGATTATCTCAAGAAGTAAGAAAGCCATAATAGCAGTGTGCTCACTTTCTTTCCAAGTAAGTATCTGTAAGCCATTCTCATGGATAGCTAAACAGATTTTTAGTTGTTTATCTGAGAATGAGGCTCTGAATTTTAGTATGTAATTATGTTTGAATAAATAATTTCAGATTGCTTATCCACCTTGTCAATATTTCTGTAGTACTTAAATTATCTAAATGTTTGTTTATCTGTTGTTAAGCCTTACTCCTATACTAGTTTTGGGTTTAAACTTTCTGTTTCTTAAGACTATTTGCTTCGGCTTAAGGTAGAAATAAGCAGCAGTGATTCCGCCTGTTACAGTAACCGCTAGGCAAGTGGCCGTTAGGTGAAAAACTTGGACATGTTGAAGGCTAGTTTTATTTCTCCCAAAAATTGACCAATAAGGAAAGACTACCCTTATTGGTCTTTTCCTCTTAGATTTGTGTAAATGGACACAACACAAACTTGTTGGTGCAAGTGGGCACAATACATGTGATTTCTGGGTAAAAGGGAATTGTCCCTTAAATATTTAATCTATACTGACATCTGTGTGAATTATTTTATATATAGATATCAGTTAGTAATAACAAAATTTTAATTTGCTAAATAATTTTTATTCACACAGTCATCTATAACAACTGATTTTTCACACTGTTGTCAGTGTGAATGTGGAAATGACACTGATATCAGTATTAGCAATTGCAACTTTTCTCACAAATATCTGTGTCAAATTTGATTTACAGATGGATGTGACAAAAAAAATAGATTTTTGTATCTCACCAGGATATCAGTGTGGATTGAGAATTAAAATAATAAAAACAAATCATACACACATATATCTATTTGCATTATTGTTGTTAATACCTACTGCTATCGGTATGAACCCTAATAATAATTGTTAATTACCCTAAAGCCGGTCATTATTAATTACCTCACACTACCAAAAGTCCAAAATTGCATTATGTATTAATTTATATTAGAGTTCTTAGAAAATGTGCATGACTGACACATATTATGAATTTTCCCATCATTATGTTAGTTTAATAAGTAGCGGTTGCAAGAGCCACTGTGTTTCTCTTCCATCGGATAGCTTTTTCTAGACTCTTAAATGAGTTGTTGTTTTGGTCCAAGTTGCTCATCTTCTCATTTATCGAACATATCTCTCCTTCTCTGGAAAAAACCAGTCCACCGCAACCCAACATAAATCTAGTGCACAGCGACGATCATCAATTCAAATGGTAAGATAAAGTTTTCAATTTTTTTGCTTTGCTATTTCTTTCTTGCATGTGGTTGACGGGTGAGGCTCAATTTCATCTGTTTAAGTTTGGCTTTCAGGCTCGTCGTCCATCGATTCCAGATCTCCAAGTAAAGGCGCAAATTCATCCCCTCATTTTGAATTGATATTTATTTGCTAACTTCTTACTATTGTTTGTTTACTTGTAGGAATGAAAGAAACACCAGATTCAGATCGATCAATCTCTACTAGCAAATCTACTTGAAGAACCATGAAGAAATTGTGCGGTTCACTTAGATGATTTCTAATTGCATATGTAAGATTTCTATACATGAATATTCTTTCTCTTCATATCAATTTTAATTCTTTACTTCGATCCATAATTTTGCTTTCTTCCCTATTCCTTCACAGAGATCGCCAGTTTAGGAGTTTGACTATTTCCAATGGATCTGAGATTTGATGACAATGAAGTGGATGATGCTTTTGAAGAACAGATTTGAACAGATCTAGAAATTATGACTAAAAGATAATATAATCGTAAGGGATTTGACACAGGAAATTATAATCACTAAATGAGATTATATTAATTAATTTTTAATAATGCAACATGTAAATTAAGAAAAACAAAAATGTTAAAATTATTCATCAGTTCGCACTTCATACCGATACTAATTACTAAATATTTTTAATGGTATATTGGTATAGAGATGGGTCCCACTAAAATACTCACACTGATTTTTCTATCTATCAGTGAGGAGAGACTAAAGACCACCCCCACCAAATACAACAGACATAACATATGTGAGTGTGTGGTAGCCATTGGGCTTTCCATACAGATTTCAGTAGCTATTAGGATTTATACCTACTGATTTTAATCAATGTGTATAGCTCTTTTTGCTAGTAGTGAACTTTAGGTGATTGAGGTTGAGTTTGGCATTGCTTAACATATATATAAAAGCTGCTTATATTTAAGCAACTTAAGATATGATTTCTAATCATGTTCCAAAAGGCGAAAGGCATGTTTAAGAATAAAGGATTCTAGAGAGATTGATGAGAGAATTGTGTGTTCTATTATTGATAATAGGAGCTCTATATATAAGGATTACAAAGTACAATGTCTTGTGATACAAGAAAACATAATCCGAATATAACTAGGAATTCTAGAACCTTATCTCCTATTACAACTATAGAACTAAACTTAGTTTGACTGGCACACCAATAGTCAATATTTTTCAACACTCCCCCTTGTGTCGCTCAAACTTGGTGATGACGCTTCAATCATTGCCTCGTTAAAAACCTTGCTTGAGTAATAAAAACCATGTGGGACAAAAACAACCTCGAGGAGGTGAAAAAGAGTACAACACATCCTTCACTCTTTGAGATTAAACATGTAGACATCATGCCTCCCTCTAATGTCGACATCTATCCATGATTGCTACAGTCATGAGAGTTCAGATAACTTTCTCAATCCGATGCCCTTCACATATTTCTCAAATGTGGATTTGGGTAACGACTTAGTAAATAAGTCTGCTACATTAACCTATGATCGGATTTAATTCACCTCAATCTTTAGAAGTGACTGTTATTGCTGATTATAAAAGAACCTAGGCGATATATACTTGGTGTTGTTGCCCTTGATGAAATCTAACTTCATTTGTTCAATATAAGCTGCATTATCCTCATAAATGCATGTAGGTTCATCTGTGATAGACTTCAAACCACAAGTTCCTTGAATATGTCTAATTACAGACCTTAGCTATGCACAGCTTCATGTAGAGCAATAATTTATGCATGCTTCGAGGAAATAGCAACAATAGTCTGTTTTTGTAGACCTCTAAGATATCGTAGTGCTTCTCATGGTAAAGACATAACTCATTTGAAAGTGACCTTTGTAAGGGTCAGAGAGGTAACCTGCATTAGCAAAACCCATCAAAACTTCACTGTCATTTTGATGGAGAGGAGGAGGAGAACGCCGACCACCATGAGCGTTTTGCCTTGTGGGGTCCTATCCCAAACTTTTGTCATTTCTTTTCTCACTGTAGGGATAAAACAAACCCATATCAATCGTATCCTTTAAGATTCGAAAGATTGCCTTTACAGTCCAATGGCGACGAGTTGGCGCAGAGCTATGTTTAACTAATAAGTTCACTACGAATGAGATGTTCGGTCTTGTGCGTTGAGCTAAGTACAATAATGTGCTTATTGCACTTAGGTAGGGCACTTTGGCCTCTAACAAGTCTTCGTTCTCATCCTTTGGATGAAACGGATCTTTTCCAGGCCCAAGACTACGATCAATCATGGGAGTACTCACAGGCTTTGCTTTATCTTCATTAAAACACCTTAGTAATTTCTGAGTTGCAAGACCCGGAAATTTCATGTGTCTTTTTTGAGTTTCGACGGATAAGTTTTTAGTTGTTTCCTAATCTTCAACATATCTCTTATGAAAATTCTTGCAAACTTATTATTTTCAAAATTTGTTCAACTTCTATATTACTTTTAAATAATTATCTCTTTTCTACAATTTATATTCCTAACATCTTTTTTTCTTAAGTTTATTATTATCATCCCATATCATTAACCTCTTTTTAGAGAACTCCATCGATACTAACCTTATTAAGCCCAATTCTCAAAAGTAGTTCTTTAAGAAACAAGTTTAACCTTTTTCTGCCAGAAAACAAAATCTCCCTTTTCTTCTCCTCCTAAA
Organism: Rosa persica; assembly: GCA_025331145.1. Classification (NCBI taxonomy): domain Eukaryota; kingdom Viridiplantae; phylum Streptophyta; class Magnoliopsida; order Rosales; family Rosaceae; genus Rosa; species Rosa persica. The sequence continues at coordinate 13,858,668 of WFKR01000005.1, forward strand.
GCTTCTCTTAGCCCTGTTTACATCAGTCGATTTGCATGCCTTAATGTACCTAAATCAAGGCCTCTAATCGAAAAACGTTCTTCATCAAAGTTGTTCATCATCATCACTTCTATAACATATCCAAAAATCAGTGCAATCAGATCTGTAATGAAGTTTGTACATCGATCTGAATAGAGCTTGCTTAGGAATCAGTAGATTTCGAGTTTCAGCTTTTCTTTACCCTCTTTCCTTATCAGGAATCCTCAAATTCCTTTGGAAATAATTCTATTATGAGGTAATTGTTTTAGGGAATCAGAAATTGAAAGAAAATCGCTGTGTACTCTCATTGATAATAAGGGCCTCTTTATATAGAGGATTATAAGGCATATAGACTGAATTGCATAAGGAAAGTAGTCATACATTGAATAGGAATCTAAATCATTCTAATATAACCATATTACCACAAAGTCAAGTAACCTAGAGTTTGGGCCAAGCACAAAATAGAGATTTCCTTAAACATTCTCCCTTGTATTGCCCAAACGCGGCGCTTCTCTCGTTGCCTCGCTAAAAACCTTTCCGAGTAACAAAAACCCAGTGGAACAAAAATAACCTCGGTCGAAGGGGAAAAAGAGCACAACACACCCTTCACGTTCGAGGTGAACATGTATACATCCCCCCTGATGTATGCACCTGCCCCTTATGACTATGATCATAGGAGTTCAGATAATTTCCGCAACCCAATTCTTGCCACATGTTTCTCGAACGTGGATTTAGGCAATGACTTAGTAAATATGTCTGCCACATTGTCCTCAGATCGAATCTGGTTCACTTTGATCTTGAGGAGCTTCTGTTGTTGTTGATTGTAGAAGAATTTGGGCGATATATGTTTGGTGTTGTCGCCTTTGATGTAGCCTTGTTTCATTTGCTCAATGCAAGCAGCATTATCCTCATAAATACTCGTTGGCTCATCTGTGGTAGACTTCAAACCACAATTACTTCAAACATGAGTAACTATTTATCGTAACCACATACATTCATGAACTGCTTCGTGAAGAGCAATAATCACTGCATGATTCGAAGAGGTAGCAATTAAGGTCTGCTTTGTAGACCGCCAAGATATCACGGTGTTTCCCATGGTGAATACATAACCAGTCTGGGAATGGCCTTTTTGCGGGTCAGAGAGGTACCCAGCATCAACAAAACCTTCCAAAACACTTATATCGTTTTGGGATGGGGAGAGGGAACACAGTCCACCATGTGTGGTGTTCCTGTCATTTGATGGGTCTAAATCCATCATCTCTCTGTAGGGATAGAACAACCCATATCGATAGCACCACTTAGGTATCAAAAGATATCTTTAACACTAGTCTAATGGCGTCGTGTTGGCGCAGAGGTATATCTAGCTAACAAGTTCACAGCGAAAGAGATGTCTGGTCTCGTGCATTATGCTAAGTACAATAATGCACCTATTGCACTTAGATATGGCACTTCTGTCTCTAGCACTTCTTCATCGTCATCTTTTGGACGGAATGGATCCTTCTTTGGATTGAGACTACGGACGACCATTGGGGTGCTTGAAGGCTTAATCTTATCAATATTAAAACGCCTAAGCATCTTCTGGGTATAAGCTGATTGATGAATCAGGATACCATCTTTACGGTGCTCAAGTTCCAAACTAAGGCAAAGCCGTGTTTTCCCAAGATCTTTAATTTCAAACTCGGATTTCAAGTGTTCAACGATTTTCCTTAACTCTTTAAGGGTGCCAATTATATTCATGTCATCGACATAAACTGCTATTATTGTGAATCCGGAACCTATCCTTTTTATGAACACACATGGGCATAGTTTATTGTTGACATATCTCTTCCCAATCAAGTAGTAATTTAGATGGTTATACCACATCCGTCCAGATTGCTTCAATCCATATAGTGAGCTTTTCAATCATATAGCTAACGCGCTCCGTGGTTTAGAGCTACTTGATTTGGGTAACTGAATTCCATTTGGAACTTTCATGTATATTTCCGTATCTAGATCCCCATATAGATACGCTGTAACCACATCCATAAGCTGCGTGTTCAGTTTTTCAGAAACTACCAAACTGATAAGGTAGCGGAACGTTATGACGTCCATTACTGGAGAATAGGTCTCCTCGTAGTCGATTCCAGGGAGTTGTGAGAAGCCTTGTATCTTACAATCTATTTTTCTCATTACTTTTTCTAACGAATACCCATTTGTGACCAATTGGTTTGGTGTAAGGCGGTATTGGTACAATTTTGCCAAATACCTTTCTTTTCGTTAGAGAATCAAGTTCTGCATGGATTGCATCTTTCCATTTTGGCCAATCAGCTCTATGTTGACATTCATCAACGGACCGTGGTTCGATGTCATCGGTCTCAATAATCTCACGCACTACTGAATACGCGAATACATCATCAATGATGATGGATCTTTGTTCCCACATCTCATGTACACTAGTGTAATTCACAGAGATCTCTACGTTCTCAGGAATAGGTTCTGACATTGGGACGTTCCCCAATGATGTCTATTGGACATAACCATAATCTCGAACATTCTCATAGGACTGATTTTGAGTATCGATGATCAAAGGATTTGTTTGTGCCTTATTCGCTCTCTTTCTAGGGCGAGTATCCTTCGAACCAATTGGTCTACCGCGCTTCCTGGGCAGTGGCGCCATCTCCTGGTGTCACAGGAGTGGCGTTATGTCCAGTATTAGGGACATCAATCCTTACAGGCACGTTTGCAGCAGGTATGTGTGATCTCGTCACTTTGGCAACATGAGAAAACGCATCAGGCAAAGTGTCTGCTATATTCAGGAGCTCGATTATTCTTCGTACTTCTAGTTCGGACTGTGTGGTACTGAGATCGAGATGAGACATAGTGGGGACAGACCACGATAATTCCTGTCATTCCTATTGAACATCTGTGTTCTTAACTCCCCCTAACATCGGGAAGACTGTCTCATCAAAGTGACAATCCGCAAATCTAGCAGTAAAGAGATTTCCTGTCAAGGGTTCAAGATAGCGGACGATAGTTGGAGATTCATATCCAACATAAATGCCCATTCGTCATTGAGGACCTATCTTAGTACACTGTGCCGGCGTAATAGGCACATAAATAGCACACCCAAAAATGTTTAAGTGCGAGATATCAGGCTCGTACCCAATCACTAGCTGTAATGTAGAGTAAGATTGGGTCGCAGTGGGTCGTAGACGAATTAGCGTGGCTGCATGCAATATTGCATATCCCCAAGCAGAAACAGGAGACTGGTGTGCATAGACAATGTCCGGGCTATCATCTGTAGTTATTTGATAGCGGCTTCTACGAGTCAATTTTGGGTATGAACATGGGGAACTGGATGGTCAACATCAATCCCCAGTGACATGCAATAGTCATCGAATGTTTTTAATGTAAACTCCCCAGCATTATCAAGTTGAAATGACTTAATTAGATGGTCAGGGTAGTGAGCCCATAGACGGATAATCTGGGCAAGGAGTTTAGCATAAACATCATTTTGAGTGGACAACAGCGCAATATGTAATCAGCGTGTCGATGCATCAACCAATACCATAAAGTATTTAAAAGGTCCGCATGATGGTTTAATTGGTCCACAGATATCCCCTTAGATTCTCTGTAAGAACGGAATGAGTATTTTGGGATCCTTTGCATAGGACGGTCTCGGTCCTAATTTCCCGAAGGAGGCTTTGCAGAATGAGCGAGGGGCCGTAGAAGCAACCAATGAGGATTTTGGTTGGGCCGAAGCGTTTGAAGCGCTATTAGAAACAAAATGCTTGACTACATCACCCATCATAGTGTTGAAACCATGGAAAATGGCATCCATGACGTCTTGGACATGGGGAGAAACATCTATGGTGTCATAACCATGGGGAGGAGTATCATGGCATCATGGCCAGAGATGGCGCCATTTATGACGTTGTCACGAGGGACTTGGGTGGCCTTATGGCGTCCCAAGACAGCTGCAACACCAGATGCTGCGGTGGCTGCTGTCTTACTAAGTCCTGGAATCAATTTTTGATTCTTGCTTCTTCTCATTCTGAAAAATGGATGTCTGTGTAAAGTCTTTAGTATACGGAGCATCATATCACGACCATAGTGTCCTAGTCAGTCATGCCAAAGACAGTATGTGTCAGAATCCAAGAGATCTTCTCTTATGACATTATTGGATTCAATTGGTCGAATTGTAGTGACATAACGTCCACTAGATTGACATATAAGCTTATCTAAGATGCGCTTTCGTCTGCAATCATTAGAGGTAATGTAAAGGAACTCTTTTCCATTCTCATTATACGTTTCCGCATGGAATCGTTGGCTCTTACATCTTTAAAGATCAATAAGGTTCTATTTTCCTTAGGAGCGTAAAGAACTTCAGTGACTTTAATCAAGGTGCCATTTGACAATAGGAATTGGGCCATTCCATGTCCTTGAACTAAACCTGATGGCTCAGCCATCGTAGTCACAGAGGAATAGGTAGGCACCATCTCTAAGAATAATTGCCGATGTCGTAGAATGGTGTGCGTAGTCGCACTATCCGCAAGACATTGTAGTTCATCCATTCCTAAAAGAAAAGCTCATAACTAAAAATGAGTCATAAAGAAAAGAACTCAACTTTTATTAATAAGCCAAACAGAATTACATCATCATTTTTTTAACCAAAGAAAATCTAATCCAATAAACTAGCTAATGCAAAACAATGGTAGACGTCTAGTTTCTTTTGGTAATTCATATGCAAATGTGACCAGGTGAGTAGAGAGATGTAGGTGGAGCAAATCTCGCTTAAGTACTACTTATCTCAAAACCTTCCTAGACATTACACTTACGTTGAGTACGCCTACTTTAAAGAAAGACTAATATCATTGGCATTTACTATAATAATATGGCAATTGCCTACATCTCTTGGAAAATAAAAAGACTTAATCAAAATTGCCAGTTTCTGGGTCTTGATCCTTGTAGTCTTCCACCCTTAGATCGAGATCGCCATCTTGATCTTCTTGTTCCATGTAATTTGCTTCCCTTGCTTCACGATACATCTTGTATGCGTTTGCACGTTATGGGATGCATTACACTTCTTTGCCCAATGTCCACTTGATCTAAACATCTTTATGGTCAGGCTCCCTTGATCGAGGTGCTTTTGGTGCATGATCTGGACATCCATTGCTCTTGGTGGCATCACTACCATGGCCGGAGGCTCCACGTCTCTCTCTCTTCACATGTTGACCTCTACGGTTCTCTGCACTCCTCTCTTGGAGATTTCCTTCCTCTTTAGGGCAAGAATATGGACCAGAACGTCCAAAGTTGTGCCTACTCTTAGGGTTTCACTCCTTGCGTCTTTCCTTAGGGGCGCGACTATAGTTAGACTCCGGAATAGACTTGGTTCCCACGGGTCTAGCGTAATAGTTCTTCACAAGATATTGTCATGCTTCTCAGCTACGTTCATAGTGCCAATGAGCTCATGAAACCTTGTGATACGTCCTGTATTCACATTAATCTGATAATTCTTTCAAATCATCAGGACAGAGACGAGAAAGGTAAAGAGAGTCTTCTCGATCAACATCGTATCAGTTATGGTTTGTCCATAAAACTCCATCAAAGACTTGATATGAAGAGCTTTCGAGTTATAATCAAGCACAGACTTGAAATCACAAAAGCGAAGGCTCTGTCATCTCACTTCTAAATCAGGAAGCAGGGAGTCACGAACATTGCCAAATCGCCGCTTAAATTCCACCCATAGTTTTCTGGGGTCTTTCTCATTGAGGTATTCATTTTGGAGCGCATCATTCATGTGCCTGGTCATGACAATTATGGCTTTAGCTTTATTTGCTTCGAAAGAATTAGCTTGCTCAATGGAGAGCACGTTCTGACTAGGCTCTTTAATGGTTTCCAGAAGTCCATCAGCCTTAAGATGTTGGCGCACATCTCGGACCCACCTATGGTATCCTGCGCCAGTTGTTTCTAGTGGGACAAAGTTCAACTTATTCAGGTAACTCATCCTGAAAAAACAACATAAGATTAGGGTTAGTTTTGGAGCGAAAAAGGCTACCACAAAAGCATTAAGAATTTCTGAGCGTAGTCGCTTCTAAGAAATTTAGGGATTTCTAAACATAGTCGCTTCTAAGAAAATCTGATTCCAAGAGGGGTTTTGGATTAGATCGAAACAATGATGTATGTTGTCGATTGTTTTTCTTCTCAACAAACTCTAAGTTTGGAGGACTCTACAAGCTCCAAGCTTGGGGTGAGCATGAACCCCCACAGTTTAGCTTTTAGTCTACCCTATGAAGAAGAAAGGGGGGAAGAAGAAGGGATGTTGGAAGTCCCCGAGAAAAAGAAGAAGAAATTGAAAAACTTCAAAGAATGGAACTTTTAGAAAAGTTTACCTTGAAAAGATGCCGGAAATCATGACCGGAAAAGGATGTTGAAGATGGCTGGAAAAAGGTGTCAGGGTTTGCCGGGAAATTGGCCGGAAAATGATGGCCGGCGGTGGTGGCCGGAGCTAGGCAGGGTGCTTAAGGAGGCTGTGCGGAGCGCTACAGGGGCTATGGTCAGATATTGCAGGGGCGTAGGCAGCGGTCTTGGCAGATGTCTGCAGCTGTCAGCAAAGACCTGTACGGGGCTGTCAGCAGGTCTCGACAGATATGCGCACGGCCTTGTGCATGACTGTCGGCAGGTCTCGACAGATGCAGGCACAAGGGTGTGCTTGGCTTGGCAGGGCTTGCAGGAGGTAGGCACATGGCAAGGGCCGATTTGATTTTTCAGACGGCCGGTTCTGGGTCCCTTAGGGCTAGGGCTTCAATATGTGAGGCGGGGGATGTTGGAATTTGAGGGCTATGAAATTAGGGTTTCAGGGTTAGGGCTTCATGCTGATAACGTGTTTTAGAGAATCAGAAATTGAGAGAAAATCACTGTGTATTCTCATTGATAATAGGGGCCTCTTTATATAGAGGATGACAAGACATAGAGTCTGAATTACATAAGGAAAGTAATTGTATATTGAATAGGAATCTAAATCCTTCTAATGTAACCCTATTACCACTAGGTCAAGTAACCTAGAGTTTGGGCTAAACACAAAATATAGATTTTCTTAAACAGTAATATCATTGTTCAGTTTATATTTCCTTCTCTTCCTACCAAATTTTAGAACTCAATATACTTTATTGAGTATCCTACTCAATGAGGTCCTCTTATTTTACCTTGCATGTTTAAATCGGAAGTGACATTCCTTGATATATGACTGGGCTTGGGGAAATTCATCTTGTCTTCATCTTTTCTTGTCGAATTTCATGAGGGAACTCACCCATACGTTTGATTCAGTGGTGAATGTCTTATTTTCTCTTAACTTTGTTCTTAATGTGGTTAATGATATGATTGGTTGGTTTCTGGCTTTATATCTATATTCATACAACATGCTTTCATATTGCTCAACTTGTATTTGAGAATTGCATTCACTTGATTAAACTTCCTGAATTTTAAACTAACTTTGGCAGAATTCTTTTTGGATTGAATTCCTTGCATATCAAAGCCTTCTTATGAATTTCAATTTGAAAGAGACTTCATTTTCTCTTTCTGAACACATCAAAATCAATTGTGTTTTCAGTATGTTTTTGTCTATGATTAAATGATTTGCAAGCATTCACAGTCACCTCAGTGATGTTTTTCCTAAAGCTAATATCCAAAGCTTGTTATTTTCATCCTAATTAAGGAACTTGGAACACAAGTCAGTTTCGTTCAAGTTCTGACCAGCTGAAGTGTTTTGAGCATACTCTCCCAATTTTCATCCTTTTTACTTGATTATTTTTGGGATGTAGTTAGTGTATCTTGAAGTTTATTTCTGGAAATTTTTAGCTTGATTGGTCAATGTTTACAATGTCTAAACCATCAAACTGTCTAGTTCCAAAATAATCTAGCTTTGTCATCTTTCACTTCCATATAGTTAGTGACACTCGCTTATTTCTGGATTAGGGCCTCCTATGACTCAAAGGAGATTAGTGGATGATGGCATTGCATCGATTTATCACCCAACATCGCTTATCTTTGGACTCCAGGTAGAGGGACTCGCCCTAGTTAGTGGTTTTCTATTTTGTTTTATAGTTTGAAAATTGGTTTTCTATGATTATTCTTATTTGAGATAATGAGGGTGACTTGAAAGTGAGAGGAGCATAGCAACTTCCTTGGGCTTGTATCCCCTAAAACCTCCAGAGGGGCCGTATGACGGTAGAGTGTCTGACATCCCTTGAGGTGTGACACTGCTTCTAGGTGATACGACGTAAGTGGACACTCTCACTACGCCTTGCCGGTTTAAACGATAGTAATCATGGGAAGGGTGTAGTTGGCTTTATAATCGGTCATCAGGGTTGTTAATCGGATGTCCGAATATTTAAGTTTACAGAAAATGTTTTCAATGTGGATTTTATCTATATATGTAGTTTTGACTTACTCGCCGGCACCTATATTTATATATTACAATTGTTTTCAAACCTAGCTAGGGTTGAGCCATATTCGGCCTGCGGGGACGAATGCTCATCCCTACAACAGTTGTGTGATTGTAGGTACTGAGCACGAAGACAGGATAGCTAGGAAATTGCACTGGGTGTGGCATGCTTTCTCTCAATTTCAAATTTGTGTATTGTTGAAAAGTTGTTCCAATTAACAGGTTTGGGATTGTGGATTCCAAATCCTATTATCTATCTCATGATTCTACCTATTTCATAATTCCTTGTTTTGTAGTAAGTTTGTAACAATTGATCAGAACATCTTCTTCAGTTATTTTCTGCCGGTCATGTGTTTGCTATGAAGTTATTGATTCAGAAATTGCATACTAAGTTCCTTTGGTATTCTACTCAACTTGATTAGCTTATCTCTTTCCAATCTTTTTGGAATCTATTACTTGTTTGCTCTCAATTAATATTACTCGGACCAATGATTTGGAACTCCTTGAAACTTAGTTTTAGAAATGGAATTTATTTTGGTATTCGACTTATTGCATCAAAAGTCTCCACAATTTCACCACATTCATATTCACGATCCTTGCTCGATTTTACCTTCCATTGAAAAGTAATTTTATGTCAAATCTTATTCAAATGCCTTGCGTATCTTTAGGAGTGTAGCTGAACTATTTTTAGCTTATGCTCCTAATGGTTCACGGCACTGTAACGTGACCGATTTGAAGAAGTGCAAATCGGGGCGTTACATGAGTATATGCTGACTGATGGATCAAAATCCCATCACTACGGTGCTGGAGTTCTAATCTGAGACAAAACTGTGTTTTCCCAATATCTTTCATCACAAATTCGGAATTTCAAATACTTAGCAGTTTCCTTTAACTCCTCTAGAGTCCTAATTAGGTTCATGTCATCAACATAAACTGCTACAATTCCAAATCTAGAACTTGTCATTTTAATGAACACACATGGAGATATTTCATTATTGACATATCCCTTCCCAATCAAGTACGTAGTCACTTAGACGGTTATAAATTAGTCCTTATCAATGGCGGAGGTAGGATATTAAAATGCAGTGGGGTAAAAAAAAAGTTTAATAAAAGGTTAGTAATTCTTTTCTTTTTTTTAAGTTTTACAAACCACATCTTAGATTAAACACATATCAAACAATTAAATAGTTAACTGATTAAAAAAAATCAACATTATAACGTTTGATAGAAGTTTGATAATAAAAGCATAAGACAAAATAACATATTTACTCAAATTTCACCCTACGCTCTTGAATAGAAGCAAAATCTTTAATAATTGAATCTATATCATAATTCTCGGCCAACTCTTTTTCAATGTGGACAATCATGTTATCAGCTAAAAATTCATACTTTTGATATGTTCAAACAAAGTCAACAAGCTAAACTAGTATATTACTAAAGTAGCAGTAGTGCGATGGGACTCAAATGGATTTGATTAAGCAATTGTGAACTAAAAATAAAAAACATATTAATTAAAAATTGAAGAGGTGCAAAAGATCATATACCCAAGATCAATAGAGGATAAACCTTGTACCTAAAGAGTCAAGAGGGAAAACAGTAGTCGGCAGAAGAACGAAAGCTTTTATCTGGGGCTGATTGATTTCGGAGAAATAACAAGAGAAAAAAAAAGAGAAAAACATGGACCTGATTACTAAAAAAAGTGAGTTTTTTTATGCCACTATATATGTCTCTTAAAGCAGAATAGAAAATCAAATAATATACATCTTACCAAAAAATAAAAAAGATAATATATGGACTAAGTTTAATAACATATGAACTAAGTTTAGAAATTTGAGGTGGGGTAGTTTTTAATATTTAATTTTAAACTAAAATTAAGCTACAAAGTCATGTTTTTTTTTTTTTTTTTAATTTGAGGTGGGCTGTAGCCTATCAGAGCCCATGTATAGCTATGTCTTTGGTCCTTATAATATCGCGACTTCAATTATTTCCATCAATTTAAATAATATAAGCTGTAGAAGGGCTAGGATGTAAATTACAAATATTGTACTGTAGACGCATGAACTAGAAAAATTGTAAAATTGAAAATATGTGAATCGTCCCATGGACCCAAGCTTTGACACATTTTCCACACAAGTGGATGAGCAGGTAAAGAAAATGGGAAGTTGATATCTTGTTTTCTTAGTGGGAAATGCGCATGAACAAGTCCAACTACTGTGTACAGGTGGAGTCGTCTTAGTTTTGAGACTAGTTTCGATTGAAATCTAGCTATGTGGTGCTGCTAGTTGGTTTCTAAGACTCCTTACATCCCAAACGTGTACAGATATCAGGTTCTTATCATCTTACTTTCTAAGTGGAGTGCATAATCCAAGCAGATTGTAACAAGATTTCAGTCTCTGTCAACGAAACTACGAAAAAACCACATAATGCCTTTAATTTGGATAAACTTGTTGTTGGTTGTATAAGAGATTTTATTTAATAACTTTATTTTGAAAATTTTGTATTCCCTGAACTGGGTCAGGCTAGCTACCCCTTGGTCTTCAATGCATAAGCTCATGCTAAAATAAGGCCTTTGTGTTCTTGGTTTGATGAGGGTGAAGCAACTCTGGAAGACGATAATCTTTTTAAGTCTTTTCCAAAGTCTCAAGATAAAAAATTGAAGACCAAAAGAGATTCACGAGACTCTTATCCTACACGCAATCGGACGCCCATTGTGTCTTGCTCTTTGATTCAAGCGGCTCTGCTTAATTTTGCTTATAGTTTGGTTGCCTTTTTGTTTTGTTGTTTCTTCTAAGGGGTCTTGACTTCATGTCCCCGCCATAGGTGCTATCTTTTTTAATTAATAAATTTTTTCTATGGGCAAAAAAAAAAAATTAGTACTTATCAATGGCGGAGCTAGGATTTTAAAATGCAGTGGACTAAATAAAAGTTTAGTAATTTTTTTTTAAGTTTTACAAACCACATCTTAGATTAAACACAAATCAAACAATCAAATAGCTAACTGAAAAAAAAAAAAAAAAAAAAAAAAAAAAAAAAACTCAACGTTATAACGTTTGATAGATGTTTGATAATAAAAGTTTAAGACAAAATAACATACCTACTCAAATTGCACCCTACGCTCTTGAATAGAAGCAAAATCTTTAATTATTGAATCTGTATCATAATTCTCAGCCAAATCTTTTTCATTGTCGACAATCATGCTATCAGCTAAAAAGTCATTCTTTTGATATGTTCAAACAAAGTTAGCAAGATAAATTAGTATATTACTAAAATAGCAATAGTGCGATGGGACTCAAATGGATTTGATTAAACAATTGTGAACTAAAAACAAAAAACATATTAATTAAAAACTGAAGAGGTGCAAAAGATCATATCCCAAGATCAATAGAGCATAAATTTGTACCAGAAGAGTGAAGAGGGAAAATAGCAGTCAGCAAAAGAACCAAACCTTTTTATATGGGGCTGATTGATGAAATAACGAGAGAAAAAAAAAACAGAGAAAAACATTGACCTAATTTACTAAAAAAAAAGCGAGCTTTTTATGCGACTATATCTCTTAAAGCATAATAGAAAATAGGGTTTTTGCCAATTTACACAATTTTTAGAGTTTTTTTCCCACTTACCCCATTAAATTTTTTTAATTCTCTCTTACCCAAAACACTCAAAGGAGGTTTTCCCTAATATCCCATTAAGATTTCTTTTTGTTTTTTATTTCTCTAATACCATTTTACCCTCACCCTTTTGTTACTTAGAGAGACAGGGAAAAAAATGGAAGGGAGAGAAACCACCGGTCACGGGAATCCAGCCAACTTTCACCGGATTCCGGTGACCGGCTGCTGGATTCCAATCACTGGCCGCCGCTCACCAGAGTCTTATGAAAACTTCATCGAAAGGTTTATTGTCCCCAATAGACGTCTATTACCTCTCAATAGATGGACAATAGACCTCTATTGGTCCTCAATAGATGTCTATTGTCCCAATAGTTTATTGCCTCCAATAGACATCTATTACCCTCCAACAGAGGGGCAATAGACTTCTATTAATAGTTTATTGCCCTCAATAGACGTCTATTGCCCCCAATAGACGTCTATCAGCCATGTATTGCCCTCTAATAGATGTCTATTGCCCCCCAGTAGAACTTTTGGTTGTTGAAATGGGAATTAATCTTCCTAAAATTAGACAAATAAGACTTTAGTTAAAGAAAAAAACGAAGAGATTATATCAATTCAAAACGTCTATTGCTCTCCAATAGATATTTAAAACTTTTCTTCTTATTTCCTTCTGTCCCATTACTTAAAAAAAAAAAAAGGAAATAGATTTGGGCACCCAGAAAAAAGCTATGGGCACCCAATCGGAGTTCAATAGTGAGATGTGAACGACAACACCATCGACGCCGCCTCCGATATTCTCACCACCGCCTGTTCTAATCCTCTCCAATCTCGGCATCCGTTTGCAAAGCTTCGCGCGTCTACCTGAAATGAGGTGATGGACCCGGTGATTTCCGGGAACTGCTCTAAGATCAAGGAACATTCCCAATCGGAGGTCTGCATCTTGATCTCAGATCGACTCCGTCGAAGGCGAGTGAATTGGAGCTAGTGTAGCGAATGTGGTTGCAAGAGAGGAAGGCAAAGGTGAGATCCGGGCCGAATGAGAATTGGTCGGTGCAGAAGCTCGATCTTGACCGCGAGGACGAGGTGTTCGATTTGCAACACTGTGTTCGCGAGCTTCAGCAAAAGAAGATGGAGCTTGGATGTCCTGAGCAATTGCTTGGGTGTCGAGAGCAGTCTGCTCTTCATCGGGAATTGTTGGAGTTCGTCATGTCGTTTGAGATCGAAGTCATGCTGGAGGTGGATATCGAAGGGAAAGGAAGAGAGGGAGAGAGAGACCAGAGTTCGAGATATAGGGGGAGAGAGAGAGAGAGAGAGAGAGAGAGAGAGAGAGATGAAATAGTGGCAGTGGCTTGTAATTCGTTAATTAAATTGTGGGCAAAATAATCATTTTTCTTTTAAATTGAGTTAGTGGGAATAAAAAACTGTTGTTGGGGTAAGTGGGATAATTTTGGCCAATTTTAGTGCTTTTGGTCAAGATCCCTAGAAAATAAGATAAAATCAAATACTTTAAGAAAAGAAATAATATACATCTTACCAAAACAGAAAAAAGATAATATATGGACTAAGTTTTTTTTTTTTAGGCAAAGAACATAATTGATTTATTGATTTTTTACCATATGGTTACAATCATAGCTTAGGATATCACTAAGCAATTCTGGAACAACATCGTGCCAATTTGACATTCCATTAGACTCATATGCTTCACTAACCAATCTATGTGCTACTGCATTTGCAGTTCTAGGGGTATGAGAGATCTTGACCAGGGGCCTTTATATACCATATTCCAGTTGTTGATGATCAACCATTTGAACTTCAATAACAGTGATCAGACAATCAGTTTCCATAATATAGGCAGTAAGTCTTTTCATTTGCAAAACGCACATGGTGCACAAAACCAGCAAGGCATCTTCCTTAAGCATCTCATAGAACACCACCTACTCCTCCTTCACTACTATTAGGTAAAAAGGCCCCATCCACATTAAATTTTACTTGCCCCTGCAGTGGAGGAGACCATCTTACTCGTTTCAGTGGTTGGACTTTCGTTATATGTTGGCAATGAGCTTGCTGATACTCATGATACCATGCCATTGTGCTGCAGATAATGTAATGTGTCGTTTGAGCTTAATGGGACCAAAGAGTATTGTTTCTATTTTTCCAAATGCCCCAGATTAACATGAGTAATTTCTGGAACTCATCAGTACTAAGGGTCATTGCATGTTCAAGCATCCACTCCTTAAAGTTGAAACTTGGTGAGACAAAGACTTGCAGATAGAAAGGTGCCCCCAAAAAGACCGTTTTCGCAATAGGGCATGCATAGAAGATGTGTCCAAGATCTTCATATGGACGAGAACAAGAAACACATTTTAGTTCACTTTGATAACCTTTTAAGTTTGGCTCGAGTGGGAAGTAAGTTCTGACAAGCTCTACACACACATTGTAAAACCTTGCCTGGCACCTTTGACTTCCAAATTTTTTGCCATAACAGCTTGTATGAATCACCTATGGAAGTAGAGGCTAGAGCACTATCCATAACCAAGCTTCTTGTAATCCAATATGCAGTCTTGACCGAATAAAAACCCCTTTTCTCTGGCTCCAGATAAGTCGATCTGCTATCATCCTTGAGCTGATAGGGAGAGCTACCGTTGGTGGGAAAAGGGTATGGATGTGTCAGCATTCCATGTTCTAGTGGCATGACAAATGAGTTCAACAACTTTCTCATATGCACAATGAGGAGGCCTTTTTATTAGATAATGTGGACAATCTGGGATCCATCTATCTTTCCAGATGTTGATGTGTGCACCACCTCTAACTTTCCATTGAACTCCAGCAGCAAGGATAGGTCTGCTTTGTAGAATACTACGCCACAGGAAAGAAGGTTGATCACCCAATTCAGCATCCCAGAAAGAACAATGTGGATGGTATCTTGCCTTGTAGATTCGAGCAATGAGAGAGTTTGGATTCCTGAGCAGCCTCCATCCTTGCTTTGCCAGCATTGCCAGATTATAGGCAAACAGATTCTTGAAACCCAAGCCTCCCACCTGTTTTGTCAAACAAAGTCTCTCCCAATTTCTCCATTTGATCTTTTTTTTTTTGTCATCATCAGCCCAAAAGAAACCGCACAGAGTTTATGGATGTCATCACATAGTGCCTTTGGTAACATGTAACAGTTCATGGCATATAAAGGCATGGTTTGGGCGACTGCTTTGATGAGAACTTCTTTGCCTACAGAGCTAAGAAGCTTTGCCCTCCAACTGATGAGGTTCTTAGTTAACTTTTCTTTAATATAAGCAAAAATGGCAGTTTTCGATCTTCCCACCCTTATAGGCAGTCCCTAAATATCTGTCATGCTCATCGACCTCATTGACTTGCAAAATATTGGCTAGTTGAACCTGTAGGTGAGGATGCACATTCTTACTGAAAACAACACTACTTTTCTGATAGTTGATTTTTTGGCCAGATGCCCTTTCATAAATGTTTAGTAGCTCTCTGTATCTGTGACATTCCATCTTTGTAGCAGCTCCAAAGATAAAACTATCATCTGCAAAAACATGTGACGTAGTACAGAGGCCTCAGGGCTCATCTTTAATCCTTAAATGACTTGGTTTTCCACAGATTTGGAAATTATGGTGGATAATCCCTTAGCATACAAGAGGAAAAGGTATGGTGACAAAGGGTCACCTTGCCTAATACCTCGAGTAGGGTAAATAGTCTCAGTAGGTTTCCCATTCAACAAGATAGAGTACTGCATAGAAGCAACTCCCTGCATTATAATATCCACCCATTTCTGTGCAAATCCTACCTGCAAAAGCATAACCGTCAGCCAATCTATCGTATGCCTTAGAAATATCAAGCTTCAAAGAAAAGAAGCCCTCCTTCTGCCTCCTTAGATTGTGCATGAAATGTGCAACCTCAGTGGCAACTAGGTTATTATCTGAGATTAATCTCCCTGGGACATAGGCACTTTGCAATGGAGAAATGATGGACGGCAACAACTTCTTTAATCTATTTGCAACAACTTTTGAAGCAATCCTGTAGATGACATTGCACAAAGCAATAGGCCTAAAGTGACAGGCTTCTTTTGGCTCTTTCATTTTGGGGATTAAACACAAGTGAATGAGGTTAGAGTTTTCAAAACTCTCTCCTGTTTCTAGAAACTGCCTTACTGCGACACAAATATCAACTCCAATGACATTCTAGAATTTTTGAAAGAAGAACGGAGACATACCATCTGGCCCCGGGCTTTTAGAAGGATGCATATGAATAGGGCTGCTCTAATTTCATCATCAGAATATGGCATCAACAAGTCATGATTCATATCATCTGTCACTTTTGGTTCAACTACATTGAGAATTGCATTTAAGGCCTCATCCACTACTCCCTCTGAAGTGAACACATCCTTGAAGTAATGCATGATGACATTTTGAATTTCTGCCGGTTCGGTACACCAAGTACCATTCAGATTGTTTACTCCTTGGATTATATTCCTTTGTCTTTGATTTGTGGCTCGTTTATGAAAAACGCAGAGTTTCTGTTCCCTTTTTTGAGCCACAAAGCTTTAGAGCGTTGCCTCCAATAGGTTTCTTGCTGTGTTAGTAACGAGTTCAGTCGAGCATGTAAGATTTTTTGCTCCTCATACTGATCCGGTGAGAAAGGTGTCGCATCAGATCACTTAACTTTTCTTGGATCACTCTCATCTCTCCCTTTTGAGCATCGAACACATGTTGGTGCCAGTGCATGAGATCCTGTCTAGTTTGGCCAATTTTCAATCCCACTTGCAACATGCATTTCCAGTTAGGGGCTGTGCCTAACCCTTTTGTATGATTTTTAGACAATCAGAAAGTCTATACCACATTTCTTCAAACCAGAGTCTTCTTGCAGTCTTTCAAAAGATTCTTTTTTCAGCGTCGACCTCGATTAACAGAGGAGAGTGGTCTGATTCTATGGAGGGTAGTGTGACAACCCTAGAACATAGATACAGATCACGCCATTCCGGTGAATGAAAGCTTCTGTGTAACCTCTCCTTGGTGAACTTATTTGACCACGTATAGATGCTGCCCACAAACCCCATATCATGCATATCACAATCAGCCATTGTTTGACGAAAAAGATTCATAGGAGCCATTGCTCTTGGAACTCCTCTGGACTTCTCCTTGTTAGTCATAATCTCATTGAAATCCCCTGCCATGAGCCAAGGCAGAGAACATGGATATGTAGCTAGGGTTTTTATCAGGTTCCAGGTTTCAAATTTTTAACTTCGATGAGCAAAACCATAGATCCCGATGAACCTCTAGATTTCTTGTGAGCCAAGTTTTACCACTTCTTCATCGATAGGATTAGGGCCATACGTCTTCAATCTGACTGGTGTGTCAGCCTTCCGCAACAAAGGTACGCCCCGAGATTCATCCTCACACGGGTAGCTAATACAACCTTGAAAACCAAGATTTGCTCTGATAGAGTCTAGCAGGCTCGGTTGTGCAAGGGTTTCAAAGAGGAAAATTAAACTAAGGTTTTTGCCTGCACCATATTGATCAGCACTGTGAGTCTCATGATTAAACAATTCCTCAGCAGTTCCACACTAGGACATTGGTATGCAACATTGTTGGGAATGGAGGCCCCTTCACGGCAGCACAAGCGGTAGTGATTGGGGTTTGATGATGGCTAGGGCTTTGCCGCTTTGGGTCCGTTTAGGTGTTTCTTGGGTGGATACTATTCCTACAAATATGGACTAAGTTTAATAACATATGAACTAAGTTTAGAAATTTGAGGTGGGGTAGTTTTTAATATTTAATTTTTTTTTAAATTGAAATTAAGCTACAAAGTCATTTTTTTTTTTTAATTTGAGGTGGACTATAGTATATCAGAGCCCGTGTATAGCTATGCCTTTGGTCCTTATAATATCACGACTTAAATTATTTCCATCAATTTAAATAATATAAGTTGTAGAAGGGCTGGGATGTAATTAGAAATATTGTACTATAGACGCATGAACTAGAAAAATGGTAAAATTGAAAATATGTGTATCGTCCCATAGGAAGGAAGGGACCCAAGCTTTGACGCATTTTTCACACAAGTGGATGAGCAGGTAGAGAAAATGGGAAGTTGATATCTTGTTTTCTTGGTCAAAAATGCGCATGAACAAGTCCAAGCCAAGTGGGGTCGTCATTGTTTTGAGACTAGTCCCGATCGAAATCCTGGGCCCTTCTAGCTATGTGGTGCTGCTGGTTGGTTTCCAAGACTCCTTCCATCCCAAACTTGTATAGAGGGCAGGTTCCTGTCATCTTCATGGTGTGGCTGAGCTATTTTGAAGATATCATGTCAACTACAAGTCTATAACCACACATTACTTTCTAAGTGGATTGCATTTTCCAAAACAATTACTACATCTAAATGCATTTGTAATCATACACAGAGAGGTAGAGGAACATCCTTACATTGTTTGCCTTGACATTGCCAAGAAAATTCCAGCACAACCCGCAGAGCCCACTCGTTTTCAACTCCTCCATTACCCTCCTCAATATCAAAGCTACCCCATTCGCATTTTCATTCTCTTTGACTCGAAATTTCAGTTGGAAAAAAGCTCATTTCTTGTCTGAGGCATTATGACGAACACCTTCCAGGCAGTTTAGTAGTGGTTTGAAGTTTGCTGTGATAACCATTAACACTTACCTTTACATTCATGGGATTTGGATAAATAAAGTAAAACCATGAATAAATAAAGTAAAAAACTTAATTTCTGTGATGCTCTATGCCGCTGGCTGCAGCTGACTATTTACTTTTTAGGCAGACAATATTGGTTTTGAGTGTTAAATTCTCTTCAATTATTGCAGCACAAAAATGGGGTCAGACTTCAGGATATTTTGCTTTTTCTGGCTGTACAGTGGGCGCAGCAAAAAAAAATTTCAGCATAGATTTTATCATTTGGATTTTGGAGGAGTACTTTGTGGTTGTGGTGATTTAGCATTTGTGGCTGGCGGTGTCGATTTGATTTGCTTGATGTTTATGTGGAGCTTGTGGAGTACTTGTGATGGTGCAACAAACACACTGAAACCAGGTGAAAGTCTAGATTCTTCAAAAGGCTTGCTAGTTTCTGCTAATGGGAAGTTCACTTTGAATTTTCGTGTTTATGAGCATGATGGAAACTTGAGCTACTTAGTTATAAAGTGGTTGATATTTGGTTGCTGTTTCTATCTAGCTAATGTGGATGTGACAAATAAGTGCATTCATACTTGATGATTGTATTCAAGCCAAAACTAGGAAGCAATATATGACACCAACACTTCGTTGCTTACTAGTCGATGTGAGTTTCTTATTGCTTAAGAAATTTCTTAACCCAATCCAAAGTCACTAATTCATTTTACAGATTAAGTTTATTTGAGAACTAGGCATTCTATATTTGCTTGTTTCCAATAATCATATAAGTAATGGAAAAGCAAACATAAAAAAATTTATCCTAATATTTGTATACTTAATAGTTTTTAGTGCTCCATAATAAAGGTTCAACAACCTTGCACACTAAATAATAGTAAAGGGAATCAAGACAATTTGCTAGTGTGGTGACTTGGTCTACTTCACTACTAGCCTACATGCATAGTACAATTGTCTAGTTTACAAATATTGTACTATAAACGCATGAAGTAGAAAAATTGTAAAATTGAAAAGGGGAATGATATAGGGCCTCAATGAAGCCTAAGATTTGTGGCCTCAAATTTTAGGTGTCATGCCATGTAAGCAAATATTGTTATTTTCAATTCCACATAATAAATCTTATCACATCATACTATTACAACACTAATTTTACCCTTTTATATTTCATTTTAGATGTTAGGGGATGAATCAATTACATTAATGAATTAAATTAGGTGAACAAAAAAAATATAAGCTATTAATTATGTATTAATTTAAGAGATATGTATACATATTCTTTGACAAAAATCTTTTCTTCATTTTCTTTCCTATAATTTTTCTTTCCAAATAGCATCAATATAGTCAAGAAATAGGCATTAACTTTTCTTTTCAAATATTGATTAATTTCATCCCAAAAAAAAGCATTAATACATTTAATTTGGAAAATACATATGTCTAAATTAAGAGGGAAGAAAAAATTCCAGCCATTAATTATCATCTACAAATTTAAATATAAGGGAAAAAAAAACAAAAAATAATAAACTCAAATATAACGTGTAAACCCTAACTACATAAAGAGAGAGAAAAATGAACAAAAAAAAACATATATGATCATATGAATTGTATTTTTCACATTATATTTTCATAATTTACAGGAACCCAACAAAGGTTGAATTTATATACATATGTATGTAAATCTATTGATCGAGTGTATATGCAAATCTATTTACTGAATTACATGAATTTTTTTCCATTCTTGATTGAAGAAAATAAATTGTTGTTTAAATTTAAGCATGAGTGTAATGAAAGAAAAAATGAAAAGAAAAAAACCAAAATAATTTTTGTTTAGAAGAAAACTAGAAGAACTTAAATTCATTAGATTTTGGAATGATAAGATGGTCTTTTTCTCAAAAATTACATGTCATGATTTGATAAATTAGTGATGTATATAAGTGACATGGCATGACACCTAAGATTGAGGTCACAAATCTTAGACCTCATTGAGACCACAAATCTTAAGCCTCATTGAGACCACAAATCATTTTCCAATTGAAAACATGATTTTCCACACAAGTGCATGAGCAGCTAGAGAAAATGGGAAGTTGATATCTTGTTTTCTTAGTGGAAAATGCGCATGAAGTCATGAACAAGTCCAAGTCCAAGTCCAGCTTCTGTGTACAGCCAAGTGGGATCGTCTTAGCTTTGAGACTAGTTCCGATCGAAATCCCGGGCCCCTCTACCTATGTGGTGCTTCAAGTTGGTTCTTGTCATCTTCATGGTGTGGCTGTGATATTTTGAAGATGTCATGTATTGACAAGGCTATAACCACACATTACTTTCCAAGTGGATTGCATAATCCAAGCAGATTTCAGTCTCTATCAACAAACATTGCTGCTTCTTAAAACTTTTTCCAAAACAATTACTACCTCTAAATGCATTTGTCATCATACACATAGACGTACAGGAACATCCTCACATTGTTTGCCTTTGACATTGCCAAGAAAATTCCAGCACAACCCGGCAGAGCCCACTTGTTTTCAACTCCTACATTACCCTCCTCGATATCAAAGCTACCCCATTCGCATTCTCATTCTCTTTGACTCGAAATTTCAGTTGGAAAAAAAGCTCATTTCTGGTCTGACGCATTATGACGAACTCCTTCCAGGCAGTTTACTAGTGGTTTGCAGTTTCCTGTGATAACCATTAACACTTACCTTTACATTCATGGGATTTGGATAAATAAAGTGAAACCATGAATAAATAAAGTAAAAAACTTAATTTCTTTGATGCTTTATACCGCTGGCTGCTGTTGACCATTTACTTGTTAGGCAGACAATATTGGTTTTGGGTGTTAAATTCTCTTCAATTATTGCAGCACAAAAAGGGGGTCGGACTTCAGGATATTTTGCTTTTTTGGCTGGACAGCGCAGCAAAAAAAATTTCAGCATAGACTTTATCAGTCGGATTTCGGAGGTGTACTTTGTGGTTCTGGTGATTTAGCATTTATGGCTGGCGGTGTCGATTTGATTTGCCTGGTGTTTATGTGGAGCTTGTGGTGTGCTGCTTGTAATGGTGCAACAAACACACTGAAACCAGGTGAAAGTCTAGATTCTTCAAAGGGCTTGTTAGTTTCTGCAAATGGGAAGTTCACCTTGAATTTTCGTGCTCATGAGCTTGATGCAAACCATAGCTACCTAGTTATATCGTGGAATGGGAGCCATAACTATGCGTGGGTTGCGAATAGAGAAGCATCCATATTGTACCCTTCTGGAGCTCTTACGTTGGATAGGAACAACACATTGAAGGTTACTGACAGAGATGGGGATGCTCTGGTGCTCTACTCTGCTGATTCGGAGACTATCAGTGGTGATGCTGTGGCTACTCTTATGGATGATGGCAATTTTGTGCTGCAAGAAGTGAGCTCTGATGGATCGGCGAAGAGGGTTTTGTGGCAGAGTTTTGATTATCCTGGAGATGTGCTTCTGCCAGGTATGAAATTAGGGGTTAACCGTAGTGATGGCCGCAATTGGTCACTGTCGTGCTGGTTTACTGAGAGAAGTGCAGCGCCAGGACCTTTCACTCTTGAATGGGACCCTGATGGACACGAATTGAAAATTAAGCGGCGTGGGGTGGTGTATTGGAGTAGTGGAGTGTTTCGAGATGGGAGTTTTGAAAATATTAAGGACAAGAGGTATAAGTTTAGCATTGTTTCAGAGAAGAATGAAGACTATTTCAGTTACACTACTTTAGATGAACATGCTGTATCAGAGTGGCTGCTAACCACAATAGGGCGACTAAAAGACTTTGACGAATCAATTGATATTGCAAAAGCAGATTCCTGTTATGGGTATAACACTGACGGTGGATGCCAGATTTGGGACCAGCCAAAGTGCCGGCGTTCTAGTGCTGCATTTGAGCAACAAAATGGTTACTTTAATCCAACAGGTGCTAGCGGCACTACTGCAACATCAACAAGTGATTCAAATACAAGTCTCAGTATTAGTGACTGTAAGGCTGCTTGTTGGGCAGATTGTAACTGCATTGGATTCCTCTTTCTGTTTCCTAATCAGACTGGATGTCGTTATTGGACTGGAAACTTGAAATTCATTGCAGACAGCATAAGCTATGATTCAAATATTGTATATGTTTTAACAACAATGTCAGTCGACAGCAGCGGTAAGTATACGCATCCTTGGCTTTTTTATAATGATCATGTTTGTCAAAACTATATTGTAACAGGACTAATAAACACTACAAAGCTATCTCCCAGAAATGATGCTAATTCTACTTAACCACAAAGCGTAATGATGTAACTAAATATATAGCTTGAGATCGATAGCTAATAGTTACTCTATGTAGATGCATCGCGTAAGTGGATATGGATTGGTATTGCACTTGTCGCTGTTCTTCTGGCAATGGTGCTTTGTAGCGTGTGCTACCTACTACGAAGAAGAAAACTTGCAAGTATATAGTTTCTTTAAACATTGCTAGATATGTACACCTGTTATAAAGAACTTCACATTTTGACATTTCTTTTGCAAATTGAAATGATAAATTATCTGCATTAATCTTAATAGGTGAGAACCAAAGAAATGTCCAGGATATGCTGAACATGATGAATTCTAATAGACCTACTAATGCTACTGGACTTCAAAATGATGGAAAGAGGGGACATGATTTAAGGGTATTTAAGTATGCGTCTATCATAGCCGCCACCTCCAACTTCTCTGATGAAAATAAGCTAGGAGAAGGCGGTTTTGGACCTGTTTATAAGGTAAGGCTTTGAATAATGCAAGTTAATCTTATACAGTACAACATTATTAATTTTTTTCTTGTGCACTACTGAGAATATATAAAATATTAACTGGGTGACATGTATTATTTAGGGGACATTGTTGACCGGACAAGAAGTAGCAGTGAAGAGGCTTTCAAAACATTCAGGACAGGGAATATCGGAGTTTAAGAATGAGTTGATACTTATACATGAACTCCAGCATACAAACCTTGTTAAGCTCTTCGGATTTTGCATTCATGGTGAAGAGAGGATGTTGATATATGAGTACATGACAAACAAAAGCTTGGCATACTTTTTATTTGGTTGTTACTTTAATCTAACTACTTGCTTAATTCCATATATCTATTTGTTATAGAAATGTACATACCTATTTGTCAGTAGATTTGATCCGGATTGTACCGATTGTACAGATTCAACTAGATGCCAGCAGCTAGATTGGAACAAACGTTTCAACATAATTGACGGAATTGCTCAAGGTTTGGTTTACTTGCACAAATATTCCAGAATGAGAGTAATTCATAGAGATTTGAAAGCAAGTAATGTTCTACTTGATGAAAGGATGAATCCCAAAATTTCCGACTTTGGAATGGCAAGGATTTTCATGAATGATGAACAAGAAGCAAATACTATGAAGATTGTTGGGACACGGTAAGCAAACATGTAGTTCTGATATTTTGCTTTTAGTTGTTAAGCATGCATTTGTGAATGTAGTTGCACTAACGAATCTTTCATCTCCATTTGGTGCAGTGGTTATATGTCCCCCGAGTATGTTATGGGGGGAAATTTTTCCATGAAATCGGATGTCTATAGTTTCGGAGTGTTAATGCTTGAAATCCTGAGTGGTAGGAGAAACAACAGCTTCTACAATGATGATCGTGCCTTCAACTTAGTTGACTATGTATGTCAAAGTGTCAAAAAATCTTTGTTTTTCTTGTAGGGGTTGGCGGGTTCAGTGATTCTAAAATTCCAAATGAATGTGATATTGTTTCAGGCATGGGCGTTATGGAAAGAAGGTGCAGGACTAGGACTAATGGATCCGACACTAGTCGATTCATGTGATGAGCATCAATTCTTGAGGTGCATCAATGTTGGTCTGCTCTGCGTGGAGGAAAATGCAGCTAGTCGACCCACAATGTTAGATGTGATACCTATGCTGACCAATGAAAGCATGTCTTTACCAGTTCCTACAAAACCAGCATTCTGTACAGAAAGAAATGTGATCACAGATGCTATAGGTGGAAGCGGATCGGAAACGGTTTCATCTATAAATGGTATCTCCAATTCTGGTTTTGATGGGCGTTAAAGTTACACCCTTTCCCCTGGAGAATATAGGTGGTTATGAGATTCGAAGTTTGATTTTCTGTCAAAAAGTATAAGATGGTTCTATTTTCTTCTCTTTACCAAATGTTTGTGGCTGAATAATTTATAATTTATCATATGTGTACTCCTGATATTGAGTTGATTATGGTCATTTAGTTTCTAATGGTCAATAATGGTAGTGTTATAACATAATCAGTGTGACATAGTATGAAACTCTTTCAAAAAGTATTCAAAACAAAAAAATTAGTTTAACCACTTGAGAATAAATTTTCTGTTCTTGATTTTGATTCAATGACAAAATTGAGGTGTACAATTTTAAATTAACACCTCCAAAATTAAATATTATTACTCTAATGCGCTGTTATTATTGTCTCACTCCATGCGTAAAGTAGTATGTTGTTCAATTACATTTTCTAAAAAAACCATTATAGGTAATCGGGTTGGTAAGAGCCTTCAGATGTGGAACCCCCACACTAGGGATCAAATCCCACCGACGTTGATTGAAGTTTAAATCTTAATCTATTCTTGGTGGTTAGGGAATATGAACAATTTTGACATAATCCCTCAGTCCAGATTAGTCTCTGAACCTAGAAATGCTTTAAGGATGCCGTGTGATTGCGATAAAAAATAATTACGTTCCCCTAAAAAGAGAATTCACTAAGTTGAGAGACATGATACCATAAACGAAACAACGTCGTTTAGATGGTAATTGGGCCATTAGAATATCTCTTGCACCCAGGGCCAAATATAAAAATAAGCTCGATCGGAATGTCGCAAGGACATTTCATAGGCTTTGAAGAGACGGAGTCCCCAGATAGAACAAACCAAACGAGCTCCTCCTCCAAAAAAAAAAAAGTGTCTCTTTTTATCTAAGGGCAACATTAAAACCATTGCTTTTTTGCTTTTTAGAGAAGAAAATTGGAGCTTTCCAGTTTTTGCTTCACTAATGTGCCCCACCTGAACTTGTAGATAGTTAGGTTAGAGTTAGTTCTGTGCTATTTTCTCATTTCCTAAACTTATATTGCAGCACAATAATTTCGATTGGTAAATTATTATAGGATTTTTAACCAGAATTTTTTTTTTTTGAGCAAAACACGGAAATTTTTGGTGTTGTTTGATAAACAAAGTTTATAGTGCTTTGTGAGAAGTCAGAACCGATAATATATATTTTTTTTAATATGGAAAGTACTAGCTCTATGTCACTAGAAAATCTCATAATGAAAAAAAGAAAAGCAAAGAGATTGAAATTAGGGACTGTCCCCACATACTGTGTGAACCATCGATTTGTTATGTGGTTTATAATTGAGATTGTGGACGTACATGGAGTGAGTGTTGAAAAGGATGACCTGAGTTGAAATAGAGCAGCCTTTTACTGGAAATGGTTTAGCCACAAATGTCATGACCTTGTGCACTCCATAACTAAGGATAGGAATGCGATAAATTAAACAGAGAAATATGATTAAGTGGACATCAATTTTCTGATGTTTTGTTGGCTGGCCTGCAGATGACCATTTACTTTTTTCTTCTGGTGAATTAGAATATGGTTGAATTCTCTCGATCATTCAGTCCTATAAAATGTACCCAGTGTTTTCTTTTGAGCTAGCCACAACCAAAAAATTTCAGCTAAAATTATCATTTGGAGAAACCCTGTGGTTCATTCATGGCTTAATTGATTCCCTTTCTCTTTTTATGGAGCTTGTTGAGTACTTGTAATGCTGCAATGAGCACACTGAAACCAGGTGACACTCTTGATTCTTCAAGCTCCTTTGTTTCTGAAAATGGGAAGTTCACTTTGAGTTTCCATATATCTGATCGCGATGCAAACTGAGCTATTTAGTAATAAAGTGGAATGCAAGTCATAATTATGCTTGGGTTGCCAATAGATATACTCCTGTTTTATACGTTTTCAGAACTCTTACGTTAGAAGTGGCGGATCCAGGAATGAAATCTTAGATGGGTTTGGGTTTCTGCCAAAGAAAAAAAAAATTCATTGAATAATCTTATCAAGAATTGACCCTCAATATATTATTCAAGTAGGGAATTAACCACAACGCATCCGCTGCCAAGCTCAATGAGACTAGTTCATCATCAATTCATCATCATCCATTCATCGCCGACAAATAGCAAAGACTAGTTTAGTAAATTCCATCCTCAGTGAGACTTATTTCATCAACATCATCCACCGTATATACTATAAATTCCTTCCCATGATAATAATTATTCTTTCTGCCAAAAGAATGGATTGAGAAAGAGAGGATTCAGACTCGGATCTTTTGCCGACAAATATACAAAAACAAATCAAAATCGGAGGATTCGGTGTGGTAATGCCGTACCGAATTTAGGTTCGCAGCTCGGTAGCGGTTTAGAGAATGGAAGAGGTTCGGTATTGCCGAACCGACCGAATAGGATAGATTTTATATATTATTTATTATTTTTATTAGTAAGTGTGTTATTAACCGTTGATGTATATCAACAATCAATGAAAGCCGTTGTATCTGAGTCGAAAGTGGGAAAACCCTAAGGGGGTCAATTAGGGATCTCATTCCCGAAAGCAGCCTCTCGACCCTCTCTCTCTCCCTCTCTCGCGATACCATTCTCTCAGCCTCTCTTTCTCTCAGAACCCAACCCCAATTTGTTGATTCCACCCCTAATTCCAGTCCCAAAAACACAATCTAAGCAAGATGCAAACCTCACCAACATAAATTTCAACCCATATCGTTTGATTTTCGAAATCCCCAAATTTTTTCGAAAACCCTAAAATCCTAGATCAGTTGCTTGGGTCAAGTAGTGGTTCAGAGGCTTATAAGGTGTTGAAAAGGCGGTTCTTCGCACAACGAATTAGGTAAAATCTATCTTCTCTTAGTCTTATCTAATTTGTCTGAAAACAAACATAATTTGTATATATTTTTTAAATTGATTGGTTGTGTGGTTATCTAATATATATGTTAATCTGTGTCTTGCTAGGAAAATCCTTTGTTTTGGGATTGCAAAAATGCAAAGGTTAGTCACTGTTAGATTCCATGAAATTTGAATCTAAATTGTAAAGCTTGTGGGTTAATGATAAATTATGATTGGTTTTGTTTGAAATGATTGAATTATGATCTTAGAATTGAAGGAAAGATTGATTATTTTGTTTCGGGTAACTCTAATTTGTGAGATGCTGAATGTAAATTAATGTTTGTGATTGTTGTACAGGCCAAGATGGGGGGAAACGAATGGGTCTGAACTTTGATAGAGTGAAGTAAGTGATCTTCTTCGATGGCTTTACTAGTTTGTTTCATTTTTCGTAAATTGTTGTTTTTGAGTACTTTTGAATTTGTCTGCTTTGACCATAGATTTCAGTTGAGGCTTTATCAGTTTATGCCAAGGCAGAGAGGTGATCGAGGTCTTTGATTAGGTAACTAAACGTCTAAACTTGTGTGTGCTTGGTTGGGTTTGATTCTTTAAACTTGAAGTATCTGCTTGTGACTGTGTATGGGTGTTTCTGATTATGACTTTACCAGTTCTTGTGTATAATTATGTTTTATGGATGCTAAAATTCTTTGAACTTAAAGTATCCATTCTGCTTGTACCCTTATTAATTAGTATGTGACTTTGAGACTTTATGTGTGAATAAGTATCTAACTATCTATAAAGTATAAACTGAACATGATTGCAAAGTATGAAGTTGTTGCGTTTAATTATATGTTGCTTTTAAGTATAAATTGAACATGATTGCAAAAGTTTGAAAGTATGAAACGCAACTGTTGCTTTTAATTGTATGTTGCTATTTAATCCAATTGTTATCATATAAAGCAAAATAGATATTCCTTACATAAAACTGATCAAAACTGAATCTATCTTTTCTCATTGTAGACCATGACTTCTACAAGTAGATCAGGAAGTCATTGTTGTTCATCCCCTTCCATAACTTCAAACATGGTTACTGCAAGTTGTAAATCTGTCAGTGTCACCCCAAATGATAAACAAAACCTTTTACCACCAGTAGGTAACTTACCACCAAAGGATAATAGTACCCCCAACTTAGTTCCCACTCCACCCCAACTGAAACACCAAATCCAGATCCTCAATCGGTGGAAGCTACTGCGGGGTTAGGGAAAAGAAAGGGTAGGAAACATAGTCGAGTATGGGAGTGTTTTACAAGGCCTTTGCTCCCGGATGGCATGGCTGACCCACAGAATGCACAATGCAACTACTGTAAAGCATTAGTTTCTGCTTTAAGTTCAAAGAATGGAACCAGGTCTTGTCGGTCACATGGAAGAAACTGCAAGGTTAACCCTCTATTTGAGAAACCAATCGAGAAAGGGGAGACTATATTATCTAGGGATAATATTTTCGGGGCTCCACAATATCACAGATTTAATCAAGGTATGATAGATGAGAAACTGTACAAGATGATCATAAGGGATGAACTTCCCTTTAGGCATGTGGAGGGTTATGGGTTTAAAGCATTTATGCTAGAAGCTCAGCCACAGTGGATTCAACCAAGTTGAAAGTTAGTGGTCAAAGGAGTGTGGCAATTGTACCAATCTGAGAAGGGAAAGATGATGTCGGTTTTTGCATAACATGCAAAGAGAGTTAGTGTAACCACTTGACACTTGGACATCAATTCAGAACATTAACTACATGGTGGTCACTGCCCATTTCTTGGATAGCGGCTGGAAATTGCACAAAAGGATTATTAACTTTTGTTCAATTACCAGTCACAAAGGGGAAGATATAGGGAAGGTCCTGGAGCAGTGTTTGAGGGAATGGGATATCAATAGGGTGTTCACTATCACAGTGGACAATGCTAGTGCAAATGACCTAGCAGTTGTCTACATGAAAAGAAGGCTGAGGAACATGAACACTTTAATCTTTGATGGGGACTTCTTGCACCTTCGATGTGCATGTCACATCATCAATTTGATTGTCAAGGATGGAATCAAAGAATTAGAGGATGGGATTGATGCAATTTGGCATTGTGTCAAGTTTGTTAGGTCAAGTTCAAGTCGATTAGACAAGTTTAGGGAGTTTTCTGTTCTTGAGCACTTGAATAAGAATGCGAATGTTCCAGTAGATGTGATCACTAAGTGGAATAGCACTTATTTAATGCTTGCTGCTGCATTAAAATATGAGAAAGTGTTTGATAGGATGGGTGATGAAGATGTGCAGTTTAGGCATTATTTTGAGGAGAAAGATACCAAAGGTAGGAAGAGGACAAGCCCTCCCGTAGAGGAAGATTGG
Organism: Rosa persica; assembly: GCA_025331145.1. Classification (NCBI taxonomy): domain Eukaryota; kingdom Viridiplantae; phylum Streptophyta; class Magnoliopsida; order Rosales; family Rosaceae; genus Rosa; species Rosa persica. The sequence continues at coordinate 13,888,681 of WFKR01000005.1, forward strand.
AGAAATGCTCAAGCTTTAGTGCATTTCCTCAAAAAGTTTTACGAGACAACACTCAAATTGAGTGCTTGGAAATCAGTTACTGCGAACTTGCAGTTCAAAGAGATGATCGGCCTTCAAACAGAGATTGATAGGAAGGAAAATTATGATTCTGATGAGGTTTTGCAGAGGGTGGCAGTGGGGATGAAAGCAAAATTCAACAAATATTGGGGCAGCTTTGAAACCATGAATCAAATCATGGTGATTGTAAATGTCTTAGACCCTCGCTGGAAGTCAGAGCTGGCACCATTGAGAAGATAACTAGGGACTTGAAGAACATTCTGTTGAGAATGTATGATGAGTATAGGGGCTATGAGGGGGGTTTAAGTCAACCAAACCATTCAGATGGTGTTGCAGCAATGGAGGGGGTTGAGTTTGATGATCTAGAAGATGGACAAGCTGAGATACTTGTTGATCTCATGCAAGAAAGTCTCGAAAATGAACATGAAATGATATCCAACGAGGTTGACAAGTACCTGCAAATAGATATGTTAATCCTTTAGTCAAAGGTTTTGATGTTTCACAATGGTGGAAGGTTAACGCAGTTGCATATCCTATTCTTTCCAAGCTTGCTAAAGACATTTTTGCAATTCCTTGCTCTACTGTGGCAAGGGAGAATGCATTTAGCCTGGGAAAAAGGGTGGTTGATCCATTTAGGAGTTCACTCACTCCTCAAATGGTTGAGGCACTAGTCTACACTAGTGATTGGTTGAGATCTGAGCAGCCTAATTTCTATTCAGAACCAACAACATATGAGATGTCCTTGTATAAGGATCTAGAAGAACTACAGAAAGGTATAATCTGGAAATATTAGCTTACTTGATTTTTTTTATTAGTACATCAACTTATTTCTTTATTGACTTGGCTATTTGTATTCTTTTTGTGGTTTTAACATTGAAGAAACTACTGCGCTGCATTTGGGAGGTGCGAACTCGTCTACGACAACTACTGCTTGAAGATTTGGATGGTGCAAACATTGAGATCGAAGATATAGTTGCTGTGCATTTTTTTTGTCAAGTGTTTAGAGTCTACTTGAAGATTTGGATGCAGCTGCTGTGTTTTTTTTTTGTTTGTTTTTGTTTAGTCATTGGAATCATCAAATCATTTGCAGCTTTTTGTTTAATTCAATTTGAGGTTCTGTAATATTCAATAACTTTTAGACTTGGACATCAGTCACATATGATATGTGAGCTTGTAATTTTTGAATGTAGAACTGAAAGAGAAAGGCTGAAAGAGAGAAAGTGAAAACATCAAGTCTAGAATTCACATCTCCATAAGAAGGTGAGGAATGGACTTGATGAAGATGTATTATTCAGGAAATTGCTTAGTTAAGTACCAGCTTTATAGCTTTTATGTATTTGGTAAAAACTGAATAGGAAAAATGGTCTAAAAACAGTCCAGAATGGGTGATTGGCCTACATAAAGATTTATCACTATTAGGCCCAATCAACCTCTTCGGTTGGGCCTGAACCGAGACAAAACCGACCATAATATCGGTAACCGAAATATACGGTTACTGACTTCTCCGGCATGGTAGTGGTATTAGTTTTCAGACTGCCGATGTCTTTCAGTTGGTAGTCGGCTCAGAGGAAAAAAAATGGTTACCGTACCACATCCAGCCCTAATCTCTTACACCTAGGGCCAAATATAAAAATAAGCCCGATTTGAATCTCGCAAGGAAATTTCATAAGCTTTGAAGAGACGGAGTCCCCAGATATAACAAACCAAACGAGCTCCTCGAAAAAAAAAAGTTCCTCTTTTTATCTAAAAGCAACATTAAAACCACTACTTTTTTGCTTTCTAGAGAAGAAAATTGGAGCTTTCCAGTTTTTGCTTCACTAATGTGCCCCACCGAACTTGTAGACAGTAAGGTTAGAGTTAGTTCTGTGCTATTTTCTCATTTCCTAAACTTATATTGTAGCACAGTAATTTCAAATTGTAAATTATTATAGGATTTTTAACCAGAATTTTTTTTTTGGAGGAAAATACGAAATTTTTGGTGTTGTTTGGTAAACAAAGTTCATAGTGCTTTGTGAGAAGTCATAACCGATAATTCTATTTTTTTTTTTTTAACATGGAAAGAACTAGCTCTATGTCACCAGAAAATCTCATGTACTTGTTATGTGCAAGTAGCTCGAGCTACAAAGGGTTCTTGTGATTTTATGATTGGATTTTCCTCGAAATGAAAAAAAGAAAAGCAAAGAGATCAAAATTAGGGAATGTCCCCACATACTGTGTGAACCTTCGATTTGTTATGTGGTTTATAATTGAGATTGTGGACGTACATGGAGTGAACGTTGAAAAGGACGACTAAGTTGAAGTAGAGCAGCCTTTTACTGCAAATGGTTTAGCCACAAATGTCAGACTCGGATCTTTTGCCGACAAATAGCAAAGACTAGTTGCTAAGTCAGAAGAAGTGTTCTTTGACAATTATACAAAAACAAATCAAAATCGGAGTTCATATATGAAACCACCACAATTACAGCAATGTCGAAACTCGAAACCAACGACGAAATGCGAAAGCTTTCAAAGGCTCAAAGCTCCCACTTGTTATTATCAAAATCAATCTCAATTCTGCTTTCAAATTCAGATAAGATACCAATAAATCCGAAACCATCACGAAAATTAAACTAAAAGCCATACCAATAAATCCGAAACCATTGTTCCTCACATCGATTTGGAAGGAAGAGAAGGAGAAACCCACAATAAATCGTAAGCAAGACAGCAAGTTCCAGTGTTCCACAATAATTTGCCTAAATCAAAACCCACGAATTTGAAATCAACATCAATTCTTAACTCTAAAAACTTCCCCAAGTTGAATTGAATTGAATAAATAGAACAAAATTGAATCGTATTACACTACACATTCAATTGATTGCCCCAAAGAAGAAGAAGAGTAGAAGAGAAGGAGCCTTCGATCTCTGAGATTCTGAGAGAAGAAGAGAAAGCAACGCAGCAGCTTGCTGCCTTGCTCGACGATCGTGATCGCCTGGTCGGGACTCGGGGTGGGCTTGAAGGATTCAAGGAGTGAAGCCTTGAAGGTTGAAGCAACCAATCATGAACGCAGCAGCTTACTCGAGGCCCGTGGTCGCCTGGTCGGGACTCGGGTGGGCTTGAAGGACTGAAGCCTTGAAGTAACGGAAGGAATGCAGCAGTACACACGTGGTTTATTTTTTTAAGCCCAAATTCGCGGTGGGCTGAGTCCTTAACAACGATAGATCCATGTCAAAACAAGAAAACGAAAGATACATGCAAGCGTTTTGGTGATGTATTTGAGCAAGAAATTGGTTACCTTAATCCAACAGATTCTAGTGGCTCTAATGCAACATCAACGAGTAATTCAAATACAAGCCTCAGCATTAGTGATTGTAAGGCTGCTTTTGAGCAGATTGTGACTGTCCTGGATTCATTTTTCTGTTTGCTAATCAGACTGGATGTCGATTTTGGAATGGAAACTTAAAGTTCATTCCAGCAAAAGCAGGTTACAGTCAAGTGTTGTTTATTTTTTTACAAAAAAATCAGCCAGCAGCAGCTGTAAGTATTCTTGCTCGTTAGCTAATAATTGTTCAACAAATTTTCCATATAACATGGCTTCACATCCTTCAATTAGATGAGAACATGTGCGCACCAACAACAAATAAGAATTTTGGCTTCCACAAAAAGTAAAGAACAAGCAATGATGAATCTTAAAGATAAATAGAAGATAACAGAAATCATGATTAATAAACTTACATGTTTCACACATCTATAGCTAGTTTATTGTAACTCATATATTATACTAGCTAATTTATTGAAATCAGGGCTCTCTCCAGACGCTAGTGTATTAAAACTCAACTTATGTTTCAATTGTTAGCCTATACAGCACATAAGTGGATATGGATTGGTGCTGCTGCTCTATTGGTAATGGTGCTTTTTCATCCTCAGCTATCTATTGAGAAGAGATCCTGCCCCTCCAGGTAACTTTTCAAATATAATGAATTTTCAGACATGTTTTCAGAGATCTGACAAATGAAATCTTTGTAGTTTCTATATTACTCTAAGTAGGGCCTCCAAATAATAGATCAATGGGAGATGATTTGAGAGTATTTGGCTATGACTCTGTCATGGCTGCTACAGACAATTTCTCTGCAGAAAACAAGCTCGGAGAAGGGGGCTTTGGACCTGTTTATAAGGTACATATATTTTGGATAATGAGAAGTAATTTTCTAATTAGTTAAGGGAAATTGATCATCATGTGGCTTATCATGGATCATCAATTCAGGGATCAATGCCGACAGGTCAAGAAATAGCTGTAAAGACGCTTTCAAGAGGGTCGGTACAACCTTGTTCAGCTTTTTGGATATTGCATTTATGGTAAAAGAGATGCTGATATATATACAAGTATATGCCAAACAAAAGTCTAGACTACATTTTATTTGGTAATCAGACCATCACTTACTTGTTTCATTTTATGTTTAGTATGAAAAGACATAACCACTTTCTGTATGTATTGGCCAGATTCAACCAGATGCATGCTACTAGATTGGAAGAAGTGTTTCAATATAATCGAAGGAATCGCCCAAGGATTGCTTTACTTGCACAAACACTCAAGATCAAAAGTAATTCATAGAGATCTTAAAGCTAGTAACATACTACTTGATGAAAATATGTACCCCGAAATTTCTGATTTTGGTATGGCAATGATGTTCACACAGCATGAAGTTGGACGAGTTGTTGGGACATTGTAAGTCTTATATAAACAACGTATTCCTATTTGTCTTTCAGTTTTGTTGCTAATCATGCATTGATGTATGTACTAACTAATAAAAGGTTCTTTTTCATTTGGTACAGTGGTTACACGTCTTCTGAGTATGCTATGCAGGGAATTTTTTTTCTTTCTGAAAAATCAGATATCTTTAGTTTTGGAGTGTTGATGCTTGAAATCATAAGTGGTAGGAAAAGCAACAGCTTCCACACTGCTCATTGTGCGCTCAATTTAGTAGGATATGTATGTCATGCAATTCTCTCAGTTATACTTGTATTGATTTTTGTTTTTTATTTTTCATGTGAATGTAAATAAATTATGTATCCTAAATGGATACAATCTTGTTTCAGGCATGGGAGTTGTGGCAAGAAGGTGCAGGAGTACTAGAATTGATGGACGCAACTCTAACTGATTCGTGTGTTGAAAATCAATTTTTAAGATGCATCCATGTTGGTCTGCTATGCGTCGAAGAAAATGCAGAACTTCGGCCAACCATGTCAGATGCCATACTTATATGCTGACAAATGAAAGCTTGCCTTACCTATACCAACAAGACCATCATCTTTTCCAGTAAGGAATTCGGCTGGAGTAAATATAAGAGGAAATGAATCCGAAAAGATATCACAAAATGGCTTGTCCAATTCCCTTATTGTAGGACGGTGAAGACACTCAATATGCTGTGGAAGAAGGTGGTTAGCCAGCTAATATGTCCTGGTTGAGTTTGATCAACTTGAGTTTGCTGAGGGATTCTTTGTGCTTTGTGTTCTTTACGTAAATAAAGTGTCATACATGTATATAACAATATATCTCCTCTGTATCATACTTGTAATTATGTAATAGGAAATTACGTGTATAACAAGGGTTACTGTAATATATGTCTAATCCGGAGCAGTTAGAAGAAAAAAGTTCAACCACCTTACGACGTTTTATGAAAGTTTCAATCATTTTAAGATGATTTATGAAAGTTAGTGAAAAACAACTTTCATAAGTTAAAAATGGAGTTACTATGAAAGCTAAAAATAAAATAGCTCATTATCTAAGCACCTTAGGTCTTCAACTCGACTTTCTCGATTACAAGATCCATTGAAGTTGACTTCTTCACAATGCTTGCATCACGTGAGATTTTCTGCTATCGCCATGGCCATTATTCCAAGGTTGATTTTTGTGTACCAAAGCCATTGACGGCTTTCGAGTTGGTTGGGTTTGGGTGATGATGCCATTGGGACCAGATGACCCCCTTTCTCTTTGCTTTTTTTTTTTTGTTCTTTTCTTTTCTTTTGGCGGCTTGTAATAAATGAGATCTGATTCCATTCCCTATTATACCCAACTATTTTAACCATGTGTCAAAAACCCCAAAACGTAAACGTGTTTCCTTCTTCCTAAATTGCGAAGATTGCCAAAGTGTTAGCCGCTCCTCACCACCAACAACAACCCAAAGTTCAAGTCTTGAAGAAGAGAAATCATAGGTTTGACCTACACCCAAGTTCTCTATTTGATCTCAGGTTGAATTTTTCTACCACCTTTGAGCTTTTGGTCAATTGGGTTTTATGGTCTTTGAGAGAAAGGTGGGTGAATTGGGTTGAAGGTGTTTGCTGAAAGTCCTCACTGAGAATGAAAGGTGATTTCTTTAATGCTCAAAATAGCTGTAAGTGGAAAAAAGCTACATGCTTGTCACTCCCCTCTCTATCAATCAAACAAAAATCTGATTAATTAAAGCAAAAAACTTTAATTTATGTGATGCTCTGTCCCGCTTGCTACAGTTGACCATTTACTTTATAGCAAGACATTGGTTTTGAGGGTCTCTAGAATATTTGGCTTTTTTGGCTGTACAGCGCAGCAAAAAAAAAAAAAAAAATCGGCATAGATTTTATCATTAGGATTTTGGAGGAGTACTCTGTGGTTTTGGTGATTTAGCAGTTATGGCTGGCGGTGTCGATTTGATTTTCTTGATGTTTATGTGGAGCTTGTGGAGTACTTGTGATGGTGTAACAAACACACTGAAACCAGGTGAAAGTCTAGATTCTTCAAGATCATTAGTTTCTGCAAATACGAAGTTCACTTTGAATTTTCGTGTTTATGAGCATGATGCAAACTTGAGTTACTTGGTTATAAAGTGGAATGCGAGTCATAACTATGCGTGGGTTGCGAATAGAGAAACACCCATTTTGTACCCTTTTGGAGTTCTTACATTGGACAGGAACTACACATTAAAGATTACTGACAGAGATGGGGATGCTGTGGTGCTTTACTCTCCTGATTCGGAGACTATAAGTGGTGATGCTGTGGCTACTCTTATGGATGATGGGAATTTTGTGCTGCAAGAAGTGAGTGATGATGGATCGGTGAAGAGGGATTTGTGGCAGAGTTTTGATTATCCTGGAGATGTGCTTCTGCCAGGTATGAAATTAGGGGTTAACCGTAGTAATGGGCATAATTGGTCACTTTCGTGCTGGTTAACTGAGAAAAGTGCAGTGCCAGGACCTTTCACTCTCGATTGGGACCCTGATGGACACGAATTGAAAATTAAGCGGCTTGGGGTCGTGTATTGGAGTAGTGGAGTGTTTCGAGATGGGAGTTTTGAAAATATTAAGCAGAAGAGGTATAATTTTAGCATTGTTTCAAAGAAGAATGAAGACTATTTCAGTTACACTGCTTTAGATGAAAATGCTGTATCAGAGTGGCTGCTAACCACAATAGGGCGACTCAAAGACTTTGATGAATCAATTGATATTGCAAAAGCAGATTCCTGTTATGGGTATAACACTGACGATGGATGCCAGATTTGGGACCAGCCAACTAAGTGTGGGCGTTCTGGTGATGTATTTGAGCAAGAAAATGGTTACTTTAATCCAACAGATGCTAGCGGCTCTACTGTAACATCAACAAGTGATTCAAATACAAGTCTCAGTATTAGTGATTGTAAGGCTGCTTGTTGGGCAAATTGTAACTGTCGTGGATTCATCTTTCTGTTTCCTAATCAGACTGGATGCCGGTATTGGACTGGAAACTTGAAATTCATTGCAGACAGCGCAGGTTATAGTTCAAGTGTTGTATATTTTTTAACAACAAAGTCAGACAGGAGCTGTAAGTATACACATCCTTAGCTTGTTTATTTTGAGCATGTTTGTCAAAACTCAAAACTATAGCTGGTATATGTAACTCAATATATAGCTAATTGTTAGCCTATGCAGCGCATATGTGGATATGGATTGGCGCTGCTATTGGCGCTTCTGTATTTTTAATGGCGGTTTGCATCATCTGCTGTCTATTAAGAAGAAGAAAACTCTCCCTTTTTGGTAAGTTCTTAAACATAATGAATTTTTACAGATGATTTCCCAGATTTGAACAACAAAATAATTTTCTATATTGTTCTAATAGGGAAGAACAAAGCAAAGATTGATGAGAAGGACCTGCTTGACTTAAGGGGATCTGATATATCAACTGATGTCCACGGGATTCAGAATGATGGATCGATGGGACATGATTTAAGAGCATTTAGCTATGAATCTGTCATGGCTGCCACAGACTACTTCTCCTTACAAAGCAAGCTAGGAGAGGGGGGCTTTGGACCTGTTTATAAGGTAAGTTTGAGGTAATGAGTAGTAATTTTCTAATTACGTGTTAAATGAAACTGATCATATGGCTTTTTACGGATCATCAATTCAGGGAAAATTGTCATCAGGGCGAGAAGTAGCTATAAAGAGGCTTTCAAGAGGTTCAGTACAGGGAACAGCAGAGTTTAAAAATGAATTGATACTCATATCTGAACTCCAACATACTAACCTTGTTCAGCTCTTGGGATATTGCATTCATGGTGTAGAGAGGATGTTAATATACGAGTATCTTCCAAACAAAAGTTTAGACTACATCTTATTTGGTAATTAGCTATGTTTTCATCTAAGTACTTGTTTCATCTGAGTTTCAGTGGTGAAAATACATAGATTTTGTCCTGTTAACTAAGAACTCTATATATTGGTCAGATTCTACCAGAGGCATGCTACTAGATTGGAAGAAGCGTTTCAATATAATTGAAGGAATTGCTCAAGGATTGATTTACTTGCACAAATACTCGAGATTGAAAGTAATTCATAGAGATCTTAAAGCTAGTAACATACTACTTGATGAAGATATGAATCCCAAAATTTCTGATTTTGGTATGGCAAGGATTTTCACGGTTAATGAAGTTGAGGCAAATACTAATCGGATCGTTGGCACATAGTAAGTCATACATTAGCAACATATTCCTACTGTTTCTTTCAGTTTTGGTTGCTAATCATACATTTATGTGTGTCTGCACTAAAAATAGGTTCTTTTTCATATGGTACAGTGGTTACATGTCTCCTGAGTATGCTATGGAGGGAATTTTTTCTGGAAAATCTGATGTCTTTAGTTTTGGAGTGTTGATGCTTGAAATCATAAGTGGTAGGAGAAACAACAGCTTCCACAATGCTCATCGCTCGCTCAATTTAGTAGGATATGTATGTCATGCAATTCTCTCAGTTGTAATGAATTTCTTTTTCCTTTGATGTGTGAATTTTTGATAATTTAGAGAATACAATCTTCTTTCAGACATGGGAGTTATGGAAAGAAGGTGCAGGACTTGATTTAATGGATCCAAGGCTAAGCGATTCATGTAATAGAGATCAACTGCTAAGATGCATACATGTTGGTCTATTATGCGTGGAAGAAGATGCAGAACATCGGCCAACCATGTCAGATGCCATATCACTGTTGACAAATGAAAGCTTGCCATTACCTACACCAACAAAACCAGCATTTTTCCCAGTAAGACGTGTGGCTGAAGTTGATGTAAGTGGAAGCAAATCAGAAATTTCGTCAAATGACTTGTCAAACTCCTTTGTTATTGGGCGATGAAGGCTTTAACATATGTTTGGTGTGCCTCAAAATTATACTTACATGAATGTGATTGTAGTTTGTTCAGAAAAGTTACTAGCTGGAACTGCATATGTGCAAAAGTTGCCCTGGCAGAGTTGGAACAACTGAGGACTTCTTTGTGGTTTGTGTTCCCCTGTACAAAACTTTCTTATACATCAACACATCTCCTCTGGATTGTAGTTTGTACGTGATAGTTAATTGACGTGTATACCAAGAGTTACAGTTGTTTTGATACTTGATGTATATGATGTGCACAAGTTTCCTGTCATTAACATCTTCAGCACTGCTGTCGTGATTATGAGATGCCTTGAGTGCTTACTGCTCTGTTTTTCATTTTTAAAAGTAAAAGTTGTTCAATTTCCTTTTGTACTGCTTAGTTCAATAATTTATATATGAATTTTGACATGGAGCTGCTCTCATTCCTGCGCATGAATGGTGACTGCTGATTGTTGCACCAGCAGTTTTCTGGAGTATTCTATGTATCCTCTTTTCTTATACTCATTTTCCAGAATTGTTGTTTATTCTAAATGCGAGCAGAGAAGGAAACACGATGTTTATCAGTATTAGGCTTCAACCCACTCAAGCTAATGTTAGATTTTGTTCGCCAGCGTTTCACTCAGACTAACAGAACCAGTTGACTTTCTTGATATCTTTGCTCAGTTTTTCAAGGATGTGGACTTGTTATGCTGGAAAGGATACACTGAAGCTAGGTGACACTCGGATTCGTCAGGTTCTTTAGTTTCTGCCGCAGGGAAGTTCATTTGGCCTATTGGGTATATGAGGCTAAGTAGGGATAAGGTGGGATGATAGTAAAAATCATGCATGGATTGCCAACCCAGAGACCTATTTTGTACGAGAAACAATATCTGCTACATGGTCAAAACGAATTTGAATTACGCTTAGAATTTGGTTTGTACATTTTACTGTGAGATTCTGATCCTGAATCAATGTGCAGTTGTTCATTTCAGGCTTAGGGGTTACGAAAAGAAGGTCGGGGGCCAGGACAAATGGATTCAACAGTAGGAGATTAACGTGGTATGTGCTAAAGATTGACCATGAAGATGCATCCATGTTGGTATGCTTCCCGGCACCAAGTTTCACACTTTCACCACATCCAAGCGGGCTGGCCGCTTTGGTGTTGTGATAATTGAAATTGGGTTCACAATTGCAACCAAACTATGCCACCAACCCAACAACCCTTAGTCTTGAGTCTTAACGAAATAATAACTGCCAGCAACCCACTTCAACAATACAGTTCTGTTTTCCATCGTTCTTTATTTTGTAATTATTATACTTGACAATTTCCTACATTAGTGAGACTCTAGTGATTGACCTTTCTGGGAAGGAGTTACCTGACCCAGACAGAAGTCCTTTGTATGCATGTGAATCCTCAGACTTCGTTCAATCGAACTTCTCCCCTCACCAAAAAGATAACCAAAAAAAAAAAAAAAATACACCTGTTTTGCGCAGAAAAGTGGGAAGAGCCGGTTCGAGTGACTTGTGGAAACCTGAAATCTTGAAAGTTTCAGCCTTTCAAAATCACTCCAGCCCCTTCTTTTCTCCGCCCTCAAAATCCTACAACAGCTAATGAGTTCATTGCAGTTTCAGCTATCTAATAGGCCGGGTGAGTGAGCTCTGTAATTCGAACTTGGATGTTTCAATCTGTCATCTTTCGTTGGTCCATTAGTCTCTCTCTTTACAATATTGGATGTGTAAGCAGTAAATTTGATGGGTGTAATGTGATGCTGCAGAGGCAGAGGCACTTTGCCTGTGATGTGCTGAAAAGATGCATGGCTCAAACTTTACAGTGGGCTGCATTGCTTCTTATGACTGCTTCAGTGTTCCTTTTTCCACTAGCGTGTCAACTGTGCATGTATCTATTGCACGGCCTTTAGGTCTATATGTGGAACTCAGGATTAGTGATAACATGCAATAATCACTTCTACGATTCAGTTACTCAAAAGAGAACTTATACTTACTCCACTAGGGACTTTATTTGCCTTAACAAAAACATTTTCTTAGTTAGTATCATCTTTAACTCTTATCTGCCCTCTGCTCTTTTTGCATATGTCTTGTTCTTTACTGTAATTGTTTGGTCTTTCAAGTTAGAATTTTATATACGGATTTACTGATAATTTGTTCTCATCAGGATTTTGTTTTTGCATGTCTGTGACAAAGATAGATTATTGGGGATTCATGTTTAGAATTAGCATTAGCAGTCTCAACATTTTTCTACTGCTCAGTTTTTCCTGCATGATGTGGACTTATAGTGGTGCTGAAAACATTGGGGACTCACTAAAACCAGGAGACATTCTCAATTCTACAAATAGCTTAGTTTCTTCTTCTTCTGGGAAATTCACTTTGGAATTCTGGACAAATGGTACCATCTCCAGCTACCTAGTTACACTGCCCGGTAATGGTCCAAACCAAGCATGGGTTGCCAACCGAGACATGCCTATTCCATATCCAACTGGAGTTCTTACCTTGGACATGAACAACACATTGAAAATCACAACCCAAAAAGGTGGTGATCCACCTATAGTGCTTCACTCGGCTCCGAAAAGTATTAGTGTAGTGGCTACCCTTTTGGATTCTGGTAATTTTGTCCTACAAGAAGTGAACTCTAAGAAGGTGTTGTGGGAAAGTTTTGATTATCCAGCAGACACATTTTTAGCAGGCATGAAATTAGGGGTGAACCATAAGACTGGCAAAATTTGGTCAATTACATCATGGAAAACTCACACCAACCCAGAGATGGGAATTTTCAACCTTGATTGGGACCCAAATGGACACCAATTGGAGCTTAGAAGACGTGGGGTAGTTTATTGGAGAAGTGGAAAATTTACAAGCAACAGATTTGAGTTTATTTTACCTTATGAAAGGAGGTACAACTTCAGCATGGTTTCAAATGGGTATGAAGACTACCTCACTTACGCTGCTCTAGAGGATCAAACTAATGAACCAGAATGGATCCTAAGATTTCAGGGGAGACTTTATGATAATGATGACCAAGTCGGTATTGTAGAAGCAGACATGTGTGATGGGTATAACACTGATGGAGGGTGCCAGAGAAGGGACCGGACACCAGGCTGTACAACAGGGTTTGGGTTTAGCAATAAGTTTGAGCGAAAAAATAGTTCCTTCAAACCAAGTACCTCCTCCTTGTCTAGTTCAATATGCCCGTACCGGCTTAATTTTGCTTCAGATAAAAATTACAGCAGTAGTAGTACTGATTGTCAGGCTACATGTTGGCAAGATTGTGATTGCATTGGATATGACTTTCTATTTGATAATCAGAATGGATGCCCATTTTGGAGTGTAGATTGTCACTTCTCTGAAGACCTACTCGTTCGGCTACTACAACTGGTTTTGTAGTTATGACAAGACCACCAACGATAAGAACATCATCATCTCGCAAAAAGGGCAAGTCTACTTGTAATCTTTGTCTGTCCTATATATATATATATATATATATATATATATATTTCAAGAATTGTTCTTACAAAGAATCAACCTTACTGGAGAATCATATATTAGCATATATTAGTCATCTAAAGTTCTGGACTAGACTAACTATGACAATCTATACATGAGAATGTAAATACAGAATAACTGAAACAATCATGGTCATAATCAAATGGTACGTTAAACAATTTGGAAGGATAATTCTTATTTAAGACTTCGATGATTCAGATCATTGGATAATATTGTGAGATGGCCCTAACAATGCCAATTCCTTTTTGATTCAGAGGAAAAGATATCCCTATCAAAAGGGAACTCCGGCCATTATATACTATAACTAAATATATTGCTAATTAATTGTTCCCCTCTTGATACAGCACATGACTCGATATTGATTGGCACAGCTATTGCTGCGGCTTTACTGGTAATGGTGCTTTGTATCTTCTGCTGTCTACTGAGAAGAAGGAAAATGAAACTTTCAGGTACATATATTCTTTAAGTACGATGTTTACTTGTTAGGCACATTGAATTTGATCACATTATCTTTGACAAGTTGTTGCAACAAATTGAAATTTTTAAAGTTTCAATACTAATCTAATTGTATAGGTAAGAACAGGACGAAGATTTATCAGAAAGAACTGCTTAGCTTCATGAGATCTAATAGACCAACCGATGTGGATGGACTTCAAATTGATGGAAAGATGGGGCAGGATTCAAGTGTATTTAGCTATGCATCTGTATTGGCTGCCACATGCAACTTCTCTGAAGAAAACAAACTGGGACAAGGGGGATTTGAACCGGTTTACAAGGTAATTAAGTAATGGTTTAATAATTATGTGTATTTCTATTTTTGTTAGTAGCTGAAAGATATAATAGGTTTCTTCTTTATTACCTAGACATCTGAGCAGAAATATAATAGTTTATGATCTGATGATCTAAAGTTTTACTATTAATTTCAGGGAAAATTGGTGACAGGAGAAGAAATAGCTGTGAAGAAGCTTTCAAACTCTTCAGGGCAAGGCGTGTCAGAGTTCAAGAATGAATTGATCCTCATATATGGGCTGTGTTTGGGGGAGCTTTTCAGCTCTTGTGCTTATAAGCCCAGTTCAAATTGGCGTTTGGTAACTAAGTTTCCTAGCAGCTTTTTTCAGAAGCTGTTGTGGCTTCCTTAGATAAGCAGAAGCTGCAGTCTGCAGCTTCCAAAAGCCAGAAGCCACCGAAGTACTATAGCGGTAGTTACTGTAGATAAATGAAATCTCCAAAACACCGAAAATTGCCCTTCCTAGCTGAAACAATTTCAGCTCAACCATTGTTCCCCATCTCTTTCCCTCATCACTGTTCCCCATCTCTTTCCATCATCACGGTCGCATCATCACCTCCCTTGCTCCCCATCTCTCTCCCTCATCACAGACGCCATTTTCTTTTTCCTTTTTCTTCTCTCTCCTTTTCCTTTGAATACCAAACTTTTCTGCGTCTTCTTCGCGTCTTCTTCTGGTTTGCTCGGCAAGGCGCAAGGGTGGGGCTGTGCAAGCGAGCTCGGCAGGCGCGAGGGCGGGGCTGCATAGGTGATCTGGGTTGAGGTCGAGATCGGTGGATCTCAAGGGCGGCTCCAATGGTACTCGGTCTGGCTGTCTGGCGGCTGTGGTGGGATCTGCGCAGGGCTGGGTAGGTGAAGGTGGGCTGCTGCAAGGAGGGGAGTGAGGCCAGTCGTGCGCGCGGCTGAGGCTCTATACATTTTTTTTTGTTTTTTTTTTTTTTTTGTTTAGGGTGGCGGCAGAGAAAGAAAAAAAAATTCTAAGGGTTTAGGTTTTTTTTCTTTTCGAAGTTAAGAATAAGGCAAAATAATCTCTAATGTCTAATTTGGTCATTCCACAAACAAAAAGTACAAGTCAGTTTGAGTTTACCAAACACTTCGTCATTACTTTTGCCACTGACAGCACTTATAAAAAGTCAATTTACCAAACACTTAGCTGTTTTGCTTTTCAGCCACTTATTCTCATAAATAAATTGAAGTCAGCTTTTCTGAAAAGCACAGCCGTACCAAACTCAGCCATGAACTTCAACACACAAACCTTGTTCGGCTTTTTGGATTTTGCCTTCATGGTGAAGAGAGGATGTTGATATATGAGAAAATACTAAACAAAAGTTTGGACTACTTATTTGATCGGCAAACTAAACTTAGTACTTGGTTTCATTTGTTCTTGGCTAGAAATGCATGTGCATATGTTTTTGTTCTTTAATTTTTAATCAACTCCCTATGTTGGACAGATTCAACAAGAGGCATGTTCCTTGAATGGAAGAAGCGTTTCAATATAATTGAAGGAGTTGCTCAAGGGTTAATTTACTTGCACAAATACTCAAGATTGAGGGTGATTCATAGAGATTTAAAAGCTACTAATATCCTACTTGATGAAAATATGAACCCTAAAATTTCCGACTTTGGTATGGCAAAAATCTTCACGCATAATGAAATGGAAGCAAATACTAGTAGGATTGTGGGAACCCGGTAAGTGAACAATGTTTATTCTTAATTATCACATGTTTAATTAGTTTTATTTTGGTAGCTAAGCATGAAATTTTATAGGTCATCATTAATAAGTTCTAATTAACTCATCGATGTTTTGGTTTGTTGCAGTGGTTACATGCCTCCCGAATGTGCCAATGAGTGAACTTTTTCTATAAAAACTGATGTCTACTGTTTTGGGGTATTACTGCTTGAGATTATAAGTGGGAGGAAAAGCAATAGCTTCCACAATGATGATCATGTGCTCAATATAGTAGGATATGTATGTATGTCAAACAAATCTTTCTGATACAGTACTGTGTTAGATCAGTACCTGATATTTTTGTATGAATATCCTTGCAGGCATGGAGATTATGGAAAGAAGGTACATGGCTAGAATTAATGGATCCAACATTCGGCGATTCATGTAATAGGGATCAATTTCTAAGATGTGTCCATGTTGGTCTACCATGCGTTGAGGAAAATGGAGAGGATCGGCCGACTATGTTAGAAGTGATACACGCGTTGATGAACGAAACCATGGCACTACCAGCACCTACAAAGCCAGCATTTTGTATAGAAAGAACAGCAGTCATGACTAGTGGTATGGGGGTGGTACGGGACCAGAAATCGAATCCCTGAATGGTTTGTCCATTTCAGAATTCACTGGACGTTAGTTGAAGATACCATATTTGTGTTGTGCATGTAGCTTCTGAAATTATTGTGGTCAGGCTAATGGCTACGGTGGGTATAGCAGTGCTCAGGTACGGCAAGTCCAGCAGCAGTAATTTTGATGGTTGGCTATTTAATTTTTTTTTTTTTTGGCAAACCTCGATGAAACGAGAATAATTTATTGAAATGAAAAGAAAAAAGAGTACATCATAACCGGCAAGGGGAAGACAACAACCTGGCCCCTCGGAAATTGAAGATACATGCCTCTTCAAGAACAATAAAACTACAAACTAGCTGAATCGAAAATTAGGAAGACCTAAATGGTCTCTAACACAAAAAGAAGTAGCAAAGTGTGGTATCGAATCCCACCAAATCAGATCAGACAACGAAGCACCAAAATTCGCTAAAGCATCAGCCACCTGATTTCCTTCCCTATAAATATGTGAAGAACGAAAGTGCATTTGAGAAATCCAATGAAGACAATTCCCCCACTCTACTTGGAGTTGCCAATGTACCATATGAAGAGAGCAAAGGAAAGTGAGAACAAGCTAGGGATGAATCAACTTCTAACCATACCTGCTTCCAATCTTGAACCCAGGCCAGCTCTATAGTTTTGATTACCGTCATTACTTCAGCTGCAACTGCAATTGGGCTATTTAATTGAAATGTCGTGTATCTCTTGAAACATGAGCTAGTAATGGTCTCTTATGACCAACGGCAGCAGCAGGAATAGCTCAAGTTTTTTTTGGTCGACAAATGCAGGAATAGCTCAAGTTGGACAAATGCTTTGGGCCTGTTTGGATTGCTTAAATCCTAGTAGTTTGCAATATCTATTTTGGTCGTATATAATTAGTATTTTAGTGCGTGCTAGATGCTCCTCCTAATTACTTTTTGATTCTGAGTGGTCTTAAATTTGGCTTGTTTATTATTGTCTACTTTCTGCCTGTGGGATTAACCTTTTTGGTCATAGTGTTAAAGCTAAAGTAGCTTATATAACCTTATTTTTGTTGGTTTTATTGCAGTTGAGTATTTTATTGCCTCCCAAATTTTTGTTGAAGGGTCAATCAAAGTATTATGGCAAGAAATTTTTAGTTTGGGGTCGATAAATCTCCTAAAATTTTCAAAATCAATAACATCTTCATTTTCACTAATTATTGACCATTAATAAATTTTTTATTGAGAGGATATAACAACTTAACAGCTTTGATTGCCCCGCAGTAAACGTTTATCGGGCAATAAAAGTTTATTGGGGGCAATAAAAGTCTCTACAACCTCCGTGAGGTTCCGGTAAACCCAATAAACTTATTGCCCCCTATTAAAAATTTTATTGGGGGCTACAAAAGTTTATTGGATTTTATTAGGTGGCAATAAAAATCTCCGGTGAATTATGAAATCTTGGAATACCTCTCTGGGTATCTCCGGCAAGGTTTCTGGTGAAGTTCGGTGAACAGAATCCGCGTGGGCGGTGACTGAATTCCGGCGGTCGGTGACTAGAGTCCGGTAAAGTCTCCAATGACTTCTCTCTCTTTAAATGAGAAAGAGAGATGGGGCAAAATTGTCTAAAAAATAAATAAAGATAATAAATAAAAAAACTTAATTAGGTATTAGAACAAAAAATATGGAATTTATTGGGTAAGTAGACAATCTTATAAGATATTTGGGTAAGTAGGGTTAATGTAGCTCAAATTTATGTAAATAAACATTTTTCTAATTTTTTGGCCTAGTTTTTTCAACTTATTTAAAATTTCTTCGAAAGGGTATTAATTATGAAAAGTATTAAACGGGGAAAGTGAACAAGGAAACATGGTAGTCCCGGGTTACACTTCCATTATAACTCAGACTGACTAACAAGCTTGTCTTTCCTTAATTTAAGTTTGTGGAGGTTCCATTAATTACCTAATAAGTAATAACTTTAGCGTCCAAACATTCTTAATTAATTGTACCTTTATGTTAACCTATGCTCACCGATGAGCATTTCATTTCGATCACTCCAAGTCTCCAACCTCGTTTTCTCCCAGCACTCGGTTCCTTTTGGCAAAATCCTATTATCACTCCGATTGTTGCAGTTGCCGCTGAGAGGTATTTTTCTATGAGTGTAAGATTTAATCGATCCTCACTTGAATGTTATTTTTAAATATTTTTAATTTCTTAAAACTATGGTTCCCTCTAAACAAGAGTAGTTCATTCGTAAGGTTTCATATAATTAATCATTTTTGTTTACGAAGGAGGCTTCTTATATTTCTCATTAATTAATCACTTTTCTTTTTCTTTGTATCCAATTTTCTTTTTATGTTAATGATTTTTGGACGCAGATTTAGTGCATGGATCTCTTTCTCTCTCCATTTTTTTTTGGTCAGTAGTTCATTTTGTAATTTTAAGAGATCAATGATTAATAGTTGTAGCTTAGTAGCATACAGAAAATTCCCGCTAAATAAAACAAAGAGACCGTAGGTGTTTGAGCACAGAGAGCAATGACAACGGACCGGATCCTCTTCATAGGATCTAGCAAAGGCGCGATCTCTCGTCGTTGAGCAAGGTCTTGGGGTGAGGCAGGGGAGGTAGGTTGCGGCTTGGAGCAAGTGTTTTCGAGGTTGTCGTTTAAGCAGCAGAGGAGGAGTCGACGCGAGCCTATTCTATTGCGGTGGCGATTGGAATAGACACGGGGTTTTAACGTGGCGATCGTGGATTAGCTGAAGAGGAGGTCTCTGCTGTTGCGGCGGCGGTTCGAGCCAAAATCAGGAAAGTCTATGTTGTGGAATCGAGGTTTCAATTAACTGTTTTTTTTTTTTTCACTCAATTCCGGAACCGATCGAGCTTCTCCTGATCTACTCTTGGTTGCCGAAGGGAGGTGGCGTTGATGCTGCATTGGAAGGGTCGTCCGCCGGAAAACGCGACGGCGATGGTGATGATTGGCAGATGCAGAGGACTTCTGCTATTGTTTTCTTTTGTTGCCTTTAGGCCTGGGCTTGGAACTGGGCTTTTGGGCCTGTCAAGAGGTATGACCCTTTTAAAGGGCAGGTGCCCATAGTTGTCTAGTTGTTTTATTTAGAATAAATATCTATGCTAATAAGGGTGTCTCTATAAGCCTTTGTAGAAGTACTTGATTTCAACATTCTATAATTGTGTGCTCGGTTAAGTAGTTTAGATTGTCTAAGAGATGAAGTATTTTTGTTAACATAGTCTACTTTGAGATACAAATGTTGAAAAAGAGTAGTCGTTCTTGTACTATTTTTAACTATGAAATAGGGGGCATACAACTGGTATGTCACATCCCGAATTTTAAATAATAAATTCAAAATCTGAAACATGAATAATAATGAATACAATAACATTCTGAATTTTTTTCTCAGAAACCATCACGCCTCACACCACTCAATATTACATAAACCAAATCCTCAAGTTACTTATTACAGCACACTCTCACCAAATAAAATAGTTTATCTCATTGAGCATAATAAACCTCACAATACAACGCTGTAAATCAATACTATCACTCAAAACGGCACGATCACCACCCTGGTTCTCCTGACCTGTAGGATTATTCGCTACACCGTTACCGGGATTGCAACAACACAAAACCCAGTAAACTTTTGAAAGCCCGCATGAGTAAATTTAGAGATTGTATCATTTAAGTTAATAATAAAAACACACAAAGTAACTCCAAAATATACTGAAACATAAAGGAAATAATACTCTCAAGACTCTCTTTTAAAACTCATACTTATGAGTCTCAAGTAACATCAACGTTACCCTCATAAGACCACTCAACATTTGGCAGACAAACTAAAGCTTTAACTGATCGTAACCACCAGCCTAGCGCGAGAGCGTGGTTCACAATTATAATGCTATTAGCAACCACCAGCCCGGTACAAGAGCGTGGTTCACTGATAGTATCATGGTCACACTCATGACCTATTGATCTCCACAAATCAAAACAATTTATTGTTTCTCAAACAATAAAACTCAACACCTTTCTCAATATATTGTTCTCGAAATGTAAACATCCAAACAATAATAGCAACACAATCATGCATATTGTTTCCTCAACATAATCCATCAATAAATATATATCATCACTTAAATAATATATATATAGACATTCACACAGGAATGCCTATTAATACCAATTATAGTTCACATGCATTAAAACAAAATTCAATTTATATTTAAATTCATTTTGTTACCTGTGAGCCGCAGCCCTATGAACTGTAGTCAATCAAGTTTATATTATTTCAAACAAATCTTTATTTTATTAAAACAATTTCCACACATTCACAATTCAATATGAATCACTAAATTTCGGTTCGTAAATGAATCATGTGCAATTTACTCACCTCGATATTCCCACTGCGTCTTCAATTTAACACAATTAACCCCGAAAGCGCTCACCAAAGTAAAAAACCGTCAATCACCTAATCAAATACGATAATTAACTTAGCGTACAATTCAAAAACGCACTTATATGAGGATTCTACAGTCGGATCTTCACCCGTGACCACACAAGGTTATCGGGACAGTCCTACGATCATCATATCAAAACTACATGTCTATCGGATGTTCAATCTTCACAGATCACAAATCAAACGATTGAAATTAATCGAAATCGTAAAATTCATAACTAATTCATACGATATCCAAAATTTACATGTTATATATAAAAAATGATCGTATCGACATGTAGAATCTAAAAATGAGCAGAAAGTACTCTTGGGGTGGTCGGCACCACTACAGTGGCGGCGGCGCCGCCATACCAAAGTCAAAATTTGTCAAAACTCTCAACATCAAAGTTCTTCATCTCAACTCCAATTACAACTTTCATAATTAACACAAAGTCTAGGAGCCGAAATTTACCTCAAGAGGAAAGAGGCCGAAATCCCCCAAAATCGATCAAATCTGAAATTCGTCTTCCTCAGGTTAAATGGAGATGTGAAACTTGGTGAGTTTATAGAGCATGGCAAGACGAACAAAGCCCAGCTGGTCTCCCCTACTTTGGCCGGAGTTGACCGTAATTTGAAGAAATGCCGGAAAAAATATCTGACCTTTGCTTTGATTCGTTGTCTATGGTGAATGATAGGATGCAAGACATATATGTATAGAAAGCTTGTTTCAAGGAGAAGAGAGAGGGACAAGCGGCTCATCGATTGGTGGCTGGAGGAGGAAGAAATCAGCCTATGAAGGAAGGAGCAGCTCGGGCAATTTCAGCTCGAGTTGTGCAGTTTCTCTGCCTTGTAGCGACTTCCACTGTTCTTTTTTCACTTCGATGTCTTCTAGAAAGTTTTAAATGACTTTAAGGCAAGCAGAATTACTTTCGGAATCAAGTCGATTGGTGGCCTAAAGAGGAAGATATGGTCGGAAGAAGAGAAGCCCAGATTTTTTGTCAAAAATTGGGGAGAGGGAAGAGAGCTCGGGGGGCTGAGACGCAAAAATGAGAAAATTCTGGACTTATGAATAAATCCCGAATTTTTCTATATTTATACTAAAATCTCCAAACTTCAAACCGTCATAACTTATTCATACGAACTCCGGTTTTTGTGCTTTACAACTTTGATGAAGGAAGTATTCTCAAATTCCCTACATACAAAAGGTCAATTTTGATGAAGGAAGTATTCTTAAATTCCCTACGTACAAAAGGTCAATTTTCACGACCCTCTAAATAACGTTCGTTTTGAAAATAAAATTCATTCGAAACTCATTTCCTCATACAACAATATATGAAGCAAGCCCAAAATCCATAATTCATATTATTAAACAAATATTGAATTACATAAATTAATTATATGAAAATTCAGGGTTTTCACATGGTATCAGTGGTATGTATTCTTTAGTTGAAAAAAAAATACAAAAAATTCCAGAATAATCTACCTTTATTTTCCAGTATCTCGATCGGATCTCTCTTTTTGTCTATCTGATAAATCTGTGTTTAAAACTGCAATAAGAGGCCGTACAATTATGCTCAAGGGAAAAACTAGAAATGAAGACGGGATGGCTAACATCATGTATAATTTAGAAGCTTTTGAATGGGAACGATTGACATCTCTCTACATACTAGAGATGCTTTCACTCTCCCAGAAATTAACTCTCCTACCTACGCATGCTCCCTACAACAATACATTAAGGGAGCATGTGTAGAGCAATTTTTTTAATTTTATTTTTATAGTTTTTTCTTAACTTTTAACTTAGAAACTTATTAAGAGAAATATTTTTGTACATCTTATCAAGTAGCAGCCGTCTCCTCTCTCTCTAAACTATGGTTAGGGTTTTGACGCTTGCGAATTTTCTTTCCAACAGCAATGGCTGCAAGGCTTGCTTCCTCTCTTGCTATCGCTGATGGGAAAAACCTTTTGATTTGCTTCCTTCCAAGGGTTGGAAAGCTTCTCACTACAAGAGATTACACACGTAGGTCTTTCCTGGGCATGTTTCGTTCTACATGGAGAATCAATGGAACATTGCGAGTTGAGGAGACTGAGGAAGATGACTGGGTATTATTTTCTTTCTCAGATCCAACTGAGAGGGTTAGGGTTTGGAAGGGAGGCCCCTGGGGTTTTAACGGAGCCCCAATAACACTGGCAGAGTATGATGGTGTGAGCCAAATCTGGGAGGTGCAACTGAAATCATATCCTACTGGATGACGTTGATGGGCGTGCCTCCAGCCTTTCGCTCTGAGTGTATTATGAGACTTATTGGGAGCACATTCGGTGAGTTCAAGGAGTATGACAGAAGTGCTTTTCAATCTGCGGTTTTACACATCAGGGTGGAGATAGAGTTTGCAAAACCACTCCTATTCAAAAGGCGGTTTTGGGTGGAGGACAACGTTCATTTCCTGGTAAAATTCAAGTATGACAAGTTATTTGGGAGGTGTAGACGGTGTGGCTTTGTCACCCATGTTAGGCTGCCATGCTCGGGTCCCGAGTTGGAGAAAGATGCAGATGAGTTGATTGGCACGGTGGTGCAACCTTCAGCGATGGCCGTCCTACGTGATGAGTCCGAGCTGAGTTCAGTAGCAACTAGGGTTTTGGCAACTGGTCAAACCCTAGTACTCAGGCACAGATCCCTCGAGGTATCCTAGATGTTTGTCTCCCTCAATCTGTATTAGCAGGGCGTCATGCAAGGAAGCATGTGCAGATAAGAGAGATTGAAGAACCGCTGCAAAATGTTGCACCCATCACTGGACAACGTCCCGACAGAGAGAGGGAGATGAGGCAATGCTTTCTCCAAAAAAATTGCGCTTGAGTTTAGCAGTTGGTAAAAAGAACTTCGATGCAGTAACTATGGGGTTATTGGATGGGCCATCTAGCAATACTGAGCAACCAAAGAAGAAGAGAGGTCGTCCGGTGGGCAGTGTCAATAAACTGCCATATGGTATGGCAGGGAAAGGTAAGAATGGGAAGAGTGACACAGAGTCAGGAAAGAAGACTGGAAGAAAAATCCGCAAGACCAACCTAATGCCAAGGTTGTTGGCTGCTGAAGAATCTGGGCAATGGTGATGGTTCCAACCCTATGGGGAAGGAACTAGTACTTGCTTAAATCTCTATGCTTTTAGACATTCTTGTTTCAAGCCTTTTAAAATTAGAGTAATCTCTATAAGCTTTTCTAAGCTGTTTCTAATTGTTATTTGTACTATAATTGAGTGCTGTCAGATTAGACTAGATAAATGATTTTTCCTTAGGAAGCGAGGTTGTTCTTGCTTGAGTTAAGCTTGCTTTCCAACGAGCGACCCTTTAAACTTTAATGAGTTTTAGCTTTGACTTAGATAGATTGTGCGAGTTTCTTATCGGATCTCTTATGTAAGTGCATGTTAGACTCTGACCTGTTTTGTGGCTTGATCGATTATCTAATGAAATAAATTCCTATTAAAAAAAACTTATTAAGTGAGCCAATTTTAGAGTTATAGAGAATTCTTAGTAGTATTCGTTTCAAAACAAAAATTATGTGCAAGTACAATTATGTCATATTATATATGATATTATTATTCAACAATAACTTTTACTTATGAGAAGAATATTTTGAATTACATGTTTAACTTTTTTGTTTTTCCATTTTAGCACTGTACAAAATTTATAAGTGATTCTCTATTTTGATTATATGTAAACTCATTTATTTTCTTCTTCTTTTTTTCATTAAAAATTTAGAATAAATTCAAAACTAACTACAAACTAATACAGAAGTATTTTAGAAAAAATTAAGCTATTTTAACTAAAATATAATTAAAACATAGTTATCATTACTAAAAATGCTCTAACCTAGTTGTCCGCAGCTGTTATTTCATTTTTTAAAATGTGTAGAGTGCTCCACGGTGACTCAAAGCTAAATCTGTTATTTCCTTCTGCCCCCGCCCCCAGAAGCAAATGGGAAACCACGGGTCCGCAGTACCAATCGCAAATAGTTTGTAATGTCCAGGAATATAATAGTTTTGGGGCTAGAAGTTTTCAGAAAATATTATATTCATCAGGTTGCAAATTTTGTTTATGCATATATATATATATATATATATATTCTACTTATGAATTATTGCCCTTTTATTTATTTCTACCAGATGAGTTATGGATGACGAGCCTTTTGACAATTGTAGTACTGGGTGGTGCAGGTTCATGGCTAGCTGTACTCTTATCAAGTTAAATCTGTTGCTCAGCTTTTCGATATATATGTGGACTTGTAGCCATGCAGCCAGAGGAAAGAACACACTCAAACCCGGCGACACTCTTAATTCCACAAGTTTGTTAGTATCTGCAAGCGGGAAGTTCAATTTGGGTTTCCAAGTATTTGATAAAGATACAAACTCCAGTTGTCTAGCTCTGTGGTTGTACGACGACTCTAGTACGTCTCTATGGGTTGCCAACCGAAGCGCACCTATTCGATATCCAACAGGAGTTCTTACCCTGGACAAAAATAATACACTGAAAATTACCCAGAAAAATGGTGATCCTCCTGTGGTGATTTACTCAGGAAGCAGTAGTGCTACCAATAATAGCAATGTTGTTGCAACCCTTTTGGACTCTGGCAATTTTGTCCTACAAGAGCTGAACTCAGACGGATCGATCAAGCAGGTGCTGTGGCAAAGTTTTGATTATCCTACTGGCACCCTTCTACCTGGCATGAAATTAGGCGTGAACCATAGAAATGGCCACACTTGGTTGCTTACATCAAACCTTATATGGGAAAGCCCGGCACCAGGGTCGGTCACACACTATTGGGACACCAAGGAACTTCAATTGAAAATCAGCCGAAGCGGGACAGTTTATTGTAGTGGAGTACTTAGCACTGGGAAATTTGAATTTGTTTATAACTTACAGGGTGATGATGAATCTATGGCTTAGTTTGGGATTGATTTTGAAGGTGCTTTTGGACCTGCTTCTGTTTTTGGGCTTCTGCTATGCTGTTTGGTAAATTGTCTAGAAGTGACTTTTGGTCCAACTTGCTTCTCCTAGAATCTGAAATTGAGAAGCAACGAAGTACCAGCTTTGGGAAGCTGCTTATGTGGAAACACGGAGTGAGCAGGGATTGATTAAATGAAATTTACTCTTTTTTCCTATTATGTCCTCATCTTTCTAACACTTTACCTTGACCCAGAAAGCTGTTGTTGCTGCTGCTCATTCTGCTTCTTCAATGTCATTTGGGCACTGAAGCTTTTGAAATGAGTCTTGTATTGGTGCTCTTGACGATCCTTACATTCTCAGCAACATCTTCAGCCACCGATCATATCTACAATGTAGGAGACAATGTACCCTTGTTCGTCAACAAAATCGGTCCTTTGAACAACCCCAGGTAGGATATCATCTTCCTCCCACATTCCAATTTGTTTATTTCTATCTTCTCTGTAACTTTTTTATTCTATAAGAAAAGGATACCTCTTCTGGGTCCTTCTCGATATTGGTTCTCAAGTAAACAGATCGATTGTTCTTCCTACTTTCCTTCAAACTAGAATTATATAGATAGAGTGCAAACCCATATATTTTGAATCCTGCTAAAGAACTGCTTTTTAAACTTGTTCTGATAATGTTTCCAGGAAATTGTTTCTGGGTCATTTAGAATATGATGATTCTGTTTGATGACTTTGAAAAATAAGGTTTGATTAACGCTACTGTGAATGTTAGCTATATAAGGAGGGTTTGTAAACTTAATGTGAGGCTTGGGAAAGACAGGATATACATTGTTAGTGAAAGTCTCTTTGTGAATATTTGATGAAACCGGTAGTTCTATGACCCGCATTTTAATTCTTATTTTTTAACATAGTTACAAATGTAAGTAAGGAGTATTTCACATACACTCGTGCAAATCAAAGTTTGACTTCTTTTTGGCTGCTAGACCCGAATGGGGGACTACTTGAACCGATTCTAAATAGTTTAGTAGGAATTACAGACGCAAATTCATGTGATGACTATAAAACTGATGGAGGGTGCCACAGTTGGGATCAACCAAGGTGCAGGGATCGTAATGATAATTTTGAGCCAAAAACAGGGACTTTCTCTATGCCGGTAGGGACCTTCTCTGCGTCGGTAGGGGCAATAACAGCTGACGGGACGTCATTACACTTTTTAACGGTAAGAATTAATTTGGACTTATCACTAGTAGCTTACTTTAGTTAATCAGTAAAGTACTTGTTCCTAGACTACGGATTTGCGCAATAAAGTAATTGGAATTGCGTTATCGGGAACTCTAGAAGGGTTTTTATTATCGTGTTTTTGGAATTGATAAACCATAGGTTACTAGACATACAATTAGATTAATACTCGGTCCCCTTTATCGGAGGGACTCGGTCCCCTTTATCGAAGGGACTCTGTACTTCGCTTCATTTTCTAATCTCCATAGAGATACTACTAGTTTGTTTGTGAGGCAGTGTCAGCAATGTTGAAGATTTGTTCAAGTCAGGGTTCAAAATCAGCTCCTTTTTTTTGTTTGATAGGATAGATTGATATTGATGTTATTGATATAATGGCTTTCTGTTTCAGGATTTTCCTTCTATCGTATATCCCTCAAATACAAATGACGTTGATTGTAATGCTGCTTGTTGGAGACACTGTGACTGTGTTGGCTTCAGCTTTCAATATTCTAATAATCTGACGGGATGTAATATTTTCCTCGGAAACACTAAGTTTGATGTAGACTTATCTGGTAAAGTCGCTGAAATTTTGGTAAAGTCGGTCTCCTGAAATTTTGGTAAAGTCGTCTCGCAATAATGGTAAGTACATCAGCTATGACATTGTCAGTTATATTGATGTAGCCGCATGCTGGCTTTTATAGACAATATTTTGTTAAAAGTTTTTGAGAAATTTTATACACACTTTTAACTACTTGATACACACTCGTAATTTGATACATTACTCATTTAATTTCTAATTTTAATATTTTAATAAATATACAATGATGTTCATCTGGTCAGTTGCTGATCAAAAAATCTATGGTCAATAACTCTTAGATTTACATCCAATAGTGGAAAACAAAACACCTCAACTTAATAATAATTATCTCTGCTCTTGGATGTAAATCTAAGGGTAGTTAAACATTATTTTCTTGGTTAATAACTGACCAGGTGAACATTTCGACTAAATACAAACTCAAACTACTTAAAATATTCTTAATCTCAAAAACCATAAAATATCTTATTATTTGACTATATTAAAACTATTATTTAATATGATTAGTATATATTAGTATATTGGAAAAATGATCATTTACCCAATTTTAGGGTTAATTAACCCCACTTACCCAAACACTCTAAGAGATTGCCCACTTATCCAATATTTAATATATATTTTGCCCTAATACTCAATTAAGTATTTTTTTAATTTCTTTTTATTTATTTTTTGGACCATTTTGCCCTCTCCTTCTTTGTCAATATCCTTATATAGGGAAAATGATCATTTACCCAATTTTTGGGTTAATTAACCCCACTTACCAAAACACTCTAAGAGATTGTCCACTTACCAAATATTTAATATATATTTTGCCCTAATACCTAATTAAGTATTTTTTTTATTTCTTTCTATTTATTTTTGGGACAATTTTGCCATCTCCTTCTTTGTAGAGAGAAAAGTCATCGGAGACCTCGCCGGACTTCTGTGATCGGTGACCGGCATCTCGAATTCGACTATCTGACCGGTGACCGGATTCCAGCGTCTGATTTTATTACCTCCTAATAATACTCAGTAATCATATTATTGCTCCCAAGTAAACATATTATTGCTCTCAATAATATTATTATTGTTCCCAATAAAAACATTATTACCTCTCAATAATATGATTATTGTCCTTGATATAAATATTATTACCACTCGATAATATTATAGTTGTTTCCGAATAATATTATTATTGCCCGGGCTGTGAGACGTGGAACCTGACGATGGGCTCACAATCGTCATGATGCTTTATGTTAAGTGATGCTTTAAAAAGTGAAAACTGCTGATAAAGTACTCAATTAATACCGGCAACGAGTACTGCAGTGCAGTACTTTGGTTGAATACAGTATATTAACCCATCACTGAGAAAAGTGATTAAAACAAGAAGCTATTGCCTATTGGTGCTCAGAACCTTCATTCTAAAATGGCAGCCATTGATGCAACATCAGGAGTTCAGGATATGACTGAGTGAAGGAAGTGAAAGAATTTGACGAGTCTAAGATCGGAGTTAAAGGCCTCTTCGATTCCGGCATCACTAACATCCCTCAGTTCTTGGTCAACGACCTTGAAACCCTCTCCGACCTCAAACCCGCATCTAAACACACTGCCGCCACCCTCCCCACTATCAATCTTTCAGACATCAACTCGGTTACTCACTGTGGCGAAATTGTTGAGCACAGACCCGGGGTTTGATATTTGAAGTCCAACATATCCTTCATGCAATCTAGTTCGACGTCTATACGTGCAATCAATTAATTAATATGCTCTCTATTGAACAACCAATTCCCTTATCGAAGAAAAGAGAGTTAGGTCATGAACCCGTTCCTTTTTGTCTGGACTGTGGCGCTTTTTGAGCATGTTTTTTTGTTCGTTAGGTTCAATTGATGAAGAATTTATTAAAGACGGATGCTCGGTACTCTACTATTATATGGTGTGAAAACTGTTGTGTGCAGTGGAAAGTGCATTGATAGGGGAAGTGAGGACCTCGTTTTTGCTTCTTCTTCACAATTATATGTACATATCAGAGGAAAAATCACAATGGTTTTTCTCATGTACTTATATTTGTTGTAACTATCTCAATTGTATAACGTAATTTTCTTTCATTCTCAAAAAATAAAATAAATAAATAAATAAATAATTCCCTTAACGAAAATCAATTATATGGTGGGTTGATACTGGTCATTAATAATTCGTTAGAGGAAATGCATCTTTATTTCTTTGATGATCCAAATTGAAGAACCCAGTAGTCAGACGCCTGATGCAATAGGAAAGAGATACGTGTTGATAGTGATAGTAGGCTTGTCTTGTGGTTCACCATTAGTTGACTCACTAAATATAACCAGCAAAGCTAAAGATAAGTGAATACCAGTAAATTTGAAGGCCAAGGCGGAAATGCTAGCAATCACCTGTCCCGATATCTCCATGCCACTTCTCTTCACTGTTCGGAGAACGAAAACTGAAAAATTAGAAAACTAGAAACGAAATTGAAGTTGATCGAATTAGTGAGTGTTTGAAAATTGTAGTGTCTTTGGCTTTGGCGATAGAGAGTCTGAATCGATCTTTAAGAATCTCGCTCACTAAATTGCTATAGACAGAGTCAAGGACGAGACTGAAGAGGTGGAGGTGTCGTGACTCCAGCAGAGGAGCTTCAGAATGTGGTCGAGGGGTCGTGAATGAGTTGGAGAGAGCGACTTAGGGTTTTGATGATTAAAGAAATTGCGGGGGTAGGAGTTGAGGGTTTGATGATTAGGGATCTCAGGGAAGCTAGGGTTTCAGTGGAGAGAGCTTCGTTGGGTGATATTGATGGGAGGTTGAGAGTGTTGTTTGATGTTGAAGTCATTCATTTTAATGGTCCTCATTAGAAGCTTTCTTTAGATAGGATTACCAAAAGATTATTAACAAAATTATCAAAACATCAAATTTACTGTTAATCTTCTAAATTTTAATTTATAACATCTTCGGCTTGTCAAAACATCAAGTTTACATTATATCAAGTTTAATAAATAAATAAATAAATAAATAAATAATAAATATATATATCAAGTTAATATTATATTTTGTTTGTTGTTTTATTTGTTAAATTTTGAGTTATAGTTTTAGTTTCAAAAAAATCATATGAAAGAAAACAAATTTGAATGTACACTACAATTTAAGGGCCTAATTTGTAAAGTTCGCGTCAGGTCTGAAAATCTCAAATCCGGCCATGCTTATATTTTTTTTTATACGAAAAAACTATATTAAATATGAAAGCCTTTGCGGCAACCAAAGTTTACAACATCAAACAAAAGGGCATTAGACGCACATCTGGGGATAGTGTCCATCCAGAAAAGACTGTCAGAAGAGTGCCCAAGGTGAGCAATGGAGTTGGCTACAAAGTTTGGCTCTCTAAAAATATATTTAAAAGAGATAGTAGTAAAGCTAGAGGCAAGATTTCTAATATCTTGTATGATCTTGGCATTCCTCCAAAGGGGTGTAGTTCTTCCAGTGACAGCATCTATAATTATCTTAGCATCACCTTCAACCTGGGCATTGGAATAATTCAACCTCAAGGCCTAGACCAAGCTATTCCTTAGGGCAGTGGCTTCTACCACTGGGACCGTAGTATTGCCGAAACCTTTGGTAGCCGCATAAAGGGGTTTTCCATGTGTATTCCGGATTACAAACCCCCCCCCCCCCCCCCGCTGTAGAAGAGCCTTTTCTCGATCCTTCAAAATTGATTTTCACAGTTCCAAACGAAGGAAGAGACCATGCAATGCTGTGGCTAACGTTTTGTGAGGTGCTTCCACCAAAGGGACATGCATCTTGAGCTTCCGGGTTTTGGACTGCCGTTGCTGCTACAAGATAGAACTGGGGCAAGAGATCACACCCCAAAAAATGGCATCATTCCTAGCTTTCCAGATTTACCATCATAGGGTTAGAAGCTTGACAAAAAGGTCCCTATTACAAGGTTGTTCAATAAACAATTTCCTGAAGACTTGAATATATCCTTCATTCCAAGGGAGATCATTAAGATTCGCAAGCCTCCAGACCTCTTTTGTGAACTCACAGCATCCAAATAAGTGGTATGCTGTTTCATTATCATTGTCACACATCGGACAAGAATTGTCCTCAACACAGCCAAATATGGATAGACGATCCCTTGTCTTAAGTCAACCTCTAAAGAGGAGCCATCCAAAGAGTTGAATTTTAGGGGGAACACTAAGCTTTCAAAGCTTTTTTAGTATATCTAAGGTGTTATGAATATTAATCTCTGGTAATTGTAACAAGTAGCAGTTTTAATTGTATACTTACCATCGGTGGAAGAGCCCCAAATGCATTCGTCTTCCTGATTGGATACAGGAACTGGAATACCCTGTATTTTTTTTAAGTTGCATAATTCAGTTTTCATCAATAGATGACATGTATTTTTTTTGGATGTTTTTGTCTATTCACTTCTCAAATCTATTGAGATAATAGGAAAATATTTTCCTATTATCTCAATAGATTTGAGAAGTGAATAAAAGAATCAAACATAAATGAGTTATTTTTAATAAATGAAGAAATTGACTATTATTATTTTTTGTAATATCAGAGACATTTTAGAAATAAATAATTTTATTTGCATATTATATTTAGTGATAAGAAATTATTAGCACATAATATTTTTCTCACATAAGAAAGATTATGAAATCACCAGAAGAATAGGATAAATATTTTCTTATTATCTCAATAGTTTTGAGAAGTAAATAAAAGAATCTAACATAAATGTGTTATTTTTAGTAAATGAAGAAATTAACTATTATTATTTTTATCAAGCAATTTAACTAAATTCTATTTTCATTTAATAAATGTGTGCGGATGTCTAAGCCCTAAGCATAGGGGCTATTATTTTTGGTGTTGACACATAGCAAAATCTAGAGAGACCCAGGGGCTTCGGGTAGAAAAGAGAAGAGAGAGAGAGAGAGAATGGGAGAGAGTGCTGGAGGGGGGGAGGAAGCTCAAGGGAGGGAGGGAGGGAGGGAGGGAGAAGAGAGCTCAGTGCTCTCAGAACTGGAAACACGACCCGACTGAGGAAACCCAGCCAGAACGCCGATCTCCGGCCACCGATCGACGATGCAAGACCCCCAGTACCTCCGACTAGTCGACGCCGTCGTGCCTGTGGCCTTGGATCGTCCATGCACGGGACGAGGAGGGCGACTCGACGGTGAAAAGTGGTGACTGCTCTGGCCAGTCTCCGCCATTTCCGGCCACCGTTTGAAAATTGAGAATTCGGGTTGGGTTGTTACACATGGTATCAGAGCACTTGATCCTCCGATCTCTGTGTTTGTTGAGTTGTTGTGTGCTTTAGGTACAGGATGACTTTGTCTAGATTTGTGCAGGTTGCTTGTTTCCCTCTCATCTTTGATTCTTTACTCGAATAGATGCAAGAAGTCTGTTGTGTATTTGATTGAAATCTCTAGATGGTGTTTCTGTGTGCACTTGTGTGATCTATAATTAAGGAGTTAATTATAGTTGGGGATTATGTGCTGGGTCTAGATTCTAAATGAAAGGAGTTTTGCCTTTACTAACATTTCTTGTATGCGATTTGAAAGAGGCAGCAAAGTTTATTTTGGATGATTACTTGGTTTCGTCGATGAGTATGGATTGAATTTAATTTGGCAAAGTAAAGAAGGGGAAGAACTCGTTGATCTCCGGAAGCAGGTCTACGTATTCAGGTAAAGTTTTCTTCTTAGTTAACAGGTCAGTTTCTATGGTCTTTTTACCGTTGTAAGTATTTTTATTTAGATTCTTGGAACCTCTTACTGTATTGTATTTTTACTATTTGCAGCAGTTTGCAGACCACTGACCCTTTTGGTTGAGTTGTTTGCAGAAGTAATTGATGCTCTAGTATATTGAAGGAATAATGAATAAAGAAAGAAAGAATGATGTATTGTTTCTTTTGCTGGTTAGATGTAAGGGTTGAATTTGAGGGTCTACAATACTGTCAATTTTCTTTGCATGTATATTCAGTTATATCAGTGTATTATTGTCCACGCATTTGTATATGTAATTATATCAAAGCCTAGGAGCAAGGCAATGATCTCTGGAACCTGGAATGCAGGTATCTATCCAGGTAAGTTAATCTTCTCAATTAATCATTTAGTTTCTTTGTTTACAATTATAAATATGTATATCTTGTTTGGATTAGGTTGTAACTCCATGTCTGACTTGGTTTTAAGAATTATAAATTTTCTATAGATCATGTTGTAGAGATGAGATGTCAATTAATCCTATTAAAAGACCTTGTACCTATATACTATGTCATCTGAACTTGATCCGGTTAGGCCCGGGATATAATTAAAGAGGGATCGAGTTCCCTTGGGTGAAAGACCTTAAGATTGGGGCTCGTGGATTCGGACGGATAATTAAGTAAGGATTGTGTCTCCCTAGGGTGAAAGACCCAAAACCCAATCAGGAATGCGCTTAGTACAGGGTGTGCTCAGTGATACTTAATGCGAGCAATGGGCCCTAACCAGGAAAAAAGAAAAGAGGAAAGAAAAGGGAATACATTATGAAAAGAAAAAAAAAACAATGAACGATGAAAATGGTCCTGTGACCTTATGAATGGCAATGGTCAGTTTGCATTGAAAGACCAGACATGTTTAGATGCTTTAAGGTTTATGGTTAGCCGGACTAGATATGGTCAATTTTGATCTGAATTACAATCAACATTGTACTTGTTAAGTTTGGATTGAACAGAAGATAACACTAGACATGTCATTCAAAGTTGAAAACTCAAGGCACGTGAATTTTGAAATGATCGAGTGAAAATGTCTGAAATTATAGACATAACTTTACTAGTAAGTAGAATTGGATAATTGGTATGTATTGCCGGCCATATGTGGATGAGTTTTGTTGGGTTCTCACTTACTGAAGAGAAATTAACATGAATGATGGGCTGCAATTGCAATTGAGGTGTGCAAAAGTATTGGAAAACGGTTACCGCTCCATTTTATGGAATGTATGAACTAACGGTCAAATCGCATGCTCAAGGAAATCAAAGTACGTAATTATAATAAAACTTGCATATATTTGGCGTGATATATGAATGCACCTTTCAGGAGGGTATAGGACAAATAATTGAGCCATTGCGGACGAAATTTTTTTAAGGGGGTGGATTTGTAATATCAGAGATATTTTAGAAATAAATAATTTTATTTACATATTATATTTAGTGATAAGAACTTATTAGCACAAAATATTTTTCTCACATAAGAAAGATTATGAAACCACGTATCCTATTCTCTCATGGTTTCATAATCTTTCTTATGTGAGAAAGATATTATGTGCTAATAAGTTCTTATCACTAAATATAATATGCAAATAAAATTATTTATTTCTAAAATATCTCTGTATAACATATTAACTCTAGTAATTAGAAGTGGAAGCATTATGACGAGAGGTAGTCAAAACAGGTATGGAAGCTATAATCTGCGGAAACTGTTAACTTATAGGACTTGATATGAATTAAACATGTATGGAAGCTATATTCTATATAGACAACAGATTCACACACACACACACACACACACACACTCACTCACTCACTCACACTAACACTAGTTTACGGGCTTTTGGCGGGCTAGGTCTACGGGCCGGGCTTGGTTTCAAACTCCTAGATCAAGCCTGACCCTCTACCCATTAGGCAGGGTCTGGTCGGGCTTTTACTCTGCTGGCTTTGTGGGCCTCCAACGGCCCACTTGATCCGCCAGCTAAATGATGAGGCCTCCTAAGAGCTTGATCATGAAGTCCTCATTAGAGTTTCAATCACCCTACACACACACACACGCTACTATAAATGGAAACCTCTTTTGGTGTAAGAGGACTCACCAAATTTTGAAATGCTTATAATAACCTTGTATAATATAATTATCAAATTAAATCA
This sequence comes from Rosa persica, assembly GCA_025331145.1. Taxonomy (NCBI): domain Eukaryota; kingdom Viridiplantae; phylum Streptophyta; class Magnoliopsida; order Rosales; family Rosaceae; genus Rosa; species Rosa persica. The sequence continues at coordinate 13,924,011 of WFKR01000005.1, forward strand.
ATAAAATATAAATAGACAAAAGTGTAAAATTGAAAAAAAAAAAAAACCAAACCACTACTATTATGTATATATAAACAACCATTATTTTTTTTAGTCAGTCCAATTTCCATTAATCTCACAATATCATTTCACAAAAAAATTAATGTCACAATATCACTCGCAAGAAACGCGGGCATGTTGTCAGTATATATACGGAGGACTCTTCCATTAAGAGATTCTTTTTTTTGGTCATTTTAAGGGATCTCTTATGTGATCCACTTTTCAATCACATTTCGGCATCTCAACTGTTCAATTTTTAAGCCTCCATGCGTAGATCACTTACGTAGATTTTCAGTCAAATTGATAATCATTTGGACACTCATAATCATGCTTTACCATTATGAACATGAACGATTTAAGTTGGATAAATTTGGTTCGTTAATTGATTTTATCAAGTTTGGTATTTTAACGATCATCAATTTGACTGAAATTTAGCTGAAAATTATAGAAGTGATCAACTCATATACATCTAAGAACTGAACGGTCGAAATGCCGATATGTGACTGAACGGTCGAAATGTCGATATGTGACCGAAAAATTGGTCTAATAAACGATCTCTTTAAATGGCAAAAAAAAAAAATGAATCTTTCGACCAGAAGGGTCATGTATATATGTCATGCTGGTTTAAATAGTACCAAATGGACAACAATTATACCGATATTCCATTGTTGGTATATTTGGGTGACCAGAGTATTTAATTAGATGATAATTCTTTGGATAAGGATAACCGTGCGCTTCTGGCATTCAGTTCAGATAATGGTGAATGAATGCAGGGCATTGGTCTTCACTGTTTACAACATGTTTTCTAAACATGAGATGAAGGGATTTAAATAATTTAATCCTTTAATTTATTTGGTCTATCATACATTTGAGTTTGGACTATTTCTTCAAACTTCTATCAGAATTATTTGCTGCTTAAGCTTTTGCAGGTTGCATTAGATTCTTAATGACAACTCAAGGAAGACCAAGAACCCAAATTAACGTTTATCCCGTATACATAACCTTCCGTAGTCGTCTTTTGACGAAAAAGGAAACAACAAAATTAAAAAAAGCTAAATTCTACTGTCAAGAATGGAGGATGGGATTGACATCCTAGATTAAGTAATTAACCTAAATTCATACGCAATTAAGAGATAATTTTTTTTATTTTTTATTTTTTTATTTTTTTTTATGAAAACATTTTTTTTTTTATCAAAAGCTTTCATTAATCAAATAACGGATTACATCAAGGAGTATATAATGGCCTCGTTAAACCCACCACAAACCGGTTGGGAAGAGTACCACACTCCAACTAAATCTCAAGTACTAGACTTCATCAACTAGGACTGGTAAGAGCCACTCCGGGACCATTTGCCACCAATATGTAGGAAAAGGAAGGGAAAGAGCTGCCCTTGCTACATTATGAGCAGCTTTATTACACTTTCTAGGGATATAACCCTAACTACAAGACTGAAACAAACTCAAAAGTACCTTACCTTCATCAATTAGAGTGTTTGGGCCCAAAATGAGCATTTTGGCCTGACAAGGCACGTCTTGGAGAAATCGAGCCAATATCAGTGGCTCAAGCTATATATTGTCGACAAGTTCGAAATATATATTTAGAGGCTAAATAAAGCCTACTATGGAAGCGTGGAAATGAAAAGTCAACTTTAGCATATTTTCCTACTTCGGCTAGGAGAAACCGAGCTAAACAAGGAAGGAGGGGCGGCAGACTAACCATCCGAACTTCAAATGAGTTGAAACTTTCCAGATTCATTCTAGACATCCCAATGATCATTTCTTATGAAGAGTGCTAGAGCTTGTTCGAAGTGGAAAACCTTCAAACAATCAGTCCAATTTTCTGCAGAAGCAAAACTGGAAAACTGGACCTGTAAGGAGTCCAGTAGCAATTTCGGCCCAACCACATGGAAATAAATTCTGAAATTTTACCACAATAATCTACATCCATGGTGGATCATTTCATATGAAGAAGTCCAAGGTTAAATATGAATTCTTAGTGGAGCTAAAAATCAAAGGAATAAAGAAGTGTTAGTGCTCTCACCTAACAAAATCCACTAAGTGTTAGTGAATTTTGCCTAACAAAATCCACTAAGTGTTAGTGTGCTCAAACCTAACCCACTATGATTTGTTTAAAGGCCAAATAGTATTGCTTGGAAGCCTATATATAGAGGCTACAACAAGTATCATCTCACGAATTCACTCATCAAAACATCTATAAGATGATCTAAGTTCTCTCTAGAGCAACCTCTCTAAGAGCAATTCCTCTCCTTCTCTTTCTCTTATCGGTGATCACACTCTAAGTTCTAGTCTCCTTAGGAGCCAACTTTCAGTACCACCAAATCCTCTGTCAAAGTGCTTTGGTCCTAGTCTCCTTGAGAGCCGACTGTAGTACCACGACCACAACGGTTACGGAACCAGCCAAGCAAGGGTAACGCCCTCGCAAACCAGCCAAGCTAGAGTCACGCTTTAGCAAGTTCTCCTCACTTCCCAGTGGTTTTCGCTCTGCTCGATCTACAACATCGAGTATCGATTGTGATTTTGAAAAGGCTCAGCAAAAGTCCTCGCCACGAGGCACAAAGAACCCCACGACGAGGTTGGTGCTCTCCTCGTCCACAATCGCTCAAAAGAAGTCAGGTCAAGGGACACCCCCAACGACCGCACCCGAACGGTGCTGGCACGCCCAAGCAAGAAAAGAGACTGTTGACCAGCTCAAGAAAAACTGGAGCCAAACATTTTGGCACGCCCAGTGGGACTTACTGCGAGTTGTAAACCACACCACTATTAAGAAGATGAGGTTGGTAAGGGGTTGTGAATCATAACAGAATAGGTGAAGTCGCTTTTGTTAATATTGACCTAAACTCCTTATTGGTGCCTAGTTCAGGTCCATTAAGGTTAAGGGCGGTTTTTATTAACACTTGTTGAACTGTCTTCACACTTATGATCTTTCTCATCTTAGTAAGTATAGCCTATGTGAAATGGTGTCTAGAAAGGGGACAACGTTCATAACAGGCTATTGAATCCAGAAGTGCGTGCAAATGGGCCTAAACCACTATGTGGGAGTAGTTCATGCCAAAATGGATTCTGCCTCTTTTGTTCGCCCTCCCCCACCTGGCCATTTCAGTAAGGTTGCCCAAAGGATTTGAAAGAAAGTTTGTGTCTAGGCGACTATACTTGGGCCGCAGGTCTAAACCTTGATTCACAGTGTCTTATTGAATTCAGCTACTTATTGAATTCAGACTTCCAGAAGCCATTGGGAAGTCAAGCATAAACCCTTATCAAAAGGTTTACGTTAACTGCCTGAAACATAAGACCTCCAGTTACAGACCGCACTCGCGTGCAGACTGTCGTGGTCTTTCCGAAGAACAGGTAATCCAAAGATTTTCTTCCCACCCTCCATCGACAGAGATGTCAACTGAACGAGGAGGAAATAGACATCCTACTACTGAAGGCGAGCAAGTTCCTGCCGCCCAGCCTAATCAGGCTGGCGATATATCTAGCATCACCCAGGAAGCCACGAGCGCAGTTACAACTATTGACTTTGTGCCTATTCTCATTCCAGAAAATGCGACCATAGAAGAGCGGCTTAATATCCTTCAACAGAATTCTGCCGCATACCATGAGAAGATGGAAAAAGCCTTTGCGGAGGACCGTCGACGGCTTGATGAGTTCACATTCTCGATCAAGAGGCTTGAGCTAGGGGCACAACAAACACAAGGGCAATTGGATGGCATGAACCAAAAAATGCAGAAGAACCATGAAGAGCTGTTGGTCGCAAGCAAACACATTGCTTTGGAAGTCGCGACGATTCGCAAAGAAGGATCCAACGTCGTAACCCAGGTGGCCATGCAGAAGGCTGACCTCGATCAGGCCAGAGAGGTTCTACATAAAACACTGGGAGATCCTAGTGCCATTCTAGGCTCTCTAGGTCAGTCCCCCATATCTGCTAAGTACATACCACCAAATGCTCGCGGTGGCAGTACATCCACATGCGCTACTGCCGCATCAGTCAGAGGTAAAGAGACTACTCTGGCAACGGGTGGGAAGAACAACGCCGCGTCATCAGTCACGCAAGGGACCAGGACTTTGAAAATCAATGATGGGGCCTTTGTTGATCATAGCCCGTTTCCCCAATATGATAGTGACGGAGTTGAATATGTGCACCACGATCCACCTCCAGCAAGCTATTATGGTATCGACCGGGTTGAAAGTCCAGCGAAGGTCACCGTAACCACAAAGGGTCAGCCAGCAGTGGGTTTTGCGTCGCAGACGTCAACCCGACATAAACTGACCCACGGAGGCGGCATGTCTTTGGTTAATCAAGCTTCACAGGCACCACCGTTGATCTGGTCAGTTGAAGATACAGTGGTTCACCCACCTCCTCCTGATCCAAGATATGTAAGGAGAGAAGAGGTAGAAGCAATGATCAGGGCCGCGAACCAGAGGCCTAACTTGGAGGAGGCCTACCAGGGGCCCTTCCCACCGCATATTACACAGACACCTTATCCTAGGGGATATAAGAACATTACGTTCTCTACTTTCTCGGGAGAGGAAGTCGAAAATGCCGCAGCCCATTTGGTTAGGTTTCGAGTACAGTGTGGCCAGTACCAGAACGATGATAATCTGAAGTGTAATATCTTCGCTACTTCTCTATCGGGGTCTGCCTTCACCTGGTTCACTAAGCTATAACCGGGATCAGTTATGAGTTGGCCTGCGATGGAGAAGCTATTCAAGGAAACCTTCGGGACTATCGAGCCGGAGGTAGATTTGGCTTCACTCACTCAGATGGCTCAGCAGCCAACTGAATCTGCTGTCATGTACCTTCAGCGCTTTCAGATCCAGAAAGGAAAGTTGAACGTGATTCTGCCGGAGAAAGAACTGGTGAAGTTGGCAATCAAAGGCTTAGAGCCCCGCCAACGCAAAAAACAGCATGGAAGCATGTTCAATTCCATGGGGGAACTGATCACAGAAGTAGGAAGTTTCGAGCACTTGCTCAGGGAAATGGACGCTATGAAAAACGCCTCAAAAGGGACATACATCCCAGGGAAACGCCGAATAGTGGCTGCGCTCAGCCATCAATCTAGTCCCTTTGATCCTTACTACAAGAGTGAGGAATCTAGTACAGCAGAGGCTGACGAGTCTGAAGAAGACGAGATTGCTGCGCTGGAACTCACTGGAAAAAAGGCTTCAACACTAAAGCAACTGAAGCTGTGCAAAGAACCGGTGAAGCTCAAGTCGGTGGTTTTCACCAAACCAGAGTTCGCAAGTTATACTTACGACGCGAACAAAGCGCATGAAATCTTGGATGAAATGATCGCCGCGAAGATGGTGAAAACCGACTTCGGCCCATTTCCTAAACCAGAGCAGCTAAGGGGGAAGAAATACTGCAAACTCCATAATATGTGGAATCATAATACAGCCGATTGTGTTAAGCTAAAGGATCAGATCCAAATCTGGTTAAATAATGGTAGTTTGCAAGTAGAGGCACCAACAACAGCAGCAGCGTTGGTGGACCTAGATCCCTTCCCAGATACCGGCATCAACATGGTGGACGTGGCATGGGGTGAAAAAGATCAGCAGAATCAAAGTTCAGACTATGCGGTTAAGGATTTGATAAAGGCTGGAGACAAAGCCGTGAAGCGGGAATCCAAGACTCGTTTACCCATTGTCCTATGCTCGCGGTGCAAGGAAGAATGTGACACTCAAGCCCTGCATGAGGAAACATCCCAAACTGTCCAGTTTGGATCTCTGCCGCCAATACGGTTAGTATCATCCTCTAGAAACTTCCAACCATGCAGCCCAAGAGTACACAGTGGTTTAGAAACTCCTACTCCAAGGGACTCAAACTTATTCAAAAAGTTGAAGACTGCGAGGGAAGAAGGGCAAGCAGATAAGCGGCAAGGGGTTTTTACCAGACCTTACATTCCGCCAGTGTCAACATCCTCCATCAAAGAAGGGAGATGGTATACCCAAAAGAATGGCAAGGTGGTAGAGATGAGCTCTTCAAAGAAGAGAAAACTCCAACGAAGGTTTGGAGAAGCAAAGCGAACTTTGGAAGCACTAGATCAAGGACTAATCAAACCATCGCAATTACTGAAACCTCCAGAAGAGTATCAAAGACAATTGGAGGTACTGGCCTCCGAGAGATTCGTTTCCCCGCAAGTTCAGAAACTACAGCCCAAAGTATTACGCCAAGGGCAAAAGCCATGTGCCCCCAAGATCAGCGCTCAGGAGAAATCCCTAGTTCCAGCGAGGCAAGAACCGCCGCCAGCTCGTAAAGACAATGTTTGGCGGCGAATATCTCGTGAAGGAAGCAATAGCGAGCCTTCCATCTTCGACAGGCTGGGGGGCAAAGACAATCGGTCCGTGATTGTGCAGAAAGTTCAAAACTTGGTGGTCACTCTCCCAGAGGAAGTGCTAGGGACGAAACAAATTTCAGAGTCACTGAACCAGATTCCTATAGTACAGGAGCACGAACAAGCCAAAGCGGTGGTCCCAGCAGAGAAATCCTTGGTTGCTTTCATGGTTAAACAGTTTAACGCCGATATCCCAGCAGATGAACCCAAGCTCAATCTTGATGATGACATGGACGAAACAGAAATGGTGGATATCTCTTGCAATATGGTTTATGTGCTCCCTGCTAAGTATGCCTTACCAGTCGCTGCGCAGGAATGCATAGAAGCTGAGGCAATTGGAGAACAGCAGTTTCAGATCACTTCAGCCGCAACCACGCCGGTGAAAGAAGCAGTGTCCCTTGAGACTGAAGATGCTAACAGCAAGAGTTTCTTCATGAGCTTCACAAGACCCACACCTGCCATGGTACAACACATGCGACCTTTGTATATCACAGCAGAAATTAATGGGACTAAGGTCAGCAAGATAATGGTTGATACCGGCGCGGCTGTGAATGTCATTACTACAAGGACCATGCAGCTTTTGGGAATCAAGAAGGAGAAGATCCAGTCTACCTCTCTCACATTGAAGAACTTCGCAGGCACAGTAACTAAGACATTAGGTTTACTGTTCCTAAAAATCAAGGTGGGTCCCTCAGAAAGCGTTTATGCGTTCTTTGTTACGGATTGTTACGCGGCCTACAGTGCCATCCTGGGAAGAGATTGGATTCACCGAAGCTATTGTGTTCCATCAACACTCCACCAAGAGCTGATTATGTGGAATAGGGTGACAAATAAGGCTGAGATAATTAAAGCAGATCCCCGCCCTTTTTCTGTTTCCGCAAATTACGTAGATGCCAAGTACTACTTGGAGCCAATTACTCCATTGCAAGTCGGTAGCATCGACAATAAGGGCCGCCCCACAGGGGTGACGGCTTCTGAGTTGGCACAGTGGGGACTCACGCTTGCAAAAGAAGACCTAGCGAGGCCCGGCCATGCTGTGCCCCAAACAATGGGTAATTAATGGATTACGACCTTCCAGAGGAAGGGATAGAGGCCTTCCATTCCTTGTACGAGAGGCTATCCTCATACTTGGTGGAAAAAGAGGCCTATGATCGAGTTGCGACCTTAGAAATTGTTTATGAAGAGTTCATGGACCAAGAAGAGGAGGAAGAAGAGATTCAGCTTGCTCCAGCGGCATTGGATGACACACCTCCGAAGGTTAGGGACCCTACTGAAAAGGTCAATCTGGGAACAATTGATGAGCCTATAGAAGTGGCTATCAGCACTTACTTAGAGCCTAGCGAGAAACAGAGGCTCATCGACTTATTGCTAGAATTCAAGGACTGCTTCGCGGAAAAATACGAGGACATGCCAGGCCTATCACCAGACTTGGTATGCCACCAACTACCAACGCTACCTGATAAGAGGCCTTTGAAGCAAGAGCCGCGAAGAATGAACTCAGAGACCCAAGTACTGGTCAAAGAGGAAGTTGAAAAGATGCACAAGTCAGGCATTATCAGGGTAGCCAAGTACAATCAGTGGCTGTCCAATATAGTGCCTGTTCGCAAGAAGAATGGCAAGATGAGGGTCTGCGTGGATTACAGAGACCTTAATTTAGCTACACCTAAAGACGTCTACCCCATGCCGGTGGCGGACATGTTGGTAGATGCAGTTGCAGGGCACGAACTGTTGTCTTTCATGGATGGCACAGCGGGATATCACCAGATACCGGTTGCAGAGGAAGATAGACACAAGACCGCATTCCGCTGCCCTGGGTTCACGGGAGTTTTTGAATATGTGGTCATGCCTTTTGGACTGAAGAATGCCGGAGCAACATATCAGAGAGCCATGAACCTGATCTTCCACGACATACTTGGGAAGATCTTAGAGGTTTACATTGATGACGTCGTCGTGAAGTCTAAGAAGAGTGGAGATCACTTCACGGATCTCAGAAAAGTTTTCGAGCGCATGCGACTACACAAGCTCAAAATGAATCCCGCCAAGTGCGTTTTTGGAGTTCAGGCAGGCGATTTCCTGGGATTCATTGTCCATCAAAGGGGCATTGAGGTCCCTGAGGATAAGGCAAATGCGGTCATCAACGCATCTTCCCCGCGAACGAAGAAAGAATTACAGCGACTACTGGGTAAGATCAACTTTTTGCGACGTTTCATTTCTAACTCTGCGGGTAAAATCCAGCCCTTTTCCCCACTGCTGAAGTTGCAAGGACAGAACGAGTTTGTGTGGGAACCTAAACATCAAGAGGCTTTTGACAAAATCAAGGCCTATCTGGCGAGTCCGCCAGTGCTTGTTCCTCCCAGAACTGGATTTCCATTAAAGTTGTATGTTTCAGCAGTTGAGGCTTCCATTGGCAGCCTCCTCGCTCAGGATGATGAAGAGGGTGTCGAACATGCCATCTTTTACCTCAGTAGGACACTCACAGATTGCGAAACAAGGTACACTCCAATGGAAAAGCTGTGTCTTACATTATACTTCTCAGCATGCAAGTTGCGGCATTACATGTTGTCCTTTACTACTTGCATCATTGCTCAAACCGATCTAGTCAAGTATATGTTATCGCGACCTATCTTGAGAGGCCGTATTGGCAAGTGGGTGCTCGCCTTATCAGAATTCTCATTACAGTATGTCCCACAGAAAGCAGTAAAGGGGCAAGCCATTGCGGACTTTCTGGCACATCACCCTATGCTAGATCTCCCCGCAGTTAGAGATTTAGAGGTCGCTGTCACAAATTTAGATCGCCTAGAGTACGCCACACTGTATCAAGCCACAGTCTCACTCCAGCCCTGGGTTTTATATTTTGACGGGTCAAGAACGGATAGGCTAGCAGGAGCAGGAATTGCACTGGAGAATCCGGCTGGAGATCACTTTTCGTACTCATTCCAGTTGGAGTTTCAATGTACCAACAACCAAGCAGAATATGAGTCCTTAATCATAGGCCTAGAAGTACTGCTGGAAATGGGAATTAGAGATGTACAAATACTTGGCGATTCTCTCTTGGTTATCAATCAGTTGTGCAATGAGTTCAGATGCAATAGCTTCACATTGGTCCCTTATTGGAACAGGACATTAGAACTGTTGGACCAATTTGATAACGTACATCTTGAGCACATTCCTCGCGAGAGAAATTTTGCCGCGAACGAGTTGGCATAGCTGGCAACAGGGGTAACATTGAGATATGGCGTGCGGGAGAGAATCCTTAAAGTCGAGCGTCGCACCCTTCCTTCTTGGATGGCGAGAAGAGATCCTCCAGACGATACGTCAGTCGCAACCCTGGAATCCATTGACGTGGATTGGCGCATCCCTTTGATCAATTATCTCAAGCATCCTGATCAGACCACAGATAGAAGGATTCGCTATCTTGCCCTCAACTACTTCCTCAGAGGTGATGAACTTCGCAGACGAGGAGAAGATGGCATGGATTTCAGATGTGTTTATGGCCACGAAGCCAAACAACTCATGCGCCAAGTTCATTCTGGCATTTGTGGAGCTCACCAAGCAGGTCCAAAGATGCGATGGTTGCTCAGACGACATGGATATTTTTGGCCCAGTATCTTGAAGGATTGTATCGCGTTCGCTAAAGGTTGTTTGGACTGCCAAGCTCATGGGCCGGTCCAGCATGTTCCTAATATTCCAATGCAGCCCATTATACAGCCTTGGCCTGCAAGAGGATGGGCGCTGGATTTAATTGGGATGATTCACCCACATTCATCACTTCAACATAAGTTCATCATCGTTGCGACTGATTTCTTTACACAGTGGGTTGAAGCAGAACCTTTGAAGGAAGCATCTGGTGGCACGTTGCGACAATTCCTATTCAGAAACATCATCTGCAGATTTGGGATCCCAGAAGTTTTTGTTTCGGACCGGGGGGCAGCTTTCATGGGTGGTGAAGTTGATAAACTGGCAAGAGAATGGGGAATACAGTTCATCCATTCCAGTCCGTATTATGCTCAGTCTAACGGTCAAGCGGAGGCCAGCAATAAGATCATTATCAATTTACTGAAGAAAATGTTGGAAGCTAATCCACGACAGTGGCATGAGACACTTTATGAAACTCTTTGGGCCTACCGCACCTCTAAGAGGAATCCCACCGCGACAACACCTTATGCTTTGATGTTTGGCCATGATGCAGTCCTGCCATTGGAAGTCAACGTCCAGTCATTACGAGTTCAAGAGCAACATCATCTCATTGGAGAAGACTACGTTCAGGCTATGTGGCAGGAACATGAAGACCTTAGCGAAAAGCGTTTGGAGGCTTTAGATAATTTGGTCATGGAAAAGCAACGAGTCGCTCGTGCCTATGACAAGCGGACGCGGGGAAGGAGTTACAGTGAAGGAGAGTTGGTTTGGAAAGCAGTTCTCCCCCTTGGCGAAAAATTAGATGGTCGCGGCAAATGGACTCCAAGATGGGAAGGCCCGTACATCATCTATAAAATCTTAGAGAAAGGAGCTTTTCATCTCAAGGACCTAGATGGAGATGTCCATCATAACCCTATCAATGGGAGATACTTGAAGAAATACTTTCCCAATGTTTGGGACTCGGAGGAGTCGTAGACAATTTATTCGCATGAGACATGGGGGACAATTCTAGTGTTCCTACACTCGCAAAGCCCATTTATGAAGGCCTGATTTTAAGGCCCATAATCATTTCTTCGCTATGTCTAGCAACACTAGGGGGGCAACACTGTACCATACTAAGCCTAAACCCGCCCACTGGGCAACTTTGTATATAAATATTCATGCTATTTTATTAAAAAAAAAAAAAAAAAAAAAAAAAATTTATAGATACAACTCTTAGGGGACAATTCTAAGTGTTCCTACACTCACGAAGCTACTAAGCCGAGTCAGCGGCTCCGAAAGGTTTTTCCAGCTTTGCCTTGCAGGAAAGGCTGAGCTCAAGGGAAGTGTAAGAGCCACCACCGTGACCGCCACCTCCATCGGAAGTAGTTTTCATTTTGCTAAAGATGTCCTCACCATGCACGGGAAACAGTGAAAGGGTTTCAATCTCCTGGTGATCTTTTCCTCTTTGTTCCATGAAAGTTTGTTCTACATTCATGTCAAAGAAAGTAGAACTAGTTCCCGCTCCAGCTGAGATTGAACAATCCCTAGCACTATTCTCCATGTTCATAGATCCATAACAGCCATAGTTCCCCATCTGCCTGTTAAAAGCAGTCATCACACCAGCGGAAGAAGCAGAAGCAGGTGCAGAAGATCCAAAGTTAATATACTGATCCTCATGTTTCCAATTGGTAACATTATCAGCACCAACAAGCCCTGATCTTTGCATAGGTACATGAACATCCGAAGTAGACCTCTTCTTCTGCTTCTCCCGAGCCCTTTGGTTCACGAACCAATAATAGACGTTCTTGACCTCGATCTTGCCGTACCATTTCAGCTGGAGATAGATCCTCTGAATCTGCTCTATAGTTGGGGATCTTTCGCCCTTGTTGTAGTAAAGCTCCTTGAGGATTCTTATCTGATCTGTAGTAGGAATCCACCTAGTACTGCTCCTCCTGCGAAGCATGTTAGCACTACTCCCGGCTGCTTTGTTACTTCCTCCATCCTTAGTTGGATGCCGGTTTTGTGGTTCCATTGGTGATGGATTGAGAGAATGCAAAAATTGAAGAGTGGTGATGATGAGTAATTAAGAAAGATTGCTGTTAGAAATATTCGAGTTGATGAAACGATTTTGGGATTGGAAATTTGGGTTTATAATGTGGAGGAAGATATAGGTATGCAAATATCTGCCCTTGGATGGACGGTCAAAGAGAAGAGTCAAACTAAGTGTCAGTAAAGCGTGATTAAAGTTGCCATAAATCTCGGAAAGAATGGATTAGCAGCATGTGAGGGAACCGAACGGTTTTCGAGGAGGTAACTGTTCTTTTCACGAGATTATTTTTTCACGGTGGAATTTTCAACAGCTAATTAATGCAACTTGAGTTGGGGCCAGCAAGTGGATCCAAAAGATAAATATTTTCTCAAAACCCTCATCGCAAGGCTCTTTTTAACGCAGAACATATTTTAAAAGTTCATATTGTTTTCAATATACAACTATGAGGGCCTATATTTGAGGCCTCGCGAGACACAATTCTTGGCTTCTCACGGATATTGGAATATCAGGATAAAAAATATTATTGCATTCATAAAGTGGCTTTGCGGCCAAAAGCAGTACATTCATTACAAAGCCAAAGGTGGCTAAAATACAACAACAGGAATCCTCGGATATCTTTTGAATCTTTCCTCAAGTGGAAGCAGCTATGGAATCCAATGTCGAGTTAAACAACGCCATTATACCAAGGAGAGGCAAACTTCAGGGAAGGAAAAAGAGAAGTAACGGAGCCTCCGCGCCCCATTTACATGGAAGCGGTAGAGGAATACAACATAGGCTTGGCCAACACCATTATCCATGAGAAAGGGAGACTCCAGTGAGAGAAAATGGAGCATCCAAGCCCCCTCAATTGGAAGCAGCTATGGAATCCAACGTCGGTTGAGCCGCGCCATTATCTCCGGGAAGGGCAGAGAGTGAATGAACCGAATATCAGCTTGACTCTCTGCACCCCCTCTAGCCATGGTAACCACCATTAGTTGGACGTGAAGTATAGGAACAGCCATTCTGTAGCTTGAACCCATTCCTTCAAAGAGCCCATCCCTTCTCATCCCTCTAAGATTCTTTCAAGAAGAGAAAGGGGGAGAAGGAGGTGAGAACCAAAGCCTTTTCCATCTGGAGGGCACAACATGGGCCGGGTCCAGAAGGAAGGAAACAGAGGAGGAAAGATGAACCACAAAGTGGCCTTCCTCCCTTTCTCCGTTTCGCTCCGCGTGTGGGATCCTAACAAAAATGATCTCGCATGATTGTGGATCCCACACTCGGAGCCCCCTTGCGTTTCTAAACCAATCTGAAGCCTGGCATTGTTATTGCAAAATTCCAGAAGGGCGAAACAAGGGGTTGCCTAAGATTACGCCATAAGGCCTAACCCAGGCTTAAGATTACGCCATAAAGCCTAAAAATTTAGAGGCTAAAGGTCATTTCATAAGGGGAAGATTTGTGAAGAAGGAGAAAAAGAAGCATGAACTGAAAGGACATTTCTTGAATATTTCAGAAAAGTTGTTGTGAGTATTCCCTTCCCAAAATACAACTATTTATAGGGACTTCAGGCAAATCCCCACCCTTGGATGAAGCTCAATTTCAAAACTGATGACAGTAAATCGAGATTAGTGATTCCAAATCTCGAGAAAAAAAGGGACTAGTAGCATGTGAGGAGACCGAACGGTTTTCGAGGAGGTAACTGTTCTTTTCACGAGATTATTTTCTTTACGATCGTTGTTTTTCAACGAGTGATTAATGCCTTAAATCTCGGAAAAGAAGAGATTAATAGCATGTGGGAAACCGCACGGTTTTCGAGGGGGCCTACAGAGATTGACTCGCAAAGCTCAATTTCAAACAAAGTTCTTCCACGTGGCGTTTCGCCGCAATGGCACCAGCTTCGGCCTGAGTGGCCCGTTCTCTGATACGGGCCAGGTTACGGCCCATTTCTTCAGAAGCAGCCAAAGGTTCATCGAGTTGAGCTTCTTCTGCAACAATCGCATTCTCAACAAAGGCTAAATGGGCTTGGAGGTTCTCGATTTGACGTTTGAAGTCGGACCTTTGGATTTGTAGTTCCCGTAGGCGGATGGCTCGCTCATTTAAAATATCGCGGGAGAGGTCCATTTCTTGAGAGACACTATTCAAAGCCTCTTGAGCGTCGTGAGCCTGGGTGTTCATGGCCGATTGACGTCGGCGGGCCATATCAAGTTCATTCAGCAGAGAGTCAATAACACTAAATTGCCATGAAGTCAAAGCTTTCTCCTGGCGGAGATACCTTAGAGCTTCTAAGACTCGCGGGAGGATGTCAGTCTCCAATACCCAAGGACCTAGATGTTCACGAAGCACCAACTTAGCCTCATCCACAGTAGAAGGAGGAGTTACCTCCAACACCCTCATCAATCTCTCGAATCTGGTAGGAGGAGGAGGCGGCGGAGACGCCACAGGATCACGAACCACCACTGCAAATGGGTGGACAGCTTCCTCAATTTCTTCGTCTTCAACAGGTTGGTCTGTCCCTTCAGCCGCAGGAGAATCTGGAAACTCAACTCGCGGCTCACCATAGGCAAGTGGAGCAGATTCAAGCATAGAGCCCTCAGCTCCGACGGTTGTCTCATTTATTCGCAAGACTTGGGGGGCACCACCTCCGTCAGTATCATTTTCCATCTCTGGGGCGACTGTCCCGCCGATAGAACCCTCAAATTTTGCAGCCACCTCCTCGGTACAAATAGAATCCTGGTCAGATTCAGAAATGTCAGAGAGCGGGGTTGGATCAGAAAGGGAAATGGAAAACATTGGCCAACAGTGGCTTACCTCTCGAGTTGTCGGGTCAATATCTGATATGTGGTCTCCAAGAGGAAGAGGCCTCACCTCATTCACCTCTTGGACCTCTAGTGCCGTGAGAATCTCTGTCGTCATCAGTTCCTCGTAAGCGGTAGAAGCCTCAGAGTGGCTTTCCACGCTTTCATGCTCCGAGGACTCATCATCAGAGATCGTTATTAAAATGGTAGGACCTTGCAGATGCTCTTTAGATGTGGAAGACGGAAGAGGCACCACGGGGTTAGTTGATGCTTGAACTAGCGAGAGAGTTGGCTCTTCTGCAGCGGCTGAGGATCTAGCCTCGCTCAGGCGAGAGGGATCAGTGGTCCTCTGACGAACCTGTCAAAAGATACATAATGAAGATCCTGCACAGATTCTGAAATTTAAATAGAATAAGACGGGGCCGGAGTTTACCAATCGCATTCCCAGAGTTTCGTCATCTTCAAAACTCTCTTCGACGGATTGAGCTCGATCGCGTTTGCAAGCAAAGATAGCAGTGGCCTGCACGACAAAAGAATCACAACTCAAAAAGGGGGAAAGCACCAAAAATGCAAGTTTGGGATCGTTCTTAACCAAATTACCTCAGCAGAATCTTCATCATGAGAAGATTCTCCCTCAGGAGTCCCCTCTGCTATTGCCTTTTGTTTCCCGGCCTGAACAGAGGCCGTCTTGCTCCGGGTAGTTTGCTGCAAAACACACTCAGGAATAAGAGCGGGAAAATCAAGACAAGGAAAAGGAATGGTGAAGAAAGACAAAAACTTACTGTTGCCCTAGGCTCATGGATTTGTATCCCTGCATACGATGAGCGAGAAGGTAGAGTAAGTCGCCGAGGTTGTGCTGTAGGGTTGGAGAAGCGCTCAAAAATCTTACGGTCCTCCGGACCAGGACTACTCATTCCACGAAAGATCTGGACGAAGAGTTCGTCATGTGGCAGGTCCCAACAGTTCACAGACACTTCTTTCCACCAATCAACATAATCATTGTCGACATCGTTGAGGGGACACAACGCTCTGACCCAAGGAGGAATCACTATCAAAGTAAACTGACTCTGAAATGAGGTAGACCCAGGTGGGGCTAATCTCCGCCAAGAGGTGTAGTAATTGGCAGAATCAACCAGAGGCCAAGGTACCAACTGGGCCAACCCAAATTGGCGAGCAAAGTGGTTAGGGGCATAGAGCTCATAACTTACGTGGTCGGTGGTAAGACGAATATCGGAGCAGGAGATGGCTCGACGAAAGGCCAAGAGGGCTCTTTCGCTATGATCGCGTCCACTGGGCAGAAAGCCATCATCAAGGGGAGGAGGGAATCGCCTAGAAAGGACTATTTTTGGGTCCGGCATCTCTCCCAACAAGTACAAGTAAATAAAACACTCGGAGTAGGGTGGAGCTCGATGCCTTATGTTGCCACAAAGCCAGTTCCCCAAAAGGGAATCGACTGGAGGTTCCTTTGGAATATCACCGCGACGGAAGCGAGGGAAATAAATCTGCAACCAAAAGGCAAGGATCCAGAATGGACCACTAATGTCGGTATCAAAGGGGCGCATTACAGCTCTATAAAGGGAGCGATATAACGAACCCAATACAGGTTGCCCAAGGCCAACGCAAATACCATTGTAGAGAGCAGTGGCCAGAGAATTCCAGCGCCCAGTAGGTTTGTTGGAAGAAGTGCAAAAGATAAATTTGCAAAGCCAGAATTCCAGGAATGCGATACCTCCTGTATGGTCACATTGGGTGCGGTAATAATCACGCCAGACAGGGTAGGATTTACTGTGATGCCCCCGACCAGCCATATCCATTCTCAAAGGAAATTGAATACCATCAAACTGACCATGCACATAGGGGTCGAAATCAATAGGCAACCCCGTGATGGTAAGAACATCCAGCAGAGTTATGCTCATCTGCCCAAACTGGAAATCGAATGTATTGCTGGAAGTGTTCCAGAAGCAAAGAGCAGCGGCAAGCGGTGCAGGGCTAGTATTATGGGGAAGACAGAAGCATAGATCGATGGTTTGGGTGATACCCACCGCATCCCATCGGGCCAAATCTCTCACTCGGACCTCCTGATACCAAACCTTTTCCTCGAGAGTGATGGTAGGCCAGAAGCCCACTTTCCTCCTTGGTCCCCAACTGCTAAAATCACCAGGCACCTGCCGAAGAGCCACTATGGGACGGCGGATGGGAAGCCCATAATAGGCCATAGCATCATCTGGCAAACGATCGCGAGGTGTGGGACCCAAACCCGCTTGACTATCACCTCCACCAAAGCTCATCAGTCGACTTCTCTCCTCTCTGGTCTGACTTCTACATCGAACACTCATGTTAGTCCGCCATGTGAATGTGGCTTTCTCAGTGATTTCATCTGCCTGATCGATAACGAATGGTTTCTTGGATGTCATTTCTGGGTCACAAGGGACACTTCTCCATTACACCTTGATTTATAGCTCAAGTGTTTTTGGAGATTAATTTATTAGCTGGGCCAGTGAGTGGCCCTAGTTGATAATTAATGAATCACTATTCCATCTTGAGAATCGCATCTAAGGCGACAGTGAAGATATTCCACTTTTTCCTACCACCGCAGGGCCAGCATAGTGGCCTGATATTTTTTTTTAATAAAACATGATTAAAACCAATGCGGTTTTAGATGCTAAAGTTG
Source organism: Rosa persica (assembly GCA_025331145.1). Classification (NCBI taxonomy): domain Eukaryota; kingdom Viridiplantae; phylum Streptophyta; class Magnoliopsida; order Rosales; family Rosaceae; genus Rosa; species Rosa persica. The sequence goes on from WFKR01000005.1 coordinate 13,941,513, forward strand.
TAGCAAATATGGTGGTTTCACTTCGTCACATGTCATGATGACGATAGCCATGATTCAATCATCCTCTTCAGCATAAGATTCGCGAAGGATTAAATGGCAGCAAACAGTTTGCTATTCAACATCTTATTTTGCCAAGTACTATAGGCCTTGATCAAACTTGATCTAGCCAGCAAAAAGGCTCCAAACACCTACATTTGAGAAAATCAACAGAGAGCCAGCGATCAAGGCAGATACTTGTTGCTATACACATGGCGAAGCTACCACCAAAGAAGAGAAGGATCCTCATTCGCAATCAAAAGCAGTCTCCTTCGCATGGGGGGCACGCTAAAGTTCTGATATCCTACAACCTGCCTAAGTTTCGCCAATCCACTGCATACCAGACATCAGATACGGGGGCAATAAAGTTGGCAAAGAAAGCATCAGTTTATGACAAAGACAATTCAGATTGTGGCATCCAAGCTTTATGGTCTATTTAGAGGCCTATATGGAATCAATCAAGTAATTTCAGTCAAGCCAATACAAGTGGCTTCAGAGCAACGATATTATACGAGTGGTACTGATTCAAGACCTCTTCAATCAAGACGAAGACCTTTGACTTCGAGGTCTGGGGGGCAATGTTTGGGCCCAAAATGAGCATTTTGGCCTGACAAGGCACGTCTTGGAGAAATCGAGCCAATATCAGTGGCTCAAGCTATATATTGTCGACAAGTTCGAAATATATATTTAGAGGCTAAATAAAGCCTACTATGGAAGCGTGGAAATGAAAAGTCAACTTTAGCATATTTTCCTACTTCGGCTAGGAGAAACCGAGCTAAACAAGGAAGGAGGGGCGGCAGACTAACCATCCGAACTTCAAATGAGTTGAAACTTTCCAGATTCATTCTAGACATCCCAATGATCATTTCTTATGAAGAGTGCTAGAGCTTGTTCGAAGTGGAAAACCTTCAAACAATCAGTCCAATTTTCTGCAGAAGCAAAACTGGAAAACTGGACCTGTAAGGAGTCCAGTAGCAATTTCGGCCCAACCACATGGAAATAAATTCTGAAATTTTACCACAATAATCTACATCCATGGTGGATCATTTCATATGAAGAAGTCCAAGGTTAAATATGAATTCTTAGTGGAGCTAAAAATCAAAGGAATAAAGAAGTGTTAGTGCTCTCACCTAACAAAATCCACTAAGTGTTAGTGAATTTTGCCTAACAAAATCCACTAAGTGTTAGTGTGCTCAAACCTAACCCACTATGATTTGTTTAAAGGCCAAATAGTATTGCTTGGAAGCCTATATATAGAGGCTACAACAAGTATCATCTCACGAATTCACTCATCAAAACATCTATAAGATGATCTAAGTTCTCTCTAGAGCAACCTCTCTAAGAGCAATTCCTCTCCTTCTCTTTCTCTTATCGGTGATCACACTCTAAGTTCTAGTCTCCTTAGGAGCCAACTTTCAGTACCACCAAATCCTCTGTCAAAGTGCTTTGGTCCTAGTCTCCTTGAGAGCCGACTGTAGTACCACGACCACAACGGTTACGGAACCAGCCAAGCAAGGGTAACGCCCTCGCAAACCAGCCAAGCTAGAGTCACGCTTTAGCAAGTTCTCCTCACTTCCCAGTGGTTTTCGCTCTGCTCGATCTACAACATCGAGTATCGATTGTGATTTTGAAAAGGCTCAGCAAAAGTCCTCGCCACGAGGCACAAAGAACCCCACGACGAGGTTGGTGCTCTCCTCGTCCACAATCGCTCAAAAGAAGTCAGGTCAAGGGACACCCCCAACGACCGCACCCGAACGGTGCTGGCACGCCCAAGCAAGAAAAGAGACTGTTGACCAGCTCAAGAAAAACTGGAGCCAAACATAGAGCTCCATCTGAACTGAGGGGAATTTAATGCCACAAACACATTCTGTGCTTCTCCTTCAATCTCCAAATTAGTGAAGCCTGCATGATGGCAAAAATGTAAGCCATTCACTAATGCTAGAACCTCACATGTCTGTGGGTTAACAAACCCCACACTTGGTACTGCCAACACCCCAAGGCAGAATCCTCTGTCATCTCTAACCACTGCCCCTGTACCATACACACCCTGGCTCACGTTCAAGGCACCATCAATATTTAGTTTTATTGAGCCCATCCTACGCTTCTCCCATCTCTCTTGTCTACTACCAGAGCGCCTACTTCCTTGCCCACTAGGAACATTTGACTGCACATCACGCCTTACCCCACCCAACTGCCCAGTGCCATCACCTTGCTGCACATTACTGTCATGATTTCCCCACTGTTCGTACACCTCCCACCAAGCAGCAACCTTGGTGATTAAGGATTCAGCCATCATTGAAATCTGCCCATTCAACTTACTATTCCTTTCATGCCAAAGCTGCCAAGCCACCACCCCAAACCACTCTAAATCCTTGCCACATGCTACCATAGATACATGCAAAAACAAATCAAAAACACTTCTTTCTTTCCAAAATTTACATACTTCTCCAAGAAAAGTGTGCTGCCATACTTTACGGGTCAAATGATACTCCCACAATGCATGTAACACCGTTTCATCACCCCATCCACACCCCAAACCCCTACCATCCCCACTAACTTTTCTTCTTTTTAATTCTGCTGCACATGAAATAAAGTTATTGCATGCTCTCCAGAAAAAAACTTTTATCTTATTAGGAAGTCTTAATCCCCACAAAAGTTTCCACCCCTTTTGGGACCCACACCAATCACCCACTCCACTCCCCGAGGCATGCAAATCATCTCTTCTCAACTTCTCATGTGCAGCTGCCCAATACCCTGACCTCACAGAAAACCTCCTAATTTTATTGTAGTGCCACACCAATTTATCCGACCCACCATTTCTAGGCAAAGGAATAGATAGGATGGTTCATGCATCAACCTCAAGAAAATGGCTATAAATAAACTCCACCCTCCACTCATGATTAGAATTTTAATAAGATCTGACACTCTCAAATTCAACAGAGCCAAATTAGGTGGTATTATGAAAACATTTTAGAGATTCTTTTGTGATCACATATCGAAATCTCGATTATTCAGTTTTTAAGTTTGCAAATCACTTATGAAAAATTTCAGTTCATAATCTTGATATTATATTATGAATATGAGTGGTTTAGATTAGACATATTTGGTTTATTTATTGATCATTTGATCTCGTTTGGTACCTTAATAATTATCAATTTGACTAAAAATTTGTATAAATAATTTACTCAGATATTTAAAAATGAAACTATCAAGATACTGATACGTGATCAAAAAGTAAGTTTTACCAGCGATCGCTTAAAATAGACCTGAAAAAAGAAAAAAAAACTTACTAGTTAAGGTGAGCCTTTTGGGTGTTCAAAGATATTTTTTTCTTTTGGGTTTTCACTTTCAATCTAATCTCTGATCGAGTTGTTTTGTTTTTGTCTTTCTTTTAGGTACACGTCGCCCCTCATTTTTTCACTATACTGATGAAGTTTGGGTCTTGACGTTTTGTGGTGTACTGGGTGCCTTCAGGCAAAACAGTACCCCGAATATTCAATCCGATTCTAATTTCTTCCCTTGCATATTATGTCACATTCTCACAAAGGATCCCTAGCTGATGGGAGGAATCACAGGTACAACATGCGTTCAATCGTACTCGTCATCTCACCAAACATATTAAAAACGTGTTTGGCGCGGGAAGCCTTTAGTCTAATTTTGCCTAATCCGGCAATCTTCAAAGTGAGACGAAGGGTTTGAACGTTGAAAACATGAAATCTTTAACTTTCAGTCTTTCAAATTCACTCCAACCCTTCTTTTCTCTCTGATCTTTTTGCTCCACCCTCAAAATCCTACCACAGCTAGCTAATGAGTTCGTTGCGGCTTCAGTTACCTAATAGGTATGTTATCTCTGTAATTTGAATGTTTCTACTTTGCATCTTCCACTTGTGGATAGTTTCTCTATAAGTCTATATTTGCAATTTATTTCTGTATAAGCAATAAATTTGATGTATAAAATGTGTCAGTGTTATTTGTTAGTTGTTTTGGTCAGTCTAAAATATAAGACATGGTGGAATGGCCTAATATATTGCTGTTGGAACACTCCTGCATAAATTGTCTCTGATATATGGCTCAAACATTGTCTTTCTGAATTGGGTGGTCTGCGTATTCCCAGTAGTGTCAACTGTGTAATTATATTTGATTTCAGCTAGGATAAGTGGATAACCCCATTGTTAATCAAACAGTGAACTATTTGTGGGATAAATAATTAGAATGACCAAAACTTTCCAAAGGAAACTAAGGGTTGAGGTACTTGATAAGTGAAATTGAAATCCAAAGGTTTCTAAGGGGGGCTTCTGCAGATTTTTTCAGGGTTTTGGTGGCCTTTGTACCCCATTTGACCTTTTGCTTGTTTGATCAAGATAGTGTGCATGATTTTTTAATTCCCAATAGTTATAATAATTAGCTTATCAAGCCACAACCTGCAATTATTTATTGTTCAAATTTCTTCCCCTGTATGAGTACTTTTCATCACTTTGATGCAAGTAATTAGTACTTTATGGTTGATGGTCGTTAATTCCAATATTATTTGCAGTCTTAACTTGTTCTTCATCATTTTTGCAATCTTATGGACTGATCATGAGGCAGCAAGGGACACACTCAAACCAGGGGACACACTCAATTCATCAAGTTCCTTGGTTTCTGCAAAGGGAAAGTTCACTCTCGGTTTCTATGTAAATGATGAAAATTCCAACTCCAGCTACCTAGCTACATGGCAGAAGGGAAGTCAAAATCACGCATGGATTGCCAACCGATGCACACCAGTATTATATCCTTCTGGAGTTCTGACATTGGACATGAATAAAACATTAAAAATTATGCACAAAGGTGGTGATCCTGTGATGCTTTTCCGTGCCTCCGAAACTAATAGTATTCACAGTACTAGTATTGTTGTGGCTACTCTGTTGGATTCTGGAAATTTTATTGTGCAAGAACTGAACTCTGATGGAACAATGAAGCAGGTACTGTGGCAAAGTTTTGATTATCCTACAGACACCCTTTTGCCAGACATGAAAGTAGGAGTTAACCATAAAAATGGCCACATTTGGTTTCTTTCAGCATGGTCAGGTGAGCACCAACCAGCAACAGGGCCTTTCACCCTTGATTGGGACCCTAATGGACGTGAACTAAAAATAAAGCGACGTGCGGTGGTTTATTGGACCAGTGGAATCTTTAGCGATGGGCAATTCGAATTTATGAAACGTTATGATGAATTGGGTACTCTCAGGTATAAGTTTAGCATTGTTTCAAATGAGAATGAAGACTACTTCACTTACACTAGTGCTAGTGTCAATCAAAGTTATGGACCACAATGGGTGCTAAACATCTTTGGGCGACTCCTTGAGTTAAATGGACATGTTATTGCACCAGCAGATCAGTGTTATGGCTTTAACACCGATGGAGGATGCCAGAGACGGGACTATCCCAGTTGCAGGCATATTGGTGACACATTTGTTGAAAAGAATGGTTTCTTCAGATCACTCACATCCAATACGACAACGAAGCATGATTCAAATACAAGTCTCACCCTTAGTGATTGTAAGGCAGCTTGTTGGGAGGATTGTGACTGTCTTGGATTCATGTTTCTCTTCGATAATCAGACTGGATGCAAATTTTGGGTTGGAAACTGGACCTTTACTTCACGTGACCTCTTTGGTTATACTAATCCAACCGTTTTTGTCCTATCTGGATTATCTCACAATGGTAAGTCTTATAATCTCTAACTTTTTTGGTAAGAATATGTCGACTAGTTTTCTGTTCACACAAACTTCTCATGTGTCAACAAGAAACAATACACTTACTGTGTTTTAAGCGGCATTGCCGTTATGTAGGATACGAGTTTAGAGTATGCAAGTAAATCACATGTTTCTCCCCCAGATTTGTTAGTAACTTGTTACCACAAAATGCAGATACAAACAGTGCAGATACAACCAACGAAGACTCAGATACTAACAGTTGGATATGGATTGGTACTTCCATTGCTACTGCTTTGTTAGTAATGGTGCTTTGCATCTCGTGTTATCTCCTAAGAAGAAGAAAATCCCTCCTTTCAGGTAAATTCCTTAAATAACCTGATCCCTTGAATATGATATTAGACAGAATTTCACATTTTCGACATTGTAGTCACAATTAAAAATTTAATTTTAGCATCTACATTAATTTAAATAGGGAAATGCCAGCAAAAGATTGAGAATGACTTGCTAGATTTGGAGCAATCTGATAAATCGCTTGATGCTGAGGGGCTTCCTAATGATGGAAAGATGGGACATAATGATTTAAGTGCATATACTTATGCATCTGTCTTGGCTGCTACAAACAACTTTTCTGATGAAAACAAACTTGGAGAGGGGGGATTTGGACCTGTTTATAGGGTAAGGGCTTAATATAATGAAAATGTTTTTATTATTAATAGTTGCTATAGTGAGATATTGTGAAACGGTTCTTCAGGGGAAGTTGGCGACAGGAAGAGACATAGCTGTGAAGAGACTTTCTAGATGTTCAGGGCAAGGAACATTAGAGTTTAAGAATGAATTGATACTAATATCTGAACTCCAACATACGAACCTGGTTCAACTTCTGGGATTTTGCATTCATGGGGAAGAGAGGATGTTGATATATGAGTATATGCCAAACAAAAGCTTGGACTTCTTCTTATTCGGTTTGCACCACTATCACTTTGAATCTTAATGTTACATTTCATTTGGTCTAGAAAAGTTTGTGTATATCTTTTTATTAATTGTCAAAAGATATAAATTATTGATCTCATTTAACTTCATATGTTCGACAGATTCAACCAGAGGGATGCTATTAGATTGGAATAAGCGTTTCAGTATAATAGAAGGAATAGCTCAAGGATTGCTTTATTTGCACAAGTACTCCAGAGTGAGGGTAATTCATAGGGATTTAAAAGCTAGTAACATACTACTTGATGAAAACATGATTCCCAGAATATCCGACTTTGGTTTGGCAAGGATTTTCATGCATAATGAACCAGAAGCAAATACTAATAGGGTTGTTGGTACACAGTAAGTGAACATGCCCATACTACTTTTGGATTTTGTTGATGAATATGTATCTATATATAATATGTTCTAAAATATACTCTTTTGTCATGTGGAACAGTGGTTACATGTCCCCTGAGTATGCCATGGAGGGAATTTTCTCCACAAAATCTGATGTCTACAGTTTTGGTGTGCTAATGCTTGAAATCATAAGTGGAAGGAAAAGCAGTAGTTTCAACGATAATGATCACGTGTTGAATATAGTAGGATATGTATGTAAAACAAATTTCTTCAGTTTTGATCACATTCGATCATTGTGATATCCTAAATGATTCATATAATCTTGTTTCAGGCATGGGAGTTGTGGAGACAAGGTCTTGGGTTACAATTAATGGATCCAACAATGTGCAGCTCATATATTGAAGATCAACTGTTGAGATGCTTCCATGTTGGTCTGCTTTGCGTGGAAGAAAAGGCAGTTGATCGGCCCACCATGTCTGATGTCATATCTATGCTAACAAATGAAGGCATGTCACTACCTGCACCTACAAAACCAGCATTTTGTACGGGAAGAAAAGTCGTTGGGGATGGTATAGATGGAAATAGATCAGAATCAGTAAATGATATATCAGATTATGAATTTGAGGGACGTTAAGGATGCTGATATATGCGTTGTGTATCAATTTGATTGTTGCTTCCGGTTTGGGTTTTCACCCTATGTTCTCTACGTACCCATCTTCTGTACTTGCAAAGCATAATTTCTACGTTGTTATTTTTATAAATATGTCAATATGATTTGTAGGTAAGGATGAATGATTCATTAGATGTAATGTGAGGAACCAAACTGGATTTTCTTTCTAACGTTAGGGAGTCAAATTCCATACAATCTATGTAAGAACATATTAATGGTAGTCTGAAAAGCATAGCATGTCATCTTTGACAAGATATTACCGTTGTTCTTTTTTTGTTTTCCCTTAACAGACAGAATTAATTTGGAGAGTTGTATGTTTCAGTTGATGTTTTCATCATTTGGAGAAAGTTGCTTATGCCAATCCATGGCTAGCACTAGCAGTACTTACAAAAGAAGAGGCTTTACCAATATTATCAGTTTTATTGAATAAGTGTTCTTGTTTCTACTAAAAAATAAAATAAAAGACAGTCATGGCTAGCGGTAGCTGCCTGGCCCTTACTCTTCTTTCCAACTTGTGGACTTACTCATGCTGCAAGCAGAGATATACCGAAACCAGCGATACGCTCAATTCCTCAAGCAGCAAGCTCCTTGGTTTCTGAAACAGGGGAAGTTTAGTTTGGGGTTCTTTGAAGATGGAAACTCGAAATCCAGCTATCTAGCAATCTACCGCACCAAAACTGGAAATTCTATAGATTATGCATAGATTTCCAACCGAAACACTCCCATTTTATATCCAACAGGAGTTCGGACCTTAGACAAGATCGAACAACACATTGAAACAGAATGATGGTGATCCTCTGCTTCATAAAGTACTACCAGTAATTCCAATATTGTTGCTACACTTTTAGATTCTGGCAACTTCATCCTACAACAACTTTACTCCGATGGATCAACGAAGAGGGTGTTGTGGCAAAGTTATGATTATCCTGGAAACCCTTTTAACAGGTAAGAAGATGGAGGCCTAGAAGTAATGGATCAAACACTAGGCGATTTATGCAGTAAGGATCAATTGCTAAGATGCTTCCATGTTCCACGTTGGTCTACTATATTTTGAAAAAAATGCAGGTGATTGGCCAACCCTGTCCGAGGTGATATCTATGCTGACAAATGAAATCGTGCCACTACCTGCACCTACGAAGGACAAAGCCAGCATTTTTATCAGAAAAAACAGTTATCAGACTTATGGAATAAGAAACAGTCTCTCTAAACGGTTTTTCCAATTCCGATTCTGATGCATGTTAACCCAAGGCATTTGCATTTTCGGTATGCATCACATCATCGGTTATATCTATAGGCAATGGTGATGCAAGCTTGTGATTTACACGTTTTTTGTGTGCAAGTCTCTAGAAGAGTTGGGGTGAACTGTTGGCGTGAGTATTCTAGCCTTCTAGGATATTTAAGGAGTACTTTCAGAAGTATGTAAGATTAAATTTCCTAGCTAGTTTTTTTCAGATCACTTGATACATATAGTCATATTTAACGCCATTACTGAAAACAAATTTGCTAAAAACTTCTCTCTTCATTAGTTCCAAGAGGAAAAGAAAACTCTTAATAGATATCTCCAAAGGAGATGCCATAATAAATTTGAAATTTTCAAATATTGTATTGTCATACCAAAGCCTAACTTATTGACTCCTCTGACCGTGCAATCTCTCCTTAGGGTGTGTAGAGACAAACTACTCTTCACACCCGAAGGTTTACCAACATTTTCTTGAGGTATAAAGTAGATCAAATCAATCAACGAACTAAATATGTTTAGTTTTAATTGTTCATATAATTATTAATGTCTTAACGATTTTTGATTCAGCTGAATTTTGCATAAGTATCTACTCATGGAGGACTAAAATCTCAATGATTAGATTGTCAAAATCTTAGAAAAACAAAAAAAGAATTGTCTAAATATGATCAAAAGGTGAATCTTAAAATGCACAAAAAGTTAAAAAGAGATGATCCCTTCCGATAAAGGCTCTTTATGAATTATAACCAATATCAATAGTTATATAATATGATGTCTTACATAGAGATATAATTATTTTTTATATTATTGTTGATACCCAAAAAATCACAGGACATGTCGCACACACATTTCAACCCAAAAACAGGAAACACACATGCGAACCACATTCAGAAAGATAATAAGTTACATATCAAACCGTCATGCCACACATGTGGACCCAAACTACAATTACACTCTTGGGGCCAGCAGAAGTGGGTGTTGTGGGAAGGTTACGTAAACACATATTGCTCGTCTATTGATTTAGTCTTGTTAGTGATTTCAATCTTGGGCCCGAAATCCAAACTCGATGACTTAAACTGATAGCGAAATGGTGAATATGAGATTTGGACCAACCTTTTTCCTAAAAACTCAAAACCCAAATAAACAGAAAGCCCAGCTTTCTTCCTCTTCATTCTAATCTTGTCTTTTTCCCCGCAGCAATTGTACACACGCAGATCGAACTAAAATTCTCAAGAATGATCGATTCCTTCTGCTAGGTAGTGAAAGAGAAATCTTATGACCAGTTAAGAGTGATGTCTTTCTTCCTTAAACGATGAGTTTACAGATTCCAATTCCCCTTAACCACCTAGTCTGCCTCGTTCCTTGTTTCCCGTCACTGCAGTTGACACTCCTTGCTACAAGGAGTGTCAACTGCTGTGGCAACCATTACATCTCCCAAGCTCTCAACTTCCAAGCAAGCATCTCTTTACCTAAATTTAAGGTAGAGATTCTGTATAGATTGATGAGAAAACACTGCTTTACCCAGAAATCTAAATGTTCTGAACCTTCAAAGCCTCTCCAATGGAGTCTATAAAAGGAGAGCTTTCACTACAGAATAAGTTAATCACACGACACATGAATTTTTGCTGTCATCTGAGTTAGCCAGATGACAGATTTTTTAAATCGGTCGTTTCATCTCTACTCAGCCAACACATCGTCATTTGGTAAATTAGAGATATTTTGGACAACACTAACAAGAACATCTGTTGTTTAAAAAAAAAAAACAATAAAAAAAATTAATTTACATTTATTTTTTCCACTCAAAACACTTCAAACCTAGCCCGTGTTCCCTCCCTTGGCTAAAAAAATTAGGTCATTCTCCCTCCCAAATCACTATCAGCCTCTCTCCCACTCACCATCGCTCTCACCCTCATCGAGCCTCTCAGCCTTGCTCACTTAGCCTCGTCGACCGCCTCTCTCTCCGTTGCGTGCGCCTTCAGTCTTTCTCCACGAGTTCTTTCTCCATCAGTCTCCTCTCTCTCTTTCTCTCTCTCTTGTGAGGATCCATGGGTTCACTCTTCAGCCTCCATCTCTCTCTCCTTGTAAGTTTTTCTCTTTCAGATTCAGTTCGGTTCTTTCTTTGTTCATTGGGTGATTGGGTTCATTGATATAATTAGGTTTATTACAAAAAACTACCACAAAAATTCTCAACTCTTCCTCGTGTTCTTCTCTTGGGCTATCGGATTTCGTGACACTGGTTGGGTGCACCGGCGTTGTGTGTTTGGTTGAGGACAAAGATGAGCGACTCATATTGTGATTTTTAATCACAAAATTCAGGTATGACCATAAGGTATTGTGGATTCATATAGATTTTGGTAAATTTGTTTAGCTTTTTACATTAAAACTGAACCAAGCATATCTGAAGCTTAGGATTTATAGCTGGGTATTTGATAATCTAAGATGGTGTCTGTGTGATTTGTAATATTTGGTTCAATTAAGTGTGTTGAATTAGTTTCTAGGTTCACTTGTTTGGAATTGGAATTGAGCGTATTGAACTGCTTTCTGAGTGTATATATAGGTGCTCATTATTGTTGCAAAGTGTGTTGGACTGAATGTGTTCTCAGATTTAAATTAGATTCTGTAGGCAACAAATCCAGGCTCCAACTAATTTAAATATTTCTCTCAAAGGGCACACACCAAATGCTTTCAAAAGCATTATAGTGCTTTTATAAGATCACACAGTTTTGCTTTTCTGGGTAAGCTTGAATGCCACTACCATCATATTTGGATCTGAACGCAATTTGATTCGATACCATTTGATTTTATGCATATTTATGGCTTATTTTTCAGCTTTTGGTTTGAATGAAAGTTGAATCGTAGAGTCAGTGTTACTAGTCTAAGTTTGATACTTGGTTCCGAAGTCTATTTAGTTAGAAGTGTGATGCAACATTTAGCATTTTTACTGTTGTAAGAGTAATGAGCAGGTTTGAGCTAATATAAGGTGATATTCTTCCTTATCAGTTATTGTTTTTGAATTCATGGGGTTGAAACCTACCATGTCAAAATGAGCCGATGCAATTGTGCTAAGCTATGATATACTTTGGACCATCGACTTTGGGTGGTGGAGGATTTTTCGTCTTTCACTTTGTTCCCCCCCTTTTTTTCATCTTACATAATTGGGCGTCTGAGACTTTGATATACAAAGCTGTAGCTGAACTTTGCATATGACCATTGGGATCTTATTAGCAAATCAAGAATTACGAGCTATACGCATAGCGCTGGAGGTATAACTTGAAGTCTTAGTGGTGAGAATGATGCTTGAAAGATGAATTCCAGGCCTGCTGTTGCTCCCAGTCGGCATGTTTGCAAATGGATTAGGTAAAATAAAAATACTTGCTTTGTTCCTTGTTCACTCCATTTTTTTTTATATCCGTTGTTTCAGATTAAGAAGTTAAGATTTAAGAGCTCTACTGCTTCTTAGACGAGAGTCGTTGCCTATTTCATGTATGTTTTTGCTGCTATATATTTTTAAGCTTGTAGATAAATTTTTTAATCTATTTACGGCAGTGCATCAACCTATCCATATATATGTGTGTGTGTGTGTGTGTGTGTGTGTGTGTTTCTCCAATAAAAGTTGATTTCCTAGTCTTCCCCTTATAAGTTGTTTACAAGTTGACTTGAATGTCTGGTTTTTTAATTTCAATGGGCATTTTCTATTATAGGTTAATAGATCTGATCAGAACTCAGTGCCAAGCTCAGAAAATGTTGTAAGCCATACTGCCCATTTCAAGAATCACAACTGTTCTTGTTCTTGCTACTTAATTGCATGTAAAGCACCCCTACTGAGGAACCAGGTTTGAGTGGCATTGATAGCTTTGAAGGTGTGCTAATATGTATCAGAGGTGAAAAGGCTAATTTGTTCATCACTTTCTACTATGACATGAAGATAACTTGTACAGTGCAGCAAATCAATAGCCCAAGGATGCCTTGACCAGTTTCAATTACTCCATGGATCGAAGCGTCTTCCTTGTTAGTAGAGGGTACGTGCCTGCCACCAATGAGTTCATCACATTCAACCCCCCTGTTAATAAGTTCCCTCTTACTATTCTCATTTCTATAACCTTGAATAGTTAAATCAATTACGTCAACTTTTTAATATTGAGATGAGCACTTGTACATCATTTTCACACACTTTACTTGGAAGTTTCTCGTACAATATACACTGAACCATCAAATTTTGATATGTTGTATAGTGTATTGATCTTATATATGGTGTAAGTTTATGATGCTTAAGCTGCCCTTTTGCATAGTGCTTTACAAAATTATAAGGCATGATGTGAGCATCTTTACCTATAAATTTGGTACTTATTCTTATTGGTGCAACATTATATGATTAACAGATAAAAGAGTGTGGCTTTTGGCATGGGCACAAGCTTGCTTTCACTTATTTGCAGCAGTATCCTGGAGGTTATATCTTAACTGAGGATTGCCTAGTATATGCATTCATTGTACTGGGGCTGGTAACGTCCCTAACAGCTTATGATTATTAGGTAAGGATTTGTTGTTAGCTTTGATGCTAGAAATTCAAAAGTCTAAACTTTTAATTGATGATATGCAGGTAATTGGGATGCTGGTGATATATGCTTACCTATTGGTTAATATTCTCCTTGGTTATTCAAGTTTTCCATTGACGTATTTTTGACAGGGTTCTAATTTTATGTTTAGCAACTTCTTTTGGTTATCATTTGACTACCATGTAGAATGATAGCTTTGTAGTTGAATGTGTCTTTCAAGAATGCATATGGTTCTTCAATGCATATCTTAATGGAAAATTACCTTTGAGTAATACTTGGAATATTGATTCTCATTTTATTTCTCAAGATTGAAATTTGCTTTCAATTATTTCAGGAAACAATACAGACAGTTGGAGAATTAGTTCAGTTTTGGGAATTTTCAGATTGTTAGCACCTGCAGACAAAGGTTTAGAGAACTGATTAATATAGCTTTGGTGATTCTTATTTCCCTTTCTATGATGTATGGACATGAATTTTTGCTTTCGATATGTTTTGAATATGGTAATGTATGACAATGATGGTAATGTATGACCAGAGTTTGGATATGTACATTTTGGACATGAATTTTACATATTTGCCTATTCTCAAATAACAATTGCGCAAAGTCAATTCGAACAACATTTCACGTAACTGTAGCTTCCCAAAGCTACAGACAACAGAATGGTTCAAAAGCCTATTGTCTGAAATTCGATCAGATAATACATCTAAAAACAGCAAATAATATACGTTGTCTGAACTTGCATTTCATACAACAGTAATAATAATGACATGTTGACTGAGATACAACAATATAATAAAACTTGTGGTCTGAGTTCTAGTTGGACGACATATCCCATCAGCGCACTGTTATATCTTTTGCAAGTCCTACAACATAAACAAATTACTAACAGTGGTTAAATATATATCAGGGATGATAGATTCCTAAACCTTCTGATGTTTTATTTGCATAAAACATAACAAAAACAACGCTGACGCTTGTTGGAGATTCATTTCAGACAATAGTCATTCCAACAGTGTGGTGTGATATTCATTTCAAACATCATATAGTTGTGTTGCTGCTGTCTGAGATTGATCACACACAATACAGTTTTCCTAAAACTGTTGGTGTAATATAATGTTTCTCAACAGTCAATAAATGAACTGTTGTGTGAGTTTGTAACAGACAATAGTTTAACCTAATTATTTTAATTTGAAAATATTCAGACGACACATACTTAGCTATATATGTTGTGTGAATTTTGAACAGACAATGGTTTTCAACTATCGTCTGAATGAGCTCAATCAAACAACAAGCTATTAGACAACATTAGCATTTTCATTCAGACGACAGTTCATTAACTGTCATCTGTTTAACTTTGTGGTATAGTGTTTTCCAGTGTAAATGGGAGGGAGCACAATCGAGTAAAAGCCCAAAAAGCTTAGACACACCTATAGCAGTCATGCCTTCAAACCTTCAAGCATAAACCCAGTCCTAGCTACCTTTCCAAACTGTCCTTCAAACCTTCCCAGAAACCCTAAATCCAAAACCCCCCAAATTCTCTCACGACAATGTGTTTCTAGTTCCCATACCATGTTTCACGCTGTCAAGCCCTATTCATTATCTGAATCACGCACAAAGTCCTCCCAATAATCTGATTATTGGGTTGATTTTGACCTAGTCAATGTTTAATTCAAAAAGGTCCCTCTGACATGACTCGCCCCGGATTTCTCCTTGAAATCCGGAGTGGCCCTGCGGGACTTATCTTAGAAGAAATTCTACCAAAAAATTTGACGGAACCTCCTCTAAAACGGACTACCCAAAAACCTGTAGAAAAACAAAACACTTCCAAACAATACAACCTTATTCTTCTGGAGCCACCTGCTCCCTAAATCACAACATCTCTCATTTCACAAAACAATTCCGATACTTAGGAATATTAATCTCATGGGTTATCAGCGCAATCTAATACACAATGTGTACAAGAGGATAGAATACAAGATAAATGATCGATACTTTTATAATGCTAAAGCAATGACAGCTATGCCTCTACCCCATGTACGCTTGACCTCAAGCTAAACTGGCCTACAAACTAGGCATTTGAAACCGAAGAGCCCAGGGGAAAAACATTTGAAAAACTGTTAGAGTGAGTGGACGAAAATTAAGTAATTTCGAATGAATAAGTAAAACGTAATGCTTTCCCAAGTTATTCTCTAAAATCTCGCATGCAGTAACAATCTTGAAAATACTTTTAATCATCATCTTTACTGCAATCTTAATTACGTAAAAATAGAACATCTTGCAATCTCTTAAAATCTCATCCTCAATCCTTATAAAAAAAAACATCATTATCCAGAGGCTCGTCTGATGACTAGAATGGACTGCTATCTAGTCATCTCATGCCATCAGGGGGGACTGCCACCCAGATGACGCATTGGAAGGGACTGACAACAGGATTAGGAGGCGATGGGTAGAAGGGACTGCCAACTAATCACAGGAAACTAGAAAGGACTGCCGACTAACTACTTCATGTCACCTGGAAGGGACTGCCAACCAGGTGACTCACCAGAAGGGACTACCAACCAGGTGACTCACCGGAAGGGACTGCCAACTGGGATGTAGTCTGGAAGGGACTGCCGACCAAACTATTACCTAGAAGGGACTGCCGACGAGGTAATGTACGCATGCACCGAAGACAACCTCTTTCAATTACTTGCTTTTGGAAAGAAACTCGATATTACTTCAATAAATCATTAATAATTCACCGAAAGCATAACTTAAGAATATCTCGATTACTCAAAGCTCAATATCTCAATAAATCCTCGAAAGCATAATTCCAATACTTGATAAATCAATAAATGCGTTCGGAAAGAAATCTCAATCTGACTTCAAAGTTGATAAGGGTGGAGCTCAAAACTCAAGAAATCTCGATAATTCGATTATGCTCAAATATTTTCTAAATCATTCATACTCGTATATTACCATATAAATCGATATTCGAAATCAATCATTCTCACAATATTTTCTTAATGAATCACTTCCCGAAAATCATTTCTCAACTCAATAACTCATAACTAAATAGCTTGAAAATCTATTGAAAGCCCTCGGAAAGAAAATCTACTAATAATCTCGTAACTCATAGAGTATAATAAATCTCAAGAAATCAAGCTCATAAAAATCATAAACTCAATAATTCAAGTAATAAATTAAACTTCAATCGGAAAATAACAATATACTACATGCACAATTAATTTAAAATAAATATCCACTCACAGTACTATTCAGGCGATCAAGCATACGAGTTCGTTCGTCGAGTAATAGCTCGGTACGTCGCCCTGTACACAATTATTTTCCGTGAATAACTATTTAACAATCAAATACGATTCTCAAAATCAAATCCTTATAAATCATCTTTCCAGTTCTTCTCTGATTCAACCCAAATTTTACCTTTAATATCAATTCGTTAACTTAAAGGTCCCAAGTCAGAACCGAGAGATATTCGACGGTCGGATTCTCGTAAATCGATAATCGAAATCCTAAATTTTCAGAAATTCATAATCGATTAAAAATTCTCCAATTCCAACCAAATTCACATATTCAACCTCTACAAAATCATAGGATTTAACTAGCTAAAAAAATAGAATTTAAATTACTGTTTAAACGCCACCACTGTTCATGAGCGGCACTGTTCACGCACGGTCTAGTTCTCCGATGGTCACCAAATTTTGGCAGCAGCTTCATCTCAATATCCTTAGCATTTTTCTCAATTACACCAAATTGAGAAAACAACTAGAATTACCTCAACAATTAAGAAAACAGTAAACCCCAAATTTATGAATAGTGTCGAATTTCAATCTCTAAAATCCTCAATATATCCTTGCAAAATTATACTTGAAAGAAAGCTCATGAGATAAGGAAGACATTGATACCATTTTTGCGGCAGGAAATTGTCGGAATCGACTCCGGAAGATCTCTCTCTCTCTCTCTCTCTCTCTCTCTCTCTCTCTCTCTCTCTCTCTCTCTCTCTCTCTCTCTCTCTCTCTCTCTCTCTCTCTCTCCCCTTTTCTTTCTGGGTTCTGCCGTGAAAGGGGAAGGGGAAGGTAATGATCTGATTTAATTAAGATAGGGTAGGGTGAAAATACTAAAATACCCCTCACATGAAGATACCAATAACTTTCACATACGAACTCCGATTTTAGTGTGTCACATAACTCGGTTTAACATGCTCTACAGCTTTCATGAAGAAAATTTTCTCAAATTTTGACCTGAACAAAAAATCAACTTTTAGGGTCCCTTAAAAGTGTCAAAACGAAATTAAAGTAAAAGTAATTGTCGTTTACCATCCAAATGATTAGTAACCCGGTAAATTCATATTCAGAACGGTACACCCTCACAATTATTGCTCTTGAGTCTTCAAGGAACAATATTAAATGAACCTTACCACGATCTTCACAAATTGTGGTGGACTTGAAAGCTTAGGAATAGTTAGGATTTGGCGGGTTAGTACAGTTTCTCTTAAAATGCACAGAAAAAAGAGTGGATCCCTTCCAATAAGGGTCTTTTATAACTAGTATCAAAGACGTCATATTATATAATTATTGATATTAGTTATAAATAGACTTTATTAGAAAGACCACATCTGTTTTATTTTTTTGTACATTTTAAAAGATTTTCTGTGCAATTCACTTTATAAAGGGCCATTTATAATCAATATTAATAATTATATAATATGACATCTTACATAGAGATATAATTATTTTGTAGGGCCTTACTAAATGTACCTAGCAAATTTCTTGGTATACTCAGCAATAGAGGTGGCAAATGGGCCGGTCCGGCCCGGCCCGACCCATTTTAAGCGGGTCTAGTCGTGCTTCGTGCCGTGCTTGGACCGGCCCATTTATTATCGTATCGGGCTCGTGCCGGCCCATTTACTTAAACATTAAGCCCGGCCCGACCTATGACCCTAGCCATATCGTGCCGGGCCGTGCTCGTGCCGGGTCAATAACGGGCCGTGCTCGTGCCTACCCATTATAAAGCACGATTTTAAAATATTAATTTGAACAAATAAAAATTAATTTTATTTAACTATTTAGAAAATTAAAATAAATTAAGTTCTACAACGTTTTTCTTAATCTTAGTTTTTTAAGATTAGATTTCTAATAATTTTTTATATTCCACTATAAGAAAGAAAGAAAAAAAAAACTCAAAATATATTGTTTTAGTATATTATTGTGAGATTAATCTTTATTAATATAATGAAGATTTAGTATCTATTATTCTTTCTTTCATTCTATAGTTGTATTATTATGAGATTAGTCTTTATTAATAAACATATATTTAATATTTAAAAAAAATACTTATGTCAAAACAAGGATATAATGTTTTGTTTCATTATTTTGACAATATAAAAGAAAGCATTGGTGGAATTGTCATGAGATTTTAAATAAAAAGGTCTCATATTCAAATCTCATCATTGTAGTTTTTTAATATTTTCAAAAACATAATGAAATTTGTGTTTGTAACGGGCCGGCCCACAATATGTTGTGCTCGGGCTGTGCCGGGCCGGGCCAATAGGCTAATATTCTTAGGCCCAGCCCGACCCGTTATTTTAACGTGCTCGGGTCGTGCCGGGCCACTAACGGGCTTGGGTCGTGTCGGGCCACTAACGGGCTTGGGTCGTGCCGGGCCGCTTTTAAGCGTGTCGGGCCCGTGCCGTGCTCGTGCTTAGTGGCTCGTTTGCCACCTCGACCCAGCAACCAAAAATTATTTCATATTTTCCCACTTTACCCTTGAAAAAAACAAAATGAAAATCTGCAATACACCACCCATTGCGCCCTCCTCTTCGATTCCTTCAGCAGAATACTAAGTTTCTGGGTGTGATATCTGTTTCTTCACATTTTGAATAAGGGTAAAGTGGAAAAATATGAAATAATTTTTGATTGTTGGGTACACTAAGAAATTTGTTGGGTACATTTAACAAGACTTTTTTTTTTTTTTTTTTACATCGGTGCTCTTGAGTCTTCATAGTGCAATCCTAAACAAATTTTACCACGATCTTCACAAATTGCAGTGGAGTTCCCAAAGACCGATAGTGAAAGCTTAGGAATAGTTAGGATTTGGCTGGGTTAGGGTACAGTTTCGATTCCAATCCAAATCGGGCCATCAATAATAGAAGCAAAATGATAACCTATATATTTAGTCCTCCTTCAATCAAACTCGTCACCTTCCACTTCAATGGTGGTGGCCTGGAGGGCAATGTAGCAGTGGTCCATAAAATACAGTTATGTTCCATTGTTAT
Organism: Rosa persica; assembly: GCA_025331145.1. Taxonomy (NCBI): domain Eukaryota; kingdom Viridiplantae; phylum Streptophyta; class Magnoliopsida; order Rosales; family Rosaceae; genus Rosa; species Rosa persica. Next base: position 13,961,306 of record WFKR01000005.1, read on the forward strand.
TTATTTTGTTGTTATTATATTTGAATTTCCATTCAAAACAGCTAAAGTGCTAAACACTCGGCGGAAGACTGAGAAACGACCGACAGTTATTGAAGAATACAAAAAGATTAAATCTCGAGGTACGAGCAAATTTTTCAATGATATCATCATATCTTTAAAAAAAAATCCAATCCGGCAAAACCTAGCTATGTGAACGAAAATTTCTTTGCGACTATCTTTAACGGTGGTGATGAATTTATGTGACATTATGTTGACAACATAATGAATTCTATTTGGTTGTTCATTGTCGAATGAAGTAGTTTTATTTGATACTTTCTTAGATTTTATTCGGTGGTTTTTTTTTATCGGATAAACATAGTTTTATTCAATGCTTGTTGACCTAACAAATAATATTTTTTATTTTTATTTATTTTTAACTTAATATCTCAAACCTCTTATGGAGAAACTGTAACCAAAACTAGGTTTTCCCAATTTCCATCTCTTTGCTCATCCGGCGGCTCTCGCCCATGGCCTCTGGCCTCGTTGCTATGTGTAGAGTTGTCTTGAGGCTATTGCTCGGGTGGTTTGGAGAGTTGTTGCCGCTCGATGCTCCGACAGGTTTGTGAGGCAGCGAGGTTCTGGTTTGACGCCTTCGATGCGCAATGGTGGTGATGTACAGAGGTGGAGCTTAGGTGGCGTGGTTCAGGCGACGTCGTCGAGGCATTAATGGTCATGGAGGCGTAGTGCTAACCTAGACTAAAGGTAGGGAGGCCTGTTGTACGTGCTGCAAGAGCGTGAAGGAGGGAGAGATTTGGGTTAGGTGCTGATCCAACTTGCTGGGCATTGGGTTGTGCCTTTTCTTTGGGCTGCCTATTCTATTTAGTTAGTTTCTTGCTTTCTAAGTAATATCATATTGTTTTTGGTACAACTATGAGTTTTGACCTTTAGGCTTGCTTATTTCCTATGTTATTTCATAGTGTGTAGGTTTGCTTAAATAAGTGAGTATGGGTACTGTTAAATGATCAGACCTAATCTATGTATCATTATGGTTTACTACAAACTCTTTATCTACCCATAAATGGTAAAGGGAGGATATGTAATGGTCATTTCTGGCCTAAGTATTAATATATCAACATTATATTATTTCAAAAACAAATAATTTTTTTTTCGGACATTTATTACCAAACGAAATGCGATTCAACTTCTATGCAGCAACAAACCTTTTATGTTAAATGATAAATAAAAACATACACACTGCACTAGAAGCCTCCAAAATCATGATGGCATTCACAACCTTACCAATACTATGCGTATTAGACCTAAGAGATGAAGCAGTTATAATGAAAATTTGGGTTCAAGGTTTTTGTTCAAAGAAAATGATGTGTTACATGAACACTATAAATTGCTAAATTCGATTCCTAAGTGGCTTTTTATTATAGTTTTTAATTATAATTTTGGCCTCAGACATCGGCCAGGAACCAATGTTAAAAAAAAAAACCTACCGATGTCTTAGTGGATGATGTTAAAGATCACAAAAAAAAGACATCAGTTTTTAACCGATGTCCCATAACAAAATAGACATCGGATAAGCAACGAGAATCGATGTAAAATCGTTATTATGATGACATATTGGTGTGTTTAGATATTGTTAAACCTTCATATTTTAGCATTTAATGCTTGATGAAATATAGGTCTAACAGCAGAACTATACATTTTAACATCGTTTCTCAAGACACAAACGATGTATTCTAGTCTTTGACACATCGGTTCTCATTCTATATCGATGTCCCGTAACTCTTAGGACATCGTTTATTGAATCTGTATTTGATGTCCAACCTTATATAGCACATCAATCAATATGTTATAATTCGATGTGCACTAGCTTTTGGGACATCGGTTTTGTCATAATATTTCGTTATCCACTGGTTCATGGAACATCGATTTTTTCTTTTAGAACTGATGTATTAGTTCTTATTTACTTCGTTTTTATAATTATAAATTGATTTGTAACTGCTGCTAGGATATTCAATCCACATTTCTCAAAATAAAATGATTCAAGAGTAATTGTAACATTGGGGCATTGCATTAATTTATGTCTTTGATCATGATCCTTAATTTACAAAAGGCATTTACACCTAAAATGGCAAAATGGTCAAAAAGCTAGAGTGCTTCAAACATAATTGAGAGCAGATGCTCCATATAAAATTAAACCAGATTGCATGAAATTCTGGCAACTTTGCAGTGCTTCTCTTTGGAAGTGGCAGTAAGGGAGCCTAAAAAATCTGCAGTGTAAAACACATAAGCTTAAGGGAAGAGCATGATAGAGGAAACCAATTCAAACTCATGATTAGGCCTAAAATATATATAATCTAGCTTCCTTCAATACTAATTACCAAAACAATTTCCTTTCTGCACTCACAGCAAGAACTCACCTTATTCTTTGCGACCTATATGTCGTTTCAAAGTCGGGCTTTATTGGAATAGTAATTTTTAACTTGGCATGCATAGAGGTCTTATCAAAAGTTTCAACATGCAGACCGCCTAGATGCATATATTCAAATTCATATTTAGGAGTGCACAGACTGAAACTCAATCAGACAAATAAACTATGTAGGTGCAACAAATTCAAGCATCATGCACTAGGTATCATACGTTTTTAGGTGCCTTGTGGATGAAATTAGTTTGCTGCATTGCCTTAGTAGTAACCTGTCATAAAGAGCATATTATCATGCAGTAAATTCTGGTCCAAGACTATATATCAGACAATATTCTAGCCTAAAATGAATTATCAAAATTTCTTATAATGCAACTATATAGCTTCTGTACCTTATGCAAGTGACCTCCTTCTAACTTCTGCCTTTTGGTAGTTTAATTGAGTTTTAACTGCAGATTGAAGATCAAGAAGTAATAGTCAAGGACAGCAGACACCGGTTACTTTATAAAAAGCTACCAACCATGATTATAAAAAAAACTGAGAAGGGAATGAGGCTCCAAAACCTGAAGTTATCTGTATATATAATGATGAGCAAAGATACCAACTGAAAAACAAACAAAGATGTAGAATTTTGCGGATAACAAGAGGCATGATCAGGGAATAAAATTTGATCCCAACTAAATAATCCATAGAAAATATAATTCATTTATGAAAAGCCAAATCAGTAAACATATATATAACCTTGTACATTGAAGTAATAGTTGGTTTCCATAGGCATGGCTAGACTTTTGACGAGATACACATTCGAGTTCAAAAACCATGAGTAAAAGAGTAATCAAATAAAAGAAAGAATTAGATTTAAAACCAATGAAAAGTTTACCCATATTTTGATTCGAAAGTATGAGAGATCAGCTTTTTCATTAGCAAAACTGAAATTGGCATCAACTTGACATGTAAAGTACCAAACTGTTGAATCCTTTTCCGTAGTCCATGCAACACAGCTGCTCTATCCAAATACTCCGAGAACAAACCCAAATCAAAGCATTTTAATTACTGTTTCTGCAGCATCATCAAAATGTCCTCCTTTAATGTAACCTCTTAACAGCCATGAGAGGCTTTTCTTCTTACATAAAGAGCTGCTGACCTCTGTCCTAGTAAGCAACCTTGCAATGGCACTGGTTTCCTGGCAAGTACAGCTATTTATACTATAGAACAGTATATCTAACTGGAGTTGACAAAATACACTTTTACCCTTCACAAGATTCTCTTAGTTGAATTACAAACTTGACTGAATCCCTATAGTTACCGTCAACCTGCAGAACCACATGTAATAGGTTCATTGACATACCTTTGACAACTATAGAGACTGTACCGTGTGTTAAAACAGATCAACATGAAAAACATAATACTTAACTCAATGCTAACTGTGGTAAGGAATGTTAAAAGACTCGATAAACATAAGAAAGTAAACTAAAGCGAACAACTTTCTCTCTACCAATATGTGTTTTAGTAGTTTACCAACTAACAGCATTCATTATCAATTCATATAATAATTAAGAGCCACTGAAAGCATATAGCAAATGGACTGTCTGAACATTAACCATTGAACTGTATAAGTTAATAACAAATTGGCACTATAAGTGAAAATGCTAAATGTGCTAAGGAATGGTGAAGCAATCGACAAACTTTGCAAACTGCACTAATGCCAACAACTTCCATTCTACCAATTAGTTATGTTTTGATCTGTACATAACACTTGACAATGGACTGGACATAATTAAACGTTTGATCTGTATAAGCCAGGAACAAGATAAGCACTCAGATTTATCCTAATAATACAGCATGGACAAGATAAATTCACCTCAAATCCGAAACAAGCTCAACCTAAACATAACATAATAATGCGACGTGCACAAGGTAAACTCAGCAGCATCTAAATTTGCAAGTGAAGAACACTACTAATAACAACAGAATAGTATTATATGAGAAACAGTAAAGAAAACACTCACCATCATCTTCCAAACAAGATACCTAGTTGGCCCTCCTTTATGTCCATCTCTATCATCCTCCTCGGAATACACAATCCCGCGTTTCAACACTTCTTTCACAAACAAAACCACATTCTCCTTCTCCCCCATCTCCCAATACAACGAAATCACCTGCTCCATCATGCTAAAACTCGGCTTCAAACAAACACAATCCACATCCACCAGAAGGTCAATCACATCAGCAACATCATTCCCGTCCTCAATCAACCTCTTCAACCAACCACACATTATCGAAACCATAAGCTCCATGGTCTCCTTATCGACCCGGTTCACCTTCCGGAGCCACTCAAACACCTCAAGTGCACACCAGGAATCCTTAACCTCCTAAGAAAAATACACCAACACAAGCTGCAGCTTTTTCATAAAATAAAAAAAAAAAAAATTCTTTACTTGTTGCAAACAGGATTTAGAAGACCAAATCTCTTTTTTTTTTTTTTAACAATAAGTTCAGTGAAGGGTGAATATAGATAACCATATGGTATAGTCGGAACTCGATGGGAAATATATGCTTATGTTCATTAGATCATGAATATGTGGGTATTCAAAATGCTTTTTATGAAAATTATAAATAAGGAGCTGATTCAATTTGGCTAGAAACTTGGTAAAGGAATATTTATTGAGCATCAACTTTTAATAGGCAAAGACATGATGCAGCTTTATTTGCCGGTAAAGCTTTGTAAGAAGAAAACACAAAGAATACTATAGTTTATGTTCATGCTTCGAAGAATTCCAGCAAATTATGGCTCAAAGGCTTGTTCCATGGCAATGTCCAAAAACCAAGAAACGAAACAAAGTAGTAAGAACATCAAATATATTGCTGATCGACCATTCCAGAATTTCAGATTATAAACCACACCAATACTCCAAGAGGAACACTTTTATCAATAAGAATTTGATAAAAACCCAAACAAATTCACCAATTTACAGATCTGATCCAAACTCGTATTACAGCAAACACAAACCATCAAAACCATATAAAAGCTTCAATTTCAGAAAGAAAGAAAAAAATACATACCCCTTGAATACTCTTGCCAATAACAAGACACTTGGGTCCACTTGCCCTTCTTAGTTGTCTGGTACACTAGCTTACCTCCTATTTGTTGACCCAAAACAGCCACCAATTAACACAACGATATCGAAATCGAACCCCAAATTTGAAATTGGGATCCATCATTTCGTTTTGTAAAATATGAATAATAAGCGAAATGAAAACAAATAAATTACAGATCCTTGGAGGCTCGCCGGAGCTAGAGTTTGGCGACTGGGGAGGCTCCATCATCTCCCTTAAGAAATTGTGGCACGGCTGCATAGACTATTCCAGAGAGAGAGAGAGAGAGAGAGCTTGCCAGCTGTTAATGAGGGAGGGAGAGACAATAGGGGAGTGAGCGGAGGAGAGGGAGGCGGTGGTGGCCGTGAAAAGAGAGTGGGAGAGAAAGAGGAGAGGGCTAGGGTTTCAGGGAAGAGCCAGCTGACAGAAAATGGGTCGCCACTCGCCGGTTCTTTCGAAAATAGAGTGAGGATGAAAATGGGTCGCCAGAGAGAATGAGAAAACTGACGAAGTATGGGTGGAATGAAAATTTTGTTCCCCGCGTGTCAAAATCTTTAACTTAATCTTTTTCACGTTTTTCAAAATTTCAGAATCAAATTGATTAATAGTAATAAACTATGTCAATTATATATATATATATATAAATCAAAATTTGAGGAATCAATGTTAATGATATTTTTTACATCACGTGAATTCCTCACCGATGTAATTGTTGTGATGTCTAAGAGCAAAATTCTAGTAGTGCACGTTCCTAAATATAGAGAGCGATATGAGACTCTCTATAATTTAAAAACTTTCTTTTGAGTTAGTTTATGTAATCTATAAATACATTTAAACTATTTAATATTCATTTAAAAAACAATATAATTCAAAATTAACTAAAATAAAGAGCACTGATACAGACATATTTCTAAAGTGGCTAGCCAAAATAACTTTTTAACAACTTTATCTAAAATTAACTCAAAAATGGCTAGCATTGCTAAAGATGCTCTAACGATTAGCAATTTGGAAAAAAAAAATTCAAAAGTAATCTACTCATACAAATGAGTCTTAAACCATTTATTAGAAAGTTCTCAACTAAGTGTATTGTATTTAGATTTCTAAGGTGTTTTATAGACTTTTTTGGACTTGAAAAATTTAGGGGTATTCAATTATGATTTAGTAAGACTTTTAGACAGTTGTTACAAGTATTAGGGTATTGAATGTGGATTTGTAAAGGGAGATTTTAATTCCATAAAAATCTAGAGGTATTCAAAAAATCTACGAATTCTATAAAATTTATAAAATAGTGAACTCTTTTGGATTGTAGAGCTTCAGGTATAAATACCAAAGCTCCAAACAAATCCAACGTCTCCACCAAAGTTTTCACAATATTATTTTTTCACAGCAGCTCGATGTAGGTACGTGAAACCTCTTCTCTCTTTTCTAAGGTTTCTCTTCTCTCTCGTTTTTTTTCTTGAAACTTGGATCTCCTTTCTCTCGTTTCAATCCTTTTCTTTGCTCTTGAACATATTGCTATTGTATGTATCCATATTTTGATCATCTATGAATTGTGCCATAAACCCTAGGTTGACTTCGGTAGAATTCTTGTTGGTGTGAAAATAATCAATTCTTGTTGTTGTGAAATGATCAATTCTTACTAATGTGAAATAATCTGTAGATGGTTTGAAATTATGTTGTGTTTCTGTTGATTCAATGAAGACCTTGACTTTTTTTTTTTTTTTGATGGAAGGCCTTGACGTTTTTTGATTACTGCAAAATCAAAAGCTAAACCCATAAACCACCATACATGATGATATAAGATTTACAACCACAATTATGATCATCGAAAATGGCACATATAATCAACTAAGCAATAGTTAAGCAGACCCAAAAACCACAAAACTGCACAAACCAATATAATTCAAACAGTGCATATAGCATACATACATATATCTCCACTGCGGACATCCGCAGTTTTTCATAGGTACGGATTTTCAGTTTGACCCACTTTTCGATCATATTTTCACATTTTAACCGTTTAGTGTTTAAGTCCTAATGTATAGATCACCTCTGAAAAATTTCAACCAAATTGGTGATCGTTAAGGCATCCAAAACTGCAATTTACACGAACGGTTCCGATTCAGCAGATTCGGTTTGTTCGTGTAAATTGCAGTTTTGGATGCCTTAACGATCACCAATTTGGCTGAACTTTTATAGAGGTGATCTATACATTAGGACCTAAAAACTGACCTAAAAACTGAACGGTTAATATGTGAAAATATGATCGAAAAGTGGGTCAAAACTAGAAATCCGTACCTTTTTGCTTAGGTGCGGATATCCGCACCTAAGCAAAGTTATATATATAATATATATATATATATATATATACAGTCCGGCTACACTAAGGACGTCCTTAGTTTTTCTTAGGTACGGATTTTCGGTTTTCATGCACTTTTCTATCACATTTTCGCATCTTAACCGTTCAGTTTTTAGGTCCTAATATATAGATCACCTCTGCAAATTTTCAGCCAATTTGGTGATCGTTAAGGCATCCAACACTGCAATTTACCATTATAAATACGAACGGTTCCGGTTCGACAGATTCGGTCCGTTCGTGTAAATTACAGTTTTGGATGCCTTAACGATCACCAAATTGGCTGAAATTTTGTACGGGGGATCTATACATTAGGTTCTAAAAATTGAACGGTTAAGATGTGAAAATATGATCGGAAAGTGGGTGAAAACACCAAATCCGCACCTAAGAAAAACTAAGGACATCATTATCTAAGAAAAATCCTATATATATATACATATATATACATACACACACATATATATATATATATATATATATATATATATATATATATCACCCAAAACGTACCTTGGGTACTCTTAACTTTGTTTGCTTATTTTCTTTGCTCTAGATAATAAATCCATGAAAAGAACTTACAGGTACATAATCAATGAATTTGCAGTGTTTATTTTGTATGTATTCAAAGATGCAATAGTCCCTGTTGGCCTTCATAAATTGTTCGATGATTTCCTTATGCAATATACAAAGATGCAATAGTCTTTTTTTATTTGGAGACATCACATTTTTACTTGATAATTGCTGCATTGCTTCTTGATAGTTGTTTCTTAGTGTAGTGAACCTGCGTTATTAATCCAAACACAAATCAATACCATGTTATTGGTCTCATATGTGGAGAGATGCAAGACCTGCACCTGATCCTGAACCCAATCCTCCACCCGTTGTTGAAGGCAATCATAATGCAGCAGAACAATCATGATTGTTTGAAGATGCAGGATTTCCAAGTTTTGTTTTTTTTTTTTAAATTTTCTAGTGTGTACGACTGTTTTACAATGCTACTAGTACGATTTTTTCTTTCTTTTATGTTTTGGTATTTTTCAATATAATGCATAATATAAACCATTCTTCGTTCTTTGAATTTGTTCGTATTGACTAGCAGAATTAAAATATAGGGAATACATGATGGTGAGTTGCCTTTCAATAACCTGTTTAGTTCAAATTCAAAAGGTAAGTTGATCAGACTTGTGCTTTTGAATTCAATCGTCAAAACTGAATTCTACGTGTTTGAAAATCTCCTTGAGGAAGATTCAAGTGAGGTGAAATCTCCTCTAAATAGATCTTGGAGTAATATCCCCTTGAGATGGATCCGAGTGAGGAAGAAAATCCTTGACGGATCCCTTTGAGACTGATCTAATCCTCCTCAATGGAAACTGATTTCTATTCAAACTCTAATAATCTGAAACCAAAAAGGATTTTTATTTGGCTAGAATTGAATTGGGAAGTTTTGCTTGGGAGCTCGATGCTGGGTACACTACACTCTCTCTGCTTTCACTCTCCATCTCGTCTCGATTTCATTTCTGTTTCTTTTTGTTATTTTTTTTATTCACTCTTTTGGTGTTGGGTCAACAAAAAAACTCTTCAAAATCCATAAATTCTAGTAAAAAGTTTATACAAATTAGAAAAAGTCTATACGAATCTATTTATATAAAATCTTGATAAATTTTAAAAAGTTTACAAATTTATTAAAAAGTATTTACAAATCAATTAAACTCATCAAATCTATTGAATCTATCACTTAAAAAAAATCCAGTCAAATCCAACTACAATGTATCCCTTAATTCTCGTTTTAGTAGTTCTCAGCTTTTACATATCTACCGAGCACCTTTACAAAGGCCAAGGAGCCCAATCAGCACCCAAGTTCCATTTCAATGGCAAAATCCAACTTTCTTAACCCGGTAAACTCGCAACGGGAATAAACCAACCGCTTCCAACGGTCTGTCACTCCAATCTCATGGCTTTTGCTTCTCCTCCAAACCCCAAATCAATCCCTCACTTCCTCTGTCCCATTCCATTCTCTCCCCAAATTTCCATCCTTTTTCCCAAAACACCCCCGCATTCACCACCGTCCTCCGCCCCTCTTCGCGCCTCAAGGCGCCAAACCTTCCCAACTTCAGCCCTCCGATAATGGAAGGAGTACGAAGAAGTTGTGAAGCGCAAGGACCTAGCCGGCGCTCTTGGGTTCTTGCAGTCCCTCGAGACCCAGCGAAACCCAGTTGAGATTGTCAATGGGTCGTTGCCGGCTGAGTCGACCCGGCCGAGTCAAGAGTTGGGTTTTGTGGGGTGGGAGAGGGAGAGGGAGAGGGAGAGGGATTGGGAGGTCTTGGACACATGTCTCAATGCTGACAGCATGAAGCTTGTGGGCAAAGCTTATTGCTTTCTGAAGAACAGAGGTTTCTTGGCCAATTTTGGGAGATACACGAACATTGGTAATGTGTGTTTTTGGTTTCTTTGCTTTACCCTTTAGTGGAATTGTTGTGTGAAATATAGTAGTGTTAATTTTGGTCACTTGAGACTTGATATTTGATAGTTGTGATGCTTTTGAACTATGTTGTTATTTGATCCTTGAAGACTTGTACTAGTTGCAAATGATATTATGGATGTGTTTCATGAATGAGTGAGTAGAATTTGGAACTGAAGTTTATTTCTGGTGAACCGGGCTGATATAAAATGCCCCAACAAGCTCTATGCACTGTCAAGTGGAAAGTTATAATTCAGATTCTCCATATACCATCATTTTCTTTAGATTTGGTTTCAGAACTCTGGAGCCATTTATATTTGGACTTGTCATTAAACAATTTTGATCGTGGGTTTACATTTCCCTGCCTAGACGCAATGCTTCATGTTTCTTAGTGAAACACTGTTACTACATTTATTGATACCATTGAACTTATCTAATCTAATTGCATGTTAACATGATTATGTTGAATCTTATGTCTGGTTGACATAAGATTCAACATAATCATGTTATTTCTGATATACACATTCTGTAAGCTTGTCTTGGTTGCATATGAAACTTTATGGCTTTATGGGTTTGTCTCCTGTTAAACCTTATGGCTTGACCTCATGCTGTTTTCTCTGTGCTTTTTGTTTGTTTTTCCCTGCAGTAATGGAGGGAACGCGTGATGTTACACCAACTGTGTTGAAGACTTCAACAGGTTTAGAAGGTGAGGACAAGGAATGAGTTACCTAACCGGGACGTAATCTCTGTAGTTCTCACTTGGATGTTTCAATTTTTAATCTTTCGTTTGTGGATTAGTCTCTCTCTACAGTATTGGCTCTGGTAAGCAGTAAATTTGAAGAGTTTAATGTGATGCTCTAGAAATACTGTCTGTAATGTGTGTGAAATATGGCTTAAATTTTACAGTGGGCTGCGTTATCTCATTTATCTGTTATGACTGATTTAGGGTTCATATTTCCAGTTCTGTTAACTGTGTAATTTCTATTGCCTTTGGGTCTATATCTGATCCTGGGTTAGGATCAGTGGATAAGTTGATAATCAAGCGGTGAATATTATGGGGACGAATACTAAGGTGGAGGTACTTAATAATTGATAACAAAATGAGAAGGTTTCTATATAATTTATTGTTCAAGTTTTTTTTCAGCCGTAGTAGTTTCATCACTATAAGAAAATAATTGGTATATTCACTTATGGCTGTCGTAATTAAATTAACGGTGATCTGCAGTCTCAACTTGTTCTTCCTCATTTTTGCAATCTCGTGGACTTGTCATGAGGCGGTAACGGACACACTCAAACCAGGGGACACTCTCAATTCCTCAAGTTTCTTAGTTTCTGCAAAGGGGAAGTTCAGCTTGGGTTTCCATGTAATTAATCCAAATTCCAAGTCCAGCTACCTAGCTATATGGCAGAACTACCTAAATACATGGCCGAAGAGAAGTAAAAGTCACGGATGGATTGCCAACAGATGCTCACCAATAGTAGACCCTCTGGGAGTCCTGACATTGGACGTCAATAAAACATTGAAAATTATGCACAAAGGTGGGGATCCTGTGGTGCTTTACCCTGCTTCTGAAACTGCCAGTATTAACAGTATTAGTAGTGTTGTGGCTACTCTATTGGATTCTGGAAATTTTATCATGCAAGAACTGAACTCTGACGGATCAATGAAGAGTGTACTGTGGCAAAGTTTTGATTATCCTACACACACACCCTTTTGCCCGGCATGAAATTAGGAGTGAACCGTAGAAATGGCCACATTTGGTCGATTTCATCATGGTCAAGTATGTATTGGCCAGCACACGGGCCTTTCACCCTTGTTTGGGACCCTAATGGACGTGAACTGAAAATCAAGCGACGAGGGGTGTTTTATTGGACGAGTGGAATATTTAGAGATGGGCAATTTGAATTTATGAAATCTTATGATGAGATGGGTATGGTCAGGTTTGAGTTTAGCATTGTTTCAAATGTGAAATTGAGAATGAAGACTAGTTCACTTAGACTACTGCTAGTGTCAATCAAAGTCATAAACCAGAATGGGTTCTGAACATATTTGGGCAACTCCTTGCAATAGAAGGAAATGTTATTGCACCAGCAGATCAGTGTTATGGCTTTAACACTGATAAAGGGTGCCAGAGTCGGGACTATTCCAGTTGCAGGCATATTGGTGACACATTTGCTGAGAACAATGGTTACTTCATATCACTCGCATCCAATCAGGCAACTGAGGATGATTTAAATACAAGTCTCACCCTTAGCGATTGTAAGGAAGCTTGTTGGCAAGATTGTGACTGTCTTGGATTCCTGTGTCTCTTTGATAATCAGACTGGATGCAAATTTTGGGTTGGAAACTGGGTCCTTAGTTCACATGACCTCTTTGGTTATAGTAATCCAAGAATTTTTATCCTATCTGAGTTATCTCGCAATGGTAAGTTTAATAAACAAGTAACATTTTATGTTTCTTTGGTTTGAATTCCTGTTTTGTTTTCTGGGTTGCTGCTGCTGGTATGGCGTGGATGGTGAGAGAGAGAGAGAGAGAGAGAGAGAACTACCCTTTAAAAATTAAATAATGACTTAAGGTTAACATAGTTATTAACGATGTGTATTTAAATGTAATCGGGTTTTATAATTCAGATACTAAAATGTAGTTAGTGTAAAGTGAGGAACGTTAATTTACAGTAACCTTTAATTCATGTACTGTTTAAAAAATTCATCCTATTTCAAAAACGCTTTTGAGTTCTCGAAGAGTAATCGTAAAGAGATCTTACCATAATCTTCACAAATTGGAATCGTAATCACAAGATTCCCAATCCTACAATTTGGTTTGATCGTGTTCCTAGTGAGGCTGTCACTGCTACTAATTTTGGTTTGTTAGGTTCTGGCTGCCCTAAAGGTTTCTCCTTGTCATCTTTATTTTTCTTCTCAAAAAAAAAAAGAAGTACATATATCTTCACAAATTGTGGTGGGGACTTCCCAAGGTTGACCGATGGTGAAAGCTTGGAATAATTAGTATTTGGTTGGGTTCGTATTCCCATCCAAATCGGGCCATCAATACTAGAAGTCTAGAAGCAAAATGATGACCGATCAATAATGTATAGTCCTCCAATCAAACTCAGCAACCTTCCACTTCAATGGTGGTGGCCTGGTGGGCCATGTAGAGCAGTGCTGCAGTGGTCCATCAATTACAGATATGTTTCATTATTATTTATTTTGTTATTATATTTGAGAATTTCCTTCATTAGTGAGACAAAGACCATGAACAGATAAAATAAGAGGGAGGGAGTTACCCGACCAAAAGAGAGGACTGTGCATGCATGTTTTCCTCTAAAAGTTAAAGGTACCTGATTTTGATGATCAGTCGATGTTGAAAGTGGGAAGAAGAGGTTTAGGTGAGTTGTGAAAGCGCTAAATGACGGAACTGTCCCGGATTTTATCTTGAAATCTAAAGTGGTTATGTGAGGTCCATTTTAAAAGAAATTATATTAAAAATTTGACGAAACTTTCTCTAAAAGTGAACTACCTAAAAATCCTGAAGAAAGATATTTACACTTCTAAAACAATCCACCCTTAATCTTCTGGAGTCACCCTGCTCCCTAAATCACAACATCTCCCATTTCACAAAACAATTCTGAACTTAAGAATATTAATCTCATGGGTTATCAGAGCAATCTAATGCACAAGTGTACAAGAAGATAGAATACAAGATAAAAGACCGATACTTTTCTAATACGGAAGCTATGACAGCTATGCCTCAACCCCATGTACGCTCGACCTCAAGTTAAATTAGTCTGTAAACTGGGCATTTAAAAATGAATGACCTAGGGGAAAACATTTAAAATCCGTTAAAGTGAGTGGATGAAAAAAATAACTAATCTCGAAGGAAAATAATTATAAGATTTAGTGCTTTCTCAAGTTATCCTCTTAAAAACCAAGCATGCAGTAAAAATCTTGAAAATACTCTTAATGAAATAAATGTCCATTCACAATACTATTTAGGCGACCACGCTACCGGTTTCCTACGTTGAGCAGTAGTTCGGCACATCGCCCTGTATACAATTATAATTCATGAATAAAAAATCCAGAAATTAAATACGATTCCCACGTTAAATCCTCATAAATCAACATTTCTATTTCTTCTCTGATTTAACCAAAACTTCATCACTAGCACCAATTCTTTAATTCAAAGTTTCTAGGGCAGAATTGAGAGAAATCCGACAGTGGAATTCTCGTAAAACGATAATTAAAATTCTAAATTTTCAGAAATTCATAACCGATTCAAAACTCCTCCAATCTTCATCAAACTTCACATATAAGCTCTACCATATTTATGTGATTTAACACACAATTTAAATCACTATTCATAAACTGCAATATTCCCCGTCGCACTATTCATGGGCGGCACTGTTCATGCGGCGGCCAACTCCTCCTCCGGCCACCAAATTTCATCCACAGCATCATCTCAACATTTCCAATAACTTTCTCAACTGTGACAAAGTCAGAAAATACCTTGTAGTGGCCAAACAATTAAGCAATCCGAAGTACAGTTAAATTTTCCAATTATGCTTTCTTCCTCCATGCTTCAATTCTCGGCAAAAGCTTTGGGGAGGATGATCTACGTCTCAAGCCGCTTATGATCGGCCAAGTTTGGCTGGTTTTGGTGGCCAAAATCTGGAGAACTCGGCGTTGACCCATTTTGCTACAGTAAATTTTAAGGCCGTAGTTCCTCGTTTTCCCGCCACGACACTGTGTTCCACCACCGCAGGCGAGTCGACGGAAGGGAGAGGAAGCGACTGGTGGCCGCGGCTCATCCCCAGGTGGTCGGACGACAGAGTTGCAGAGGTGAGCCGAAGAGAGGGAAAGAGAGAACCACATGAGGGAGGAGAGAGAGAGAGAGAGAAATGGGAGTTACCCACTTGGTAGATTCTAATCTACTACAGTAACTTTCCATATATATAGGAAATTACCATGAACAGTACTTACCTTTTCGATTATAACTTCACATATTTTTACGAACCACATATGCACGCTCTCTGTTTAATATCCTCTACAACTTTCATGAAGAAAATTTTCTCAAATTTTGACCAAAACAAAAGGTCAACTTTTAGAGCCCCCTAAAAGATCGAAACGGAGTCGAAAAGTAACTGTAAATGTCGTTTACCGATCGAAAGACTTGTAAACTGGTAAATTTTGGTTTGGGACGTTAACTAAAATCTTGAAAGTTTCAGCCTTTTAATTTCACTCCAACTCCTTTTCTCCTAGCTCCCTCAAAATCCTACTACAGCTAATGAGTTCATTGCGGTTTCAATTACCTAACCGGTATGTTATCTCTGTAATTCTCACTTGGATGTTTCAATTTTTAATCTTTTGTTTATTGTCGATTAGTCTGTCTCTACAATATTGGCTCTGTAAGCAATAAATTTGAAGAGTGTAATGTGATGCTCTAGAAATGCTGCCTGTAATGTGTGTGAAATATGGCTTAAACTATACAGTGGACAGCATTGTCTGTTATGACTGATTTAGGGTTCATATTTCCAGTACTGTCAACTGTGTAATTTCTACTGCCATTGGGTCTATATCTAATTTTCGGTTAGGATTAGTGGAGCAGTTGATAATCAAGCATTGAACATTAGAGGGACAAATACTAAGGTGGAGGTACTGAATAATTGATATCAAAATGAGAATGTTTCTATATACATTTATTAATTGTTCAAGTTTTTTCAGCAGTAGTAGTTTTCATCACTTTTAAGAAAATAATTAGTAGATCAACTTATGGCTGTCGTAATTAAATTAACGGTGACCTGTAGTCTCAACTTGTTCTTCCTCATTTTTGCAATCTTGTGGACTTGTCATGAGGCTGTAACAGACACTCAAACCAGGGGACACTCTCAATTCCTCAAGTTTCTTAGTTTCCTTAAAGGGGAAGTTCAGTTTGGGTTTCCATGTAATTAATCCAAATTCCAAGTCCAGCTACCTAGCTATATGGCAGAACTACCTATACACATGGCAGAAGACAGGTAAAAGTCACGTATGGATTGCCAACAGATACTCACCAATAGTAGACCCTTTGGGAGTTCTGACATTGGACGTCAATAAAACATTGAAAATTGTGCACAAAGGTGTCCTGTGGTGCTTTACCCTGCTTCAGAAACTACCAGTATTAACAGTATTAGTAGTGTCGTGGCAACTCTACAGTCTCTACTGGAGTCTGGAAATTTTGTCATGTAAGAACTAAACCCTGTCGGATCAGTGAAGCATGTACTGTCACGTCCCGAAATTCGAATAATAAATTCAAATCTGAAACATGAATACAACTAAACAAATCATGTCTTAAATTTTTTATAAACTAACACCTCATAAATCATAACACAAATCTCGTAGCAAACTATCTCTCGAGTCAATTATTACAATACTAACATAAATAAAATGTTCTGCTCACAAGAGTCTACAAAACACACCAAAATAGACCAAGTGCTGGTCTCGACCTTGCTGCCCTACTCAGCTCGCTCTCCACCCTGATTATCCTGACCTGCAGGATTATCCGCTACACCGTTTGAATAGTGTACCGGGATTGCAACAACACAAAATCCGGTAAGCTTTCTGAAAGCTCGTATGAGTAAATAAGAATGAACGGTTGATTTATTAAATCACAAATCTTTTTAACTCAAGTAAACATTCAACAATCTCAACATCCACAAAGAAACATCAAACCGACACACAGAAAACAATATGGAACACATTTCCACAATCACCACATCACAACTCTCGCCACTTGGCACCTAATCACAACTATCGCCACTTTGGCCCCACGTTAGAGCTCTAACTGCCTCGTTACCTCTGACGCCTTGGCCCAGGATCAAGTAACGGCACCTCCAGGTTACTCAGTAACCCGCGAACTTTGGACCATTTCATGTCCTCAGAACAATATATCCCTGTTATTATTTAATGGTCAAACTTTGGACCTCCCTGTCCTCAGACACATACACTCCGGTTATCATTAACCAAAGATCCTTGGACCATTCGATCCCTAGAATCCTACGTTTCTCTACCTTCTATTCAACTCACGAAATCAACATGCTTATCACCAACATTTATCAAATATTAACAACATAATAAAATCATATTATCAACATTTAACGACAACATATTATCACAATTCCACACCTCAATGTCACACCATTCAATATATAATCACGTAAATATATATATATATATATATATATATATATATAATCTTGCTCAGGTACGGATATCCGCACCTAAGCAAAAACGTACGGATATCCGCATCTAAGCTAAAACGTACGGATTTTGTGTTTTTCCCCACTTTTCGATTACACATTTACATATTAACCGTTCAGTTTTTAGGTCCTAATGTATAGATCACCTCTGCAAAATTTCAGCCAATTTGGTGATCGTTAAGGCATCCAAAACTGCAGTTTACACGAACGAACCGAATCTGTCGAACCGGAACCGTTCATATATAATGTTGTAATTTGCAGTTTTGAATGTCTTAATGATCACCAAATTTGCTGAAATTTTACAGATGTGATCTATACATTAGGACCTAAAAACTGAACGGTTAAGATGTAGAAATGTGATCGGAAAGTGGGTTAAAACTGAAAATCCGTACGGATCGAAAAACTACGGACGTCCGCAGTGGAGAACCGCTGTATATATATTGTTACGTCCCGAACCCAGGATTTTCGATTTTTATTAATTTGACGGTAGATGTTAGTTACACTTAATTTTTACTCCGTTATATGATTTTAGTGGCCCTAAAAGTTGACTTTTTGTTCGGGTCATAATTTGAGAAAATGTTCTTCATGGAAGTCGTAGAGGATGTTAAACCGAGAACATGCATATGCGGTTCGTAAAAATCGGAGTTAGTATGCGAAAGTTATAAGTGAAAACCTAAATTTACTATTCCCGGTTACTGTTCATAGTAAATTCTTTAAATAGGAAGTTACTGTGGCCTTTTCTCTCTCCTCTCCCCCGATTTCTTCCTCCTTCAGTTCGGCCGAAACCTCTTCCTCTGAGTTCCTTCGATTCCGGCCGCCCCACGACGAAACCCAGACGTTCCTAGGTTCGCCTCTTCCTCCTCGTCATGCCCATGGTCGCATTTCATGGTATCTCGACCGGAGGAGCTCGGAATTGAGCCACAAAGTTCACTGTAGCAGATTGGGTTTTTCGGCGATTTCCGGTGATTTCGGTCGTCTCCGGCCACCAAACTGGTGTCGAAGGACGTGAGGAGGATTCCTACGAAGAGGGTTCGGATCGACGGCAGGCTTAGCCGTATACTGTGAGTGGACGTTTGATTTTAAAGTCATGCATGCAATTAAATTTTCTAAGTTACGAAATTATTTAAAGTATTTGTTATTTAATGAGCAAATTATTCGATTTTGATTATGAAATTAGTTATGGTTCAAATTGCCGATTAGAAGTGGTTATGTTCCATTTCGAACTTTTTATTAGAAATAATCTTCGATAAGATTATTTCTGAAAATGGAAGTATCATTATTTATTAATAGATTCGGATTTCTCGAAAAATCTTCGGAAAGGGAAGATTTCTTCGAGATTATAAACTTACATGATTTTAATATATTGATTCATAATTTTGAATCATGTTGGCGTGCGGGGTCACGTCATTGGACTAAATTCCTTTCTTGTGAGACTTCGAGGAAATCTCACAAATTCTCGATTTTCATATGGTTCTTACCCACCATACCTGGGTCGATATACTTTATTGCTAGCTAGCCTATTGGTACTCCTCCCTACTTACTTTGTGTTAGTGGGTGAGTAGAGCCGAGCATGGGATGCTCTTGAGTGTGGGACACTCCTACCCGAGCCTTAGCGGCTCACTTTATTTTATTGTATGGTGATGACGTTTTTCCTCATACCTTTTAAATTATTTACTTATTTATTTATTCGTCCGACTAACAGGGTCGGTCGAGCTTCCCTTAAGCCAGCGGGGCTGGCTTAGTCATGAAAGTGATTTAAAAACCTTTAGTTCCCTATTGCATGCATAAGAACGTTCTAAACAATAAATGTGGGAAAGTGAGAAACACTTCTTTCTTAATTAAATATTTTTGTCCACTCACAACTAACGTTTTATCGCTTACTTTCCCCTGGGCTTTTTGGTTTCCTTTGCCCAGTTCGCAGTGTTGCTGTTCGGCGTGGGATCGAGGCTTAGCACCAGTTCTGCCACTTGCCTTTCGTAGGTTAATATTAACCTACCCCATGTAATATATTTGATTTTATCGTAGATTGCTCTGATAACCCTAAGAGGCTGTATTGTATAATTTTACTGCCTTACGCTTGGATTTTGCTTAATAACTGTGGTGGTTGTGAAATATAGGATGACTGCATGTTGTGAGATCTTGAATTTAGAAATATGTGTTTTTGTCGTTTTTCTCACAGGTTGGGTTGTCCACTTTTAAGGGAAGTTCTGTCGAATTTTTCTTAAAAGTGGGCCCCGCAGAGTCCATCTTGAAAATTTGAAAGGATTTTCGGGATGGGTTCTGACAGTTGGTATCAGAGCTTTAGGTTTTCTGTTTCCTGTCACTTCTACTATCTTATGTACTTGATGACATCTAGTATCTTCCGAGTGATGGCCCGACCGCGGCGGATCCCCATCATGTGCTCTTCGATGGTAGTATGTTCTCAGGTGTATAAGGTAGTTATCTTGGTATCTTTACTATAAATTGTTTAATCTTCTTTTTCATCTCAGGTGCTATGCCTCCTAGACGCCGAAATCGCAGGGAGACTCCTCCCGCTCCAGGAGACGAGAATGCTTCCAGAGGACTAGCAGATGCCTTGGGACGTATTGTCCAACAGCTGACAGCAGCGCTTCCTGGCTCCAGGACTGATTTTACCATGGAGCGAGCAAAGAGACATGGAGCTTATAGTTTCTCCCATGCTCCGAATGCTATGGATGCCCAGAATTGGCTGAACAAGATGGAGAGGGTCTTTGCTCAGATTAATTGTCCAGAGGAACGAAAAGTGGGGTTGGCAGTAGACTTTCTTGACGGAGTGGCCTTTGATTGGTGGGATACGACTAGCAGAGATTTGGGGGACGTCGGTCCGATAACTTGGGAACAGTTCAAGGAACATTTTAATAGGCGGTACTATGGCACAGCTATCCGTGACAGGATGAAGTATGAGTTTCTACATCTAGAGAAAGGGGACAGGTCGGTGACTGAGTTTGAACAGCGATTCACCGAGTTAGCCCAGTTTGTACCAGATCTGATAAGTACTGAGGAGGAGCGGATTTACAGGTTCATTGAAGGTTTGGGGGGTGATTATCGTATTCAGTTAACTGCCATACCCTTTTACACCTATCATGAGGCGGTTAACGCCGCTCTGAGGCTGGAGACTATGTATCTATCGGGAGTTCG
Organism: Rosa persica; assembly: GCA_025331145.1. NCBI lineage: Eukaryota > Viridiplantae > Streptophyta > Magnoliopsida > Rosales > Rosaceae > Rosa > Rosa persica. Next base: position 13,982,017 of record WFKR01000005.1, read on the forward strand.
ACCCCGAGACTTAGACAGTCTTAGCCAGGGCCCATCGAAGAGATCAGCTTCCACCTCCGGTTCAGGATCATCAGCAGGTAGTGGACAGAGTAGTGGATCTAGTGCTGGATCTCGATTTAGACGCGGGGGGCGCACCAGGAGATTCAATCGGGGACAGTTAGGTGGACGTCAGTTTGGACAGAGCAGGACTAGTTCTAGCAGTCAGCACAGAACTCCAGCTAGTCAGCCAGCCCAGTATGGGCAATATCAGTCAGTGGGGTGCTTTGAGTGTGGACAGCAAGATCATTTTAAAAGGGACTGCCCCCTGTTGACTCAGAGAGTTGCATCTACCCATTTTCAGGCGACAGGTCAGTCATCCGCTGGTACTTCTACTAGTGGTAATGTTGCTTCTTCCAGCGGTACGCGCGCCGGTGCAGTAACTCGTGGCAGTTCCCAGCAGGGTAGAGGTCAGAGAGGACGCCCCACGACTCATGCAAGATTACATGCCATGACTCAGCAGGAGGGCCGCGATTCACCAAATGTTATCCTCGGTATGTTATCTGTGTTTGGTCAACCTGCTTATACTTTAATTGATCCTGGTGCTTCGCATTCTTTTATGTCAAGTAGATTTGCATGCTTTGCAAATGTACTGCTGTCGCCCCTTATGGGCGAGTGGTATGTATCTCTACCTGCGGGAGCATCATTTAAGATAGAGTGGGTTTTTAAAGGTTGTAGTGTGTTGATTGATGATGTTGATTTGGAAGTTGATCTAATCCCTTTAGATCTTGTAGAATTCGATGTGATTTTGGGAATGGAGTTTTTAGCAACTCACCGGGCTAATGTTGATTGCTTTCGCAAGATTGTAGTGTTTAGAAGTCCAGGGAAGCCGATAATTTTCTTTCAGGGTGATCGGAATGTTCTCCCTTCTTGCTTAATTTCAGCTTTAACCGCTGAAAAGCTTTTGAACAAGGGTTGTCAGGCTTACTTAGCTCACATGGTAGATACCAGCATGGAGGAGTTGAGTATTGAGGATATACCAGTGGTTAGGAAATTTCCTGATGTATTTCCAGATGAATTACCTAGCTTACCCCCTGTAAGAGAGATAGACTTTACAAACAAGGGCTCACAAATGAACCAAAGTTCATGGTGATTATAAGCAAGATGGGGTAGTGTTTTGATTTTAGTTTTAGAGATGATTTGATTCGGAAATAGCTAAATGAATACTTGAAATGTAAAATAGCCTAAGATAAATTAGATATAATAAAATGGATGAGAGTTAGGACTTAAGGTTTTCACCTCTAGCCTTTCTTGCAAATAATGATGCTTCTATAATGAATGATGTCATTTTAATTAACCAATTTCTCTTCTTGCATCCCTCTCGGGTATGACAAGGGACATGCTCCTTTGATGATATCAAGCAACCCCTCTCGGGTGTAGTACTTGACTACTTAAATCATGCATTTCAATCCGGTTAGGTATCTAATGCATATATCTAAGTGCATAAAGCTTGGAGATGAAGAAATTATGCAAACCAACCAAGCTTATCTCTAAGTGATTGTAGTTCACAACCCTAACATGCATATACGATATGCTATCATGCTTCAAACAACCAAGGTTAATCAAGCCTTAATTATTTCTCATGTCATGGCAAATATTCATACCCAAATTGATTAAGTTTAAGCATAAACATTCAACTCTTGAACTAGCATGTTAAGGTGCTAAAGAAAAGTGCATCAACCATACTATTAACATCAAAGTCAAACAAGATTGGTTAGGGCTTTCAACCCTAGCCCCAACAAACTAACTATTCACTCATAATCAAATAAATAAGCTCCAACATATTTATGAACATCAAACTAAAAAGTAGGGATAGAGAAGTGACTAGTGATGGTCAAATTGAGGATGATGTAGATGAACTCATGGAGGTTTTGTCATGGTGATGATGATTCTTCAAGTGATGCTAGACTCCTCTCCTTCTTCTTCAAAGATTGATGATGGAATATGAGAAGTGGAAATGATCAAGTTGTGAAATGGTGGAATGGTGAAGCTTTATGTATATGAAATAGAATGGGTAGATGGGAAAGATGATGACTTTGGTGGTGGTGGTGGTAATAGATGTTATGGATTGATGGTGGTGGTGATGGAGGTTTTGTGGATGAGATGATAGTGGATTGTAGAGAATATAGAGAGAAAAAGATCTAATGAAGTGGTATATGAGGTGCTCCCTAAGAGTGTAATGAAAGGATGCTTATATAGAGAAGATAAAGAGAAACATGATAGTGAAAGTAATGATGAAAGTAGAATAAATGAGGTGGAATATGATAGTGGAAGTATAGAGGTGGAGTATGAGTGGAAGTAATGATTAAAGAGAGTTGAAAAACATGGTTAAAGGAAAAGAGAAAAGCATCTAAACTCTCTTTATTGTGAGTGGGAGACATGAAAATGATAAGTGATAGAGATGGTTTTTAGTCACTTTCTTCTCCTTTATTCCTTCAATTATATCTCCACCAAGAATTCATAATGGGCCTTCGACTTCTCCATATCAAATGATCCACCATGAGTGTAGATCATTCTGGTAAAATTTCAAAGCTTACTTTCATGTGGTTGGGCCGAAAATGATTTTGGACTCCTTACAGGTCTGGTTTTCCAGTTTTATCTTTCAGAAATTTAGATTGATTGTTTGAAGGTCTTCCACTCCAATATAGCTCTTGCACTATTCATAAGAAATGATCCTTGAGATGTCTAGAATGGATCTGGAAAATTTTAGCTCATTTAGATTTCGTTTGGTTAGTCTGTAGCCCCTCCTTCCTTGTTTAGCTCGGTTTCTCCTAGCCGAAGTAGGAAAAAGTGCTAAAGTTGACTTTTCATTTCCATACTTCCATCATTTCCTAGCATGATAAAGAAAACATAATAAATATTTATAAATAAACACAAATCTTAAGCAAAAATATAAGATTAAGAAAATAATGAAATTGGATTAATCAATATTAAATTGGACTTTAGAACAAGTAATTTCCATATTTTAGGGCAACAAATATGTAAATGAATTATGACCCAACAACACACTTAACCATTCACGCAGGAATGATCACTAATACCAACTATAGTTCACAAGATGCAAAATCAAGAAATTCATTTTTAATATACTTTAAAACTCATTTCTTAAAATCATTTTCTCACACATAGCAAATAAATTGGGTAATTAAGGAAATTCGGTTCGTAAATGAACCAAGTGAGATTTACTCACCTCCAAACTCCCGCTGCGTCTCCTTACAGCCCAAAGTACGATTCACAATCGTCCGCTAACAAATCCGTCAAATACCTAATCAAAACGATAAATAACTTAGCGTTAATTTCAAAAACACACTTATATGAAGATCCAACGGTCGGATCTTCACCCGTGACCACACAAGGTCATCTGGACAGTCCTACCATCATTATATCAAAACTAGAATTCTATCGGACGGTCCAAACTTCATAGATCACAAATCGAGCGATCGAAATTAATCGAAATCGTAAAATTCATAACTAATTCATACGATATCCAAAATTCACATGCTATATATCAAAATGATCGTATCGACATGTAGAATCTAAAAATGTGCAGAAACTACTCATTGTACCCCCAGAGGCGGCCGGAAATGGCGGTCGGATTTTAGGGCAGAACCGCCGCCAACCACCGCCAATGATGTCGGGGACGGGCTTATCGGCTTCGTTTCATCATTTTGAGAAACTTTCATAACTAGCACGAAGTGAGAAAACAAGTGGAAGTGGTCGAAAATACCTAAAAACAGTCCGGTTCGCCGGAATATTGAAATTTTTCTATAGTTGCTCCGTTCGACGTCAAAAGCTTCACTTCTGGTCTAGGTCTTCTTACTGTGTGTTCTACTCCTTAATACGAGTTCAACAAGATAAAGAACTCAAGTTTTGGTGGCCGGAGCTAGGAGAAATCTCAGCTGGTTTGTTTTAGGGCTCGGATTGGTTTTCGAGTTCCACCGCCGCGTAGCCGCCACGAGAGGGGAAACCGTGAGCACCAGTCGACTCACAGGAAGGAGTAGAGTCGATCTGGGCTTCGTTTTGCCTCAAACGGTGGCCGGAGCTGTGAGAAAGAGGCCGGCGAAAATTGCTTTGTTTTTGGAGCTCGGACGCGCGCATGGGAGAGAAATAGGGAGAGGGTGAACAACGCCACTAACTGAAAATGGAAACTATATTTTCGGAAACTTTCCATTTATATATATACCCAATTTGACAACTTTTCTAAATGCTATAACTTCTTCGTACGAACTCTGATTCTTGCGTTCCGCATATGCACGAACTCGTATCGACGAGCTCTACGACTTTCATGAAGGAAGTTTCCCCAAATTCCTTACGTAAAAATAAGTCAATTTTAATAACCCTAAATAACTTTAAATTTCGATACTAAAATCATTCGACTGTTATTTGATTAATGAAGGCTTTTGATAAAAAAAAAAAAGATGCAATCAAACAATAGAAATTGCAATTAATAGAATTTTAGATTGATGGAGTTAAAGATTCCATCATTTATAAATTCCTACGGATTTTATAATTTTTTCATCCAAACGCATCGCTAATGAAAATTTATGGAAAAAATTTCCCACTTTATGTGAAAGACAGAGGATTTTTTTTTTTTTCCTCTACGAACTAAACGGGGCTTTAGTGAAAAGCCCACTCATTCTTTATTTTGCTCCTACTTTTGCTCAACTAACAGGAGAAGTAGAGAACGGCTTCTCGCCTTCTCCGTCTCTTCTAGGAAGAAGATGAGGTGGGGGACTGAGGCGTCTGTAACTCTGTAAGTGTGTGAACATAGAAAATAGCCAGCGAAACGATAGGCGCGCATGAAAAAGAGATATATTCTATAGATTCTGAGTCAAAGTCTTCGACGTGTAAAGTCAGGCATTGATTTTTAGGCCACGAAAAATCAGAAAAATTAAACAATCAGCAAACAAAATAGCCAATGCAACCTTGAGTGACAATATCCATGGCTAGAAGTCTCACCTTGATTTTCATTCTCATCGCCCTGTTGGACTCCGGCACCTTTACCCTTATCCAGAGAGTGACGGCCGATGATGATTCGGCTCCTCCAGGAACATTTTGGCCAGGCAAGAAGCTAGGTCTGTACCATAGAAAGGGCTACATTTTGTCACTTTCGTCATCACCAGGTCCTTTGGGTTCTTTCACACTTTCTTGGGAGCCCGAAGAACGCCAATTGAATATTCGCCTAGGTGAGGTGGTTTATTGGAGCAGTGGAGTCTTTAAAGATGGGAGGTTCGAATATATATCATCACTCAGGTACAATTTCACCATTGTTTCAAATACAGATGAAGACACCATCACCTACAGCACCGTGGATCAAACTAATAATAAAGGGTCAGCATGGCTGCTGAAGGACACGGGAGATCTGTATGATATTTATACAGGAGAAGACGTTGCACAAGCAGGTAATTGCGACAGCTATAGCACCGATAGAGGGTGCCATAGAAGACACCGGCCAACTAGTTGCATGGCGACATTTGGGTACGAGTTTCAGCTGAGAAATGGTTACTGTGATCCAATCCCTCCCAATGCAAGAACCCCATATTATTGGTATTCTAGGAATGGAAGTTTGGGCAGTAGTGAGTGCAAGGCTGCTTGTTGGAAGGATTGTCACTGCCTTGGCTTCGACTTTCTGTTTGATAATCGAACTGGATGCCGGTTTTGGAGTGTAGATTGTCAATTTCATGAAGACAGTGGAATCGATTCTGGATCTAGTTTTGTGCTGCCAAGATTAATCCCTTTAGAACCACCATCTCCCAGAAGTATCAGTAAGTCTTTCGACAATCTCGTTATTGCCATTTGGATTTTTTCTCATCTCCAAAGGGATTTGGGTTTCATTTCCATGTTTCCTTCTTCAGGATTAATTACATTCTTCTTCAATAACTGATTCAGAAAATTATGCTCAATTCAAAGGATGTAGAACCAATTGTGAAAAACAAAACAACTCAACTAACAAATACCTTTTTACACCATATTTATATCCAAGTATGGTAAAGCAAAAAAAAAAAAAAAATGATTGAACATCATTTTCTTACTCAGTTAATGACCAGGTGAACATTATTGGTTGTCCTAGACCATATTTTTTTTTTTTTTTTTTTTTTTGAGGTCTGAGTAGGCTTGTCTTCTATTAGAACAAGATGCAGCACGTAGGTGGATCTGGATTGGCACTGCTATTGTCTCTGCTCTACTAGTAATGGTGAGTTTGTTCGCCTGCCATCTACTAATAAGAAGAATAGGAAGGAAATTAGTACATTCAGGTATATTCTTTAAACTTATGTGTGCAGCCTGTTAATGAAGATTTCAATATTTCATATAGTGTCAAATGTTAATTATCTGCACATGTCCATATACAGGCCAAAATGGGGCAAAGGTTCAGGAAATTCTTACCTTGATGAAACCTAATATACCTACTCATGAAAATTATGGAAAGATAGGAAATGATATAAGCGTTTTTAGCTACACATCTGTTCTGGCTGCTACACGCAACTTCTCCGACGAAAACAAGCTCGGTGAAGGGGGATTTGGATCTGTTTATCAGGTGATCTAGATCTTAATGCCCTTTGCATTCTATATATTCTAACTATAATAGGAGCTGAAATGTAATAGTGATAGTTGATAGCGTGACATGTTATTGTATATCAATTAATTCAGAGAAAATTGGTGACGGGACAAGAAATAGCTGTAAAGAAGCTTTCCAAAAATTCAGAGCAAGGCGCTCTAGAGTTTAAGAATGAATTGATACTCGTATATGAACTCCAGCATACTAACCTTGTTCGACTTTTTGGATTTTGCATTCGTGGTGAAGAGAGGATGTTGATATATGAGTACATGCCAAACAAAAGTCTGGACTACTTTTTGTTTGGTAGGCAAGACTATCACTAATAATTATAAGTATTTTTAAGAAAATTAAGTTTGTACAATATTTGCCAATCTGATAATTTGTTAACTCTACATATTTGACAGATTCAACCAGAGGTGTGCTACTAGATTGGAAAAGGCGATTCAACATAATTGAAGGAGTCGCTCAAGGATTGCTTTACTTGCACAAATACTCCAGAATGAGAGTGATTCATAGAGATTTGAAGGCCAGTAATATTCTACTCGATGAAAGCATGAATCCAAGAATTTCTGATTTTGGTATGGCAAGGACTTTCACACAAAATGAACTGGAAGCAAATACTAAGAGGATTGTCGGGACATAGTAAGTAAAACACCAAATTTTTATCATAGTTAACATCTTTCGATTTTAGTTGTAAGAACTACTTACAAGTCCAATTGATGCAGTGGTTACATGTCACCTGAGTATGTCTTTGGGGGGAACTTCTCTATAAAATCCGATGTGTACAGTTTTGGAGTCTTAATGCTTGAGATCATAAGTGGTAGGAGAAACAACAGCCTCCACAATGATGATCGCGTGCTCACTTTAGCAGGATATGTATGTCACCTTATTATAATCTTTGTAGTGATATATGCCTCTCGATCTCCTTTTTTTTCTCTTTTTCTGATATGTCAATATTACTTTTGCTTCTGCAGACATGGGAGCTATGGAAAAAAGATGCAGCGCTGGAACTAATGGATCCAACACTAGGCAATTCCTGTGATGAGGATCAATTGTTAAGATGCATCCATGTCAGTCTGCTCTGTGTGGAAGAGCATGCAACCGATCGGCCGAACATGTCGGATCTCATATCTATGTTGACAAATGAAAGCGTGCCTTTACCTAAACCAACAAAGCCAGCATTTTGTACAAGGAGAAATGTGATCACGTCTGGTATAGATAGGAAGGGGCCAGAACTTGAATCTATAAATGGTCTGTCCATTTCTGATTTTGCTGCCCGTTAAAGCTACTAATCAACACACATCCTCTGCTGACTGTATTTTATGTAATTGGTATCTAATATGTACTTACAACAAAGTGGGTCAGCGAAAATATGTACATGCATATACGTTTTGGGGATTATCACGGCATTCCACTTTGTAAAATTTTTTTTCACACTCCACTCGAGGCAATAAAAAGTGGAGTGCAAGTGAAAGCAGGGTCAAAATCACTACATTATGAAGTTAGTGTGTCTAAATTCTCGAGTCCATTAATACCACTCAATTTTTGTTCTTCTAATTGTCGATGGGCTCAAATGAATAAAACCCAAATCGACATGCAACAGGCCCAGTATGAAACTAAAAACTGATATTACAATTGAAGCTTCTGCATTGTTTTTTATTTATTTATGTCTTTCAGAAAGGATGAGATGGAATCTTAAGACGTACCACCTTCTCATCCATCTCAATCTCACTTGAGCTAGAACTCGTGAACAATGTACTAGTGGCTTTAAGGCTTTAACGTCCATCACAAGCGGAAATGGTCAGATCATTTACGGATAAAGTTTGTGGTTCCTTTTCAACTATAGTACTGGCGACCGCATGTCTATCTGTAGAAAATGCTGGCTTTGTAGGTGCAGGTAATGGTGAGCTTCCATTTGTCAACCCGGAGAGCACATCTGACATGGTAGGTCGATTCGCTGCACTATCCTCCACGCATAGAAGACCAACTTGAACGCATCTTAACAGTTGATCTTTGTTAGTACACGAATCAGCTAGTGTTGGATCCATTAGTTGTAGCCCTGCGCCTTCTTTCCACAACTCCCATGCCTGAAATTATCCAGATAATATCAGTTGATTTAGGATGATAGAATGATGAATATCATAGCTATATAACGACATTAGTATGCTGAGATATGTTTGACATACATATCCTACTAAGTTGATGGCGCGATCATCATTGTAGAAGCTATTGTTTCTCCTACCACTTATGATTTCCAGCACTAACACTCCAAAACTGTAGACATCGGACTTCGTAGAGAAAATCCCTTCCATTGCATACTCAGGAGGCATGTAACCACTACACCAGATAGAAATGAATTCTTACTTTATCTGCATAAATCTTCATAAATCAATGGCTAGCTACCAAAAGCAAAATATAAGCACATATTGTTTACTTACCGTGTCCCAACAATCCTACTAGTATTTGCTTCCAGTTCATTAATGGAGAAAATCCTAGCCATACCAAAATCTGAAATTTTGGGGTGCATATTTTCATCAAGTAGTACGTTACTGGCTTTTAAATCTCTATGAATTACTCTTGTTCTTGAGAATTTGTGCAAATAAAGCAATCCTTGAGCGATTCCTTCAATTATGCTGAAACGCTTGCTCCAATCTAGAAAAACACCTCTGACTGAATCTGGTCAATATTTAGAGGTTCAAAATTAGATGACACAAACATATGTAGAAAAATAGATGTATATATGTACTAAGAGTGAACTCATAGTCTACTGAATTACCAAATAAAAAGTAGTCCAGACTTTTGTTTGGCATGTACTCATATATCAACATCCTCTCTTCACCGTGAATGCAAAATCCAAAAAGCTGAACAAGGTTTGTGTGTTGAAGTTCATATATGAGGATCAATTCATTCTTAAACTCTAACGTTCCTTGCCCTGAACATTTTGAAAGCCTCTTCACAGCTACTTCTTCTCCCGTTGCCAATTTCCCCTGATAAATTAATCATATATATATATATCCATCAGATGCGTTACCGGATCATCAAAAATCATATTTCTAATGAGTTTAATAGATAAAAAAGACTACTACAAGTCTTAAGCTTCTATAATAGAAAGAAATAGATGACCTTATAGACAGGTCCAAGGCCGCCTTCTCCAAGCTTGTTTTCTTCAGCGAAGTTGATTGTGGCAGCCATCACAGATGCATAGCTAAATACACTCAAATCATGTCCCATCTTTTCATCATTTTGAAGTCCATTCAAATCAGTAGGCCTCTTAGAACTCCTGAAGTTCAGCAATTCATTCCGGTCGATGTTACCCTCACCTATTAAGAGGATTAAAATTTCAATTTGCAATCGCCAAAGATGTGAGGTTGGACCTACCTAACAAGCACACATCATGCTTTACTAGAGTATATACCTGAATGTTTAGATTGCCTTCTTCTTCTTCGTAGACAGCACAAGATGGAAAAGGCCATCATCACTAGAGCAGCACTACTAGCAACCCCAATCCAAATCCATTTATGCGTTGCACCTAGAGAGCAACCAATAATATTCTATTGTTAAACAAAAAGTGACAATTAATCAATTAGCTGTATATTTATTTTTGACAAAGATTTAGTTTCACTATATTCCATTTATATGCAGATATGCTAACTAAACATGCATCAAGCTCAATTAAAAGACAGAATTAGTGGGGCTTACCACTTTTGCTTGGTGGTGACTTTGGCGCTGGTGATTTTGCTGTTGGCATTAGCTTTGTTAAAACCAAACTGCTTGCATTACCAGGTTGAGTGCGGTCTTCAACGAATTCACAGTCCACACTCCAAAATCGGCATCCTGTCTGATTATCAAATAGAAAGTCGAATCCAAGGCAGTCACAGTTTTGCAAACAAGTATTCTTACAATCAATACTAGTACCACTGTAACTTCCATTTGATACAAAGTTGAGCGAGTGTGGGCATCTTGAAGTTGAACTCGAAGTGATTGGTTGAAAATAACCTTTTTTTGGCACAAATGGACTGCCGAAATCTGCCATACAAGTAGTTGACCGGCCACTTGTCTGGCACCCTAGTCCATCTGTGCTGTAGCCACACTGATCTGCTCGTGCAATATCAATTCCCGCTCCATAATAATTAGAAAGCCTCCCATCGAAATTTAAAAACCATTCCGGTAACTCATATGCACCATCTTGAGAACTGTAAGTGAGGTAGTCTTCATTCTCATTTGAAACAATGCTAAATTTGAAGCTAACCTTTGCATTCGGCAAAATGTTTTGGAATCTGTTGGTTGTAGCACTATAGTTTCCGCTTCTCCAATAAACCACACCTTCTCTCCGAATTTCCATTTGGCGGGCAGTTGGGTCCCAATCTAGAGTGAAAGGCCCCGCCGGTGGGTAGTAAGCGGATGTCCATGATGTAAGAGACCAGATGTGCCCATTGCTATGGTTGACACCCAACTTCATGCCTGGTAAAAAGGTGTCTGTTGGATAATCAAAGCTTTGCCACCACACCTGCTTCATTGATCCATCGGAGTTCAGCTCTTGTAGGATAAAATTGCCGGAATCCAAGAGAGTAGCCACAACATTACTACTACTTTTTGGCGCAGAGCCAAGCACTACAGGAGGATCGTCTCCGCCACCTTCGTTGTTTCTAATGATTTTTAATGTGTTGTTGGAGTCCAAGGTAAGAACTCCAAGAGGGTATAAAACAGGTGAGTCTCGGTTGGCAACCCACGCCTTATTTGCATCAGTTACATTGTACCGCCTAATATTTAGATACCTGTAGTTGGAACGTGAACCGTTTGGCAAGAAAAGCAAAGTGAACTTCCCAGAGGCAGAAACTAAAGCACTTGAGGAATTGAGACTGTCGCCAATTTTGAGTGTGTCCCGAATATTGTCTGCTGCAGCAGCAACATGACAACTCCACAAGCTTGAAATAATGATCAGGAAGAAAATTAAGAGTTGATTAAACCTAAACGCATGGTTAATGATCAGAAGGTACTTTGGTTTCTCCTGATGATCTTGAAAACCAGCAAACATGATCCTCACATTAACCATGATTAAGGTCAAGTACTGTCTACTGCCCCAAAATGCCTTTTGATTTATAATGCAATACCCAATGTAGAAATGAAACCAATCTTCTACTTTCATGACGTGACGAACAAGAAAAATAAATTTTATTCGGACAATAAAAAATAGGACAAATAATAAAGGGAACAGGTTGTCTTTTGGATTTGTTAGATTAGAATATTCTCAGAAGACTTTGGCTCACTTAAACATGAGAGATTCGTGAAAAATGCAATAGAAGACTTTGACTCAGTCTAAGATCCCTGGAATAAAAGAAAAGTTTATGATGAGAAAACAGAAGATAAAATATACTCTATTCTTGAAACCTGGTACCGATGATCGATCCTTGGATGTTATTGGGAAGTTTTATGATACAACTTTTCTTGGTAAGTCTGGCAGTTTTGTTCAAGTTTTCAACTCTTGGTGCAATAAACAATAGGATGATGCCATTGCTTATGAAAGATTGGTTAGTATCATACCGTCATTTGGGGTAATAATTATCAACATATTGTTTATGCACCCTAAACAAAACTATACTATCCTCGACATTTCAATAATGTCATCTCTCTTGAACATGTCACTAGATACATCGATTTTGTTAGCTTGTTTGAAGGATGCAGACCCTGTTTCTATGCCCTTTACTGGTGTTGCCTTTACTTGGCGCAATAGCATCAAGATGATACCATTGAATACCAGCATTGACCTTGATAGAACTCCCTTGACAGCTCCTCCCGGACAGGAAATGGCTATCGTTTAAACTTTTGGGAGGCTTAAGTCAACTCTATCAAGGAAGGAAACAACAACTGCTAAATCATAGCCAGCTCCTCCACAATACAACTTGTAGTGACCAAGAGTCAACCTCTAGTAATAAATAATGCAGGCCCAGCAATATTGTTTAGTGCAGGCAGGACTCAGGTATCCAGCCTATGGCCTTTATGCTTCCCCCATGTAGAACTTCAACGTCGTAAATGGGTTTCCATTTGCAATCCCTTAAACTTGATTGAAGTCTTTTAATTACTCCGCTTTCCTGATAGGTTCTGGGGCTAAGACTTAGTTGCATCTCCTCCAGGTTACATAGTTTATAATATATAGCAAAGATCCATGCATCTTGCAATATGTATCCTAAATTGAAATGATAGTACTACTCTGCTGAAAATTATATGAAGTTAACAAAATGAGCAATGGAAAGACTCGGTAAAGGATGCTATTGGTAAAAGTTCCTAGATTATAATGATGCAGTTGAAAAATTCTTGTATGCAATGACAGAAAGAAAAAAATGCAGAGCTTTAGTTCTAACAAAATAAGTTATGATGATGAAAGATTGGATAAAAAATAATTATTTGGCCGGCAGACATTAAAAAGTAGCAATTTTCAATTATCCCCAAGTCACAGTATATTAGAAGAACTTCTATTGAGATGATATACTCAGAATATTTTGTGTGCATCATTAATATTCCTAGCATCCAAAATTTATGTCAAGAAGATATTCAAAGTCAGACAATAAGATGACACTAGATTTCAAAGATAAACTTGGTCTGGGAGGCTTTGGCTCTGTTTAGAACACAGCTGTTAAATTGCATTCTTGTTGTAGTTTAAGATGTTGTGCGGTCCAAAAATAAGGGTTATTCATTAATTAAATTTTTGCAATAGGAAGAAGTCATCGTGTCAATGTGGTGCAAATGATTGAGTTTGGTTCCAAGGCATCAAAAAGACCTTTGCTTCCTGATTTCATGCCTGATGGGATATTAGATCTCTAGACAGAGCTGTTTCCAGAGAAAGAAAAAAAACTAATACTCAGTAGGGATAGGATGAATACACAAGTGGTTTCAGATGCTAAAATCTAGAATTTTAAACCCCACAACATTGTTCTTCGCAGAAATTTTACGTCAAGATTCAGACTCTCAGCTTGCAAATTTTACCCTGAAGATTATAACACTAGTTCTATTACTGTGGCAGATGGCATAATAGGTTTTATATAGCTCCAACACTATTCTACAAACGATTCATGTTTATAGTTTCGTAATGTTGTTTCAAGAAATGGCAGGACAGAGGAGGAACTTGAAAGCAAATGCAGAAAATTCAAGCCACATATACTTCCCTTCCTGGATTTATGAGAAACTAGAAAATGATTCATTATTGAAATTGTGTGTGCATGTGAGTATCATAAAGTAATGGCCAAGAAGGTCATTGTGCTCTATGATGAAGTTGAAGACTTGAAAACGTCTCCAATAACTTCTCTTCTGTCCACAGGAGAAGCCAATGGAGGATCAAACCAATGGGACTGATGATCAAAAGATATCCACCCAGCCACAAGGTAGTACAGATACCACCTTCATGGTACAAGGGTAATGTAGTGCCTATTTAATCTTGTACAGTCCCATAAGAACAACCAGGTCTACGGTAACAGATACTACTCAAGGCTCTATGTGTTGAAAATCATAGTTACTGCAAGAGGAAGTTCATCAAAGCAGTGACTATATTCAGTAAGAATACATAGATGTTCAATTGCAAACATATTTATGCACATCAATAGCTGCTGATTCTAGCTAAAGAGGAAGCATACCTTTTACTTAACAGCAGTAAAGTTTAAAGTGACGAAAAAAGATTAGATCTCTGACTTGGTTCCTGTCAGTTTCAACTACTGGCTGATCTTCACAGCATTGTTCTGGATTCCATCTTGTCATCGGCACCCTTCAATAGTATACCTCTCCAAACATGGTGGAGATTTTGCAATATGACCGTTTCAGTTGATATCAAGAACTAGCAATGTCTTCACAACACCTCCACAAACTATTGCAATGTATATCAGACCACACCCTCGTTCGCTTATCTGCATCCCCATCCTCCACGGATAACACAATCACCGCATATTCAGAGTGAACCACAGCTGGATAATGACAGTCGGCAACAAAGCCCAAACCATATATAATTCCTGGCATGACAACCCAACTTTTCAATCTAAGATGAGAATAAGTCTTATAAGAATACAGAAACAACACTCTTCTGAGTCTCATGCTCTACCAAGCTGGTTATCACTCTTGGGATACTTATCTTCAACTTTCTCTAGCCATTTTACACAATACAATAGCATAAATAAAAGCCCTCCTCCATACTCAACTAAAACCACTGCCTATCTTTTGCCATTGTAAATTTGCTATAACGGTTCTCAAAAGCACACTGGATTAATTTCATTAGTTTGTTCTGCTTCCACTGTGAAAACTACACTGCACAGACATAGAATTCCTTAAGAACCATATCGGCTTAGGGAAGCCTGAAGCTAATACTGTCTTCGACATGTGCTCTTCTCTTTACATCTAGAACCCATTAGACTCTACAAGAACATCCAAATATAAAACATTTCATACCCACAACTTCTCTTTTCTCTATTTCTTTAGGAGTAGAGCAAATTGAAACAAATGTAATTGATTCAAAATCAAACAACCAGCAACCCCTTTTTCATATTCCAATCAATAACACCGAATAAACAGAGTTGACCAAAGATAGAACAGAGGAAACTGGACACAGTAGCACATCACTCAATTGGAGAACTCATAACTAATATTAAGATTATTCATTTCTCAAAGTTCTGAACTTAGCATTTACAATCAGCTGTGAACAAAGAGGCATCAAAGTTAAGAGCTTTAGGCTGAAATCGTTCAAAGATTGAAACTTTATTTGTTAATTTAGTTTTTCTCTTGGGATTATATTTGATATTTCTGAGCAGAATAGAACGAAAGTCAATACCTTGTCGGGTTGGGAGGATAGGATGCGGGCGACTCCAGGCCGATGAGACCGTCCGGCGTCTCAAATGTTCAGAGACTTAGGCCCGTTTGTGGAAACAGACTTTTGATTTGGGTTTGAATTTCAAATTTTATATATTTAAAATCTGTATAATTGAAATATGTGTATTCTAAATTTTACTGTTTGGATTAAAAAAGATATATAGAGATTTAAAATTGAAGATTTAGATTTTGTAATATTAGAGAGAGAGAGAGAGAGAGTGAATGAATTCGATCCTAATGCTTTACTTCAAGGCCACAGAATGAATAAGAACTAAGAAGAACAGACCAAGTGAGAGAGAGAGAGAGAGGTGATCGATAAAGCTGAAGACGAGACGGAGATCGACGGAGAAGCCCAGGTCGCCGAAGAGCAAGTTCAGCGACGAGTGAGCTGCGGGTCTGGCCTTCTTGGTCACCGGCGTCGATGGTGGCTCGGTCTGGTCTCTATTGGACTCGAGACAGTAGGTTGGGCCTGGATTTCTTCAATCCAATCCCAAAAGAGATTAGAGACTGCAGTGAGAGAGTAGATCGAAGGATGTGAGAGAAAGAGGAGAAAAGAAGAAAGAGAGAGTACGATCTGTTTTTTCAAGGAATCCAAGACCCGATGATTTCAAATAACTAGGGTCCCTAGTTATTTGAAATCATCAAAATTTGCTATCTGAAATCTCTCGGGTGATTTTGAAGAAATCCAAATACTACTAAAGAAGGCAGCCAAACAAGCAGATTTGGATTCGGGCACACTCCCAAATCCCTGTATCCAAACGAGCCCTTAAACAATTTACTTCATTGACTCTGTTGCCATAATCTATACTTTACTTGAAAAGTCAAGCTTTGTTTGGTCAAACAAATATGTATTTCATTGGAATTAAGTACAGGTAGTTTTATAATATGATTAAAAATATATAAACATGATTGACTGGATCACGTGACTGATAAGTCTGACTTATGTAAGAATTTCTTTATACAAAAAAAAAATAAATAAATAAAAACCTATTGATCGATATATGCCTATATGCTCATATTTACAATTCTATGTAAATATGCTAAATTGAAGTAAAACATTTTTTTCTATATTTATTGTTCATCACAAATCCCCAACTTTATTCAACATGATTTAAGAGTCTTTTAATTTTCACGTTAGTACAAGAAATATTATCACTAAAATTTTCTTATATTTATATGTATTCATTTTTTATCAAAGGAATAATTCATTCACTAATCATCAAGTATGTGTTTAAAAGATGTGTTATTATATATATATATATATATATATATATATATATATATATATATATATATTCCAATCCTTTCCCATTGTCCACTCATTTTGATCTCTTGTCCCTTACCTTCTTCAACCTATTTCATTTTGAGCATCCACATGGGCCCTATCGATGATGAGGCAGAGGTTCGCAGCGGATTGTGGATTTGATGCCCGCCTTCCCTTGGCTGCTTAGGCGTTTTGCTTCAAATTAGAAGATGGTGGCTGCTCTGGGTCAGATTGTGTAGCTTTGCTCTTCCTCTTGGTTCCTTGATCCAGGTGGAGGTGGTGCTGTCAGTAGCGGTGATGTTGACGGAGGTGCTCCTAGCCATTTTGTTCCAAATGGTGGCTAGGGTTGTTTTGGGCCCCGGGTTGTCTTCATCCCTAGTGGTGGTGATGTTGGCCATGGCGGCATTGCAGGTTGTGGCAACGGCAACGCAGACAGTGTTGGCAAATTCAGTGGTGTCGGCACAGTTGCTAATGGCGGCGACGCTGAAGTCAGTCTGCTTTTAGGATGGCTAGGGTTTGATTCATGCCCTAGGATTATCTTTGGGCTTGAATGTGGGCTTAGTAGCCCAATCTTGTTTTATTTTTAGTATTTTCATTTTTTTTGTTGTATTTTAATAACGAAACGGAGCTCAGTAGGGAGGGTTTAGGGTCTAATTGAGGCTATTTTGAGTATTTCCCTGCTCTATTTCCCTAGCGTGCTGTGTTTGTTAGTACATATATGTTTAGGTATTCATTTTTTGGGGGCCACACACCTGGTGAGTTTCTTTGTAACTTTGTTGGCTGGAGTAATGAAAAGTGTTCATGTTTCTTCTCAAAAAAAAAAAAAAATTGTCCCTCCTAAACACTATTTTTGGCTATGCTATTGTCTACTACTACGAAGAATAGGAAGGAAATTAGTACTTTCAGGTATATTCTTTAAACATTATGTATGCAGCCTGTTATTAAAGATTTCAATATTTTGTATATTATGTCAGATGTCAATCATCTGCACATATCTACATATACGTACAGGTCGAAATGGGGCAAGAGTTCAGGATATTTTTACCTTGTTGAAACCTAATATACCTACTCATAAGAATGGACTTGAAAATGATGGAAAGATGGAACATGATATAAGCGTTATATGTTATGGCTGCCACACGCAACATCTCCGATGAAAACAAGCTCGGTGAAAAGGGGTTTGGATCTGTTTATCAGGAGATCTAGATCTTAAGGCCCTTTGTAGTTTATATATTCTAACTATAATAGGAGTTGAAAACTATGTATAC
The DNA here is from genome assembly GCA_025331145.1 of Rosa persica. Taxonomy (NCBI): domain Eukaryota; kingdom Viridiplantae; phylum Streptophyta; class Magnoliopsida; order Rosales; family Rosaceae; genus Rosa; species Rosa persica. The sequence goes on from WFKR01000005.1 coordinate 13,999,985, forward strand.
ATAGTGATTGTTTTTTCACTCTGAGATAACTAAGAAATGTAATACAGTGATAGTGATAGTTGATAGGGTGACATATTATGCATGGTTTACCCATTCAGGGAAACTTGGTTGTAAACTGTCTCTTTTAAGCTTGTGCGCAGGCGTGCCAGCACCGTGCAGTGCAGTCGTCGGGGTGTCCATTGACCTCACTTCTTGATCAAACGATATGGACGAGGAGAGCACCAACCTCGTCACAAGGCTCTATTCTCTGCCTTCTGAAAAGGACTTCTTGCCTTACGTATAAGGGCTTTGGTTGTGATCCCTTCGCGTTATCGAATCGATACTCAACGTTGTAGGTTGAGCAGAGTAATCACTGGTTTACTAAAGCGTATCTTTAGCTTCCTTGGGTTGCTAGGGCGTTACCCTTGCTTCGCTGGTAGTATCAGTGGTTTTAGTACAGACAGTCAGCTCCTGGGAAGACTAGGACTACAAGTACGGTCGCCGGGTTTCAACGATGTTAAAGGTAGGTTTGCTCCGGAGAGGCTTTGGTAATCGTAGAGATTGATTTGAGAGTTATGTGTTTTGTGTCGTCTATAGCCTCTATATATAGGCTGCTCGTAGATTCACCTTCCTAATAGGAATGCAATACTATATTTAAGCCACAATTATTGGCCTTTAGATTAAATCAAAACTCTTAATAGTTTTGATAACATAATAATTATCCGCCTTTGTCGTAGCTAGAATATAGGCAAAGGTTAATTGCCTCTTGCAGTCTTGGACGTAATCTTCTTGGATGCGAACTGTTTGATATGCATTAATTGCATATATATCTTCGCGGGAACTCACATGCACGTATCTTAATTGCATGCATCTATATATATATATATATATATATATCTTCTGTTGATGTTTGCGAGCAAGACTTAATTGCATGGGAGACTTTTGATTACTTGCACATATATACGTACTTTGAAGGATGATAGCCTTCCTTACTTGATTAAAGCCATGAGAATCCTAACCAAAGGCATGCACGTAACCATGACTCCAACCTTGATGCAATATCCTTTGCCAAATATACTCTGTCTTCGTAGCCAAGTAAACCACCATTAATTATCAAATATCTTTATTAATAGTAAACCGATAAGATCACGATTTGTTTTAAGATTACTTGGTCTTCAAGTAGACTTTATTTAGCCTCCAAATAATATATTTCGAACTTATCGAAAATATATCGCTTGGACCACGAATATTGGCCCGTTTCTTTCGAGTCCCCCTCGTCGAGAAAAATGTTAATTTTGGGTTCAAACATTGGCCCCCAGATGTCACGCCCCGAATTTTAGAATAATAATTCGAAAATCCGAAACATGAATTACTATAACTCAGCAAATATCATTATGAATTTTTTTTCTTAAATAAATACACCACATGATTCTCAATTTCAAATCCCGAAATAAGTTTCGTATTAAATATTACAACACACTCTTTCCAAATAAAATGTAAGCTCAGAAGAGCATACCACACCTCACAAAAGAAAATCAAATTAACATAAGTACAACTATTCTAAGCTGCTCGATCACCTTCCTGATTCTCCTGACATGTAGGCTCACCCGCTACACAGTTTGAATAGTATACCGGGATTGCAACAACACAAAACTCGATAAACTTTCTGAAAGCTCGTGTGAGTAAATAAGAAAGAATGGTTGTTTTATTAAATCGTATTTCTTTTCACAATGTCAACACCCAACAATTTCAACATCTATAAATAACCACAATCTCAATAATCAATCACCAAATCATCAAGAATAAATACGGGATCTAAACTCATATATTTCTTCTCAAAACCTCGAAGTCGTATTTATACATACGGTGACTAACTCAATATAGAGAACCAACACAATGAGCATATCAAAAATCAAAGGATATACAAGTCACACCCGTGACAACTTAAATCAATTGAATCTCAACCAATCAGATGAATCACTCATCTCTCCTCTTAACAAGATGCATTTAACCCCACAATACATAATAATATTTCTCAACTTTCTACGAGTCTCACCCATCACTACCCTCCATAATTAACCAAATAAAACATAAATCATGCGTAAAAATTAATACAGGAAATAACCAATTGCATGCAATCAAAAAACATAGTAATCCCTGCATATAATTTATTTTAGGAGATTACATTAAAATCAAATGAAAGAGAGAAATAAAAAGGGCAATCAAACGGAAGAAATAAACAAGGAAAATAAATGAAGATATTAAACAATATAAACGAAAACGAAAAAGAATAGAATTTAAACAAAAGAAGTCACCAGAAGGAATAATTACAACATTATCAACTCACTCTATTAAACTCATCCAAAACTCAACACTTTTTACCAAAAGGACTCTTACAAGTCACATCTAAAAAAAATCATAGGAAATATTAACCCAACAATCAATATGAAAATCTGGTCCAACCTGGACACACTGGCAGATAAACTAGAGCTCTAACTGATCACAATCACTAACCCGGCCAAATGCGTAATTACGATATTTTGTCTGAGCTCACAACCTGTAACCCCGGATCCTTAGGCCAACCTGACCCTTAGATCAAACATTTGAAATGAGTCACATTGGACCCAAAATGTTACTCAAATCATAAAAGGGAGAAATCCTAATCTGTGACTCCCAAATCTTCAAACACTTTTCAAAATAATAGAAATACAATTTCTCACAACATATTGTTTTTAGAAAAGTCACGTCCCAAAACGATAACAAACTCACTCATACACGTTGTATATCACCACAAAATCACTAGTACATATTCTCAGATAATAATTGCTCGAAATAATATTTCAATAGATTAAACGTTATTTCATCACTCAAAATCACACTGTCTATATATATATATATATATATATATACATATACATATATATAACACACGTAAATGTAGTAAGTCACATTAATCCATAATAAAACTAAATCATCACAATTCCACTCTTCAATGTCATACCAACTCGTATATAATCACCTATACACACACACACACACGTAATCACCCACTCAGGAATGACCACTAATACCATCTATAGTTCACACAAGAAAATCGTAAAATTCATTTTGTATACTTAAAATTCATTTTACTTACCTACGAACATAGTTGATCAAGTCAATGTGATATTAAAAACAAACATTTATTCCATAAATATTTCTCACACAATTACGACAAAATAAATTAATTTAAAAGTATTCAGTTCGTAATACGAACCACGTGAGTTTTACTCACCTCAATACTCCCGCTGCGTCTTCAATTTTAACACAAATCATACCGAACCCGCTCACTTAAGTAAAAACCGTCAATCACTTAATCAAATTTGACTTGATTTTAGCCAATAATTCCAAAACATATTTAAACGACAATCCAACGGTCTGATTCTAAGTTATACGAAAACATCCGACGAACGGATTCTCACGAATAGCCTCCATAATCACAGTTTTGTAATTATACAAAGATCCAACGGTCGGATCTCCACCCATGACCATACAAAGCCACTGGAACAGTCATATGATCAACATATCAAAACTACAAGTCCGTCGGACAGTACTAACTTCATAAATCACAAATCTAACTATCGAAATAGATCGAAATGTCAAAATTCATAACTAAATCATACGATGTCCAAAAAATGTGTATAATATACCGAAATGATCGTATTGGAATGTAGAATCTTAAAATGTACAGAAACTATATTTTTGACCCCCGGAGGTGGCCGGAAAAGCCAGTTGCAGGCGGCGCCAGAGCCACCATCAACCACCGCCAATGGCGGTGAAACTTGGCTGCAATCTTCGTCTCAACATTCTGAACATTTTTCATAATAGCTCAAGATCAGAAAATAACGAAAAGATATCAGAATTTACCAAAACAATCTTGGTGGCCGGAATTTTGCAGAATTCGATGGTGCTCCGTTCAACATAAAAACGTCCACAACTCGGCTCAATTCCTTCTGGAGATTTGTTTAGAAACTCAAGGCGAGTTCACCAGTTCAAGAATCACACGAAACGATAGCCTATAGCTCGAGATATCGAGATCGATAGATAGATTTCGATTTAGATCGCAGCTGGCTTCCAGCCGCCACCACGCGCAGCGCCGCCGTGCAAGGATACTTCTGGGAGCTTGAAGAGGTTGACGCGAGCTCGTGGGTGGAGTTTGGTGAGGAGTGGTGACCGGTAGCTTGAGATATCAAGCTTGGAACCAAAACGAGCTCAAACCCGGCGGAGACAAAGCTGCCACTGGCAACTGCGCAAGGCCGAGGTGAAGACAATGTAGGTGGTCCGGCGCCGTTTGGTGGTCGATGGAGGGAGAGAGAGGCCGGAGAGCGTGTGCTCTTTTTTCTGGGTTTGGCCGAGAGAGAGAGAGAGAGAGAGAGAGAGAGAGAGAGAGAGAGAGAGAGAGAGAGAGAGAGAGAGAGAGAGAGAGAGAGAGAGAGAATGAATGGTGCTTTCCAAAAATAAAAGGGAGGCATGACTAAAATGGAAAGTTTCCAAAAAACTAGGGTTTTTTCCTTATATACCCGAATTGGAAGTTTGTTCAAAATGCGATAACTAATTCATACGATTTCCGATCCTTGTGTTCCGCATATGCATGGACTCGTATCGACGAGTTCTACAACTTTTGTGAAGGAAGTTTTCCCAATTTCAGTACATATAAAAAATCGATTTTTCGTAAACCCTAAATAGCGCTCGTTTTTGAAATAAAATCGTCCGAACTAATTTCACCACCTCTCCAAACTTCGTAATCGTGCTTATGACCACGAAATTATTTTTAAAAAATCAATGGAAATTAATTTGAATTTTCCGAGTATTTCATCAGACCTCACAGTCAAAGTTCCCTGTCTTGACTGAAGAGGTCTTGAGTCAGCACTTATTTTACAATAACGTCGATTTAAAGCCACGTGCATTGGCTCAAATGATATCACTGGACAGATCATGTATATAGGTACAAACTTGAAATTACTTGACCGATTCTAGATATAGGCCTTTGCCGTACGTCTTCGAATTGCTCCAGAAAGTATCATCAACTTAGATAAAAAACTTTATTTATAGGCCACTGGAATTGGCCCTAAGGAGCTTAAAACACTGCACAAGTCTTGAGCAAGAATATTGGCAAAGTAAATTCACCATTTAACAAAGTAAGAACTTTGGTTAAAACTTAAAAGCCACGGGTGTTGGCCTTGAGTGGATTGCTTAGCAAACCTTGATTACTTTCAATCTGTTTTTCTGAACAATATAACCTATTAATTTAATAATGGTCCTCAACTGCATATGAATTTTGCTATCATGTTCCACATCATACTATTACATGTCTAGCAAAATGATCAATAAAGGCCACAAGTTTTGGCCTTGAACGTTAATGATTAAACACATGCATTCCACCTGAACTAGCTTGACTGGAAAGCCACAATTTGGCTCTAACAGCTCTTAGCCCCATTAGCTAGGCCTCAACCAAACTTTGAAATTTCACACCTTGCAAATATCGGCTTGTAGCAATACCCCTCAGACCTCGGCATCAAATGGAGTAGAATTGCACAAAAGCATGAAGACAAAGATCCTGGAAAGTAGTTCATAGCAGCCTTATCACATCTAGGGGAAGAGGCAAGCTCTGGACCATTGCAATGTAACGACGTCTTCCTCGCCAGTTCTGCTTTTTCCTTGATAGCTCTGTCATGGTCTATTGACAGCACAAATAGTCTTCAACATCCATCTTGACGACGTTTGCATCCCTATAAAGTGGCTTTCCAGATATGAATGCCTTTTCCTCATGATCGGACCTTCAATGCCATTGTACTTGGCATTTAGATTATCGCAAAAAGTAAAAAACTTTGTAAAATTTTTTGGCCACAAGAATTGGCCTGGGTGATACTAAGACACTTAAACAAGTCTCAATTGTAAAGTTTGGCATTAAAACCATGCCACAGAATTTTGAAATACCTCCCCCATATTTGCCCCCCAGTTTTTTACATCCAGTATGAACCACGTTGAGCTAGAGGTTAGCGAATTCGAAAAGAGTGATGCATGCTTTTAGACTTTGGGCATGATGCTTCTCTACATGCTGAACCATCACGCTAACCAACCAAAAGTTGGTTTTAAGCCTCTTTTGCGCTCCCCAGCAGGTAAGAACATGCTGCAACCAATTATTTAAATATCATTGCAGAAAGCATGTTGCAAGCAGCCAATAAGCTTATGGCCACAGAATTTGGCCAAGAAAAGAAAGAATTAGCCACTAGACTGGCAAACATACATATAACCATCAGCTAGGCATTCAAATATGCATAAAGGCAAAAACCACCAATTGGCCCAAAGCTTCCGGAACTTGCAAGAAGGTTAGAGCTATGCAGCATTCAATGTAGCTTCCTTCTCTGCAAATCAATGCATACTGCCACTGTAACTGGCATACATCACTTGTGTTAATCATTCATCTGCTGACCTGCGCGTAGTAAAATACACTATGTAACATCCCATGGTGCATTTGTGAAGCAATAACCAAGGAACACTGCTGCTACTAATCTTCTCATGATATCTTCAAACTCTATGTGAAATTATCACGAGAATGCTACAGTGTTCTGTTGAGGATTGTAATCTCGAGGCAACAATTATGCCCCCCAAAGTCTGCGCACGTCATCTTCATAGGAGGTTTCTCTCAGGCATTCCATCAAACACCTTGTATGCATTTTTCATGGTCGCAGACTTGTGATGAAAAATCAACATAACAGCCCATAGAAAATCAATTTATCATCGCAGAAGACAACCAACGACTATTGCCCGGAAATTGAACTTGATCTTCGCAGCAGCAGTGGAAGACTAACCTGGATAGGATGCGTCATCTCCTGCAATTTGATTTAGCTGCCTCGACGTCTGCCACTGGGATTGGCATACATCCATTAAAAACTATTCAACAGCCCTTAGATCGCCTTCGCTTCAGAGTATGCATAGCTTGTTGGAAAATTTCTGGCGCAGTGCTTCGTCGGATCGAATCTCGCTAGCAAGGCTCAGGCCAAGTGCACTCAGCGAGCCCTTGCTTCACGTGATCGTTGCCCGCCAGAAAAGCGCTCGCGAAGTGTTCCTCGCGAACATTCGCTTAATATTTGGCCTCCTTCGCGGCCCTTAGGAGTTTCGCGGGTGTATGGCCTCGTGGCTATTTGCGTCCCCCGCGGCGCTGGAACTTGAAACTTTTTTTTTTTGTATTTTTCCTTTTTCTATTTTTTTTAAACAAAATGAAGAAACTGAAAATTGACAGCAAATTAGAAGTAAAGGAAGAAGCTAGTAGCAACATGTTTGGCTAACCTCTAGAAAGTCACAGGGGAGGTCATCTATGCTTCACTCCAAGCTCCGATGTATCAAAATTTACAGTATGAAAATCCCTCTTGTGAGAGCTTGCAGGAAAAGAACAAAGATACTTCGCGTCGAAGCTTTGGAAGAAATTTGGCTCGTAGGAGTAGTAATCTTGCCCCCCAAGTATCTTTGTTGGTTGATGAAGCATGATCTTCAATTGCACTTTTGGAGATAAATATGTCCCTAGATCAGCTTTGTCGCCAACGACCATGTCATAGAACATGGTGTCTTCATAATAAGCCACGAATTGACTATTATATTTGACCACTTGTTGGTCTGAATTCTTATGATCAAGAGCTTCACAGAGTTTGAACTCCTGCATATGACTTTTGGAACCAATAATCAAATTATAATCATCATCATATTCATCATAGATTAGCTCTGTGTCAAGATTGAACTTGAGGTCACCAAATCCTTCTTTACAAATCTCAAAGCCATTGGCTGGCCTTGAAACATATATGAAGATCTTCAAATTGAATTGATTAATAAAGCCACAGATTGGCTTGTCCAGGCCAAAACGTAATTGATAATCGAGTGGCTCATGCCTTAATTGGTAATTAAGTGGACTACACTCTTGACCCTCTGCATGATGAGGACGTCCAGCAACCATATAACAACTTAATTCAGAATTAAGTTAATTGTGGCTTTGATTACCTTGGTCATGATGACATCCAGGAGCAAGGCCACATCTTTCTTGACAAATATCTTCTGGAGGCCTTTCTATGAGGATTTGGTCGTCTAGACCACATTTAATCACCGCTTGGCTACTGGAACTCTTAAGGACTTGCTTCTGGTGATCAAAAGAATGATCGTAGGTAGTATCTTGCCCTCCATGCATCTAATTAGTAGCCACGTATTTGGCTTGACTAGTGAAGACAAATTTCTTGTCAAAAGAACAATCTCGTGGATCATCTTCTCCAAGCGCATCCTCTGTGCAAGGCTGTGATTCACCAGTGAGACCCTTAGGTTGATTGCCACCTATAGGAAAGTTAGTCTCACAAACGACCTCTTTGCGTGCAGATTCTTGAATTTCCAATTCACTTTGATGCGAACTTACTTGAGTAGCCAAGCTGGAACCTTCTTTGCGCAAGGTCGAGAACTCCAATGAGGTCTGCTTGTTTTGGTTCGCGATAGCCACCATGACTTCCTTTTGTCGCTGACTCTGCTCATCAGCGATGCCTCTGGTATGAGCCCTTACCACATTCTCTGATTGAGCAATTTGTCGCTTAGGATCCTCAGCACGTTGGGCAATGCGCTGGTCTAGTTCGCGTATAAGCTAGTTTGTCCTCGCGATTTCCCTGTCGAAGTCATCAGCTACTTTTCACGATGTTTCTCGTGATTTTCCATGATGATCGCGAGCTGTTCCTCGAAAGTTGCTCCTTCTGGGATAGGCTTCAGAACGAAGGCCTCTATTTCCCTAGTATCGCCAATGGTGGCAACATTGGCCATCTTTTCACTTTAGCAGTTCCTTCGATAAAGATCTTTCCCTGGAATCCCAATGATGGTGAATACAAAAGACTCTAGTGCCGTCCCACTGGGTGTGCCAAAATGTTTGGCTCCAAAACCAGTTGGTTGCAAACTGTCTCTTTTGAGCATGTGTGCAGGCGTACCAGCACCGTGGGGTGCAGTAGTCGGGGTGTCCCTTGACCTCACTTCTTAATCAAACGATGTGGACGAGGAGAGCACCAACCTCGTCACAAGACTCTTTTCTCTGCCTTTCGGAAAATGACTTCTTGGCTCACAGATAAGGACTTTGGTTGTGATCTCTTCGCGTCACCGAATCTATACTTAACGTTATAGGTTGAGCAGAGCAATCACTGAGAAGTTGAGAGAAAGCACAGGGTTTGCTAAAGAGTATCTTTAGCTTTGCTAGGTTGCGAGGGCGTTACCCTTGCTTCGCTGGTAGTATCGGTGGCTGTAGTACAGGCAGTCGGCTCTTGAGAAGACTAAGACTGGAAGTACGGTCGCCAGGTTTCAACGAGGTTGAAGGTAGGTTTGCTCCGGAGAGGCTTTGGTAATTGTAGAGATTGATTTGAGAGTTATGAGTTTTGTGTCGTCTGAAGCTTCTATATATAGGCTGCTCGTAGATTCACCTTCTTAATAGGAATGCAAGACTTAATTGCATGGGAGACCTTTGATTGCTTGCACATATATACGTACTTTGAAGGATGATAGCCTTCCTTACTTTTAAAGCCATGAGAATCCTAACCAAAGGCATGCAAGTAACCATGACTCCAACCTTGATGTAACATCCTTTGCCAAATATACCCCGTCTTCGTAGCCAAGTAAACTACCATTAATTATCAAATATCTTGATTATTAATAGTAAACCGATAAGATCACGATTTGCCTTAAGATTACTTGGTCTTCAAGTATGCTTTATTTAGCCTCCAAATAATATATTTCAAACTTGTCGAAAATATATCGCTTGGGCCATGAATATTGGCCCGTTTCCTTTGAGTCCTCCTCGTCGGGAAAAAATGTTAATTTTGGATTCAAACAAATTGATACTTGTATATGAACTCCAACATACTAACCTTGTTTGGTTTTTTGGATTTTGCATTCATGGTAAGAGAGGATGTTAATATAGGAGTCCATGCCAAACAAAAGTCCGGACTACTTTTGTATTCTAGAAAATTAATTTCGTACATTGCTTGCCAATCTAAATCTGAAAAAAGCGCTTCAACATAATTGAAAGAGTTGGTCAAGGATTGCTTTACTTTCACAAAACATAGAGATTTGAAAGCTAGTAATATTCTGCTCGATGAAAACGTGAATCCAAGAATTTCTGAACATAATTGAAGGAGTTGCTCAAGGATTGCTTTACTTGCACAAATACTCCAGAATGAGAGTGATTCATAGCTAGAGATTTGAAAGCCAGTAATATTCTACTATGAAAACATGAATCCAAGAATTTCTAATTTTAATATGGCTAGGACTTTTACAACAAAATGAACTGGAAGCAAATACTAAGAGGATCCGGTTGGGACATAGTAAGTAAAACACCAAATTCTTATCATAGTTAACATCTTTCAATTTTAGTTGTTAGAAGGGGGTTTTTGACTCTTAGAAAATTTCTTTTTTGAGTAGAGAATGATATGACACTTAAAAAGAAATTTTTACTATCCATTTGGTGCAGTGATTACATGTCACCTTAGTATGTCTTTGGGGGAAACTTCTCCATAAAGTTCGATGTGTACAGTTTTGGAGGGTTAATGCTTGAAATCAAAAGTGGTCGGAGAAACAACAGCTTCCACAACGATGATCGCGTGCTCACTTAGCAGGATATGCATGTCCCCTTATTAAAAATTTTGTGTGATATATTGATATATGCTTCTTCTTTTTTGCTCTTTTTCTGATATGTCAATATTACTTTTGCTTCTACAGACATGGGAGCTATGGAAAAAAGGTGCAGCGCTAGAGCTAATGGATCCAACACTAGGCAATTCCTGTGATGAGGATCAATTGTTAAGATGCATCCATGCCAGTCTGCTATGTGTGGTAGAGAATGCAACCGATCGGCCGAACATGTCGGATCTCATATCTATGTTGACAAATGAAAGCGTGCCTTTACCTAAACCAACAAAGCCAGCATTGTGTACAAAGAGAAATGTGATCACTTCTGCTATAGATAGTAAAGAGCGAGAACTTGAATCTATAAATGGTCTGTCCATTTCTGATTTTGCTCCCTGTTAAAGCTACTAATCATCACACATCCTCTGCTGATTGTAGTTCATGTAATTGGCATCTAATATGTCCTTACAAAAAAGTGGGTCACCGAAAATATGTTTTGGGGATTATTGCGGCATTCCACTTTTTAACATTTTTCATACTTCACTCCACTCCACTATTAAGCAATAAGAAGTGGAGTGCAAGTGAAAACGAAGTGTCAAAAACTCAAAATCACTGCATTATGAAGTTAGTGTCTTTGAATTCTCTATTAATACCACTCAATTTTTTTCTCCTGTTTTGTCGATGGGCTCAAATGAATAAAGCCCAAATCAGCATGCAACAGGCCCAGTATGAAACTAAAAACTGATATTACAATCTGCTTTGTTTTATATATTCATTTATTTATGTTTTTCAGAAACGATGCGATGCAATCTTATGACCTACAATGAGCTAGAACTCATCAACAATGTACTAGTGCCTGTAAGGCTTTAACGTCCATCACAATCAGAAATGGTCATATCATTTACAGATAAAATTTGTGGTTCCTTTTCAACTATACTACTGATGACCGCATATCTATCTGTAGAAAATGCTGGCTTTGTAGGTGCAGGTAATGGTGAGCTTTCATTTGTCAACCCGGAAAGCACATCTGACATGGTAGGTCGATTCGCTGCACTATCCTCCACGCATAGAAGACCAACTTGAACGCATCTTAACAGTTTATCTTTGTTAGTACACGAATCAGCTAGTGCTGGATCCATTAGTTGTAGCCCTGCGCCTTCTTTCCACAACTCCCATGCCTGAAATTATCCAGGTCATATCAGTTGATTTAGGATGACAGAAAGATGGAATACTGTAGCTATATAAAGGCATAAGTGTGCTGAGATTTGTTTGACATACATATCCTACTAAACTGATGGCGCGATCATCATTGTAGAAGCTATTGTTTCTCCTACCACTTATGATTTCAAGCACCAACACCCCAAAACTGTAGACGTCGGATTTTGTAGAGAAAATTCCTTCCATTGCATACTCAGGAGGCATGTAACCACTACAACAGATTGAAAGGAATTCTTTCTTTATCAGCATGAATCTACATATATCCATGGCTAGCTACCAAACGCAAAAGATAAGCACATGTTTACTTACCGTGTCCCAACAATCCTACTAGTATTTGCTTCCAGGTCATTAATGGAGAAAATCCTTGCCATACCGAAATCTGAAATTTTGGGGTTCATATTTTCGTCAAGTAGTACATTACTAGCTTTTAGATCTCTATGAATTACTCTTGTTCTTGAGAATTTGTGCAAATAAAGCAATCCTTGAGCGATTCCTTCAATTATGCTGAAACGCTTGCTCCAATCTAGAAAAACACCTCTGATTGAATCTGGCCAATAGTCAGAGGTTCAAAAATTAGATGACACAGAGAAATAGATGTATACACAGAGAAAATGGCAAAAATTAGCTATGAATCTGGTCAATATGTAGAAAATAGATGAATAAATGTACTAAGAAAAAACTCAGTCTACTGAAGTACCAAATAAAAAGTAGTCCAGACTTTTGTTTGGCATGTACTCGTATATCAACATCCTCTCTTCACCGTGAATGCAAAATCCAAAAAGCTGGACAAGGTTTGTATGTTGAAGTTCATGTATGAGGATCAATTCATTCTTAAACTCTAGTGCTCCTTGCCCTGAACATTTTGAAAGCCTCTTTACAGCTACTTCTAGTCCCGTTGCCAATTTCCCCTGATAAATTAATCATATATCCATCATAATACGTTACTGGATCGTCAAAAATCATATTTCTAATGAGTTTAATAGATGAAAAACTAAAAGAAGACTACTATAAGTCTTAAGCTTCTAACATAGACAGAAAATAGATTACCTTATAAACAGGTCCAAAGCCCCCTTCTCCAAGCTTGTTTTCTTTAGCAAAGTTGATTGTGGCAGCCATTACAGATGCATAGCTAAATACGCTCAAATCATGTCCCATCTTTCCATCGTTTTGAAGTCCATTCAAATCAGTAGGCCTCTTAGAGTTCCTGAAGTTGAGCAATTGATTCTGGTCGGTCTCATCCTCACCTATTAAGAGGATTGAAATTTCAATTTGCAGTTGTCAAAGATGTGAAGTTGGACCTGCCTAACAAGCGCACATCATGCTTAACTAGAGTATATACCTGAAAGTTTAGATTTTCTTCTTCTTCTTCGTAGATAGCACAAGATGGAAAAGGCCATTATCACTAGAGCAGCACTAATAGCAACCCCAATCCAAATCCATTTATGCGTTGCACCTGGAGAGTAACCAATAATATTCTATTGTTAAACAAAAAGTGACAACTAATCAATTAGCTATATATTGAAATTTGACAAAGATTTAAATTACTACATTCCATTTATATGTAGATATGCTAACCGAACATGCATCAAGCTCAATTATTGGACAGAATTAGTGGAGCTTACCACTTTTGCTTGGTGGTGACTTCGGCGGTGGTGATTTGGTTGTTGGCATTAGCTTTGTTAAAACCAAACTGCTTGCATTACCAGGTTGAGTGCGGTCTTCAACGAATTCACAGTCCACACTCCAAAATCGGCATCCTGTCTGATTATCAAATAGAAAGTCGAATCCAAGGCAGTCACAGTTTTGCAAACAAGTATTGTTACAGTCGATACTAGTACCACTGTGACTTGCATTTGGTACAAAGTTGAGCGAGTGTGGGCATCTTGAAGTTGAACTCGAAGTGATTGGTTGAAAATAACCTTTTTTTGGCACAAATGGACTGCCGAAATCTGCCATACAAGTAGTTGACCGGCCACTTGTCTGGCACCCTAGTCCATCTGTGCTGTAGCCACACTGATCTGCTCGTGCAATATCAATTCCCGCTCCATAATAATTAGAAAGCCTCCCATCGAAATTTAAAAACCATTCCGGTAACTCATATGCACCATCTTGAGAACTGTAAGTGAGGTAGTCTTCATTCTCATTTGAAACAATGCTAAACTTGTAGCTAACCTTTGCATTCGGCAAAATGTTTTGGAATCTGTTGTTTGTAGCACTATAGTTTCCGCTTCTCCAATAAACCACCCCTTCTCTCCGAATTTCTAATTGGCGGGCAGTTGGGTCCCAATCCAAGATGAAAGGCCCCGGTGGTGGGTAGTTTTCGGATGTCCATGACGTAAGAGACCAAATGTGCCCATTGCTACGGTTGACACCTAACTTCATGCCTGGTAAATAGGTATCTGCTGGATAATCAAAACTTTGCCACCACACCTGCTTCGTTGATCCATCGGAGTTCAGCTCCTGTAGGATAAAATTGCCAGAATCTGACAGAGTTGCCGCAACATTACTACTACTTTTTGGCGCGGAGCCAAGCACTATAGGAGGATTGCCACCGCCACCTTCGTTGTTTGTAATGATTTTTAATGTGTTGTTGGAGTCCAAGGTAAGAACTCCAAAAGGGTATAAAACAGGCGAGTCTCGGTTGCCAACCCAAGCCTTATTCGCACCACTTACATTGTACCGCCTAATATATAGATAGCTGTAGTCGGAACTTGAACTGTTTACCAAGAAAAGCAAAGTGAACTTCCCAGAGGCAGAAACTAAAGCACTTGAGGAATTGAGAGTGTCGCCAACTTTGAGTGTGTTCCCAATATTGTCTGCTGCAGCAGCAACATGACAAGTCCACAAGCTTGAAAGAATGATCAGGAAGAAAATTAAGAGTTGATCAAACCTAATCCCATGGTTAATGATCAGAAGGTACTTTGCTTTCTCCTGATGGTCTTGAAAACCAGCAAACATGATCATCACATTAACCATGATCAAGGTCAAGTATTATCTACTGCCCCAAAATGCCTCAGAAAATCATAATTTATAGTGCAATATCCATTATAAAATTGAAACCTATCTTCTACTTTCATGACGTGCAAGATAAGAAAAATAATTTTAGTCAGACAATAAAAAATAATAAAAAATAAAAAGAAAGTAGGACAAAAAATTAAGGTGACAGGTTGTCTTTTGGATTAGTTAGATTACAATATTCTTAGGAGACTTGGGCTCTATGAGAGATTCCTGGAAAATGCAATAGAAGACTTTGACTCACTCTTAAGATCTCATGGAATAAAAGAAAAGTTTATGATGAGGAACAAAAAATAAAATAGCAAACTACATATACTCTCTTGATAGGATTTCAAAACACAAAAAAGTCCATAACATTTGGTTTTGAACATTTAAGGATAAAAGTTTACACTTAAGAATAATATGCTCTCCATTTGCCACATGTCATGAATTAATTTACTTTTTTACCCTTAACTACTTATTTTGACTTGTAATCCCTTTATAAGGATTAAATCTTACAAATAAGGACAATCTGTTCTCCACTTGCCACATGTCATAAGTTAATTTATTTTTTTACCCTTAACTACTCATTTTGACTTCTAATCCATTTATATTATTATTATTATTATTATTATTATTATTATTATTATTTTAGAATAATCCGTTTATGTTACATTTTTTCCCCTTAACTACTTATTTTGACTTTTAATCCCTTTATATTACTTTTTTTTCTTTTTCTGAGAATAATCCCTTTATGTTACTTTCTTTTTTTTAGTAATTTGTTTATATTACTTCTCAAAAGCAAAAAAAGAAATATATATATATATATATATATATATATTTCTTTTACACGTTGCTAAAAGAAAGAATCTTAGACCTCACTCTCTTACTACTCTCATCTCATCGTCTAATCCTACTATTGCACTCGTCCAATCCTGCTACTGCACTCGCTGTACTCATACTCGTCAAGTTCTGCCACTGCACTTGTACTCATGTCCAGTTTTGCTAATCATATTCTGCTACTGCACTCATCATTGTCTAATCCTGCTACTGCACTCGCTGCACTCATACTTGTCCAGTTCTTCTACTATACTTGTCATCGCCTAATTCTGCTACTGCACTCGTTCAATCCTGCTAGTGTACTCGCTGCACTCATACTTGTCCAGTTCTGCTACTGCACTTGTACTCGTGTTCTGCTACTGCACTCGTCATCACCTAATCCTATTACTACACTCGTCCAATCCTACTACCCGATCCTGATCGACAAAGTTTGTTTCATTTTCCTGCCCCCCCCCCCCCCCCCCCCCCAATCTAGTGTCGAAGCTAAAGTCATCTCCAATACCATCCACAACATCCTTAACCTAAAGAAAATGATAATTCAAAAAAATTAGAAAATAATGCAGTATCACATTGTTACCAATCAATCTATATCAAAATAAGGTAAAGATCCAAAGTGAAGTAGACCAAAAGAAATTTGCAGAAACCGGAGAAACTTAGTGATACTAAATTCATGAATCTGCTCCTCATGCATATCAAAGTAAACTACAGAACCTTTGATTAACAAAAGACCAAAACCTTCAAATAAACTTCACAAATACAAGAAACTGCACACAGTACCACATAACAATAATAAACTGCACAAAAAAACTTCAATTAAACACAGTAGCACATAACAGTAATAAACTGCACACAATAACACATAACAATAATTTACAAATAAACTTCAAATATACTGCACACAGTAGCACATAACAATAATAAACTGCACACAGTAGCACATAACAATAATAAACTGCACAAATAGACTTCAAATATACTGCACATAGTAGCACATAACAATAATAAACTGCACAAATAAACTTCAATTGAACACAGTAGCACATAAAAATAATAAATTGCACAAATAAACTTCAATTGAACACAGTAGCACATAACAGTAATAAACTGCACACAGTAGCACATAACAATAATAAACTGCACAAATAAACTTCAATTGAACACAGTAGCACATAACAATAATAAACTGCACACAGTAGCACATAACAATAATAAACTGCACACAGTAGCACATAACAATAATATGTACTTCACACATAGCAAGACAAGAACATTGATATAACAAAATCAAAAGCCAGGACAACAAAATGCCATAACCCAAAATGGGGTAAGTTCCAAAACTGTAATAGAAGATGTCTAGATAATCAATATACATGGAAACATGGTTAAGCATTCCCATCACATCACCAAATATTTGCGGGTTTCCAGCACCTAGTGCACATATCAGTTAAGTAATCATCAGAAGCCCGAAAGACAATCTCTTTCGCTTTATTATGATCAATTGATCATCACTTCCAGTAACCTAAAGCATTCTATAAGTAACTATTGCAATCAAAATCTGTATCCATAGATAAATAATACAGAAAATCCATAAATTAAACAAAATAAATGTTTCATGCATCAATATAAGAATTAAACAAATAAGGAACACAATTCATCCGAACCAGCATCGACCCAACTGAAATAAAGGCGCAAATTTTTGGATACCTTTTCAGGAAATAGCGCCATACTGCCATCTTCTTCTTGCCCAACAGCCTTGTTAGCACTCAAGCCACCACTATCGTCAGCCATCACAGCTTTGTTCTCTTCTTCTTCCTCTCTTTCACCCTTCGAATCGGAGTCTTCCTTCTCCGAAATCACAATCACGCGGTCCTTCTCCTTCTCCTTCTCCGGCTCTGGCAGCACCTCCTCCACCTTCAGCTTTTTCACAGCCAACCTCGTCCTCGGCCTCACCACAGCCTCAGCTACCTACCTCACTACCGTGGCACTCGCCCTTCGAGACGGAGGCAGCGGCGGCTATATTTACAGCCGCGAAGCTTTGAGAGTCATGGACATGGCTAATATTTCAAGTTAAGTGCTGCTACTACGGAGATTTTGCAATGCATTTAGGTTTTCTGATTTGGGTTTGGGCGTTTTGCATTTTGCGTTTTGTATTTTGGGATTTCAGGTTTTGGTTGGTGAGGAATATGGCAGTGGCATGATCGTAAATTGTAATAAAAATTGAGCATTTTAGTCATTTTCTATCAAAATTCAAAGCCAGACCTTCTTTATTTGGTTTTGGGTCTGGGCTTGTGTCCTTATTTGTATAAAACAAATTGAATGTGGGTTTTCTATATTTATATCTTTAGTCAGGTGCTACTATGTAATTTTCTATAAAATAGCAAACTCTATTCTTAGAAACCTGGTACTGATGATCCTTGGATGTTACTGGGATTTTTTCTTGATCACATGTGGCAGTGTTCAAGTTTTCAACTCTTGGTGCAATAAACAATGAGATGATGCCATTGCCTATGAAAGATTGGATAGGATCATGCCTTCATTTGCGAGTAATCATATTGTTTATGCACACTAAACATATTCTATTCTCGACATTTCAATGTATGTCCTCTCTCGTGAACGTGTCACTATATACATCCATTTTGTTAGCTTCTTTGAAGGATGCGGGCCCTGTTTCTATGCCCTTTACTTGGCGCAATAGCTTGATGATACCATTGAATACCAGCATTGACCTGGATATAACTCCATTAACGTCTCCTGGACAGGAAACCGCTATCGTTTAAATTTTGGGTAGGCTTAAGTCAACTCTATCAAGGAAGGAAGCAACTGCTAAATCGTAGTCAGCTCCTCCACAATACAACATGGAGGGACAGAGTCAACCTCTAGTCCTCTAGTAACAAATAATGCTGGCCCAGCAATATTGTTTAGTGCAGGCAGGACTCAGGTATCCAGTCTATGGCCTTTATGCTTCCCTCCTTCAATTCTTCAACGTCGTAAATGGGTTTGCATTTCTATCCCTTAAACTTTATGGAAGTCTTTTAATAACTCCGCTTTCCTTCTGGGTTTACCCGTTTAGGGGCTAGGACTTAGTTGCATCTCCTCCAGGTCAAATAGTTTATAATACATAGCATGATGTGATAGACACAAAGATCCATGCATCTTGCAATAGGTATCTTAAATTTAAATGACAGTACTACTCCGCTCAAAATTATATAAAGCTAATAAAATGAGCATTGTAAAGACTCAGTAAGGGATGCTATTGGTAAAAGTTCCTAAATTATAATGATGCAGTTGAAGAATTCATGTATGCAATAACAAAGAAAAACTGCGGAGCATTAGTTCTAACAAAATAAGCTATGATCATGAAAGATTGGTGTTTGGCTCCAAAAATCAGTCTGGTGCAAACTGTGTCTTTTGAGTGCGCGAGCGTGCCAGCACCGTGGGGTGCAGTCATCAGGAAGTCCCTTGACCTGACTTCTTCTCAAACGATGTGGACGAGGAGAGCGCCAACCTCGTCACAAGGTTCTTTTCTATGCCTTTCGGAAAAGGATTTCTTGCCTTACTGGTAAGGGCTTTAGTTGTGATCTCTTGCGTTCACCGAATCGAAACTTAACGTTATAGGTTAAGCAGAGCAATCACTGGGAAATAGGAGAAATGTCACGCCCCGAATTTTAGAATAACAATTCAAAATCCGAGACATGAAAATACCACATCACAAAGTTATCATCCTGAAAATTTTTCTTTTCTTAACATGCTCACTACACGAAATAAAATCAAACCGAATGTATTCTCGGTTAATTATTACAACTCAATCCAAAATATAATGTAAAGCTCTAAATGAGCATACACACCTCACAACTAAATAATTAACAAAACTGCTATAACACCTAAGCAGCTCGGTCACCTCCCTGGTTATCCTGACCTGCAGGAATATCCGCTACACCATTGAATAGTGTACCGGGATTGCAACAACACAAAACCCGGTAAGCTTATGAAAGCTTGTATGAGTAAAAGAATGAACTGTTGCTTAATTTAATCTCATTTATTTCCACACACAGCAACACTCAATTATTTCCACATATGCAAATAATAACAATCTCAATCCAACACCAATTCAATATATCAAGACAACCCAACTCACACTTTCCCCACAACTCTCATCATCGTATTTATAAAAATACGGTATTTGACAGACTAGAGCTCTAACTGAATCGTAGCCCGTCACCTGGCCTAGGTTATGGCATCCGACATATTTATCAATTATTGTATTTCATCAATATGTATACCTATATACATATTTAGAACGTCCAATAATTCCACATACTCAACCAATCGTATCCCATCATCCACACTAGGATTAGAGCGTCCGATTACCCACACCGGTCATTATGTTAACCCTAAACCCATAAATGAACCCAACATATAACATCACATACTGAAATCAACCCAACTAAGATACATCATATTATTATGGAATTACACAATCGTAATAAAATCAACCCATCAATTCCACTCAATCATATCATCAATCAAACAATCCACTCATCAATATATATTTTTCACGTAAATATATATATACGTAATCATCCACTCAGGAATGACCACTAATACCATCTATAGTTCACACAAGAAAATTATGAAATTCATTTGTATAGTTAAAATTCATTTTACTTACCTATGGACCGTGGTGATTCAAGTCCATGAAATTTTAAAACAAATATTTAATCCGCAAATATTTTTTCACACAATTACCAAAAATAAATAAATTAAAATGCTCGGTTCGTAATATGAACCACGTGAGTTTTACTCACCTTGAAACTCCTGCTGCGTCTTCAATATAATTATAAATTATAAATTTATAATTAACGCCGAATAGCCCACGAAATTAAAATCCGTCAATCACCTAATCAAATGTGATTCGAATTTAGCCAACAAATTCAACTCATAATTTAACCACTAATTAAAGGTCAGATTCTAATTTACATTAAAATCCGACGAGCGGTTTCTCACGAAACGCTCCCCTAATTACCGTTTTTCACATATACGAAGATCCAATGGTCGGATCTTCGCCCATGACCACACAAAGCCTCTGGGACAGTCATATGATCATCATAACAAATTTACAAGTTCATCCAACGGTCATAATTTCACAGATCAAAAATCTAACGACCGAAATCGATCGAAATCACAAAATTCATAACTAATTCATACGATATCCAAAAAATGCGTATAATACGCCAAAATGATCGTATCGAAACATAGAATCATAAAATGGACAGAAACCAAATTTTAAACCTCTGGAGGTGGCCGGAAAAGGCCGCCGGAGTTAGGGACAGAGCCGCCACCGACCACCACCAATGGTGTCGGGGCCGAGCTTGTCCCCTTCGTTTCATCATTCTGAGCAACTTTCATAACTAGCACAAGACCTAAAAATGAACGGAAGGCGTCGAAATTACCGATTTACAGTCGGTGGCCGGAAAAAATGCAGAAACCGATGAGCTTGAAAACCGACGTGAAAACTGCAACCTCAGGCCCCGATCCCTTCTGGAAACTTGTTCAGAACTTCCTTGCGAACTCAACAAGCTTGGAATCACAAGAAACGATCGTGTATAGCTCGAGATATCTTGATCGAAAGTTTCGGTATTTCGATCCGTTCGGGTCGAGCTCCGACGAACGTGAAAACGTTCGACCCAGTTCCGGTCCTTCTTGGTGCTTGTAGAGGAAGTTGAGGCGAGCTCAATGAGACAAGAATCAAATGAAATGATGAAGTGTAGCTCGAGATATCGAGATCGAACCGAAAATGGACGTTTTCGGTTCGGGCTTCGCCGCCGCCGCCACAGGCTGCGCCGCCGTGTGAGACTGCCTCCGGGAGCTAGAGCAGCTCGAGATGAACGCCTGGAACTTGGTTTGAGGTCGAGAGGTGGTCTGTGGAGGGAGAACAATTAAGGAGAAGATTTCCTCCTCTTCGGCCGGTTGCGTCTGTAAGAGAGAGAGAGAGAGTCTGTTTTCCAGAAACGGAAGAGGAAGAAGAAGAAAGAAAAAAAAGAAGAAAGAGGAACCGGTAGGAAAAAAAATTAGGGTTCCCAAAAATTTTTCTATATATACTTGTTTCGGAAAACTTTGAAATTCGATAACTAATTCAGAAAAAATCCGATCTTCGTGTTCCGCACGTGCACGGACTCGTATCGACGAGCTCTACAACTTTCATGAAGGAAGTTTCTCCAAATTTCGTACGTAGAAAAAGTCGATTTCTCAACCCGAGTATTTCGAGCTTTTCGTTAAAATAAACTTTTCGAAACTTCGATAATTGTAAAAATGAATGATTATCGAATATAAATTGTGAAATCGCATAATAATCATTCGATACAATGACTCGAAATTAAAATGGAAATTGCGGGTATTACAATCTACCCCCCTTAAAGGAATTTCGTCCCGAAATTCAAGTACTCATTTTCCCAAAAAGCTGTGGATACCTCGTCCTCATGTCAGATTCTAATTCCCATGATGCATCACCCTCATCATGATGACTCCACAACACCTTCACGAGATCAACCTCTTTCCTACGAAGTTTCTTTGTAGACCTATCCAAGATACGAACAGGTTCAACCACAAACGTCACATCCGAGTTCACTTCAATCGTACCGTGGTCAATCACGTGAGACTCATCTCGAACATACTTCCTGAGCAGAGACACATGGAAAACGTTGTGCACACCCGACATGCTAACAGGTAAAGCAAGACGATATGCCAAGTTACCAACCCTTTCTAGAATCTCAAAGGGTCCAACATACCTAGGTGCGAGTTTTCCCTTCTTGCCAAATCTCACCACACCTTTCATTGGTGAGACTTTCAAGAACACAAGATCACCTGTCTCAAACTCCAATGGTCTCCTCTTCAAGTCAGCATAACTCTTCTGTCTACTCTGAGCGGTTCGGATTCTGTCCCGAATAGTAGTGACCTTCTCTGTAGTCTCCTGTACAATCTCAGGTCCGATGAGTCCTTTATCCCCTGCTTCCGCCCAACAGATAGGAGTCCTACATGGCCTACCATAAAGAGCCTCATATGGAGCCATACCGATACTAGAGTGATAGCTGTTGTTGTAGGCAAACTCTACCAATGGCAGATGATCCGCCCAACTACCCTTAAAATCTAGAACACAAGCTCTGAGCATGTCCTCCATCACCTGATTCACTCTCTCGGTCTGTCCATCTGTTTGTGGGTGAAATGCAGTGCTCATAGCAAGAGACGTACCAAATGCCTTGTGGAACCTACGCCAGAATTCTGATGTGAAACGAGCATCACGATCCGATACAATCGTCACAGGCACTCCATGAAGTCTCACTATCTCGTTCACATATAACTTACACAATGTATCACCTGAGTACGTTTTTGCCACCGGAAGGAAGTGTGCTGATTTAGTCAACCGGTCAACAATCACCCAAATCGAGTCATAACTTTGCCTGGATCTGGGCAATCCAGTCACAAAGTCCATAGAGATGTCTTCCCATTTTCAAACAGGAATCGATAAGGGGTTCAGCATTCCTGCTGGTCTCTGATGCTCTGCCTTCACCTGTTGACAGGTAAGACACTTCGACACGTGTTCCGCCACATCCCTCTTCATACCATACCACCAAAACTGCCTTCGTAGATCCATATACATTTTAGTACCTCCTGGATGTATAGTATATCGAGACCTATGTGCTTCCCGCATGATCTCCTCCCTGAGGTTATCAACACTCGGTACATACAATCTTCCTCGAAATCTCAACCCTCCATCAGCCCCAATCATCCACTCAGAAGGACCCTCCACATCCGGGTCAGCAGTCATCTCAGAAATCCTCGCCTGAGCAAACTCATCAAGTGTCTGACCCTGAATGATCCTGGAGATCAAGGTGGGCTGTAAGGTGATACTACCGAGAAAGATTCCCTGTCCTGCTCCTGCGGGCATAAGGTCGAACTCAGATGCAGCTTCTAACATGCGCCACTCCTGCACCATAATCGATGCCATGATTACCCGCGGTTTCCTACTCAAAGCATCCGCCACCACATTCGCCTTTCCGGGATGATACTCCAAGGTGAAATCATAGTCCTTAATGAGCTCCATCCATCTCCTCTGCCTCATGTTCAATTCCTTCTGGGAGAATAGATACTTCAAACTCTTGTGATCAGAAAAGAGTTCAAATTTCTCACCATAAAGATAGTGCTTCCAAATCTTCAAGGCAAACACCACAGCTGCTAGCTCTAGATCATGAGTAGGGTAATTCCGCTCATGTACCTTCAACTGTCTAGAACCATAAGCAACAACACTACCATTCTGCATCAACACACACCCCAAACCCTGATGAGATGCATCGCTGTAAATGACTAATCCACCACCACTAGTAGGAATAGTCAACACCGGAGCTGTAGTCAATCTAGTCTTCAGCTCTATGAAAGCCTTCTCACACTTATCCGACCATACGAGCTGAGTGTCTTTCCTGGTCAATTTGGTCAAAGCCGAGGCAATACCAGAAAACCCTTCAATGAAGCGCCTGTAATACCCGGTCAATCCAAGGAAGCTACGGATTTCTGTAACCGTAGTAGGGCGACTCCAACTCATCACTGCTTCAACCTTCGAAGGATCCACAGAAACTCCATCCTTCGAGACCACATGACCAAGGAACTTGACTTCATTCTGCCAGAAGTCGCATTTCTCGAACTTGGCAAATAGTTTCTGCTCTCTCAATGTCTGCAGCACTATCCGCAGATGTCTCTCATGCTCCGCTGACGACCTTGAATAAATCAAGATGTCATCAACGAACACTACCACAAACTGATCCAAGTAAGGACTGAACGTACGGTTCATCAAGTCCATAAATGCTGCGGGGGCATTCGTGAGACCAAAAGGCATGACAAGAAACTCAAAATGTCCATACCTGGTCCTGAACGCCGTCTTTGGAATATCTTCCTCCTTCACCCTCAACTGGTGATATCCAGACCTCAAGTCAATCTTCGAGAATACAGTAGCTTCTCTAAGCTGATCGAACAAGTCATCAATCCTAGGTAAAGGGTACCTATTCTTGATGTTCACCTTGTTCAACTGTCGATAATCCACACATAGACGAAGTGAACTATCCTTCTTCTTCACAAACAACACTGGTGCGCCCCAAGGAGACACACTTGCCTGAATGAACCCTTGTGCAAGTAAGCCCTCAATCTGAACCTTCAACTCCTGAAGTTCAGCTGGAGCCATTCGATAGGGTGCTTTCGACACAGGTGAAGTACCTGGTATCACATCAATGGAGAAGTCCATTACCCTTTTCGGAGGTAACCCAGGGATCTCCTGAAACACATCTTCATACTCTGAAACTACAGGAATCCCTGTAATCTTTGAAGTACTACTCCCTGATTCAATATGGGCCAAAATCCCTATCCTCATGGTGATGTCAGACTTCAGACAACGGTAATGAAACACCGGTTGTCCCGGAACATGGAAGGACACAATCATCCTAAAGCAATCAATAACAGCATGGTTCGGGCTCAACCAATCCATACCCAAAATCACATCATATGTGTGATCCGGAATCACAATCAAAGATGCAGAGAACTCTCTGCCACCAATCCCAATAGGGCAATCATCACAAAGCATGCTAAGCTCAAGAGACACACCGAGAGGTGATGTAACACACAATGATCTAGTCAGAGGCATAGCAATCAAACCCAAAACATCCACAACCGAACTAGATATGAAAGAGTGTGAGGCTCCCGTATCAAACAGTACCCTAGCAAGAAAGTGATAAACAGATAAGGTACCTTCCACTCCCGTGCCTGCCTGACCGATGGCAAAGACCCTAGCATGAGCAGGTGGTAACTGCCTCTGCTGGTTACCCTGCACTCTACCTTGAATCCGAGGACACTCCCTAGCCTGATGCCCTGCCTGTCCACAACTGTAGCATAACCTACCCCGTGGCTTCGTGCACGCACGAGAGATGTGGCTCGGCTCGCCACAGTTAAAGCACTTCACTGGAGCTGCTGGTGCTATCTGCCGGATAGGCATAGCCTGAACAGGAGGAGCTACTGCTGCCCTAGCTGGAGCCTGATGCTGAAACTGAGTCCTCTGTCTCTTCCAGAACCCACCCCTGAAGTCTCTAGCTCTACTGCTCCCTGCTATGGCCTTCCCCTTGCCCTGGAAGTCTCTCTCAGCAGACTCCTTCTCTCTACGAATCAGGTTCTGCTGCTCAATGATCTGTGCCTTAGCCAAGATCTCTCTCTTGGTCTTCAGCTCCAAGATAGCTACATCACGCTCAATCGAAGGGCTCAACCCCCTCTGAAACTTCTTGGCCAAGTCCTCATCCTCCATCTGCCTCACATACTTGTACAATCTGGAGAACTCCGCATCATACTCAATGACTGTCATCTTCCCCTGTACAAGTGCAAGGAACTCTCGCTCCAACCTCTCCTTCACTGCTGGTGGAAAGTACTTCTCCCTGAACAGCCTCTCAAAGCCGTCCCAAGTCAAGGTAGACACCTCAATGCTCCTCTGAGTGACGTTCCACCACACCCTAGCCTCATCCTTCAGCATGAAAGCGGCTAACTTCCTCTTATCGGTCTCAGTGCAATCAAGCATATCGAAATAAGTCTGCAAATCCTCTATCCAACGATCCGCCACCATATAATCAGTGCCTCCTCCAAACTTGGTTGCTCCCAAGCGAGTGATTTCCCTTGCTAGCATCAGCAAGCGAGCAGGATTATCAACCACAGCTACAGGAGGAATAGGCTGATCCTCATAAGGTGCATCTTCCTCCGACTCGAATACTTCTTCGACTGGAGGGGCCCTACCCCTTCCTCGGCCTCTACCCCTGCCACGAGGTCTACCTCTACCCCGACCTCTGGCCTCGTTTCCCTCAATCTCCATTACCTAATAAGCATGATATACTTGATTAATACACGCATAACACTTAAACAAAGCATAAGTTAAATGCAAGTCCATATTAACCAAGTACTGATCATACATAACAATGCTTAAATTTCCTAAAAGTACTAACGTTCCTAGCCAACCTAACGCACTCACATACCCAATGACATTGTCAATACCGAAGAGCACACGATGGGGATCCGCTGCAGACGGGCCATCACTCGGTAAGTATTGACATATCACCAAATATGTACCTTACGCTCTGATACCAAACTGTCACGCCCCGAATTTTAGAATAACAATTCAAAATCCGAGACATGAAAATACCACATCACAAAATTATCATCCTGAAAATTTTTCTTTTCTTAACATGCTCACCACACGAAATAAAATCAAACCGAATGTATTCTCGGTTAATTATTACAACTCAATCCAAAATATAATGTAACGCTCTAAATGAGCATACACACCTCACAACTAAATAATTAACAAAACTGCTATAACACCTAAGCAGCTCGGTCACCTCCCTGGTTATCCTGACCTGCAGGAATATCCGCTACACCATTGAATAGTGTACCGGGATTGCAACAACACAAAACCCGGTAAGCTTATGAAAGCTTGTATGAGTAAAAGAATGAACTGTTGCTTAATTTAATCTCATTTATTTTCACACACAGCAACACTCAATTATTTCCACATATGCAAATAATAACAATCTCAATCCAACACCAA
The DNA here is from genome assembly GCA_025331145.1 of Rosa persica. NCBI lineage: Eukaryota > Viridiplantae > Streptophyta > Magnoliopsida > Rosales > Rosaceae > Rosa > Rosa persica. The sequence continues at coordinate 14,027,307 of WFKR01000005.1, forward strand.
TTCAATATATCAAGACAACCCAACTCACACTTTCCCCACAACTCTCATCATCGTATTTATAAAAATACGGTATTTGACAGACTAGAGCTCTAACTGAATCGTAGCCCGTCACCTGGCCTAGGTTATGGCATCCGACATATTTATCAATTATTGTATTTCATCAATATGTATACCTATATACATATTTAGAACGTCCAATAATTCCACATACTCAACCAATCGTATCCCATCATCCACACTAGGATTAGAGCGTCCGATTACCCACACCGGTCATTATGTTAACCCTAAACCCATAAATGAACCCAACATATTGTTTGGACCCAAAATGAGTATTTTGGCCTGACAAGGCACGTCTTGGAGAAATCGAGCCAATATCAGTGGCTCAAGCTATATATTGTCGACAAGTTCGAAATATATATTTAGAGGCTAAATAAAGCCTACTATGGAAGCGTGGAAATGAAAAGTCAACTTTAGCATATTTTCCTACTTCGGCTAGGAGAAACCGAGCTAAACAAGGAAGGAGGGGCGGCAGACTAACCATCCGAACTTCAAATGAGTTGAAACTTTCCAGATTCATTCTAAACATCCCAATGATCATTTCTTATGAAGAGTGCTAGAGCTTGTTCGAAGTGGAAAACCTTCAAACAATCAGTCCAATTTTCTGCATAAGCAAAACTGGAAAACTGGACCTGTAAGGAGTCCAGTAGCAATTTCGGCCCAACCACATGGAAATAAATTCTGAAATTTTACCACAATAATCTACATCCATGGTGGATCATTTCATATGAAGAAGTCCAAGGTTAAATATGAATTCTTAGTGGAGATAAAAATCAAAGGAATAAAGAAGTGTTAGTGCTCTCACCTAACAAAATCCACTAAGTGTTAGTGAATTTTGCCTAACAAAATCCACTAAGTGTTAGTGTGCTCAAACCTAACCCACTATGATTTGTTTAAAGGCCAAATAGTATTGCTTGGAAGCCTATATATAGAGGCTACAACAAGTATCATCTCACCAATTCACTCATCAAAACATCTATAAGATGATCTAAGTTCTCTCTAGAGCAACCTCTCTAAGAGCAATTCCTCTCCTTCTCTTTCTCTTATCGGTGATCACACTCTAAGTTCTAGTCTCTTTAGGAGCCAACTTTCAGTACCACCAAATCCTCTGTCAAAGTGCTTTGGTCCTAGTCTCCTTGGGAGCCGACTGTAGTACCACGACCACAACGGTTACGGAACCAGCCAAGTAAGGGTAACGCCCTCGCAAACCAGCCAAGCTAGAGTCACGCTTTAGCAAGTTCTCCTCACTTCCCAGTGGTTTTCGCTCTGCTCGATCTACAACATCGAGTATCGATTGTGATTTTGAAAAGGCTCAGCAAAAGTCCTCGCCACGAGGCACAAAGAACCCCACGACGAGGTTGGTGCTCTCCTCGTCCACAATCGCTCAGAAGAAGTCAGGTCAAGGGACACCCCCGACGACCGCACCCGAACGGTGCTGGCACGCCCACGCAAGAAAAGAGACTGTTGACCAGCTCAAGAAAAACTGGAGCCAAACATTTTGGCACGCCCAGTGGGACCTACTGCGAGCTGTAAACCACACCACTATTAAGAAGATGAGGTTGGTAAGGGGTTGTGAATCATAACGGAATAGGTGAAGTCTCTTTTGTTAATATTGACCTAAACTCCTTATTGGTGCCTAGTTCAGGTCCATTAAGGTTAAGGGCGGTTTTTATTAACACTTGTTGAACTGTCTTCACACTTATGATCTTTCTCATCTTAGTAAGTATAGCCTATGTGAAATGGTGTCTAGAAAGGGGACAACGTTCATAACAGGCTATTGAATCCAGAAGTGCGTGCAAATGGGCCTAAACCACTATGTGGGAGTAGTTCATGCCAAAATGGATTCTGCCTCTTTTGTTCGCCCTCCCCCACCTGGCCATTTCAGTAAGGTTGCCCAAAGGATTTGAAAGAAAGTTTGTGTCTAGGCGACTATACTTGGGCCGCAGGTCTAAACCTTGATTCACAGTGTCTTATTGAATTCAGCTACTTATTGAATTCAGACTTCCAGAAGCCATTGGGAAGTCAAGCATAAACCCTTATCAAAAGGTTTACGTTAACTGCCCGAAACATAAGACCTCCAGTTACAGACCGCACTCGCGTGCAGACTGTCGTGGTCTTTCCGAAGAACAGGTAATCCAAAGATTTTCTTCCCACCCTCCATCGACAGAGATGTCAACTGAACGAGGAGGAAATAGACATCCTACTACTAAAGGCGAGCAAGTTCCTGCCGCCCAGCCTAATCAGGCTGGCGATATATCTAGCATCACCCAGGAAGCCACGAGCGCAGTTACAACTATTGACTTTGTGCCTATTCTCATTCCAGAAAATGCGACCATAGAAGAGCGGCTTAATATCCTTCAACAGAATTCTGCCGCATACCATGAGAAGATGGAAAAAGCCTTTGCGGAGGACCGTCGACGGCTTGATGAGTTCACATTCTCGATCAAGAGGCTTGAGCTAGGGGCACAACAAACACAAGGGCAATTGGATGGCATGAACCAAAAAATGCAGAAGAACCATGAAGAGCTGTTGGTCGCAAGCAAACACATTGCTTTGGAAGTCGCGACGATTCGCAAAGAAGGATCCAACGTCGTAACCCAGGTGGCCATGCAGAAGGCTGACCTCGATCAGGCCAGAGAGGTTCTACATAAAACACTGGGAGATCCTAGTGCCATTCTAGGCTCTCTAGGTCAGTCCCCCATATCTGCGAAGTACATACCACCAAATGCTCGCGGCGGCAGTACATCCACATGCGCTACTGCCGCATCAGTCAGAGGTAAAGAGACTACTCTGGCAACGAGTGGGAAGAACAACGCCGCGTCATCAGTCACGCAATATGACAGTGACGGAGTTGAATACGTGCACCACGATCCACCTCCAGCAAGCCATTATGGTATCGACCGGGTTGAAAGTCCAGCGAAGGTCACCGTAACCACAAAGGGTCAGCCAGCAGTGGGTTTTGCGTCACAGACATCAACCCGACATAAAATGACCCACGGAGGCGGCATGTCTTTGGTTAATCAAGCTTCACAGGCACCACCGTTGATCTGGTCAGTTGAAGATACAGTGGTTCACCCACCTCCTCCTGATCCAAGATATGTAAGGAGAGAAGAGGTAGAAGCAATGATCAGGGCCGCGAACCAGAGGCCTAACTTGGAGGAGGCCTACCAGGGGCCCTTCCCACCGCATATTACACAGACACCTTATCCTAGGGGATATAAGAACATTACATTCTCTACTTTCTCGGGAGAGGAAGTCGAAAATGCCGCAGCCCATTTGGTTAGGTTTCGAGTACAGTGTGGCCAGTACCAGAACGATGATAATCTGAAGTGTAATATCTTCGCTACTTCTCTATCGGGGTCTGCCTTCACCTGGTTCACTAAGCTGCAACCGGGATCAGTTACGAGTTGGCCCGCGATGGAGAAGCTGTTCAAGGAAACCTTCGGGACTATCGAGCCGGAAGTAGATCTGGCTTCACTCACTCAGATGGCTCAGCAGCCAACTGAATCTGCTGTCATGTACCTTCAGCGCTTTCAGATCCAGAAAGGAAAGTTGAACGTGATTCTGCCGGAGAAAGAACTGGTGAAGTTGGCAATCAAAGGCTTAGAGCCCCGCCAACGCAAAAAACAGCATGGAAGCATGTTCAATTCCATGGGGGAACTGATCACAGAAGTAGGAAGTTTCGAGCACTTGCTCAGGGAAATGGACGCTATGAAAAACGCCTCAAAATGGACATACATCCCAGGGAAACGCCGAATAGTGGCTGCGCTCAGCCATCAATCTAGTCCCTTTGATCCTTACTACAAGAGTGAGGAATCTAGTACAGCAGAGGCTGACGAGTCTGAAGAAGACGAGATTGCTGCGCTGGAACTCACCGGAAAAAAGGCTTCAACACTAAAGCAACTGAAGCTGTGCAAAGAACCGGTGAAGCTCAAGTCGGTGGTTTTCACCAAACCAGAGTTCGCAAGTTATACTTACGACGCGAACAAAGCGCATGAAATCTTGGATGAAATGATCGCCGCGAAGATGGTGAAAACCGACTTCGGCCCATTTCCTAAACCAGAGCAGCTAAGGGGGAAGAAATACTGCAAACTCCATAATATGTGGAATCATAATACAGCCGATTGTGTTAAGCTAAAGGATCAGATCCAAATCTGGTTAAATAATGGTAGTTTGCAAGTAGAGGCACCAACAACAGCAGCAGCGTTGGTGGACCTAGATCCCTTCCCAGATACCGGCATCAACATGGTGGACGTGGCATGGGGTAAAAAAGATCAGCAGAATCAAAGTCCAGACTATGCGGTTAAGGATTTGATAAAGGCTGGAGACAAAGCCGTGAAGCGGGAATCCAAGACTCGTTTACCCATTGTCCTATGCTCGCGGTGCAAGGAAGAATGTGACACTCAACCCTGCATGAGGAAACATCCCAAACTGTCCAGTTTGGATCTCTGCCGCCAATACGGTTAGTATCATCCTCTAGAAACTTCCAACCATGCAGCCCAAGAGTACACAGTGGTTTAGAAACTCCTACTCCAAGGGACTCAAACTTATTCAAAAAGTTGAAGACTGCGAGGGAAGAAGGGCAAGCAGATAAGCGGCAAGGGGTTTTTACCAGACCTTACATTCCGCCAGTGTCAACATCCTCCATCAAAGAAGGGAGATGGTATACCCAAAAGAATGGCAAGGCGGTGGAGATGAGCTCTTCAAAGAAGAGAAAACTCCAACGAAGGTTTGGAGAAGCAAAGCGAACTTTGGAAGCACTAGATCAAGGACTAATCAAACCATCGCAATTACTGAAACCTCCAGAAGAGTATCAAAGACAATTGGAGGTACTGGCCTCCGAGAGATTCGTTTCCCCGCAAGTTCAGAAACTGCAGCCCAAAGTATTACGCCAAGGGAAAAAGCCATGTGCCCCCAAGATCAGCGCTCAGGAGAAATCTCTAGTTCCAGCGAGGCAAGAACCGCCGCCAGCTCGTAAAGACAATGTTTGGCGGAGAATATCTCGCGAAGGAAGCAATAGCGAGCCTTCCATCTTCGACAAGCTGAGGGGCAAAGACAATCGGTCCGCGATTGTGCAGAAAGTTCAAAACTTGGTGGTCACTCTCCCAGAGGAAGTGCCAGGGACGAAACAAATTTCAGAGTCACTGAACCAGATTCCTATAGTACAGGAGCATGAACAAGCCAAAGCAGTGGTCCCAACAGAGAAATCCTTGGTTGCTTTCATGGTTAAATAGTTTAACGCCGATATCCCAGCAGATGAACCCAAGCTCAATCTTGATGATGACATGGATGAAACAGAAATGGTGGATATCTCTTGCAATATGGTTTATGTGCTCCCTGCTAAGTATGCCTTACCAGTCGCTGCGCAGGAATGCATAGAAGCTGACGCAATTGGAGAACAGCAGTTGCAGATCACTTCAGCCGCAACAACGCCGGTGAAAGAAGCAGTGTCCCTTGAGACTGAAGATGCTAACAGCAAGAGTTTCTTCATGAGCTTCACAAGACCCACACCTGCCATGGTACAACACATGCGACCTTTGTATATCACAGCAGAAATTAATGGGACTAAAGTCAGCAAGATAATGGTTGATACCGGCGCGGCTGTGAATGTCATTACTACAAGGACCATGCAGCTTTTGGGAATCAAGAAGGAGAAGATCCAGTCTACCTCTCTCACATTGAAGAACTTCGCGGGCACAGTAACTAAGACGTTAGGTTTACTGTTCCTAAAAATCAAGGTGGGTCCCTCAGAAAGCGTTTATGCGTTCTTTGTTACGGATTGTTACGCGGCCTACAGTGCCATCCTGGGAAGAGATTGGATTCACCGAAGCTATTGTGTTCCATCAACACTCCACCAAGAGCTGATTATGTGGAATAGGGTGACAAATAAGGCTGAGATAATTAAAGCAGATCCCCGCCCTTTTTCTGTTTCCGCGAATTACGTAGATGCCAAGTACTACTTGGAGCCAATTACTCCATTGCAAGTCGGTAGCATCGACAATAAGGGCCGCCCCACAGGGGTGACGGCTTCTGAGTTGGCACAGTGGGGACTCACGCTTGCAAAAGAAGACCTAGCGAGGCCTGGCCATGCTGTGCCCCGCACAATGGGTAATTAATGGATTACGACCTTCCAGAGGAAGGGATAGAGGCCTTCCATTCCTTGTACGAGAGGCTATCCTCATACTTGGTGGAAAAAGAGGCCTATGATCGAGTTGCGACCTTAGAAATTGTTTATGAAGAGTTCATGGACCAAGAAGAGGAGGAAGAAGAGATTCAGCTTGCTCCAGTGGCATTGGATGACACACCTCCGAAGGTTAGGGACCCTACTGAAAAGGTCAATCTGGGAACAATTGATGAGCCTATAGAAGTGGCTATCAGCACTTACTTAGAGCCTAGTCAGAAACAGAGGCTCATCGACTTATTGCTAGAATTCAAGGACTGCTTCGCGGAAAAATACGAGGACATGCCAGGCCTCTCACCAGACTTGGTATGCCACCAACTACCAACGCTACCTGATAAGAGGCCTTTGAAGCAAGAGCCGCGAAGAATGAACTCAGAGACCCAAGTACTGGTCAAAGAGGAAGTTGAAAAGATGCACAAGTCAGGCATTATCAGGGTAGCCAAGTACAATCAGTGGCTGTCCAATATAGTGCCTGTTCGCAAGAAGAATGGCAAGATGAGGGTCTGCGTGGATTACAGAGACCTTAATTTAGCTACACCTAAAGACGTCTACCCCATGCCGGTGGCGGACATGTTGGTAGATGCAGTTGCAGGGCACGAACTGTTGTCTTTCATGGATGGAACAGCGGGATATCACCAGATACCGGTTGCGGAGGAAGATAGACACAAGACCGCATTCCGCTGCCCTGGGTTCACGGGAGTTTTTGAATATGTGGTCATGCCTTTTGGACTGAAGAATGCCGGAGCAACATATCAGAGAGCCATGAACCTGATCTTCCACGACATACTTGGGAAGATCTTAGAGGTTTACATTGATGACGTCGTCGTGAAGTCTAAGAAGAGTGGAGATCACTTCACGGATCTCAGAAAAGTTTTCGAGCGCATGCGACTACACAAGCTCAAAATGAATCCCGCCAAGTGCGTTTTTGGAGTTCAGGCAGGCGATTTTCTGGGATTCATTGTCCATCAAAGGGGCATTGAGGTCCCTAAGGATAAGGCAAACGCGGTCATCAACGCATCTTCCCTGCGAACGAAGAAAGAATTACAGCGACTACTGGGTAAGATCAACTTTTTGCGACGTTTCATTTCTAACTCTGCGGGCAAAATCCAGCCCTTTTCCCCACTGCTGAAGTTGCAAGGACAGAACGAGTTTGTGTGGGAACCTAAACATCAAGAGGCTTTTGACAAAATCAAGGCCTATCTGGCGAGCCCGCCAGTACTTGTTCCTCCCAGAGCTGGATTTCCATTAAAGTTGTATGTTTCAGCAGTTGAGGCTTCCATTGGCAGCCTCCTCGCTCAGGATGATGAAGAGGGTGTCGAACATGCCATCTTTTACCTCAGTAGGACACTCACAGATTGTGAAACAAGGTACACTCCAATGGAAAAGCTGTGTCTTACATTATACTTCTCAGCATGCAAGTTGCGGCATTACATGTTGTCCTTTACTACTTGCATCATTGCTCAAACCGATCTAGTCAAGTATATGTTATCACGACCTATCTTGAGAGGCCGTATTGGCAAGTGGGTGCTCGCCTTATCAGAATTCTCATTACAGTATGTCCCACAGAAAGCAGTAAAGGGGCAAGCCATTGCGGACTTTCTGGCACATCACCCTATGCTAGATCTCCCCGCGGTTAGAGATTTAGAGGTCACTGTCACAAATTTAGATCGCCCAGAGTATGCCACACTGTATCAAGCCACAGTCTCACTCCAGCCCTGGGTTTTATATTTTGACTGGTCAAGAACGGATACACTAGCAGGAGCAGGAATTGCACTGGAGAATCCGGCTGGAGATCACTTTTCGTACTCATTCCAGTTGGAGTTTCAATGTACCAACAACCAAGCAGAATATGAGTCCTTAATCATAGGCCTAGAAGTACTGCTGGAAATGGGAATTAGAGATGTACAAATACTTGGCGATTCTCTCTTGGTTATCAATCAGTTGTGCAATGAGTTCAGATGCAATAGCTTCACATTGGTCCCTTATTGGAACAGGACATTAGAACTGTTGGACCAATTTGATAACGTACATCTTGAGCACATTCCTCGTGAGAGAAATTTTGCCGCGAACGAGTTGGCCCAGCTGGCAACAGGGGTAACATTGAGATATGGCGTGCGGGAGAGAATCCTTAAAGTCGAGCGTCGCACCCTTCCTTCTTGGATGGCGAGAAGAGATCCTCCAGACGATACGTCAGTCGCAACCCTGGAATCCATTGACGTGGATTGGCGCATCCCTTTGATCAATTATCTCAAGCATCCTGATCAGACCACATATAGAAGGATTCGCTATCTTGCCCTCAACTACTTCCTCAGAGGTGATGAACTTCGCAGACGAGGAGAAGATGGCATGGATTTCAGATGTGTTTATGGCCACGAAGCCAAACAACTCATGCGCCAAGTTCATTCTGGCATTTGTGGAGCTCACCAAGCAGGTCCAAAGATGCGATGGTTGCTCAGACGACATGGATATTTTTGGCCCAGTATCTTGAAGGATTGTATCGCGTTCGCTAAAGGTTGTTTGGACTGCCAAGCTCATGGGCCGGTCCAGCATGTTCCTAATATTCCAATGCAGCCCATTATACAGCCTTGGCCTGCAAGAGGATGGGCGCTGGATTTAATTGGGATGATTCACCCACATTCATCACTTCAACATAAGTTCATCATCGTTGCGACTGATTTCTTTACAAAGTGGGTTGAAGCAGAACCTTTGAAGGAAGCATCTGGTGGCACGTTGCGACAATTCCTATTCAGAAACATCATCTGTAGATTTGGGATCCCAGAAGTTTTTGTTTCGGACCGGGGGGCAGCTTTCATGGGTGGTGAAGTTGATAAACTGGCAAGAGAATGGGGAATACAGTTCATCCATTCCAGTCCGTATTATGCTCAGTCTAACGGTCAAGCGGAGGCCAGCAATAAGATCATTATCAATTTATTGAAGAAAATGTTGGAAGCTAATCCACGACAGTGGCATGAGACACTTTATGAAACTCTTTGGGCCTACCGCACCTCTAAGAGGAATCCCACCGCGACAACACCTTATGCTTTGATGTTTGGCCATGATGCAGTCCTACCATTGGAAGTCAACGTCCAGTCATTACGAGTTCAAGAGCAACATCATCTCATTGGAGAAGACTACGTTCAGGCTATGTGGCAGGAACATGAAGACCTTAGCGAAAAGCGTTTGGAGGCTTTAGATAATTTGGTCATGGAAAAGCAACGAGTCGCTCGTGCCTATGACAAGAGGACGCGGGGAAGGAGTTACAGCGAAGGAGAGTTGGTTTGGAAAGCAGTTCTCCCCCTTGGCGAAAAATTAGATGGTCGCGGCAAATAGACTCCAAGATGGGAAGGCCCGTACATCATTTATAAAATCTTAGAGAAAGGAGCTTTTCATCTCAAGGACCTAGATGGAGATGTCCATCATAACCCTATCAATGGGAGATACTTGAAGAAATACTTTCCCAATGTTTGGGACTCGGAGGAGTCGTAGACAATTTATTCGCATGAGACATGGGGGACAATTCTAGTGTTCCTACACTCGCAAAGCCCATTTATGAAGGCCTGTTTTTAAGGCCCATAATCATTTCTTCGCTATGCCTAGCAACACTAGGGGGGCAACACTGTACCATACTAAGCCTAAACCCGCCCATTGGGCAACTTTGTATATAAATATTCATGCTATTTTATTAAAAAAAAAAAAAAAAAATTATAGATACAACTCTTAGGGGACAATTCTAAGTGTTCCTACACTCACGAAGCTACTAAGCCGAGTCAGCGGCTCCGAAAGGTTTTTCCAGCTTTGCCTTGCAGGAAAGGCTGAGCTCAAGGGAAGTGTAAGAGCCACCACCGTGACCGCCACCTCCATCGGAAGTAGTTTTCATTTTGCTAAAGATGTCCTCACCATGCACGGGAAACAGTGAAAGGGTTTCAATCTCCTGGTGATCTTTTCCTCTTTGTTCCATGAAAGTTTGTTCTACATTCATGTCAAAGAAAGTAGAACTAGTTCCCGCTCCAGCTGAGATTGAACAATCCCTAGCACTATTCTCTATGTTCATAGATCCATAACAGCCATAGTTCCCCATCTGCCTGTTAAAAGCAGTCATCACACCAGCGGAAGAAGCAGAAGCAGGTGCAGAAGATCCAAAGTTAATATACTGATCCTCATGTTTCCAATTGGTAACATTATCAGCACCAACAAGCCCTGATCTTTGCATGGGTACATGAACATCCGAAGTGGACCTCTTCTTCTGCTTCTCCCAAGCCCTTTGGTTCACGAACCAATAATAGACGTTCTTGACCTCGATCTTGCCGTACCATTTCAGCTGGAGATAGATCCTCTGAATCTGCTCTATAGTTGGGGATCTTTCGCCCTTGTTGTAGTAAAGCTCCTTGAGGATTCTTATCTGATCTGTAGTAGGAATCCACCTAGTACTGCTCCTCCTACAAAGCATGTTAGCACTACTCCCGGCTGCTTTGTTACTTCCTCCATCCTTAGTTGGATGCCGGTTTTGTGGTTCCATTGGTGATGGATTGAGAGAATGCAAAAATTGAAGAGTGGTGATGATGAGTAATTAAGAAAGATTACTGTTAGAAATATTCGAGTTGATGAAACGATTTTGGGATTGGAAATTTGGGTTTATAATGTGGAGGAAGATATAGGCATGCCAATATCCGCCCTTGGATGGACGGTCAAAGAGAAGAGTCAAACTAAGTGTCAGTAAAGCGTGATTAAAGTTGCCATAAATCTCGGAAAGAATGGATTAGTAGCATGTGAGGGAACCGAACGGTTTTCGAGGAGGTAACTGTTCTTTTCACGAGATTATTTTTTCACGGTGGAATTTTCAACAGCTAATTAATGCAACTTGAGTTGGGGCCAGCAAGTGGATCCAAAAGATAAATATTTTCTCAAAACCCTCATCGCGAGGCTCGTTTTAACGCAGAACATATTTTAAAAGTTCATATTGTTTTCAATATACAACTATGGGGGCCTACATTTGAGGCCTTGCGAGACACAATTCTTGGCTTCTCACGGATATTGGAATATCAGGATAAAAAATATTATTGTATTCATAAAGTGGCTTTGCGGCCAAAAGCAGTACATTCATTACAAAGCCAAAGGTGGCTAAAATATAAAAACAGGAATCCTCGGATATCTTTTAAATCTTTCCTCAAGTGGAAGCAGCTATGGAATCCAATGTCGAGTTAAACAACGCCATTATACCAAGGAGAGGCAAACTTCAGGGAAGGAAAAAGAGAAGTAACGGAGCCTCCGCGCCCCATTTACATGGAAGCGGTAGAGGAATACAACATAGGCTTGGCCAACACCATTATCCATGAGAAAGGGAGACTCCAGTGAGAGAAAATGGAGCATCCAAGCCCCCTCAATTGGAAGCAGCTATGGAATCCAACGTCGGTTGAGCCGCGCCATTATCTCCGGGAAGGGCAGAGAGTGAATGAACCGAATATCAGCTTGAGTCTCTGCACCCCCTCTAGCCATGGTAACCACCATTATTTGGACGTGAAGTATAGGAACAGCCATTCTGTAGCTTGAACCCATTCCTTCAAAGAGCCCATCCCTTCTCATCCCTCTAAGATTCTTTCAAGAAGAGAAAGGGGGAGAAGGAGGTGAGAACCAAAGCCCTTTCCATCTGGAGGGCACAACATGGGCCGGATCCAGAAGGAAGGAAACAGAGGAGGAAAGATGAACCACAAAGTGGCCTTCCTCCCTTTCTCCGTTTCGCTCCGCGTGTGGGATCCTAACAAAAATGATCTCGCATGATCGTGGATCCCACACTCGGAGCCCCCTCGCGTTTCTAAACCAATCTGAAGCCTGGCATTGTTATTGCAAAATTCCAGAAGGGCGAAACAAGGGGTTGCTTAAGATTACGCCATAAAGCCTAAAAATTTAGAGGCTAAAGGTCATTTCATGAGGGGAAGATTTGTGAAGAAGGAGAAAAAGAAGCATGAACTGAAAGGACATTTCTTGAATATTTCAGAAAAGTTGTTGTGAGTATTCCCTTCCCAAAATACAACTATTTATAGGGACTTCAGGCAAATCCCCACCCTTGGATGAAGCTCAATTTCAAAACTGATGACAGTAAATCGAGATTAGTGATTCCAAATCTCGAGAAAAAAAAGGGACTAACAGCATGTGAGGAAACCGAACGGTTTTCGAGGGGGCCTACAGAGATTGACTCGCAAAGCTCAATTTCAAACAAAGTTCTTCCACGTGGCGTTTCGCCGCAATGGCACCAGCTTCGGCCTGAGTGGCCCGTTCTCTGATACGGGCCAGGTTACGGCCCATTTCTTCAGAAGCAGCCAAAGGTTCATCGAGTTGAGCTTCTTCTGCAACAATCGCATTCTCAACAAAGGCTAAATGGGCTTGGAGGTTCTCGATTTGAAGTTTGAAGTCGGACCTTTGGATTTGTAGTTCCCGTAGGCGGATGGCTCGCTCATTTAAAATATCGCGGGAGAGGTCCATTTCTTGAGAGACACTATTCAAAGCCTCTTGAGCGTCGTGAGCCTGGGTGTTCATGGCCGATTGACGTCGGCGGGCCATATCAAGTTCATTCAGCAGAGAGTCGATAGCACTAAATTGCCATGAAGTCAAAGCTTTCTCCTGGCGGAGATACCTTAGAGCTTCTAAGACTCGCGGGAGGATGTCAGTCTCCAATACCCAAGGACCTAGATGTTCATGAAGCACTAACTTAGCCTCATCCACAGTAGAAGGAGGAGTTACCTCCAACACCCTCATCAATCTCTTGAATCTGGTAGGAGGAGGAGGCGGGGGAGACGCCACAGGATCACGAACCACCACTGCAAATGGGTGGACAGCTTCCTCAATTTCTTCGTCTTCAACAGGTTGGTCTGTCCCTTCAGCCGTAGGAGAATCTGGAAACTCAACTCGCGGCTCACCATAGGCAAGTAGAGCAGATTCAAGCATAGAGCCCTCAGCTCCGACGGTTGTCTCATTTATTCGCAAGACTTGGGGGGCACCACCTCCGTCAGTATCATTTTCCATCTCTGGGGCGACTGTCCCGCCGATAGAACCCTCAACTTTTGCAGCCACCTCCTCGGTACAAATAGAATCCTGGTCAGATTCAGAAATGTCAGAGAGCGGGGTTGGATCAGAAAGGGAAATGGAAAACATTGGCCAACAGTGGCTTACCTCTCGAGTTGTCGGGTCAATATCTGATATGTGGTCTCTAAGAGGAAGAGGCCTCACCTCATTCACCTCTTGGACCTCTAGTGCCGTGAGAATCTCTGTCGTCATCAGTTCCTCGTAAGCGGCAGAAGCCTCAGAGTGGCCTTCCACGCTTTCATGCTCCGAGGACTCATCATCGGAGATCGTTATTAAAATGGTAGGACCTTGCAGATGCTCTTTAGGTGTGGAAGACGGAAGAAGGCCATGGGGTTAGTTGATGCTTGAACTAGCGAGAGAGTTGGCTCTTCTGCAGCGGCTGAGGATCTAGCCTCTCTCAGGCGAGAGGGATCAGTGGTCCTCTGACGAACCTGTCAAAAGATACATAATGAAGATCCTGCACAGATTCTAAAATTTAAATAGAATAAGATGGGGCCGGAGTTTACCAATCGCATTCCCAGAGTTTCGTCATCTTCAAAACTCTCTTCGACGGATTGAGCTCGATCGCGTTTGCAAGCAAAGATAGCAGTGGCCTGCACGACCAAAGAATCACAACTCAAAAAAGGGGAAAGCACCAAAAATGCAAGTTTGGGATCGTTCTTTACCAAATTACCTCAGCAGAATCTTCATCATGAAAAGATTCTCCCTCAGGAGTCCCCTCTGCTATTGCCTTTTGTTTCCCGGCCTGAACAGAGGCTGTCTTGCTCCGGGTAGTTTGCTGCAAAACACACTCAGGAATAAGAGCGGGAAAATCAAGACAAGGAAAAGGAATGGTGAAGAAAGACAAAAACTTACTGTTGCCCTAGGCTCATGGATTTGTATCCCTGCACACGATGAGCGAGAAGGTAGAATAAGTCGCCGAGGTTGTGCTGTAGGGTTGGAGAAGCGCTCAAAAATCTTTCGGTCCTCCGGACCAGGACTACTCATTCCACGAAAGATCTGGACGAAGAGTTCGTCATGTGGCAGGTCCCAACAGTTCACAGACACTTCTTTCCACCAATCAACATAATCATTGTCGACATCGTTGAGGGGATACAGCTCTCTGACCCAAGAGGGAATCACTATCAAAGTAAACTGACTCTGAAAGGAGGCAGACCCAGGTGGGGCTAATCTCCTCCAAGAGGTGTAGTAATTGGCAGAATCAACCAGAGGCCAGGGTACCAACTGGGCCAACCCAAATTGGCGAGCAAAGTGGTTAGGGGCATAGAGCTCATAACTTACGCGGTCGGTGGTAAGACGAATATCCGAGCAGGAGATGGCTCGACGAAAGGCCAAGAGGGCTCTTTCGCTATGATGGCGTCCACTGGGCAGAAAGCCATCATCAAGGGGAGGAGGGAATCGCCTAGAAAGGACTATTTTTGGGTCCGGCATCTCTCCCAACAAGTACAAGTAAATAAAACACTCGGAGTAGGGTGGAGCTCGATGCCTTATGTTGCCACAAAGCCAGTTCCCCAAAAGGGAATCGACTGGAGGTTCCTTTGGAATATCACTGCGACGGAAGCGAGGGAAATAAATCTACAACCAAAAGGCAAGTATCCAGAATGGACCACTAATGTCGGTATCAAAGGGGAGCATTACAGCTCTATAAAGGGAGCGATATAACGAACCCAATACAGGTTGCCTAAGGCCAACGCAAATACCATTGTAGAGAGCAGTGGCCAGAGAATTCCAGCGCCCAGTAGGTTTGTTGGAAGAAGTGCAAAAGATAAATTTGCAAAGCCAGAATTCCAAGAATGCGATACCTCCTGTATGGTCACACTGGGTGCGGTAATAATCACGCCAGACAGGGTAGGATTTACTGTGATGCCCCCGACCAGCCATATCCATTCTCAAAGGAAATTGAATACCATCAAACTGACCATGCACATAGGGGTCGAAATCAATAGGCAACCCCGTGATGGTAAGAACATCCAGCAGAGTTATGCTCATCTGCCCAAACCGGAAATCGAATGTATTGCTGGAAGTGTTCCAGAAGCAAAGAGCAGCGGCAAGCGGTGCAGGGCTAGTATTATGGGGAAGACAGAAGCATAGATCGATGGTTTGGGTGATACCCACCGCATCCCATCGGGCCAAATCTCTCACTCGGACCTCCTGATACCAAACCTTTTCCTCGAGAGTGATGGTAGGCCAGAAGCCCACTTTCCTCCTTGGTCCCCAACTGCTAAAATCACCAGGCACCTGCCGAAGAGCCACTATGGGACGGCGGATGGGAAGCCCATAATAGGCCATAGCATCATCTGGCAAACGATCGCGAGGTGTGGGACCCAAACCCGCTTGACTATCACCTCCACCAAAGCTCATCAGTCGACTTCTCTCCTCTCTGGTCTGACTTCTACATCGAACACTCATGTTAGTCCGCCATGTGAATGTGGCTTTCTCAGTGATTTCATCTGCCTGATCGATAACGAATGGTTTCTTGGATGTCATTTCTGGGTCACAAGGGACACTTCTCCATTACACCTTGATTTATAGCTCAAGTGTTTTTGGAGATTAATTTATTAGCTGGGCCAGTGAGTGGCCCTAGTTGATAATTAATGAATCACTATTCCATCTTGAGAATCGCATCTAAGGCGACAGTGAAGATATTCCACTTTTTCCTACCACCGCAGGGCCAGCATAGTGGCCTGATATTTTTTTTTAATAAAACATGATTAAAACCAATGCGGTTTTAGATGCTAAAGTTGTAGCAAATATGGTGGTTTCACTTCGTCACATGTCATGATGACGATAGCCATGATTCAATCATCCTCTTCAGCATAAGATTCGCGAAGGATTAAATGGCAGCAAACAGTTTGCTATTCAACATCTTATTTTGCCAAGTACTATAGGCCTTGATCAAACTTGATCTAGCCAGCAAAAAGGCTCCAACTACATTTGAGAAAATCAACAGAGAGCCAGCGATCAAGGCAGATACTTGTTGCTATACACATGGCGAAGCTACCACCAAAGAAGAGAAGGATCATCATTCGCAATCAAAAGCAGTCTCCTTCGCATGGGGGGCACGCTAAAGTTCTGATATCCTACAACCTGCCTAAGTTTCGCCAATCCACTGCATACCAGACATCAGATACGGGGGCAATAAAGTTGGCAAAGAAAGCATCAGTTTATGACAAAGGCAATTCAGATTGTGGCATCCAAGCTTTATGGCCTATTTAGAGGCCTATATGGAATCAATCAAGTAATTTCAGTCAAGCCAATACAAGTGGCTTCAGAGCAACGATATTATACTAGTGGTACTGATTCAAGACCTCTTCAATCAAGACGAAGACCTTTGACTTCGAGGTCTGGGGGGCAATGTTTGGACCCAAAATGAGCATTTTGGCCTGACAAGGCACGTCTTTGAGAAATCGAGCCAATATCAGTGGCTCAAGCTATATATTGTCGACAAGTTCGAAATATATATTTAGAGGCTAAATAAAGCCTACTATGGAAGCGTGGAAATGAAAAGTCAACTTTAGCATATTTTCCTACTTCGGCTAGGAGAAACCGAGCTAAACAAGGAAGGAGGGGCGGCAGACTAACCATCCGAATTTCAAATGAGTTGAAACTTTCCAGATTCATTCTAAACATCCCAATGATCATTTCTTATGAAGAGTGCTAGAGCTTGTTCGAAGTGGAAAACCTTCAAACAATCAGTCCAATTTTCTGCATAAGCAAAACTGGAAAACTGGACCTGTAAGGAGTCCAGTAGCAATTTCGGCCCAACCACATGGAAATAAATTCTGACATTTTACCACAATAATCTACATCCATGGTGGATCATTTCATATGAAGAAATCCAAGGTTAAATATGAATTCTTAGTGGAGATAAAAATCAAAGGAATAAAGAAGTGTTAGTGCTCTCACCTAACAAAATCCACTAAGTGTTAGTGAATTTTGCCTAACAAAATCCACTAAGTGTTAGTGTGCTCAAACCTAACCCACTATGATTTGTTTAAAGGCCAAATAGTATTGCTTGGAAGCCTATATATAGAGGCTACAACAAGTATCATCTCACCAATTCACTCATCAAAACATCTATAAGATGATCTAAGTTCTCTCTAGAGCAACCTCTCTAAGAGCAATTCCTCTCCTTCTCTTTCTCTTATCGGTGATCACACTCTAAGTTCTAGTCTCCTTAGGAGCCAACTTTCAGTACCACCAAATCCTCTGTCAAAGTGCTTTGGTCCTAGTCTCCTTGGGAGCCGACTGTAGTACCACGACCACAACGGTTACGGAACCAGCCAAGTAAGGGTAACGCCCTCGCAAACCAGCCAAGCTAGAGTCACGCTTTAGCAAGTTCTCCTCACTTCCCAGTGGTTTTCGCTATGCTCGATCTACAACATCGAGTATCGATTGTGATTTTGAAAAGGCTCAGCAAAAGTCCTCGCCACGAGGCACAAAGAACCCCACGACGAGGTTGGTGCTCTCCTCGTCCACAATCGCTCAGAAGAAGTCAGGTCAAGGGACACCCCCGACGACCGCACCCGAACGGTGCTGGCACGCCCACGCAAGAAAAGAGACTGTTGACCAGCTCAAGAAAAACTGGAGCCAAACACATATAACATCACATACTGAAATCAACCCAACCAAGATACATCATATTATTATAGAATTACACAATCGTAATAAAATCAACCCATCAATTCCACTCAATCATATCATCAATCAAACAATCCACTCATCAATATATATTTTTCACGTAAATATATATATACGTAATCATCCACTCAGGAATGACCACTAATACCATCTATAGTTCACACAAGAAAATTATGAAATTCATTTGTATAGTTAAAATTCATTTTACTTACCTATGGACCGTGGTGATTCAAGTCCATGAAATTTTAAAACAAATATTTAATCCGCAAATATTTTTTCACACAATTACCAAAAATAAATAAATTAAAATGCTCGGTTCGTAATATGAACCACGTGAGTTTTACTCACCTTGAAACTCCTGCTGCGTCTTCAATATAATTATAAATTATAAATTTATAATTAACGCCGAATAGCCCACGAAATTAAAATCCGTCAATCACCTAATCAAATGTGATTCGAATTTAGCCAACAAATTCAACTCATAATTTAACCACTAATTAAAGGTCAGATTCTAATTTACATTAAAATCCGACGAGCGGTTTCTCACGAAACGCTCCCCTAATTACCGTTTTTCACATATACGAAGATCCAACGGTCGGGTCTTCGCCCATGACCACACAAAGCCTCTGGGACAGTCATATGATCATCATAACAAATTTACAAGTTCATCCAACGGTCATAATTTCACAGATCAAAAATCTAACGACCGAAATCGATCGAAATCACAAAATTCATAACTAATTCATACGATATCCAAAAAATGCGTATAATACGCCAAAATGATCGTATCGAAACATAGAATCATAAAATGGACAGAAACCAAATTTTAGACCTCCGGAGTTAGGGACAGAGCCGCCACCGACCACCACCAATGGTGTCGGGGCCGAGCTTGTCCCCTTCGTTTCATCATTCTGAGCAACTTTCATAACTAGCACAAGACCTAAAAATGAACGGAAGGCGTCGAAATTACCGATTTACAGTCGGTGGCCGGAAAAAATGCAGAAACCGATGAGCTTGAAAAGCCGACGTGAAAACTGCAACCTCAGGCCCCGATCCCTTCTGGAAACTTGTTCAGAACTTCCTTGCGAACTCAACAAGCTTGGAATCACAAGAAACGATCGTGTATAGCTCGAGATATCTTGATCGAAAGTTTCGGTATTTCGATCCGTTCGGGTCGAGCTCCGACGAACGTGAAAACGTTCGACCCAGTTCCGGTCCTTCTTGGTGCTTGTAGAGGAAGTTGAGGCGAGCTCAATGAGACAAGAATCAAATGAAATGATGAAGTGTAGCTCGAGATATCGAGATCGAACCGAAAATGGACGTTTTCGGTTCGGGCTTCGCCGCCGCCGCCACAGGCTGCGCCGCCGTGTGAGACTGCCTCCGGGAGCTAGAGCAGCTCGAGATGAACGCCTGGAACTTGGTTTGAGGTCGAGAGGTGGTCTGTGGAGGGAGAACAATTAAGGAGAAGATTTCCTCCTCTTCGGCCGGTTGCGTCTGTAAGAGAGAGAGAGAGAGAGTCTGTTTTCCAGAAACGGAAGAGGAAGAAGAAGAAAGAAAAAAAAGAAGAAAGAGGAACCGGTAGGAAAAAAAATTAGGGTTCCCAAAAATTTTTCTATATATACTTGTTTCGGAAAACTTTGAAATTCGATAACTAATTCAGAAAAAATCCGATCTTCGTGTTCCGCACGTGCACGGACTCGTATCGACGAGCTCTACAACTTTCATGAAGGAAGTTTCTCCAAATTTCGTACGTAGAAAAAGTCGATTTCTCAACCCGAGTATTTCGAGCTTTTCGTTAAAATAAACTTTTCGAAACTTCGATAATTGTAAAAATGAATGATTATCGAATATAAATTGTGAAATCGCATAATAATCATTCGATACAATGACTCGAAATTAAAATGGAAATTGCGGGTATTACAAGAAAGCACGGGTTTGCTAAAGCGTATCTTTAGCTTCGCTGGGTTGCGAGGCCGTTACCCTTGCTTCGCTGGTTTGCAAGCAGGTTGCAGGTAGGTTTGCTCCGAAAAGGCTTTGATAATCTGTATGATTAGGTTGAGAGTTGTTGTTTTTTCTATATCGTCTTTAGCCTCTATATATAGACTGCTGCAGATTCACTTTCTAAATAGAAATGCAATACTATATTTTAGGCCACAGTTATTGGCCTTGAATCAAATCAAAACTCTTAATAGTTTTGGTAACTATCGTAGGCGATAATTAATAATTATTCGCCTCTGTCGCCGCTAGAATATAGGCAAGGTTAATTACCTTTTGAAGTCCTGAACGCAATCTTCTTGGCCACGAGCTGTTGGATATGCACGTCTTATATTCATATGTTCGCGAGGACTCAGTAGCCTTATTCATTACAATTAAAGGTGATTGCTTCCTTCCATTCCACGTCCAGCAATCCTCAATTGCATGGGAAAGCATTGATTACATATAATTGGTAGTAAGGATGATGGTAATAAGGATCATAAGTAGCTGGTTGATAGCTCAACGCTACCACTATGTGGTGTTTCCCTGGCATATAAGTGCCTTTGGATGAATTCTTTCTGGCGTCAGTCTCCCTAAGAAGATGTTCAAAGCTACCGACCTCCATGATAAGCTTTCCCATAGACTGAATCATGCTGCCATGTTGCTTCTTTCGCTGGCGGGGCTCCAAACCTTTGATTGCCAACTTAACCACTTCTTTCTCAGACAAAACTATGTTCAGCTTGGCCTTCTGAATTTGGAAACGTTGAAGGTACGCCATGGAAGGCTCAGTGGGTTGCTGGGCCATCTGAGTGAGAGAAGCCAAGTCAACCTCTGGTTCTGTGGTCCCAAATGTTTCTCAGAAAAGTCTCACCATCGCTGGCCAATCAGCCACTGATCCTGGGTGGAGTTTAGAAAACCATCTGAAAGCAGCTCCTGAAAGGGAGGTGCCAAAGATCCTGCACTTGAGGATTTCATCACTCTGATACTGGCCTAATTGCACTCTGAACCTGGCCAAATGGGTTGCCGCATTCTCAGTGTCCTCCCCTGAAAAGGTAGAAAATATTATATTTTTGTACCCTCTAGGAAAAGGTGCAAGCATTATATACGGCGGGAAGGGCCCCTCATAGGTTCCATCCACCTGGGCCCTAGGGTTGGCCATCCTGATCATCTCCTCAACCTCATCATGTCTCACATAATCTGGACTGGGAGGGGGAGGAGGCATTGCCACAGTCAGGTAAGCTGTCTGCTGTGGTATAGCCTGGCTAGCTGTCATCGTCCCCTCTCCCAGCCGGATGGTTCTGGGAGCAAGTTGTTGGATAGTTATCACTGGTGGGGATCCATCCTTCACCAAAGTCGTTATCTTGATTGGGTTTCTTGTCTGGTCAATGCCGTAATAATTATCTGGGAGCTCATGGTAAATATTTTCGGCCCCATCGCTGTCGTATTGAGTGAATTTAATAGGGTAGGTAAGAGTGCCTTCACCAGTCTTCAGGATCTTACTCTTCTACGGGCTTGAGGGGTAGCTTTCGTTCCTCCAATCACCAAAGCTCTTTCCTTGCTTTTAGCTGACGCAGTAGCGGCCGGTGTAGAACATGTAGCAGTGCTGCTGCTAGCCTTCTCCCTAGCATTCGGTGGTATATACTTGCCAAACCCAAAGGGTTGGCCAAGTGAACCAAGGATGGCATTAGGATCTCCTAAAGCTTTGTTCAAAACCTCTTTAGCCTGGTTCAACTCAGCTCTCTGCATGGCGATCTCTGTTGTAAGGTTAGAACCGTCTTTACACATGGCTGCGATGTTGGCCACAGTGTCTTTGCTCTTGGTGTTAACAGTGTTAACAACACTTAGAATTTCATCATACTGTGTACGAGTGGTGTCAGTAATCTTGTCAGTATGCGCTCGGGCCTCTTTAGTAAGGCAGCATGCATGTTCTTTGGTCTTCTGGATGTTCCGTTCCACTCGCTGATGATATTCTCGTATCTGCTGCTCCGTTCTCACGATCGAATCGGCCAAATGCTTTCCATAATTCTCATTGTTGAGCATAAGGATACAGATACGTTTGTCCAGGCTAGCATCCTTAGAGATGATGATGGGTTCAAATTCAGCTTCAGTCGTCTCCTCGACCGTTGTGGCTACGGAAGTTGCAGGAGCCTTGACTGCCTCTGCAGTAGGAGATTTCTCGCCCTCAGTGGCGAATAGCTGATTTGTCTCAGGTACAGTTGACATGTCTGATGATGGTGAGTGAAGAGAGAACTTTTCTGTCACCTGTTCTTCAGAAAGACCACGACAGTCCGTGCGAGAATGCAATCTGTAACTAGAGGTCTTATGTTTTGGGCAGTTAGCGTAAACCTTTTGGTAAGGGTTCTCGCTTGACTTTCCAATGATTATGTTCATGAAGACACGTTATGCAATTGTCCCACTGGGCGTGCCAAAATGTTTGGCTCCAAAACCAGTTGGTTGCAAACTGTCTCTTTTGAGCGTGTGTGCAGGCGTGCCAGCACCGTGGGGTGCAGTCGTCGGGCAGTCCCTTGACCTGACTTCTTGAATCAAACGTTGTGGACGAGGAGAGCACCAACCTTGACACAAGGTTCTTTCTTCTGTCTTTCGGAAAATGACTTCTTTGCCTTACGGGTAAGGACTTTGGTTGTGATCTCTTCATGAAACCGAGTCAATACTCAACGTTGTAGGTTGAGCAGAGCAATCACTGGAAAGTTGAGGAGAAAGCACAGGGTTTACTAAAGCGCGACTTTAGCTTCGTTGGGTTGCGAGGGCGTTACTCTTACTTCGCTGGTTTGCAAGCAAGTTGCAGGTAGATTTGCTCCGGAGAGGCTTTGATAATCTATATGATTAGGTTGAGAGTTGTGTTTTTTCCGTCCTTGAAACCTGGTATTTATACCTAGGGTTTCGACTGTTCCTTGCTATAGAAGGATTATTGATTGAAGTCTCCTATTCAATCTCCGCTACTTGATTCCAATAAGGGCTCGTTTTCCTTATGGATTCTGGAATGAGTGAAGCCATAACACAAACCCAAGTAGACTTATTTTTGGGCCGCAGGTATCGGCCCGCTATGCTAAACCCACTAAAGGATCTTGCCAAAAATACTTTTGAGCTCAAACATCTTCAACGTCGTAAATGGGTTTGCATTTCAATCCCTCAAACTTCATAGAAGTCTTTTAATAACTCCGCTTTCCTGCTGGGTTTACCCGTTTAGGGGCTAAACTCCTCCAGGTCAAATAGTTTATAATACATAGCATGATGTGATAGATACAAAGATTCATGCATCTTGCAATAGGTATCTTAAATTTAAATGACAGTACTACTCTGCTCAAAATTATATAAAGCTAATAAAATGAGCATTGTAAAGACTCAGTAAGGGATGCTATTGGTAAAAGTTCCTAAATTATAATGATGCAGTTGAAGAACTCATGTATACAATAACAAAGAAAAACTGCGGTGCATTAGTTCTAACAAAATAAGCTATGATCATGAAAGATTGGTGTTTGGCTCCAAAAATCAGTCTGGTGCAAACCGTGTCTTTTGAGTGCGCGAGCGTGCCAGCACCGTGGGGTGCAGTCATCAGGAAGTCCCTTGACCTGACTTCTTCTCAAACGATGTGGACGAGGAGAGGCCAACCTCATCACAAGGTTCTTTTCTATGCCTTTCGGAAAAGGATTTCTTGCCTTACTGGTAAGGGCTTTAGTTGTGATCTCTTGCGTTCACCGAATCGAAACTTAACGTTATAGGTTAAGCAGAGCAATCACTGGGAAATAGGAGAAAGCACGGGTTTGCTAAAGCGTACCTTTAGCTTCGCTGGGTTGCGAGGTCGTTACCCTTGCTTCGCTGGTTTGCAAGCAGGTTGCAGGTAGGTTTGCTCCGGAAAGGCTTTGATAATCTGTATGATTAGGTTGAGAGTTGTTGTTTTTTCTATATCGTCTTTAGCCTCTATATATAGGCTGCTGCAGATTCACTTTCAAATAGAAATGCAATACTATATTTTAGGCCACAGTTATTGGCCTTGAATCAAATCAAAACTCTTAATAGTTTTGGTAACTATCGTAGACGATAATTAATAATTATCCGCCTCTGTCACCGCTAGAATATAGGTAAGGTTAATTACCTTTTGGAGATCCTGAACGCAATCTTCTTGGCCGCGAGCTGTTGGATATGCACGTCTTATATTCATATGTTCGCGAGGACTTTGTAGCCTTATTCATTACAATTAAAGGTGATTGCTTCCTTCCATTTCACGTCCAACAATGCTCAATTGCATGGGAAAGCATTGATTACATATAATTGGTAGTAAATGATGGCCCACCATGCTATTTAATTGCATGAGTACTCTTGAATAGATGGAGGAGCACAGCACGTTGCCATGTTTAATTGCAACCTTCCTTAATTGAACCATGCATGAGCCACCATACATACATCATACATGTATTCCTACTTGGCCACCATCAAGCATTATTGAATGCCAAAATATGACCACGAAATCCTTACATGCCATTACACATTAATTGAATGGGCGGCCATAATTCCTCGCATGGCTCGCGTAATGTCGGCCATATATGTAGCTTGCATATTTATCTTCCCGTTTTGCACCGTCTTGACAACCAAGCAAACCACTATTAATTATCAAATATATTGATATTCAGATTTGCCTCACGATTGCTTGATCTTCAAGTAGGTTTTACTTAGCCTCTAAATAATATATTCCGAACTTGTCGAAAATATATAACTTGGGTCACGGATATTGGCCCGATTTCTTCGAGTCCCCCTCGTCGGGAAAAAGTATTAATTTTGGGTTCAAACAATTGGAATAAAAATTAAAACGTATCAATTTACCATCATCTTCAAGTGCCGTATATTATAAGAACTTTTATTGAGATGATATACTCAGATATAATTTGTGTGCATCATTAATATTCCTAGCATCCATGATTTATCTCAACAAAATATTCAAAGTCAGATATCAAGAACATGACACTTGATTTGAAAGATAAACTTGGTCTGGGAGGCTTTGGCTCTTTTTAGAACAGAGCTGTCAAATTGCCATCTTGTTGTAGTTTAAGATGCTGTGTGGTAGAGCTGTTAAATTGCCATTTTTTTGTAGTTTAAGATGTTGTGTGGTCCAGAGATAAGGGTTATTCATTAATTAAGTTTTTGCAATAGGAAGAATTCATCATGTCAATGTGGTGCAAATAATCGAGTTTGATTGCTGATTTCATGCCTGATGGGATATTACATCTCTAGACAGCTATTTCCAGAGAGGGAAAAAAACTAATACTCAGTTGGGATAGGATGAATACACGAGTGGTATCAGGTGCTAAAATCTAGAATTTTAATCACAAACCCCACAACTTTCACTTCACAGATATTTTACTTCAAGATTCTGACTCTCGGCTCGCAAGATTTTACCCTGAAGATTATAACACTGTTTCTCTTACTGTGGCAAGAGGCATATTAGGTTTTATATAGCTCCCACACTATTCCACAAACCATTCGTGTTTATAATTCCACAGGCCATTTTACATTGTGATAATCAAGCTACTCTCCACATTGCTTCAAATCCGGTCTTTCACGAGAGAACGACAGATTGTCGTGTGGTACGTCGCTACATGCATTAAGTCTGGTTTGATATCCACAACTTACACTCCCTCATCTCAGCAAATTGCAGATATATTTACAAAGTTGCTTGAGCATCTCCAACAGTGATACCTATCTTAATAACTAAAAGTAGCTAAAATTGAAATATAACTAATTGAATATTGAGTTATGCTCCAGTAAAATATTTGAATTCAAGTTAAATTTAACTTTTAGTTAAATTTTCTCTCCTCTCTAGCTAAATATAGCCAGGTCTTTTAGCTGAAGCTAAATTTAGCTTTTATTTAGCTAGTCTGCTGGAGATCAAACTTAGCCTAAAACTAGTTAAATTTCAAATTTTTTTTTTTAAATAAGTATTCTGTTGGAGATGCCCTTAACAAAGCTTCTTTCAATTCTCTATTAGCAAGTTGGGAATCTGTGATATCCACTTTCCAACTTGAGGGGATACAAATCCTAGAGTATCTCTGCTAGATATTACTTCTCACACACAATTTCTCCTTTAATCGCTCTCCTTAATTGTAGGCTATGTACTTATATATAAACATGTAAATACTACTGATATGTAATGTAAGACAGTTTTGGTCCATATCAAACTTATTACTAGCCAAAGCTCTGATGTATGGGTCAATGTTCCCTCAATCTCCTTAGAGCATCTTTAGCAATATTAGCCATTTTTTAGTCAAATTTTAGCCAAAGTAGCTAATAAGTCATTTTGGCCAGCTACTTTAAAAAAAACATCTATCAATGCTCTCCATTTTAACTAATTTTGAATATATTTTAGTTTTTAAATGAAGATTAAATAGTTTTAATATATTTATAGATTACATAAAATAACTCCAAATGAATGTTTTGTTCAAGTAAATCCAGAATATGTGTCTGGCTCAAACTCTAGACTACTTGTCCTAGTGGTAATAGGGTTAGAATTAGAGATAATATCATAGAATCTTGGAGATATCCAATATTACGTTTCCTTGTAGAACTCTGATTCTATATCTTGTAATCATCCATATAAAGAAGCCTTTATTATCAATTCTCTCCCAATTTCAGTTTTCCTTATACACGTTATCAGCACGACGTCATAACCCTAAATCTGAATACCAAGCCTTGAAACCCTTTCGGCCCCAGCCTCCCACCTTGAAACCCTTTCGGCCCCAGCTGCCCACCTTGAAGCCCTCCATCCCAGGAGTCCAGATGCGGCGGCTCCACCCTAAAAACCAGTCGAAAACCTATCTAACTGGCCACCGGAAGCTCGAAACCACCCGCAGCAATTATTCCACCGGTTCACCATTTTCTGGACATCCAATTGCTACCAAATTTTTCCACCAGTAGCGTCTTGATCTCAGAATTCAGGCATAAAAGATACTAGACCAGTCGACTGAATTTGCTGCAGAAAACCGACAGAAAAGAGAAGGGAAAAAAAAAAGAAAAAAAATGAAAGGAAAAGAAGCCCAGAAGCCCAAGACCAAGTTTAAGTCAAAGGCCCACAGACGCAACCAACTGCCACATCATCATAAGAGCCCACAGCACAGTCAGCAGATTCTGCGCAGTCAATAGCTACGTCAGCAATCCATGCCACGTCAGCACCAGCGACTTTTTAGGCCATTTTCCGGCGACTTTTCCAACCACTTTTTCCTACCAAATTTTCCGGATACCTATTTTAAGGTATTTTTTTACTAAAAGTTCCCGTGTTTGAGTTTTTATTCAATTTCTCATCTTTTTCTCGAGGACTTGCAACTTCCCTTCTTCTACCCTCCTTTCTTTATCATAAGGGAAACCTAATTAAGCCAAATTGTGGGGTTTGTGCTGACTCCAAGCTTGGAGCTTGTTAAGATCTCCAAACTTAGAGTTTGTAGAGAATTTGTGATCGACCACTTACATCATTGTTTTTTCTGATCCAATATCTCTTGGAATCGGATTTCTTAAAAAGCGATTACGCTCAGAAATTCCTAATTTCTTGGAAGCGATTACGCTCATAAATTCTATTGTTTTCGTGGTAGTCTTTTACGCTCAGAAATTAACTCATTTTCTTGTTCTCTTTCAGGATGAGTAACTTGAACAAATTGAACTTTGCTCAATTGGGAACAATTGGCTCTGGATATCGTAAGTGGGTTCGTGATATTCGCCAGCATCTCAAGGCCGATGGAATCCTGGATACGATTCTCGAGCCTAGCCAAAATGTGTTAACTGTTGAGCAAGCTCAAGCTTTGGAAGCAAATAGAGCAAGCTTAGAGGCAAATAAGGCGATATCCATCATCCTAATGACTTGTCATATGGATGATTCGCTCAGTACGAGTATTTAAATGAAGAAGACCCCAGAAAGTTGTGGGTCTCACTTGAAAAAAAGATCTGGTAACGTCCGTGACTCCATGATTCTTAAACTACAAGTAAGATGGCATAGCCTCCGTTTATGTGATTTCAAGTCAATTATTGACTACAACTAGGCAGCACTTCACATTAAATCCTTAATGGAATTTTGTGGTAAAGAGATCACAGATGCAATGTTGATTGAGAAGACTCCCTCTACCTTCCCAGTCTCTGCATTGATGGTTGCTAAGAACTATTGAATTGATGTTACTGCATGACGAATCACAAGGTTTCATAAGCTTATTGGAGCTATGAATGTCACTGAAAAGTATGACAACATCTTTGTGAACTATAATTCGAGATCATTGGAAATAAAGCATATTCCGGAATCCAATTATAGTTGCGCCCTTAAGAGAGGGCGCTAAGAGCAAAACCCTAATTTTAGGGATACTTCTTGACATTCTGATCCATATAATCGCTCTACTTGGGAAGGTAACCGCCAAAATAGGCGAACACGGAACCGAAAATGTCAACGTAGAAAGAGAGAGGGAGGCAACGCCTCTGGCCATGTTGGTTGCGCCACCAATACTAATAGTCATCTAAATGACGCTTTCAAAGCACCTCAATCAATGGAGTTTGAGCAAAGAGATATATGTTCTCAATGTGGATTGTCCGATCATTGGACACACGTTTGTAGAGCTCGTGAAGAAATTGTCACCGCCTACAAAGCATATTGTCAAGCAAGAGAAGCTCACGATGTGGAACAAGAAAATCAAGATGATGATCTAGAGTGAACAGTTAAAGACTACAAATCTGGCTAGGATCAATAGATCGCCAATTTTGTTTAAGTCTTTATTTTTCCATGAAATGTAATAGGCAATTCCCATATATTTTTATAGTATATGCCAATGGTTTAGTCTTTCTTCAAAGTAGGCTCACCCAAAGTAAGTGTGATGTCTAGGAAAGTTCTGAGATTAGTGATACTTAAGCGAGCCTTGCTCCACCGATATCTCTCTACTCACCTGGTCATATTTATTTTGGAATTACCGAAAGAAGTTAGATGACTACCATTGTTTTGCATTAGCTAGCATTTTGGATTAGACTTTCTTTTGTCAAAGACACAATAATGTAACTCTGTTGGCTTATGAATAAAATTTCAAGTTCTTTTCATTATGACTCTATTTTGATTCTGAGCATATTAGTTTGTGACTACGATGGTTGGGCCATCAGTATTAATTCAAGGACATGGAATAGCACAAGTTATGAGAGAATATCTCTTGGATTTTGACACATATTGGCTTTGTCACGATAGGATAGGTCATCATGGTCATGATATGATGATCCACCTACTAAATACTTCACATGGACATCCTTTCTCTTGAGCGAAACGAAGCATAAATCAAAAGTTAATTCCTGGACTAAGTGTGACTACCATTGCTGCCTCTGGCACAACTGTTGTCCACCACCAGATTAGGGCCGGTGCAGTCCCTATCCATGACGCCATGGATGGCATCCATCATGGTGATGGCACCCAGGTGATGCTGCAATCACCAACTTGCTTCAAATAGCGTTTCAAATGCTCAGACCCAACCAAAATCCTCATTTGTTGCTTCTAAAGCCTCTCGCTCGTTTTACAAAGCCCGCTCTTAGAGAAATTAGGACTAAGACCGTCCTATGCAAAGGACATGAAAATACTCATACTATTCTTATATAGATTCCATGGGGATTCTGTGGACTGATTCAACGAACTTGTGGACGTTTAAATATCTCATGATGTTAGTTGACACGTAAACACGTTGGTCACGTGTTGTGCCATTGTCCACTTGTAATGCTGCTTATGCTAGACTCCTAGCAAATATCATATGACAACGGGCTCACTCCCCGTATAATCATATTCAGTCAATTGAACTTGACAATGCTAGAGATGTTACATCGAAGACTTTCGATGTTTATTGTATTGGGACTGATGTTGGACATCACATTCCCATGTTTACATCCAAATGGTCTTGCGGAAACGACTACGATGATAGTCCGGACATTGGTAATGCGCACCAATCTCTCTATATCCACTTGGGGTGATGCAATATCGCATGCAGTTATGCTAATTCGTCTATGATCCCCTGACACTCAATCTACCTCTGCGTTACTGTTAGTGACTGGATATAAATATCGTACTTACACATATTTAAGTGTGCCATTTATGTGCCAATTGTCCCGCCATAATGCTCTATGTTGGGTCCTTACCGATAATTGGGAAACTATGTTGGATTTGAGACTCCAACAATCGTCCTCCACTTAATACCCTTGCAATGCGATCTCCTTACGGCTAGATTTGCGGATTGTCACTTTGATGAGACAGTCTTCCCGTTGTTAGGAGGAGATAAGAACACGGATGTTCAGTAGTAATGACAGGAATTTTTGTGATATGTCCCTACTATGTCTCATCTCGATCCCTACTAAAATGACAAGATCACACATCTACTGCAAATATGCCTACAAAGAAGTACATCCTTATGAGAGGACGTAGCACCACCCTACAAAATGGTAGGCATGGCGCCAATGCCAAAGAAAGTGGCATTCTGGCATTATAGATCATAGCCCCAGCTAGGATGCATGGGAGGCCCGTGGGTTCGAATGATACTTTGGCACACTCTAATCCTTTGATCATTGACACTCAAATTCCATCTCATGAGTATCTTACAGGGTTATGATTATCGTTGGGGGATGCCTCAACGTCAGAACCTATTCCTGAGAATATAGAGCTCTTTCAAAATTACATTTGTGTATATGAGACATGGGATAGAAACTCCATCATAATTGATGATGTAGTTGTGCATTTCATTACGCATGAGTTTGTTGAGTCTGATGATATTGAACCATGCTCCGCTAATGAAGAAATGCCAACGTAGAGAAATTTGGCCTAAATGGAAAGATGTGATCCAGGTTAAGTTGGATTCTCTAATGAAGATGAAGGTTTTTTGAGCGAGTGATGCCAACACCTCCTAACATAAAACCTATTGACTAACGGATCTTAGTTAGAAAGTGTGTTGATAAAAAGATATGGTAATCTCACCTTATGACGCAAGGCTTCTCCCAAAACAGCTGGAATCGACTACGATGAGGCATATTTTCTCGTAATGGATGTCATTGCACTCCACTACCATGTCAATTTGGTAGTTTCCAAATAACTGATCATGCAGCTTACAAATGTGGTCACTACGTATCCATATGGGGGTCTAGATATGAAATATACATGAAGGTTCATGGTGAACTTCATTTACCCAAGTCAAATGACTAGACCATAGAGCGGGTTCACAATAAGGTTGAAACGCTCACTAAAAGTGACTATTTGATTGGAAATGATATGCTCGCGCGTTTCTATAACAAGGTTCAGATTCTATCGTGGTTCATGTTAGACATGATCTTCATTGGAAGCCCTTAAAGAGTTAAGGGAAACCGCTGAACACTTGAAATCCGAGTTTAAGGTGAAGGATTTTGAGAGAACATGATTATATCTCGGTTTAAAACTTGAGCATCGTCTTGATAGATGCTTAGGCATTTTGACAAAGTCAAGCCTTTAAGCACCCCCATGATCATCCGTAGTCTTGATCCTGAAAATGATCCTCTTCGTCCGAATGATGATGACGAAGATGTGCTAGAGGCAAAAGTGCCCTACTTAAGTTCAATATGTGCATTATTGTATTTAGCTCAATGCACAAGATCGGACATCTCATTTGCAGTAAACTCGTTAGCTAAGATGTAGTTTTGCTCTAACGTGACGCCATTGGATTGGTGTACAGGATATCTTTTGGTACTTGAGATGTACGATTGATATGAGCTTGTTCTATCCCTACAGAGAGATGATATATTAGGACCCATCACACACCAGGAACGCCTCCAACACTGGCCTGCGTCCACTATCCTCATCCCAAAACGACATGTGTTTTGGAAAGTTTTGCTGATATTGGGTATCTCTCTGACCCATACAAAAGTCATTCCCAAACTGGTTAAGTGTTCACCATAGGTAAAGACCGTGATATCTTGGAGGTCTACAGAAATAGACCATAGTCGTTATATCTTCGAACAATGCAGATATTATTGCTCTTTATGAAATAGTTCGTATATGTTTATGGATTGGATTCAAAATTACGCATGTTCGAACAATCATGGTTTTAAGTCTACCACAGATGAGCCTACTAGCATTTAAGATAATGATGCTTATTTAAATAAGTGAAGCAAGGCTACATCAAAGCGATAACACCAAGGATAATCAGCAACAATAGACTCTCCTCAAGACCAAAGTGAACTAGTTCAATCTAAGGAGAGTATGGCAGGCTTGCTCACGAAGTCATTGCCTAAATTCAACTTTTGAGAAACAAGTTGGTAGCATTGTTTGCGGAAGTTATCAGAACTCTCATGACCATAGTCATCAGAGGGAGATGTAGACATTAGGGGGAGATGTCTATATGTATGGTCTCGAAATGTGAAGGGTGTGTTGTGCACTTTTTCCCCCTCGACCGAGGTTATTTTTTGTCCCACTGGGTTTTTGTTACTTGACAAGATTTTTAATGAGGCAACGAGAGGAGCACTACGTTTGGGCGACACAAGGGGGAATGATCAACTAAATCCAGAATATTTGTCTGACCCAAACTCTAGGTTACTTGATCTAGTGGTAATAGGGTTAGAATTAGAAATAATATCGGAGAATCTCGGAGATATCCAATCAATTGTAATATTACATTTTCTTGTAGAACTCTGATTCTATGTCTTGTAATCCTCTATATAGAGAGACCCCTATAATCGATGAAAGTACGACTCAATTCTCTTCCAATTTCAGTTTTCCTTAAATATGGTTTAAATTATAGAGAGCTTTATCTCGCTCTCTATATTTATGAGCGAGATAACTAAAAATTATAATGGATAGCCACTTAAAGCATCTTTAGCAATGCTAGCTATTTTTGAGTCAAATTTTAGCCAAATTAGATAAAAAAATCATTTTAGCTAACCATTTTAGAAAAACGTCTGCATCAGTGCTCTCTATTTCAGTTTGTTTTGAATTTATAATATTTTTCAAATGAAGATTAAATAATTTAAATGTATTTACAAATTACATAAAATAATTTAAAATGAATGTTTTAAATTATAGAGAGCCTAATCTCGCTCTCTATATTTATGAGCGAGATAGCCAAAAGTTATAATAGAGAGTCACTTAAGAGTCTGATGTAGCTGTTAAAATAGATAAAAAAAATAAAAAAAAAAAAAAACTAACTATGCTCTTCTGATACAGAAAGCGTGTACACGATAGTAACAGGCTCCGTCAAGCATCGAAAGCCATATGAGATGAGCTAGAAGAGAAACGTGGCACAGCCGTAAGAAACATAAAGAAACTTCTCTAATGTCTGGTTTTTTATTGATAACTTGAATAAAAATTACAATCTAAGAGGTGCCTTATATATGTCACATAGCATAAACCTAATACAACTAGAAAACATAAAGAACAATTTATTGTAGACTAAAACTAGGAAACCTAAATAAACATGATAAATTAAAATCGGAAATAGAATCCTAGATACTAAAGAATATTACGCTCGGAATCCCAATCAAGAATTTGCACGAGAATCCCGATATATCCAAAAGAGTAATTTATGGTTAATTCCATCATTAAGAAGTCTATTTGAATACCAAATTCCAATATTCAAATTATTCTTCTTAATGTGAAGACGCTTCTTTCTTTTCGAGATTTTTTGTTAAAATTGGCTAAAATCTCGTCCTACATCATTTTCAAAATAGCTAAGAATCTGATGCAGTAGCTAAGTTATATAAAAAAGTAAACATGTCCTCTAAAATAGCTAAGAACCAAAATAGAGAGTCTGCTAAAGATGCTTTTAAAATCTGTTTTAACTGGTGCTGGCACGACCTTCTTTGCTCTCACTATTTGCTCTGTTGTTTTGCATGCTTCTTTTGTCAGAAGCTTCCAATTGTATTTGCTTGGCTCCCCTTTTTTTTTTTTTTTTTTTTTTTTTTTTTGAGAATAGGATTTGCATTCATATGCACACGAGATACAAGTACAGGGAAAATGCACACGAGATACAAGTACAGGGAAAGTCAGGAAACAAAAGCTCGCATACGCTGCTGGTAACTTTCACAAGAAAAAAACTTAATCTAGAAGTGGATTAATGTCTTCACTTCTTCTCATCAACCTAATCTAGAAGTTCTTTAGTTGAAGAACAGAAACGTGGTGGCCTCGTTAAAACCTTGTTCGGACAAAACCCAGTGTGAAAAGAGGAAAGAGTGCCACACACACAACACAAAACTTGCACTGTCTAGGAATACCTAGACCTGTCTCCCAAAAATGGGAGAAAACAGGGGGAGGGGGAGAACAAGTTGGTTATGTCCAGCAGACACATCTTCTGAAATCTCCAATTGATGAAATTTTCTCTTAGCTCCTACAATCATGATAATGAAAACCCACAACAGTTATAAAAGACAAGTAAAATACAAAACAAAAGGAAAAAGATCATGCAAAACATAACAGTGTTAAGCAAAACAAAAAAGTGAATATAAAAGAATAGAAGCATTTCATCACCGGCCAAATTCATGTGCGGCGGCAGAGGCGGAAGAAGAGACGTCAGCACAGAGAAGAGGGAAGGATGGGCTGGAGGGAGGCGGTGCCTGACATTGGAGGCCAGCAACCTGGATCAACTCTGTTGATAGAGTAAAGGGAGGCGGTGCTTGACACTGGAGGTGCTGGGAGTCAAGGAGGCAGCATTAAATTTGTCGGAGGCTCGTGGTGGTGGTGGTGGTGGGTCACGGTGGTGACCGGAAGTGGGTGTCAGAGGAGAAAGAGAAAAACAGATCAGAAAGCAAAGGAAAGAGATCCTGCAAAACAGAGTCAGTCCCACAAACTAAACAAGCAAAAAAAGAAAAGCAAAACGTCGTGGGCCAAATCACAGACAGTGGTGGCACAGGATGAGGAAGAGATGGCCGGCGCAGAGAAGAGGGAAGGTGGCAGCGATCTGAACCAGAGAGAAAACCATGGGTGTCCAGAGAGGATTGCTAGGAACTATGTCGGCGCGTGACCTCTCCCCCAACTTCATCGGACATCGCGGAGGCTGAGATGGACTCGCCGGAGGCCTGTGAGCACGGCGGTAGTGGAGGGGAGTCGCGGTGGAGACTGGAAAAAGAAGGTGTAAGAGAGAGAGAAAAGCTCAGATCCATTCTCTCTTTCCTCAGGTCCATGGTGGTGGAGGTGAATCACGGTGGTGACCAGGAGGGGAGGCAGAAAAGAGGAGCGGGGAGAAGAAGCCCCGACTGGGATGATAGAGGCGTTGCACTAAATTGTTGCAATAATTTCGGTACATTTGGTGGTGCAAACAACAGTACAAGTAGACTTATCAAGGAATTTTATTTGGAGACCGATTTTGGAAAGTAGGTTTTGGGTTTATGTAATTAGGTTTGTTTAAAGATTTTTCTGATAATTAAATTCGTTGTTTTAAGTCCTAGGCATTTTAGGATTTGGTGGATATCTTGTATTGATAGGTTCTTTCCTAATAGAAGTCTAATTAGGGTAGAATCTTTGGGCGATAGAGTTTTGCCGTCTTGTCTATCATATAAGAAGAAGAGATACACGGTCAGTGCGGCAGAGAAGATATTATGCAAGAATTAGTGAGGGGTCTTACATGTTCATCATAGGTTGAATCTTCTCAAGAGTCGAAACACTTGGTCCATGTTTAAGTTTCTTTGATCATTGTTTCATATGCATAACTTCTCTTGAGATCAGTGGAGGAGCTGTGAAGAAATAAGAGCGATATTTGGAGATCGTTCAAGTGAAGATCTTGAAGAAGTGCAAGAAGAAAGACAAACTTTGTAGTAGATTTTGTCTTATCATTGTAGCCAAGCTTGTGCTATTCAAGTTTGTAAAAGAACATATCAATCATAATAAGATAATTCTTGTTTTGGGCTCTTAAGAGTAAGAGCCCCGCAATGTTTTTAATCTCATATTTGAGGTTTTCACTACGTAACCAAAATTAAGTGTTCTGTTTTTCAATTTTGATTTATGCTGCCCAGTAGGCATTGATCCATGTATTGCAATCCCCATTTTTAGAAAATCACATTTTTGTCCTTGTATTTTCAATCTGTCCTTGAAAAATATTGTCCTCTAAAAAATATTGTTCCAAATAAAGTACAATAACAGAATAACAAGCACACGTAGTAATATAATTTTCCAAGACTTACCCTAAGACCTATACCAAATTCTCGTCCACCACAAATCTCAGTACTACTGCTATAACTCATAGCCACACACACACACACAGAGTACATTTAACGTCCATACATATTGGAAATGGTCATACCATTCATTGACACAATTTGTTGTTCGTCTCCAACTATAGAACTAGTAGCACTAGCACCGATCACTTCTTCCATACAAAATGATGGTTTTGTAGGTTCTGGTAGTAGCACGCTTTCATTTGTCAAAATAGATATCACCTCTGACATGGTAGGCCGATTCGCTGCATTATCCCCCACGCATAGTAGACCAACAGTGACGCATCTTAAAAACTGATCCATATTACATGAATCTCCCAAGTTTGAATCCATTAGTTGTAGCCCTGCACCTTCTTTCCATAACTCCCACGCCTGAAATTAGCGAAATCATCATATCAGATCATTTAGGATATCAGAAAAAGGGGTGCAAATTTGATTACTGTAGAGTTTGTTTGACATACATATCCTACTAAATTGAGTACTCGACCATCATTGTGGAAGCTGTTGTTTTTCCTACCACTTAGGATTTCAAGCATTAACACCCCAAAACTGTAGACATCAGATTTTACGGAAAAAATTCCATTCATTGCGTACTCAGGAGGCATGTAACCACTGCACCAATTGGAAAACAAAAATTTACCGGTATGCAGATATCTGCAAAATCTGCATGCTAGAGACCAAAAGCAAAAGACAAGTGTGTACTATTTACTTACAGTGTCCCAACAATCCTGCCAGTATTTCCTTCAAGTTCATTATGTGTGAAAATCCTTGCCATACCAAAATCAGAAATTTTTGGATTCATATTTTTATCAAGTAGTACATTACTAGCTTTTAGATCTCTATGAACTACTTTCTTTCTCGAGTATTTGTGCAAATAAAGCAATCCTTGAGCAATTCCTTCAATTATGCTGAAACGCTTGTGCCAATCAAGAACAACGCCTTCAGTTGTATCTGGCCAATACAAAGAGATTAAAGTTAGATATAATCGCACTTGTATATGTATATGTATATGTATATGCGGGCGTGTGTGTCGGAGAGTTCAAGAGTAGACCCTCATCATTGCGCAGTTTCTCCCTATGGCATGAAGTACCATAGAAATTTTAGGTCAAAATCAATGAAGTCAGAAATTATTCAGCCACTTGACTATCTTTATTTTCAGCCAACGGACTGTTTATCTGCATAATTTCAAAGATTAGATAGTTTCCGATACTATTGTTTTTTGCAAGTATGATCCTTGAAGAGGACCTAAAGGATGGACGTTTCTACTTACTGTACTGCATTGCTGAGTAGCAAACTGGAGGTCTACCCTTGACCTTCATGCAGATATAGATGTGCTTTTGATTAAAAAAATAAATAAATAAATAAAACATAAAAAAAACGTGTATATACATCTGTCAAGTAAATATATCACAGATACTAAGATCAAGTCATCAAACCGATATATTGACAACTGAATTACCAAATAAAAAGTAGTCCAGACTTTTGTTTGGCATGTACTCGTATATCAATATCCTCTCTTCCCCATGAACGCAAAATCCAAAAAGCTGGACAAGGTTTGTATGTTGAAGTTCATATATGAGGATCAATTCATTCTTAAACTCTAACGTTCCTTGCCCTGAACATTTTGAAAGCCTCTTCACTGCTATTTCTTTTCCCGTCAACAATTTTCCCTGATGATTAATCATATTTCCATCATATATATGTATACGTCAACAGATAAAAAAGGCTATTATATTTCTTAGCTACAAACGGAAACAGAAAATACATAAAAAAAAAACCCTTTATTACCTTATAAACAGGTCCAAATCCCCCTTGTCCAAGCTTGTTTTCTTCACCGAAGTTACATGTGGCAGCCATGATTGATGCATAGCTAAATATGCTTAAATCATGTCCCGTGACCAGCAATTTGTTCTGATCAATCTCATTCTCACCTATTAAGAATAGTGTAGAGACAGAAAATGTTACAAACGTGAAGTTGAATCTGTCTAACAACTGCATATCATGCTTAATTAACTAAACAATATACCTGAAAGTTCTGATTTTCTTCTTCTTCGTAGATGACACAAGATGCAAAAGGCTGTAACCACAAGAGTAGCACTAATAGCCGCCCCAATCCAAATCCATTTACTTGTTGCACCTAGAGAACCGCGATTAATTATTCTTTTTCTTACCCATTTTCGGTAAAGAGACTGGAATTTAAGTATTAAGCATTATATGTAGCTTCAAAGAAAAGAAGAAGAAAAAACAGTCAATGTCATTTATTCTGACCAAACATCAACCTTAATTACTAGAGACTTACCATTGTTGCTGGGTGATGATTTTGGTGCCATTGATCTTACAAAACTACTTGCAGTACCCGGTTGATCGACGTCTTCAAGGAATTCACAATCTGAACTCCAAAATCGGCATCCAGTTGGATACTGAGATAGAAAATCGAATCCAAGGCAGTCACAGTTTTGCCTGCAAGTGTCCTCACAATCAGCACTAGTAATATTAGAGGTCGTATTAACATCCTTAAGCCAGTACGGGCATCTTGAAGTGGAACTCAAGATGATTGGTTTAAAGTAACCCTTTTTCTGCTGAAATTGTTGGCCACCCTCGGCCTTACAAGAATCAGTTAGCTGGTCATTTGTCTGGCACCCTAGTCCATCAGTGTTATTGCCACACTCATCTGCTCGTGCAATGTCAAGTGCTGATCCATAATAATTAAAAAGTCTGCCATCGAAGTTGAGCATCCATTCTGCTAAATAACCATTTTGATCATCATCTCTGGCTGTGTAAGTGAGGTACTCTTCCTTCTCATTTGAAACAATGATATAATTGAACATAAGCCTTTGATCCGGTACAATAAACTCAAATCTATTACTGCTTGTGTTGTAGTTTCCGCTTCTCCAATAAACCACCCCTCGTCCACGAATTTCCAATTGGCGACCATTTGGGTCCCAACCAAGGGTGAAAGGCCCAGGCAGTGGATAGAAGAAGGAAGTCCATGACGTAAGAGACCAAATGTGCCCATTGCTATGGTTGACACCTAACTTCATGCCTGGTAAAAATGTATCTGTTGGATAATCAAAACTTTGCCACCACACCTGCTTTGTTGATCCATCGGAATTCAGCTCTTGTAGGATAAAATTGCCAGAATCCAACAGAGTAGCCACAACATTACTACTACTTTTTGGCGCGGAGCCGAGCACTATAGGAGGATCGCCACCGCCACCTCATTGTTTGTAATGACTTTTAATGTGTTGTTGGAGTCCAATGTAAGAACTCCAAAAGGGTATAAAACAGGCGAGTTTCGGTTGCCAACCCACGCCTTATTTGCACCAATTCCATTTGGCCGCCTGATATTTAGATAGCTGTAGTTGGAATTTGAAGCGTTTGGCAAGAAAAGCAAAGTGAACTTCCCGGAGGCAGAAACTAAAGCACTTGAGGAATTGAGAGTGTCGCCAATTTCGAGTGTGTCCCCAATATTGTCTGCTGCAGCAACATGACAACTCCACAAGCTTGAAAGAATGATCAGGAAAGAAATGAAGAGTTGATCAAACCTACACCCATGGCTAATGTTCAGAAGGTACTTTCCTCTCCCCTGATGATCTTGAAAACCAGCAACCATGATCATCACATTAACCATGATTAAGGTCAAGTATTGTCTACTGCCCTAAAATGCCTTAGAAAATCATAATTTATAGTGCAATACCCATCATAAAAATGAAACATATCTTCTACTTTCATGGCGTGACAATCAAGAAAAATACATTTTAGTCAGACAATAAGAAAAAAGTACAAAAAAGGGCAAATAATAAAGGTGACAGGTTGTCTTTTGGATTGGTTAGATTACAATATTCTTAGAAGACTTTGGCTCACTTAAATATTAGGACCGAGTACGTTATGAGAGATTCCTGGAAAATGCAATTAGAAGACTTTCACTCTAAGATCCCATGGAATAAAAGAAGAGTTTATAATGAGGAACAAAAGATAAATAAATACTCTATTCTTCAAACCTGGTATATACTAATGATCCTTAGATGTTATTTGGAGATTTTATGATACAACTTTTCTTGATAAATGTCTGGCAGTGTTCAAGTTTTCAACTCTTGGTGCAATAAACAATAGGATGATGGTTGCTCATGAAAGATTGGATAGGATCATACCGATATTTCTGGGTAATAATTTTCAACATATTGTTTATGCACACTAAACAAAACTATTCTAATAATGTCATCTCTCATGATGAAAAGTCTGGCGGTGTTCAACATGTCACTAAATACATCGATTTTGTTAGCTTCTTTAAATGATGCAGGCCCTGTTTCTATGCCTTCACTGGTGGTGCCTTTCATTGGCGCAATAGCATCAAGATGCTACCATTGAACACCAGCATTGACCTGGATAGAACTCCCTTGATGGCTCCTCCTCGACAGGAAATGGCTATCGTTTAAACTTTTGGGGAGGCTTTAGTCAACTATATCAAGGAAGGAAACAACAACTGCTAATCTTAGTCAGCTCCTCCACAATACAACATGAAGAGTGACAAAGAGTCAACTCCTTTTCTTTCTGTCATTTGCAATCCTTTAAACTTGATAGAAGTAGTTTAATGATTCCTGATAGGTTTAGGGGCTAGGACTTGGTTGCATCTCCTCTAAGTCACATAGTTCATAACATATAACATGATGTGATAGACATGAAGATCATGCATCATGCAATATGTATCCTAAATTTAAATGACAGTACTACTCTGCTCAAAATTATATAAAGCCAATAATATGACCATAGCAAAGACCCAGTAAGGGATGCTATTGGAAAAGGTTCCTAAAATATGACAATGCAGTTGAAATATTTTTGTATGCAATGACAGAAAGAAAAAAATGCAGAGCATTAGTACTAACAAAATAAGTTATGATGATGAAAGATTGAAATTAAAAATAATTATTTGGCCTGCAGACATTAAAAAGTAGCAATTTTCAATCACCCCCAAGTCACAGTATATTATAAGAACATTTATTGAGATGACATATTTTGTATGCATCATT
Source organism: Rosa persica (assembly GCA_025331145.1). Lineage (NCBI taxonomy): Eukaryota > Viridiplantae > Streptophyta > Magnoliopsida > Rosales > Rosaceae > Rosa > Rosa persica. The sequence goes on from WFKR01000005.1 coordinate 14,068,434, forward strand.
AATATTCCTAGCACAAAATTTATGTCAAGAAGACATTCAAAGTCAGATATTAAGAACATGACACTTGATTTGAAAGATAAACGTGGTCTGGTAGGCTTTGGCTCTGTTTAGAACAGAGCTGTTAAATTGCCATCTTGTTGTAGTTTAAGATGTTCTGTGGTCTAAAGATAAGGGTTATTTAATTCATTAATTAGGTTTTTGCAATAGGAAGAATCCATCATGTCAATGTGGTGCAAATAATCGAGTTTAGTTCCGAGGGATCAAAAAGACCCCTCTTGTTCCTGATTTCATGCTTAATCGGATATTAGATCTCTAGACAGAGCTATTAACAGATAGAGAAAAAAACTCTTACTCCAGTAGGATAGGATGAATACACCAGTGGTACTGTTATCAGATGCTAAAATCTAGAATTTTAATCGTAAAGCCCACAGCATTAATTTTAACAGAAATTCTACTTCGAGTTTCAGACTCTTGGCTTGTAAGATTTTACCCTAGGCATAATAGGTTTTATATATCTCCCACACTATTCTAGAAAACCATTCATGCTTATAGTTTCGGAATGTTGTTTCAAGAAATGGCAGGACAGAGAAGGAACTTAAGTGCAAATGCAGAAAATTCAAGCCATATATACTTACCTTCCTGGATATGAGAAACTAGAAAATTACTCTTTATATTGTGTGTGCATGTGAGTATCATGTGTGATAGCCAAGACGGTCATTGTGCTCTATGGTGAAGTTGAGGTCTTGAAAATGCCTCCAATAACCTCTCTTCTGTCCACAACAGAAGCCAATGGAGGATCAAACCAATTATACTGATGATTAAGAGATATCTACCCAGCCACATGGCAGTACATATACCGCATTCATGGTACAAGGGTAATGTAGCGCCTATTTAATCTTGTACAGTCCCATAAGAAGAACCAGATCTACCGTAAAAGATACTACTCAAGGCTCTATGTGTTGAAAATCATATAGTTACTGTACGAGGAAGTGTAGAGGAAGTTCATCAAAGCGGTGATTATATTCAGTAAGAATACATAGAAGTTCAATTGCAAACATATTTAGCACATCAATAGCTGCTGATTCTAGCTAAAGAGGAAGCATACCTTTTACTTGATAGCAGTAAAGTTTAAAGTGACGAAAAAAGATTATATTTCTGAATTGGTTCCTTTCAGTTTCAACTACTAGCTGATCTTCACAGAATTGTTCTGGATTCCATCTTGTGATCGGCACTCTTCAATAGTATACCTCTCCAAACATGGTGGAGAGTCCGCACTATGACCATTTCAGCTGATATCAAGAACTAGCAATGTCTTCACTACACCTCCACAAAGTATTGCAATGTATATCGATCACACCCTCAATTCGCTTATTTGCATCGCCATCCTCCTCAGATAACACGATCACCGCATATTCGGAATAAACCACAGCTGGATGATGACGGTAGGCCACAAAGGCCACACCATATGTAATTCCTGGCATGACACCCCAACTTTTCAATCTAAGATGAGAATAAGTCCTCTAAGAATAGGGAAACAAGGCTCTTCTGAATCTCATACTCTACCGAGCTGGTTATCACTCTTGGGCCACTTATCTTCAACTTTCTCTAGGCATTTTCCACAATACAACAGTATAAATAAAAGGCCTCCTCCATACTCAACTAGAACCACTGCTTATCTATTCCCATTGTAAATTTGTAATTACGATTCTCAGAAGCACACCTGATTAATCTCATTAGTCATAGAAATCCTTATGAGCCCAATCCCCTTAGGGAATCCTGTAGCTGCAATACTGCCTTCGACACAGAGTCTTCTCTTTTACATCTACAGCCCATGAGACTCTGCAAGAACATCAAACAGCTACAACATTTCAGGCCCATGACATCCTCTTTCTTTTCTGTTTTCTTTTTATCTTTTAAGAGAAGACTAAACTGGAAAAAAGAAAAAAGAAAAAATGCATTTGATTCAAAGTTTCAAACAAACAGCAACCCTTTTTCATAACCAAATCAATAACACCTGATAAACAGAGTTAACCAAATTTAGAATAGAGGAAACCGCACATAGTAGCACATCACTAAATTGGAGAATTCATATTAAAATTAGTCATGTCTCAAAGTCCTGAACTTAGCATTTACCATCAGTTGTGAACAAAAAGAGGCATCAAAGTTGAGAGCTTTAGGCTGAAATCGTTCGAAGATTGGAACTTTATTTGTTAATTTATTTTTCTCTTTGGGTATTACATTTGATATTTCTAAGCAGAACAGAACAAAAGCTAATACCTTGTCAGGTTGGGAGAGGATAGGATGCGGGCGACTCCAGTGAGGAACGCATAGACGGTGAGACTGCCGGGCCACTCGCAGCTTTCAAATGTTACAGATCACTTAGCTGCTCGAGTGCAGAGTCGCGTGAAAATCATGTGGCCCCACCAAAATATTCTGAGTATTGGCATTCAGAGCACCCAAGACGTTGCCGTCTTTGAGGAAGTCAAAAAGTCTTCCATGAACTTTCTACTGAAACTCGGACTTGTCTTTATTTTATTTGAAAATCATTGATTTTTTAAAATAAATAAGGCACCCTTGACCCTCCATACCTTGATTTACGGGTCATTCATGGTTACAAAGTTTTCATACTTCTTTGAACTACAGTATTCAGTATTGGGAGCATATCAGCTGTCCCTTCTTTCCCTATCCCTATCTGTCACTTCATCAAACTTTGACACCTTTCCTCCCTCTTAACAGATAGTTAACACTGTTAACTATTTTAATCTTCATTATTTTTTAAATAAAAGTTAATAAATTAGCAAAAGAAAAAACAATAGTGACCCAAAACAAAGTCCAGGTCTCTACATACGCCTCTTGGTATCATCACAAAACCAAATCCAAATCCATTTGATCCCGGTGCAAGTTAGGCTGGCACCAATCACACCAGTGTCCTTAAACCAAACCAAACCAAAATAATAGATCAATGATCTTTAATCCAAAACAAAACCCACTAATCGATTCGCAGATAGTGGTGGTTCATCTTCCTTTGACGATTCGTGATGCTTTTGAGGTGTAGATATGACCCCTAAAGATCGATGAAGAAGATTATAAGGGTCAATGGGTCATGAAGAAAAGCAGAAGGCGAGGTGGGTGGAGTAGTAAAGGAAAAATCGGGAGGTTATAGAACACCATTGTATGGGTGAAAATGGCTGCGATGGTGTAAGGTATGAACCCAGAAGAGAATCTGTCCATAAAGGACGATCATGAGAACCCAGAAAAAAAGAAGAAGAAAAAGTTGGGACATTTCATGGATTTGAGATATAAAGGAGAAGCAGCGTAGGCACCCAAGAGACATTAGATTTTCTTTTTCATGGACTTGAGATCTAGAGGAGTAAAAGATTTGGATCGAGTGGTTCATGTATCAAAGTTCGAATCTTAATTGAAGATTTCTCTTGGTCAACTTACCAACGAGGATTTAGATAGAGAAAGGAAGAGGGAGAAGGGAGACTGGTCAAGAACCAAGCTTGGGCTTTGAAAATGGTTGAGCAGAGGATTCTTCAAAAATCCAAGACTGGAAACGTTATGATTGTTCAGTTTCTTTTTGAAGCAGTTTATTTCTGAAGAAAAAAATTACCATGAACGTGAGAGTAGACTTGAGGAGAAGATACTTTGCTTAAATCTGGTTTGGTATTGGGTGAACAGGATTTGGGGCAGAACGATAGAACTATATTTTTCTTTAATTTCTTGTGTTTTTTTTAATATTATTTATAAAATAGGGATTAACAGAGTTAATGGGATGTTAAGTTCATAGACAGATGTCAAAACAGTAACGAGGGGACAGGTTTGGCACAGATGTTTTGGAGACAGCTGACTTCCTTCGAGTAATTTCAACTTTGGTGAGATATTAATGTATGTGGAGTCTATGAGCCGGTCGGAAGTCTTCCATGAAATTTTTTTTTCCTTTTTTTTTTTTAAAGAAAAAAGGCGGTATGACAATCCTCAATACCCTTAATTAAAGAAATTGTCGAATACATGGGGGACATTGAGCCTAAACATTTGATTACAATAAGTAACTAGATAACATCCTGAAATACTATCATGAGTCTTTACTAAACGTTTGTACTCAACAAAGCACCAACTAGATAACATCCTGAAATACTATCATGAGTCTTTACTAAACGTTTGTACTCAACAAAGCACCAACTAGCAAAGAGCGCTCTACTGGCGACTTTATTTGCTTTAACTGCTTTAACGCAGCGGTGACACAATGGAAAGATAACTTGATCTGCAATCTGAGTACAGCAAAGCATAACTACCATATGCACAGCTTTCCTATCATGATGTCACTGGATACAACATCCAGTGACACTTAGTTTCACTCTGCTACTAGGAGACAGCGACCATTTGCAAGTGTAAGGAACTCGCCGCCTACCTAGAGCAAAACAGGCACAAAAGGTGTAAAGACTGGCACACAGGCCACTGGCTCCAACCAGAACACGGTTAGAGCTTATTTCCGACAAAGCAAAAACAGAAACACTGCAAGTAACTAAAATATTGAAGACAACAACAACAAATAAAAACAAAGAAACGCCCACGCAGCATGGTCCTGACATAAAGGCCCGGGCCAACCAGAAGCATGACCCTGACACAAAGGTCCGGCCCAAGCACCGCTCACCACAAACAACTAGCGTCACCATCCACCTAGCAAGCTTCCAGCGAGCTCCATCGTCCCGTCACCTTGCACTGGACCGCCGCCGCAACACATCCCAACGCCACAACACCGCCACCCCACAAAGCCGACCGTCCCAAAACCTGGCCGACGTCAGAACCCAGATATCAAAAAGACACAGACCCACTATGAGCTCATCTGTGCCACGAGAACGAAGACCCAGCCACCGCCAGCACCCAGAACCGGCCGTGATGCCCGAAGCCTCCACCGCTGCTCCATGTCTGGTCTCGCCCACGATTGGAGAAGAAGAGATCCAGATCGCTCTTCCCCTTCCGAGATGTAGCCGCTATTCTCCATCTGTGAGCCAGGCCTCCACCATAGCACCCAGCAACCCAAGCAGATCTCGATCAATCTGCCCCCACCGATCTCAAGCATCCGCACACCAAAACCAGGACCGCAGCACAACCATGGGACCATGCCGCGGGGCAGATCCACCATCCCCTCCCGGACCCGAACGCAGCGGTTGAAGCGCCGGAGGCTTTTGGCCGGGAGAGGGCTCGCTTGAGTTTTCCTTTTCTCTTTTCTCCGCGCGTGGGGCGTGTTCTAGTTGAGGTTATTTATCAAGATGGGATATTTCCATGAACTTTCTATAAAGATTCAGATTTTCGTTTATTTTATTGAAATCTGGGCAATCTCCATAGTTAGATTCACTAAAGAATTATGCATACCTCACCTTACTGGTCAGTTATAATTACCAACATTCCAATCAGTGGTGGATCCAGAATCCAAAACTTGTCTAGGCTAATTAGACAATCAATTCAAAATTCTATGAAATTCCCCAAAATTCAAAACTTCCTTGTAATCCACAAACTGCAACCAAGCAAAAACTCAACGGAAACTTCAAAAAGAAAGCACCTAATTTTACTGTTTTCTCCCAATTCCCCACTATACCTTAACAAAAACCACTTAAATCCACAAAACCCCACTAATATTCTAAGAAACCCAACAAATCCAAATGAAATTCCAGTATAAGATCCAAATATGAGCCCTAAGAGAGAAACAAAGGCTTACATTACTTCCTTTCCAGACTTCATAGAATGCGCAAAGGTCCAAAGAAACAAGAAAAGCCCACGACTCGGACTTCCCATTTGCATCTGCCTCCACCCCTTGCCGTCTGAGGAATACCACTACCACTGTCCCTGACGAACCATGCCTGCGTTGATCCATGGCCTGCATCAGTGGCTGCACCCCGCAATTGATGAACATTGGGTCGTCAAACTAGTACCCCGCAATGGAGTCCAGCACCCGACTGCCATGACCAACACTAGTCACTAGAGGCCGGCACAGCCGGCAACAGAGACAGAAAGGGTTTGGGGGTTTATCGAAGGGAGTGTGGTTTATCACAAAGGGTTTGTAGGTTCAAGTTCGAGTAACTCCAGCCTTCAGGCCTCCAAAATTTTTTGTTTTTTCTTTGGTATGGCTAAAAGGAAATATACATATATTTAGAGGTTTTTGGGCCAAATTCTTGTCAAGGCTTCAGCCTAGACAGCCTACTGTTTGGTTCCGCACCTGATTCCAATGATCAACTTATTGTGCTTGCTCATCAGTTTCTCAAGCTTATAGGCTTGTCATGGTGCAGCTGCACTGTTCATTGGGGACACCCTTAGGCTAGGGGAGGCCCTCAATTCCATGAGCTTTTATGGTCTCCGCTTCAGGGGAGTTTACATTGGGTTTCCACTCCTGCTACCACACTCTGAGGTCCAAGAACTATACGGTTTGGGTTGCCAACTTGTACAGACGGATTTCAGACCCTTCGATGGTGCTTCTCACCTTGGACAAGAACAAAACTGTCCTGCAAATTACTCATGAAGGCGAGAATCCCATCATGCTTTACTCCTCTAAAAAAAAAAGTACTGATGTTGTGGCCCTCTTGTCGAATTCTGGCAGTTTAGTTCTACAAGAGATTGATTGGAATTCTTCAACAAGGTGGCAAAGCTTTGATTTTCCTACGGTGGCTCTTATGCTTGGGATGAAATTAGGTTCTGATAAATTTTACAATGAGAAATGTGGGAGGATTTCGTCTTGGCTGGAAAGTCAGAATAGCCCGAGGCCAGGGTCTTTTCACCCTTTATAAGGATTCTAACACACACCAACTGGAAGTTTGGAGAGACGGGGATCGTTGGTGGGCTAGCGGAGAATTCCAGTATGGGACATTTGAGTTTATTAATATCCTTGATGAATCCAACGTCAGTTACAGTTTTAGTCTGGTTTCGAATGAGATTGAAAACTACTTCAATTACAGTTACAGTAATAACAGTATGAATGAGGCAAGTTGTACATCAGTCTAAGTGCTACACACAGATGAGGAGCTTTATGATGTTGATTGTAACATTTCTATTGCGCGAGCAGGTGACTGTGATGGCTATAACACCGTTGCAGGTGCAGGAGATGGAGTGGTCGGGCCAATATTACTTATGATGGGCAGTCCCTCCTTAATGGAGGAGGAAATCCATGTGGTGATTTACCACATGAGGTAAGCATGAGTTGGAATATTCAAAGAAGGTAGATAGCAAGTCATCTTGGAATGTAGGTAATAAGCCATCTTTGAAGGTATGTGGAGGCATGCCAAACATGAAAGAAAACTTGACTTTGCTTCCAATTACATGTCATATCCATGAATCCAATTACCTATAAATAGGCATGACAGGTTGTAGCAAAAACAACAAGGCAAGGGTCATCCAAACTAATAGAGTTTGTGATAGTAGTAAGATCTTCACTTGAGAGATTAGTGAGAAGAAAATTCCTCTTGAGAGATAGAGTGTGTGTTACCACTTTGGTGAAGTTTAGTCATCAAAATGAGATTGTTTTGTAATCCCATTATTTATATAGTGAAAGAGAGTATTACTATTGTCCCGAGGACGTAGGCACATTTGCCGAACTTCATTTAATATTGTGTCTTCTTTTGTTCATTTGTTGCTATTCCACAAATCACACGAGAGTTGAGAAAAGTTAGATCCTGGGATAATCAATTATCAATTGGCCTTGTATTAAGATATCCCTTCTTTCCCAACAACTTATTGTCCCCTAGTATCATCCGCTAATGATTTTGAGATGAAAAAAAATGGTAACTTTAAACGAATCAGTATGGACATGTCTATCAATTCAACATGGCTGGATACAAATCAAAGTCACCATGGGAGTGATCATTGCAAGGCTACTTGTTGGATGGACTGTGACTGCCTTGGTTTCGACTTTCTATATGATAATCAAACTGGATGTCGATTTTGGAATGTAAAGAATTCTCAGTTCCTTGAAGATCCAGATGGTTCTGTAACTACATATATTATACCTGGACTAATCACTACAACACTATCTCAAAGAAACAACGGTCACTCTACTTAACTTCTTATGCATAATGATGATGTAACTAAATACATAGCTTAATCGAAATCCAAGCTAATAGGTACTTACTGTAGATGCATTGCATAAGTGGATATGGATGGGTATTACAACTTTGGTCGTACTTCTGGCACTGGTGCCTTGCAGCATGTGCTACCTAATGCAAAGAAGAAAACTTGCAGGTATTAGTTTCTGTAAACATTGTTATGTACACATGTTATAAAGAACTTCACATTTTGACACTGCTTTTGCAAATTGAAATAATATTATCTGCATCAATCTTAATAGGTGAGAACCAAAAAATGATCCAAGATATGCTGAACATGATGAATTATAATAGACGTGCTAATGCTAATGGACTTCAAAATGATGGAAAGGGGGGACATGATTTAAGCGTATTTAAGTATGTATCTATAACAACCGCCACCTACAACTTCTCTGATGAAAATAAGCTAGGAGAAGGGGGTTTTGGACCTGTTTATAAGGTAAGGCTTTGAAATAATGCAAGTGAATCCTATATTATTATTTGAAAAGCTATATGGTACGTTATTACTTCATTTTCTTGTGGACTACTGAGAATATATAAAAAATTGATTTGGTGACATGTACTATTCAGGGGAAATTGGTGACCGGACAAGAAGTGGTAGTGAAGAGGCTTTCAAAATGTTCAGGCCAGGGAATATCAGAGTTTAAGAATGAGTTGATACTTATATATGAACTCCAGCATACAAACCTTGTTCAGCTCTTCGGATTTTGCATTCATGGTGAAGACGAGTACATGCCAAACAAAAGCTTGGATTACTTTTTATTTGGTTGTTCCTTTAATCCAACTACTTGCTTAATTCCATGAATCTATTTTCTTATAGAAATATATATATCTATTTGTTATCTGATAATTTAATGACATTGTACCAAATTCGACAGATTCAACCAGATGCCGGCAACTAGATTGGAACAAACGTTTCAGCATAATTAAAGGAGTTGCTCAAGGTTTGCTTTACTTGCACAAATATTCCAGAATGAGAGTAATTTATAGAGATTTGAAAGCAAGTAATGTTCTACTTGATGAAAGAATGAATCCCAAACTTTCTGATTTTGGAATGGCAAGGATTTTCACGAATGATGAACAAGAAGCAAATACTATGAAGATTGTTGGGACACGGTAAGCAAACATATGCAGTTCTGATATTTTGCTTTTGGTTATGCATTTGTGAATGTAGTTGCACTAATGAATATTTCTTCTCCATTTGATGTAGTGGTTATATGCCCCCCGAATATGTTATGGGGGGGGAACTTTTCCATAAAATCCGATGTTTATAGCTTCGGAGTGTTAATGCTTGAAATCTTAAGTGGAAAGAAAACTAACAGCTTCTACAATGATGATCGCGCCCTCAATTTAGTTGGCTATGTATGTCAAACAGATCTTTGTTCTTCTTGTAGGGGTGGAGACATTCAGTGATTCTAAAATTCTAAACGAATGTGATCTTGTTTCAGGCATGGGCGTTATGGAGAGAAGGTGCAGGACTAAGACTAGTGGATCCAAGACTTGGCGATTCATGTGATAAAAATCAGTTCTTGAGGTGCATCCATGTTGGTCTGCTTTGCGTGGAAGAAAATGTAGCCAGTCGACCCACGATGTTAGATGTGATATCTATGTTGTCCAATGAAAGCATGTCACTGCCAGTACCTACAAAACCAGCGTTCTGTACAGAAAGAAATGTGATCACAGCTGCTGTAGGTGGGAATGAACTGGGAATTGTTGCATCTGTAAATGGTATCTCCAATTCTGATTTTGATGGGCGTTAAATGTTCTACCAAGCCAATCGACATGCTTTTCTTGAAAAATCCAGGTGGGGATGGGCATAAGATGGTCGGTTATATATGTTTTCTTTCTTAAGAAAATGTAATCATGTATGTCATTGACAGTATTTTTAGTTGAACGATTTGTAATTTATTAATTCATCCGTGTACTCCTCATATTGAGTCTATTATAGTCATTTGGTTTCCAAGGGTCAATGATGGGAGAAATTTTTCAGTGCTACAGTAGAACTACGTGGTAATCTGATGTGGTGTGACGTCCTTATCCTATTTTAACACCTGTCTTCCTCTTAAAATAACTTGGAATCCCATGGCTCCATGCGACCATGCGAATCTTCCATAATACAATTGAAAGTCTAATTATCCCAATTCGTTTTGCCAAAAATTTAATCCCACTTCCAATCGAGCATCCAAATAAACAACATGTCTTGAATATGGTTGGTAGACATGAAACCTTGATCAAGGATGAGAAACCTGGACTAACTTTCAGGTGTCTATCCAGATGACCAGATGCATCCATCATATGAGAAATTAATAAAGATAAATTTGAGAAGCCTTGTCCAACTTCAACTGCGATTGGTTGGGTTTTCATTAATAAGTTTCACTTCCTTAATCCTAAATTCATGAATTTAATCAATCAATAGGATCATAAATTTTAATTTCAAGAACCCAGATTGAATTTGTGAGATTCAATTACTTATTGGAGGCTACGGAGGACGAGCTCGGTCTCCCAACGACGAACAATGGAGCTATGAGTGAGGAAAGGAAAATGGAGGCGGTCGATTTCACGACGACTCCTCCGATAGCTGCATTGGAGGGAATGCTTTGCAACTTCCAATTTTTGAGTTGATGGATCTTTTGAAAGTTACTCAAAGATACAACAAAATTAGACTTATTATCCTAGGAATTGTTCCACTCGCATAAAGTATAATTGATGAATATGCAAGAATATGGGTCATCATAGGTCGGCCCTACCCTAAATTTTAGGGCTTAGGGTCGGGCCGGGCTGGGCCTAGTCAAAATCAACAAAATTAGGGCCGGGTAGGGTAGGGTTGGGGCTTAAATATGTTAACCCTTACCAGCCCGAAAGGCCCGAGCCGCTAGAGCTGAAAGGGCCGGGTCGGGCTGGCCCTTTGAATAGGGCCAAAAATGGCCTTATTTTGTTGAACAAAAAGAAATAAATTATTTTTATCTTAAAATGTAGCTCAATAATTGTATACCAATTATTTTTGTTGATCATATTTAATACAAACATACACATGTATATATATATATATATATATATTGAAATTAACTTATAACATTATAAATATTAGTTAAGGTGGTTATATGTAATTACCTATGTGTCTAAATCTCCCAAAATTAATTGTTATTTAACAATGGAGACAAAAATTAAAGAAAATAAAGATTAGGACGTCAATTATAGAGAAGATATAAGTTGTATGTTATAGGGGAAAAAAGAAACATATTTAGAACAATAAGAAATTATTAGGGCTTAATTGGGCGAGCTTAAAGGGTCGGGTCGGGTCGGGCTTGGCCCTAACGGGCTCAAACGGGCTGGGCTTCATTTGCATGTGTCACGTCCCTGATTTTTAGCATAAATAAAAGTCGATATACAATCCAATAATTATATATGCGTGATCGCTCAGCCATTAATACCAAATACCTAGAAACATTTTCCCTTTCAACTTAATACATATTAATGTCCTGAACCCACTATGTAAATATTGACCCGCTCCATAGAGTCATATATTACATAAGCTTATGAATTAAATTGTCAACAACAAAATAAAAAGTAAATGCTCCTCAGAGCTTACTACAACGGAAGTTCAAATAACGGTAAAGTCATAAAATTAGCTTCCTACCATTAAGCTGCAAGCACGCTACCCCAACTTCAGCAACGATTTTCCTGACCTATAAGATAGCCCCTACACCATAGAATAGTGCACCAGGTTGCCATACAACAAACCCGGTAAGCTTGTGAAAGCTCGTATGAGTAACTCAAAACCAGCAACAGAAATACATGCTTAATGTCTCCCAAATCTGGCAGTTAAAAGCATATTTTAAAGCATCAACTATCAATTCCAAGCATTTCAATAGCATGTATCATAAGTCTGCCTAATGAGCATTTTGGCCTAACAAGGCGTATCTTGGAGAAATTGAGCCAATGTTAGTGACTCAAGCTATATATTGTTGACAAGTTTGAAATATATTATTTAGAGGCTAAATAAAGCCTACCTGTAAAATTATGGAAGATTATGCAAGCTGCAAAGAAAAGGTACGCTCATGCACATATTCATACTCCATGCAATTAAGGAATGCGCGAACGCGGAAGCATATGAAAAGAGGTCATGGGCTCCATCTGGGTAATCACATAAGTGGGCAGCTTCCTTCGCATGGTCGGCCATCAACCTATTTGCTAACAATAATCAAGGCTGCCATTCAATTAAGTAATATGGCATGAACATGGAGAAGCATTCAACTACATTTTATGGTGGCCAACATGGGATATGTCATTATGATTCCATTAATGCGTCGTCCAAGCCATCAGATAATGGTTAATTATCTACCCATCATGATTTGTTTAAGGCCAACCATTGTGGCCTGACGAAATATGCAACAAAGTAGCTTATATCATCATGATTCCATTAGTGCGCCGTCCAAGCCATCAGATAATTGTTAATTATCTACCCATCATGATTTGTTTAAGGCCAACCACGGTGGCCTAGCGAAATATGCAACAAAGTAGCCTATATATAGAGGCTACGACGAAGTAACAAGAGACAGTCAATTCATCAATTACTCTTTATGATTATCCAAGTCTTTCCGGAGCAACTCCTCTCCTTCTCTTACCAGTGACCACACTCCAATCCCAGACTCCTCAGGAGCCGACTGTTAGTGCTACCAAACCCTCTGTCAATGTGCTTCGATCCTAGTCTCATCGGGAGCCGACTGTAGTATCGCTATCACAACGGTTACGAAACCAGCAAAGCAAGGGTAACGCCCTCTCAAACCAACCAAGTTAAAGTCACGCTTTAGCAAGTTTTTCCCCACTTCCCAGTGATTTTCGCTCTGCTTGATCTACAACATTGAGTATTGATTATGTGATTTTGAACAAGGAGATAACATTCTAGCCAAGCTAAAATAAAAAGGCAGTGAAGCCTTAGCGAAGAACACTTTCATCATGCTCAAAGGAATTTCTCCTCACTCGGATCTTCCTTGAGAAGATTTCTCCTCACTCGAATTTCCCTTAAGCCAATCGATTGTGTGATTTTGAAGAAGCTTAGCAAAAGTTCTCAAGATGAGGCACAAAGAATCCCGCGATGAGGTTGGTGCTCTCCTCATCCACAATCCCTCAAAAGAAGTCAGGTCAAGGGACACCCCCGACAACCGCACCCAAACTGTGCTGGCACGCCCACGCATAAAAGAGACTGTTGACCAGCTGCAACAAAACTGAAGCCAAATAACATGCTCATATCTAAATTCAGCATTCAAAACCATGATCTTAGTCCAAAACAAAACCCTTCAAGTAATGTGTTGAAATCATATTTGATGCTCAAAGGCGAATTTCCAAATCACAATATCCAAAGTCATGGTAATGCAACTTAAAGAAGCAACTCACCCAAATGATAAGGAAAACAAGTCACACTTTGATTCCTTAAAACATAAAATAAAGGAGAATAACTCACACTTTGATTTCCTTTCAAATTGAAATAAAAGAAAGCAACTTACACCTTGGTTTCTTTTAAAACGAAACATAGAAAGCAACACACTCTTGGTTTTCTATCAGAATGTAACATAGAAAGCAACACACTCCTTGGTTTCTATCAAATTGTTAATAAGGAAAACAACTTGCACCTTGTTACCTTAAAAACTGTTAATAAGGAAAACAACTCACACAATGTTCCCTAAAAACACGTAATCTCATGAGTTAGATATAACCTTGTCATGTTAGCCCATGAATCACTAATGTGGCAGACAGACTAGAGTTCTAACTGAATTCGTAACTACTCGTCCGGCCAAAGACGTGATTACCTGATATTCTGCCCAAGGTCATAGACCTTCATTCCTCAAACTTTTCAGTCCCATAGAATAAAACATTAAAGAAGACGCACATGACTCAAAATGTTACACAAATAATTTGTTTTCCGAAAAGCCATAACCCAAAACAATAAATGAGCATAACCATGCATATTGTTTTCATACACAAATCTCAACACTTTTCAAAACAATCGAAATCAACATTTTCCATAATCATTTACTTTCCAAAAAGCCATAACACAAAACAATAAATGAGCATCATTCATGCATATTGTTTTCATACACAAATCTACTAAAGCATATATATTTCACGTAAATATATATACACACACATGTAGTCATTCGCTTAGGAATGCCTACTAATTAGCTATAACTTACAATCGAAAAACTAGGGAAAATCATTGTTAAACTTAAACTCATTTTCCTACCTGTGAACCGCAGTCCTATGAACCGTAGTCGATCAAGTTCATATTATTTCAAACAAATATCTTTTTCAAAACGATTCACGATTTATAAATTAAATCCAAATAATAAATAAATCCGTTCGTAAATGAACCTTGTGAGATTACTTACCTCAAAATTCCCACTGCATCTTCATACTACTAGACTACTTACAGAACGCTCTATGTTAAGTACCTAAGGAAGTACAGCCTTGATTCAGTCAATAAATCATAATTAAATAAAGTTCGAATACCCAAATCGAACTAAAATATCAAAGTGACGCCAGTTGAGCCGAAACCACTTCTGGGACCGTCCAAATTCTTCGGAATGCTTTTACGATCGATATGACAAAACCACAAGTCGATCGGATAGTCAGATCCTCACGGATCGATAACCAAAACTATCAAAATCATAATAACCCTAACATGATCGTACGATCTCCAAAAATTATATATTGTATATCGAAACGCTCGTATCGATGAGTAGATCGAAATCAAGAATATAAACTATCCCTGAGGTGGCCAGAAACCATTGAAAAACATCACTACAGTGACGGCGGTGCCGCCAATCCAAAGTCTAAATTTGGCAAAACTTTCAACATGAAAGTTCTTCATCTCAACTCCAGTTTCAACTTTTATAACTATAATAAAATCCAATTATGACAAGACCCACCCCGAGTTTCACCCTGAAACCCGAAGAACCCTGCGAGGCCTACCTTAGAAGGAATTCTACCAAGAATTTGGCAGAACTTTCCCCGAAAGTGGACTACTCACAACCTGTAAAACACACAAAACACTTCAAGCAAACCAACCTTATACTCTTAGAGCCACCTTGCTCCCCATTTACCATCAACTCCATTTTCACAAAACACAAAACTCAACTTAACAATACTAATCCCAAAGGTTATCAGAGCAATACTAATACACAAGGATATAAAAAGAAGAGTAAATGATCAAGATATCCTATAATGCGGAAGTAGTGACAATTATGCCTCAAATGCTATGTACGCCCGACCTCCACTAATTCGCTTGCAAACTGGGCATTTGAAACCGAATGGCCCAGGGGAAAGTAATTTAAAACACGTTAGAGTGAGTGGACAAAAATAAATAAATAAATAAGATAATTCAAATAAAAGTAAAGTTTTAATACTTTCCCACATGTTCATCATTTAAAAACCTTGATGCATGCAACATGAATAAAACATATTTCTCGCAACACAAAAATTCGTGAAAACATTCCAGCCCCGCTGGTCAAAAGAAATTGAGCTAGCCCCGCTAGCTGAAGGTATCAATCAAATATGGGAAAGAAGTTCTCACCATACAAATAATGGAGCCTCCCATGCTCGGGTCGGAGTGTCCCACACTCTGGAGCATCCCATGCTCTGCTATACTAACCCACGAACACACAGTAAGCAGAGAGGAGTACTAATAGGCTAGCTAGCAATAAATAATACGACCCATGTATGGTGGGTTAAAATCTATACGAAAACCGATAAATCAGTAAGGTTTCCCCAACCTCGCAACAAAACACGAGTATGAATCCCATCCATACTCGGAAAATCTCAAGAAAATACATATACTCCAATGACGTGACCCCGCATGCCAAAATATTCTCGAATTCATAAACCAATAGACAAGAAATAATGGATGAAATAATTCCATTGAAAATCCCATTTTCGAAAAATATTCCAGAAATCTCAATATCGACTAATAAAATATATTAATAAATTCCAGAAATCACATCGAAAAATAATTTGTCGAAAATCACTTAAATCATGACTTCAAATAAAAGCCATATATCAGAGATACTTATCGAAGGCTCAAAATCAATTTCCGAATCATAATTGAAAATAAATCATAATTAATCTCCGAAAATTTAATCATATTCCCGAAAACAAATAATAAATCCAAATCCGAGCATAATAGATTCGTATCTGAAATTCATATGGAAAAACAATGTCAAAATTATAATCTAAGGCAAAATATTATGCTCGATAATAAAATGATAAATAAATTATTATTTCGGGAAAAATAAATGCATGCATCATTCTTTAAAAATAAAAGTCCACTCACAGTACTATTTAGACATTCACACGTACGAGTTTCTTTATCGAGCAATAGCTCGGTACGTCGCCCTTGAAGTGCTCCAATTTTGCCGATGAACACAAACCTGGAAATCTCCAAACCCACAAATTTGGAAATCCTTTAAATTCACCTTCCAAACGTGGAAATTTCAGCTAGAAGTCTTGAGGGAAGATGATCAGTGACTCGAGGCGCTTCTAATAGAACCAATTTTACCGCCTCAGATAGCCGAAAACTGGAGAATTTAGCCGGAGAAGCAAACTGCTACAGTAACAATGATTGCATAAATTCGGGATTTTCCGGTCAAATCGCCGATACCCACTGGTACCACCGTGTAAAGGAGGAAGAGACGGTCCAAGGGTACTGGAATCACGTCAATCGGACGCCAGACGGCGAAGAAATTGGAAGAAGAAGAAGGGAGGGCGACGCGGGGGAAGAGGGAGAGGAGAAAGAGAGGGTCAGAGGGTAAGTTCTGAAATGGAAACTTATCTCGGTAAGTTTCCTTATATATAGAGAGTTATCATGAACAGTAACTTCACATTTTCATTTATAACTTTTACATACGAACTCCGATTTTTACGTACCACATATGCACGCGCTCGGTTTAATGTCCTATACAACTTTCGTGAAGGAAACTTTCTCAAGTTTTGATCCGATCAAAAGGTCAACTTTTAGGGCCATTAAAAGTACCGAAACGACAGTAAAAGTGAAGTAAAGGTCGTTTATCGTCTAAATGCCAAGTAAACCGGTAAATTTCAAGTTCGGGACGTTACAAATTATAAACGAATCGATCGAATTTTACCTTAGAACAAATCGAACCGATTAAAACCCTAGAACTTCAAAGCTTCGATTCGTCCTCTACAAGTGAAATCGTTCCAAGCTAATTTGGGAGAAGCATCTACGTCCTCTGGGCTCCAAAAGCCCTCAAGAACCACCAACTATGGTGGCCAAAATTGCCGACTCCGATCAAGGCGATTTCTTCCCCGATGAGGCTTTCTCTCTGCCTTGTAGCGCCTCCTACAACTCATATTTCACTTCGATTTCTTCTACAAACTTGTAAAGGAAGTTGAGACGAGAAAACTCCACTTTGTTTCACCTCAATCGATGGCCGAATGAGGAAGATATGGCCGGAAAATCAGAGAGGAAGAAATCTGGGCTCGGGTAGGAAGAGAGAAAAAATGGATTTTCGGGCAGATTTTAGAAAGTTATGTCATTCTTTGCAAAATCTGGAAATTTCTCATATTTATAGAATTTTCCTAATTTTCAATCGCTCATAACTTTTTCATACGAATTCCAATTCTCGCTTTCCACATACCCACGAACTCGTATCGACGTGCTCTACAACTTTCGTGAAGGAAGTTTTCGAAGATACCTAACGTATAAAAAGTCAACCTTTGCCCCCCCATAAAACCATACTTTTCGAATAAATAATTCGTCCGAAATACTTTCGCTCAATCCACGAGCTACGGAACCGTCCTATAACTAAAATTTAGATTTCAGAAAATCCTCAGAAAATAATAAATTTTCGGGGTATTACAACATGGCCCATACCCTACCCTATTTGAGAAAAGGTCGGGCCAGGTAGGGCTCCAGCCTTACCAACCGGGCAGGCTTAGGGCGGGTTTAGGGCGAAGGGCTAAATGATGACCCCTATGCAAGAAAATGAACATGCTTCAGAGCTCAGAGGCCACAGAACGAAGACCCATAAAGGTCTTTTCTGAAAAAAAAAAAAGACATAATTGAGTTTGTATTATATTTGTTGGAAACCAGCTGTCATATTATTATAGGGACGTCACACCACGTTAGATTGCCACGTGGTTCTACTATAACACTGAAAAATTTCTCCAATTATGGTAATGTTATAATATAATTAGTGTGACATACTGTGAAATTCTTTCAAAAAGTAATAAAAAAATTTAGTTTAGGCTCGCAAGTTTTTCATACTGAATTTTGATCCAAGGACAAAAATGAGGTGTAACCATTTTAAATCTACACTTCCAGAATTAAACAGTTCAATTACGTTGCCTAAAAGAGAACGGAAACATGATTAGGGAGTCGGGAGACATGATTCCATTGATGAACCGACGTCGTTCTGATGGTAATTGGGCCATTGGACTATATCTTACACCCAGGCCCAAATATAAAAGTACGCCCGAACAGAATCCAGCCACGTAATCAAGACCAAACCCAAAACGCAACGCAACGCACGCCGCAGGGAAATTTCAGAGGCTTTGGAAGAGACGGGGTCCTCAGATAGAAGAAACCAAACGAGAGAGAGAGAGAGAGATAGGCACAGTGAGAGCAATCGGAGAAGAAGCTCCACGGCGGCGTTGATCGGACGGTCCAGATCCCCCGGCTTCTGGATCTGACGACGACACAGCACCATGGCTTCCAAAGGTCCAAGGCCGAAGCTCGATCACGAACCCAGACCCAAGCGCCACAAGGTTGGCTTCCCGCTATCATATTCTTCATTTTTCTCTGAATTTTGAGTATTACAAAGCTTAGAGCAACATTAAAACCTCCACTTTTTTGCTTTCTGGATAAGAAAATTGGAGCTTTCCAGTTTTTGCTTCACTAATGTGCCCTACCAAACTTGTAGATAGTTAGGTTAGAATTAGTTTTGTGTTGTCTTCTCATTTCCTGAACTGATATTGCAGCACAGTGATTTTGAATTGTTAATTTTTATACGATTTTTAACCATAACTTTTTTTTTTTTTAATAGAGGAAAACATGAAAATTTTTGGTGCTGTTTGGTAAACAAAGTTCAGTGTGCTTTCTGGGAAGTCCGAATTCATAATTTTTTTTTTTTAATATGGAAAGAACAAGCCCTATGTCACTAGAAAAACTCATGTACTAGTTATATGTAAGTATTTAGAGCAACTGACTAAGGGTTCTACTGATTTTATAATTGGATTTCCTCGAAATGAAAAAGAGAAAAAGAAAAGAGAAATTAGGGAATGTGGCCACATACTGTGTGAACCTTCGATTTGTTATGAGGTTTATAATTGAGATTATGGACGTACATGGAGTGAGAAGTTGAAAAGGACGACTAAGTTGAAGTAGAGCAGCCTTTTATTGGAAATGTTTTGGCCGCAAATGCCATAACCATGTGAACGGATAACTAGGGATAGGAATGCGACAAATGATGAAGTGAAATCATAGCCACCTTTAGGTAATTAGTAAATTAACAATATTTGGGGAGACCTCTTGAACTTCTTACCCATTTCTTGTCTTACAAATATACAACATGCTAGTGTTGTCTTGAGAACAGTTTTAATTAGGGCCTATGTGTTTTGCAATGTTGATGATGTAAAATAGATCCCGGAATATTTACTGCTTATAAGCTTCAGTATGCTCTTATTTAGATTCTGGAGAGTCAAATTTGCCAGGTTATAGCTATAAAACTTCAGGAATAAGTGCTACTCCTTTGCATATCCAGTGTCTTATTTGAGTATTTTTAGTTTATTTTGAAAAAGAACTCTTATTGGAGTAGAGATGATGACATGGAGTGAGCAGTACTGGTTTACTTTGTGTAGGAAGGTGTATCTATTTTTCAATAGGAGTGTTGAGTGAAATGGTGTAAATTTGTTTGTTCAGTTTTCTCAAAGAAAGTTTCAGATGCTAAAAATATGTTAAAGCATATGTCTGTAATATGAATACATGTGTGTGCTCCTTGGTGATGATTATATCCTATATGCTGAAAACATTCTGTAGTTTGAATAGATTGTAGCAATCCTTCTGTTTATTCTCGACTCATTTTTGTACTAACATGAATGTGATAGGCCCTTGAAGTTGCGAATGAACCTCGACGGCCAAAAGCTCATTGGGACCATGTTTTAGAAGAGATGATCTGGCTGTCAAAGGTAGGCATCGGTAACTATGTATGCATTGAAGATTGGCAATTTCTGTAATAAGAATTTTTTTTTTTCATCTGCTTTTGTTATTTTTCTTTAGTTGCTATATTTTGAAACTTTTTGTATGCTATATATCTTTTTATTATTTCTCTGCTCATGTAACTAGTTGTTATCAGGACTTTGAGTCGGAGAGAAAATGGAAATTGGCTCAGGCAAAGAAGGTTGCTTTAAGAGCCAGCAAGGGCATGCTAGATCAGGCTACAAGGGGAGAAAAGAAAATGAAGGTACCGACTTTCCATCCCTGTTGCAAAAAAAAATATAGAAAAGCTTTTCATGTTACACAGTATGGGCCCATATAATTATCGACTGACATGTTAGATTTCCTCTGATATTTTTCAAAATTGTGAAATTTTATGATGATCAGGAAGAAGAGCAACGGATGAAAAAAGTTGCACTTAATATTGCAAAGGATGTGAAGAAATTCTGGCTGAAAATAGAAAAACTGGCAAGTTTATCATTGCTTAATTGACCTAGTCTGCAATCTGATTTGATTTTCTTTAATTCAGTAATTTGTGTATAAGTGCGCCTCTGACTGTACATGCTCTATACTGTAATCTAGGTGCTTTACAAACATCAGATGGAGCTTGATGAGAAAAAGAAAAAGGCGCTTGATAAACAGCTTGAGTTCCTTCTAGGTCAAACTGAGAGGTTAAGCATTTTCCTCCTTGGTTAATTGCTATATTCTGAAATTTTCGTTGTATGGTGCACATCTTTTTGATTTGTGCTATACTCCATTACTCCCTTTAGACTGAATTGGTACTCTGCTACATGAAACTTCCAGGTACTCAACAATGTTGGCAGAAAATCTTGCGGACAAGCCTGTGCAGCAATGTTCCACACAAGATCAACTGAGTATTGAAGGCACAGCTATGGGCGAAAATGATATTAGCAAATCAGCAGAATTGAATGTCGGTGAGTTGATTGTTGTATTTACACTGCTCTGATTTCACTTACCTAGGTGGCTTTCTTTTTCACTTTGTCAATGGAGGATGATTTACTTTGTCAATGGAGGATGATTTTATACCTTTTAAACAGAACCTCAATCAGATACAGCAGACGGTGATGATGATTATAATATGCAATCTGATGATGGATCAGTAAGTCTATTCTTCCCTTCTCTTTCCTTTGTTTGGAACTGAATTTGTTGGTAGGGATCATATTACTAATGGAAATCAAGTAAGGACTCTATGATGTTTTCCATGGTTGGATAATATCAAGGCAAAGAAGTAAGTTACAGATTTTCAACGTCTGCTCTGGAGAAACTGATAAATTTGCTTGTTTGAAGACATGGTGTGAGATTGGCTCCAAAAAATATTATTTATCAGACTAGGAATGATACGGTGCTATAAATAAGGGAATGAAATAGACCTTTGTGAATATAAATGAATAAATGCCGGCGTTTTAATTTCATAAGCTGTGTAGTATCTGCTGAGTGAATGGGAACTCGTGATACTAATTGGTTGTCTGTCAATCACAACATTCGCCACACTCCCCAGTACTTAGTATATTGAAGTAGATCTGTGTCACCCTTTGACACATGGATATCAGGCAAGGGTGAAAGAATCATAGTTGGTAGAGTGCACAATCAAAATATTGGATTATCCTGTGATGTAGTTCATCTGTGTGCTAAAAGGTGCAATTGAATTGTGTTGGGGAAACCTATGTAAAATCAAATGAAACCTTACCATGATGAAAAAACTTGCATACATTTTGGGGAAGAAATCTCTGATCACAAACAGGTCAGGAATCAGATACCATACAACCTTTGTTGTCAATGTTTTCAGCCTCAGTTTCTGTTAATTTGGGTTGAAATGTTATCAAGAGTATGCAGCTATCTGTAAAGTTATATGACCTGAATGTCTACTACCAAAATTTGTAATTTATTAAGCATGTTTACAATGGCTGCCTTTCTCCTTTGCATTGATGAGGTAGACTGTTACCCTATGTGAATTTAGAAAATGCATTGATTCTGCTCTTTATATGTAGTTTCTATTTTTAAAAGATGTTTTCCTGCATGGTGATGCTGTTTAGGGAGATGATGAAAACACAATTGAGGAAGATGAAGCTCTTTTTACTAAAGAAGAAAGACGGGAAGAATTGGCTGCTTTACAGGATGAAGTGGATGTTCCACTCGAGGATCTACTCAAACAATATGCTAGAAAGAAAGGTGAGTGGCTATGGTTTTGCACCAAGTATACTTTATTGATTTGGGCTTTTTCGCTAAATATGGTCTGGAACATTTTGGAATAAAATTGATAGGGAGGTAGGTCTATGTGATAGCTTGGTTTCCCAGGATTCATAATTGGAAATGGAGTAAAGCTTATCTTCAACCATGTACCTTACTAGTTCCAACGTACGATTTGGTTTTTAAAGATTTAAAGCTAATTACAATGGCTATTTCCATTCTCTTTCTGCTGTTTCAGAGATAGGGAGTTCGATTTGTCACCGGTTTTACAAAAAGTCTCAGATTTAGGTATACAGATAGTAATCATGATCTTTTAACAAATATTTTCTGACATGTGGACTTCAGTTAACACAGAAAGTAGTCAAGAAAAGGATGAAGATGTTGCAGAGATGACTTCTTCTGGGGAAGATGATGGTATATTTCCTGAAAAGGGTGAAGATGACACTGAAATGACCTCAGGGGGGAAAGATCATAGTATGAGTTCAGAAAAGGGTGAAGATGGTGCAGAAGTCATGTCTGTGGGGGAAGATCATGATATGTGTCATAAAACGGGTGAAGTTGGCGCAGAAATGACCTCATTGAGTGAAGATCATGGTATGTGTATGCAGTTAATTTTAATATTTCAGGGTAAATCTTTTGATTATATCTTAGGAGGTGAGAGCATTTATGCAGGTGAACAAAACGATCTTCTTATAGCCAGTAAGACTGATAGAAGCAGCCCAGATGTTTTTACCGGTCGTCGTTGTGTAAGTTGTATGTGTTTATAGTTTTCACTGCTCAGTTCTGCAGCATCCGAAGGGTTTGGCATGATAGATATTTTTCTGATTACAGGTTGGAAGTAATGGTGTGCCTATTTCAGAAACCCATTCATCCGAAATTAAGATTGGTGAAGCCAAAAATGTTTCAGAAGTGTCTCTGCAGTCTGCCAAAGGAAATATGCCCTATGATTTTGATGATGAACATGTAAGAATTTAATTTCTTAGATTGTTAACTTCCATCTTTTTCTGTTTAGCGACATTCTTGTATATCAATGTGTTTTATCTGATTGGAACCTTCATGTCTGGTGAACTCATTTCTGATTTATCTCTTAGCATGGTATGTTGCGAACACCAATTACTTTGTAGCCTTGACACTTGTTATGTTAGTTAGACAATGTTATTGTGGATCTCAGATGTATGCATTTCCATTACTTTCCTTTTTTTTTTTTGGTTCTAATCTCTTTTCACCTATATGTTCTGTATTTCTATCACTTTCCTTTGTAATATGAAATTTGGCACGACCTTATTGTTATTGTGGATTTCAGATGTATGCATTTCCATTACTTTCCTTTTTTTGGTTCTAATCTCTTTTCACCTATATGTTTTGTATTTCTATCTCTTTCCTTTCTAATATGAAATTTGGCACGACCTTATTGTTGACTTTTTCTCAAATTTTGTAGGAGGATGGTGACTTCATTCTTGCTGCTGGAGAAGAAAAGGTGGGAATGGTGAAAACAACATTCTTGTTCTCATGTCTTTGGTTCTCTTCTGGTTTGATATATCTTACTCAGTTTCCAGTCTGATATTGTAGTTTACTGACTTGCTACCTTTGCTTAAAGTAGGTGGCTGGTATTAAAATACTTCATATCTAGTCTCTCGAACGAGATTTATGATTCTTGCTTTTCATAATAAATAATGATAGAACTTGTTGGAGAGAGTGGATATAGAGCAATATGTTCTTTTCTTTTGTAATTTTTTTTTTGAATTGAATATTGTGGTTTTTGTTGTGTAGATAGTAAGTGGTCTTCATATTGCTAACTCCAACAGCCTTTTTTTACTGATTTGAACTCGATACCCAGGATGATGAGACAACCTTATTAGAGGAGGAGGAATTGGCAAAAGCAGATACCAATCATCCCATGGATGAGGTATGGAGTCAAAGCCTAAATACGTTTTATGTGCACATCGGACTATTGGTAAAATCATTCGGCTTATATACTTTGTCAAGTTGCTGATCTTTCCTATGCCTTGCTGCTTTCTTCAGATTGCATTACTGCAGAAGGAGAGTGAAATACCGTTAGAGGAATTGCTTGCAAGGTATAAAAAGGTATGGGTTTATTATGTGCTTATGCGGTTTATTATGTGCTTCTGCTTATTTGTTAGTTGTTCACATCACATTTGATTTTGTTAAATCATCAACCTGTTTTCAGGATTTGAGCGGTGATGAAGTTGCAGATGGTGAATCTGAATATGGTTCTGCTTTATCAGAGGGATTTACGGATTCTCCATCTCTAGAAGATTCTGAACTGAAGCAACATGTTTCTATCAATGAAGATGTTGACTCTGGTGAACACCAGCCAGCTCTTGATTCTCCAACTGAAGAACATAGGGCTTCAGAAGGAGGAAGTGATAGTGAGAACAGAATTGAGGATGCAGCTGCTGCTGCAAGATCAGCACAGCCAACTGGAAACACCTTCTCCACAACAAAAGTCCGTACAAAGTTCCCCTTTCTTCTAAAGTTCCCTCTTCGTGAGTATCAGCATATTGGTTTGGATTGGCTTGTAACGATGTATGAGAAAAGGCTGAATGGGATTCTAGCCGACGAGATGGGGCTAGGGAAGACAATCATGACAATCGCTTTGCTTGCACACCTAGCCTGTGAAAAGGGCATATGGGGCCCTCATCTTATTGTGGTCCCAACCAGTGTAATGCTCAATTGGGAGACTGAGTTTCTAAAATGGTGCCCTGCTTTCAAAATCCTGACTTATTTTGGAAGTGCAAAAGAGCGCAAATTGAAGAGGCAAGGCTGGCTGAAACCAAACTCATTTCATGTCTGCATAACAACGTATAGACTGGTTATACAAGATTCAAAAGTCTTCAAGCGTAAGAAATGGAAATACTTGATTTTAGATGAAGCCCATCTGATTAAAAATTGGAAGTCGCAGAGATGGCAGACACTTTTGAACTTCAATTCCAAACGACGCATTTTGTTAACCGGTACACCTCTACAGAATGATCTCATGGAACTTTGGTCCCTAATGCATTTCTTGATGCCCCACATATTTCAGTCTCATCAGGAGTTCAAGGATTGGTTCAGTAATCCAATATCCGGGATGGTTGAGGGGCAAGAAAAAGTAAATAAAGAAGTTCTTGATCGTCTACATAATGTCCTCCGCCCATTCATTCTCCGCCGTTTGAAACGAGATGTGGAGAAACAGCTGCCTATGAAGCATGAGCATGTCATATACTGTAGACTTTCCAGGAGGCAACGCAACTTGTATGAAGACTTTATTGCTAGCTCAGAAACACAAGCAACTCTGGCAAGTACCAATTTTTTTGGCATGATAAGTATAATAATGCAACTTCGTAAAGTGTGCAATCATCCTGACTTATTTGAAGGTCGTCCAATTGTCAGTTCCTTTGATATGAATGGTATTTACATGCAACTGAGTTCTTCAATATGTTCAATGCTTTCGCCTGGACCATTTTCTGTGGTAGACCTTAAGGGATTGGGGTTTTTATTTACTCATCTAGATTTTTCAATGTCTTCTTGGGAGAATGATGAAGTTAAAGCTCTTGCTACCCCATCTGGTTTAATTAAAGAGCGTGTTACCCGGATTCATCTTGAAGATATTGGTGGATTTAAACATCGTAAACATCACAAGAAGATGCATGGTATGAATATCTTCGAAGACATCCAGAAGGCACTTATGGAGGAGAGACTAAGGCAAGCTAAAGAACATGCTGCAGCCGTTGCATGGTGGAATTCCTTGAGGTGTGATAGAAAACCTATATACTCAACGAGCCTGAGGGATCTTGTTACAGTTAGACATCCTGTTGTTGATATTGCTTATCACAAGGCTAACCCTGTGTCCTATAAGTACTCCTCAAAGCTTGCTGATATAGTTCTTTCACCAGTAGAACGCTTCCAGAAAACAATTGACCTGGTTGAAAGCTTCGTGTTTGCAATTCCAGCTGCACGAGCTGCCCCACCTGTATGCTGGTGCAGTAAATCTGAGAGTTCTGTGTTTCTGCAACCAACTTACAAGCAGAAATGCTCTGAAGTCTTGTCGCCACTTCTGTCACCATTTAGACCTGCAATTGTCCGTAGACAAGTATATTTTCCTGATAGGAGACTAATACAGTTTGACTGTGGTAAGTTGCAGCAGCTTGCAGTTTTGCTTAGGAAATTGAAGTCAGAAGGTCACAGAGCTTTGATATTCACTCAGATGACGAAGATGCTTGACGTCTTGGAGGCTTTCATCAATTTATATGGTTACACGTACATGCGTTTAGATGGATCCACTCCGCCTGAGGAGAGGCAGACTTTAATGCAGCGGTTTAACACAAACCCAAAATTTTTTCTTTTCATATTGTCAACTCGTAGTGGAGGTGTTGGTATTAACCTAGTTGGGGCAGATACAGTTATCTTTTATGATAGTGACTGGAATCCTGCTATGGACCAACAAGCTCAAGATCGTTGCCACCGGATTGGACAGACACGAGAAGTTCATATTTATCGATTGATCAGTCAGAGCACCATTGAAGAAAACATTTTGAAGAAAGCAAATCAGAAGCGGACTCTTGACAATCTAGTTATACAAAGTGGGGACTATAACACTGAATTCTTCAAAAAGCTTGATCCCATGGAGCTGTTTTCTGGTCATAGAGCGCTTCCCATTAAGAACATGCAAAAGGAGAAAAATCACAACACAACTGAAGTTTCTCTATCTAATGTGGACTTGGAAGCTGCCCTAAAGCATGCAGAAGATGAAGCAGATTATATGGCATTAAAGAAAGTTGAGCAGGAAGAAGCTGTGGACAACCAAGAATTTACTGAAGAAGCCATTGTGAGATTGGAAGATGATGAATTAGTGAATGAGGACGACATGAAGGTTGATGAACCCACAGATCAGGGGGCTTTGATGATGATGTCTTCAAACAAAGACAGCGGAATGATGTTGAATGGGAGTGATCCTAATGAAGAAAGAGCTCTCACTGGTGCTTGTAGGGAAGATGATGTGGACATGATGGCTGATGTCAAACAGATGGCTGCAGCTGCTGCTGCCGCAGGACAAGAGATCTCATCCTTTGGAAATCAGTTACGTCCGATAGATCATTATGCAATTCGTTTTCTAGAATTGTGGGACCCAATAATAGACAAGACAGCAGCAGAATCTCAAGTTAGATTTGAGGAGAGAGAGTGGGAACTGGACCGCATAGAAAAGTACAAGGAGGAAATGGAAGCTGAGATTGATGAAGATGAAGAACCTCTTGTATATGAAAGTAAGTACCTCATAGTTTTTTTTTTTTTTTTGGGTAGTAATTGGCTCTCTAATGAGCTTGTCACAAGGGCTACTTTGTGATATGTATCATGTGACTGGACCCCAATCTGCATAATTAGACAATTTTTTTATTCTCTAAAACTAATTCTTTCCACCAGGCTCTTATAAAATCTGACCAAAAAAAAAATAAAAAAATAAAGAAGGTTGTTCCTTCCTCCCAACGACATCTTTGACCATACTTCAATTTGTCAAAGCTCTCATTTGTTCGGTTGCCTGTTTACTTCATCATTTAGTGATATTGATTCATCTAGTATCTGTAAACCAATGCTTTAATTGTGTGCAATATGGTTAATTGTGTGCAATATGGTACTCATGTTGGAATGTAAGATCCATATAAGTGCATGTTTCAACATTAGACTAAACTTATATGTTGTCTTGTAGCATGGGATGCTGAATTTGCAACTGAGGCATATCGGCAGCAGGTTGAAGCCTTGACTCAACACCAGGTCAGTGGATGTTTTCAACATTTATATAGATTATACTTCTGACCATGTAATAATATATATGCTTGTGGAACTTTCAACAGTTGATGGAGGAACTGGAATATGAAGCCAAGGAGAAGGAAGATGAAGCAGATGAAAATCTTGATTCTCTGAGGTAAGCTGTCAACTTGTACCAGTCCAAAGTTTTTTCTTCTCTCGTTTTCTTGCAAGAAAACGCTTGTCTAACATCCACACACTCTCCCACAATACTGCCTGCATCTATAAAGATGTCTAGGACAACATTTGCAAAGATGCAAGTTGTGTGATTGTCTAACTGTTAAAATGAACAAATGAGGAGCCCTCTTATTTCATAGTAGTGATACTAACAAAATTTGGAATTGTGTTTTAGTTAAATAATCATTTGTTAGCCTATTGTTCTTGGTAGCAGGTATGGGATGCCAAGTGATCCTAAACCCAAGCATAAGAAGAAATCGAAGAAAGCAAAAT
Organism: Rosa persica; assembly: GCA_025331145.1. Taxonomy (NCBI): domain Eukaryota; kingdom Viridiplantae; phylum Streptophyta; class Magnoliopsida; order Rosales; family Rosaceae; genus Rosa; species Rosa persica. The sequence continues at coordinate 14,097,213 of WFKR01000005.1, forward strand.
TTAAATCTCTGAAGAAACGGTCTCTAGCTTCTGAACTGGAACCTGTTAAAGGAGAGCTGCAAGTGGAACCTATGTTCATAGATGAAGATCATCTCTCTAATGACATGTTTTCCTATTCGGATATTGAATCACCTCATTCAAGTGTGCAGAAAAAACGCAAGAAGGCTGAATCTAAACCAGCTGGTGAAGATAAGATTTCAAAGAAGAAGTCTAAGAAACTGAAGAAGTCTCATCTTGAAATCAGTACTTTAGAGTTTGATACTAGTGTCTCCTCAGTGCAGCATGTTGAAGCTTCAGAGTTAAAACCATGTGAGAGTGTGGTTGAATTCGAGCATAAACCAATTAGTAGAACCAAAATGGGAGGGAAAATATCCATCACTGCCATGCCTGTAAAGCGAGTTCTAATGATAAAACCAGAGAAGCTAAAGAAGGGAAACATTTGGTCTAGAGATTGTATTCCATCACCGGATTTTTGGTTATCACAGGAGGATGCAATTTTATGTGCTGTGGTGCATGAGTATGGCCCTTATTGGAGCTTGGTGAGTGAGACGCTTTATGGTATGACTGCTGGTGGGTTTTATAGGGGGAGATATCGCCATCCAATTCATTGTTGTGAGAGGTTTAGGGAACTTATCCAAAGATATGTTTTTTCCGCTCCAGACAATCCTAATTTTGAAAAGGTCAACAATATAGGATCTGGAAAAGCTCTTTTAAGAGTAACAGAGGTACATCTTAGTTTTCTTTTGAAAGTTTTCTTTTACACTTGCTGAATTATACTGATGAATGTTTTGTTATCTTCATAGGCATTCATAATTTTTTGTAGATAGTCTGATGAAAAGTTGTGAATTATCATGGGTCTCCCAACATTATTAAAAAAATAGAAGGAATAAACAGGCAGCTCATCATCTTTCTTTTATGTCAGGAAAATATTCGAATGTTATTAAATGTTGCTGCCGAGCAGCCCAATACAGAATATTTGATTCAGAAACACTTCATTGCCCTGCTATCCTGTGTCTGGAAGATGGCATCTCACAAAGACGGGAGACAAAATCTCCCATCGTCTGGGAATGGTGTATATTTTGGTGGAAATTTTTTCAGTTCTTCCAACCAAATTTCTCGGACTGCAGTGAAGGAAAACACAGCAACCATGAAATTTACCAATTTTGGACAGGGTGCCAGGTTGATAGCAGCTGCACTTAATGATGCCAGCAGCAGGCGAGGGGATGAGTGTGTCATTTCTCCCAACCCTAGGAAAAAATCGTCAACTGATGCTGAGCAGTTGGATATAACTCTGGAGTTTCAGGCACAAAAGGATGACTCCACAGATCCATTTCCATCTGTTATCAATTTATCAATATCTGATATAGGCCCTCCATCAGAAAATAAAGCAATGGAACCGTATCTTCTCAGAGATTCCTGTAATGACTATTGCAAAAGCACCAGTGATGCAAATGTGGCTGAGAACCGTTTCAGGTAATGCGTCTTGCAACAGAGAATCTGACGCACTTGCTGTCATAGCCATTGTTCAAAATAAATATTTCTTATAGATGCAACCATGAGTACAATTTCTCTTGGATAAAAAATGAATGACTATTGCAACCTTGAATCCAAACACTACCCTTATACATGCAAAATAAACATCTATCATGTAGATGTTGTGTAAACAATTGCTTAGCGGTTTCTTAAGTACTGGGTGACTGCTAATATAATGTTCTGTCCTTGCAGGAATGCAACAAGAGCTTGTGATGAAGATACCATGGGGTGGGCTTCATCGACATTCCCGACATATGATGTCAGGTCTCGATCAGTGTCAAAGTTACCTTCCTCAGGAAAGCACAAGCTTGTCTTCTCCGATCCAGTTAGACCTTCAAAATCCAAGTTCAGAAAAAGTGCAGTAGAGCATGGTGAGATGCGTCACTTTCTGGCTGAGCATGTATTCCCACCCTTGCCAATAGCTGCACCGCTGAATCCCGGTCCAAGGTTTGACCTGAACCTACCTGTCAACGAGGATACTGAGACTGGTGATTTGGAAAGCACTTCCCATTCTCAGGTGGTTGAGTCTTCATTTGAAGAAAGCTTTGGAGTTCTCCCACATGAATATGTTCCTGAACTGCTTTCAGGCCTTGATGACTGTTCATTATCGCCAGAATATGATGACATTGCCTAGGGTAAACTGACGGCCACAACCACAGTAAGTTTTGTGCAAGGGTGGTTCTGATGAAGCACTTGCTATGGGTTGAGTGCTGATCTAATTTGGGCCTATCGACCATAGCAGCAGATGCATTTGGGGGATTTGATTCCTGTCGCATGCTGAGAACTAGTGGGATGATCAATCTGAGCAGTGCTATGAAAGTTCCAGGATCAGGGAAATTCAAGTTGTATTATAAAAATTTTGTAGTCAATTTTTAGTTTAGGGATCCGGGTATTTATTTAGGGCTTCCATTGAGACGTCTGTAGTTGTATGGGCATATTTTCTCCATGAGAAGTAGTGAATGAAATTAGTGCACGAGTAATATGAAAAGAGGTCACTGTCAAGCTTGGGTATTTGTTAGGGTTGAATGGATGTCAAGCTTGGGTATTTAAAATTTGTCTTGTGAAGTCTCGAGCAAGATGAATACTTACCAAAAAATGAAATTTAAACTAATTACACTACGTGTGAGCACAGAAACCATGCATTGTTATTGAAGTTGCAATTTGCATAGCATACATAACAAAGCTAGTGGTATGAAATAAAAACCTACTCAGAATCTCGTGATAATGGCAGGAACCTTGCATCCACATCAGGGTTCCGGTTACTTATCATTTTTCATATCTCTTTTAAATTTTGGGTAGCTCCTTCCGACAATGTGGTGGCATTGCCGACAAAAGTTTGTTGACACAAAATGCAATGTGTTCTTTTTAATTTTATTTTTTTGAGAGCAGTTTGCCAATGAATTTGCAAATGTGTGTGCTGACAAAAATTCGTTGGTAAAAGTGTGCCGGTTAGAGTGAATCTTTAATTATTATTATTATTATTTTTTTAAGAACTCGCCGATGAATATCTAATCAGCAAAGATGTGATCCTTTTACTTTATTTGATTACGGGCTTTTGTCGATGATTTATTTATTTATTTATTTATTTTTTTGAGGAACTCACTGATGAATATTTTATCAATAAAGATGTGATCCATTTACTTTATTTGATTAGGGGCTTTCGCCGATAATGGATGATTTGGCCTTCCAACAAGGTGCGTATCTAAGAATTGTGGGGCCGAATCTAAGAAAACATTGAAGCATTTGTAAAAGATAAAAAATTTAAAAATTTAAAAATTACATTGAAGCAACAAGAATTTTGTGTACTTGTGTACCTGTTACATGCTACGGGAATCTCAGAATCTTGTCTTCCGGTTAAAATGATTTTGGTAGTGTTATACAATACAACTTTAATGAACAATTTCATTTTTCCCATGGAGTACACATCCTACGAAGAGGAGAATAAGCATTAGTCCCTAGTATCATAAGCTGAAACCAAACTAGTGAGAAAACACAATTGAAGAAATAAGTTGTCCAATTTCTCGTTCCAATTGAAAAATAAAATGTCAAGTGATGATCATTTTTCTTCAGATACACAAATGTTAAGATGGTATACTACAGAGAACAAAATTCCATTTTGTCAAAATTTGGAAGAGCTGCAATTCTCATCTTTTTGTGAACTTTTTGGGCTTGACATCCTTCTGACCTAAATACTTTCCAATATCAACATCGTCCTCGCCTTCATTTCCTCCTCCCTTCCTCTTCTTGCTTCCTTTTTCTTTTAATTTCTGGAAAAGCCAAATGTAGATCACGTCAACAACAATAAAAAGCTGATTAATTATGTGGATTAATCAAGAGAGAAAAAAGATGTACCCAATGACCACCGGGATAACCTCTAACAATTAACAGTCACTGTAATTAACATCTAAGGATAGAAACTCGGGAAGAACATTACCGAGGTGGCCAATCTTTTGGCCTCTTTGACACGTTCTAAAAATTGAAGCACCTCCACTTCCTGAGCAGGAAATTCAGGTAACTTTTTGCCTAAAAATTAACAAACCATAAGCTTTCAAAACTCTCCGTTAGTGTCAAAACATACAAAGAAACTGGAGCCTACCGATAAGCTTTTCTATCTGTATATACCACTCCAACTCATACTGATTCACTAGTGAGATTGCTACCCCAGATCGTCCAGCACGAGCAGTCCTTCCTACTCGATGAATATAATCCTGCGACTCATTTGTAGTTAGAAAACCAGGCGACAGTATTTCAATGATACAAGTACTAAACAATATTTTTTTTTCTTCAACCATTTTTTCCTACCTAAATTGTTTTGAGGACGCATGATTTTCAAACTCATCATAACATGGAAAAAGGTTCAGAATACCAGGGAGATAAAATTTCAATAAAGTGGGAAAGAAATAACAATAATTCAATTCCACCAGTAGAATCCATGATACGTTGGGGAAAGGAAAGACAATAAGGCTGTATCAAAGACATTACTACTACTGTCACATGCTGGTGATAAGTTTCATAATTGTATTTGAGTGCAACAGAACGTGCTCTTAGTAATACCACTACTACAGAAACTAGGATAACTATGGAGTGGTATAATAAGGGGATCCAGATCTTCCCATTAAGTTACAAAATGCAGCTTCAAAGTATACGGTATAGTTGTTTTAAACAGCATCAACTCCTCAACTAAGTAGCAAACATATATTTTAAGACCCTGACACAAATGACAAACAACCAGTCCTACACTACATTAGCAAATAGAAAGCCTCACCTTAGAATTTGAGGGAATATCATAATTAATAACCATATCCACCGATGGAATATCCAATCCTCTACTTGCCACATCAGTGCAGATAAGTACATTACACTCTCCAGCTTTAAACATATTTAAGGCACCAAGTCTTTTTGACTGCCAAAAGGATGACACAAACAAGGTCAGATAACATCAACCAACTGAGTATGCTTCAAAATGAGTAAAGACTCACAAGTGTTAATTCAGTGTAACATACCTGGCTCATATGACCACTAATAGGGGTGGCTCTTATGCCAAGATTTCGAAGCATCGTAGCCAATAAGAGTGTTGCATCACATGTACGAGTAAAAACCATAGTTGTACATTGACACTTCTCGGTCAGAATATATACAAGATAACAGTCCTGTACGCACAAAAGTAGTGAACATGAGTTTATATCAAAGGGAGTTGGGCATTATACAACAACAAAACCGGCAGGAACTCCATGCACAAAGTAAAACTGCAAACCATAGTATATCTAGCATTACATCTGATTTACAGTCCACAGCATATTTCAAATGCTCAATACATGCTTGATATTTGCCTGTCTTTGCGGCACCATTGCTACCCTAAAACCACCATTCATGTCTGATTACAATAGTCACTCATGCCATTCCCCTCCCTAAGCACACACACTTTAGATCTAACTATCACTTCAGGATGTTCAGCAGATATATAAACAAGTCCACTTCAGTAGCTATAATTGCCAGAGGATTCACAAGTTCCTGACATCTGTTTGAATGTAGTGTTTTAGAATAGACATATTTATGTACTCTTGTGAGCAATTATTAGCAGCACGCTGACCCCTTATATACTTTACTTATGAACATGAGAGTGCATATGACATCTAAATGAGTACAGGCATATCATAAAGGATTAAAAATACTAAAACTAGAAGAATAACAAAAGGGAAAGAAACCTTGTGCTGGGATGGCAGAAAACGATACTGCTGCTTTAGTGTATCAACGGTAGAATATTTGGATGCTACTTCAATCTGAGATAACTCGAGAAATTAGGTTACAATTTGAGAGATTTGTGGAGAATGAACATGTTGCAGGCTCTCATCATACCTTCACAGGGTTCCTTAGACAAGCCCTTTGCAGCTTCTTGACCTGCAATTTTATAAGCGCAACTCTTTTAACTCATATAATAGCCAGTCAAGAGATTTTGGGTAAAATTTGTAAAACAAAAATATGTTCAAAAGATAACTTCTTCAAGGATGGTAAATGTCCAATCAACCTATCACTTTACAGTGCGTAATGTCCAGCATTTGATGGTACAAAAGGAAAATAATATCAGTAATACATCCACAACTGTAGATTCATTCAAATGGTTGAACCATACCTTTTTAGTCATGGTAGCAGAAAACAAATATGTTCTCCGTTCACGAGGGATGACTTTCAGAATGTCATCAAGTGTCTTTTCAAAGTCCTCATTAAGCAATCTGTCTGCCTCATCTAGAACCTGCTCAATTGAAAGTAAAAGATTTCTTAGCATTTCCAGAAGTATTGAGATATGGGATATCTGAGGTCATAAGAGAAGCAAGACAACTTGATTTAGGGCAAATGGGCTATCATAAATAACAATGTCAGTTTTCTTAACGGATGGGAAAGAAGGTGCGAGATCTAGTCTAGGAAAATGAAAACAGGCAATGACATAAAAATCCAGCAATAGTACAAATGTTTTCCATTGATATTTACCACCCTCTTGGTATTTACTTTCTTCTTTTAACAATCTTCCTCTGGTTCTAGTCTACATTGAATATGTTCATACCATCTATTCCATCTAAGTTGAAATTGCATCTACAGCAGAATAGTGAAAATCATCGGACCAATGAGATCTTACCAAATACTTCAACGTGCGAAGAGAAAATCCTTTTGTGTTGGATACATGATCCATGAGGCGTCCAGGTGTAGCAACCTTCAAGGGAATATAACAGTAAAAACAACAATAAGTACCTAACAAAGTTATCACAATTGTCAACTTACAGAAATTTCTATATCCTTTACGGATATTCCTATGTCGGCACAGAAATACCTACAGATCTATAACAAATTAAATTATGTTTTCTATCAAGAAAATATATCATATTTAAAAATTTATTTAAAAACGTTCATAGGATAATATAAGAACAACATAATAACAGACTTCATTAAACTATACCTTCATTATGAGAAATGCCTAAGTCAACAAACCAAGATTCTAAAAAGCCCAGACATCCAAGTAAACTATAGTACAGATGTTAAGGAAATCAAGCCTCGACTAGAAAAATAAAAACTTACAATAATGTGTGGCCTCTTTGCAAGCATAATAGTCTGTTGGACCATATCCACTCCTCCAACAAGCTGAAAGGATTAGGTAAACGAAGCTAAGCAGCATAAGCAATGATTACATATACATAAATCAATGAGAAACTATGATGCAACCATATTACTGGGTTAACTTCCACAGCTTTAGAAATGATAAGGTTATCATACGCTCTATAGATCTAATATAAAACCCCAAAACATAGAGCTCTAAATTGTTCATAACTGTTTGTCCTACATAAGAAAAAGCTACAGGATAGAACTTGAGCCACTACAAACCAACCACAAGAAGCCAACAACACCACGCACTGAACCAAATACAAGAAAAAACATGCAAACAACTAATATATAAGCACTTGAAGCAATTAAAGTTATGCACACAATTTGATTTCATTTTCCGGTGAACTACAGAACTAGAAAAAATACACTAAAGAACCACCCATGTGCCACAACCTAGAGAGTACACACACTAGCAGAAGATTGCTTGCATCAGAAAAGCATTAAGATGAAACAAGGTCAGATACTTAACGCAAAGCTAAATCGGGTTGTATAGACATCTACAAGGTACATCCATTTTATTCAATCAATAAAAGCACATACAACCCTGAGATACAACACTATAAACATGAAATGCTCACCACTGCAGACTTGGCACCAAACTCATACCCCAAAGCTTCAAACTGCTCAGAAATCTGAATTGCAAGCTCCCTGCAGATTATGCAAGTCACATTAATTTATAAAAAAAAAAAAAAAGCAAATGGGAATCTTTAAGCTGAGTACAATACCTAGTTGGGGCGAGAACGCAAGCAAAAAATGCATGCGGAGAATCAATGAGAGCTTGCAATATGGGAAGGGCAAAAGCAGCGGTTTTACCCGACCCGGTTTGGGCGAGTCCGATCAAGTCCTTTCCTTTAACACCAACAATCAATATTCACAATCAGTGACCACAAGGATCAATCCAACTCAATACTTGAATTGTAAAATTCGAACTCGAAAAACCGAAAAAATTGAATCTTTAGAGAAAAATGAAGGAGGGGAGATTGAGGGAACCTTCTAGGGCATGAGGGATTGCTTCGACTTGAATAGGGGTAGGGTTTAGCCAGTCCAGCTTGGCAACGGCGTCGACCAGTTGGTCGCAGAGCCCCAAGCTCTTGAAGGTCTTGACCTCGCCGTCTAGTTCGTCAGAGGCCATTGTCAAATCAATGGGTGTTGCAGAAGAAACGGCGCCGTTGAGCTTGTAGGAAGCTGGTGATTGGGTCGACGGCTTTGGCGGTGAGGGTTTAAGGGTTAAGGCGCAAAAGAGTTTGGGAATCAGAGGTTTAGGGGTTTGGGGCTCTACAGATATATCCTTACGTAGACTTCTCAACTTCCTTTCACCAAAAAATAAAAATAAAAATTTGGTTATTATTTTGATGATTTTTTTTTTTTTTTTTAAATCAATTCCTTTCATTCATCAACAAAATTACACATATGAATTCTCATGTGTCACTGTGGGTGAAACAGGATAATGATTGACACGAATTAAAATCTTGATTAGATTGTGTAAAAGAAAAATTACATAAATTATGACACTATGTATCGAAAATTATTCATAATTTAATTTTAGATTAACTTGTTTGTCTAAATCAATTCTTTTGTAATTAACGAATTTATATTTTTCACTCAGTTCTCGATTTTCAGTTAACATTTATATTAAGGGAGCTTCTATTCATACCTCCAAAGTTAATATTTGGACCTCTTCACTCAATAGACCTCCAACTTATTTTTAAAAATAACTAATTTGTTATCTACACCTCCTTAATTTTTCCACAATGCCCATCGTCCAATAAAATAAATTAAAGCTCTTTTTTTTTCCTTTTCAATTCATACCTCAAAAAATCAGTAGTTGGATTTCTTTCAAACTTTGAAGATTTCACAACTCTATTTTACCATAATACAATTAAGTTGAACAAAAAAAAAACATTTAGTTGGTAGTCGTCTCTCTCTCTCTCTCTCTCTCTCTTATTATCATTTGTAATTTTATAGAGGTTGTTTACAGCCTTGTACGTGTGAACTCTTTCAGGAAATTTTCAACGTTTTATGATCTTATGGAGGTTAGATAGCTTATGTTTCTTTTTGTTGAATCAATGCAATATAATGACTCTTTCTTCCCTTGTTAAATCTTCTTTCCACCTTCATTCTTGCTAACAATTCCACAATTTTTTGTTTCCTTATTTTTTATCACTTTCAAAGCTGAAACTCTTTTTTTATATGAAACCTATGTCCATTGATGGTGATCAACTGCAAAGTTTAGAAAATTTTAACAACAACATAGATAACATTTTTCGATGTATATTTAAATGTTCACGTTGGAGGAGAAAGTTTTCTCCAACTAAAGATTACTATTGTACGTAAAGGTAATAAGTTTTCTTTTTCTTCCCTCTTTTGTGTTTTTATTGGTAATTTGACATGAGTTAACAAAGTCAACTATTATTTGAAAAAAGATGGAGGTCCAAATAACAATTTTGGAGGTATGAATAGAAACTCCCTTATATTAATTGGTCGAAAGTACGAAATGTTAAAGTAGAAATTATCCTCTATTTCCAAAAAGCATTTATATTAAAGGAGATTCTAGTTGGACCTTCAAATTTAACATTTGAACCTTCATTTTTTTAATAAATTTTTATTAGATTTTATCAACTAATATGATTGAAAAACAAATAAGAACATAGAGAGAGAGAAAAAAAAACATATATTCTTCTTACCTCCACAACAAACTTCATCAATTTTTCTTTAGGGAGTGAAATTCATATTTTTTATTTTACAATCCACGTTTCATGTTTCAATTTAAATTACCACGTCAAAAAGAGAAGATTTATATTAATTGGTCCCAAGCCAAAAAAAATAAAAATAAAGACATGAATGAAATTAAAACCTGATGTCACTATTCCTCTACACAGCCAAGGTCCAAGTTTGATAGTGAAGCCTGAAGAAGCAAAACGCAGAGCTGGCTAGCTCCTGCAGAAAATTCTCAGCTCTCAGGCTCCAGCTTCCAATTCCAAACCCTACTTCTCACCTCCCCATTTTCACACGCAGAACCTACCTAAACCCAAAACTCATCTCCCTTCAATGCCTGGAACAACCCCAAAACCACGGCACCCATCCCCTTTCAGACCACCCCAATCCCGAAATCTCATGCTTCCCCCAGAAGGGTTTCTCCCAAATCACCCAGGAAACCTCCGGAAAATCCCTACACGCATTGTGCGTAAAGGGCATTGTGCCTCTCAGAGCGTTCTGCTCAAACACCTTGGTGAACTTGTACTCGAAATTTGGTCGTATTGAATACGCACGTAAGGTGTTCGATGATATTCCTGAGAGAAATGAAGCTTCTTGGAACACGATGATGTCGAGCTATGTGAGAGTGGGGTTGTATCCTGACTCGATTAGGTTCTTTTGTGAGATGGTTGGCTGTGGCGTTAGGCCGAGTGGGTTTGTCATTGCTAGTTTGGTTACTGCGTGTGATAAGTCTGGTTCTATGTTTTGTGAAGGAATGCAAGTCCATGGCTTTGTGGTGAAACTTGGGTTGTTGTGTGATGTGTTTGTGGGAACTTCTGTTTTGCATTTGTATGGGACCTATGGTGTTGTTTCGAATACTAGGAAGGTGTTCGAGGAGATGCCGGAGAAGAATGTGGTTACTTGGACTTCTTTGATTGTTGGGTATTCAAATGATGGAGATTTGGGAGAAGTAGTGAGTATATATAAGCGTATGAGGCGTGAAGGAGTGTGTTGCAATGATAATACTTTTGCTATAGTGTTTAGTACTTGTGGGGCGCTGGGGGATGAGTTATTGGGTCAACAAGTTCTTGGAGATGTTGTGAAACTTGGACTGCAGACTAGTGTTTCTGTGGCAAATTCGATCATATCCATGTATGGTAGCTTTGGTAATGTGGGCGAGGCGTGCTATGTATTTGATCACATGGATGAAAGGGACACAATCTCATGGAATTCAATTATTTCTGCTAATGTGCAAAATGGGCTTTGTGACGAATCATTACGGTATTTTCATCTTATGCGGCATGTTAATAAAGAAGTGAATTCTATAACAGTTTCGACATTGTTGGGAGTCTGCGGTTCCACAGATAATCTGAAGTGGGGCAGGGGAATTCATCTACTAGTGGTGAAACTGGGGATGGAATCAAATGTTTGTGTTGGCAATACTCTTTTAAGTATGTATTCTGAGGCCGGAAGATCTGAAGATGCTGAGTCAGTTTTCAAAAGAATGATAGAGAAGGATATAATCTCATGGAACTCCATGTTAGCATGCTATGTTCAGAATGAGGAGTCCCAAAATGCCCTCAAACATTTTGCTGAAATGCTTCGGACAAGAAAATCAATAAATTATGTGACTTTAACAAGTGCATTATCCGCCTGTTCAAATCCAGAATTTGTGGTTGAAGGAAAGATTCTTCATGCTGTAGCAGTCATTGCAGGCCTACTAGACAATCTGATAGCCGGAAATGCATTAGTTACCATGTATGGAAAGCTTAGTAAGATGCTTGAAGCAGCGAAGGTGCTGCAAACAATGCCCAAGCGAGATGAAGTTACTTGGAATTCTCTCATCGGTAGCTATGCTGAAAACAAAGAACCAGATGAGGTAATTACAGCTTTTAAACTCATGAGAAAAGAAGGAACTCCAGCAAACTACATTACAATAATTAATGTTCTCGGTGCTTTCCTGATTCCTAGTGATCTACTAAAACATGGGATGCCCATCCATGCATACATAGTTCTAACAGGATTTGAATCAGAAAAGTATGTGCAGAGTTCCCTTATTACGATGTATGCTAAGTGTGGTGATTTGAACTCAAGTAATTCCATATTTAGTGGACTAACCGTCAAGAACTCCATTGCATGGAATGCAATCATTGCTGCAAATGCTAGCCATGGCCTTGAGGAAGCTTTGAAACTTGCTTTGATGATGAGAAGAGCTGGAATGGACTTTGATCAGTTCAGCTTATCTATCGCACTTTCTGTTAGTGCAGACCTGGCTATGCTGGTAGAAGGTCAGCAGCTTCATGGCCTGATAGTTAAGCTTGGTTTTGACACAGACCATTATATTACAAATGCTGCGATGGATATGTATGGAAAATGTGGGGAGATGGAAGATGTTCTGAAGATACTTCCCTCACCAACCATTAGGTCACGATTATCATGGAACATCATGATATCATCGTTTGCCAAACATGGGTGTTTCAAGAAGGCTAGGGAAAGCTTTCATGAAATGGTAAGTCTGGGTGTGAAACCTGACCATGTCACCTTTGTCTCACTTCTCTCTGCGTGCAGTCATGGGGGTCTCGTGGATGATGGTCTTGCATACTATAATGCAATGACTACAGAATTCGGTGTCCCACCAGCAATAGAACATTGTGTGTGCGTAATTGATCTTCTTGGGCGATCAGGAAGGCTTTCTGAGGCTGAAAACTTTATTAAAGAAATGCCAGTCCCTCCAAATGACCTTGTGTGGCGGAGCTTGTTGGCTGCATGTAAAATTCATCGCAATTTGGAGTTAGGGAGGAAAGCAGCAGACCATCTTCTTGAGTTAGATCCATCAGACGATTCAGCTTATGTTCTTTTCTCAAATGTTTGTGCAAGTACTGGAAGATGGGAGGAAGTAGAGAATGTAAGGAGGCAAATGGGATCGAGAAATATAACGAAAAAGCCAGCATGTAGTTGGGTCAAGTCGAAAAGTGAGGTGAGTAAATTCGGGATGGGAGAAAAGTCCCACCCACAGACGGAGCAGATTTATGCCAAGTTGGGAGAGCTTATGAAGATGATAAGAGAAGCAGGCTATGTTCCTGATACAAGCTACTCCCTGCAAGATACCGATGAAGAACAGAAGGAGCAAAATCTTTGGAACCACAGTGAGAGAATTGCCCTTGCTTTCGGGTTGATCAGTACTCCAGAAGGTTCACCTGTTAAGGTCTTCAAGAATCTTCGAGTCTGTGGGGATTGCCATTCTATGTACAAGCATGTTAGTGCAGCAGTTGGGCGGAAAATCATATTGAGGGATCCATACCGGTTTCACCATTTCAGTGATGGCAAGTGTTCTTGTTCTGACTATTGGTGAGGTCAAGAGGAGCTACCTAAAGATCCTCAAATACACAGTACCCAGTACCCAGATAAAGGGATCAAGGCTACTTTGATACTAGGCATAGGATAGGTTCCAAATCCCATATCTTCTACATCTATTGGGATAGCATAACTTGGTTGAGTCTAGTTAGCCGTTTAGGGTAGGAGAATGCCAATATGCCATTTCCATCCAGAATAAATTTTAGGATCAGAAATTGATATAGCATATTTACCAAGCTAAATTACAGTGCTTTACAATGAATTTTCTAATCCTTAACATGAGGTCCCTTTTAAATTTCTTTATATCGATCACCCCATCAAAGAGATTTTATCCAATGATTTAATGTTATAAAGAAGGTTTTCATAAACGAGTTGGACTTCAGTTTCATTGACACACTAATTAATTAGGGTGGATTTGAAATTGTAAATCCCAGAAGACTAATACCTGGATAGGAAGATTGACAAAATCCTATTCAGAGCTAGCTAGACATGCCATTGAAAGAGTTGAACATGCCTATGGTTTCATTTGGAATCGTAATAGCATTTTGTAATTATTTGAATATTAGAATCAAACTTGGTAAAACGCAATCCAAATAGCATCAACCCTCCATTTAAGATAGATAACAACAATGGTCTCGACTGCATCTTGATATTACCTTACTTCTACCAGTTACAACTTACAAACGAAAGAATCATAAATGGATTTAAGCTACATGTTATATTGTGAGAAAAAGTATGTGAGCCATCCCTGGGTAGACATATACATGCTACGCAGAGCACAAGGGCAGAGATCCACTGCTAGTGTTGCTTTTCACCCCTTGATTTTCCAATTATGAGCAGACCGGGGTGCAGTTTCAATCCCCTCGTAGTATCTGGATTCAAGCTTTTTCTTGTTCCAAGCTTTCACAAAGTCTGAAAACAGTTGCCGTGCAGATTCTGCAGAAAGATCAGAGAAGAACACATCTTTCTCCTCTTTCAGCCACGTGGAGAACTCATTGTTCTTAGAGAAATAGTCATCACTGGACAGTTCTTGGATCTCAATCGTCTGAAAGAGAAAAGATAATTTTCTAAGTACCAGCTCCCAGAAAATCAATGGTCAGGAAACTAACAGATTATGCAGCGTAACCAACTAGATGTGTACCATTAACTATCAAGTACAAATATTTAAAACAGCACAGTAGTGTCTATATTGAAAACAATATGTAACTTTCTAAGAGTCAACACATTTTTACCAATTCATTGAACTAATGCTAGATAAAGTTTATTTTCACAGGAGATAGCCTTGATGCAGTAAAACAAGGGAGCAAACATTTGTGCATTACTGCATTTATAGAGAGAGTGTATCTCAGCCTTCCAATAAGTTGAACTCTAAACTGCAATGAGAAATGTTTCCACACAAGTCTGTCTATAATCTAGCTGACTGAATGAGACAAGATAACTGCTGCTTACTTGCAAGTTGCAAGAAAGAATAAACAAGAACAGTGGTAGCAAGATTGGTAAAAAGATTGTTTTCTAGGTTCTTTAACTGATAATCAGAAGTAGGCAACTAATGGAAACTATGTGTTGCTAGTCTTCCTGTTCCCACATTTTCTACATATTGCCCCGACACAATCTAAATTTTCAATGCTCTGGAGATAATACTAATTACCAATAAACACAAGAACACATCTAAACAATCAAAATTAAAGTGTTGCAGTCTTTAGAGAATCTGTGTAAATTTTAGACTAGCATCACATCATTACCTCTTAAAGTCACCTACTTGTTCAATAAATTGAGATCAGTTAAAGTATTCAAGAACTTATATTTGAGACTTTGTACTATTTTAACTTAAATATAATGACAGATCAATCTTCTTTGTAAGATCATGAAGTTTGATATTCGTTGCCTTGAAATTTAACAGGCACAGATATTATTCAATCATCAACAGTTCACAGATGGGAAAACAGAAAACACGAAAACCTTGATAGTTATTAGAAATAAGATAGCTTACCAAGCGGCGATGTTTACTTCTATGCTTATCCTTTGTCTTCTTTTCTGAGGCACGACAGGATGTCAATATCAGAATCAGTTTCGCAGACAAGAACGTCATCCTCAATAGGCTAAGAAATTAGTAATGCAAGTTTCTTGAAACCTAATCCGTCAAAAGTACATCATAAGGCAAATAATGTCATCCAGTCTAGTTAATCCCCTTGATTTTGTGTTTACTTTTCCATGTCAAAACAACTCGAGCTGAAAAGCTTTTAAATACCTCAAACAAAAGATGCATGTGATAACACAACACCCATGCCATTGCAATATTACACCTACTGGTGTGAATTGAAGCTAGGCTTCAATCATTCCTGAACTAGCAATCCTGAATGCCGACAGAATGTCCAGTATCCTTCCCAACTATGAGGTCGAAACAAATTGAACTGGACTCTTGTTAGGCCATCTTAAACTAGTGAATAAAATCAAAACAACATTCTCAATTTGTTCAAATTGAATACAATCTAAGCCTGAAAATTTATGTACTTTGAAAAGATGAAGTGCAATTTATAGGGGTATATATACCTTTATCAGAGTGTTTATGTGATCTTTTCTTGTCCTTCTTGTCACTCTTTCTGCTCTTTCTATCCTCATCTTCTACTGTTCTATGCCTCTTACCTTTCCCCTCATCTGTAATTCCACAATAACAACATGGAAAACAACTTGTAAGGAATAAAAAGCTCATTAGCCCAAGAAAACCCACTTCCATATCATAATGAAATTGGAAACAAGCTACTTCAATATGTTCTCCACAAAGTTATTTTCTTATTTGCTGGAAATTAAAATTTCGAGGCTTTCTCAGTCGGAAAATCAGAGAAACCAAATCCGCTGCTAACCCTAGCCCGATAGAGCTATTTTGACTCAATTGGAAATAACCAGAACAGCAAAAGCTACGAAATTGAGAGCTTTTATTAATATGCTTTTCACCCTAGTTCGTTTTTGCTTTGTTTTTTTAGAGTAAGCAAACTGGGAAAAGAGAGAGAAGTTAAAAGAGTACCTTGTGCAGGTGAAGAAGAGCTCCTTTTCCTACTCTTCTTCTTCTCCTCCGGTTTCCTGTCGCTTCCCATTTTGGCTCAACAAAATTGTTGTTGGGTTATTTGCTCTGGGCAACTGAATAGGTGCAACAAGTCTTCAATAAAAGGAATTAGCCGGAGGGGGGTCAGCACTTCTATAAGGAACGGACGAGTCGGACCCAAACGGGTTGTTCATCCTTTAAACGGTTGAACCGGTTAAGGGTTGTGGACTTAGAACTATATAAAATAAAAAAATCATGAACCAAACCGAAGCTAATTAGGTTTGATTATCTTTGATTTTGGTTTATAAATTCTGACAACTTCCGACCACACCTTAACTAATGTCGTTTAAGCTACTTAATTCAAATTATGAATCGAAAATTTAGAAGTTGGGTCTATCAGATGTATGAATGACAAGTTTGGAAGTATTAGAAACAAATCAAATGATCAAAGAATTTGAAGTAATGAAGTTGGGGGGGGGGGGGGAGATCATATAGTAAAATGGTTTGCATCATCCGGGCTCGTTTTACTTCTTTATGATTTCCAAGAAAATATCTAGCCCAAGTATAATGTATTTGGGCTACTTCTTCAATAGACATACTTGTACAAATTCTTTTCTTGTCTATTTCATTATGTACGATCAAATCATTTCTACAAGCAAAATTAATTAATTTAAAGATCGTTTTGTCATCTCATATTTAGATTGATTTGGACATGCCTTTACAAACCATCTCTAGTTATTTGCTCTAAAAGAGAAGAAAGATTTGTAAGAAATTGCGGTTGGATTGGTCCAACCAAGAAAGACATGAAATTTTTGGGCTTCGATATTTGATATGATCACAACTGTTCGTTTTTAAACTGATTTTCTAAAAGGTAGTTCTAGTTGGACTTCCAAATTTGATATTTTGACCTCCATCTTTTTTTAATTATCAATAGACTTTGTTATCTCACATGAAAAGACAAATAAGGACAAAGCGATAAAGAAGAAAAAGAAAACAAACACTCTTCTTACCTCCTCCATTAATATAACATTCAAGTCTTTTTTTCTTTAGAATTTCCTTATATTACCTATATAACTTTATAACTTACATATAATAATTAAGTGAAAATAATTAATTTCTATATATGGCCCCATAATTTAATACAAAAGTAAATTTAAAACAATATGATTTGGAATTTGCTTAAACTAAATTCATTGACTATTTTAGTGTAGTTATTACTAATTAAGATCCAATGTAAACATCTTTTAATTAGATTTAATCGATATTTATTTGATAACCAGAGTCTTTTCTAGAACCATCCATATTGCAAAAAAAAAAAAAAAAATTATGATATGGATTAACAGAAAAATCTTTGTAACTGTCTACTTGTTCGGCCCCTCCAAGAATCACTTTCTGGTTTCGTCATTGAAAGTACACCAAAAATGTTGGCAACTCACTCACAAAATTATTTTAGTTGTTCAAGGGTGTTTTGGTAAAATTAAGGAGGTGCATTTAGCTTTTTATGTATTCAAAAAAGTGGATGAGAGGTTTAATAAGTCGAGAGGTTCAAATATCAAATTTAAAGGTCCAACTAGAACCACCCGTTTCTAGATTCATCATTACAAAAAAAAAAAAAAAAAAAATTCAATCAATTTGACAAAACTCTCAATCTATTCTTATAGTTTGGGTTTGGTTTGTTGGATCGCCCATTACAAACCCAGCCCAAAAGGTTAATCGGATCGACCCGACTCGTTTCTAGAAACTGGTGTAACAAACTCTTCGCCCAAGGCAAACAGAACGCTCATTCTGTTTTTCATTTCCCGCTTCAACCCCCACACTCCCTCTCTCTCACTCTCACTCTCTCTCTCTCTCTCTCTCTCTCTCTCTGGCTCTCCTTCACAAACCGAAACGACGCCGTTGCAGACCTCACGAGCTCGCCGGCGCCGTTGAAGAAGAAGAAGAAGATGTTGTTCGAGACGAAAGCGTGGCTGGTCTTCGCCGTGGCGGTGATCATCTCTCTGCGAATCTCCTTGAAAAATCCGAGAACCGGCGAATCGAACATGAAGCCCTCTCTCTCTTCCTCCGACGAACCGCTCGTCGCTTTTGTTTCTCTCGCTTCTGGCGACGGCGGCCTAGACGACTTCTTCTCCGAGACGACGACGACGGACTTAACGTCGCAGAATCTCGAGTACGACTTCTACCGGAACACGTGTCCTCAAGCCGAGGGGATCGTGAGGTCGAAGATGGCTTGGATTTACGGGCAGCACAAGAACGCCTCGGCTCAGTTGCTTCGTCTCTTTTTCCATGACTGCTTCATCGGGGTATAAGAACTCAGATTCTGAAATGGCTTCAATTTCTGTTTTTAAGCATTGGAATTTAGGGATTTCTTGATTCTTTGGATTCTGTTCATCTAGGTAGTGATTGACCTAATGCGTCTTTTATGAACTGTTGTATTGTACATTGAAATTTGGGGATTTCTTGAGTCTTTGGTTATTTTATGAACTGCATAGTGTATACTATACTGTATGTTCGTTATGAAATTTGGGGACTTGAAGAAAATTGTGCTAGCTGTGATGGTTGTACTGATTATGGCTATTAATTGGTTCTGAGTTTTGTTGATTCCTGATATCCAAGGGTTTCTTGGTCTGGTGTCTCTTAAGTTCGTCATGAAATTGATGTGGGTTTTGTATGAAATGGGTATAAATTTCTTCAGTTATTCTGCTTTTCACAATTGAAATTACGGACTTCTTGATACTTAAATTCTATGGATATCCAAATGGATGTTTGTAAAAGATTGACCCTCTGTAATCAATATCATGCTCTTTGTGACCTGTTCTGGACCATTTGGACAGCAGGCTTATTCAATTGTATGGAAAGTTGTTTCCGGTTCTAGAGTAGACATCTTTACTTGCTAGCAGAGTTCGGAGCTCTAATCAAAATTCCCTGACCAGTACTATATTGTGTATATTTCTTATGAAACTTGAGTGTCGAAATTTACTTTGTAATAATGAATTCTAGTTGGTTCTGAAGATTATGGCGTCATAATCTCCAAATTAGGTTGTTTTGGTGGTCTGCTGAGTGCTGTGTTCTTTTTGTGTTTAACCTGATGCTTAGTGTGCATACATTATTTACTTCTTCAAGATTTATTTTGGGAACTGACCATGTTATGAATATTGTGGATTTTGTAATTTCCATCAGTTATACCTGTCGTTCTTATGTTGTGGACTTCTTGGATCAGGGGTGTGATGCTTCCGTTCTCTTGGATGACAGCAATGGGAATACAAACCATGCCATAGAGAAGCAGGCTATACCCAATAAGTCCTTGAAGGGCTTTGATAAAGTTGATCAGATCAAGGAGATGCTTGAAAATGAATGTCCAGGGGTGGTATCTTGTGCTGACATACTTACTCTCGCCACCAGAGATGCCATTGTTCTGGTCTGTCTACTGCTACTCTAAATCTTGAGATGCTCCTTTCACTGCTTTGTTTTCTGCAGTGTTATCTTTACTTGATTTTTCCTTGTATCTAAAATAGCTTTTTGAGGCAAAAATTTCCGGTTTCTCTCTTTCCTGCCTATTGTTATAAATACTATATTAATAGAGACAAATAAGAAACTGAACATATCACACATGTAGTTGCATTGATCTTTGTTTGATTTCAATCATACGAAAATTCAATAATACAGTATTTAAGATTTTCAGTTTCTCATACTTTTCCCCTAAGTTGCCTAGTACTTAAGATGATGGATGCATACCTCTTTCAGTTTTACTTTATTGCTTGTCTTGACTCAATTATCACACATTTAGTATTATTGGAATACCACATACATTAGTATGTAAGGTTTTGAATTTTCTCTTCCATTCTTCCTTAGTTCCTTGGAAATTCCCCTTCACATCAGAAAAGCTGTGTCGTTTCTGATGTGTTTGTAATATCTGAAATGGCAGGCTGGTGGCCCCTTCTATCCAATTTTGACCGGAAGAAGAGACAGTGCCCGCTCATTCTTTAATGAGGCGATGATGGGGATTCCAAGGCCAGATGACAACATCAATCAGACATTGCATCAGTTCTCACTGAGAGGTTTCGATGAGAGAGAAACAGTTGCTCTTTTAGGTAATCATTAGTTCTGTATTCCTTATGCTCTTGTTATTTGGTTTTGGAAATGTATCAGTTTAATCTATGAGTTGTTTTTTTTCAGGAGGGCACAACATTGGAAAGATAGGATGTGAGTTCATTATGTCACGCATCAACAACTTCAAGGGCACAGGGCACCCAGACCCAACTATTCCTCCTGAATTTCTCAGAGAGATGAAACTGAATTGCGAAGATGATAATAATGAGTCAACTAGTACTGCTGCTGCTGCATCTCCTTTGGTATCAAGGGGACTGAGTGAGAAGTTTACCACAGATGGGATGTCATACTATCAACAACTATCTTCATCGGTATCATCAGGGGCTGGTTTTGACAGTCACTATTACCAGAGCTTGCTGAGGGGAAGAGGACTCCTCTTTGCTGATCAGCAACTAATGGCTAATAAAAGGACTGCTCGATTGGTCGCAGCATATGCTTCAGATGATGGATCAGCCTTTCAAATGGACTTTGCCCGGGCAATGATGAAGATGTCAGATCTTAATGTTCTCACTGGATCCCAAGGTCAAGTCCGTTTTGACTGTTCTCTCCCCACCCAGAGTTCCTAACTGTCATACTCCCACGTTGAGGAAATCGAGGCTGTGCTGAAGATGACACATTTTTTAGGAGAACTTCTGTAAAATTGTACACCCTCTTGTTGTGTTGTACATCAGATAGTCTCAGGGTCTTAAGGTAAAAAAATAAAAACATGGTATTTGAGCAGCCAGCAGTCTTTCGTACGGGCATACCCTTTTGGGTTTAGTGAATTGTTAGTACATGCTATATAGGCTCTCTTTGGTTTTTGTGAATTCTAAAATGCCTACAAGTTTAATCAAGCTTACTCATTCTTTCCAAATTGACATTATTAATTGTGCACAAGAGGTATTATATATTGAATGCCTCAGGGTAATGTTGATCTTCAGACTGCCTCTATCGAGTCACCGAAACAAGCAGCTTACCTCCTCGATCAGTTGAGTACACTGGTAGCTCATATTGTAGTGCATATAAGCTGCTTATATGTATTTGCATACCAGGTACTTACTGGAAATGTTGGTGTTCCTGATTTTCCTACGTTTTCTAGGAATACGACTGCTTTGCTTACTAACGCCATACACAGACGTAAGAGCAACCCAGGTTTTCTAGGAATGCGACTGCTTTGCTTACTAACGCCATACACAAACGTAAAAGCAACCCATTAACCTTGTGTGTGTGTGTGTGTGTGTGTATATATATATATATATATATAGAGAGAGAGAGAGAGAGGTACAAAATTCTTCAAGGAAGATCAACAACATCCTGAAGCATTTGTTTGTTTCATTCCACCACGCACACTATTCCATCTCGTATCCTACACACTTCTTATTAGCCTAAGATTGATGAATCCGATTCAAAGAAAATATTCCACAGTGTTGATTTTGGAAAGATATATAGACTAAACTTGTGACTTAAGAGAGATTTTTTTTTTTTTTTTTTTTCACTCGGCAGCACAAAAGGGCTAAAGCAGTAAGTACAAAGGATTGAATTAAAGGTTTATCAGAGACTAAAGAATTTCTTCTCATGTACAACAAGAGGATGAAGAGTTTAATGAATTCAGTAACTAAAAAATATGTCAGCTCCATCACACCCCCTTGGTTTATACCTATACTGTTGGAGTGTGTCAATAACTGTTGACTGGGAGAGAACAGACCGATCGCACCTGACCTTGAGATCCAGTGAGGACACCAAGTGTTGACATCTTCGTCATTGCCTGGGCAAAGTCCATCCGAAATGCCGATCCATTATCTGAAGCAAATGCTGCGACCACTTGAGCTGTCATCCTATTAGCCATTAATTGCTGATCAGCAAAGAGGATTCCTCTTCCCCGCAACAAGTTCTGGTAATAGTGAGAGTCAAAAACTGCCCCAGATGATATGGACAAAGACGATTGAGATGCATCAGTATTACTGGTGGCCCTGTTAGCATTGTCTTGGCATTTTAGTTTCATCGTAGTGAGGAGATCAAGAGGTAAGGCTGGGTCTGGTTGCCCTGTCCCAGTGAAGTTGTTTACGCGTGACTGTATGAACTCACATCCTATCTTTCCAATGTTGTGCGCTCCTAATACAAAACAATTCAAAGATTAAAATGACTTACTTCAATCATAAGATTGAATGAGGAATAGAGGGTCAGTGAGCACCTAGAAGAGCAACTGTTTCTCTCCCACTGAAACCTCTACTTGAGAACAGATGCAATATATGAGTAATATTGTCATCAGGTTTTGGAATCTCCTCCAATGCCATGTCAAAGTAGGACTCGGTACTATCTCTTCTACCTGTCAAGACTGGATAATATGGGCCACCAGCCTGCCACAATTCGATATTACAACCACATCATCATGAAGACCGAGTTTCTGATGGAAAAGGGAAATCCTAAGGAACTACGAGAAGGAAAAGAAAAACTCATTAACACACCAGAATAATGCCATCTCTGGCGGCAAGAGCAAGTACATCGGCACAAGATACCACCCCTGGACAAACATTTTCGAGCTCCTCCTTGATCTGATCAATTTTATCAAATCCCTTCAAGGACCTATTTGGTGTAGCCTGCTTCTCTATAGAACGGTTTTTATCCCCATTACTGTCATCCAAGAGAACGGATGCATCACACCCCTGATTCAAGATGCCCCACAAGTCCACAACATTAAGAATGACAGATAAATAGCTGGATAGAAATTACAATATCCAAACTTGTTCATAGCTTGGACCAATTCCCAAAGAATAACAATGTTCACATCTTGATAATCACCAGTAAAAAACAGAAGAAGCTTAATACAATAGAAAGCTTCAGTCAAAGTAGCAAACTTCCGAATTCACCAAATCACAAAGGATCGATGAATTTCTTCCCCTGTTTTGGATTTGATGTACGTAGCTCTATGTAGTATTGGGTCATAGTTGGCTTTAAACACATATAATAACATTTACACCAAAACCAAGAAACCCTATTTGGAAACCAGGAATCGATAAAATTCAGAACCAATTTCAGAGATATCATTGCAGCTAACACGATTTCTTTCGGTCTCCATATACCAAATTCATAAGAAATACACAACATCCTACCGGTTTTGGAATTGAAAAGTCAATAAAACAGAACAAATTCAAATTAACAAAAATATTTATTCAGTTCAACCATACAAAATATAAAACAGGTCATAATGAGCATCGGATTAAACTACAGAAAAAGGCTAAATCCAACAAAGACCCGGATGAAAAACACAACACCCATTGGGAAAATCCAAACAATGAAGCTACATTTTAAGCATTTCAAGAGTCAAGAAATCCCGAAATTTCAAGAATCAATAAATCCCTAGATTTCAATGGTTAAGAGCAAAGCAATGGCAAAGTCATGAAGAATTTGAGTTCTATACCTCAATGAAGCAGTCATGGAAAAAGAGACGCAGCAACTGAGCCGAGACGTTCCTGTGCTGGCCGTAAATCCAAGCTAACTTCGACCTCACAATGGTCTCTGCCTGAGGACACGAGTTCCGATAGAAATCGTACTCCAGATTCCGCGACCCCTCATCCGTCGTCGTTTCGGTGTAGAACTCTTCTTGGCCTCCGTCGCTAGAATCCATAGATACCAGAGTGACCAGTGGCTCTTCGGACGCCGACGATGACTTCGCTGGCAAAGAAGAAGAAGAAGAAGAAGAGAGAAAAGGCTTCTCTCTCTCCGACTCAACTCTCGGTTTGCTCCGCGAAACCACCACCGAGAACAACACCACCGTCGCGAAGACCCACCTCGCCTTCACTGTGTCCAACATCTTCTTCTTCCTCTGCTTCTTCTTCTTCTTCCTGAGCTCGGAAACGGCGTCGTTTTGCGGGTCACGTTGAAGCGGGAAATGAGAAACAGAAGGGCGAAGAAGTTAGTTATAGACTTATAGTAGGTTCTAGACGCTTTGAGGAGAAACGAGCCGGGTCGACCCGACCGAGCCCAATATTTTTTAGGGTTAGGTTGGAGTTTAATGATTCTTCACTTGAAGAGCCCTTGCAATACATACAGTGTCAATTTTTTTTTATCCTTTATTTTTCTCTTCACACCCTTCTTCACACCCCACACCTCACTCACCCCTACCTAGCTACCTTCATAATAATCTAGCACCCCACACCTCCACGCCCCTCACCCCTACCTTCATACTACCCACATGTAGTATTCTTAGCCATCCCTCTATCACCTACTTTCATATTGTAATTCTTAGCCACCTCTTTCAAATGGTATTCTTAGCCGCCACCTCTATCACCTTCTTTCGGTTAAGATACTTGTTAATTCCAATGAAACGATATATTGTGTTCATTTAATATTGTATACCGATTTACGTTCTTGGATTTATATATAACTTGAATTGCTGTTATAATTGAAATTGCTAAGAATTATTGAAACTCTCTCATCTCATGGGTCATAAAATAAGACTTTTGAGACATAAAATAAACTTTTTGAGACATAAAATAAACCTTTTGAGGCATTATTGATACCAGTAGATCTCAATTGTCTTCACCTCATCTTTTTTTAAAACTTATGTTCATTTAATAGTGTACCAACTTATGTTCTGGGATATATATATATATATATATATCCAAAATTGCTGTTATGATTGGAATTGCAAAGGATTTTTTTCAATGGAAAAACCAATACGGATTGTATCAAACCACCTGATATGATAAGATTTGTCGAGTTGCCTAGTATGGAACCCCCATGTCTAGAGTTCGAGTCTCAACTCTCACCAGTTTGTGACCAGCAGGTTTGAGGGAACCTCAATTTGAGATTCAATTTACAAATCATTCATGAATTAATAGTTAAAGGTCTAGTTTGAACTGAATTTTTTCTTTTATGACTGAAAAATTAAAACCCTACCACAAATGCTAAACAAAGAAAAACTCTTTAAGTTCTTCAAATGAGAAAAGTTAAGTGAGGATACAAATTAAACAAGTGTCTTATCCTTTTCTTTTTCAATATTCATTGCTATTTTTTTTTTTTTTTTTGCATCTGTTTTTGTTTTCCCTGGTATGCCTTAGAAGATGACACTCTTGACTATTGTATTTCATTCTTTTTACTTTTCCCTAGTATGCCTTCGAAGATGCATGTCACTCTTGACTATTGTAATCTAAGTTCGGTCTGTTACAACTTTCTTCTCTAAAGTACAAAGAAGCCTTCAAACCCACCTAGATTGAAAAAGTCTCTACCTAGTAAAAGAAACATAAAAATATGACGACATTTTTTGTGCGCAAAGTGACGCAGTCGAAAGGTAACATGAGTTTACAAGCAATAAACCCTAAAAAGATAGTTCTGGAGTCCACCAGAGATAAAATAGAAAACTCTCAATTTGATTGATAATACGATGAAAGATAGGTTCTGCAGCCGTTTAAGGTTGCTTATATATGAGAAAAGAAACCCTACGACGACTAACAATGAAACCCTAAAGCCCACGAGTAAAAAACAAAACAAATCTAAAGCAAACTAGGAAACCGAAAATTCTAAAAAAATAGTAAATTGCAGTTTTGAGGCCCTAAACGACCCCAAAAGCCCTAAGAAGCCCCCACGTCGTGGCAAAGCGACGAGTTTTGTTCCTGGCGTGATTCCCTTTCCGGAAAGCTATAGCAATCACGAATCGGACACCGAATGCCAAAGTTGCAATAGTAACTTGGGTTTTCCTTTTCCTCTTTTTGCACGATCGAGCTGTTCTTCAATTCTTATTGCCATTCGTTCTACATCAGTCTCCTCCACCTCTGAAGAACTGGACCCCGAGTTCTCTTCAGGATAAAGAACATCATCCTCCTAAAACTCATGTAAATCAGCAACATTAAAGGTGTTAGAAATGCCCATTGAATCAGGAAGTGCAACAATATAAGCATTGTCGTTGATCTATCTTATTCAGCACCTTAAAAGGTCCATATTTTCTTGGCTTCAGCTTGTTGTAGGTACAAACATGAAACCTCTCCTTCCTTAGAAACACCATCACGTCATCACCCTTCTTCGATGCTTGTCAGCTGCAACTTTATACTTGGCATTAGTTTCTTCCAACTAGGCCTTAACTTCTTCTCTAACGGACTACACATCCCTAGCCATGCCCTCAGCAGCAACACTAACACCAGGAACTTTAGGAAGCTTAACTAAATCAACCACATGCCGAGGAACAGCAGTATAAACTAATGAGAATGGTGACTTCCCCATGGCACTATGCACAACACAGTTATAAGCAAACTCCACCTGGGGCAATGCATAATCCCGCTGTTTGGGCCGATCTCCACAAATGCTCCTGACCATGTTACCCAAAGTTCTGTTAGTAACCTTCATTTGCCCATCAATTTGAGGATGAGCTATGCTGCTACCATTCAAAGCTGTTCCAAACATTCTCCACAACGTAATCCAAAAGTGACTAAGGAACTTCGTGTCTCTATCAGAACTGTAACGCCCCGAATTTTGAATAACAAATTCAAATCCGAAACATGAATTAAACAACTTAATCAAATAAACGTCATGAATTTTTTTCATAAACAACCACACCTCACCCACTTAATATTACATAAACCAAATCCTCAAGTTACTTATTACAGCACACTCTCACCAAATAAAACAGTAAAGCTCAATGAGCATAATATACCTCATAATACAACGCTGTACATCAATACTATCACTGTAAACCGCACGATCACCACTCTGGTTCTCCTGACCTGTAGGATTATCCGCTACACTGTTTGAATAGTATACCAAGATTGCAACAACACAAAACCCGGTAAGCTTTTGAAAGCCGTATGAGTAAATTTAGAGATTGCACAATTTAAGTTAATAATAAAAACACATAAAGTAACTCCAAAATACATTGAAACATAAAGGAAAGAATACTCTCAAGACTCTCTTTTAAAACTCATACTGATGAGTCTTAAGTAACCTCAAGGTTACCCTCATAAGACCACTCAACATTTGGCAGACAGACTAGAGCTTTAACTGATCGCAACCACCAGCCCGACGCGAGAGCGTGGTTCACGATCATAATGCTATTAGCAACCACCAGCCCGGTACAAGAGCGTGGTTCACTGATAGTATGTCATGGTCACACTCGTGACCTATTGATCTCCACTGATCAAAATATTTACTGTTTCTTAAACAATAAAACTCAACACCTCTCTCAATATATCATTCTCGAAAAGTAATCATCCAAACAATAATAGCAACACAATCATGCATATTGTTTCCTCAACATAATCCATCAATAAATATATATCATCAGGTAAAATTGTAAATAATATATATACATAGACATTCACGCATGAATGCCTATCAATACCAACTATAGTTCACATGCATTAAAACAAAATTCAATTTATACTAAAATTCATTTTGTTACCTGTGAGCTGCAGCCCCCTATGAACCGTAGTCAATCAAGTTCATATTATTTCAAACAAATCTTTATTTTCTTAAAACAATTTCCAAACATTCACAATTCAATATAAATCACTAAATTTCGGTTCGTAAATGAACCATGTGCGATTTACTCACCTCTAGTCCAGCTGCGTCTTCTATCAATCAAAATCGCAATAATCCACTCAAACCATCAAGTACCTAATCAAGTATGGTCTTTGCTTACCAAACGAAACACGAAATAAACTTAAACGTCGATTCAACGGTCAGGTTCTAAAATAAAGACGATTCAACTGTCAGATCGAATTTAAAAGATGATTCAACGGTCAGATCCTCACGGATCGCCCTTGGAAACATCCTATCAAAATTATACGAAAATCCGACGAACGGATTTTCATGAATCGTCTCCCGAATCACTCTTTTACAATTATACGAAGATCCAACGGTCAGATCTTCGTCTATGACCACACAAAGTTATCGGGACAGTCATACGATCAACATATCAAAATTTGAAACAAAACCGATGGTATGATCTCCGCAGATCGTAAACCAAAGATAAAAAGTAAAAATCGTAAATAGTAACGTCAAAACGTAAATCCACTATTTATCAATTTTTTCTAAAATAACCTTTTAATATATTAAAACGCTCATACGGATGCATAGATCATCGCCTAGATAATAAAAACTCAAAATAAGGTCCAGCACGTCTCCACAAGCGACGGTCAGTGGGCGGTTAATGCCAGTCAATCACCTCTGATGAAAAAGTTGTCAACTAAAAACTTATTCAAAATGACAAGGAGATCAATTTTCATAACTGGAGCTAAGCGAGATTTAGTCTAGGTAGTCCTAGATCGAGCTTTGAAGTTGGATTAATCTCGTGCGTCTGATCAGATCCTAGATATGTTATGGGTCGTCAAAAATTTCAAACATTGACCTATCGCTCTACACTCCAAATCATCATGCAAGGAGGATATGAGGATGATTAGCAAGAGGAGGAGATCACGAAAATGGGGAGGATTTGCCCCATGCATCGTAGGAAAAAGGCAAATTCGGCCGGGTTGGATTTTGGGCACGGGGAGGCTTCGATCCAGGGCAGGGGGGGTCGGCAGGGCAAACCGAAGGCGGGGAGCAGCTGGGTGGGGAGTGGCGACCACGGGGAGGGTAGGGTCGTGGCCGGAGGAGGTGCGACGGCGCAGCTGGTGGCGGGTCGGATCGACGGCTCAGCAAAGAGGGGGGCTGCGCACGGAAGAGAGAGAGAGAGAGAGGCTGGGGAGCAAAATGTAAAATTCAAATTTTTTTCGTCCTTAATGAAAAAATCAGAATTTTTCCCTATTTATAGAAATTCTCAGATTTTCAAAAATTCAAAAGATATTCATACAAATTTTGAATATTACGTTCCACATATGCATGAGATCATATCGACGAGCTTTACAACTTTCATGAAGGAAGTTTTTTTCAAATTTTAAATGTATAAAAAGTCAATTTTTCGAGATCCCCTAAATAACGTTCGTTTTCGAGCTCTACAAGCTATAAAGTGCGCCATCTTGGAGAACCTGTCAACTACGACAAACACAGAATCCACACCCCTTTGGGTACGGGGTAATCCCAACACAAAGTTCATAGCAAGATCCTACCAAATATCTTCAGGAATAGGTAAAGGTAAATAAAGACCAGTATATTGGGATTGACCCTTAGAAACCTGGTAGGTGTAGCACTTCCTCACAATAGCTCCAACATCCTTCTTCTGCTGTGGCCAAAAATACCTCTCTTGAAGACTATCAATAGTTTTGTCTCGACCTAATGATGAACTAGGAATACATAGCCGATTGCCCTTGAATAAATAACCATCATTCACATGGAAATCTGCAACTGCATGATTGTTACTGGCTTACTGCACTTGGTCCAAATCTCCTTAAAATCAATGTCTTCCTCATACAATTCCTTCAAGAGTTCAAAACCCACAATCTCCTGGGCTAAAGTGACCAGCATGGAAGCCCTCCTACTCAAAGCATCCGCCACCCTATTAAGAGTACCAGATTTATGCTGAATCACAAAAGGAAATTTCTGCAAAAAACTCACCCACCTTGCATGCATCTTGTTCACAGCTTTCTGATTGTTAAGGTACTTCAAGGCTTGATGATCAGTGAACAACACAAACTCTCTCTGAATAAGGTAGTGCTCCCATTGCTTCAATGCTCGGAACACTGCATAAAATTTCTGATCATAAGTACTCCACTTTTAATGAGGTTCACTTAACTTTTCACTAAAGAATGCTACTAGCCTCTTTTCTTGTGACAACGCAGCACTACTCCCACGCCACTGGCATCACATTCAACCACGAACACCTTTTCAAAATTAGGAAGAGCAAGAACTGGTGCAGTACCAAGTTTCTCCTTGATTAAAGCAAATTTCTTCTCTTGTTCTTCTCCCCACTGGAATTTTCCTTTCTTCAAACACTTGGTAATAGGAGCAGTAATGGTACTAAAATTTCTCACAAATCTCCTATAGAAAGTAGCCAAACCATGGAAACTCCGCACCTCAGTAACTGTTTTTGGAGCT
Organism: Rosa persica; assembly: GCA_025331145.1. NCBI lineage: Eukaryota > Viridiplantae > Streptophyta > Magnoliopsida > Rosales > Rosaceae > Rosa > Rosa persica. Next base: position 14,127,535 of record WFKR01000005.1, read on the forward strand.
GGCCATTCTCTTATAGCTCGTACCTTCTCTTCATCAACCTAAATGCCTTCTTCTCTAACCACAAAACCCAGAAATAACAGCTTATTGGTATAGAAAGTACACTTCTTCAGGTTAATGTACAATTTATTTTTCCTGTAAAGCTCCCAAAACTTGCCTCAAATGTACAAGATGTTCTTCTTTAGTCCTGCTATATATCAATATATCATCAAAATACACCATAACAAAAGAACCAATAAAAGGACGAAGAACCTGGTTCATAAGCCTCATGTGCTAAGTGCATTAGACAACCTGAATGGCATCACCATCCACTTATATAAGCCATCCTTACTCTTAAAAGTTGTTTTCCACTCATCCCTGGCTTGATTGGAATCTGGTGGTTACCACTTCGATGATCTATTTTCGTGAACACCTTGGAACCCTCCAGCTCATCAAGCATGTCCTCTAAACGAGGAATATGAAATCTGTACTTCACAGTTATCTTATTTATGGCCCTGCTATCAACACACATCCGCCATTGATTGCCTTTCTTAGGAACAAGGAAGACTGGAACCGCACAAGGACTCATACTTTCACGAATGAACCCCTTCTTCAGCAAGTCCTTAATCAGCTCCCTCAAAATCTCATTCTCCTTGGGACTCATGCGATAATGGGGCAGATTTGGCAAATTAGCTCCTGGTACCAAATCAATCTGATGTTGAATATCCCTCATAGGTGGTAACTCGTTGCGCAGCTCATTTGAAATCAGCTCTTCAAACTCTCCCAACATATTCTTCACTTCCTTAGGGATCAACATATCCTCCCTTTCTACAGTCAACAACCCTTTAATCACCACTGGACATATAACTTCAGATTGTTTAAAGGTTTCCTCCATATCAAATTCATTACTAGATAAGGTCAGAAAACTCTCCCTTTTCTTTCTACCAGATTTCTCAAATTGATAATCAAGAGCCATGGCAATTGTATGACTATTCCACATAAACATCATCACATTATCTCTACCTCTATACGTCACATCCACATCATATTGCCAAGGTCACCCAAATAAAATATGACAAGCATCCATATCAATAATATCACACATAACCTCATCTTTATAATGCTTACCAATGGATATCGGTACTTTGCAGGACTCAGCAACTCGAACTTGTGGACCTTTCTTAACCCATCCCAGAGAATAAGGTGCATCATGAGGTTGTGTAGGTAACTTCAAATACTCCACCAGCTTCTTGGCTACAAAATCTTCACAACTCCCTTTATCCACAATCAGATTGCACACTTTGTTATTAATGGAACAAAGTGATATGAAAATATTTCACCGCTGCCCATCTTCTTTATGGGATATTAAGACCCTCTGTAACACAATATTAACCCTTTTAGGAGACTCCTCCACCGCAAACTCAACCCCTTCATATTCATCTTCTCGCCCAACTTCTTCGTCATCTTCATTATTATCATCCATATGGCAGCTTGTCTCCTCTCAGGACATACATTAGACCTATGGTCTGGCTTGTTGCATCTATAGTAGACTTCTGTTGTAGGTCTAGCATAAGGATTATTAGACCTCGGGTTTGGGGCCCTATTTTGAGAGCCAGTAAAACTGCTAGAACTGCCAGCCCCTTTAAAAGGAAGATTGGAAGCCCTAGGAGCACTCCCTGCATTCTGTGGTACGGCTTTACCCTTGTCAGTTAAGGCGTTCACTAATTTTGTGCTCCTTTGGTAGGTATATCTCTAGAAAGAAGAAGCTTGTGAAGGCTTCTCTAATATTTCTGCTTTCAATGCCAGGTTTGTAGCTTCTGTCACACTCCACACAGTTTGCAACCTAATCTTCTCTTGAATGGTAGGCTTCAACCCACTAATATAGCGAGCCACATTCTGACTTTTAGTTTCTCCTAGTTCATTACGCTCTGAATAACGTAAGAACTCAGCAATGTACTCAGCCACGGTCCTAGTACCCTAGACACAATCAATATACAACTTGTACAGAATCTACTAATAATCATCCGACAAGAATCTCTCCATCAGAAGCTGTTTCATTCTTCGCCACGTTTTAACCCCCTATTTCCTCTGCTTCTTCTGAGTATTCTGCAATTTATCCCACCAAACTGCTACAGTACTCTTCAAACGCCAGGCAACATGCTTAACTTGCTTGGGTTCAGGCACCTCCATAATCTCAAACAATCTGTCCACCTGAAGCTGCCAATCTAGATAATCTTTCGCGCCTAAGTTGCCTGAAAAGAAGGGAATTTCAGCCTTGACTTTGTAATCCTAATAAGCTTGTACTGGTTGTTCAGGTTGCACAACTTCTTCCTCGGAATCAAATTCTGAATTATTCTTAACAATATCACCATGTGGAGCCCTAATTTGCTGGCCTCCTTCCCCCCTTCTATTCCGATTGTTGTTGTTGTTGTTGTTGTTGTTGCTGTTACTCTCTCCCAACATTCCACGAATTTCTCCAATTTGAGTATTCACGGTGTTGAAGGCAGCGGTAAACGCTGCAGTAAGAGCATCAAGATCTGCTTTTGTAACTTCACCCATTGCTACTAAGGTAAATATGAGAGACAGGGAAGACCTGCTCTGATACCACCTGACGCAGTAGGAAGGTAACTTGGGTTTACAAGCAATAAACCATAAAACGATAGTTATGGAGTCCACTAGAGATAAAAGAGAAAACTTTCAATTTAATTGATAATACGATAAAAGATAGGTTCTGCAGCCATTTAAGGTTGCTTATATATGAGAAAAAAAACTGTAGGGCGGCTAACAATGAAACTCTAAAGCTCACGGATAAAAACAAAACAAATCCAAAACAAATTAGGAAACCGAAAATTCTAAAAAAATAGTAAATTGCAGTTTTGAGGCCCTAAACGACTCTGAAAGCCCGAAAAAGCCACCACGTCGTGTCAAAGCGACGAGTTTTGTTCTTGGAGTGATTCCTTTTCCGGAAAGCTATAGCAATCGCGAATCGGACACCGAATGCCAAAGTTGCAATAGTAACTTGAGTTTTCCTTTTTCTCTTTTTACACGATCGAGCTGTTCTTCAATTCTTATCGCCATTCGTTCTACATCACAATAGAGTATATATATACAATAGTCCACACTCACAGTGCACTACTACAATTTTATGCAACAACGACCTTTTATACGGCCTGAATTAAACAATCGGGGTGTCGGATATTGTGGCCCGATTGCTTATAAACGTGGATAATAAAAAATTAAAAACTCCATTTATTTTTCACATTGCTCATTAAAAATTCCTATTATAATTGTAGCAGGGGACCCTTCTCTCCTCTCTCAATTCCTTTTTATATTTGTAGCTACATACCCTTGTATCCTGACTCTCCTCTCATCTCTCTCTTCAGTGCCAAGATCTTCTCTTCTCCTCGGTACTCACCGAAATCATCATCCAATGAATCAATCCTTCAAATTGTTAAGCCTCAGCGCCTTGCTTTAGTTCTCAGCGAATCTAAAAATTTCTTCTAATCCAAGACTGAGTTTTGTGTTTTAGAGCTAGAGCCAAACAGCTAAATCACTGAAAATATGAGTACTACTGGATTCTCAGTATTCATTATCGTTTCAAGCTTTGTGTTTCTGTTCCTTCTGATCTTCAAGATCTTTCACACACAATGGTGGACTCCAACTCGCCTACAGAAACTGATGGGTCTGCAGGGAATCAAAGGCCCTTCTTATAGACTTGTCTATGGAAACGCCAAAGAAATCTTGAGCATGAAGAAGGAAGCCATGAGCAGAACCAAAAGTTTATCACACGACATAGTTCCTGTAGTTCAACCTCAGTATCACTCGTGGCTCAAGATATATGGTAAAAAATTATTAACTCAATCGATCTCAAATCTTCGTTATTTCTAATTAACGCAAGTGTTGTTGTGTTTTGTGACAGGGAAGATTTTTCTTCAGTGGTTAGGTACCGAAGCTCAGTTGGTAGTTATGGAACCGGAGTTGTGCAAAGAGATACTGAATAACAAAGACAAAGTTTATCTGCAAATGAAACAACAAGGGTTTGGGAAGAAACTGTTAGGAAACAGCCTCGCGACTTCTGAAGGAGAACAATGGCTAAAACTGCGAAAGCTGGCTAACCATGCCTTCCATAGAGAAAGCTTAAAAGTAAGCTTTAGTTATTCATCGCAATTATTGCAAAATAAGAGTACGTGTAGAGATAATTCTATAACTTAACTCTTTAATTATACGGAAAGGAGGACAGGAAACTTTGACAATATGCGGCGTACATGCAATTATCACTTTTAAAATTCAATTACTTCATTAAGAAACTATTTTTACTCTTGCTTACTTTAGAGAAGACTTTTTCTTAATTACCACATGAGTTGTTAAAGTCGGAGCATAAGTTGTCAAGTGTTCAAATTTTACAAGAAAAATGCGCATGACAACCTTATTTAGAAAATAATGAGTTGAAGGATATTTAGTTTACTACAATCAGATTTTTTTTGTACTAGAATATGGTTCCAGATATGCTAGCTAGTGCTGAGAAGATGGTGCAAAGGTGGCAAAAAAGCGAGGGCAAAGAGATCGAGATCTATCAAGAATTTAAGTTGTTTACTTCAGAAGTGATTTCCAGTACAGCATTTGGCAGCAGTTATTTAGAAGGGAAGAAAATTTTCGACATGTTGACGGATTTATCCTTGTTATTGGTCAAAAATTCTTTTAAGATCAGGCTTCCTGGTATCCGGTAACTTTCTTTAACTAATTAATGGCCATTGCATTTGAAGAAATGGTCCCAAAGAACCTATGTTTCTTGTAGTTGCTGGTTCTATCTTAGATTGATCAATATATATGTGATATGTGACTACTCTTTTTTTTTTTGTTTGAAAAGGTGACTACTCTTATATATTTGATATTTGGTTTGGACGGTACTAACTGTGCATGTTCCCATATGCTACGTGGCAGAGAACATTCAATGCAATATTGTAGGAGGATTATGTAGTAGGAGGATTATGTATGTTCCCATTTCTCATGTTTAATTCATTCCATATTGCAGAAAGCTTTTCAAAACTAGTGATGAAATCCAAGCAGAGAAGCTTGAGAAGGAAATACGCGACACGATACTGGAGATTGTAAAGAAAAGAGAAAACAAGGCAGTGACTCAGCAGGATGAACACAACTTTGGGGGTGATTTTCTTGGGTTACTTTTAAAGGCTCAACATGATGACAGTAATGACGGATATAGGATCACAATAGATGATATAATTGATCAATGCAAGGCATTGTACTTTGCTGGACAAGAAACCACTAATGGTTTGCTGGTTTGGACCGTCTTTCTTCTGGCACTCCATCAGGATTGGCAAGAGGAAGCAAGAAAAGAAGTCCTGCAATTATTCGGAAAACAGAATCCGAATTCCGATGGCATTTCCAGACTAAAAACTGTAAGAATGTCAGTAACTGTTACACTGACTGTGCAAGTGGTAGAAATGGTCATCAGTTAAATATGAAATCCTGATTTGTTTTCCGTCTCATTTTGTTTCGATCTTCTTAATGCAGATGAATATGATCATCAATGAGTCTCTAAGGTTATATCCTCCTGTTATTCAACTTGTAAAGAAAACTGAAAGGGAAAGTAGGCTTGGGAACTTGATTGTTCCTGCTGATATTGATTTGGTCATCCCAACTTTAGCACTTCACCATGACCCTCAAATATGGGGACAAGACGTGGAACTTTTCAAACCAGAGCGATTCTCAGAAGGGGTTGCTAAAGCTACTAAGGATAACATGACTGCATTCATACCCTTTGGAATGGGACCTAGAATTTGTGTGGGTTTCAACTTTGCCACCACTGAAACTAAGATTGCTCTGTCAATGATTCTGCAACGCTATGCCTTCACTCTTTCCCCAGGTTACATCCACGCTCCTCTTCATTTTCTTACTGTTCCCCCCCAGCATGGAGTTCAAGTAGTGCTGCACTCCCTGTGAAATGTTGAAGACGAGGCTTGCTCTCTATGCCTAGGATTCATGGAGTGGCTAAATAGATGGAGTCTTATAATAATGTATGTTAGTTGGTGTGCATGGTATCTAGGATCCATGGTTGGCTAGATACATGGTTCTCTCGTAATGAATAATGCTACAATGTATAAATAGCCACATAGCCAGCCTAGCTAGTACAAGGTTTGTGTACCTCACCTTATGTATTTGATTGAATCTACAGAATTTCCAGCAAGTTTGGTGCATAGAAGTTTCAGAAAATTAGGAGGTCTAAAAACAATCTCCCTCAATGAAAAATCTCACATTTTTTTTTCGCACATTTTTGTGTGCCAAACTTTAACTTGCTGAATAGCTATGTCAACTTGGTGCAGAAAATGTGTACTAACTTCTTGGTCCTTAGGGAATCAAATAACAGGAAGAAGAATATGACTGCTCTAACAAACCTCAATTGTTCTGTACTTTTTCAGTCAACAAGAGACCAAAGACCAAGACATGGACATTAAACAAAAATCAAATGCCCAAAATGGCATGATACCCTTTCGCATGTGTGAATAGCCCAAAAGCTTCTCCCACTTGCTGAAAATGGACTACTGCAATCAATATCTGAACGATATGGAATTTGTAGGTTCTGCATTAAGTGAATTAGGCACAACTGATCAACAAAAATCAGGCAGCAGAGGAGGCAGGATGTGGGGTCGAAGGAGATGCCAAGATGGCGATTTATCATTCAAATCGAAAAACCTCCACGCCGAGAGGAGGAGAAGGCAGAAGCTCGGTGATAGGCTACTAATACTGCGTTCACTAGTCCCAATAATTACAAATGCAAGTACTCGATGCCCTTAATGAGCTCACTTGAACTAGAAACCACCACATGCTAATTTCTAAGTTTTATATATGAGTGTGTGCGCGCGTGCGCGCGTTTGCTTGCTTTCCTTGCCTTGTTGTAGATGACTATAGAAACCATTATTGAGGATTCCATCACTTGCATTAAGGAGCTGCAGATAAATGTGAACATCTTACAAGAGCAGCTATTTGAGATGGAAGCATCAGCGCAAGAGGCGCTAGAGCTGAGGAAAAAATGAAGTTGATGCTGCAGAAGTGATGAAGATGTTTGGGATTCAGGTATAGACCAACTAATGATTCTGCATATTGTTGTATCCCTTGGAATATGGGAATACTTTTGCTTGTATGTAATGTTTACTATTGTTATTGTTGTGGTCAGATAGGGGTTAATGTGGCTCAGATTGATGGGAACAAACTTAGGTTAAAGACGATTATTGAGAGGAAAAGAGGTGGCTTCACTAAATTGGTGGAGGCAATGGTTGTTTCATCCATTCTAACAGTAGGTCATGAAAAACCGAAGTACATCTATTATATGCTGATGCTAAAGTTTAAATACAAATGCATATATATAGCCATAGTCTCGTAGATGGAATATACTTCGGTTGAAAGGTTCTACTACTTAAACTCATAACAAGCACTGAAACGAAGTTTGATGATTTCAGGTTTCCATTGTGACCCGCTTCAAGTCGAACAAACCAGGGAACTTATGTGCTAGAGATCGTTAACAGCATACAAATAGAGGAAATGGTAGTTTCATAATCTGAAGGTTTAGTGTTTAGTCATTGTGGGATTTGGCAATCACCGACATTATATGTGATATATGCGTCATCCTTATATAAATGTACCATTGTAATATTAAAGAAGTAACAAACTGTTAGTGAACCATCTGTAAATTCCCTGGCGACAAGAGAAAAACTCATTAACACACCAGAATAATGCCATCTCTGGCGGCAAAAGCAAGTACATCGGCACAAGATACCACCCCTGGACAAACGTTTTCGAGTTCCTCCTTGATCTAATCAATTTTATCGAATCCCTTCAAGGACCTATTTGGTGTAGCCTGCTTCTCTATAGAATGGTTTTTTATTGACTTGTGAGCCACGTTGTTGATATGCAAATCTTGGCACAGCAGCAAATCCTGGCAAATCCTGATATGAAGACAGAGGCAACAGCAAGTCTTCCTGCTGCAAATCTTGTGCAATAAATGTAGCCGTAGTTCTTTGACATATTGTATTTATCTTCACACTTAACTCTAGGCAATTTGTATATATACCCTCCATTTTGGAGAAGAACATAAAAAAAAGCAATTATACCAGATATCTCTTTGATTGACATGGTATCAGAGCAGTTTTGCTCTTGAGACCTTTCCCCATATTCCTTTGCCAGAAATAAGAGAAGAACTCTGTTCTTCATCTTCACTATATCTAATTCCGCTGCAAAATATCTTTCCAAATCTTACCATACCTGTACCTTTAAACACCAGAAATATTACCCTTACCCAAAGTTCTTCTGTTCTGATGAAGTAACAAACCCAAAGTTCTTCACCTGAGAAGACAAGATTACAATCAACCTACACCCAACAATCAACCCTAAGGCTGAGCAGTACAGGGATCCATACCTGTTCTTCACGAAAGCAGAAGCATCAAGCTAACATCGACCATCACTCCACCAGCTTCTTTGGCACCGAACTTGCTCTCACCTGCACAATGAAAAACTAATATTACTTTTTCTTTCTCATTACTTTTCCGTTCCCTTTCTTTCTCTCACCCACCGTCAACCTTTCTTTCTTTTTTCCAACTTTTTTTTTTTTTTCCTAACTAAGAGAAATTGAGACAGAAGATGAGTCTTCTATTTGATACATAAACATCCCTTTGTATTAGTACTCCGTCTCCCCTCTGGTGAAATCGTTACACAAAGAAAAAACAAGAAAACCAGTCTTCGTGCTCTCCCGACCGGACGTAGCCTCCGATTCTGCCACTGCGTCTCGGTCCGGGAGGGGAGTTTTGTTTCTCTAGTTTTTTTGCCTTCTTAGTTGGTACTGGTGTTTGGTGGAGGGTAGCAGGGGTCGGGTTGAAGAGCCATCATCGCCGACTTGGTTGCTCCGAGTGTTGGCAGGCCTTGTCGGGGCAAGACTGATGCGGCTTGGAGAGAGGATGGCGAGATCGGGATCTTTCCACCTTAGATCTGTTCAGGGATGTTCGGATCTGATTTAGCTCTTCATGGATCCAACCTGGGAAACAGTGGTTTTGAATGCGGTGACTCATCTTCTGGGCTTGGAGATGTTGGCGGAAGGCTGTGGATGTCGTCGGCGGCGGGCGGCACTTTGGGGTTGTCTCACGGCTTGGTATTGTGGTGGGTCGACGTTTTTCCTAGTGCGGTGGCGTGGTGGAGGTGGTTGTACTAGGTTATTGGTGGTGGAAGTGGCGGCCTGCAGGGTTGGTGTTTCGAGATGGGGTTTGAGGTTCTTGGGCCGGGTTTGCGTGTTGGGCCGCTGTCACTAGTGTTTCAGGGCTTGGTTTTTTGTTTTGTTTTACTGGTAATAAGTTGCCACCTAGTCTTGTGTCTGTGGTATTAGGTTTTAGTTGTTGGATTAAGGGTACTACAGGGTTTGGCAGAGACATCCTTCTTGGCCTTCTAGTGGGTTGCTCCGGTTCTGGTTTTGGATCAGCAAAAAAAGGTCTGCCTGTGGCATAGACGAGCATTAATGGCCTTCCAGTGGGGCATTTCCTGTCTGGTTTTGGGTCGGTGGCGATTACGTGTTGGAGCATTAATGAGTCGACGGTGTGTTGGGTGATGATGTTGGGTTTCTTTAGTCCCGGGTTTGACTGTCCAGCTTTCCCTTTTGGTCGGGTTCGAAGCAACGACAAGAGTTGACTTAATCGATCAATCGCTGATAAGGTGGACTCTGGGTGGGAGTTTGTGTTCTTGGCTGATGAGAGGTGAATTGTCAAAGTTTCTCTACTCCAACTCGTTTTGTTGTTTCTGCTATTTTGCTTAGTGCCAGTTTAGTATTTTTAGTTATTTCCTTTAGTAGGTGTAGTTGGTGGTTTGTGAAGTGCGATTGCAACAAGGTTGCACATCGTCTTGCAAAGGAAGCCTTAAGTTTAAGTCAACCTTTTGTGTGTTTAGAGTCGAGGTCTGATTGACTCCATCAGTGCGTCAGTATGGACTTCAATAGTAAAGTCTAAAGTGGGCAGAGTTTCAATTTGAAGCTCTTGATTCCATTCTCATTGTAATCTTCGTTCTTTAATGAAATTCTTTCCCGATCAAAAAAAAAAAAAGATCACTTTTTCTTGTCCCCATTACTTGTCCTTGTCTCCCATTATTTCTCCTTTTCCCTTTTTTTTTATTGTGAAAATAGTTTCTTTGTTTTCTTCTCCTCTCAACGAAAGAACCAAATAGTTGTCTTCTTATTCTTTCTTGTGTCTTAGAGCTCCACTGTCAAGAAAAAGAAAAAGAAAAAAAACTGTTGTGGTTTTTTCCATACTTTCTCCGGCCTGCTGTGCAACTCTCTTGATTAGTCGACACATCTTCTGTCTCAATTTTTCAGCATAATTAAGTTTTTCATAATGGCATTCTCTCAATTGTTCTGTAACTACTGCAAGAACTTTGGACACACTAAGGCAACATGTTACAAATTGGTTGGTTACCCATCTGGCTACTTTAACAATTTGAAATATGATGGTAAGATCTCTACATTGATTGTTCACAGAAATCGAGATAAAGTTGGTGTTGCTTTACAAATTACTGACTTTATTGGTGGAGATACTTAAATAATTAATTTAGGTGCCTCAGATCATATGACTTATGACAAATCCCGTTTTTCTAATTTGTCAACCCTGCCTGTGTCTAGTGTTATAAATGCTAATGGTGAGTCTTTCCCTGTAATGGGGATAGGTGGAATTCGAGTCACTCCTTCTTTAGAACTCCATGATGTTTTATATGTTCCAGCTTTATCTCATCATTTAATATCCGTACCACAATTAAGTACTCAGTCTAAGTGCTCGGTAACATTCTTCCTTATGTATGCCATTTTTCAGGATCTTCTCACTAGGGAAATAATTGGTTGAGGATATTTGAGTAGGAAACTGTTCCATCTTGATTGCATGTATGGTGGAGAGAAGCCAACAAGGACAACCCAAGCTGCTTTGACAACAAATTTTGGTCAAATTAATGAGGTATGGTTGTGGCATCGCCGACTTGGGCATCCTTCTTTTAGCAATATGAAAAAAACCATGCCTTCTTTGTTTATTGGGATAAATGAGTATACTTTTGAGATTATTCACTCTGATGTGTGGGAACCTTCCAGAGAACCCACTGTTTCTAGAATGCATTATTTTGTCTTGTTTATTGATGATTGCACTCGAGTATCATGGGTAGCATTACTTAAATCTAAGGATACTGTGTTTTTTGCTTTTCAAGCCTATCAAAAAATGATTCAAACACAGTTCAATGGTCATATCAAAGTTTTTCGTTCTGATAATGAGGGAGAGTTTGTTAATCATGATTTTCAGAATCATTTCAAGAACACGGTATAATCCATCAAACCACTTGTCCCCAAACACCTGAACAAAATGGTGTGTCTGAACGCAAAAATCATCACCTTTTAGACATAGCACGAGCATTGTTATTTGGTGCTCATATGCCTAAGTATCTGTGGGGTGAAGCAGTTCAGACCGCCGCATACCTTATTAATCGTCTTCCTTCCAGTGTTCTTCAGGGGCGTATTCCCCTTGAAGTCTTATCAACCCATGTTTCTATTCCTTCCTTCCATCCATAATCTTCTTGCCTATGTCTTTGGTTGTGTTGCCTTTGTCCACATACCCAAAAAACAGAGGTGAAAGTTGGATGCCCGAGCTTTCAAATGTGTATTTGCGGGTTATAGTTCTCATCAGAAGGGCTACAAGTGCTATCATCCATCTACTCGGAAGCTCTATGTTACAATGGATGTAACATTCTATGAGGGCATGTGTTAATTTTCCCCCAGCAACATTTCTCTTCAGAGGGAGAATGTGTTTTTTGACGACATGTTTGTTGGTGGAGCATTGAAGAAAAATCATGAGGATGAAGAAGATTGTGTTGACGTCCATGATTCGACTGGTCAAAGTATCCAAATCAACCAATCAATAACAGACCCAAAGGAACAAAGAAGTTTGATTGACCCGCCGAACTTATCCATCGACCAGTCAAATCTTAAGGAGGATAGTACTGACCAATCAGAAAATCAAGCTGAAGAACCTTTGACAGTGAATCCCCCTCCTCAACTATCCCTCACTTACCAAGATTTCCCAAGTTCTAAAGATCATCTAAAGGTACATTCTGAATCCATATCTGAGTCTAATAATAATGTTGAACCTACTATTGTTGAGTCTGCCCCAACCAAATATACCTTACCCAACCAGTCAACTCGTGGTCAACCTGCCAAGTATCTAAATATCCAGTTGCAAACTTTGTGTCAACTCATAGATTGTCAAAGTCATATAAATCTTTTGTGCATCAAATATCCTCTGTATCTGTACCTAATAAAGTGCAGGAGGCTTTGAGAGATCGAAAGTGGGCCAAGGCAATGGAGGAAGAAATGGAGGCATTAGACAAGGATCACACATGGGAGCTTGTATCCTCGTGGCAAAAATACTGTTGGGTGTAGATGGATTTTTACCGGGAAACATAATGCAGATGGCACAGTAAACATGTATAAGGTAAGGTTGGTGGCGAAGGGTTCACTCAGACATATGAGATTGACTATGATGAGACTTTTGCTCCAGTAGCCAAGATGAATACTGTTCAGTTGTTGTTGTCACTTGCAGCCAATCTGAATTGGCCACTTTAGCAATTTGATGTAAAAAATGCATTCCTTCATGAAGAGTTAACTGAGGAAGTATACATGAGTCTTCCTTCTGGGTATGCATCAAATACACATGCTGATGTTGTTTACAGATTGAAGAAATCCCTTTATGGACTTAAACAGTCACCCCGGGCATGGTTTGGCAGATTCACTCAGTCCATGAGACGCTATGGATACAAGCAGAGCAATTCAGACCACACCTTATTCTTCAAGCACCAGAAGGGGAAGATAACTGTGCTTATTATATATATGGATCATATGATAATAATAGGGGATGACTTGGTCGAAATTGGACGTCTTCAGAAGAAGTTGGCTTTTGAGTTTGAGATGAAGAATTTGGGAGACTTGAAGTACTTCTTGGGGATTGAAGTAGCTAGGGGGAGTGATGGCATCTTCTTATGTCAGTGAAAGTATGTGTTGGATCTCTTAGCAGAGACAGGCATGTTGGATTATTCTCCGATTGACACTTCGATCGAGCGAAATCATAAATTGGCAGAATATCCAGATCAGCTTCCAACTGATAAACCAAGATACCAGAGGTTAGTGGGACGTCTGATTTATTTATCACACACTAGACCTCATATTGTTTATGCAGTTAGTGTTGTGAGTCAGTTTATGCACAATCCAAGTGAACGGCATATGGAGGCAGTGGTAAGAATCTTGACGTACTTAAAGTCAGCACCAGGAAAAGGTTTAATGTTTTCTAAATGTCAGCACCTCGATGTTAGTGGGCATACTGATGCAGATTGGGCTGGTTCTATCACATACAGAAAATCTACATCTGGGTACTTCACCTTTGTGAGAGGAAACCTTATTACATGGAGAAGTAAGAAGCAAAAGGTTGTTGCAAGGTCAAGTGCCGAAGCTGAATATAGACGTATGACACATGGAGTGTGTGAACTTCTGTGGCTACGAAATTTACTACAAGATTTGGGTTTTAAGCCTCAGTTAGCGATGCAATTGCACTATGATAACAAAGCAGCTATTGACATATCACATAGGGTTAATGCTCATACACCCCAAATCCATCAATATACTTCTCATACATCTCACCAACTTATTTTCTTTCCCACTCACACAACATTTTTCACTTTTTCTCCCTACTTTTTAAAACCACTCTCTATTCATCCCACTAATACCTTTCTCTTTTTCTCTTACATATTATTTATTTTCTTTTGATAAAGCGTGGTGGGCCCATTTCTTGAAATTATCTGTTTAAATGTTAATTGCAGCTAAGCTTCATCCTCTGAACTCGAAGGTAAACAGTTAAAATTTAGGGTTAAATACTGTTTAGTCCTTGAACTTTTGACCATAAAACACTTCAGTCCCTGATCTTCTAATTTCACATGTTTAGTCCTGTACTTCAAAATTTCAGATCAATAGGTCCTTGCCGTCTAAAAATCACGGTAAAATGTCTATTATGCCCTCAGTTTTTTTTAATTAATTAATTAATCATTTTATTTTATTTTTTGGAAAAGGAATTTTTTTTCCCTTTCTTTTTTTCTGGTTATTTTTTTATGTTTTTTTTTCCTTTCTTTCTTTCTGTTTGAAAAAAAAAAGAATAAATAAAATAAAGAAAAAAGAATTAAAAAAAAGAGAAAGACATAAATTTATTTAAAAAAAAAAAAAAACTGAGGGCAGAATAGACATTTCACCGCAACTTTTAGACGGCAAGGACCTATTGGTCTGAAATTTTGAAGCACATGGACTAAACGTGTGAAATTAGAAGGTCAGGGACTGAAGTGTTTTATGGTCAAAAGCTCAAAAACTAAACAGTATTTAGCTCTAAAATTTATTATCCATAATTGCGCATTTAAATATTATTATGTCTAGATTAGATCTGGTTGCAAATTGTAGAAAATTTGAAAAAGAAATAGAAGAAGAAAGAGAAAAGCTGAAATAGACTCAGTTGAGTCACTCCTAATTACTGGGATAGAATATTCCTAGTACAAAACAGAATCTATAAGATCGAGAAAAATATAGAAAAACTAAAGTTCATGATCAACGAGGAACAAAAACTTCTTGATTATTTGAGCAATGGTTAGATCTGCACATCACTGATATCAAAGCTTGAAAAAGACTCAAAAGGAATCCCTAATGGGGACAATGTCTCAATTAATATTAGAGAAGTTGAACTCTCTACTGAAATCCTCTGATGAGAAACATTAGAACCTGCAAGAAGAGTTATCTAGATGTCAAACACATCTAGAAAAACTACCAGATATAATCTACCAATTAGAAAAATTGGAAAACAAAATAGATTATATCAAAGAACTTCCAAAAACGGAAGAAGAAAAGCTAACTAGTAGAAATATCGCTGAACAACAAAAAACATTGGATTCTATGAAAAATATACTGAAGGACAAGAAAGTACCTCTAGTAAAACCAAAGAAAGCTAATGGATTTAAACCATTAGAAAGACGAAAAAAAAATCTTGTTCCAAACATGATTTTCCTGGAACCATCTACTAGTTCAACTAGCATTCGGTATGAAAATCCGAAATATTCAGAAACTAGAGATGTCAAGATGATGAGTATCTTTGAAAAAAAAAAGGAGTACAGCTCCTAAATGCTGAAGAATTTGAATACAACGAAATTGAACAGGATGTAAAAAACTCTGCAATTCCAAAGCTAGATTTCAAACAAATCCACAAGAGGGAAACATTTGATCTGATGGACAGCCATCATTTCAAACTTCTAGAAATTACAACCCCTTCTACAGCAGGAGGAGAAACTGATCTCTTAATGGCCACTCCTTTAGAAGTTGCCAGAGCAAAGGCAAAAAACTATCAATTTATGCATATTGGAGCAGTCCAAGTTGGCATAAATCTGCTTGCTCGAGAAGGCATAAACTGTTCAGTTCTATGTGTTCTTCAAGACAATAGAGTGACAGACTTTCAAGCTAGTTTGCTGGGAACACTTGAGGCATCCTTATGCAATCAAGTAGCATATTTCAACTGCTTCCCAAACTTCACTACCAACTTAAAAGATGCAGCTCACTGTCTAAGAATCAGAGTCAAGACATATGACATATCTATGAAGAAGATATGCAAGAACTCTCAGTAGTATACAGAATATACTCTAGATTGATGAGTACCACAGTAGCCCCCAAGACAAGGATAACAAACATCCCAGGTCTTACTACTGGATTCCTCACCAATCAGAAAAACCATTCATAACAGATTCACAAGGTTACTTGGAATGAAGTAACTTTTCCAATTGAATGGAAATTATCTGGTCTGAGAAAACCACAAGAAAGTACAAAGGCTAAAGTCTTTGAAAGCAGAAAGACTGGAGAAATCAGTCTAACATTTAAAAATCACAGGAAAAGTGATACATGTCCTGAGAATATCAGGATAAACAAAAATCTTCTCAGAAGAAGCTACACCACTAGAGAACCTAGTACTAGTGGCACTAAATTCACTATTGAAGAACCAACAGACCCAATTACTGAATAAGGATTAGAAGCTGATCTAAATAGACCAGTAAACATGCTTAGAGCAGAAAAGCTCTATGATCTCTATGATGAAGCGGAATCTTGCGAAAATCCTGAACGATAAAAAAAACTAATCGAAGAAATGAAAATTTTCAAACCAGGAAAGGTTAGAAAAATCCTTCCTTATCAAGATGTTGAAATGGAAGATGGAGAAAGCTCCAGTTCCAAAACCTTCATTATTAGAGAAAAAGGGAAACTGAAACTCTCTGTACAGAAAGCTCCTACAGGCAGAAAAGAAGAAAGAATTCCCAAAAATTTATCCCAGAAGACAACATGCCTAGAGTGCCGATCACAAATTATGACATATGGTGAAGTCTAGACAAAGCTCTAGATAAAAGAAAAGCCATTGACCAATGGGTAGACAGCCTGATGATGGCCTCTGCTCTTATCCTTGGAAAATTTGAAGCACCAGATTTGCTGGTGTATTATGAAACTACTCTTACTGGAGTAGCAAAGAAATACTATCAGTATTTTAAAGAAACCGCCAGAGGAATAAGCTGGCTAGAAAAAATAAAAAATTCGAAATCTCCGTATGATTTTGCAACACCATTGTACGATCAATTATGTGGAGACCTCTCAAATCTGAGTGAAAAGGCTAAAGAAACGGCCAAATCAAATATCTATGCTCTCAAAATTTGTGACATGAGATATTTTGAAGAATACTTGAATGAATTTCAAGAATACTACTGTACAATAGGTGAACTAGAAAATACAGATCTAGTAAACCTATTACCTGAACCATAGAGAACAACTGTAAGAGAAAGCATAGCTGAAAAACCAATTAAAAGATTTTCAGTTGGAGGAATTACCGATAGAATCCGGCAATTACTGAAAGAATAATGCAAAGCTAATCTTAGAGCCAAAATGGCCAAGAAACAGCTCAAAGGAGTAGAAAACTTCTACTATGGAATATTAGATATGCCAATCAACTGGGGATGTCATGAATCCAAGTTTCAAAAAAAGAAACATTATTCGAAAAGGTTCAGAAGAACAATTGAACACAACAAAGATTGGAAGTTTAAGAAAAGCTCCAACTTCAAGAAACAAGAGGATGGAAATCCTAAGAAAAGATTCTTCAAGAAAAAGAAGAATAACCATCAGAATAAACAACCAGGCAAGCAAGCTTGCAGATACTGGTTATGTAAAGCTGAAGGGCACTATGCCGATGAATGTCTAGAAAAGGGTAAAAGATCTACTAAGGCTCTATTTGAAGAATACGAGCCCATAGTAGAAACAACATATATGAAAGGCTACGAAATAGCCTATTCTGATGAAGAAGATGACGGCAGGTCAGTATACCCTGTCTGGTCTGAAAAAAATCATCTGACTCTGAATCAGATTCTGAAGTAGAATACTTAGAATCCAGACAGATGAATGTTCTTAAAGTCAAAAACGGGGAAGAAAGCAAGACAGAAACAATAGTGTCTTCTTATCAGGTGAACCCTGGTACATTCGTTTGTGACTACTGCCTATGTCATGAAAAGAATGGACTTTCTATGTTCTGTGAAGAGTCAAAAAAGACTTATCACAAATAATGTTTCATAGCTGAAGCGAGAAGAAAAACTAAAAATGGCTTTATCAGCCAATTAGTAGAACAAGAATATGATGAATATCTCTCCGAACAAAAGGAGAAAAAAGTAGAAACTCTGTTCCAAGAAATTACGGAACCAGCCTCCTCAAAAGTAAGGAAGAAGAAATCGATAAAGAAAAAACGATGAAACTATAGAACTGGTTGAAATACCAGAAAATGTTCCAGAAGAATGTAAACCATTCATACCACAAGCTCAAGAAAACGAGCTTCAACAAACGAAAATCATCTCTACTAGAAGATACAGTAACTACATAGAGATTGGATTAAAATTCCCTGATCACAGGAAATACCATTTACATGCATTTGTAGATAATGGATCAGGACTCTCAGTTGCAAAGAGATTTGCAATTCCAGATGAACTCTGGAAAGAAGATAATAAAAGAGTAGCTACTAGTGTCCAATTTGATGGAAGCCACCTAGTCATGAAAAAAGTCGCTAAAGATGTTCACATCACCATTGGTGGTGGAACATTTATTATCAATACTCTTTGGCAATCTGAAGGTCAAGGATCAGATCTCTTGTTGGGAAATGATTTTCTTCTCCAACAAAGATTTATTCAAGATGAAGAAGCAATAGGCTTCAGAAAAGGAGATAGAAAGTTTTGGGCAGACAAACTTACCCCAGCTAAAATTGTGGTAGGCCCAAACTTTACTACTCAATATTAGAGATCGCAACGAGATAGTGGTGATCATAAGCCCTACAAGCCCAGATTTGAACCTGTGCTACAAATCAAACAACAAGAACAATTGCTTGTTGATGAATCTTCTAAAAAAGAAGAAGAAACTAGTGAAGATGAAGAAGCTAGTTTCATACATGAGCATAACCTCAATCACTTTCAGAATAAGCTTGAATCTCAGAAAATCCTTACTCTTGATAAAATCAAGAAAATATTCGAGCAGAATATTGATGTCGACCCTTAGAAATTTTGGGAAAAAGACCCAGTGGTCTGTGAATTAAGATTACATGATATGAATGCTATCTGTCATGTCAAAGTCATTCCTCACTACAAAGAGGTAGATAAAAAAGAATTCAAGAAAGATATAGAAGATCTCCTGAACAAGAGATTAATTCGACCTTCCACTAGCCCTCATCATGCTTCAACATTCTACGTGAGAAATCATGCAGAAAACCCTAGAGGGAAAGTTAGAATGGTGATTGACTACAGAGATGTCAACAAAAAGACTGTCAAAGCCGGCTATCAAATTGCCCAAGTAAGAGTCTTGATCAACCAGCTCAGAGGACCTAAAGTCTTTTCAAAATTTGATGCAAAGTCTGGTTTTTGGCAAGTCAAGATGCATCCAGACAGTGTTTCTCTAACTGCATTTGGGACACCACAAGGTCATTACGAATGGTTAGTCATGCCATTCGACTTAAAACAAGCCCCCTCGATATTCCAAAGGAAGATGGATGACATCTTCAAACATGTTGCTGAATTCTGCGTTGTCTACATTGATGACATCCTTATTTTCTCTAAAAACAAAGAAAAACACATGAAACACTTCCATGAGGTTGTAAAGCTGATCATTCGGCATGGAATCATCTTAGGAGAAAAGAAAATCTTCTTTATCCTAGATGAAGTTGATTTCCTTAGAATAAACATCAAGAATGGAGTAATAAAACTCCAACCACACATCCTTGAGAAGATCTGGAAGTTTCCAGATAGAATTCCTGATGCTAAGAATCTAGAAAGATTCTTAGGAGTCATCAACTATGGGAGAGATTTCATTCCCAAGATCTCGGGGTTAACAACAATGTTATCTCCCAAAACAAATTCCAAAAGAAAATGGAGCTTCACAGAAGATGATGAAAAATCATAAAGCAGATAAAAGCTATCTGCAAAAATCTCCCTCATCTCCAACAACCATAGGAAAATGATGAAATCATTCTCCAAACAGATGCCAGCGATAATTACTGGTCCGGTGTTGTTCTGGCAAAAACTCTAGGAACTAACATTGAAAAGATCTGTAAATTTTGTAGCTGCAAATTCAGCCCTGCAGAATTAAATTATCCTACTGAGGAAAAAGAAATTTTGGCTGTCAAGAAAACAATTTTAAATTCTCCAACTTTTCTTGGAAAACCTTTTACTATACACACTGATTGTGTTAGAGTAAAGAATTTCAAAAATTTCAAACTTGATAAAGCTGTTGATAGAGGAAGATTAGCAAACTGGTAATTATTCCTTAACCAATATGATTATAATGTTGAATTAATTGCAGGTAACAAGAACTATCTTCCAAACGCATTGACCAGAGAAATGACAATGTTCAGTCGAAGAGACGACGATGAAGGTCGCAATTCCAGAAATAGAAGAACTGGGAAAGAACATGAAGAAGCTGAGGAGTCAAAAGAAAAAAATCCTCAAAAGATTCTTGCTATGTCCAAAAGGACTAGCCACAACTGATCAATCCCAGGGTAAATGATTAACTAGCCCGGCAGACGATAAAGGCTCATCAAGACCGTTGAAGACTGTTGCTTTGCCAAAAAGCAAATCAACTCCAATTGGAGTAATAAATGTTTTTAATTATGAATTGAAAACTTTTGCAGATCCTGTGTTCAGAACTGGCAGGAGACTTGCATACCACCAGAAGACAATTTTAGACAACCTATTATATGCCTTTCAAGAAAGAAACAGTGATCTCATGTTTCCAGCTTTGTTTGCCCTAGCTGAAGAACTCTATGAAAATGCCAGACCACAATTTGGAGAAGAAATACAGCAGAGTGCTGTCCAAAAAGAGAAAATCCAATATCTCAAAAAGATCCTGAGAGTGCTAGAGTTCCTGTTCTAGTGCTAAAAGAGTCAGATTAGTTTGATTTCCATAATCTTATTGGAAGTCAAAATTCTGCCACTTTTCCTCCAACTCTCTTCATCATCCCTGGACCTTATGTTGGAAGGTACGTGGTTAATGTTCAGAGTGAACATCCTCAAGAACACAAGCTTTGACTTATTGAAAATGGTTTTGTCCATAACCTTTGGACCAAGACCAATGATGATCTCAAGGCTTTACCACCCATCATTGTCAATACAATCAAAAATGTCATAAAGAACGACTATATCCTCAAGCTGAGATTTAGATCAACTCCTCCAGAATGGATTCAAAACAGAAATGGTGAAGTTGAATATATGTCTCCATATCATTATGTAAGAATTATACAAGGAAGATATCTTAAGTCTGTCTGTGTGGGATATAATAGCCAGCCTAACTCTATCATCCCCTGGATGAAGGTCAGGTCCCTTAACTATATCAAAAAGATCATCGAAGAAGATCCAGAAAATACATTCCTGGCAGCAGGAGAGAAAATCATAATCACTGCCTATGATCATCCTGGTGTAGTAAGCAGTGACCTTTTCCTATCTCTCAAAAGAAAGGAGATATACTCCTCGTTAGCATGTCTGCAGTGGATCGAAAAACTTGAAGGTGACAACCACTACAAGATGTATGCGGATACTGACGTGGAAGACAATGAAGTCAAAGCAAGGATGGAAAATGACGACTCTTTTGTCCTTGGCCGTAATTCTGAAACAGATGAAAACATGTGAAGCAACAGGTGTAAAAAGCACCAAAAGCAACTTTGGCTTTTCCTAAAGATGCTTTTTGTTTTTCAGAAAAGAACAAGGTGAAAAACATTTCACCTAGGAGATTCTGCTTTCCACCGAATGACCTCCATCATCAGGAGCACTCATGGGAGCTGAAAATAATTGAGTTGTGCTGTATATTTTTATGTTTTGAATTCTAGTTTGAGTTCCGCTCTCGATATAAGGAGCCTTAGGTTCAGTTGTAAGACATCAGAAAATTGAGCAGAAAACATATTCTCTCAAGAAGTAAGAAAGCCATAGTAGCAGTGTGCTCTTTCCTTCCTGTCTAGTGTGGAAGTTCTTTCTTTCCAAGTAAGTATCTGTAAATCAGTCTCACGGATAGCTAAACAGCTTTTTAGCTGTTTACCTGAGAATGAGGCTCTGAATTTTAGTTTGTAATTATGTTTGAATAAATAATTTCAGAATTGCTCATCCACCTTGTCAATAATTTTTATTCCAAATTGTTTGTTTATATCTACTCGTAAGCCTTATTCCTGTACTATTTTTAGGTTTAGACTTTCTATTTCTTAAGAAGATTTGGCCTCAGTTTAAAGTAGAAATAAGTAGCAGTGATTCCGCTTGTTACAGTAACCGTTAGGCAAGTGGCCGTTAGGTGAAAAACTTGGGCATGTTGAATGCTAGTTTTGTTTCTTCTGAGGGTATGAACAAGTTTTTTTAAGAAAAAGCAAAAGTTAAACCCAAAAGTCAACATAGGACCTTTTAGGCACTACTTTAGGAAAGACTACCCTTATCGGTCTTTTCCTCTAAGATTTATGTACATGGGCACAATACAAACTTGTTGATGCAAATGGGCACAATATATGTGATTTCTGGGTATACGGGAATTGCCCCTATCACATAATCCTATACAATATGACCGAACGAAACATGTGGAAGTTGATCGACACTTCATCAAGGAAAAGTTGTATGCAAAGATAATCTCTTTTCCTTTTGTTCCAATCGAGGAGCAATTAGCAGATATACTTACCAAAGCTGTATCTAGCAAGTTGTTTCATGACTCACTTGGCAAGTTGGGTCTTCGTAACATTTATGCCCCAACTTGAGGGGGAGTGTTGACTTGTGAGCCATGTTGTTGATATGCAAATCTTGGCACATCAGCAAATCTTGGCAAATCCTGACATGAAGATAGAGGCAACAACAAGTCTTCTTACTGCAAATCTTGTGCAATAAATGTAGCCGTAGTTATTGACATATTGTATTTATCTTCACACTTAACTCTAGGCAATTTGTACTTCTATATATACCCTCCACTTTGGAAAAGAATAGAAAAAAAAGCAATTATACCAGATATCTGTTTGATTGACATTTTTATCCCCATTGCTGTCATCAAGAGAACGGATACATCACACCCCTGATTCAAGAACCTCCACAACATTAAGAATGACAGATAAATAGCTGGATAGAAATTACAATATCGAAACTTGTTCATAGCTTGGACCAATTCCCAAAAGAATAACAATGTTCACATCTTGATAGTCACCAGTAAAAATCAGAAGAAGCTTAATACAATAGAAAGCTCCAGTCAAAGTAGCAAACTTCCAAATTCACCAAATCACAAAGGATTGATGAATTTCTTCCCTTGTTTTAGATTTGATGTAGCTCTATGTAGTATGGAGTCAAAATTGGCTTTAAACACATATAATAACAGTCGCACCAAAACCAAGAAACCCTATTTGGAAACCAGGAATCGATAAAATTATCTAGCACATTTCTTTCGGTCTCCATATACCAAATTCATAATACACAACATACTACTGGTTTTGGAATTGGAAATTCAATAAAACAGGACACATTCAAATTAACAAAAATATTTATTCAGTTTAACCATACAAAATATAAAATAGGTCACAATGAGCATCAGATTAAAATATAGAAAAAGGCTAAATCCAACAAACACTCGGATGAAAAACACAACACCCATTAGGAAAATCCAAACAATGAAGCTACATCTTAAGCATTTCAAGAGTCAAGAAATTCCGAAATTACGAGAATCAATAAATCCCTTGATTTAAATGGTTAAGAGTAGAGCAACTAAAACCAATTTGAGCAAAACCCCAAACCACATTCAATGCCAAGCTGATCAGCCACAAACAATCAAGAAATCCGTCATTTCAAGAATCCATATATCCCTATATTTCGATACTTCAAAGCAAAAATTAAATCCATATCACAAAAAACCTCACACCAAAGTCATAAAGAATTTGGATTCTAAACCTCAATGAAACAGTCATGGAAAAAGAGATGCAGCAACTGGGCCGAGACGTTCCTGTGCTGGCCGTAAATCCAAGCCATCTTTGACCTCACAATGGTCTCTGCCTGAGGGCACTAGTTCCGATAGAAATCATACTCCAGATTCCGCGAACCCCTCATCCGTCGTTGTTTCGGTGTAGAACTATTCTTGGCCTCCGTCGCTAGAAGCCATAGATACCAGAGTGACCAGTAGCTCTTCAGATGCCGGCGAAGAAGAAGAAGAAGAAGAAGAAGAGAGAAAAGGCTTCTCTCTCTCCGACTCAACTCTCGGTTTGTTCCGCGAAACCACCACCGAGAAAAACACCACCTTCGCGAACACCTAACGCGCCTTCACTGTGCCCAACATCTCCTCCTCCTCACTGGTGCCGAGCTCGGAAACAACGTCATTTTGAGGGTCCCGTTGAAGCGGAGAATGAGAAACATAAGGACGAAGAAGTTAGTTATAGACTTCATAGTAGGTTCTAGACGCTTTAAGGAGAAACAAGCCGGTCGACCCGACCGAGCCCAATATTCTTTTTTAGGTTAGGTTGGGGTTTAATGATTCTTAACATGAAAAGCCCTTGCAAATTGCGATACACACAGCGTCCAATTTATGAGGGATAGTTTCTCTTCACACCCCACACCTCACTCACCACTACCTTCATAATAATCTAGCACCCTACACCCCCACGACACTCACCCCTACCTTCGTACTGCCCACATATAGTATTCTTACCCATCCCTCTATCACCTGCTTTCATATAGTAACAAGAAACAGTAACTAACAAAACAACAACCTCACCAATGGATCTCAACGATGACAAACTAAAACAGACAAACTAAGAGCTACACATCCCAGAGACGACACCATAAAATGAAATCTCCATTCATGAATAATGTAACTATTAGATGGAGAAAGAAGTGAATTATTGAGGAGAAACTAAGATGACACCATTAAGAATGGAGTCTCCATTCATAAATAATGCAACTATTAAATGGAGAAGGCAGTAAATTATTGGGGTGATGAAGGCAGAGAATTATTGAGGAGAAACTAAAGCAGACAAACTAATATCTACACATCCCCAGGATGACACCATTAAGAATAGAGTCTCCATTCATAAATAATGTAACTACTTGAAGGAGAAGACCATGAATTATTGAGGTGATATAGGCAAAAAGTTATTCAGCAGAAATTGAGGCAATAAAGGCAGAGGTATTATAGTGGAGGACCGAACATCAAAAATTCATAATGAAATTTAGACATGTTTCATGTGCTTTATTAATGTTTGCTTTTTGTTACTTTTAAATAGGCCTTATTAAAAAGCCCGCGGATTAAGTGGGCCAATGGAGGCCCACCGGCCAGCAGGGCCAAAAGCCTGGCCCGACCCGTCAAAAAGCATGCAATAGGTCTGGCTCAGTGGGTAGAGTGTCAGGCTTGGTTTAAGGGTTTGAAACCCGGCCCAGCCCATAGGTCCGTCCTGCTAAAAGCCCGCTTGGCCCGTCGAGCCAAAAGCCCGCTTGGTCCGGTCCGTAAAAGCCCATCTAGCCCTGCCCGTAACAGCCTGTAAACTATCCAAAGCGGATAGTTTTATACACACACACACATCCTATCTAGAGCAGAGCTCCGCTTTGAAATTAAAGTGCAGATTTAAGGTCACTTTCAGTCGTATATCCATATCTCGACCGTTCAGTTTTTAGATACTAATGTATAAATTATCTCTGCAAATTTTCAACCAAATTGATGATCTTTAAGGTATATATATATCTATATATGTATATATATATATATATATCTTTGTGTGTGTTTATAAATATATATATATATACACACACACACATACATACATACATATATATATAGATATACATATTTTATCCAGAGCGGAGCGCCGCTTTGAAATTAACGTGTGAACTTCGAGTTTTGGATCACTTTTCGGTTGCATATCCGCATCTCGACAGTTCAGTTTTGAGATATTAGTGTATAGATTATCTCTGTAAATTTTCAGCCAAATTGATGATCGTTAAGGTATATAACTCGCTTAAACCAATAGACGGACTAAATCTGTCAACCTGAACCGTACTAGCTTTAAGGCAGTTATCAATGCCTTAACAATAATCATCATTTTGGTTGAAAATTTGCAAAGATGATCTATACATTAGTATCTAAAATATAAACAGTTGAGATGTAGATATGCGACCAAAAAGCTACCAAAAACTCGAGGTTCACACTTTAATTTCAAAGCGGAGCTCCGCTCTAGATAGAATATGTATAGATATATATATGTGTGTGTGTGTGTGTGTGGGTGCGCGTGTTTATATATATATATATATATATATATAAGGATTTGAAGCGAACGTTCGTGAAATTATAAAACTGAGGATGAACGGCTCACAGCCATTGATTGGCTTAAATGAAAAGGAATGGCCCATATGAGGAAGCTTACAATAACAATCACGTCAGATAGTCTTGCACTTCAAACCCGACTTTCACTCTCAACGACAAAACCAAAGTTTTCTTTGGTTCTCCAGCCAAAATCCATGTCTTGCAATCCATGTCTTCTCACAATTGATGCTTGAAACTCTTCTCAGGTTGCACAATTATTGTAACCGAAGCTTTTTTATATTCCTCTTTCTCATGAAAATTGTAGTTCTCTTATGGTCCTGACCTCCCTTGGAGTTTTCGCGCCAAAAGTTGGAGACTTGAAAGCAGAGGAACACATCTGGAGTATGGGTTCTCTCTTTTTTCTGATTTGTTTGATTTTCAATTACCAAAATTAGGGTTTTACCATATTTGGGGCTTTTCTTCTTTCTGTTTCTGGGTTTCTTCTTTCTTTGTTTTGTCGATGTTATGGTGTTTTCATTGATTGTTGATGTATCTTTTTCAGTTTTAGGCAGCAATGAAAAGAATTTATGGGTAATTTGCATATTGACATTGGTTGAATTTCTATCTTTTCTTTTCATCGGCATTGTTTACTGACAAAAGTAAGTTGGGTGTATGTGTGCTTTTCAGTTTCAATTAAATGGAGTCAGAGGATGATCATGTTTATATTCCTCAAGTAAAGGCAGAGTTGATGCCTAAATTACACCAAGAGTTTGAAACAATAGATGATGTTGCTGCTTTCTACAATAAATATGCGGTTTAGTATCAGAAGTCATTCTAGTGCAACCAACAAAGATAATACCAAACTTATGAGGAAGGAGTATGTCTGTTATAAGCAAGGAACTTCCAAAGTTGAAGGAGAAAAACGTAAGAGAGGATTACCAAAAGTGTTGTAAAGCAAGAATTGCAGTTGTGAGAAAGGAGTATGGGAGATATGCAATCTCTCTATTTGTCGAGGGTCATAACCAACCCATTAACAAGCCCACCTAGAGTACATTTGTTGAGATCTCACCGTCGTGTTTCAAAAGTTAACACAGTTCTATCACAGCAACTAAGCTAGGTAAATGTTCAGAAACATACACAGTTTGAATTCTTTGGTGTTCAGGTAGGTGGCAATGAGAATATTGGTTGTACACAGCGTGATCTGTATAATTATGGAAGAACTTGTCATGAAGCGAAGAAAGGGCATGATGGAGATCTATTGTACATGCATTTTCAGAATGAGAAAGAAAAAGATTCTTCTTTTGTCTATACAATAGAGTCAGATGAGGAAAACAGAGTAACAAGGTGCTTTTGGGCTGACTCAATTTCAAGACAAGCTTACAACTTTTATAGAGATGTAGTTATCTTTGATACTACATACAACACAAATCGGTATAAAATAATTTTGCACCATTCACTGGTGTTAATAATCATGGGCAGACAATCATCTTCGCTTGTGCATTCTTAAATGATGAGACAGCCGATTCTTTTGTTTGGTTGTTCAAGGAACTTCTAAATGCTATACAAGAAATGCACCAGAAAATGCCCCTAAAATGATTATTACTGACCAAGATCCTA
Source organism: Rosa persica (assembly GCA_025331145.1). NCBI lineage: Eukaryota > Viridiplantae > Streptophyta > Magnoliopsida > Rosales > Rosaceae > Rosa > Rosa persica. The sequence goes on from WFKR01000005.1 coordinate 14,155,019, forward strand.
CTATGACTAAAGCCATTTCAGAAGCATTCCCATAAACATTTCATAGATATTGCAGTTGGCACATTTTAAATAAATTTTCTAAGAAGCTAGATGCGATTAAATATCGGGATTACTACCAATACTTTCATACCTGCATATGGAATTCAAGTAGTAGAGAGGAGTTTGACTCAAGATGGATTGAAATTACTGAGAAGAGTGGGTTGAGTGATAACAAGTGGTTAGAGTCAATATATGAAGATACCAGCACATGTAAATCATGTTTTCTCAATAGGAATGTCAAGTAGTCAAAGAGCAGAGAGTCAACATTCTTTCTTCAAGAATTATGTTTCTGATCAAAATAGTTGGTGGAATTTATGGTTCAGTTTAAGAGGGACTTCTTCACCAAAGCCATTATGAGTTAGAGGAGGATCATATCAATATTGATGAGAAGCCAAAAACTGTCATGTCCCTTGACATAGAAGATCATATGGCTAAGGGTTATATACATACGCTATTTTATGAAGTTCGAGAACAATTGAAAGAGAGCTTCAAATATAAACTAGAACTTCTAAGAGAAAATGTCACTCATTGCGTGTTTAAGGTTATGCGAAAGAACATTGATACTTGTAAATCTCATGAAATGACTTACGAAAAAGTTTCTGATTTTGCATCATGCAGCTGTAGAAAGTTTGAGAGTGAAGGGCTTCCATGTTGGCATGTTTTGTCATATTTGATTAAAATCCAAGATGTTGATAAATTGCCTATTCAGTACATCTTGAAGAGATTGACTAAAGCTGCAAGACAGAGTCTTGTGTTAGATTCTGATGGAATTGAGGTAAAAGATAACAAAACTTTACTTGCAAGGAGGACTAAACTATTCTAGCATGCTATAGATGCAATTGATAAGGCAATGGTGAGTGATGAGGCTAGTCAACTCTTTATGGAATGCTTGGATGCTTTCTTGGAGAATCTTAAAACATTGATTGGTAATGAAAGTGGACAAAGTGCAGTAGTTTTGGAGACCAAGATTGATGCTATTCAACATATTTTTAATGAACCAAATCAAGTGAGGGCCAAAGGGTGTGGGAGAAGGTTGAAAAGAGGAAAAGAGAATAGGAAAGTTAAGGTAAAGAAGAGTCAAGGTAGGCAATGCCATGGATGTGATGGTCAGTCACATGACAAAAGAAATTGTCCAACACTTCATGGAAAGTAAGAATTTATAGTTAATTGTGTTTGAGATTATCGTTTATGTCAACAATTTTATAGATTGATATATACCCAACTTTATTTTTGCTTACTTTATGTATACTGGCTGTTAACAAAGATGGGGAGTCAAGTTCCACTAGTATGGAGGAGGATGCTTGTTCATCAACAGGTGAACTGTAGGGTAAGCTTTGAGTTTTCTGAGTTTGAAGATTTGAAATTTTTCGGATTTTGCATCTGATTTGGGATTTTTCTGATTTTGCATCAGTCAATTACCGCTAATGCTTTACTTATTTAGATTCTATATGGATTATAGGTTGATCAATGTTTTGGAAGACATAGAATTCATTTCAAGATTATATGGCAGAGTCTTGTTCATAGTCTTCAAGATTCTAGAACTTATATATCTGCATATTAGCATAGTGCTATGAAAAAAGTAGCATAATTGAGCTCAAGTTGGTCAAAAACAGGAGTGTTGCCTCTGAGTAGCTTTTGAAGCCATATTCTCAAAAGTTTCTTTTTGCATCTGTTAATTACTGTGAATTGATCTGTTGACTCACAATCATGTGGCTCTTTGTGTAGTTTAGTTTTCCATTGATGAAAAGAAGTTTGTATCTTTTTGCCGTAAAATATCATGAGGTCAAAAGATATCTAATATTTATTTTATTTTATTTTATGTTTTTTTGTTTGTTTCTTTGGTCCAAGGTAGGGGCTGACAAAAAGGCATGAGTTTCATAGGCTTACTGATACTTTGCAGATATTGAATGGGGCCTATTTTGAGTTTGGCTTGTCCCAAATCTAGGACAAACGATTATCATGAGGTTGCTTAGAATGATACCTTTTTGTCAGAGGCAAAGAATGTCAGGTTACCTGATTCAACTTGCTGTAATGTTTTGTTCAGAGTTTACGAGAGCATCAACCGGAAGAACTTGACCAGGCATTTCCTGATGAAGTTGAATCATACAGAGAAATACGTGCTACCGCTTCTGCTGTAGGTTGCATTGCATTGATCACCCAATCTAGACTTTGCGCCCATCCTCGAAATGTTACACGAGTGTTTTAGTTTTTTAGTTGTTTTCTGTCATGACGTAATATGTAATGATTTTAGAAAATGAATGAGGAACTATAGGATCAAAAGTTCAATTTTGCAGCTATATGCAAATTTAGATTCAAAATGGTTCCAATAAATCTGTTGCCAAAGTAAACAACTTTGTTTCCAATAAATGTCTGTTGCCAAAGTAGACAACAACCACAACCAATAAACAAAATACTCTCAAAGCAAAGCTGAACCTTTCTGAATCTGATACAATATACAATATACATGGACTTCATTCCTTCTATAATACTATAAAGTACAACAAAATGAACCTTCTCCAGAATAGCAAGAGCAAAAGCTCTGTGTTATGAGAAAATGCACATTACATTCACACTTTCTATACATTAATGTCATAAAGCTAAGAGGTCACCTTACTACTACAAGCATTCCACAAATAAACACAGTTTTCCTACCCCACAGCCAATACGTTATGCAGCAACCAATCCACCAGCATTAGCGGAAATCGTCTTGCAAGGCCGGTGCATCCAAAACCTAAACAAAGGAAATGGAAAAATTTTAAAAAAAGCGGAACGCAAGTGAGAAAAGGATTTAGAAGTAAGCAATTGTAAGTTTGTAACCACTAGTAATTAGTAAATTATTTCTTGTCCCAAGCATCAAGGAATACTTATCTACAAAAAAGAAAGAATAATTTTTCCTCTGTCCTCACCCTTTGCTTTTTCAAGACTCGATAGTCAAAGAAGGGTTAAAACGAATGATGATTCATTGCAAAAACTTGCATTCATTAATCTATGTACAGCACCATTCATAACCCCTTGATATCATTCTACTCTTATCTAAGATACGGTGTTTACTTTCTCAGATATAAATTCTAGACCAACTACTATAAACCGAAAACTGTATCTGAGTCAGGCACCGGTAAATTATCATAAGCCTGTTAATCCTCGATCCATCTTGAGCTCTATTTCTAAACAAATGCAAGAGAAGAAAATTGTCTTGTGAGAATGTGACTTGATCACTCAGGCACTGGTATTACACCACAAAATTCATAAGCTAAAGCACCAATCACAGCAACAATTTCTCAACAATGTCGAAACAATAAAGATAATCAATAAAGCTAATACCCAACCTGAAATCATCTTTCAAATCCAAAACCTGAAAAATCAAACACACCACAAAATCCATAACCCTGAAAAGAACCAAATCAGATGCAAAATCCGAAAAATCCCAAATTTTCAAACTCAGAAAATCAAAGCTTTACCTTATACGGCGACTTGGGGACCTTCATCGGGGTCTTCACCTGTGATGAACTCCGGTGACCACGTCATCGTCGAACCCAAATGACAGCAGTGAGGAGGACTAAGGAGATGACGAGGTTCGGCGGGGACTGATATCGGGCATCGAGAAAGGAAAAGAAGAAAGTTTGTGTCATGACAATCGTGCAATCTGAGGCCAATTTCAAACGTCAATGGTGGAGACTAGGAGTTGGGTTGGAGAACTGGATTTTGGTCGAAGAAGTCGAGACGAGAACTTTGGTTTTGTCGTTGAGAGAGTGAGATTGAAGAGTCGGGCTGAAGGCACAGAGCTATTTGACCCGCGATTATTATTGGAAGCAACGATCTGAGCCATTCCTTTTCATTTAAGCTAATCAACGGCTGAGAGCCGTTCATCCGCAGTTTTATAATTTCACGGACGTCCTCTTTCGAATCCTTGTGTGTGTGTCTACACACACACATATATATATACACACACACATACACGGCAAGGATCAAAGGTGGACGTCCGTGAGTAGGCAAAATGCGGACGAAACACGTGTAAGATAGCTAATCAACTTAGTTTCCATGCGGGTCCCACCAAATCATCTTTCCTGTTTCTCACCCAGTCCAATTCCAAAGGAGGAGAGTACTTGCTCCTGATCTTGATGTCCTCCGTCTCTCCGGTCTCCAAATCCAGAAAAAAAATTGATTAAAAAGCGTAAACCTTGAAATGGGCAGGGCCTTGGTATCCATATACACCACCGTTCTCACAATCCCATCCCCTTCGAACCTCTCGTCGCCGACATCGAGTGCCGCCACGAGGACCGCAAATGGGAGAATTTGCACTTGGAACGAGACTCCGCCCCCACCGCCGAGTTCCAACCTAAGTAGAAGGATTTCATGAAGAAGTTCAATGTCACCAACAGGTCGTTGGTCTTGTTGTTCCCCAAGATAGATGTCCATATCAGCCCAACGCAAGCATCCAGATCAGATCCCAACCAGAGAAGCAAGAGATTGCCCCAATCCAAATTTCAGAACCATACATAACATCTTCAGTCAAAACCAACAGACCACGAGGCAAGAACTTGCCAGGTACAAAGGAACCAAAGAAATTTGGAAAAAAAAAAAAAAAAAAAACAGAGAGAGAGATCAAGATAAGCAGCAGCTATAACATCATCGTGCCCATGTTGGACTAATGATATGACGCCGAAATCAGAGTTTTGATTAATCAGCGAATTTTCGTTTAAACTTGAACTGAAGGTTGAAGAAGATGTGCATTTGAGATATGAAGAATCTGAAATGTCATGAGTGCAAGAAGGATCGAGTGAAGGGAAAGAGGTGAAAGAAAGGGCAACGAAGGAAATCAAAAGATAGAAAAAGAACGGTGGAAGAACAGAGGAGGGTTGGGATATCTGAAATTTAATAACTAGAGAGATTTGGAAGATGAGATTGGGGCAGAGAAGGAAAACACAAACCAAAGGAAATCCTCTTCGGCTCTTCAGATGGACTGGGTGTGGGAGAGTGAGAAGATGATGTCTGTGGGACCCGCATCAAAATTAAGTTTGTTGGCTGGCTGACACGTCATTCATCCGCATTTTTACTACTTCACGGACATCCTCTTCAGATCTTGCTGCACATATATATATATATCCTTCTTGGCTAAGGACCTCTTTAGTTTTTCTTAGGTACGGATTTCCAGTTTTAACCCACTTTTCAATCACATTTTCACATCTTAACCGTTCAGTTTTTAGGTCCTAATGTATAGATCACCTCTGAAAATTTTCAGCCAATTTGGTGATCGTTAAGGTATCCAAAACTGTAATATGTCGGTTCGTTCGTGTAAATTGCAGTTTTGGATGTCTTAACGATCACCAAATCCGCACCAAATCATATATATATATATATATATATATATGATTTTTCTCAGGTAAGGATGTCCTTAGTTTTTCTTAGGTGCGGATTTGGTGTTTTCACCCACTTTCCGATCATATTTTCACATCTTAACCGCTCAGTTTTTAGAGCCTAATGTATAGATCCCCCCTGTAAAATTTCAGCAAATTTGGTGATCGTTAAGACATCCAAAACTGTAATTTACACGAACGGACCGAATCTGTCGAACCGGAACCGTTCGTATTTATAATGGTAAATTACAGTTTTGGATACCTTAACGATCACCAAATTGGCTGAAAATTTTCAGAGGTGATCTATATATTAGGACCTAAAAACTGAACGGTTAAGATGTGAAAATGTGATCGGAAAGTGGGTTAAAACCGGAAATCCGTACCTAAGAAAAACTAAGGAAGTCCTTAGCCAAGAAGGACTGTATATATATATATATATATATATATATATATATATATATATATAAGCCTAGCCTCCTCATAAGTAAAATCATTTTTAATTATCTGAAACAATAATTCTGATAACTGGAGAAAACTAGTTATTTTCTCTAGCGTAAAATCTTCACTCTAATTTATTTGTTTTAATGCTTCGAGGATGACATGTTTATATTTAAAATTTTTAACCTTCTCAGCATCTAGTTGTGCTACAAGATTTGAGATTTGAGTTGACAGCTGGGTTAGCTGCACTCTGAAGTCCTTTTTGATTCCTGAAATATGGGCTTTCCATACTCCATTTACATAATTATAAATTTCTCCAGGAAGGCCTGGATTATAAAAATCCTTCACCTCTGATTGAGATGATTGGGTTGTGATATCTTGTGTTTTTTGCACTTGACATCTTAATTTTGCTGCAACATATTTTTGGTATTCCAACGCAGCAATATCAACATTTGTATAACCTTTCCAATATGCCCCACGATATCTGGTTATCGCGGCACAACATTCTGCCCAACTATGAAAGACACATGTTTGGAATCCTTCAAAGACAACATAACAAACATAAGCTGGTTTAGCTTTGTTATGAAAATAAGGCTGGCTTGGCCTTTGTTGAGGCTGGATTGGCCTTTATGAACTGGAAGCATTTTGAGATGTTGTCTTTTTAGCAATGGTAATCCATCCTATGTAAGATGGATCTATGATTTCCTTGCCTTTATCCATACCTGCTCAAATAATCAGCAAGAAAATTAGTAGAACTCTTGAGATGTTCTACCTCAAAAGTATACATGCAATATGATTATACCATTTTAATCTTCTTCCTTCTAAAATATTTCTTTTATTGATAAGCAAGTCACGAAGTGCTTGATTATCAGTTCTGATAATAAAATTTTCAGGAGCTAGATAAATATGAAATCTTTTTAAAACAAGTTTTATTGCTAAGAGCTCCTTTTCAAAGATTATGTATTTAATCTCATTTGGTTTAAATTTTCCAGAATTATATCCGCATATTAATTCTTCTTTTTGAAGTTTCTTGGAAATAGGTTGTTTCCTAGCTCTTATTTTATTTTCAGACATAGGAGGATTCTTTTTTTCCCACTTATCTGCAGGGATTGCTTTTAATACACATCCCCAACAGTTATCTGAAGCATATGTTTCTAGGATTAGTTTATCTCTTGATTTTGGGAAATAAACTTCTGAGATTTTGTTTAAATCCTATTTAATTTGTTGTAGGATTTTTTTGTCCTTTTCTATCCAGCAGAATTCTTTGTTTTTCTTTAATTTTTCTATTAAAGGAATCTTTTTTTGAGATAAGACTTTAATAAAACTTCTTCTATAGTTTAAAACTCCTAATAAACTTTGTAACTGTTTTTTATCAGTTAATTCTTCAGGAAAGTCTCTTACTTTAGAGACTATATGCTCTTGGAGTTTTATACCTGAATGGTTTAGAGTTATTCTAAGAAAGTCTATAAATTCTTGTTCTATATCAATTTTCTTGGGTGATAGTATAATTCCATGTTTTTGGAATTTACTACACAGAATTTGAAGATGTTTTTTATGATCTTCTCTGTTTTTAGAGAAAATTAAGATATCATCTATGTAAACAACACAGAAATCTTTAAGGTCTTTAAAGATACTGTCCATCCATCTTTGAAATACCTGGGGTGCTATGTTTAACCCAAAAGGCATAACATTCCAGTGGTAGTGTCCACATGGAGTACTAAAAGCAGTCAACGGTTTTGACTCCTATGTTAATTTTAATTGCCAAAATCCTGATTTACAATTACATTTACTAAAGATTTTAGCTCCTTTGGTTTGATTAATTAAAACATCTTTTCGAGGGATAAAATATCCATCGAACTCTAAATGTTCATTTAAACGCTTATAGTTGATTACCATACGCGTTTTTCCTCTTTTAATTTCTGCATGGTTTCTTACCATAAATGCAGGGCTAGAATGTGGACTCACAGTTTCTTCTATGAGATGCTTTTCTTTTAGTTCCTTTATCTGAATGTCGAATTCATTTATATCTTGTCTGGTATAGATCATTGGTTTGACCCGTATTATTATTTCAGGATTGCGAAGTTTAAGTGTACAGTATCTTGGACTTTTTATCCAAAGTTTTAGTGGATCCTAACTAAAGTTTTCTTCTAAGATTTTGTATACCCAGTGTGTTTCGCTGAGTACGTGAAGTTTTGTTTCTCCAAGTTTGGTAGGAATGTTAGGTTTGGTAGGTTGTTTGTCAATTTTTTCAATAGTAGAGCTTGCAATGTTTTCTTCTTCATCTGTCTTGTCCATTTTTTCAATAATAGAGCTTGCAATGTCTTCTTCTTTATCATGTTGGTCACCACGCTTGCTTGGCGCGAAACCTTTATGATACTTATATTTGTGCTGTGGTAGGAATGAAATTTTATATATTTACTATGAAGGTTGTTGACATTAAGGGCGATGTACCCTATATCAAGCAGATTGGAAAATAGGCAAACGTAAAATTGTTACCTAATATCACATCTCCATTCATTTCTGGAAAAGCTATAATCTTTGGTATTATGTATTTAACACCATTTAACCATATTGCTACTTTTTTAGCTTTATGCTCAATTTTTATATCTTTTCCTTTTATACCTGAGACGTTAATGGGGTGTTTCATTAATATCCATTTTTCTGGTGGTAGAGCATTAGGCCTGCAAGCACAGACTGTTACTTCTGTATCTATTAACGAACAAAGACTATATGGTTTATAGCCTGCAAATTTAAACTCACCTAAAACATAGGTGTATCTCTTTTTCCCTTGGCTAGGGGCAAAGAGGATATCTTCATTCCCGTTTGGAATGTAATACATTTCAAAAAAATTTATTATTTCTTTATTTATTTTCATTTATTTCTTTTTCATATCTTGTTCCCGGCATGATCGGGATTTGCACTTGTTTTAGTGCAATAGTTTCTTCTTCCTCTTCTTCTTTATTTTGTCCTTTTTCCTTTGTCTTGTCACCATCATTGTTTATGATTAATGACGTATTTCCTTGCACACTTGACGTTTGTGGAAGTTCTAACCACTTTTGGCTTTGTGTTCTTTTGTCTCTAAAATAAAGATTGTTTCCGGAGGCCTGAAACTCTATAGTAGCTGGTTTGCTACTACTAAGACTGTCTCCTACAAAGTTATTAAATAACCACTGTTTTGGTATTTCTAAGTCTTTCCAACATAATAACGTTGGTTGTATTTCTGTGTCGAATGGTCTTGGTTCGAACAATTCGACAATATTTTTATCTAATTCCTTTAAAGATGTTTGAGGGAGCCTTGTTAGCTCATGAATTGTCCTCCACTGGATTGCAAATCTTGGGAGTTGTGATCCATGCTTAAGTTTTTAAGCTGAATTTTTATTTTTATTGAATTTTGAATATTTATATCTGTTATAGATACAAAATAATTTGGCTTGATGTTAAACCAAACTATTCCATTGACCAGATTAGATTGAATACCTCCAATCATTGACTGAAGTGGATTATTCAGTCTTTTGTCAAAGACTACAGCAAGTATTCGTGTATCCAAACCTTGCCTAAATAAAGCAGTTATAGTGATCTGGATTAGACCAATATGAACATATCTTATTTCTGGATGTTTTTTCCTTCATCCTTCTATTCTCCTTTTATCAAATAATGGGATTTCCATTGTTCCTTCTTCAGTACATTGAACTGTGGTGTTTCCACTGAATTGCTCAAATATTCTATGAGAAAATATTTGAAACCTTGAATTTTTATAAATAGCGTCTTTATTTATAGCGTATTTTGCCTTTTCTAAATTTTGTAGCTGTTTATTAGAAAAGCTTATTTCTTCACCAATGACGTCTTTTAATTTTATATTCTGAAGTTCTTCTTCAGAGTTTTCTTCAATATGCTCTTTTAGCATAAAGATGAATTCTTCTTCATCTGAACTATCACTTTCAGTTTCTAGCTCATAAAGGATGTCTTCATCGTCAGAGATTTCTTCTCCTAACAATATCTCTAGGTTGTTTTCTTTAACCATCTTGACCATCTTTTTTGTATTCTTTCCTTTTTTAGGACATTCTGGAGCATAATGTCATTCTTCGTTACAAATGTAACATCGGCATTTTTTATGCTTAGGGTTTTTTCCCTTCTGCTTTTTCTTTCTAATATACTTTTTCGTTTTTGAAAATTTCTTCTTTTTAAATGGTTTCCATTTGTATCTTCTCTTTTTAGAAGATCTTGGTTGTGGACTGCAACCTATTTTCCAATTTTCTCTAAGTATATTATCGCAACATTTTATGCCCCTTGCATCGTTGTTAATTTGGCTTTTTACCTGTTTTTTAGCTCTAACTTCCACACATCTATCAGTGATAAGTCTCAAAACGAAGTTAATTCTAAAACCTAAATTATCATTTTTATTTATTCTGTTTAAGAAGTCGGGATAACTTCTTAATGCTAATTCATCCCATGGGTTTGGGAGTTTATGAAAAAATTGTGTTAACCAGTATATGCTTGACTCTAGTCTCACTTTAAAATAGTACTTCTTATACATTTGAGCATATTCTTCAAACCGACATATATCGCAAAGTTCCTTTGGCAATATATAGTCAGCATCTTCATGGATGATTTTTTCATCCGTTGCCCCACACAAATGTTCTTTTATTATTTGTGTAAAGCCATGTAGTGTTGAGTTAAAGTCTTTAAAGTTGGTTAATAAATTTAATTTTTGTAATTTTCCTTCTGGCGATCCTTCCCATTGTTTTAACCACTGCAAAGTATCTCCTTGCAATGTTGCTGCTATGTAATCTAAGAATCTTTCTTTTGTCCACACGTTTTTTATAATTAGTTATAAGAATGGACATGGATTGTGCCCAATCTTCTATTGTTCTTTCTTGATCTTTAAATGGTATATGAGTTAAGTCAAGATATGTCCCGTTTTGGGCCACTGTTTGTTTATGAGTTAAGTCAAGATATGTCCCGTTTTTTCCTCCATCTTTCTATTCTCCTTTTATCAAATAATGGGATTTCCATTGTTCCTTCTTTAGTACATTGAGCTGTGGTGTTTCCACTAAATTGCTCAAATATTCTGTGAGAAAATATTTGAAACCTTGAATTTTTATAAATAGCGTCTTTATTTATAGCGTATTTTGCCTTTTCTAAATTTTGTAGCTGTTTATTAGAAAAGCTTATTTCTTCGCCAATGACGTCTTTTAATTTTATATTCTGAAGTTCTTCTTCAGAGTTTTCTTCAATATGCTCTTTTAGCATAAAGATGAATTCTTCTTCATCTGAACTATCACTTTCAGTTTCTAGCTCATAAAGGATGTCTTCATCGTCAGAGATTTCTTCTCCTAACAATATCTCTAGGTTGTTTTCTTCAACCACACACACACACACACACACACACACACACACATATGTATGTGTGTGTAATTGTGGGTGTGTCTATACATATATATTTATTCAGCGCTTCTCCACTGCGGACGTCCACAGTTTTTTTTAGGTACGGATTTTAGGTTTTGACCCACTTTTCAATCATATTTTCATATCTTAACCATTACGTTTTTAGGTCATAATGTATAGATCACCTCTACAAAATTTCAGCCAAATTGTTGATTGTTAAGGCATCCAAAACTACAATTTACAACAATGTATATGAACGGTTCCGGTTTGGCAGATGCGGTTCGTTCGTGTAAATTGCAGTTTTGGATGTCTTAACGATCACCAATTTGGCTGAAATTTTACAGAGTTGATCTATACATTATGATCTAAAAACTGAACGGTTAAGATGTGAAAATATGATCGAAAAGTGGTCAAAACTGGAAATCTGTACCTTTTTTTCCTTAGGTGTGGATATCCGCGCCTGAGCAAAAATTATATATTTAAATATATATATATATATATATATATATATATAAATATATATATATATATATATATATGGAAGCTCTCATACTTCTATATATAATATGTGCACATATATATTTTATATATTATGACTACGGTTGATCAATTCGATCGGATTTAAAAATATGGTAAAATTCGCTAAATTTTTTACCACACTCATAATTTATTGTAATAATCTCATCTAACGGTTGGTTTTCCATTTTGTTTTAATTGATAGTGGTTGCTTTTTAGAGTCTATAATATATAAATATAGGTTTATAATAGCAACTAAGTTTGACCTAGTTGATCGAATTCGAAACGAGAACCAAATTAGCTGGATTTTTTACAACCACCATAAAACATTACAATCTCTCCACCGAGAGGTTGGTTTCTCCAAATTCATTTTTCACTTCATGGTTGCTTTAGAATGAACCTCAACAATTCAAATACAATGTATAAGTCAATACTTCAAATACAATGTATAAGTCAATACAACTTAGGAGGTAAATTGGTGTAGACCAACGTATTTGTAATTAAAATTGAAATTTTTATCTTATGTCCACGCACATCCATCGATGGAATATTTACAAAAGTGTATAAAAAAAAGCACGTTTCTCAGTCGTCACGCCATCAGTCAACCAAGAAGACATACAAGTGACAACGGTTCACCAATTCGATCGAATTCGAAATTATGGTGAAATTGGCTAAATTTTTTATCACACTTATAATTTATTGTAATAATCTCATCCAACGGTCGATTTTTTCATTTTATTTGTAGAGGTTGCTCTTTGGAGTGTATGATATATAAATATTATGAAAAAAATTAGTGTCTTTAACGATTTATTTATAAATAAAGCCCGCAAGGCCCACTTTATATAAACGGGTTTGGATCCTTCGATTTACAATAAGGCCCAGCCAGACCCATTATTATTTAAAAATATAGTAAGGCCCGGCCCAAGCCGGCTACCAATGGACCGGTGCTGGCTCGTTGATGAGGCCTACTTTTGAAGGAGAATTATGGAATGTGCCTTGTGTAGGGTGCGCCCTAAATGGGCGTAAATATGTTTTAACCAAGCACAAAAAAGTCAAAATCATCGGCGATATTTCGCCAATATTTTTGTTTTTTTGGATGGACGATATTTTTGTGACCTTTCAAGTATATTTCAAAGGATATTTTGCAAATTTTCCGGAAATATCGAGAAATTTGCGATATTTTATGATATTTCTGAAACCTTCCGACTCTTCCACTCTACCACCATTTCCACATCAGTCACATGCAAAGTCAACATCACATGGCTGACATATAGTTGGCCTAAAATTCCAATAAAAAAATCAACAAAGTCACCAAGGCTCGAAACTCGGTCAATTCATTACTCTTTGAGAGCCTTGGCCAACTCTGCTGCATCTACACTTGTGTTATCTTTGCAACATTCTAATATATATTCATTTTGCCTACGAATCTGAAAACTTAGGTACATGTCCAATCAATAACTAACATAGAACAATCATTACATTTTGAATTTTATTTACCAAATGTTTAAAAATTTTACAACAGCATTTCAATTTTTAACTTCTATAAATAAGGTATAGGCCTAGCCTCCCATTGGGTTTCCAGGCATCAAAAAAAATAAAGATGTTTATTTCAAAAATTTTAAGAGTTGTTGGAGATTCAATATTTACTGTTTCATATACTATGATTAAGAGAAGAGGCTTTGTGAGCCAAAATCTAAAATTTTGATAGAATTGACCTTAGAAAATTAATAAACTTTGAGAATTAATTAAATCACAAGGATAATTAAGACATTTACAAAATGTATTTTTATTAAAAAATAAAAAAATACCCACAACTCACTTTTTTCTCTCCCATTTTATTTTCTTTGCAATAACCAACTCTTTTCTTTTTTAATTTTTGAAAAAAAAAATAATAATAATTTGCACATGCAGAGCATGTGTGGAGAAATGCTAGTCTAAAATTATTACATCAAATCATTTCAATGGACTCCAAGTGGAAGAAAAAAGTGATCCAATTCAGATGGAATCTTTTAATTTTTTGACAAGACAACCAATATTACAGGGATGAGTCATAAGTGGGTGGTCCTTGATTTAGGTTTAGAAGATGAAGAATAGTATGTGGATAGGGGATCATGAGGGACGAAGTTAGGTAGGAATGGAATTGAGGTTTATGAGTATACATGCATTTGGGGCAAAAGAAGAGGAATATGACCATGAGCTTATCTTTCCTATTAATTATAATTTTTCAAAAATTATTTTATTGAGTTAACAGAGTTAACTTGCTGTTAGTTAATAGGACAGGTGTCGAGAAATAAGGCATGTGACAGAATTGGCACAGAAAAAGTCAGGACATTTGATTTCATCCCCCAACTTGGGGCCAAATTTTTAGGCAAAAGGCAATTTAATTTGTTTAGCTTTTTCTATTTTTTTAGGATAAAAGTTAGAAATTGTCCGTGTGATTATGGGTGATACTCAATATTAACCTTATGATTTAAAAATATTTAATTTTTTTTTTATCAAAGTTAGTCTAAAAGCTAATTTTGACAAAACCTTTGCCATGTGCAAGTCATATGTAAGGATAAATTTGTCATCTCAATAAAAAAATAAAACAAAGACAAAATAAATTAGAAATTTTATAGGAAATGAAATTATAAATAAATAAAAACCAGAATTCCACAACCTCCTATTGTTTTAGTTTCATTTTTCAAATACTATTTAATTTAATTTCTTTTACTATTTTAAATTGAAATAACAAATTTATCCTTGCACATGAGGGGTTTTTGTCAAAAATAGCATTTGGGCCAATATTGATTAGTTTTGCAAACTACAGAGGTAAAATTAAATAATTTTAAACCATAAGGTTAATTTTGAGCATCACTCCAAATCATAAGGACTATTTATAATTCTTATCCTTTTTTTATTTAGGTAGTTATAATCGAATAAAATAATTATAATAAACAATTTTTTTTGAATACTAATGTTTAGTTTTTGTGATAAGAAAAATAAGTAATTATTTTATTTTAATAATGGAGATAGACTGTCCCAATTTATTATAAACTGGTTTTGTTGGTTATTGTTCTCGTTTTCGATGACATTAGTGACCTAAAAATGAATTGGAAAGAAAAAAAATAAAAATTAAATTAATTTTGAAAATGAACATAAAATATCTCAACCATTGCATCCAATGATCGGTTTTCCTCAAGTCTTATGTCTTGATGGGGTTGTCCTTAGAGGAATGTAATTAATAAATAGTATTATAAATGTATAATCAGTTGACCATATGGATCGAAATCAAAAAGATGATAAAATTGGTAGATTTTATTACGATAAACATAAAACATTTTAATCATCTAATCCAACGGCCGGTTTGCCAAAATTCAATTTCCTCCTCGTCATTTTTAAAAAGCTCAAATCACTATATAAGCAATTTACAAGTTATACAACACTGGTAGGCACATAGTTATTTCTAGCAATCTGCAAAATGAAAATTGAAGAAAGATAGATTTGACATTACCTATGTATTTAACATGTATTAATAGGTACTATATAAAAAAATTGACTCGGTCGGCCTTTGTTTTATATTGGTCAAAAGGGTCAACCCAATACACGCTCATGCTTCCCTAAGGGGAGTTGAATCACAAGGAGATAAAAACGTCTCGAATTTTTTAACATATGTTGATACACCTCGTCCCCACGAGAGTACGAGCACTGACGGATCAAGAAAAGAAGCTGTAAGGGCAAGGTTACAAGCGTTTTACTTTTATGAGTATTGAGAGTTTATGGTTGACTACATGGATTGAGGCTGAAATGATGACTAAAACATGTAAGTTTTTATCATAGCCATATTTCCCAACCTTGTTCACATCCAACGGTCGAATTTGAGAAATTCTATTTCCTCCAGCTTGTTCATTTTGAAAGGTATACTTTTCCTTACAACCAATAAACATGCTAGACAACATTAGTAGGCATACAAGAATTTTGTATGTTCGAAATAGCTAGAATTTATCTTTTGTTTTTATTCTATTCAAATATAAAACTACGGATTCATTCTATATCACTTCGATTTGGATTGAAAAAACAAGGAAGAGATAAATAAAATCAAATAGTCTTCTTCACAATATACACATCATGACCAGTATAAGTAATTTCTAAAATCAGAAAAAAGAAACAAACAAATTTTTTTTATCATACACAATTACATAATATAATTGCCAACAACAATCTATTTCATTTTAGCGTTTGATTGGAAATTAGAAATCGATAGATTTGACATTTTCATGTATTTAACGCGTATTAATAGGCATCGTATGAAAAAAAATCAACCTGATCAGCCTTCGTTTTCATATTGGTCAAAGGAGTCAACTCACTATGCGCTAATGCTCCCCTAAGGACAGCCAAATCGTGGGGACTTAACCGTCCCAAGTTTTTTACATAGTTTATATGCATCCCCATGAGAGTGTGAGTGCTGACAGATCTAGAAAAAAAGTTGCGAGGGAGCGGATACAGGTGTTGTCGTTTGATGGGTAGTTAGAGTTTATGATTGACCACGTGGATCGAGACCGAAACGATGACGAAAACATGTAAATTATTTCCCCGCCTTGATCACATCCAACGGTCGAATTTGCCGAATTCTATTTCCTCCATCTTGTTCGTTTTGAAAGGTATACTTTTCCTTACAACCAATAAACATGCTAGACAACATTAGTAAACATATAAGAATTTTGTGTGTTTCCTATAACTAAATTTGAAAATCAATATATTTGACATTCTCCATGTATTTAATGCGTATAGTAGGTACTCTATAAAAAAAATTAACTTTATCGGGCTTCTTTTTCATATTGGTCAAAGGGGTCAACTCACTATGCGCTTATGCTCCTTTTGGGGGAGCTGAATTGCGGGGACATAAACGTCCCAAATTTTTTACATGGATTTATGCGCCTTGTCCCATGAGAGTGTGAGTGCTAACAGATCCAGAAAAGAAGTTGGGAGGGAGAAATTATGGGTGTTTTAGTGTGATGGGTGTTTAGAGTTTAGGGTTCACCACTTGGATAGAGACCGAAATGATGATGAAAACATGTAAATTTTCTACCATAGCCATAGTTCCCCGCCTTGATCATATCCGACGGTTGAATTTGCCGAATTCTACTTCTCCAACTAGTTCATTTTGGAAGGTATATTTTCTCCACAGCCAATAAACATACCAAACAACATTCACTACTAGAATTATGCTCATAGACATCATGACAATTACATCGGTGAGAAATACACGCGATGTAAGAACATATCATTAACATCGATTCCTCAAATTCTGATTTATATGTATACAATTGACATCGATTTTTAAAATAGCAGATGACTAAACTTTCATTCAAATTTTGACAAAAACGTTGAGAGGCTAAGTTAATTTTTTTTTTTAAAAAACGCGGGGAATGAAAATATCTTTCCCACACTTAGACAAATTTAGACTAAAATTGACTTCAGCTGCCCTAACACTATTCGACCAAATGAGCATCTCTTTCATCCTCTTCGTTCTCTGCTTCTGACCAATACCGTCCACCTCTTTACTCCCTGTCTTTGACCAAAACCCTCCTCATCTTCGTTCTCCTGCTCTAAGTAGAATCCGACCCTCCTCGTCCTCCTCCTTTTCCACCTCGGACCAACTCCTCTGCTCGAAGATGGTAACATAATCGGAGTTGGAGACCGATGATTTGGAGAAAATTTGAGCTTTTTTCTCATAGGTAATTCACAAAATTGTTCAATGCATGATTTCGAAGAATTTTTGAGTCCTTAATTCACCGATCTGCTTATTGAAAAAAAATACACCGAACTGCTTTTGTTTCTTAATTTGCTTCCAAGGATTTGATGGGTGTTTTTAGGTTTTGGGTTTCCTTTTGTTTTGTGGTGATGGGTTTGTTTCTCAATCTCAATGCTCGTACAAAGCCTCATTCTTTTGGGTTTTTTTTATACTTGTTTTGTGGTGTACAACTTTCTCTCCGTCGACAACGCGAAGGGGAAGTTTCAATTTCATCCAAGTAATTGATTGCTGGTATATACTTCCAATACTCAGGTAAGCTATTTCAATTTCCTTGTAATTGATTGTTGACGTTCTTCAAAATTGAATCTTTAATTTCCCAACTGGCCTATAAAAATTTGATGGTTTCTAAAGTAGTTTGGTGGCGGTTTTTGAAATTCAATGTTGAATTGATGTGTGTATACATATATGGATTTAATCATGATTATATAGAATTGCATTTTCTCTCTGCTTTCTGTTTTGTCCTTGTAATACCCGCAATTTCTATTTTAAATTCGAGTGATTGTATCGAATGATTATTATGCGATTTCACGATTTATGTTCGATAATCATTCATTTTTACAATTATTGAAGTTTCGAAACGTTTATGTTAACAAAAAGCTCGAAATACTCGGGTTGAGAAATCGACTTTTCCTACGTACGAAATTTGGAGAAACTTCCTTCATGAAAGTTGTAGAGCTCGTCGATACGAGTCTGTGCACGTGCGGAACAGGAAGATCGGATTTTTTCTGAATTAGTTATCGAATTTTGAAGTTTTTCCGAAACATGTATATATAGAAAAATTTTAGAAACCCTAATTTTTTTTTTCCTACCGGTTTCTTTTTTTCCTTTTCTTCCTTCTTCTTCTTCTTCTTCCTGTTCTGGAAAACCAGTTTCTCTCTCTCTCTCTCACAGACACAGTCGGCCGAAAGGGGAGGAAAATTTCTCCTTAATTGTTCTCCCTCCACAGACCACCTCTCGACCTCAAACCAAGTCCCAGGCGTTCGTCTCGAGCTGCTCTAGCTCCCGGAGGCAGTCTCACAAGGCGGCGCGGCCCGTGGCGGCGGCGGCACAGCCCGAACCGAAAACGGCTATTTTCGGTTCGATCTCGATATCTCGAGCTACACTCCATCATTTCACTTGATTCTTGTCTCATTGAGCTCGCCTCAACTTCCTCTACAAGCACCAAGAAGGACCGGAACTGGGTCGAACATTTTCACGTTCGTCGGAGCTCGACCCGAACGGATCGAAATACCAAAACTTTCGATCAAGATATCTCGAGCTATACACGATCGTTTCTTGTGATTCCAAGCTTGTTGAGTTCGCAAGGAAGTTCTGAACAAGTTTCCAGAAGGGATCGGGGCCTGAGGTTGCAGTTTTCACGACGGTTTTCAAGCTCACCGGTTTCTGCATTTTTTCCGGTCGCCGACTGTAAATCGGTAATTTCGATGCCTTCCGGTCATTTTTAGGTCTTGTGCTAGTTATAAAAGTTGCTCAGAATGATGAAACGAAGGGGACAAACTCGGCCCCGACACCATTGGTGGTGGTCGGTGGCGGCTCTGTCCCTAACTCCGGCGGCCTTTTCCGGATACCTCCGGAGGTCTAAAATTTGGTTTCTGTCCATTTTATGATTCTATGTTTCGATACGATCATTTCGACGTATTATACGCATTTTTCGGATATCGTATGAATTAGTTATGAATTTTATGATTTCGATCGATTTCGGTCGTTAGATTTTTGATCTGTGAAATTATGACTGTTGGATGAACTTGTAAATTTGTTATGATGATCATAAGACTGTCCCAGAGGCTTTGTGTGGTCATGGGCGGAGATCCGACCGTTGGATCTTCGTATATGTGAAAAACGGTAATTAGGGGAGCGATTCGTGAGAAACCGCTCGTCGGATTTTAATGTAAATTAGAATCTGACCGTTAATTAGTGGTTAAATTATGAGTTGAATTTGTTGGCTAAATTTGAATCACATTTGATTAGGTGATTGACGGATTTTAATTGCGTGGGCTATTCGGCGTTAATTATAAATTTATAATTTATAATTATATTGAAGACGCAGCGGGAGTTTCGAGATGAGTAAAACTCACGTGGTTCATATTACGAACCGAGCATTTCAATTTATTTATTTTTGGTAATTGTGTAAAAAAATATTTGCGGATTAAATATTTGTTTTAAAATTTCATGGACTTGAATCACCACGGTCCATAGGTAAGTAAAATAAATTTTTACTATACAAATGAATTTCATGATTTTCTCGTGTGAACTATAGATGGTATTAGTGGTCATTCCTGAGTGGATGATTACGTACATATATATATTTACGTAGAAAATATATATTGATGAGTGGATTATTTGATTGATGATATGATTGAGTGGAATTGATGAGTTGATTTTATTACGATTGTGTAATTCCATAATAATATGATGTATCTTGGTTGGATTGATTTCAGTATGTGATGTTATATGTTGGGTTCATTTATGGGTTTAGGGTTAACGTAATGACCGGTGTGCGTAATCGGACGCTCTAATCCTAGTGTGGATGATGGGATACGATTGGTTGAGTATGTGGAATTATTGGACGTTCTAAATATGTATATAGGTATACATATTGATGAAATACAATAATTGATTAATATGTCGGATGCCATAACCTAGGCCAGGTGACGGGCTACGATTCAGTTAGAGCTCTAGTCTGTCAAGTACCGTATTTTTATAAATACGATGAAGAGAGTTGTGGGGAAAGTAGTGAGCGGAGTTGACTTGTTATATTGAATTGGTGTTGATTGAGATTGTTATTATTTGAATATGTGGAAATAATTGAGTGTTGCTGTGTGTGGGAATAAATGAGTTTAAATTAAGTAACAATTCCTTCTTTTACTCATACAAGCTTTCATAAGCTTACCGGGTTTTGTGTTGTTGCAATCCCGGTACACTATTCAATGGTGTAGCGGATATTCCTGCAGGTCAGGATAACCAGGGAGGTGACCGAGCTGCTTAGGTGTTATAGCAGTATTGTTATTTATTTAGTTGTGAGGTGTGTGTATGCTCATTTAGAGCTTTACATTATATTTTGGTTTGTGTTGTAATAATTAACCGAGACTAAATTCGGTTTGATTTTATTATGTGTGGTGAGTATGTTAAGAAAAGAAAAATTTTCAGGATGATTATTTTGAGTTTGTAGTATTTCATGTTTCGGATTTTGAATTGTTATTCTAAAATTCGGGGCGTGACAGTTTGGTATCAGAGCGTAAGGTACATATTTGGTGATATGTCAATACTTACCGAGTGATGGCCCGTCTGCAGCGGATCCCCATCGTGTGCTCTTCGGTATTGACATTGTCATTGGGTATGTGAGTGCGTTAGGTTGGCTAGGAACGTTAGTACTTTTAGGAAACTTAAGCATCGTTATGTATGATCAGTACTTGGTTAATATGGACTTGCATTTGACTTATGTTTTGTTTAAGTGTTATGCGTGTATTAACCAAGTATATCATGCTTATTAGGTAATGGAGATTGAGGGAAACAAGGCCAGAGGTCGGGGTAGAGGTAGACCTCGTGGCAGGGGTAGAGGCCGAGGAAGGGGTAGGGCCCCTCCAGTCGAAGAAGTATTCGAGTCAGAGGAAGATGCACCTTATGAGGATAAGCCTATTCCTCCTGTAGCTATGGTTGATAATCCTGCTCGCTTGCTGATGCTAGCAAGGGAAATCACTCGCTTGGGAGCAACCAAGTTTGGAGGAGGCACTGATTATATGGTGGCGGATCGTTGGATAGAGGATTTGCAGACTTATTTCGATATGCTTGACTGCACAGAGACCGATAAGAGGAAGCTAGCCGCTTTCATGCTGAAGGATGAGGCTAGGGTGTGGTGGAACGTCACTCAGAGGAGCATTGAGGTGTCTACCTTGACATGGGACGGCTTTGAGAGGCTGTTCAGGGAGAAGTACTTTCCACCAGCAGTGAAGGAGAGGTTGGAGCGAGAGTTCCTTGCACTTGTACAGGGGAAGATGACCGTAATTGAGTATGATGCGGAGTTCTCCAGATTGTACAAGTATGTGAGGCAGATGGAGGATGAGGACTTGGCCAAGAAGTTTCAGAGAGGGTTGAGTCCTTCGATTGAGCGTGATGTAGCCATCCTGGAGCTGAAGACCAAGAGAGAAATCTTGGCTAAGGCACAGATCATTGAGCAGCAGAACCTGATTCGTAGAGAGAAGGAGTCTGCTGAGAGAGACTTCCAGGGCAAGGGAAAGGCCATAGCAGGGAGCAGTAGAGCTAGAGACCTCAGGGGTGGGTTCTGGAAGAGACAGAGAACTCAGTTTCAGCATCAGGCTCCAGCTAGGGCAGCAGTAGCTCCTCCTGTTCAGGCTATGCCTATCAGGCAGATAGCACCAGCAGCTCCTGTGAAGTGCTTTAACTGTGGCGAGCCGGGCCACATCTCTCGTGCGTGCACGAAGCCAGGGGGTAGGTTATGCTACAATTGTGGACAGGCAGGGCATCAGGCTAGGGAGTGTCCTCGGATTCAGGGTAGAGTGCAGGGTAACCAGCAGAGGCAGTTACCACCTGCTCATGCTAGGGTCTTTGCCATTGGTCAGGCAGGCACGGGAGTGGAAGGTACCTTATCTGTTTATCACTTTCTTGCTAGAGTACTGTTTGATACGGGAGCCTCACACTCTTTCATATCTAGTTCGGTTGTGGATGTTTTGGGTTTGATTGCTATGCCAATGACTAGATCATTGTGTGTTACATCACCTCTCGGTGTGTCTCTTGAGCTTAGCATGCTTTGTGATGATTGCCCTATTGGGATTGGTGGCAGAGAGTTCTCTGCATCTTTGATTGTGATTCCGGATCACACGTATGATGTGATTTTGGGTATGGATTGGTTGAGCCCGAACCATGCTGTTATTGATTGCTTTAGGATGATTGTGTCCTTCCATGTTCCGGGGCAACCGGTGTTTCATTACCGTTGCCTGAAGTCTGACATCACCATGAGGATGGGGATTTTGGCCCATATTGAATCAGGGAGTAGTACTTCAAAGATTACAGGGATTCCTGTAGTTTCAGAGTATAAAGATGTGTTTCAGGAGATCCATGGGTTACCTCCAAAAAGGGTAATGGACTTCTCCATTGATGTGATACCAGGTACTTCACCTGTGTCAAAAGCACCTTATCGAATGGCTCCAGCTGAACTTCAGGAGTTGAAGGTTCAGATTGAGGGCTTACTTGCACAAGGGTTCATTCAGGCAAGTGTGTCTCCTTGGGGCGCACCAGTGTTGTTTGTGAAGAAGAAAGATAGTTCACTCCGTCTATGTGTGGATTATCGACAGTTGAACAAGGTGACCATCAAGAATAGGTACCCTTTACCTAGGATTGATGACTTGTTCGATCAGCTTAGAGAAGCTACTGTATTCTCGAAGATTGACTTGAGGTCTGGATAGCACCAGTTGAGGGTGAAGGAGGAAGATATTCCAAAGACGGCGTTCAGGACCAGGTATGGACATTTTGAGTTTCTTGTCATGCCTTTTGGTCTCACGAATGCCCCCGCAGCATTTATGGACTTGATGAACCGTACGTTCAGTCCTTACTTGGATCAGTTCGTGGTAGTGTTCGTTGATGACATCTTGATTTATTCAAGGTCGTCAGCGGAGCATGAGAGACATCTGCGGATAGTGCTGCAGACATTGAGAGAGCAGAAACTATTTGCCAAGTTCGAGAAGTGCGACTTCTGGCAGAGTGAAGTCAAGTTCCTTGGTCATGTGGTCTCGAAGGACGGAGTTTCTGTGGATCCTTCGAAGGTTGAAGCAGTGATGAGTTGGAGTCGCCCTACTACGGTTACAGAAATCCGTAGCTTCCTTGGATTGGCCGGTTATTACAGGCGCTTCATTGAAGGGTTTTCTGGTATTGCTTCGGCTTTGACCAAATTGACCAGGAAAGACACTCAGTTCGTATGGTCGGATAAGTGTGAGAAGGCTTTCATAGAGCTGAAGACTAGATTGACTACAGCTCCGGTGTTGACTATTCCTACTAGTGGTGGTGGATTAGTCATTTACAGCGATGCATCTCATCAGGGTTTGGGGTGTGTGTTGATGCAGAATGGTAGTGTTGTTGCTTATGGTTCTAGACAGTTGAAGGTACATGAGCGGAATTACCCTACTCATGATCTAGAGCTAGCAACTGTGGTGTTTGCCTTGAAGATTTGGAGGCACTATCTTTATGGTGAGAAATTTGAACTCTTTTCTGATCACAAGAGTTTGAAGTATCTATTCTCCCAGAAGGAATTGAACATGAGGCAGAGGAGATGGATGGAGCTCATTAAGGACTATGATTTCACTTTGGAGTATCATCCCGGAAAGGCGTATGTAGTGGCGGATGCTTTGAGTAGGAAACCGCGGGTAATCATGGCATCGATTATGGTGCGGGAGTGGCGCATGTTAGAAGCTGCATCTGAGTTCGACCTTATGCCTGCAGGAGCAGGACAGGGAATCTTTCTCGATAGTATCACCTTACAGCCCACCTTGATCTCCAGGATCATTCAGGGTCAGACACTTGATGAGTTTGCTCAGGCGAGGATTTCTGAGATGACTGCAGACCCGGATGTGGAGGGTCCTTCTGAGTGGATGATTGGGGCTGATGGAGGGTTGAGATTTCGAGGGAGATTGTATGTACCGAGTGTTGATAACCTCAGGGAGGAGATCATGCGGGAAGCACATAGGTCTCGATATACTATACATCCAGGAGGTACTAAAATGTATATGGATCTACGAAGGCAATTTTGGTGGTATGGTATGAAGAGGGATGTGGCGGAACACGTGACGAAGTGTCTTACCTGTCAACAGGTGAAGGCAGAGCATCAGAGACCAGCAGGAATGCTGAACCCCTTATTGATTCCTGTGTGGAAATGGGAAGACATCTCTATGGACTTTGTGACTGGATTGCCCAGATCCAGGCAAAGTTATGACTCGATTTGGGTGATTGTTGACCGGTTGACTAAATCAGCACACTTCCTTCCGGTGGCAAAAACGTACTCAGGTGATGCATTGTGTAAGTTATATGTGAACGAGATAGTGAGGCTTCATGGAGTGCCTGTGACGATTGTATCGGATCGTGATGCTCGTTTCACATCAGAATTCTGGCGTAGGTTCCACAAGGCATTTGGTACGTCTCTTGCTATGAGCACTGCATTTCACCCACAAACAGATGGACAGACCGAGAGAGTGAATCAGGTGATGGAGGACATGCTCAGAGCTTGTGTTCTGGATTTTAAGGGTAGTTGGGCGGATCATCTGCCATTGGTAGAGTTTGCCTACAACAACAGCTATCACTATAGTATCGGTATGGCTCCATATGAGGCTCTTTATGGTAGGCCATGTAGAACTCCTATCTGTTGGGCGGAAGCAGGGGATAAAGGGCTCATCGGACCTGAGATTGTACAGGAGACTACAGAGAAGGTCACTACTATTCGGGACAGAATCCGAACAGCTCAGAGTAGACAGAAGAGTTATGCTGACTTGAAGAGGAGACCGTTGGAGTTTGAGACAGGTGATCTTGTGTTCTTGAAAGTCTCACCAATGAAAGGTGTGGTGAGATTTGGCAAGAAGGCAAAACTCGCACCGAGGTATGTTGGGCCCTTTGAGATTCTAGAAAGGGTTGGTAACTTGGCATATCGTCTTGCTTTACCTGTTAGCATGTCGGGTGTGCACAACGTTTTCCATGTGTCTCTACTCAGGAAGTATGTTCGAGATGAGTCCCACGTGATTGACCACGGTACGATCGAAGTGAACCCGGATGTGACGTTTGTAGTTGAACCTGTTCGTATCTTGGATAGGTCTACCAAGAAACTTCGTAGGAAAGAGGTTGATCTCGTGAAGGTGTTGTGGAGTCATCATGATGAGGGTGATGCATCATGGGAGTTAGAATCTGACATGAGGACGAGGTATCCACAGCTTTTTGGGGAATTGGGTACTTGAATTTCGGGACGAAATTCCTTTAAGGGGGGTAGATTGTAATACGCGCAATTTCTATTTTAAATTCGAGTGATTGTATCGAATGATTATTATGCGATTTCACGATTTATGTTCGATAATCATTCATTTTTACAATTATTGAAGTTTCGAAACTTTTATGTTAACAAAAAGCTCAAAATACTCGGGTTGAGAAATCGACTTTTTCTACGTACGAAATTTGGAGAAACTTCCTTCATGAAAGTTGTAGAGCTCGTCGATACGAGTCTGTGCACGTGCGGAACACGAAGATCGGATTTTTTCTGAATTAGTTATCGAATTTCAAAGTTTTTCCGAAACATGTATATATAGAAAAATTTTAGAAACCCTAATTTTTTTTTTCCTACCGGTTTCTTTTTTTCCTTTTCTTCCTTCTTCTTCTTCTTCTTCCTGTTCTGGAAAACCAGTTTCTCTCTCTCTCTCTCACAGACACAGTCGACCGAAAGGGGAGGAAAATTTCTCCTCAATTGTTCTCCCTCCACAGACCACCTCTTGACCTCAAACCAAGTCCCAGGCGTTCGTCTCGAGCTGCTCTAGCTCCCGGAGGCAGTTTCACAAGGCGGCGCGGCCCGTGGCGGCGGCGGCACAGCCCGAACCGAAAACGGCTATTTTCGGTTCGATCTCGATATCTCGAGCTACACTCCATCATTTCACTTGATTCTTGTCTCATTGAGCTCGCCTCAACTTCCTCTACAAGCACCAAGAAGGACCGGAACTGGGTCGAACGTTTTCACGTTCGTCGGAGCTCGACCCGAACGGATCGAAATACCAAAACTTTCGATCAAGATATCTCGAGCGATACACGATCGTTTCTTGTGATTCCAAGATTGTTGAGTTCGCAAGGAAGTTCTGAACAAGTTTCCAGAAGGGATCGGGGCCTGAGGTTGCAGTTTTCACGTCGGTTTTGAAGCTCACCGGTTTCTGATTTTTTCCGGCCGCCGACTGTAAATCGGTAATTTCGATGCCTTCCGGTCATTTTTAGGTCTTGTGCTAGTTATGAAAGTTGCTCAGAATGATGAAACGAAGGGGACAAGCTCGGCCCCGACACCATTGGTGGTGGTCGGTGGCGGCTCTGTCCCTAACTCCGTCGGCCTTTTCCGGCCACCTCCGGAGGTCTAAAATTTGGTTTCTGTCCATTTTATGATTCTATGTTTCGATACGATCATTTCGGCGTATTATACGCATTTTTCGGATATCGTATGAATTAGTTATGAATTTTGTGATTTCGATCGATTTCGGTCGTTAGATTTTTGAACTGTGAAATTATGACCGTTGGATGAACTTGTAAATTTGTTATGATGATCATAAGACTGTCCCAGAGGCTTTGTGTGGTCATGGGCGAAGATCTGACCGTTGGATCTTCGTATATGTGAAAAACGGTAATTAGGGGAGCGATTCGTGAGAAACCGCTCGTCGGATTTTAATGTAAATTAGAATCTGACCGTTAATTAGTGGTTAAATTATGAGTTGAATTTGTTGGCTAAATTTGAATCACATTTGATTAGGTGATTGACGGATTTTAATTGCGTGGGCTATTCGGCGTTAATTATAAATTTATAATTTATAATTATATTGAAGACGCAGCGGGAGTTTCGAGGTGAGTAAAACTCACGTGGTTCATATTACGAACCGAGCATTTCAATTTATTTATTTTTGGTAATTGTGTAAAAAAATATTTGCGGATTAAATATTTGTTTTAAAATTTCATGGACTTGAATCACCACGGTCCATAGGTAAGTAAAATAAATTTTTACTATACAAATGAATTTCATGATTTTCTCGTGTGAACTATAGATGGTATTAGTGGTCATTCCTGAGTGGATAATTACGTATATATATATATTTACATGGAAAATATATATTGATGAGTGGATTATTTGATTGATGATATGATTGAGTGGAATTGATGAGTTGATTTTATTACGATTGTGTAATTCCATAATAATATGATGTATCTTGGTTGGGTTGATTTCAGTATGTGATGTTATATGTTGGGTTCATTTATGGGTTTAGGGTTAACGTAATGACCGGTGTGCGTAATCGGACGCTCTAATCCTAGTGTGGATGATGGGATACGATTGGTTGAGTATGTGGAATTATTGGACGTTCTAAATATGTATATAGGTATACATATTGATGAAATACAATAATTAATTAATATGTCGGATGCCATAACCTAGGCCAGGTGACGGGCTACGATTCAGTTAGAGCTCTAGTCTGTCAAGTACCGTATTTTTATAAATACGATGAAGAGAGTTGTGGGGAAAGTAGTGAGTGGAGTTGACTTGTTATATTGAATTGGTGTTGATTGAGATTGTTATTATTTGAATATGTGGAAATAATTGAGTGTTGCTGTGTGTGGGAATAAATGAATTTAAATTAAGTAACAGTTCCTTCTTTTACTCATACAAGCATTCATAAGCTTACCGGGTTTTGTGTTGTTGCAATCCCGGTACACTATTCAATGGTGTAGCGGATATTCCTGCAGGTCAGGATAACCAGGGAGGTGACCGAGCTGCTTAGGTGTTATAGCAGTATTGTTATTTATTTAGTTGTGAGGTGTGTGTATGCTCATTTAGAGCTTTACATTATATTTTGGTTTGTGTTGTAATAATTAACCGAGACTAAATTCGGTTTGATTTTATTATGTGTGGTGAGTATGTTAAGAAAAGAAAAATTTTCAGGATGATTATTTTGAGTTTGTAGTATTTCATGTTTCGGATTTTGAATTGTTATTCTAAAATTCGGGGCGTGACAGTCCTGAAGAGATTTATTTTGTCAATTGTAAATTTAGGATGGTCCTGGTCGACTGGGTTTTCTAAATAGCTAATTTACAAGTTTGTTGTCTTTATAATTACAAAATTTGACAAACTATTTAGGAAAAGGTAGATAGTTCGGTTGTTTACTTGATCTGTGCACAAAGGGTGGATAATTTTGGAGCTTATGGGAATTGAAGGAAGAAGAACACATTATTAAAACAAATTGATAAGAGGTAAGAAGCTGTGTTTTTGTTTGCGTTTTACAACTGGGTAATTGGTGCATTATAGCCATTATGTTTCTTATTCTTCTATCTGGTTTTGTTAAAGGTTGGAGGTAGAGAGCTAGGTTGCTTCTGATCGGTGGTGTACTTATCATTTGCCATATCCTGGATAGTGGACGGACCAATTTTAAGTGTTTTCTTTACACACACACACACACACACACCTATACTAACTGTTACTCTATATTAACTGGAACCTGCATGGCAGGGCAGTAACTGTACTAAAAAAACATCAGTGTAGCAAATAAGTTAAACAAAACCATAGCATAAACTCAGACCTACACCAAAAAATCAGAGATTTAATATCCTTTTTGTAGCATTTCGTTACAATGTTTGTAGCTGTATATTTGCTATTCCTTTGTGGACTGTTTCTTTGTTCTAAGCTCACGATATGTTTTTTCGACTTTAAATAACATACATATGGTGTCGAGCCTCCGCCGTAAATCAATATACCTTCGAGAACAAGCCTCGCACCACCACGTATCCGAGAAGAATATCGAACCCGAAGCCTTAATCCAGCACCCTCACCGCCACAACCTTGAGCCGCAGCGATCGGAGCCCGTCACCATTGGATCAAAACACACCATACCCTCGAAAGCTTCAGCTAAAAGCTGCTGCGAATCGGAGCCGCACCGCCTCGAAATGGGCCTTCGAAACAATCGCCAGATTTCAACATCGCTGAGAAAGGATCTGCTCCGTCTTCTCACCGTCGCCCTAGTCTGGACACCACACGGTCGCCACCGCCACACGAAAGCCTAGGTTTCGCACTCTCGAGGTCACTCTGTATTCCGCGGAGGCCTCCTTGACAAGGATATGGGCTAGATCAAATTTAAAATGCTTACTTATTGTTTCTTAAAGATTTTGGTATAATGTAATAAATCTGTTTATTATAATTTTTTTCACAGTTGTTTAAAAGTAAATTAAAAAAAAATAAAAAAGTTAAACAAATTAAATTGACATTTACCAAAAGACACCAAAAAAATAAAAACACCAAATAAAATGCAGCCCACGTGGCACAAACCTTTACAGCCAACTAAAGCGATATCTGGCTTCCCTATTATTTTCGACCTGTTGTAGAGAAACTGAAATTGAGAGAGAATTGATGTGTATTCTCATTGATAATAGGGGTCTCTTTATATAGAGGATTACAATGCATAGAATCTGAACATACAATGAAAGTAATTCTACATTGAATAGGATTCTAAATCCTTCTCTAACCCTATTACCAGTAGGTCAAGTAACCTAGAGTTTGGGCCAGACACATAATCTGGATTTCCTTGAACACCCCCCCTTATGTCGCCCCCAAATGTGGTGCTTCTCTCGTTGTCTCATTAAAAACCTTGTCGAGTAACAAAAACCCAGTGAGACAAAAATAACCTCGGTCGAAGGGGAAAAAAAGCACAACACACCCTTCACATTTTGAGACCATACATGTAGACATCTCCCCATGATGTCTGCATCTCCCCCTAATGACTACGATCATGGGGATTCGGATAACTTCGGCAAATGATGCTGCCAACATGTTTCTCGAAAGTGGAATTTAGGCAATGACTTAGTGAACAAGTTTGCCGCACTATCCTCAGATTGAACCTAGTTCACTTTGATCTTGAGGAGAGTTTGTTGTTGCTGATTATGCTTGGTGTTGTCGCTTTTGATGTAGCCTTGCTTCAAAACAAGCAGCATTATCCTATATGCCGTAGGCTCATTTGTGGTAAACTTCAAACCACAACTGTTCGAACATGTGTAATTATGGATCCAATTCATATACATTCACGAACCACTTCGTGAAGAGCAATAATCTCTGTACTGTTTGAAGATATAGCGACTAGGGTCTGTTATGTAGACCTCCAAGATATCACGGTATTTACCTACGGTGAACACTTAACCAGTTTGGGAATGACCTTTGTGTGGGTCAGAGAGATACCCAATATCAGTAAAACCTTTCAAAACACATGGCATTTCTGGTGTGTGATGGGTCCGAATCCATCATCTCTCTATAGGGATAGAACAAGCCCATATCGATATTACATCTCAAGTATCGAAAGATATCTTTTACATCAATCCAATGGAGTCGCATTAGCGCATAGCTATACCTAGCTAACAAGTTCACAACATATGAGAGGTCCGGTCTTATGCATTGAGCTAAGTACAATAATGCGCGTATTGCACTTAAGCGGGGCACTTTTGCCTCTAACACATCTTCGCCATCATCCTTTGGACGAAGAGGACCCGTTCAAGATCAAGACTACAGACGATCATGGGGGTGCTTTAAGGCTTGGCCTTGTCAAAATGCCTCAGCATCCATCGACACGATGCTCAAGTTCCAAACCGAGACATAATCGTGTTCTCCCAAAATCTTTCATCTCAAACTAAGATATCAAGTTTTCAGTGGTTTCCCTTAACTCTTTAAGAGCTTCCAATGAAGGTCATGTCCAACATGAACCGCGATAGAATCCGAAACTTGTTATGGAAACGCGCGGGCATTTCCCTTCCCAATCAAGTAGTCACTTTAGTGAGCATTTCAACCTTATTGTAAACGCGCTCTGTGGTCTAGAGCCACTTGACTTGGGTAGATGAAGTTCACCATAAACCTTCATGTATATTCTGTATCTAGATCCACCACATTTGTAAGCTGGATGATCAGTTATTTTGAAACTACCAAACTGACAGGGTAGTGGAGTGCAATGACATCCATTACGAGATAATATGTCTCATCGTAGTCGATTCCATGGCGTTTTTGTGAGAAGCCTTGCTTCATAAGGTGAGATTACCATCTCTTTTTCTCAACACGCTTTCTAACGAAGACACATTAGTCAACAGGTTTTATGATAGGAGGTGTTGGCATCATTGGCTCAAAAACCTTCCTCTTCGTTAGAGAATCCAACTTAACCTGGATCACATCTTTCCATATAGGCCAAATCTCTCTACGTTGGCATTCATTCATCAACGGAGCGTGGTTCGATATCATCAGACTCAACAAACTCATGCGCAACGAAATGCTTGACTACATCATCAATTTTGATGTAGTTTCTATCCCACATCTCATGTACACTAGTGTAGGTTTTATAGAGCACTATATTCTCAGGAATATGTTTTGACATTGAGGCGTCCCCCAATGATAACTATAACCCGGGAGATTCTCATGAGACGGATTTTTAGTCTTGATGATCCAAGGATTGAGTTGTGCCAAAGTATCCTTCGAACCCACGGGCCTCCCATGCATCCTAGCTGGGGCCACGACCTGTAATGCCAGAGTGCCACTTTCTTTGGCGTTGGCACCATACCTACCTCCGTGTAGGATGACGATACGTCTTCTTGTAGGGACGTACTTCCTTGCAGGCATATTTGCAATAGATGTGTGATCTCGTCACTTTTAGTAGGGATCGAGATGAGACATAGTGGGGACAGACCACGACAATTCATGTCATTCCTGTTGAACATCCATGTTCTTATCTCACCCTAACGACAGGAAGACTGTCTCAGTAGAGTGACAACCCATAAATCTAGCGGTAAGGAGATAGCCTAGCGAGGGCATTAAGTGGCGGATGATGGTTGAAGTCTCAAATCCAATTTTCTCATTCGTCTGTAAGGACCTATTATAGTGCGCTATGGCGGCGCAATTGGCACATAAATGACTCACTCAAATGTGAGTAAGTACAAAATACTTGTACCCAGTCACTAGCTGTAACACATAGATTGAGTGGTGGTAGGTCGTAGACAAATTAGCATAGCTGCATGTGATATTGCATTACCCCAAACAGATATAAGGAGATTGGTGTGCATTACCAATGTCTTGACTACCATCGTAGTCGTTTCCGCGAAACCATTTGGGTATGTTCATGAGAATGTGATGTCCAACATCAATCCTATTGCAATATCCATCGAAAGTCTTCGATGTAAACTTTCTAGCATCGTCAAGTCCAATTGACGGAATAAGATGATCCGGGGACTGAGCCCGTTGTCATATGGTATTTGCTAGGAGTGTAGCAGAAGCAGCATTTACAGGTGGACAATGGCACAACCCGTGACCAGCGTGTTTGCGTGTCAACCAACATCATGAGATATTTAAACATCCGCAAGTTGGTTGAATCAGTCCACAGAATCCCCACTGATTCGATGTAAGAACATAATGAGTATCTTCATATCCTTTGTATAGGACGGTCTCAGTCCTAATTTCCTGAAGGAACAGGCTTTGCAAAATGAACGAGAGGCCTTGGAAGCAACCAATGAGGATTTTGGTTGGGCCTGAGCGTCTGTAGCGCTATTAGAAGCAAAATGTGTGACTACATCACCCATCATGACGTTGGAACCATGGAAAGTGGCATCTATGGCGTCTCGACCATGGGGAGAATCATCCATGGCGTC
This sequence comes from Rosa persica, assembly GCA_025331145.1. Taxonomy (NCBI): domain Eukaryota; kingdom Viridiplantae; phylum Streptophyta; class Magnoliopsida; order Rosales; family Rosaceae; genus Rosa; species Rosa persica. The sequence goes on from WFKR01000005.1 coordinate 14,187,932, forward strand.
ATGACCATGGGAAGGGACTTCCATGGTGTCATGGCCATGGGTAGCGTCATTTATGGTGTTGTCTCATGGGACTTGGGCGGTCCTATAGCGCCCCAAGACGGCTGCAGTGCTGGATGCTGCAATTGTTGCAGTCTTGTTAAGTCCAGGAATCAATTTTCGATTCTTGCTTCTTCTCACTCTGAAGAATGGATGTCTGTGTAAAGTTTTTAGTAGACGGATCATCATATCATGATCAGGATGACCTATCATATTATGGCAAAGCCAATATGTATCTAAATCCAAGAGATCTTCTCTTATAATTTTATTGGATTTAATAGCTCGAATAGTGACATAGAGTTCACTAGAGAGACACATAAACTTCTCTAAGATGCGCCTTTGTTCACAATCATTAGAGGTATTGCAAAGGAACTCATTTTCATTCTCTATATGCGTTTTCGCTTGGTATCCGTTGGCTATCATAGGTGCGATTTGCCCTAGGAGCATAGAGAGTTTCTGTGACAGTAATCAAGGTGCCATTTGGCAATGGGAACTTGGGCTATTCCATGTCCTTGAATTAATACTGATGGCCCAGCCATCATAGTCACAAAGTCATATGCTCTGAATCAAAATGGAGTCATAATGAAAAGAACTCGAAATTGTATTCATAAGCCAACGGAGTTACATCATTGTCTCTTTGACCAAAGAAAATTTAATCCAAAATGCTAGCTAATGCAAAACAATGGTAGTCGTCTAACTTCTTTCGGTAATTCCAAAATAAATGTGACCAGGTAAGTAGAGAGATGTCGGTGGAGCAAGGCTCACTTAAGTACCACTAATCTCAGAACCTTCCTAGATATCACAGTTACTTTAGGTGAGCCTACTTTGAAGAAAGATGAAACCATAGGCATTTACTACAAAAATAATATGGCGATTGCCTATTACATCTCTTGGATAAATAAAGACTTAAACAGAATTGGCTATCTATTGATCCCAGCCAGATTTGTAGTCTTTAACCCTTCATTCTAGATCATCATCTTGATCTTCTTATTCCACGTTGTGAGCTTCTCTTGCTTCACAATATGCTTTGCAGGCGGTGACAATTTCTTCACGAGCTCTACAAATGTGTGCCCAATGAGCGGATACTCCACATCGAGAACATACATCTCTGTGCTCAGACTCTATTGATTAAGGCGCTTTGAAAGCGTCATTTAGATGACTCTTAGTGTTGGTGGCGCCACCAACATGGCCTGAGGCGTTGCCTCCCTCTCTCTTTCCACGTTGACTTCTTTAGTTCCGTGTTCGCCTATTTTGGCGGTTACCTTCCTAAGTAGAGCGATTATATGGACCAGAACGTCCAAATGTATTCCTTAGATTAGGTTTCGCTCTTGACGCCCTTTCTTTGGGGCACGACTATAATTGGATTCCGGAATATGCTATGTTCCCACGGATCTCGAATTATAGTTCTTCACAAGGATGTTGTCATACTTTTCGCGACATTCATAGCTCCAATGAGCCCATGAAACCTTGTGATTCATCCTACAGCAACATCGATTTGATAGTTCTTAGAAACCATCAATGCAGAGACAGGGAAGGTAGAGAGAGTCTTCTCAATCAACATCGCATTTGTGATCTCTTGACCACAGAATTCCATTAAGGATTTAATGCGAAGTGCTTCCGAGTTGTAGTCAAGAATTGACTTGAAATCACATAAGCGGAGGATATGCCATCTCACTTCTAGTTTAGGAAGCAAGGAGTCACGGACGTTGCAAAATCTTTCTTCGAGTGAGACCTACAATCTTCTGGGGTCTTTTTCATTCATATACTCATACTGGAGCGATTCATCCATATGACGAGTCATTAGGATGATGACTTTCGCCTTATTTGCCTCTAAGGCTGCTCTATTTGCTTCTAACGCTTGAGTTTGCTCAACAGTTAGCACGTCCTGCCTAGGCTCGAGAATCGTATCCAGGATTCCATCGGCCTTGAGATGCTGGCGAACATCACAAACCCACTTGTGATATCCAGAGCCAGTTGTTCCCAATAGAGCGAAGTTCAGTTTGTTCAGGTTACTCATCCTGAAAGAGAACAAGAAATTAGGATTAGTTTCGGAGTGTAAAAGGCTACCACGAAAAGATATAAAATTTTTTAGCGTAGTCACTTTTAAGAAATTAGGAATTTCTGAGCGTAATCGCTTCCAAGAAATTCAATTCCAAGTGATATTGGATTAGATCGAAACAATGACGTAAGTGGTCGATCATAAATTCTCTACAAACTCTAAGTTTGGAGATCTCAACAAGCTCTAAGCTTGGAGTGAGCACGAACCCCTACAATTCGGCTTAATTAGGTCTCCCCTATGATGAAGAAATGGGGGTAGAAGAAGGGAGTTTGCAAGTCCCCGAGAAAAGAAGAAGAAATTGAAAAACTTCAAAAACTGGAAATTTTAGAAAAGTTTACCTCGAAAAGATGCCAGAAATCTTGGTCGGAAAAGTTATTGGCTTGGCAGTGCAGGGACACTGTAGGGTCGCTGCAAGGATGCTATGAGGACGCTGCAGAGATGCCGCGAGAACTGTTGTAGGGCCGATGTAGGGATGTCGCAAGGCCACGAGGATGCTGCAGGGATGCCGCGAGGATGCTGAGGATCTTGGGATTAAGAATTTAGGGTTTTAGCTATTTGTTTCAGTTTTAGGGCTTCGTGCTGATAACGTGTTGTAGAGAAATTGAAATTGAGAGACAATTGATGTGTATTCTCATTGATAATAGGGGCCTCTTTATATAGAGGATTACAATGCATAGAATCTGAACATACAATGAAAGTAATTCTACATTGAATATGATTCTAAATCCTTCTATAACCCTATTACCACTAGGTGAAGTAACCTAGAGTTTGGGCCAGACACATAATCTGGATTTCCTTGAACATGACCAATATTAATTGAATTCTTTTTGTTCATTTGAAATATAACCACTTTTTTTAATGAATGGAGGTCGGCCCTTTATCGAAAGACAATTAAAGATTACATCAAACATGCTTCCGCTGCAATAGCAGCTTGAAGAAAAGAAGGTGTAGAAAAAAAGAAAAAAAGGTGGAATATAACCACTTAACCTGGTAGTTTGTCTATTTCTTTCCCAATTCTACGTAAATGAGAGACTTTCAAACTCCCTAAATCCCATTTTTTCTAACTCTGATTGAGACCTAAACCCATTAAAGCTGGGACCTTTCGCCTCAACTCGACTTCAAATTTTCACAATTCTACCGATTCTTCTTCCACCTCCAAAAGACAGAGCCCAGAAAGACCCTATCTCTGAAAATTCACGGACCTCCCTTTTTCCTTCCTTACATATTACGATTGTTGTAGATATTACCCTCGTTTAATGAAAATTTATCCATTACCTCCTTAACTCCTATACCTAAGGATACGCTGCTTTCCCAATTGCCTTCGATACGGGTCTTGACGATCAATCTCAGAAATTTGAGACGGTAATCATTCTGCCTTTACACTAGTACCTTGAGTCTGACCTCGACATTATTGGCGTGAGTCATGCCATGTAATTAGGATTGTGAATATTGTATATTATTAGGATTATTCTGTTGTAATTAGTTTCCTAATAGGTCTTGGTGTATCTTGTATATATACTCCGTTTTTGGAGAAGGTAAAAAACACATCAGAAAATCCCAAATCTCTTGTTCCTTTGTTCTTTCTGACTTTGTATCAGAGCTGAGATCCATTCGGACTTGGTGTAGGTGTTATTCAGTTTCCGCTTCGGAGGAAAAAAAAATCAATTTGCTCTTGTTCTTTTTGTTTCTTTGGTCGGTGGCCCTTTCGTTTGATTATTGGTCCCTTTGATTTATTCTTGGATATCAATCCTTCCTTTGGTCTACGTTTTGGTTCAAAGCATCCCTTGAGCTACGTTCTGCACATCAAGTCCATTCTACACATCTGCACTTAGGGACTGACCGCTTCCATCAACAATTGGTTTGTGGTTTGTTAATTCGGGTATTTGAAGAAAAAAAAAATGGTGGATTTGACTATTACCGATGGGAATAATGGAGGATCTCAGAGTGGAGGGGCTAACTCTGTGGCCCGTGAGGTTGTGATTGTTCAGAATGTGACAGATAATTCAAGTTTTGGTGTAAAGCTCGATGACACCAATTATCAGTTATGGCAGAGGCTTATGAAGATCCATATTCAGGGGATTGGAAAGTGGAGTTATGTTACCGGTAGTGCAGCAAGACCTGCTGCAGGACCAAAAGCCGATGAATGGGATACGGCAAATACTAATGTGATGGGAATTCTTCTCAAGGCTATGTCTCCGGAGGTAATGAGATTATTTGCTAACTATGATTCTCCTAAAGCAATTTGGGATTCTGTTGCTGCTACATATTATGATGGGAGTGACTTTGCTCGTGTTCATGAATTGAATATCAAAGCTTTTAAAATAACTCAGAGTGGACAGCCTGTTGCAACCTTTTATGCGAATTTGAAGACAATTTGGCAGGAGCTTGATCAGCGAAACCCTAATCCTATGACTTGTGAAGCTGATATTAATTCCTATCGGACTGAGCAGGACAAGATGCGTGTCCATATTTTTCTTGCTGGCCTGGATCCTCACTTTGAAGGGGCAAAGAATGAGTTATTGAGTCTTGCAACTCCACCTACATTGGAACAAGCTTTTGCCTATATCCGAAGAGATGAAGGTAATAAGGCTGTCGCTCAGAACCTTCATACTGAAATTTCTGGTTTAGCAATCCATGCTACACCTCCACCTCAACCTCAGATTGGGAATTCTACCCTAGTTCCATCTCAGAGTCAATATCAGAATCAGAATTAGGGATATCAGCAGAATCAGAATTATAACCAAATGACTTGCAACTATTGCAAGGAAGTTGGCCATTTCAAGAATCAATGCCCTAAGTTGCGAAGGTTTAAATACAACAACTCTGGTTGGAGAGGAGGCAATAATACTGGAGGACGTGGAGGACGTGGTGGTGGTCAAAGAGGCAAAGCAGCAGTCCAATTGGTGCCAGAACCTGACTTCTACGGCATTGCAGGGCAAGATCCCTCAAAGGGTAATGTTTCCTTAACTCGAGGTAAAATTGGTGTTGCTTTACATGTTTCTGACTTTACTGGTAGTGATACATGGATAATTGATTCTGGTGCGTCTGACCATATGACCTATGATAAGTCCTTCTTTATGTCTATGTCATCTCCTTCTATATCCCATGTCTCTAATGCGAATGGTGCGTCTTTTCCTGTCTTAGGTATTGGGTCTGTTTAGGTTACACCATCCATTGTATTGCCTGATGTGCTTTATGTACCCTCATTGTCTCGCCATCTTTTGTCTGTATCCCAGTTGGGGTCACAAAATAAGTGCTCTGTAACCTTTTATCCAATGTATGTTATTTTTCAGAATTTGTGCACCAGGGTGATCATGGGCAAGGAAGACCTGAGGGGGAGACTGTTTCACTTGGATTGCATGTACGCAGAGCCAACACAAGCACAGGAACAGCCTTTGGCCCTGACATTGAATTCTGACAGATTGAGTGAGCTATGATTGTGGCACAGGCGTTTGGGTCATCCATCTTTTGGAATTATGAAGAAGTCCATGCCTTCGTTGTTTCTAGGGGTTAGTGAGTGTAGCCTGCATTGTGAAACTTGTGCTTTGGCTAAGAGTCATAGGTCTAGTTATCCTTCGAGTTTTCATTCTAGTACTATGCCTTTTGAGTTAATTCATTCAGATGTATGGGGTCCTTCTAAACATTCTACCCTTTCTGGAATGCGATATTTTGTGTTATTCATTGATGACTTTACTTGATTATCTTGGGTGGTTTTACTTAAGTCCAAAGATTCTGTTTTCTCTGCTTTTACAGCATTCCATAAGCTTGTTCGTACTCAATATGATGCTCATGTTAAGGTCTTTCGTTCCGATAATGGGGGTGAGTTTATCAATCATTCTTTTCATGAATATTTCCAACACCATGGCATAATACATCAAACTTCATGTCCACAGACACCTGAGCAAAATGGGGTGTCTGAACGAAAAAATCGTCATCTTCTGGACATGGCTCGGTCTCTTCTACTTAGTGCTAACATGCCTAAGTATCTTTGGGGAGAGGCCGTTTTGTGTGCTTCTCATCTAATCAATCGTCTTCCGTCTGCCCCTCTTCAAGGTCGTGTCCCACTTGAGGTCCTGTCTAACTATGTTTCTATTCCATCTTCTAATACTCTTCCTGCTCGTGTCTTTGGTTGTATTGCTTATGTTCATCTGTATAAGAATCAGAGGTCAAAGTTGGATGCTAGAGCCCTTAAGTGTGTGTTTGTGGGGTATGGTTCTCATCAGAAAGGTTACAAATGTTATCATCCTCAATCCCAGAAGTTTTATGTCACCATGGATGTTACGTTCAGTGAAGATGCATGTTATTTTTTCCCTCTTGTGACTCCTAGTCAGGGGGAGAAGTCTTGTTATTATGAAGATTTGTTTAGTGGGCAAGATGTGAGACTGGAATCTGAGTTCTCAAGGCTGGAGTGTTTGGGAACTGAACTTGAAAAAGAGGACAGCCGCCTACCGACCGGAGAAGAGAATTTGGGCAATCAGCTACCGACCAGTCGACCGGATCAGTCCGACCGGTCTGTCGGAGAGGAAATTTCTAATTCTATTTCTGATGAAATTCCCGATGCCGCTAATGCCGTTTTGAACAGTTCTTCTGTCTCTCCCTCTCCTTCAGCGGTCTCACCTGCTCAATCATCACCCGAGGTATGTTCTAATCCTTCTTTATCTAATACTCCTTTTGTGTCAGCTAGTGTTCCTTCTTCTGTGTCAGATATTGCTCCCACCAAAACTCTGCCTAGTCGTTCCACCCGTGGTCAGCCGACGAAACACTATAAACCTACTCTAAGTGCAAAAGCTAAATACCCCGTTGCTAATTATGTGTCGACCCATAGGCTGTCTAAACCGTATGTAGCCTTTGTGAATCAATTATCTTCTGTGTCTCTCCCTAGTAAAGTGCAGGATACAATGAGGGATGAGAAGTGGATGCAAGCAATGACAGTCGAAATGGATGCTCTTGAGAAAAATTGTACGTGGGAGTTAATATCATTACCACCCGGGAAGAAGACAGTTGGTTGTCAGTGGGTGTATACTGTAAAAGATAATTCGGATGGATCGGTGGACAGGTACAAGGCAAGACTAGTGGCTAAAGGCTTTACTCAGAAGTATGGCGTGGATTATGATGAGACATTTGCTCTAGTGGCCAAAATTAACACAATTCGGGTACTTCTTTCGTTAGCTGCTAATCTTGATTGGCTGTTACAACAGTTTGATGTTAAGAATGCATTCTTGCATGGTGATCTGCATGAAGAGATTTATATGGATTTGCCTCCTGGATATGGTACTTCTACTGGAGAGCAGGTGGTGTGCAAATTGAAAAAATCTCTTTATGGTTTGAAGCAGTCTCCCAGAGCTTGGTTTGGCAGGTTAACCAAATTCATGAAGAAAATTGGGTACCAGCAGAGCAATTCGGATCACACCTTGTTCCTTAAACATCGGTGTGGTAAAGTGACTGCCTTGATTATTTATGTTCATGACATGGTTGTGACAGGTGATGACTTTGAGGAGATTCAAAGGTTACAAGGTCAGTTATCTTCTGAATTTGAGATGAAAGTTTTGGGTAATTTGAAATATTTCTTGGGAATTGAAGTTGCTCGTGGAAATGATTGTATTATGTTGAGTCAGAGGAAGTATGTTCTCGACTTGCTGGCAGAAACAGGTATGCTTGACTGTCAACCTGTTGATACTCCTATTGAGCAGAACCATCGGTTAGCAGAGTATTTGGATCAAGTGCCTACGAATAAAGCAAGATACCAGAGGTTAGTTGGCCGGTTGATTTATTTATCCCACACTAGACCAGATTTAGCCTATGCAGTTAGTGTGTTAAGTCAGTTTATGCATAATCCCAGTAAGACTCATATGGATGCTGTATTTCGTATTTTACGGTATTTAAAGTCTGCTCCAGGGAAGGGATTACTCTTTTCAAAACACAGTCACTTGGATGTTTTCGGGTACACAGACGCGGACTGGGCAGGTAATATTACAGACCGCAGGTCTACTTCGGGCTACTTCACGTTTGTGAGTGGTAACTTGGTTACTTGGAAGAGCAAGAAACAGAAGGTGGTGGCTCGTTCTAGTGCAGAAGCAGAGTATAGAGGAATGGCCCGAGGACTGTGTGAGATGTTGTGGTTGAGAAATTTGTTGAGGGATTTGGGGTTCAGGTAGAAAAAGGCTATGCCACTTTATTGTGATAATAAGGCTGCAATTGAAATTGCTCACAATCCTGTTCAACATGATCGCACGAAGCATGTAGAGGTAGATCGACACTTCATTAAAGAGAAGCTGGATGGACAAGTCATTATGTTTCCCTTCATTCCTACTGAAGAACAATTGGCAGATATTCTTACAAAGGCTCTCTCGAGTAAAGCTTTCTGTGACTCACTTGACAAGTTGGGCATCCGTGATCTATATGCACCAACTTGAGGGGGAGTATTGGAGTGAGTCATGCCATGTAATTAGGATTGTGAATATTGTGTATTATTAGGATTATTCTATTGTAATTAGTTTCCTAATAGGTCTTGGTGTATCTTGTATATATACTCCGTTCTTAGAGAAGGTAAAAAACACATCAGAAAATCCCAAATCTCTTGTTCCTTTGTTCTTTCTGACTGACATGACCATCAATCTTCAAATGCAGGAAGCCATGGCCGCCTCTCCCGCTCAAACCCACATTATCTAAATACCATAGGTGATCGATGGGCAAGAGGAAGAGGAAGCAAGGGACTCCATCAATTAAACTTATCTATACTATCATTAAAAGAAGAGGATTTGTTAGTCAAAATTGAACATTTTGACATATTTAATGTTGAAACATTAAAAAACTTTGAGAATAAATTAAATCATAAGGATAAATAGGATAATTATAAAATAGATTTTTATTAAGAAAATTAAAAAGAAATGATTGCATAACCTCCACTTTTCACTATCACTGAATCTATTTCTTTTACAATCACTACCCACTTCTCTATTTTTTTTTTTTAAACAACGAAAAATTTTCATATACATGCAGAGCATGTGATTGCAGACTAATATTCATAAAGAGGGCGAGTGTCTGATCAGTTACCAAGCAATTTACCTGAATAATTTCATCAGTTACCCAAGCAACACGTTTTTACCTCCTAACTTGTAACGGATTGGTGATAACAACAATTACAACTCAATTACTACTGTACCTTTCACTTTCAAATTGTGTGAATAGGAACCACCCACGCGGGCTCCTTACTTAGGGTGCATTCCAGCCGCACCCATAAAACGAGAGTCTGCTGACCACCTGGGGTGGTTATCCATATGGGATTTAACAAGACGTGATTCACACGCGCCGTTTGGCAAATGACCGAAAATGATTGTTAGGCTCAGTAAAAAACTTTTCACTCTGTCATGTTAGAATGGGTTCATTCTCCCCTTTGCCAAAAAAAAAAAAAGGAATCGGTTCATTCTCTCCCTGGTAAACTACAAAGGAAATGTCTTTCATTCTTCCAAACTCATTTTCACCGTCAGCTGCAGATTAGCCGGTGTCCGAAACCAACCAAAAACACAATTAATCAACACTTGATCGAATTCAAAAACTAAATACACTACCGTGCAGAGCTTAATGAGGTGATTTTCATACCACATGCAATTCAATCCGCCGCCGGAGCAGAGCTTAGTCGTCGTTTTGGTCTTGATCTACTAGGTTAACCCTAAACAGTATATACCACATGAAATTATTATGCTCATAACCGGTCATTTACAACTTTTTTTTTCGATCTGTCAGGTCTCACACTCTCGTAGGTATAAGCTATATCAATTAATATAAAAATTTTGAGAAGTTTATCTCCTAGTGGTTAAGCTCCCCTTAGTGAAGTATAAGCGTGTAAAAGGGTTGACCGCTTCGTTTGATGTCAAAATGTATTTAACACAGTATTTAGTAACACACTGTAGATAGATGGGTAATGTCAAATTTATCGATTTTCAGTTCCAATTTTTTGGATAGCACAAAAATTTTATATGCCTACTATTGTGGTTTAACTTGTTTATTAATTGTGTAAGAAAAGATACCTTCCATAAGTAACACGATGGAGGAAATAGAATTTATCAAAGTCGATCGTTGAATGTTATCATGACAATAATAAATGGGTATGGTCAAAATTTCAGCTATTTTCGTCGTTGTTTGAGTCTTGATCTACTAGATCAACCGTAAACCCTAAGTACCACATGAAACTAATATACTCATAACCGCTCATTCGGAACTTCTGTTTTTGATCTATCAGCTCTCACACTCTTGTTGGTATGAGCTATAACAACAAATGTAAAATTTTCAGAAAGTTTATCTCTTAATGGTTCAGCTCCCCTTAGGGAAGTATAAGTGTATAAATGGTTGACCGCTTTGTTTGATGTCAAAATGACGGAGGATCGAGTTAATTTTTTTGCACAAAATTTATTAACACACTATAAGTAGATGGTAATGTCAGATTTATCGATTTTTGATTTTGATTTTTTAGATCGCACAAAATTCTTATATGTCTACTAATGATAACAAACAAGGTAAAGAAAATATAATTTATCAAGGTCAACCATTGGATGTTATCATGATAAGAAAAATGGGTATGGTCAAAATTTCAGTTATTTTTGTCGTCGTTTGGGTCACAATCTACTAGGTCAACCATAAACTCTGTGTATCACACAAAACTAATATGGTCATAACTGCTTATTCGCAACTTCTTTTTCTATTTGTCACCTCTAGCATTCTCATGTGTATGAGCTATATCAACCCATGTAAAAATTTTAAGTAATTTATCTTGTAGTGGTTTAGCTCGCTTAGGGAAGTATTAGTGTATAAAGGGTTGACCACTTTGTTTAATTTAAAATGACAGCGGATCGAGTTAAATTTTTTTTACACAGTTCCTATTACCAAGCTATAATTAATGTTTTTATGATGGTTGTCATAATTTCAACCAATTTGGTTCTCATTTAGAATTCGATCGCCTGAGTCAAATTTAATTAATTTTATAATCCTATATTTATATATTGTAGACACCAAAGGGCAACATCTATCAATTCAAATAAAATGAGAAAATGGATTGTTGGATGAGATTATTATAATAAATTATGCTTGTAGTAAAAAATTTAGTCAATTTCACCATAGTTTAAAACCCCATCGGATTGGTCAACTGAAATCACTTGTATATCCTCTTGGTTAATTGACCGATGGCGTGATGACTGCGAAACTTGCTTATTTTTTTCACACCACATCTATAAATACTTCATCAATAGATGTGTATGGACATAGATAAAAATTTCAATTTTAATTACAAAAACATTGATCTATACCAATTTGTCCACTAAGGTTGTATGACTTGTACATTACATTTAAATTGTTGGGGTCCCTTCTAAATCAACGCTGACATGAAAAATGAATTTGGACAAACCAACCACTCGATGAAGAGCTTATAATGTTATGTGGAGCAAATAAAAACACACACACACACTCTCTCTCTCTCTCTAGGGTTCCAAAACTTATCTCTGTCTCTCTCTCTCTCTCCATCCGGCGGCGCGTCCGGTGACGCTGTCGTCGGACGGGAATTGTTGGCCCTTTGGGCTGTTGGTTGGTGGTTTGCACCTTTGATCTGATCGCTGGTGTGCAAAGAACATAAAGGTGACGATCAAGGTTGCTGGCGTGGGGTCGTGTCCTCGCTGGTCGAGTTTGGGAGTGGAGCTAGCTGGAATGGCGACCGGTCTGCCATGGATGCAGGGTCGGCGACTTGGTGGGGTAGCACGAGCTAGAGGCGGACAACAGGTGTTGAGGTCGTGACAACGGGGCTTGGTTCAGATTGGATTAACCCGATCTGGGTTTGGCTACCGGTGCACAATCTGGGGAAGGGGACGGTGGAATGGGTTGGTGTCTCTCCATGGCGTACCGGGGAGGGCGGAAGGATGATGGTGGTGATCCAGAGTCAGTGGGGGGGCGGTGGTTGTGGGTGGTCGAACGGTGGCTGTAGCGGGATCAGGTCGATGTGGGCTGGCGGCTTTCAAGAAGGTCACCTCTATAGTTGCTATTTGGGCTTAGGTTTGGGCTCATTTTTTGGGCCCTGCCCTAGCTGTCTATTTATTTACAGCTGTATTTACTTTTTGTTGCTTAGTTGTTTTGCGAGCAATAAATCCCTACAGTATCTGTGTTGGGTTAGTCGGGCTTTGTGTCTGTGTGTGCACTCTAAGTGCTTTGTCTGCTCTAGGTAGGCGGCGAGTTCTTTGTTTCGTCAAATGGTTGCTACCTCCTAGTGGCAGGGTGAGACTAAGTGTCGCCGGATCTATTATCCGACAGCAACATAGTAGGAAAGCTGTGCTAAAGCGGGTACTTATGCTACATTGTAATCGTGTTACATATCGAGTTATCTTTCCGTTATGTCACCGCTGTGTCAAAGTAAATAGAGTCGGTAGAGCGCTCTTTGTTAGTTGGTGCCTAGTTGAATACAGTTATTTGGTAGAGACTCGTGATAATATTTCAGGATGTTCTCTATATGCTTATTGTAATAAGGGGTTTAGGCTCAATGTCCCCCCTTGTATTCGATAGTTTCATTAATCAATGCTTGAGGGCAGTCGCACCGGTTCTTATTTCAAAAAAAAAAAAAAAAAAAAAAAAACTTATAATGTTTTATGGTGGTTATCACAAATTTAGCCGATTTGGTTCTCGTTTCGTATTCGATCACCTAAATCAAACTTAGTTACTTCTATAAACCTATATTGTTGTATAGTAGACTCCAAAGGGAAACCTCTATCAATTCAAAGAAAACAGAGAAACTGACCGTTAGATAACATTATTATAATAAATTATGTGTGTGGTAAAAAACTAAGCTAATTTCACTATATTTTCGAATTCGATTGAACTGGTCACCCGTTGTTACTTCTATATCATTATCTCTTAGTTGACTGATGACGTCACGGCCACAAAACCAAGACTTGGGACACAATAATAATACACACTATGCGACGAGTCCGTCAAATTTTTCTTTGATTATTTTGGATACTCGATCTATCTTTAACAATTTATGGAAATGTAAAGCAAATAAAATTAAGTTAATTAAATTATCTTTAAGTAATGTCTCTACAACCTATACATCCATCTTTATCCTAAATATAGGCCTGGGCTGGTTTTTTTAGTTCTATTTTTAAGTTTATTTGTTTTTGTTGGTTAGTGTTGTTTCGTCTTTGGCATGTAATACGTCCATACATATATTTGGTAGGGCTAGTCGGGCTAAATGCCTGTGCGTGCACTCTAAGTGCCTTGTCTGGCCTAGCGAGGCGACGACCACTTAAATGGTCTCAACCTCCTAGTGGCAGAATGAAACTAAGGGTCGTCGGAATTGTTTTTTGGTGGTAACATAGTGAGAAATCTGAGATTTTAATAATTATGCTTCGTTGTAATCAAGTTATCTTTCCGGTATGTCACCACTATGCCAAAGCAAATGGAGTAGTCAAAAATGCACTCTTGGTTAATTGGTGCTTGTTAGAATACATATATTCTGTAGAGACTCCTGATATTATTTCATGACGTTCTCTAGATGCTTATTGTAATCAATGGTTTAGGCTTAACGTCCCCCCCCCTTATATTCAGTTTCATCAATCAAGGCTTGAGGGTAGTCATTTTCACGTTCTAGTTATTTCATTGCACAAAAGTTTACCAAGTACACTTTATTCTCAAAAAAAAAAAAAAAAAAAGAATTTTTTTTAGTACAATCAAAATTTTCTTAGTATAACGTGATAAATTGTTGCCTATTTTCACGTTCTAGTTATTTCATTGCACAAAAGTTTACCAAGTACACCTTAATTTGGTGTACCTTGTTCAGTGGTTAATGTGAGTCCCACAAAAAATTTAAGAAATTAAGACGAGATTAATTGAGATCAATTTTATATTTCAATAAGTGTTAATAACAGTCGGGAAATTTTTCTAAACATTTTATTGAAGCGAACCTTCAAGTTATTGACTCGCGTGTAAAGCGAGTGTTATCACAAGTCTATGGGTATTTTTGTGAAATTTTTGGGCACCGAGCTATTTTTTTATGAATTTCGAAAGTTTGGAAATTTAGAAATTCATTTTGAATAAGAGAAAATAGTTGGGGTGCCATCGGAGCGTCCGCCTGGTTCATCATGGCCGTCGACATCTATTTTATTTTGGGTCTTTAAATAGCCCCAGATCAGATTGAATGGGGGTGACCAAACGACCCGTTTCTTCGACCCGTTAATCCGCGAGCGTGACCCACCGAGTTCTCCGCCGTATGGCCCCTTACCTGCGTCTTGCAGCGGCGAAGCTTCGTCTCTTCGTCACCGATCTCTGTCCGTTATCTTATTGTCGAAACGGTGAACCGTGACGGAGTTCGAAGTTAGTTGTTGGAGTGACTACAGATTGGAAGCTTGTGCTTTTCCTAGCTCAATATGCAGAGTTGGTTGAACCAAATCAGAGAGGTGTTGGTGAACGGTGATAGTGATGGTTCCGGCAGAGGAGAAGAAGAAGATTGAGACGACTAATGAGCTTGGAAATCCTCTTTCGCTCAACACAAATATGCAATTACCCGTTGTTTCTGGTTTGACATCAAATTGGCTGACAAGAATCGGAAATTTATATATGTTGTAATTGGCATCAATTACCCATAGCTTATTGACTCTACAAACACTCCAATTTAATCATAGCTTATTGATCCAATTCAATTATAGGATGAGTTTTCAACCTGATGGTTTCTTCAGGGATTTCATAACCAAACAATTTCATAATTGCTCATATTATGGATGTCATAAACCCCAAAGCATAAATCACCAAATCTGCTGACAGATTCGTCGCGGATTCCATCAGCCTCTTGAGATCAGCTGCTTCCCAGCTCTCAAGCCAACACAGACATGGAAAGCCCAGATGTTGCAACCAGAGAAGAGTACTCCGCCGTCAACCAACCGCCCTCTAGAACAAAGCAATTTTGGAGCAAGAAGCCTCGAGCGAAACCATCTCTTCCACTCGAACAAGGGAGGAGATATCTTTTTATGGGTCTTGATGCTTCTTTTGTTTTTTTTTCTGTGGTTACAGTTTCTACGCGTGGCCCCTCTGTTTTTTTTTTTTCTTTCAGCAATGAAACTAACGTTAACGATGATTAGAAGGTAACAGAAAATGGACGGCTTGAGATGCTCCACATCTTCAAAGCCACGGATCAACTGTAATCAGGGCCATGTGGATAACCACCTCAGGTGGTTTCCAGAAATTTTTCCATAAAAAACATTAAAAACCCTACTTATTTTTCACATTGGTCCTAGAAGATTCCGATTATAATTGTAGCAGTGGACCCTGGTAATTGAAAATCAATTATTGTAGCAGTGGACCACTGGACGCTTGTCTCCTCTCTCTCAATTATTGGAGCAGTGGACCCTTCTCTCCTCTGGTAATTGTGAACAGCAGTAACAGTAACCAGCAAACCAAACTTTATTTTTCACATAGAACGGTTAGAACCCGCTCTCACCTTTGGGATTTCATTTTGTGGGTCCCGCCTACACGGGAGAGCTTGCTTTAAACGTCGTTTTCTGGAATTTTGACGATTTTTCTAAGCATCCCTAACCGACATCGCGTCGCCATAAAAAAAAAAATAGTTTATATGAACTTTACGTCATTCTATACTTTACTGTATCAACTTTCATAACTATCAGAATGGTGTATCAAGTTTGCTCCAATATTTCATTTTAGTGTACGCCATTAAATTTTCTGTTATCTTTGCTAAAAAAAAAATTATGTTATTTTTCCTTTAATTTTATCAGTTTTTTTTTTAAAATAACGGAAAATTTAACGGCATACACTAAAATGAAAGATTTGAGCAAACTTGATACATCATTCTGATAGTTATGAAAGTTGGTACATTAAAATGTAGAATATCCTAAAATTCATACACCATTTGTGATATTTTCTAAAAAAAAAAAAACTGAAATTACAGGGAAAAAAAAAAAGTAGAGAAGCGTCTTTTCAACCTCTTCCAATGCCAAAAGAGCCATACACCCAGCCGACATAATATGAAACACGAAGACAGACCTGAAATTGGAAGAGAAAGGCAAGAGCAAAACTGCAAAAGTGCCCTTTCAATCCCTTATGAACAGTCATAACAGTAACCAACAAATCAAACTTTTGTATATGGTACAGTATAATTAATGTGTTGACCAACAGGTGTTCTTCTGCGTTTTAACCAAAAAAAGTATTCTTGTTCTTCTAGAATGTTTTCTCTTTTTTGTCAATTTCTGGTCTTTGCTGTGAAATTTGAAATTCATAGCTCGGTATATAGTCCTTACTCCTTACTGCCTTACAGGTTGTTTGTAGTTTAGATCTATGTAGGAACATGAATTTCGCGATTATATAATTAATTTTTTCTGAATTAATCAATAATTTTCTTGATTATATCAGATCCTTGACTCATGTCAGTTTATTTGAATACGAACCTAGATGAAAACAGGGCATCGAGGGGGGCGCTGATTTCCTTCACACCCAATGAACAGATTCCTAAACCACCATATATCACTTCTTCCCGATTCGCCCCTCCCGATGCAGCAAACGTCGATTTTACTTTGAATTAGCTCGATCGGGCCCAGAACTCTTTCTATCAGAAAAGATCAACAATTTATGCTATTATGGGATTATAGGATTATAGAGAAGACGTAGTAAAAGGAAATATATGAGAATCTGATGTTTTGAAATTTGAGGCAGTTTAAGGAGTGAAGAACAAAATCCAGGTCCAATACAATGCATTGTCGTGCGTGCGTTAGAGAGAGTTGAGTGTGTCAAAAACAGTTCATTTCCTCTTTGTAATAAATACACGTGTCATTTTTTCATTAGTCCGGACTACTATGTCAGCAGTAACACGTGGTGGTCCAAACACCTAATAATTCCCCTATATATGTGGCCACATACCCTCGTCTCCACATCTTCACTGCCATCTTCCTTTCTTCTCCTCTTATGTACCCACCGAAACCATCATCCAATATTGCTCAATCCTTCAAATTGTTAAGCCTCAGCGCCCTGTTTTAGTTCCCAGCGGATCTACAAATTTCTTCTAATCCAAGACTGAGTTTTGTGTTTAAGAGCCAGAGCCAAACAGCTAAATCACTGAAAATATGAGTACTACTGCATTCCCAGTATTCATTGTTTCCGGCTTTATTTTTCTGTTCCTTGTGATCTTCAAGATCTATCACACAAATGGCGGACTCTCACTCGCCTACAGAAACTGATGGGTCTGCAGGGAATCAAGGGCCCTTCTTACAAACCTGTCTATGGAAACACCAAAGAAATCTGGAACTTGAAGAAGGAGGCCATGAGCAGACCCAAAGGTTTATCACATGACATACTTCCTGTAGTTGAACCTCAGTATCACTCGTGGCTTAAGATATATGGTAACGACTAATAAACTAGATCGATCTCATCAAATATCGCTTCCAAATCTTTAGTATTTCCTTTCTCAGAAAATAAAATTCTTTAGTATTTCCAGTTCACGTAAGTGTACGTTGTTGTGTTCTGTGACAGGGAATATTTTTCTTCAACAAAGCTCAGCTGGTAGTTAAGGAACCAAAGTTGTGCAAAGAGATACTGACTAACAAAGACAGAGTTTATCAGCAAGTGCAACAACAAGGGATCGGGCTGAGGCTGTTTCCTAATAGCCTCGGGACTTCTGAAGGAAAACAATGGCTAAAACTTCGAAAGGTGGCCAACCATGCCTTCCATGGAGAGAGGTTAAAAGTAAGTAATTATTGATCACAATTATTCATCGCAATCATAAGTAATTATTGATCACAATTATTCATCGCAATCATTGCAAATTAAGACCGTAGATATGGTTCTTTCAATTAACTCCTTAATTATAGGGAAAGAAAGAAACTCCCACGACATGTCACTCAATTACTTCTTAGGTTCACTCCTAAACTGAACATACTCATTCACTATTGAGACAGCCTATCATATATTGACATGCGTACAATTTTAAAAAAAAAGTAGCCTTTTTTTTTTGTGCTAAACTGTTAACTCTAGCGATTTATCCATAATACTTATCCATTCTAATTGACACTTGAAAGTCCTACACTCACCACCCCCAGCCTAGAAACAAAACAAATTTGTGGCTTTCTAAGACCCAAAGTACTAAATATAACATGTGGCTTTGGACCAAATTGGATAACCATCCCATTTAGTTAGCTATAACATGGAGAATCCTTATGGGCAATGGACTGAAGAGATTCAATGTTGTCGCACAATTCTGATTTTGGTTTGAATTCCAAAAGGCCAATAAAGATGATGAATTCAACAACTGTTGAGGGAATGGTTTCTTCAACATTGCTTTTAAGAAGAAAAACTAATTAGATATGTGGCTACTCTGGAAAATGAATGACATTATAGATGGGAAACAAATTGGATATATGGCTACTCGGTCATTGCAGTTGGAAAATGAATGACAATATTATAGATGGGAGGGAATCGGGTTCAGTGAGAGAATATACAACATTTTTTTTTTTTTTGCTTTTGATAAAAGTAAATGAGAATTGAGTAAATGGTATGAGTTAAGGAGAAGTCAGTTAATAATTTCTTTTCTTTTCTTTTTAATAATTGTACATGTGTCAATGTATAATAGGCTGGTAGGGAAAAGGTAAATGAGCAGGTTCACCTCCGATTATCCATTACTCAATCGAGAAACTCTTTTTATTCTTATTTCTTTTGAAAATTCGATCAAACCGATCGAGAATCTCATCATCTGTTAGGTGGGCGACCGACCGGGCTGGGGGTCCATGTCACAGAACCTTTGTTCTAGCCAAGAATCCCATTATTGATCTAATCGGGGACAATTCATTGGCAAATTAAAAATCTACCGTTTTAACACTCAGAAAAAACCTAGAAAAGAGGAAAAGTCACTAAGACAAGAGCTAGGTAAGCAAGCAAGAAGGCGAGGCAAGGGGCTCTCCATTTTTATCTTAGTAAAGACTTTTTCTTAGTTACTGCATGGGTTGTCAAAATCTTATCATAAGTTGTCAAGTGATAAATTTTTACATGAAATACAACATGTATGAAAAATGTGCATGAAAGTCTTATTTGAAAAATAATGAGTTGAAGGAAATTTGATTTGCTACAATGATATATATATATATATATATATATATATATACACACACCAGAATATGGTTCCAAATATGATAGCTAGTGTTGAGAAGATGCTGTTCCAAAATAGCGAGGACAAAGAGATCGAGATGTATCAAGAATTTAAGTCGTTTACTTCAGAAATGATTGTCAAGACAGCATTTGGCAGCAGCTATTTAGAAGGGAAAAAAATTTTCGACATGTTGACGGAGTTATCCGTGTTACTGTTCAAAAAGATCTTATAAGATCAGACTTCCTGTTATCCGGTAACTTTCTTGAACTAACATCCATTGCATTTGAAGGAATGATCCCGAAGAACCTATCTTTCTTGTAGTTTCTGGTTCTATCTTTGATATACATATATATATATATATATATATATATGTAGGATTTTTCTCAGGTAAGGATATCCTTAGTTTTTCTTAGGTGTGGATTTGGTGTTTTTACCCACTTTCCGATCATATTTTCACATCTTAACCGTTCAATTTTTAGAGCCTAATGTATAGATCCCCCCTGCAAAATTTCAGCCAATTTGGTGATCGTTAAGACATCCAAAACTGCAATTTACACGAACGGACCGAATCTGTCGAACCGGAACCGTTCGTATTTATAATGGTAAATTACAGTTTTGGATACCTTAACGATCACCAAATTGGCTGAAAATTTTCAGAGGTGATCTATACATTAGGACCTAAAAACTGAACGGTTAAGATGTGAAAATGTGATCGGAAAGTGGGTTAAAACCGGAAATCCGTACCTAAGAAAAACTAAGGAGGTCCTTAGCCAAGATGGACTGTATATATGTATATATGTATATGACATGTGACTTCTCTTGTATATGTGATATTTGGTTTGGACATTATTAACTGTGCTGTTCCTATCTGCTACATAGTAGAGAACAATTCAATACAATATTGTAGGAGGATTGTGTATGTTCCTATTTCTCATGTTTACTTCATTCCACATTGCAGAAAGCTTTTCAAAACTAGTGATGAAATTCAAGCCGAAAAGCTTGAGAAGGAAATACGTGGCATGATACTGGAGGCTATAAAGAAAAGAGAAATCAAGGCAGTGAGTCAGCAAGATGAACACAATTTTGGGGGGGATTTTCTTGGATTACTTTTAAAAGGTTCATCATGGTGACAGTAATGACGGATATAAGGTCACGATAGATGATGTAATTGATCAGTGTAAGGCATTGTACTTTGCTGGACAAGAAACCACTACGGGTTTGCTGGCTTGGACCGTCTTTCTTCTGGCACTCCATCAGGATTGGCAAGAGGAAGCGAGAAAAGAAGTCCTGCATCTATTTGGAAAACAGAATCCAAATTTCGACGGCATTTCCAGACTAAAAACTGTAAGAATGTCAATAACCGCTACACTGAAGTTTAAGTGGTAGCATTTGTCACCAGTTAAGTACGAAATCTATTCTGTCTCATTTTGTTTCGATCTTCTTAATGCAGATGAATATGATCCTCAATGAGTCTCTAAGGTTATATCCTCCTGTCAGTCAACTTATAAAGAAAGTTGAAGGGGAAAATAAGCTGGGGAAGTTAATTGTTCCTGCTAATATTGATGTAGTTCCCAACTTTAGCACTTCACCATGACCCTCAAATATGGGGACAAGACGTGGAACTTTTCAAACCAGAGCGATTCTCAGAAGGGGTTGCTAAAGCTACTAAGGATAACATGGCTGCATTCATACCCTTTGGAATGGGACCTAGAATTTTTGTGGGTTTCAACTTTGCCACCACTGAAACTAAGATTGCTCTGTCAATGATTCTGCAACGCTATGCCTTCACTCTTTCCCCAGGTTACATCCACGCTCCTCTTCATTTTCTTACTGTTCGCCCCCAGCATGGAGTTCAAGTAATGCTGCACTCCCTGTGAAATGTTGAAGACGAGGTTTGCTCTCTATGCCTAGGCTTCATGGAGTGGCTAAATAGATGGAGTCTTATAATAATGTATGTTAGTTGGTGTGCATGGTATCTAAGATCCATGGTTGGCTAGATACATGGTTCTCTAGTAATGAATAATGCTTCAATATATAAATAGCCAGCCTTGCTGGTACAAGGTTTGTGTACCGCACCTTAGGTATTTGTGTGAATCTACAGAATTTCCAGCAAGTTTGGTGCATAGATGTTTCGAAAAATTAGGAGCTCCAAAAACAGTTTCCCGTGATGAAAATCTCAACACTTTTTTCGCACATTTTTGTGTGCCATACTTGCAGAATAGTTAGTTGTCAACTTGGTGCAGAAAATGTGTACTAACTTCTCGGTCCATAGGGAATCAAACAACAGGAAGAAGAATACGACTGCTCTAACAAACCTCAATTGTTCTGTACTTTTTCAGTCAACAAGAGACTAAAGACCATGTCATGGATATTAAACAAAAATCAAATGCCCAAAATGGCATGATACCCTTTCGCAGACTGCAGAACAAGTGTGTGAATAGCCCAAAAGCCCACTGAATAATAACTATTTACAACACTCGCTTGCTTGGGTATTCTTTGTCATTAGTCTTCTCTCGGTGTGCTTTGGTGTTGCCTCGTCAAAGTAGACCGGGTACCATCTCTTCTACCTGTCAAAACTGGATAATATGGGCCACCCGCCTGCCATTAGTCTGATGTGAAAGGGAAATCCCAAGGAACTACGAGAAGGAAGAGAAAAACTCATTAATACACCAGAATAATGCCATCTCTGGCTGCAAGAGCAGGTACATCGGCACAAGATACCACTCCTGGACAAACATTTTCGAGCTCCTCCTTGATCTGATCAATTTTATCGAATCCCTTCAAGGACCTATTTGGTGTAGCCTGCTTCTCATAGAATGGTTTTTATCCCCATTGCTGTCATCCAAGAGAATGGATGCATCACACCCCTGATTCAAGAAACCCCACAACATTAGGAATGACAGATAATTATCAGGATAGAAATTACAAAATCCAAAATTTTCATAGCTTGGACCAATTCTCAAAAGAAATCTTGAAGAATAACAATGTTCACATCCTAATAATCACCAGTAAAAATCCAAAGAAGCTTAATACAATAGAAAGCTTCAGTCAAAGTAGCAAACGTCAAATTCACCAAATGACAAAGCATCAATGAATTTCTTCCCCTGTTTTGGATTTGGTGTAGCTCTATGTAGTATTGAGTCAAAGTTGGCTTCAAACACAGACAGATAATAACAATCACCAAGACCAAGAAACCATATTTGGAAACCAGGAATCCATAAAATTCAGAACCAAATTCAGAGAAATCATTGCAGAATACAGAACATATTATAGATTTTGGAATTGGAAATTTGTGTTCTTGCAAATTAACAAAAACCTATTCAGTTCAACCATACAAAAATACAAAATACAAAATAGGTCACAAAGTGCCTCGTATTTACTTTTCGCGGAGCTGTATTCCGAAAACCTAGTTTCGTGAAGCAGGGCGGCGGCTTCCTCCATTTGTCTTTGACGCTCCGGCGTTGCTTTCTCAGTTCTGTATAGCAGGCGAGGAAGACTTCTTCCATTGAATTGCGGTGGAGAGGCCAAGGTCTCAGATCCGAGGCAGAGCTTTGACGCTCGGTGGTCTGATTCGTGTCAATGTCGAGTTCTGGATTGGTGTGCGTGTAGTCGCTGCAAACGTGGGTTAGCGGTGGTGATTGGATCGTGTAGTGGATTTGGGAGTGAAGTCGGATCGAGGCTTGGAGGCTGTCTTGATTGCAGGTGAGGTTTGGTGAGCACCTAAACCAGCCTCCGTCGAATTCTTCCAATGGCTGAAGGGCGAGGCCGACAGCCGGAAGTGCTGGAATGGCATTGGCTGGTTGTGTCGGGATAGTAGCGGCTCCGGCAAGCCTACTAGGTTCCCGGTGCTCTCCGGTCCAATCTTCAGAGTGAGGGTAGTGGGAGTTGGGTTGGGCTTTTGGGCTTAAGCCCACTTTCCCTCCTCTTTCTGATTTGGGCAAAAGTTGGGTCGGGCCTTTTGATAGGCTTGCTGCGGGCTGGGCTCAACATGACGTTATATCGAGGTTGTTCAATGCATTGACGAGTGGAAGGGTACATGAAGATGGTCTTAGGCCTCAAGCTAATCAAGGCAGATATGGGGAACTAGGGTTATGTTAGAATAAATTTAGTTGTTAGTGTTTGGCTCCAGTTTTGTTACAGCTGGTAAACAATCTCTTTTCTGCACGGGCGTGCCAGCACCGTTCTGGTGCGGTCTTCGGGGTGTTCCTTGACCTGACTTCTTTTGAGCGACTGTCGGCTTTGAGAAGACTAGGACTGGAGTGTGATCACCGGTAAGAGAAAGAGATGAGTTTCTCTTAGAGAGGGATTGCTCTAGAGATGCTTGGATAATCTTAGAGATTGTTCTAGAATTGTGTTGTGAATTGTTACTTGTTGTAGCCTCTATATATAGGCTATCAAGACATAGTGGTTGGCCTTTAAACAAATCATGATGGGTTAGGTTTGAGCACTTAAACACTAATGGAATGTTAGGTTTAAGCACTTAAACACTAATGGAATATTAGGTTTAAGCACTTACTGCTCTAATTTTGCTGCAGCTATATCTCTACCAAGAACTCACAATGGGCCTTCGAATTTTTCATATCAAATCCAAAATGAGTGTAGATCATTGTGGCAAATTTTCAGAGCTTTATTCTATGTGGTTGGGCCAGAAATCCTGCCGGACTCCTTATAGGTCCAGTTTTCTAGTTTTGCTTCTGCAGAAAATTGGACTGATTGGTTGAAGGCTTTCCACTCATAAATAGCTCTGGAACTCTTCATAAGAAATCATCATTGGGATGTTTAGAATTAGTCTGGAAAGTTTTAATTCATTTAGATTTCATTTGGTTAGTCTGCCGCCCGTCCTTCCTTGTTTAGCTCGGTTTCTGCTAGCCGAAGTAGGAAAATGTGCTACAGTTGACTTTTCATTTCCATGCTTCCATCATTTCCTTTTCTTGCAGCTCGCATAATCTTCCATAATATGCTTTATTTAGCCTCTAAATAATATATTTCGAACTTGTCGACAATATATAACTTTAGCCACTGTCTTTGGCTCAATTTCTCCAAGACACGCCTTATCATGTCAAAAATGCTCATTTTGGGTCAAAACAGTTAGGTTTGGCATTTTCTTTTTGGTTTTTAGTTTTGCATTTTCTTTCTTGGATTTTAGTTTTTGCGTTCACTACTAGAAAAACCCCCCAATGCACACAGATGACATTCACACGTATATTCACACAGAGAGAAGTCTGTGTGAAAAACACTGTAATACACACAGATGTTCGTGTGAAAATTATATTCACACAGTCATCTGTGTGAAATATATTCTAAAAATGATGGCTGCAAGAATACACTCGGATTTCTGTATGAATTAGAGTTCACACAAACAAAAATCAGTAAAAATTATATTTTAAAATAAAAATAAGTTAATTGATTTTTTTGTATGAATTAGAATTCACACAGACAAAAATCCGTGTAAATTGTATTTCAAAATAAAACAAAAATAAATTAACTAAATATAAATTAATAAACGTATTTATATTTGACATATTGTTCCCCACAAATATTTAATTTTACATAAATATCCGTGTGAATTTTTTGTTGCACACAAAAATCTGTGTGAATTTTTTTCAATTACTTTATTCAAATTTTATTTATTCTTCATTATCTCATTAGCATACTTTCTCTCTGTCTCACAGATCTGAGATCTCCCTCTCAGAACTCTTCATCATCTTCTAACTTCTCTTTCTCACAGGTACAACTAGGGCTACGTTTTAATTTATAAACTAGTTCGCCAGCAACAAACCTCCTTCAACATAATCACCGAATCCTTCAGGGGAAACCCTCGTTTGCAATCAATCGTTTCATTTCTCAGATGCCCAAGCAGTTGATTGCTGAGGTTAGTTCTCGCACCCTTTTGATTTCCGGTATTGATTTCGAGGTTTTAGATATGAGTGGGTATTGATTTTAGTTTTCTTGGATTCCTTTGCAGATTTATGGTTTTTGCTCTGCTGGGTTTTGTTACCTGCTTCAATTTGTGTCAAAGAAAATGTATTTTTTGTTGAAAAGTGAGTCGGAATATCGATTGGAAGTGCAAGGAACAGATCGAGTGGAAGTGTCGTTATGGCAAGTACAAGCCCCTAAAAAAACCGAGGTCGGCGGAGGTTGAAACCGAGCAAAAGGAGCTCCAGGAGGCTATCAAAAATGTAAGACAAAGAGGCTTGAATTGAAATGGTTTGAAGCATTTTCATTGCAGATTGTTCACTTGAATGCTTGTTATCCGTCTCTATTACTGTATCATCTATATCATTGGTTTTTGTACTTCCCTCCATGAAATAATTCAGGTAACTATATATACTACATATTGATATGCTAATGTTTTTCTCTATCTTGCAGTTACTGCCTTTAAAGGTGATGTATAACAGCTTAACCTGTTAAGTCAAAACCAAATGGTTGGAAATCAAGTGGCGGTGACCCTTGTGGTGATTCAAATTGATGGAAGTGTGCATATCATAGTCTCAAATTTGTCTTGCAACAGATGAGTCCGAGTAAATCAATGAAGACTACAATTGAGAAAGAACACAAGGTAGATAAGGCTGGGGATTTGGCTCTCTCTACTTCACTAGAGGAACACGCAGAGGCAAGTCAGGCAACTAGAGATGATAATGCTGATTCTGATGGTGATGATGAAGAAGAGGATGAGGAGGGTGTTCGTAATTCACATAAGTGCAGCTTTTAGTAAAATTGCAAGATGTTTTGACTCATCGATTCTGTAGAAGTGTCGTTCTTATCTGTATATCAATCGAGTTCGTATGTGTATATCAATTGAGTTCAAACTTCAATGAGTTTCTATTGTGAAGCAAAAAAAGAAAAAATAAATGAAAAAATATTAAATAAAATATGTACATATTTAAATCATTCAATAAAAAAACTGTATGAATATGTTCACACAAATTTTTTGGGTGATTGGACGTAGGAGGAATATTTGTGATTTAAGAGGACCCACCAAATGCATTCACACCGATAACAAAAATCCGTGCGTAAGTAGTATTAGCAACGTCAGTAATACGTACGGATTTTTAATCCGTTGTTGTACCGTGTGTATTGACGTATTCACACGGATTTCCATACGGAATACTATGATTTCACAAGAATTCTCATCCGTGTGTGATGGGGTTTTTTTCTTGTAGTGATTCCCTTTCGGGTTTTAGTTTGACTGCTGGTGCAGTCAGTTGAGCAGTGAATTTAATGGGTGATCTCCGGACCCCCTAGATTGACCTTATACGGTCATTATGATCTTTTCGATCACTGGAATATATTCCATTTCCCTCAAAAAAGAAAAAGTGCATCATATTAAAAACATAAAAGGGTTTTTGTCCATTTACCCCATTTTCACAGTTTTTTTCCCACTTACCCATTAAGTTTGTTTAATTCCTCCTTACTCAAAACACTTTTAAAAAGTCATCCTTAATTCCTTATTAAGTTTTTTTTTGTGTTTTTTTTAGACTATTTTACCCTCACCCCTTTGTTACTTAGAGAGAGAGAGACTTTGCAAGAACCTGGTCATCTGCCGCAGGATTCCGGCCAACTTTCCCCGAAATCCGGTCATCGGTCACCAGCAGCCGCCCACCAGATTTTTTTGAAAAACTCACTGCAGGTCCCCAAAGAGGTCATCAGAGATTTCATAGGTCACCGAAAATGTTTATTCCTCCCCCAATAAACGTCTATTGCCCACTAATAGACTTCAATAGAGGGGCAATAAACCTATATTGCCCCCCAATAAAACTTTCGGTCGCCAGAATTGGAACTAATTTTCCTAAAATTAGACAAATAAAACTTTGATTAAGGAAAAAAAATGAAGAGATTATATTGATTCAAACGTCTGTTGGCCCCCAATAGACGTCTATTGCCCCCCAATAGACATTCAAAACTTTTATTTTTCTTTCTTTCTACACAATTCAAAAGTTTTGGGCTATGGGCACCCATGTCTTTCTTCACCGGTGCACGTCTTCTTCGTCGGTTGCATACTTGGACTGTGAGAGTCCAACAGCCGTATAGGGAAGTCATAGACGGCGTACGATTGCCCAGATTCATGAGTCACGATCCAGAACTTGGTGTAGGTCAGCCTTGCCACGTTGGATTTGTGGGCGAAAATGCTCCACTCGGAGTTCTTGATGGAGCATCGAACTTCCAATTGGGGTGAACAAATCAATATTAGCAAGAACAATCAACTTTCCCGGTCTAACTTCCCTTCTAGCTTTCTTTACAAGTTGAATAACATGAGGATACAACCTTACAGACTCATTGATGATCATCTTCATCTGCATTAAGAAGATCGTAACAAAATGAGACAGAAAACAAATCTGACAATATCTACTGCTTAAACAAGCAGTGTACTTGTCATTGAAATTCTTAAAGTTTTTAGTTTGGAAATGATTTTGTGTTCCAAATAATGTAAGACTTACTTTCTTGCTTCTTCTTGCCAAACCTGATGGAGTGCCAGAAGAAAGATGTTCCAAGCTAGCAAACCATTAGTGGTTTCTTGTCTTGATCAATACAATTCCTTGCACTAATTAATTATATCATCTATCGTGATCCTATATATATATCATTATCGTCATCATGATGAGTCTTTAAAAGTAATCCAAGAAAATCACCCCCGAAGTTGTGTTCATCCTGCTAAGTACTCCTATGTTTTCTCTTTTCTTTACAATCTCTAGCATCAAGTCACATATTTTTTTCTCACACTTCTCTACTTCAATTTCATCACTAGTTTTGAAAAGCTTTCTGCAATATATGGAATCAAATAAACATGAGAAATGGGAACATACACAATCCTCTTACAATATTGCAAGAATTGTTCTCTGTTATGTAGCAGATGGGAACATGCATAGTTAGTAATGTCGAACATATATAAGAGTAGTCACATATCACATAACACACACATACACATGCGCGCGCGCGCACACACACACACACAAATTATAGCATTTCTCCACACATGCTCTGCATGTACAAGTATTTATTTAATTTTAAAAAAAAAATAAAAAAGAGAACTGTTATTATTAAGAAAATATAGTGGGAGAGAAAAGTGGGCTGTGAGTTTTTTTTTTATATTTATTTTATAATATAAGTATATTTTATAAATGTCATAATGGTTCTCGTGATTTAATTAGTTCTCAAAGTTTTTTAATTTTTTAAGGTCATTTTGTCAAAATTCTTGATTTTGGCTAACAAATCATCTTCTCTTAATAAAAGTATATATATATATACATATATACATATATATATTGATCAATCTTATTTACTTTTAGGGAAAATTTTAGGAACGTTATATGAAGTTAAGCCCACTATGCATTTGTCTACACGAAGTCACAAATTATGAACTTTGGTACACTAAATGTAAACCCCAGCCCACTATTCATACACGACATTAGTGATGTCGTTAAATGCTATGTCATTATACATTTGTCAAAGGGTAATTTAGTACCCTCTCACTCTAACTCTTATTTTTGGTGTAAAAAAAAAACGTATCTCCTCTCTTTGACTCTCTCTGACTCTCTCTCTCTCTTTCTCTCTCTCTCTCTCTCTCTCTCTCTCCCCCTCTCTCCCTCTCTCCACATACCCAAACCCATAAAGCTCTCTGTGACTCTCTCTTTCTCGCAGCTCTGAAATTAGGGTTAGGCGAGGCGGAAGAGGGCCAACCCAGGGGCCTTGAACCCGAGGGAGGTGTAACATACCCAAACCCATAAAGCTCTCTGTGACTCTCTCTTTCTCGCAACTCTGAAATTAGGGTTAGGTGAGGCGGAAGAGGGCCAACCCAGGGGCCCTGAACCCGAGGGAGGTGTAGCAGGTCTTGAAGACGGTGGTGATGCGGCAGATGAGGGTGTAGTAGGATTTGCGAAGAGGAGGGGAGGTGGAGGAGTAGCGGTAGCAGATGAGAGAGATGATGGCGGAGATGGCGGGCTTAAACTTTTGCTTCTTGGAGACATCTCTTTGCAATTCATCTAGTCTTTACTTCAGGTATTGTTCATCTTCGAAATCCATCGTGCTTGGGTTGGACTGATTTTTGTGTGTAAATGACTGGTTTGATGATGAAGAAGAAAGATTCAATTGGAATTGGAATTGGGGTTTTGAATGATGAGCTGAGAGGTGGATTACGATCTGGGCTCATTTTTAGATTCCACATATCGATACGATCATTTGATATATAGCATGTGAATTTTGGATATCGTATGAATTAGTTATGAATTTTACGATTTCCATTGATTTCGATTCGATTTGTGATCTGTGAAGTTTGGACTGTCTGATAGACTTGTAGTTTTGATATAATGATCGTAGAACTGTCCTGATGATTCTGTGTGGTCACGGGTGAAAATTGGACCGTTGGATCTTCATATAAGTGCGTTTTTGGATTGTACACTAAGTTAATTATCGTATTTGATTAGGTGTTTGATGGAATTGAGTTTGCGGGCGATTTTGAACAGTATTTAAGCTGTTGAGAAGACGCAGTGGGATCAGATGTGAGTAAATCTCACTTGATTCATTTACGAACCGAATTTCCTTATTTGCACAATTAATTGTTATGTGTAGGAAAATAGTTTTAAGAAAATGAGATTTAAAGTATATGTATAAAATGAATTTCTTGGTTTTACTACGTGTGAACTATAGTTGGTATTAGTGGTCATTCCTGTGTGAATGATTATGTATATATATGTACGTGATTTTATACGGAATGGTGTGACATTGAAATATGCGGATTTTTGATGATTTCGTTTACATACTTGAATGAAAGATTTAATTGACATGATTATAATGATAATTGGTATTGTTGTGAGTATGATTTGGGTGGAGACTTGACATTGTGAATCGGGAGGGATTCTGTTTATGTTTGTTCTGCGGGCAGAAATGCCCAAAGTTCGACGGTTATAGTATTAACCGAAGTATATCGGACGCTTGCACCTAGGCCAAGGTGACAGGTAACGATTCAGATAGAGCTCTAGTTTGTTGTGGGAGTACGGTCATGGTGGTAACAGGGTTATTGCATTGTAAGTACTTTGTGCCACGAGAGTTGGGTTGGTGTTTTATTTGTTGGGTTGTTGTGTGTGTTCGGATTGTTGGATTGTTTTACTTGAATTAAAAGATTTGTGATTTAATAAATCAACCGTTCATTCTTATTTACTCACACGAGCTTTCAGAAAGCTTACCGGATTTTGTGTTGTTGCAATCCTGGTACACTATTCAAATGGTGTAGCGGATAATCTTGTAGGTCAGGATAATCAGGGTGGAGAGCGACCTGAGTAGGGCAGCAGGGTTGTGACCAGCACTTGTTCTATTTTGGTGTGTTTTATAGACTCTTTTGAGCGTAACATTTTATTTATGTTGGTATTGTAATAATTGACTCGAGAGATAGTTTGCTACGAGGTTTGTATTATGGTTTGTGAGACGTTGGTTAAGGAAAAAAAAATTCAAGACGTTATTTGCATTAGTTATTATTCATGTTTCGGATTTGAATTAGTTATTCAAAATTCGGGACGTGACATCTTTTCTTGCCTTGTTGTAGATGACTAAAGAAACCATTATTGAGGATTCCATCACTTACATTAAGGAGCTGCAGACGAATGTGAATATCTTGCAGGAGCAGCTATTCAAGATGGAAGCATCAGCGCAAGGGGCGCTTGAGCTGAGGAAAGATGAAGTTGATGCTGCAGAAGAGATGAAGAAATTTGGGATTCAGGTTTATACTTAACAACTTGACCAGCTAATGATTCTGCATATTGTTGTATCCCTTGGACTATGGGAATTCTTATGCTTGTAAATAATGTTTACTACTGTTGCTGGTGTGCTCAGATAGGTGTTGATGTGGCTCAGATTGATGGGAATAAACTTTGGGTAAAGGCGATTATTGAGAAGAAAAGAGGTGGCTTCATAAACTGGTGGAGGCCATGACCTACTTTGGCTTTGAACTCACCGATACCAATGTCACTACTTCCAATGGAGCAATGGTTGTTTCATCCATTCTAACGGTAAGTCCTGAAAAACCGAAGTACATCTATTATACGGTAATGCTAAGTAAGTACAAATGCATATATAGTCATAGTCCCATAGATAGAGTATACTTTGGTTGAAAGGTTCTACGACTTAACTGATAACGAGCATTAAAATGAAGTTTAATTATTTCAGGGATTTCATTGTGACACGCTTCAAGTCGAACAAACCAGGGAACTTATTCTAGAGATCGTTAACGGCTATAAATAGAGGAAATGGTAGTTCCATACTTCCATTTATTTCCATAATCTGAAGGTTTACTGCATGGTTTAGTCATTTTGGCATCTGGCAATCAAGGACATTATATATGATATATGCGTCATCCTTATATAAATGTACCGATGTAATATTAAAGAAGTAACAAACTGTTCGTGAACAATCTGTAAATGCCTTTCAAGGTCTTGCATCTGTTGACCCTGATCTTATATATGGCTTCTTATGGCTGATTTTTATGTATGAAGAAAAAAGATATACCATCC
Organism: Rosa persica; assembly: GCA_025331145.1. Classification (NCBI taxonomy): domain Eukaryota; kingdom Viridiplantae; phylum Streptophyta; class Magnoliopsida; order Rosales; family Rosaceae; genus Rosa; species Rosa persica. Next base: position 14,219,640 of record WFKR01000005.1, read on the forward strand.
TCCTAGCCAGACCTTGCCAAAGGGGAAGAACTGCGCTTGCCTTTAAACTGAAGAGGTTCCAGTTAGATGGTTCCTACTAGCCCATCCACCAGATCCCAAAAGGATTTATCGTTTCTAATTTTTATTCTTTAATTTTAAAACAGAGAAGTATGCATAAAATTTCAAATTAAGGACATATTATTAGTGTAAAGGGTATACTTTAAAGAGTATTTGTCGATATGATCTGGTCTTCCCCAACCCACAATAAGCTAGAGCACAAGATGTGAACAATAACTTGTATATAAATTATCGTAAAGTGAATGTTTAACCGTACATTTGATTAACAAAAACTAGAGAGTGAAGTTTGTTGAAAACAGTTTCGACAGAAGCAAAGTCTACATCGAAACCATAACTCTGACCACCATACTGAACATAAAGGTACTCTTTAGGACATGACGGTGGAGGTAGCATTTGGGAGATTGGTATATCTGGAGTTGGGGATGAAGGTATATCCTTTTTCTTCATAGAATAGTAAACATCAGCCATAAGAAGCCATATAAGATCATGATCAACAGACGCAAGACCATGAAGGGCATTTACAGATGCTTCACGTAGACCAACGACACCACTGCAAGCTATCCCTACCACAAGACCACTGATCTTCTTGAGGACAATATCCAATGCTGAAGCACTCCTTTTGTTTCGGGACAATTCAGCGATCATGTTAAGCACTGCAACCTGGACTTTCAGATTAGAAGTTTCAGCCATCGAACTCTCTGAAGAACTGGATGTGCTTCTGTAGGGAAGTTGCAGAGGGATTCTTTCTTCTTTTAAGTTGGGTTTTCTATGGAATGGGGAAGTGGATAAAAGTTTCCAGAAGTGGAAGCCATCAGTATGGAAACGTCGTGAAAAGAAATCTCCCCCACAAATTTGCACTACATTGCTTACTACAGATAAACATCTTCGAACAGCCTGCGACCAAACAAACAGAAAAGTTAAAATCCAACAAAAGGAGGCATATTATAGTCAATTTAAGAGATATCTATCGATTCTTCTCCAAACTGGAGGATTTATAGAAGTACAGATTGCATATAGCAAGTGTGAATGTAAATACATAAGTCAATAATTGCTGCTACAATAATTGTTAGGAACCGAAAACAATGAAAATAGTTCTCTGCTATATCTGGGAATGATCTTGATAATCTTATTGAGCAAACTTAGGCTTTAAGTAGCCTTTACAACCTTTAACAGAAAAGAGAAAAACTAGTTCACGTTAGCTACTAACCAACGTGATTAAAGCAACTAACTGAGAATTCAAATACAAGAAACAACAACCCTAAAGACTAGGTCTTATTCTAACAGAATTCAAATCCTAACAGAAACTTGACTTTCTCTTCATTCCCTCCCTTAAACTAGTTCCCAACTGCAACTAGTTTAACTTAGGAACTTGACAAACTCCCAACTGACTCCAAAACGTCTGAAATGCATCTAAGGTAAGTGGCTTTGTCATCACATCTGCCAACTGATCTTTTGTTCCACAATACACCAATTCGACAACTCTCTCTCGAGTGAGATCACGAAGGAAATGGAACCGCACGTCAATGTGCTTGCTCCGACCATGCAACACAGGATTTTTTGAGAGTTTAATCGTGGAGCTATTATCACAAAGAATAGTGGTGCACTTACTTTGTTCCAAACCCAGCTTTTCAAGTATTCTCCTCATCCACACAGCTTGGCTAGCACAACCTGCTGCAGCTACAAACTCCGCTTCAGTAGTCGAAAGTGCGACTATAGGCTGCTTCCTCGAAGACCAAGCAACAGCTCCAGACCCCAACATAAACACATATCCTGACGTGCTTTTGCGGTCATCCAAATCCCCTGCGTAATTGCTATCCGCAAAGCCAACTAACTCTTCACACCCTCCCCTTTTGTAGAAAATCCCAAGCTCAGTGGTTCCCCTCACATATCTCAATATTTTCTTGGCTGCCATCATGTGTAACTCAGTAGGTATGGCCATATATCTGCAGATCAAACTCACTGAATACATCAAGTCTGGCCTTGTAGCCGTTAAATACATAAGGCAACATTCCATCTGCTTAAACAAAGTCTCATCAACTCGGACTCCTTTTTCATCTTTAAAGAGCTTACAACCTGGAACAATGGGATTATAAACCATATTGCAATTCTTCATCTTAAACCTCCTCAACACCTCCAAAGCATACTTCCTTTGGCTAATATATACTCCATCTGACCTTTGTAATACTTCTATGCCAAGAAAGAATCTCATTCTCCCCAAATCACTCATGTCAAACTCTTTCAACATGGAGCGTTTGAATTCAGCAAGCATCAATTCATCATTGCCAGTATATATTAAATCATCAACGTATAAACTGACAATAAGAATCTTACCTCCCTCCTTCGTCTTAATGAAAAGAGTGTGCTCACTATAACACTTCTCAAACCCTTGACTCGTGAAATGTTTTTCAATACGGCTGAACTAAGCTCGTGGAGCTTGTTTCAGTCCATAGAGTGCCTTCTTCAGCCTATATACCTTCTGAGAATTGTTCTTCACTTCATAACCCTTAGGCTGCTCCACGTACACTTCTTCATCAAGCTCCCCATGCAAAAAGGCCGATTTAACATCAAGTTGATAAAGAATCCAACCCTTTTGAGCTGCTAAGGCCACAATCATTCTCACTGTGTCCATCCTCGCAACAGGTGCAAAAACCTCCGTGTAGTCCACCCCTTGTTGCTGCACATACCCCTTTGCCACCAATCGTGCTTTGAACTTATCCACTTCTCCATTTTCTTTCAATTTGGTCTTATAGACCCATTTCACTCCAATTTTCTTTGCACCTTGAGGTAAGTCAGTGAGTTCCCATGTGTCATTCCGCTCTATTGCTTTTATTTCCAGATCCATAGTCATCCTCCATTTTTCATGCCTAACTGCCTCATCAAAATGTATTGGATCTGATGAAGCAAACAAAGCTAAGTTGGCACCTACGTCTTCTTCCTCCGAGAGCCCTTCTCCACTAACATAATCATTCATCCAGAATGGAGGTCCTCTAACTCTTCCTTCTTCTGAGCTCGATGACTCTCCTCCATTCTCCTCATTTAAGGAATTATCTGGTTCCTCTATATTAGCTTCTTCTTCCCCGTTCACTGTTTCGTCAACTCCCCCGTTCACTGCCCCATTATCTTCCTCATTATCCCATTCCAAATCAGCTACAACATATTCTTCATAACTCATATCCCAGCTCCACGACTTGTCCTCCTCAAAGACCACATCTCTGCTTATAACCACCTTTTTTGTAACTGGATCGTAGAGCCTATACACCTTAGATTTGTCGCTCACACCCAACAACACACATGGAAAACTCTTTGCATCCAATTTTGTTCTTTTCACATCAGGGATATGCACATGTGCTACGCACCCGAAAACCCTAAAATGTTCCACTGAGGGTTTGCTTCCACTCCAAGCTTCCTCGGGTGTTTGGTTTCTCACTGCTAGTGTAGGACTCCGATTCAGAACATACGTCGTCCAATTTACTGCTTCCGGCCAAAAATTCTTGGGGATCTTCTTTTCAGACAACATGCATCGAACCATATTCATCATTGTTCGATTTTTCCGTTCAGCTACTCCGTTTTGTTGTGGAGTATATGTCGCCGTCAATTGCCTTTTGATTCCATGCTCAATACAAAATTCACTGAACTCAGAGGATGTGAATTCTCCTCCTCGATCTGTTCTCAAACATTTAATAAATCCTCCCACCTCCTTCTCAACACAACTTTTAAAACGTTTAAACATGCTCAATGCCTCTGATTTCTTTACTAAAAAATAAGTCCAAGCTTTTCTAGTAAAGTCATCAATGAAACATATGAGGTACCTTTTTTTGCTATTGGAGATGGGAGAGATTGGTCCACATAGATCTGCATGAATAAGTCGAAGTTTCTCTGTGGCCCTCCAATTGCTTTGCTTTGGGATTGGATCCCTGTGTTGCTTCCCAATCAAGCAATTTTCGCACACTGTTGATGAAGGCTTGAACTGAGGCATGCCATGCACCATCTTTCTGAATTGGAGAGTCCTCAACCCCTTGTAACTCAAGTGTCCGTACCGACAATGCCATAGATGCGCCAAATCCTGTGTTGATGAGTAGAAGCAAGATGGTTTTTGAGACAGAGAATTTGCTAATAATACAAACATCCGATTTGCTGTCATATCGGTTTGTATTATGAGCCCCTTCTCCGGATGATAGATCTTGAATTTTCCCAGCTTAATAAGAATTACCAATCCTCTTTCTTGTAGTTGTCCGATACTCAGAAGATTATTTTTAAGCTCTGGCACATAATAAACTTCACTAACAATATGAGTACAACCACTTACTTTCAACCTTACGTTGCCTCTGCCCAACACATCCATCCTTGTGTTGTTTCCCAACTTCACTTTGTGCCTGAAATCTTCATTTAAGTCACAGAATAGGCTCTTGTCACCACACATGTGGTTGCTACATCCAGAGTCTAGAAACCAGACGTCTTCCCTTCGAGCTTCATTCACCTCCACATAAGCCATGAGCAACATCTCCTCCTCCTCTCCTAGCTCAGCATAATTGGCTTCTCTTTCCCAGCTTGGACATTCAAATTGAAAATGTCTGAGCTTGTGACATTTAAAACACTCCACTGTTGCTTTGTTGTAGGATTGGCGGCCTCTTCCTCTCCCTCTGCCTCTGAAGGAACCTCGACCCCGTCCTCTTGTTCCAAACCTTTCTTCAGAATCAATTTTGAAAGCTTGCTCCTCCCCTGTATGTTTCTGAAGTTTCTGCTCATGAACGATGAGAGAGCTCTGCAAATCATCGATGGAAAGTTGATCGATGTCTTTGGATTCTTCGATCGAGCAGACGACGTAATTAAACTTCTCACTCAATGATCTGAGAATCTTTTCCACCACTGTAACATCTTGCATCTGCTCTCCATTTGTCCTCATCTTATTGGCCACAGACAACACTCTTGAAAATTACTCAGTAACTCCTTCACCTGCCTTCATCTCTAAGGTTTCAAACTCTCTGCGGAGAGCTTGCAGATGTGATCTTTTCACCCTTGCACTCCCTTCAAATTTCTTCTTCATGGACTCCCAGATCTGTTTGGAGGTATCCTTCACAAGAATAGTCTCCAATATTGTTCGATCAATTGCCTGAAAGAGATAGTTCTTCACCTTCAGGTCTTTGAGCTTCAACTCTTCTAGCCTCTTACACTGTGCATCTGTCTGCTCCACTCCAGCTGCTGGCTCAACATAGCCAGTCTCTATTAACCCCCAGTACTCCTTGGATCGGAGAAAGTTCTCCATTAACATGCTCCAATGATCATAATGACCATCGAAGCGAGGAATGGCTGGCTGCACAAAGTTTCCTTCGTACTCATCTCTTTTGCTGCTGCAAAAACCTCAAAGACTGCTGCTTTGATTTGTCAGGCCCAGTGGGGGCTCTGATACCACAATGTTAGGAACCGAAAACAATGAAAATAGTTCTCGGCTATATCTGGGAATGATCTTGATAATCTTATTGAGCAAACTTAGGCTTTAAGTAGCCTTTACAACCTTTAACAGAAAAGAGAAAAACTAGTTCACGTTAGCTACTAACCAACGTGATTAAAGCAACTAACTGAGAATTCAAATACAAGAAACAACAACCCTAAAGACTAGGTCTTATTCTAACAGAATTCAAATCCTAACAGAAACTTGACTTTCTCTTCAATAATTACACAAGATTTGCAACAGAAGATTTGCTGCTGCCTCTTTCTTCATGACAGAATTTGCTGATATGCTTTTGTTCTTCATGCTGATATCAACAACATGGCTCACAAGTCAACACTCCCCCTCAAGTTGGGGCATAAATGTCACGAAGACCCAACTTGCCAAGTGAGTCATGGAACAACTTACTGGATACAACTTTGGTAAGTATATCTGCTAATTGCTCCTCGGTTTGAACAAAAAGAAAGGAGATCAACTTTGCATCCAACTTTTCCTTAATGAAGTGTCGATCAACTTCCACATGCTTTGTTCGATCATGTTGTATAGGATTATGTGATATGTCAATAGCTACTTTGTTATCACAGTACAATTGCATTGCTGACTTAGACTTAAAACCCAAATCTCGCAATAAATTTCGCAGCCACAGAAGTTCACACACACCATGCGCCATACCTCTATATTCAGCTTTAGCACTTGACCTTGCAACAACCTTTTGCTTCTTACTTCTCCATGTAACAAGGTTTCCTCCCACAAAGGTGAAGTACCCAGATGTAAACTTTCTGTTTGTAATAGAACCAACCCAATCTGCATCAGTATACCCACTAACATCGAGGTGCTGCTATTTAGAAAACATTAAACCTTTTCCTGGTGTTGACTTTAAGTACCTCAAGATTCTTACTACTGCCTCCATATGCCGTTCACTTGGATTGTGCATAAGCTAACTCACAACACACTGCATAGTAATATTAGGTCTGGTGTGTGACAAATAAATCAGACTTCCTACTAACCTCTAGTATCTTGGTTTGTCAGTTGGAACCTGATCAGGATATTTTGCTAATTTGTGATTTTGTTCAATTGGAGTGTCAATCGGAGAACAATCCAACATACCTGTTTCCGCCATGAGATCCAACACATACTTTCGCTGACATAAGAAGATGCCATCTCTCCCCCTGGCTACTTCAATCCCCAAGAAATACTTTAAATCTCCCAAATTCTTCATCTCAAATTTAGAAGTCAACTTCTTCTAAAGACTTCCAATTTCCACCAAGTCATCTCCTGTTATTATCATATCATCCACATATATAATAAGTGCAGTTACCTTTCCCTTTTGGTGCTTTAGGAACAAGGTGTGATCTGAATTGCTTTGTCAGTATCCAAAGCGTCTCATGCACTAAGTGAATCTGCCAAACCACCCTCGGGGTGACTGTTTAAGTCCATAAGAGACTTCTTCAATCTGCACACAACATCACCATATGTATCTGGTTCATAACCAGGAGGAAGATTCATATACACTTCTTCATTTAATTCCCCGTGAAGGAATGCATTTTTGACATCAAACTGATAGAGTGGCCAGTTCAGAGTAGCTGCCAGTGACAATAACACCCGAACAGTATTCATCTTGGCTACAGGAGCAAAAGTCTCATCATAGTCAATCTCATATGTCTGAGTGAATCTCTTCACTACCAACCTCACCTTATACTTGCTTACTGTGCCATCTGCATTATGTTTCACAGTAAAAATCCATCTACACCCAACAGTCTTTTTGCCACGTGGAAGTGGCATAAGCTCCCATGTGTGATTTTTTCTAATGCCTCCATTTCTTCCTCCATTGCCTTGGCCCACTTCCGATCTCTCAAAGCCTCCAGCACTTTATTAGGCACAGATACAGAGGATATTTGCTGCACAACAGATTTATATGACTTTGACAATCTATGAGTTGACACAAAGTTTGCAACTGGATATTTAGATTTAGCATGAAGAGTGGACTCATACTTCTCGGTAGGTTGACCACGAGTTGACCGATTGGGTAAGGTATATTTGATTGGGTCAGACTCAACAAGAATAGGTTCAACATTATTATTAGACTCAGATATGGTTTCAGAACATACCCCTAGATGATCTTCAGAACTTGGGAAATCTTGGTCATGGGATAATTGAGGAGGAAGAGTCACTGTTAAAGGTTCTTCGGTTTGATTTTCTGATTGGTCAATAATATGCTCCTCAGGATTTGACTGGTTGATGGATAAGTTCGACTGGTCAATCAAGTTTCTTTGTTCCTTCGGGTCTATCCTTGATTGGTTGATTTGGATACTTTGACCTGTCAAATCCTCGTCGTCAGTACATTCTTCTTCATCCTCATGATTTTTCTTCAGTGCTCCACCAACAAACATCTCGTCAAAAAACATATTCTCCCCCTGAAGAGAATTGTTTTTGGGAGTAAAATAACACATGTCCTCATAGAATGTCACATCCATTGTAACATAAAACCTCCGAGTATGTGGATGATAGCACTTGTAACCATTCTGATGAGAACTATAACCCACAAATACACATTTGAGAGCTCGGGCATCCAACTTTGACCTCTGATTTTTGGGTATGTGGACAAAAGCAACACAACCAAAGACACGGGCAGGAAGATTATAGAAAGAAGGAATAGAGATATGAGTCGACAAGACTTCAAAGGGAATACGCTCCTGAAGAACACTAGAAGGAAGACGATTAATAAGATGTTAGGCAGTCTGAACTGCTTCTCCCCATAGATACTTAGGCATATGATCACCAAATAACAATGCTCGTGCTATGTCTAAAAGATGACGGTTTTTACGTTCAGACACACCATTTTGTTCAGGTGTTTGGGGACAAGTGGTTTGATGGATTATACCGTGTTCTTGGAAATGATTTTGAAAATCATGATTAACAATCCCCCCCTCCCCCCCATTATCAAAATGAAAAACTTTGATATGACCATGGAAATGTGTTTGAATCATTTTTTGAAAGGCTTGAAAAGCAGGAAACACATCATCCTTAGATTTAAGCAACACTACCCATGATAATCGAGTGCAATCATCGATAAACGAGACAAAATAACGCATTCCAGAACCAATGGGTTCTCTGGAAGGTCCTCACACATCAGAGTGAATAATCTCAAAAGGGGTAGCACTTTTATTGGAAACACTTGAATGATAGCTAGCACGATGACTCTTAGCGAGAACACAGGTTTCACACATAAAGCAGACTCATTTATCCCAATAAACAAAGAAGGCATGGTTTTTTTCATATTTCTAAAAGAATGATGCCCAAGACGGCGATGCCACAACCATACCTCATTAATTTGACTAGAGCTTGTTGTTAAAACAGCTCGAGTTGTCTTTGTTGGCTTCTCTCCACCATACATGCAATCAAGATGGAACAGTTTCCCCCTCAAATATCCACGACCAATTATTTCTTGAGTGTGAAGATCTTGAAAAATGGCATACATAGGAAAAAATGTTACTAAACACTTAGATTGAGCATTTAATTGTGGTACAGATATTAAATGATGAGACAAAGCTGGAACATATAAAATATCATGGAGTTCTAAAGCAGGATTGACTCGAATTCTACCTATTCTCATTACAGGAAAAGACTCACCATTAGCATTTATAACACTAGACACATGTGAGGGTGACAAATTGGAAAAACGGGATTTGTCATAAGTCATATGATCTGAGGCACCTGAATCAATTATCCAAGTATCTCCACCAATAAAGCCAGAGATTTGTAAAGCAACACCAACCTTACCTCTATCTCTGTGAACAATTAATGTAGAGATCTTACCATAAGATTTTGAACGGTTAAAGCAGCCAAATGGGTAGCCAACCAATTTGTAACATGTTGTTTTGGTGTGTCCAAAGTTCTTGCAGTAGTTGCAGAACAATTGATTGAATGTCATGACGAAAAACTTGATTGGGCAGCGATAGGGCTGGATTCGGTAGTCAACCGACCCAATTTTGCCCAAACCGTTGCCGAACCGACCTCCGTCGGTATCAGGATTCTCAAACCGTTGCCGATCCGAGATGGTCGGTATAACGAGTATCGGTAATCGAGATTTCGGTTTGGCACTGATCGGTTTTGAGAGGATTTGTGGCTGGAGATTTCTACGTCGTTGATGTCTCAGATGAGGTCAATTGGTCGACAAGGCTTAATGCAGCAACCCATGTAAACTCATATCGATTGCCTATTCTTCTTCCTCCTCCATTGAAGATTCAGATTTGATGATAGAGTGGATGTATTCGATCTAATATTGGAGATGAGGATGATGCAGATGATGGAGAGATGGAGAAATATAGGAGAGGAAGGAAAAAGAAAAGGAGGATGAAACAACTAGAAGTAGTAAAAGAGGATAAAAGATGATGAGAAGGAAAGAGACGGAAGAGAGGAAAGAGATGAGGAGGAAAATGGATTTGATCTCTGCGAGTCTGAGTTCACGATGGTCTATTGGTTTATTTAATTTTTATTTTTTTACTTCTATTGCAATAGGAGCAGTTAAGTATAAACTTAGTATTATGGATACTGAGAAGTGCTCATGGTCCAGTGGTCCAGGTCAGTGGTTTCTATGTAAGAGGTGAGGTGTTCGAACCCTCCCTCTTACCAAATTTTGTTTGTTTTTGTGTATATGTTCGGTATGATCAGTATGCGGCATGTCGATGGTATGGAAATACTCATACCGTAACCGAGTCGAAATACGAACTCAGTACGGCTCAGCTAAGCGGAACACTCGGTAAGCCGAAAAGTGAGCCCAAAACAGTATGACTCGGTCCGAAATTCGGCTAGCTCGGCCCATTCGGCCTAAAATGCCAGCCTTAGGCAGCGGAGTTGAGACAGAAGGTCAAGAGAGTTGTACAGTAGGTTGAAGAAAATGTGGAAAAACCACCGCAATATTTTTTTTTTCCTCTTTTTTTTTAAAAAAAGTAACATCAATTAAAAAATTGATAAAAAGAAAAGTAGACAAAAGGAACGGTGGGTGAGAGAAAAAGGAGTGGTAAGTAAGGAAAAGTAGACAGCAGGGGGTGTGGTATTATATTACAAAAAAAAAGGAATAAAAATGGTGCTAATGGGAGACAAGGTAAAGGTTGCAGACAAAAGGATTGGGAAGTGTGGAATGGGTTGGTGGGTGGTGGTAGACTGGTAGTACACGGCAAATGCCTTGTCTGTTTGTTTTGTTTCAAAATATGCTCTTTCTCTCTCTGTCTCTCAAGTCTTCTCTCCCTGAGTACGGAACCGAAGGTTAGATGCAGGATATGTGAAGATGCAAAGATGAGAGGAAGAAGGAGAGCAAGAAATGTTCCTGGGGTCCGAAGATGAAGCTGTGGTGGAGAAAACCGGTGACTGGGAGGCCGTCAAAGTGAAGCTTGAAAGTCAGATTACTGATCTCCAGGCAAAAGCAGAAACCGAATTTTATTGGGATCGAATCTATAGTGGGGGGACGGCAGTGCTCTTCGCGGCGACCCGGAAAGGCAGTGGTGGTGGCCTGATATGCTGGGGTGGACTTAGCAAAAGCTGAGAAGATGCTGGGTCTGGGTATAAAACAGAGGTATCTTATATTTGATTTGGTATGGTGGTGGCTTGACTTCTCACCGATTTGTTGTTCTGTCGAAGAACAAAACACGATATAGGTAGTGGGTAAATTGGGTATGGGGTATAGGATTTTGCAGCGGAATTAGGGTATATGTCTCAAGAGCAAAACCGTTCAGGAAGCCACAAGGAACTTTCTAAAAGATAGTAAAAATGATCCTAACCTCCAGATTAGAGGAAGGAACCAAGATCTAACCTCAGAGTGAGGAAAGAACAATGAAGAAAAAAGAAACAGAGTCTTCTCGGATCTTTGCTCTGATACCAAGTCAATTTAAGAGATATCTGGTATAATTTGTTATCGATTCTTCTCCAAACTGGAGGATTTATAGAAGTACAGATTGCATATAGCAAGTGTGAGTGTAAATACAATAAGTTAATAACTACGGCTACATTAATTACACAAGATTTGCAGCAGAAGATTTGCTGCTGCCTCTTTCTTCATGTCAGGATTTGGCCGATTTGCTGATATGCTTTTGTTCTTCATGCTGATGTCAACAACATGGCTTACAAGTCAACAATTATCAACTCAGCAAATATCTTGGTCAGAACTCAAAGAAAGAAAAATATCAATTCCAACTAATTAAAGTAGTGGGAAACGCTAGTCAGTAAACGTATAAAGCCAATAATAAAACACTGAACTAAGATTAGAAAGGGAAGAAGATCAACCACGCACCACTGGGTTTTTATTTCGAATACAAACAACCAGGAAAGGCCATATTCTATTCATTGCTGGAAGCAGCCTGTTCTCATCAGCCCCTTCATCGGCAGCATCTAAATTATCTTGAAGATGATAGAGTGAATATGACTGAATTACTTCTTCAATTGCTTCCTTAATATCTCGCTCATGGCGATAAGCCTCTTCCACTTTTGCCAATGATGTAACACCATCCTATATAGAGAGAGAATGCGGGTATGAAAATATTTATCAACATCAAATTAACGCCAGTAGCGTATCTTAGGCTAGAAGAAAGAATATAGTTTGGGACAGCATTATATATAGAGTTCAAAAATAGAGCACAATAAAGGCCCAAGATCTTCTCACAACACACATTATCACTTCAATTACATAGAGTGATAAATGACCAGAAGGCAGTGGAAAGTTACCTCAATTATATCCAAGGCTACCAAACAAGCTGCCTGATTTTCTGATGCCAGTAGAGGGGTTGCAGCCATAATACATGAACTGGCAATAGCTCCAACCGTTCGTCTATATCTCCTTGAATCATTCAGCTTAAACAAAATGCTCTCCCATTTCTCTGCATGCATATCATCATCAATTAAACAAGATACAGTTTCAAAAACTGACACATCTCACATCCAGTGATTTTATAAGAAAATATATAAATAAAAATGGCTGCGATGCCGAGACAATTATGTTTCCAAGAATGACAATGCTTATAGTAACAAAGTCAACTTTCAGTGTCTTTCAGATGCTACCCCTGTTGTAAAACTAATGCAGGGTTCAGCTCATCCTCTTATAAATTAATTAATGTAAATTTTATTATTGTTCAAATTTAAGCAAACACCTTTATATATAGATGCCCAATCATATTCTGTCAAAGAAAAGATTCATTGTTGGATAACAAAACCCATCAGTCAATTATCGGCTGATTTGAAAACTTAGCACTCTAACTTTCACAACCACATACAAATAACGATAAATAAATAAATAAATTCCATTAAATAGATATACTTAGATCAGAAACCTCAAATCTAATGCCACAAAACCAGAACATAAATTCAATGATTCAATTCCATTCTAAATAAACACACATGCAAATAGCAAATTGATCACCTGATTCCACATGAGACATAATAATGTCATCCTCATCTTTCTTTTCCGTATCAAATATTTTAGCCTTGACATCCAACAAGTAAGACTCTGCATGGGTCGGCAACAAGCCTCACGCTTTGATGCCTTCGCAGTTTCTGCTACAGGCTACAGGCTACAGGACATAGAATAAGCATCATAAAATCTCTGCCTGAATAAATAAGCAAAAAAAAATAACTATAGCTCAGCTAGATTTAGCAAACACATGGAAACGGCGTCGTTTTGTGGGTCACGTTGAAGCGGGAAATGAGAAACAGAAGGGCGAAGAAGTTGGTTATAGACTTATAGTAGTTCTACACGCTTTAAGGAGAAACGAGCCGGGTCGACCCGACCGAGCCCAATATTTTTTTGGGTTAGGTTGGGGTTTAAAGATTCTTAACATGGAAAGCCCTTGCAATACACAAAGTGTTAATTTTTTTTTTTATCCCTTATTTTCTCTTCACACCCCAAACCTCCACACCCCTTACCCCTGCCTTCATACTACCCACATATAGTATTCTTAGCCATCCCTCTATCACCTACTTTCATATTGTAATTCTTAGCCACCTCTTTCATGTGGTATTCTTAGCCGCCACCTCTATCACCTTCTTAGTCATCTAATTAGGGGTCGTCAACGAACCGGACCCAGCCATTCATTGCTGGCTTGAGCCAGGCCGGGCCGGACCGGGCCTTACTATATTTTTAAATAATGGCCGGCCCGGCCGGACCGGGCTTTATTAAAAATCGAAATATCCAAACCCGTCCATATAAAACGGGCCTTACGGGCTTTTTCGGGCGGGTCTTATTTATACATAAATATTTAAAGACACAAATATTTTTTTTTTTTAATCAAACTTTGTAAATTCATTGGATAATGATCAAATACAACCAAAGATAATGGATCTATATTGTACCCAAAAAAATCTATATTTATATAGATACTAATTTATTGATAATTAAATTTTTAAAGACACTAATTTTTTATAAATCTATATTTATACATCATACATTCCAAAGAGCAACATATAGCAATTCAAAGAAAATGAGAAAACCGACTGTTGGATGTGATTATTACAATAAATTATACGTGTGGTTAAAAATTTAGTCAATTTCACCGTAGTTTCGAACCCGATCGGATTAGTCAACCGTAATCACTTGCATGTTTTCTTGGTTGGCTGATGGCGTGATGACCGCAAAACTTGCGTATTTTTTTACATCAGGTTTGTAAATATTTCATCGATGGATGTGCGTGGACATAAGATAAAAATTTCAATTTTAATTACAAATACATTGACCAATACCAATTTGCCTCTTAAAGTTGTATGACTTGTACATTTCATTTAAATTATTGAGGTTCATTCTAAAGAAAACATGAAGTGGAAAATGAATTTGAAAAAACCAACCGTTGATAGAGACTGTAATATTTTATGGTGGTTGTAAAAAATCCAGCCAATTTGGTTTTCGTTTCAAATTCGATCAACTAGGTCAAACCTAGTTACTCTTATAAACTTATATTTATATATCACACACTTCAAAGAGCAAACTTTATCAATTCAAAGAAAATGAGAAAACCGGTCGTTGATTATTACAATAAATTATGAGTGTAGTTAAAAATTTAGGCAATTTCACCATAGTTTCGAACCCGATCGGATTGATCAACTGTAGTCACTTGCATGTTTTTTTGGTTGACCGATGGCTTGATGATCACAAAAGTTGCTTATTTTTTTACATCACGTTTGTAAAAATTTCATCGATAGATGTGTATAAATATAAGATATAAATTTCAATTTTAATTACAAATACATTGATCTATACCAATTTTCCTCTTAAAGTTGTATGACTTATACATTGCATTTAAATTGTTGAGGTTCATTCTAAAGCAACCATCAAGTGGAAAATGAATTTGGAAAAACCAACCGTTTGATAGAGAGATTGTAATATTTTATGGTGGTTGTAAAAAATAAAGCCAATTTGGTTTTCGTTTCGAATTCGATCAACTAGGTCAAACCTAGTTACTCTTATAAACCTATATTTATATATCACACATTCTAAAGAGCAACCTCTATCAATTCAAAGAAAATGGGAAAAACCGGTCGTTTGATGTGATTATTACAATAAATTATGAGTGTGGTTAAAAATTTAGTCAATTTCACCATAGTTTCAAACCCGATCGAACTGGTCAACCATAGTCGCTTGTATGCTTTCTTGATTGACCGGTGGCTTGATGACTGCAAAACTTGCTTATTTTTTAACATCACGTTTGTAAATATTTCATCGATGGATGTACGTGGACATAAGATAAAAATTTCAATTTTAATTACAAATACATTTGTCTATACCAATTTGTCTCTTTAAAGTTGTATGACTTATACATTACATTTAAATTGTTGAGGTTCATTCTAAAGCAACAATGAAGTAGAAAATGAATTTGGAAAAACTAACCGTTTGATAGAGAGATTGTAATATTTTATGGTGGTTGTAAAAAATCCAGCCAATTTGGTTCTCGTTTCGAATTCGATCAACTAGGTCAAACGTAGTTACTCTTATAAATCTATATTTATATTGACACACTCCAAAGAGCAACCTCTATCAATTCAAAGAAAATGGGAAAACTGACCATTGGATGTGATTATTACAATAAATTATGAGTGTGGTTAAAAAATCAGTCAATTTCACCATAGTTTCAAACCTGATCGGATTGATCAACCGTAGTCGCTTGTATGCTTTCTTGATTGACCTATGGCGTGATGATCACAAAACTTGCTTATTTTTTTACATCACGTTTGTAAATATTTCATCGATGGATGTGTGTGGACATAAGATCAAATGTCAATTTTAATTACAAATACATTTGTCTATACCAATTTGACTCTTTAAAGTTGCAGATTCTTGTCCAAACAGAATAGCCTTCACTTAAATTGCTATAAATCCTTGAAGAAAAGTCGGAATCGCAAACCGTAAAATTTTTCAGAAATTAGACACATGGGGCTTTGCATATAGGGTACATCTCTTATTTCCATCCGAGCAGTTTCCAGTAATTTAGCGAAGTTAGATGTTCTGCACAACAGTTTATGTGTTGCAAATTCTCGTTCAAGCTGAAATTCCTTCACTTAAATTATCATAACTCCTTCTAGAAAAGTCGAAATCACAAACCGTAAAATTCCTCAGAAACTAGACACATGGGGCTTTCCGTTCATATAGGGTACAACTCTTAATTCCATCCAAGAAGTTCCCAGTAATTCAGCAAAGTTAGGTGTTATGCACAACAGTTTCTGCATTGCAGATTCTCGTTCAAGCTGAACGGCCTTCACTTAAATTGCCATAACTCCTTCTAGAAAAGTCGGAATCATAAACCGTAAAATTCCTCAGAAACTAGACACATGAGGCTTTCCGTGTAGATAGGGTACATCTCCTAATTCCGTCCGAGTAGTTCCCAATAATTCAGCGAATTTGGGTGTTCTGCACAAGAGTTTCTGTGTTATTTATATAATAATTTTTGTTTACGGGCTTTTACGGGCCGGGCCTAACGGGCTTTTAGCGGGCCGGGCCTATGGGCCGGACAGGGTTTCAAACCCCTAAACCAAGCCCGTCCCTCTACCCACCGGGCCGGGCCTATGACGGGCTTTTGGCCCTACGGGCCTGCGGGCCTCCATCGGCCCACGAGGCCCACAGGCTAAATGATGACCCCTACATCCAATGAAACGATATATTGTGTTCATTTAATATTGTATACCGATTTACGTTCTTGGATTTATATATACCTAGAATTGCTGTTATAATTGAAATTGCGAAGAATTATTGTAATTCTCTCACATCTCATGGGTTATAAAATAAGACTTTTGAGACATTATTGATACCAGTGGATCTCGATTGTCTTCACCTTATCTTTTTTTAAAACTTATGTTGATTTAATAGTGTACCAATTTATGTTCTGCGATTTATATATATATATATATCTATATATCCAAAATTAATGTTATGATTTGCAAAGGATTTTTTTCAATGAAAAAACCAATACGGATTGTATCAAACCACCTGGTATGGTAAGGTTTGTCGAGCTGCCTACTATGAAACCCCCCATGTCTAGAGTTCGAGTTTCAACTCCCACAAGTTTGTGGCCAACAGGTTTGAGGGAACCTCAATTTGAGATTCAATTTACGAATCGTTCATGAATTAATAGTTAACGGTCCAGTTTATGTTGAATTTTTTCTTTTATGACTGAAAAATTAAAACCTTACCACAAACTCTAAATAAAGAAAAACTCTTTAAGTTCTTCAAAAGACAAAAGTTAAGTGAGGATACCAATTAAACAAGTGTCTTATCCTCTTCTTTTTCAATATTGATTGCTATTTTTTTTTATCGGACTTTGTTTTACCTGGTATGCCCTAGAAGATGACACTCTTGACTATTGTATTTCATTCTTTTTACTTTTCCCTGGTATGCCTTCGAAGATGCATGTCGCTCTTGACTATTGTAATCTAAGTTCAGTCTGTTACAACTTTCTTCTCTAAAGTACAAAAAAGCCTTCAAACCCACCTGGATTGAAAAAGTCTCTACCTAGTAAAAGAAACTTCGAAATATGATGACATTTTTGTGCGCAAAGTGTGGTGTATATATACAATAGTCCTCACTCACAGTGCACTACTACAATTTTATGCAACAGCGACCTTTTAAACGGCCTGAATTAAACAATCGGGCTGACGGATATTGTGCCCCGATTGCTTATAAACGTGGATAATAAAAAATTAAAAACTCTATTTATTTTTCACATTGCTCATTAAAAATTCCTATTATAATTGTAGCAGGGGACCCTTCTCTCCTCTCTCAATTCCTTTTCATATTTGTAGCTACATGCCCTTGTCTCCCTACTCTCCTCTCATCTCTCTCTTCATTCCTCCTTCACTGCCAAGATCTTCTCTTCTCCTAGGTACCCACCGAAACCATCATCCAATGAATCAATCCTTCAAATTGTTAAGCCTCAGCGCCTTGTTTTAGTTCTCAGCGGATCTAAAAATTTCTTCTAATCCAAGACTGAGTTTTGTGTTTAAGAGCTAGAGCCAAACAGCTAAATCACTGAAAATATGAGTACCACTGGATTCCCAGTATTCATTGTTTCAAGCTTTGTGTTTCTGTTCCTTCTGATCTTCAAGATCTATCACACACAATGGCGGACTCCCACTCGCATACAGAAACTGATGGGTCTGCAGGGAATCAAGGGCCCTTCTTACAGACTTGTCCATGGAAACGCCAAAGAAATCTTGAACTTGAAGAAGGAGGCCATGAGCAGACCCAAAGGTTTATCACATGACATATTTCCTGTAGTTCAACCTCAGTATCACTCGTGGCTTAAGATATATGGTAACAACTAATAAACTCGATCGATATCATGAAATATCGCTTTCAAATATATAGTATTTCCAATTAACATAAGTGTACGTTGCTGTGTTTTGTGACAGGAAAGATTTTTCTTCAGTGGTTAGGTACCGAAGCTCAGTTGGTGGTTATGGAACCTAAGTTGTGCAAAGAGATACTGAATAACAAAGACAGAGTTTATCTGCAAATGAAACAACAAGGGTTTGGGAAGAAGCTGTTAGGAAACAGCCTCGGGACTTCTGAAGGAGAACAATGGCTAAAGCTTCGAAAGTTGGCCAACCATGCCTTCCATGGAGAGAGCTTAAAAGTAAGCTTTAGTTATTCGATCATCGCAATTATTGCAAATTGAGACGGTAGATATGGTTTTTTCAATTAACTCCTTAATTATAGGGAAAGAAGGAACTCCCACAATATATGCACATGTCACTCAATTACTCACGAATTAAGTTCACCTTATTCATTCATCATTTTCTCAAACAGTCACGCGTACAATTTAAAAAACAAAAAAATCAACTTTAGTTTTTTTCTGTGTTAAACTGTTAACTCATGCGATTTATCCATGATTCTTATCCATTCTAATTGACACTTGCAAGTCCTACACTGACCACCCCCAGCCTAGAAGCAAAGCAAATTTGTGGCTCTCTAAGACCCAAAGTACTAAATATAACATATGGCTCTGGACCAAATTGGAAAACCATCCCATTTCTAAAAGCTTAGTTAGCTATAAGATGGAGAATCCTTGCGGGCAATAGACTGAAGAAATTCAATGTTGTCGCTCAATTCTGATTTTGGTTTGAATGCCAAAAGGCCAATAAAGATGATGAATTCAACAACTGTTGAGGAAATGGTTTCTTGAACATTGCTTTTAAGAAGAAAAACTAATTGGATATATGGCTACTCGGTCATTGTGGTTATTATAGATGGAAGGGAATCAGGTTCACTGAGAGAATATATAATTTTTTTTTCTTTCGATAAAACTATATGAGAATTGAGTAAACGGTGAGAGTTAACGAGAAGTCAGTTAATAGTTTTTTTCTTTTTTTTTTTAATAATTGTACATGTGTCAATATATAATAGGCAGGTTGGAAAAAATATGATTGAGCGGGTTCACCCCAAACGTGAACATAATAATTATCTAGTACTCAATTGAGAACCTATTTTTTATTCTTATTTATCTTAGTAGAGGCTTTTTCTTTGTTACTGCATAAGTTGTCAAAATCGTAGGATAAGTTGTCAAGTGATAAAATTTTTACATGAAATACAACATGTATGAAAGATGTGCATGACAGTCTTATTTAGAAAATAATGAGTAAAAGGAAATTTAATTTACTACAATGAGATATATATTTTTTTTTTACCAGAATATGGTTCCTGATATGATAGCTAGTGCTGAGAACATGCTACAAAGGTTGCAAAATAGCGAGGGCAAAGAGATCGAGATGTATCAAGAATTTAAGTTGTTTACTTCAGAAGTGATTTCCAGGACAGCATTTGGTAGTAGCTATTTACAAGGGAAGAAAATTTTCGACATGTTGATGGAGATATCCTTGTTATTGTTCAAAAATTCTTATAAGATCAGGCTTCCTGGTATCCGGTAACTTACTTTAACTAATGTCCCATTGCATTTGAAGGAATTATACCAAAGAACCTATCTTTCTTGTAGTTTCTGGTTCTATCTTTGATTATATATATATATATATATATATATATATATATATATGACATGTGACAACTCTTGTATGTGGAATATTTGGTTTGGACATTACTAACTGTGCTGTTCCTATCTGCTACATAGTACAGAACAATTCAATTCTATATTGTAGGAGGATTGTGTATGTTCTTATTTCTCATGTTTTTTTCATTCCATATTGCAGAAAGCTTTTCAAAACTAGTGATGAAATTCAAGCAGAGAAGCTTGAGAAGGATATACGTGACACGATACTGGAAATTGTAAAGAAAAGAGAAAACAAGGCAGTGACAAAGCAAGATGAACACAACTTTGGGGGGGATTTTCTTGGATTACTCTTAAAGGCTCATCATGATGACAGTAATGACAGATATAGGGTCACGATAGATGATATAATTGATCAGTGCAAGGCATTGTACTTTGCTGGACAAGAAACCACTAATGGTTTGCTGGCTTGGACCGTCTTTCTTTTGGCACTCCATCAAGATTGGCAAGAGGAAGCGAGAAAAGAAGTCCTGCAATTATTCGGAAAACAGAATCCAAATTCCGACGGCATTTCCAGACTAAAAACTGTAAGAATGTCAATAACCGTTACACTCAAATTTTAAGTGGTAGAAATTTTCATCAGTTAAGTACGAAATCCTGATTTCTTTTCTATCTCATTTTGTTTCGATCTTCTTAATGCAGATGAATATGATCATCAATGAGTCTCTAAGATTATATCCTCCTGTTAGTCAACTTGTAAAGAAAGCTGAAAGGGAAAGTAGGCTGGGGAAGTTAATTGTTCCTGCTAATATTGATTTGGTCATCCCAACTGTAGCACTTCACCATGACCCTCAAATATGGGGACAAGATGTGGAACTTTTCAAACCAGGGCGGTTCTCAGAAGGGGTTGCTAAAGCTACTAAGGATAACATGGCGGCATTCATACCATTTGGAATGGGACCTAGAATTTGTGTGGGTTTCAACTTTGCCACCACTGAAACTAAGATTGCTCTGTCAATGATTCTGCAACGCTACGCCTTCACTCTTTCCCCGGGTTACGTCCACTCTCCTCTTCATTTTCTTACAGTTCGCCCACAGCATGGAGTTCAAGTAATGCTACACTCCCTGTGAAATGTTGAAGACCATACTTGCTCTATGTGTTGAGGATTCATGGATTCGCTAAATTAGTGGAGTCCTATAATATTGTATGTTAGTTGGTGTGCATGTTTTCTAGGATCCATGATTGGCTAGATACATGGTCCTCTAGTAATGAATAATGCTTCAATGTATAAATAGCCACATAGCCAGCCTAGCTAGTACAAGGTTTGTGTACCTCACCTTATGTATTTGATTGAATCTACAGAATTTCCAGCAAGTTTGGTGCATAGAAGTTTCAGAAAATTAGGAGGTCTAAAAACAATATCCCGTAATGAAAAATCTCACATTTTTTTCGCACATTTTTGTGTGCCAAACTTTAACTTGCTGAATAGTTATGTCAACTTGGTGCAGAAAATGTGTACTAACTTCTTGGTCCTTAGGGAACCAAATAACAGGAAGAAGAATATGACTGCTCTAACAAACCTCAATTGTTCTAAACTTTTTCAGTTAACAAGAGGCCAAAGACCATGACATGGATATTAAACAAAAATCAAATGCCCAAAATGGCATGATACCCTTTCGCAGACTGCAGACCAAGTGTGTATTCTGCAGACCAAGTGTGTGAATAGCCCAAAAGCTTCTCCCACTTGCTGAAAATGGACTACTGCAATCAATATCTGAACGATATGGAATTTGTAGGTTCTGCATTAAGTGAATTAGGCACAACTGATCAACAAAAATCAGGCAGCAGAGGAGGCAGGATGTGGGGTCGAAGGAGTTGCCAAGATGGCGATTCATCATTCAAATCGAAAAACCTCCACGCCGAGAGGAGGAGAAGGCAGAAGCTCGGTGATAGGCTACTAATACTGCGTTCACTAGTCCCAATAATTACAAATGCAAGTACTCGATGCCCTTAATGAGCTCACTTGAACTAGAAACCACCACATGCTAATTTCTAAGTTTTATATGTGTGTGTGTGTGTGGGCGCGCTTGCTTGCTTGCTTTTCTTGCCTTGTTGTAGATGACTATAGAAACCATTATTGAGGATTCCATCCTTAAAATGTGAACATCTTACAAGAGCAGCTATTTGAGATGGAAGCATCAGCGCAAGAGGCGCTAGAGCTGAGGAAAAAATGAAGTTGATGCTGCAGAAGTGATGAAGATGTTTGGGATTCAGGTATAGACCAATTAATGATTCTGCATATTGTTATATCCCTTGGAATATGGGAATACTTTTGCTTGTAATAATGTTTACTATTGTTATTGTTGTGGTCAGATAGGGGTTAATGTGGCTCAGATTGATGGGAACAAACTTAGGGTAAAGACGAGTATTGAGAGGAAAAGAGGTGGCTTCACTAAACTGGTGGAGGCAATGGTTGTTTCATCCATTTAACAGTAAGTCATGAAAACCAAAGTACATCTATTATAAACTGGTGGAGGCAATGGTTGTTTCATCCATTTAACAGCAAGTCATGAAAACCAAAGTACATCTATTATATGCTGATGCTAAAGTTTAAGTACAAATGCATATATATAGCCATAGTCTCGTAGATGGAATATACTTCGGTTGAAAGGTTCTACTACTTAAACTCATAACGAGCACTGAAACGAAGTTTGATGATTTCAGGGTTTCCATTGTGACCCGCTTCAAGTCAAACAAACCGGGGAACTTATGTGCTAGAGATCGTTAACAGCATACAAATAAAGGAAATGGTAGTTCCATAATCTGAAGGTTTGGTGTTTAGTCATTGTGGCATTTGGCAATCACCGACATTATATATGATATATGCGTCATCCTTATATAAATGTACCATTGTAATATTAAAGAAGTAACAAACTGTTAGTGAACCATCTGTAAATTCCCTGGCGGCAAGAGAAAAACTCATTAACACACCAGAATAATCCCATCTCTGGCGGCAAGAGCAAGTACATCGGCAGAAGATACCACCCCTGGAGTCCTGGACAAACGTTTTCGAGTTCCTCCTTGATCTGATCAATTTTATCGAATCCCTTCAAGGACCTATTTGGTGTAGCCTGCTTCTCTATAGAATGGTTTTTATCCCCATTGCTGTCATCAAGAGAACGGATACATCACACCCCTGATTCAAGAACCCCCACAACTTTAAGAATGACAGATAAATAGCTGGATAGAAATTACAATATCGAAACTTGTTCATAGCTTGGACCAATTCCCAAAATAATAACAATGTTCACATCTTGATAGTCACCAGTAAAAATCAGAAGAAGCTTAATACAATAGAAAGCTCCAGTCAAAGTAGCAAACTTCCAAATTCACCAAAATCACAAAGGATTGATGAATTTGTTCCCCTGTTTTGGATTTGATGTAGCTCTATGTAGTATTGAGTCAAAGTTGGCTTTAAACCAAGAAACCCTATTTGGAAACCAGGAATCGATAAAATTCAGAACCAATTTCAGAGAAATCATTGCAGCTAACACGATTTCTTTCGGTCTCCATATACCAAATTCATAATACACAACATACTATTGGTTTTGGAATTGGAAATTCAAGAAAGCAGGACACATTCAAATTAACAAAAATATTTATTCAGTTCAACCATGCAAAATATAAAACAGGTCACAATGAGCATCGGATTAAAATACAGAAAAAGGCTATATCCAATAAACACCCAGATGAAAAACACAACACCCATGAGGAAAATCCAAACAATGAAGCTACATTTTAAGCATCTCAAGAGTCAAGATCCCGAAATTACGAGAATCAATAAATCCCTAGATTTAAATGGTTAAGAGCAGAGCAACTAAAACCGATTTGAGCAAAACCCCAAACCACATTCAATGCCAAGCTGATCAGCCACAAACAATCAAGAAATCCATCATTTCAAGAATTCATATATCCCTAAATTTCGATACTTCAAAGCAAAAATTAAACCCATATCACAAAAAACCTCACACCAAAGTCATAAAGAATTTGAGTTCTAAACCTCAATGAAACAGTCATGGAAAAAGAGACGCAGCAACTGGGCCGAGACGTTCCTGTGCTGGCCGTAAATCCAAGCCATCTTCGACCTCACAATGGTCTCTGCCTGAGGGCACGAGTTCCGATAGAAATCATACTCCAAATTCCGCGACCCCTCATCCGTCGTCGTTTCGGTGTAGAACTCTTCTTGGCCTCCGTCGCTAGAGGCCATTGATACCAGAGTAACCAGTAGCTCTTCAGACGCCGGCGAAGAAGAAGAAGAAGAAGAGAGAAAAGGCTTCTCTCTCTCCGACTCAACTCTCGGTTTGCTCCGCGAAACCACCACCGAGAAAAACACCACCTTGGCGAACACCCAACGCGCCTTCACTGTGCCCAACATCGACTCCTCCTCCTTTTCGCTGGTGCCGAGCTCGGAAACGGCGTCGTTTTGAGGGTCACGTTGAAGCGGGAAATGATAAATAGAAGGACGAAGAAGTTAGTTGTAGACTTCATAGTAGGTTCTAGACGCTTTAAGGAGAAACAAGCCGGTCGACCCGACCGAGCCCAATATTCATTTTTGGGTTAGGTTGGGGTTTAATGATTCTTAACACGAAAAGCCCCTGCAATACGCACAGTGTTCAATTTATGAGGGATAGTTTCTCTTCACACCCCACACCTCACTCACCACTACCTTCATAATAATCTAGCACCCCACTCCCCCACACCACTCACCCCTACCTTTGTACTACGCACATATAGTATTCTTAACCATCCCTCTATCACCTGCTTTCACATGGTAACAAGGAACGGTAACTAACAAAACAACAACCTCAGCCATGGAATCTCAGAGATGACAAACTAAAACAGACAAACTAATAGCTACACATTCCAGAGACGACGCCATAAAATGAAATCTCCATTCATGAATAATGTAACTATTAGATGGAGAAAGAAGTGAATTATTGAAATGATAAAGGCAGAGAATTATTGAGGAGAAACTACGATGACACCATTAAGAATGGAGTCTCCATTCATAAATAATGCAACTATTAAATGGAGAAGGTGGTGAATTATTGAGGTGATGAAGGCAGAAAATTATTGAGGAGAAACTAAAACAGACAAACTAATATCTACACATCCCAAAGATGACACCATTAAGAATAGAGTCTCCATTCATAAATAATGTAACTACTTGATGGAGAAGACCATGAATTATTGAGGTGATATAGGCAAAAAATTATTCAGCAGAAATTGAGGCAATAAAGGCAGAGGTATTATAGTGGAGGACTGAACATCAACAATTCATATTGAAATTTAGACATGTTTCATGTGCTTTATTAATGTTTGCCTTTTGTTACTTTTGAATAGGCCTCATTAAAAAGCCCGCGGATTAAGTGGGTCGATGGCAGGGTCGGTCCTGAGCTTTTTGATGCCCAGGGCGAAATTTTTTTTGTGTGCCCAGCTAGCCTCAAATGTCATACTCTAAATTTTTTATTAGGAGCTATTACATAAAGAAACATTACACAGTAGGGGTGACATAAAACCAAAACTCTGTAATATAAAAGAGTTACAAATCATCTAAAATGATGTCTTCTTGCATTTCCTGAAGCAAAATCATCAATTATCTTTTCGTAGTCAACATTTGCCAACATATTTTTTACTATGGTTAAAATAGCTAATCCATTCAGCCTATCTTGAGTCATGGTAGTCCGAAGATAAGACTTTAATAACTTCAATTTTGAAAAACTTCTTTCAGCGGATGCTACCGTCACCGATATAGTTAATAAAATCCTGTAGGCAACCATAACACTTGGAAACATATCCATTTTCTTAGCAAACTCCATAATTTGAATGGATGTCCAAGGCCTATCTATTTCATATGCCTCATTCTGCAGCATTTCCTGCAAAATTTGTAACTCCATAAGCAAATATTTCCCATCAATATCAAAACCCTCACCATTTCTCAAAGCATTTTCAAGATTCAAACAACAACTTTTCAATTCACCATCATCCAAATGAGCTAATTTTGATGCATCAAATAAGAAGCCAAAAATAGATTCAAAAGTTTTCATTTGTTCAAATCTACTTTTTAATTGAGAAAGAGCCATATCAACTAAAATCAAAAAGTAATCAGTTCTAAAGGACTCTTGAGCAGATTGTTGTTCTCTTTCAGTATTTGGAATTTCATCAAAATGTCTTTTTCTGCAAATATGACGTTTTATAGGAAATAGAGGCTCAACTCCCATGTCATTTGCAATTTCTTTAACTTCAATCATGGCAGAATTAAACCCATTTTCCCTATACTTTTCAAAATAAGAAACTAGTCCTTCTAAATTCTTTACGGCAACATCAAGAAGCATATCTTTGGATTGTAACTTTTTACTAACCAAGTTAATTTTATACAAAATGTCATGCCAAATAACCAAACTTAAAATAAAATCAAAGCTAGAAAGTTCACCAGATACCAAAGATTCAGCATCCATACACACTTTTCCATCATCACTAATTTCTGCCAGTTTTTTTAATCTTTTATTTGGGCAACTTGAGTTTTTATAGCCTTGACACTGTCAATATGACTTTCCCAGCGCGTAGTTGACAAAGATTTCAAAGTCAAGTCATCTATATATTCAAGCAAAACACTCCATCGCTTTGTAGAATTAGAGAACACCGTATAAATTGTTTGACATGTTCCAAAAAACGATTTTGCTTTATGACAAGAGTATGCCATGTCACACAATACTAAATTAACAGAATGACAACCACATGGCATATAAAAGGCTCTAGGATTTATATCAAGCAATCTTTTTTGAACACCTTGGTGTTTTCCTTTCACATTAGATCCATTATCATATCCTTGTCCTCGCACACAATTAATATCTAAATCAAGAGATTCTAAAACTGCTTGTAATTCATTAAAAAGCCCTGAACCAGATGTATCTTCCATATTTATAAATTCTAAAAAGAACTCTTCTATTTTATTGGAGAACCCGATACATCTACGCATCTTATGATTAAAGTCATCTGTTCTTTGTGACTTGCATCATGAGTGCAATCAAGGATTACCGAAAAATATTTTGCCTCCTTGATTTTTTTAATGATTGCACTCTTGACGTTTAAGGCCAACATACCAATCAACTCATTTTGAATTTTATGGTTGAGGTAATGATAATGAATTTCTTTGTCTTGAATAAGTCGAAAATGTTGTTTCATTATGGGATCAAACTCAGCAATCATTTCAAGTAAGCCTAAAAAGTTTCCATTGGAATCTTCATAACTTTTTTCATTTGTTCCACGAAAGGCCAAATTATTCTTTGCAAGACATTTCACAACAACAATTATTCTGACTATAACTTCTTTCCAAAGTTCAGTATCTTTCCTAATTAACTCTTGTAGCTCTTTATCAATTGTTTGGTTCTTATTCAATCTCACTCGCAACTCAGCCCAAGTTCTCAAGTTATTGAGGTGTTCATAACTATTTTCATGTAAATTTAATGTTGTACCAAGATGTTTCCAATCTCTTATCCCTTCACTTGCTAATTGACTTCTCGAGCGAGCTGTTTTAAATCATTTACAACAGAAACAAAAAACTTTATCTAGCTCTTTTGAGTAAATCAACCATTTTCTATCAAGAGATTCACCATTTGGTAATTTTCGAACATAAAACTCAGAGGAAAAGTGCCGACCTAATTCATCCTTAGGAAAGTTGATATTAGTTTCTGCAATAGGCTCTTTTTCTACAAGCAAGTCTCTCATTTTTGAATCGAGACTATCCCAAACTCTAGGATCAAAAATATTCAAATGAACTGATGATTTCAAGCATTCAAGTTTATTGGCAATAATTTCATCATGACAAAGATTTTCATTATTTTCTATTTCATCACTTTCATTTTCACCTATATCATCAAGTTCTTCGTTTACCTCATTCTGATTTTCTACAAACTCATTAGAATGAATTTGTAGTTCAGGTTCATTTACTAAATTCTCAACATGATCTTCAACATATTCGTTTGTTTCTTTAACAAAATATTTATCTAAAGATCCCCGTTGAGATTGAGTAATTTCTTCTTCTCTTTTCTTTCTTTTTCTTTTTTAAGAACCTGAGAGTTGTTTCCGAGGAAACATTATTGAAACAATGAAACTAGCTAGACAAAACTGAAACAAGCAATTCAAAATACTAAACTTTGAATGATAAACACTTTAGCGTAGAAGTGATAGAACAATAAAACCTGGAAATTTGGAATCAATTTTTTTCTTTCTTGTTTTTTCTTTTCTGATCGAGATTGACTTGCATATCTACCTTCCAATTGCTAAGTTACACCTAATATTGAAAATTCGAAATGGAAAACTGATGAATGAGCAGATTGTTACTTGTTAGAAATCACTTTGAATGACAATTGATAAAAAGTAGAGCATAGAACAATACCTGAAAAATGGAAATCTGGATTTGAGCAGCCACTGCAACCAATTTAAATAAAACGCTTGCTGGGTTTCAACTTTTGCCCGTTTGAACTTGGGACTTGGGAGAGTCAGAGAGCAAGCAGACAGCCATGATTTCACTCTTGAAGTCTTGCCGGCAGTAGGCTTTTCAGTTTTCACACGCATGATACCAATTCTCAATAGAGGCGTGCTCAAATGGCAGTCACTTTTTCCACTCCTTTCTGCATATTGTGGACTTTTTCTTCCAATAACCCTATAAACTAATAGCAAATGGCAACTTTTTCCTCTCCTTTATGTACGTTGTGATGTCTTCTTCCAATAACCCTATAAACTAATAACAAATGGCAGACAATTTCTCCACTACATGCATATATATAATTATAGGTAATTAAATACATAATTATATATATATATATATATATATTTTGTACATAACTACATATATATAGCTTTACATATAAAAATTGTGTGCCCCCACTCTCTTTGTGCCCTGGGCCGTCGCCAAGTTTGCCCTTGGGCAGGGTCGGGCCTGGTCGATGGAGACCCGTCGGCTCGCAGCGTCAAAAGCCTAGCCCGACCCGTCAAAAAGCCTGCAATAGGTCCGGCCCGGTGGGTAGAGTATCGGGCTTGGTTTAAGTTGCAAATTTAGGTTTTAGACTCAACCCGTAGCCGGTAAATTATTATATATATATATATATATTTATATTTATACAGTCCGGCTACACTAAGGACGTCTTTAGTTTTTCTTAGATACGGATTTCCGGTTTTCACCCACTTTCCGATCACATTTTCACATCTTAACCGTTCAGTTTTTAGGTCCTAATATATAGATCACCTCTGCAAATTTTCAGCCAATTCGGTGACCGTTAAGGCATCCAAAACTGCAATTTACCATTATAAATACGAACGGTTCTGATTCGACAGATTCTGTCCGTTCGTGTAAATTGCAGTTTTCGATGCCTTATCACCAAATTGGCTGAATTTTGCAAGGGGGATCTATACATTAGGCTCTAAAAACTGAACGGTTAAGATGTGAAAATGTGATCGGAAAGTGGGTCAAAACACCAAATCCGTACCTAAACCTTAGGTAAGGACATCCTTACCTGAGAAAAATCCTATAATTATATATATATATATATATATATATATATATATATATACAGTCCTTTTTGGCTAAGGACCTCCTTAGTTTTTCTTAGGTACGGATTTCCGGTTTTAACCCACTTTCCGATCACATTTTCACATCTTAACCGTTCAGTTTTTAGGTTCTAATGTATAGATCACCTCTGAAAATTTTCAGCCAATTTGGTGATCGTTAAGGTATCCAAAACTGTAATTTACCATTATAAATACGAACGGTTCCGGTTCGACAGATTCGGTCCGTTCGTGTAAATTGCAGTTTTGGATGTCTTAACGATCACCAAATTGGCTGAAATTTTGCAGGGGGGATCTATACATTAGGCTCTAAAAACTGAACGGTTAAGATGTGAAAATATGATCGAAAAGTGGGTGAAAACACCAAATCCGCACCTAAGAAAAACTAAGGACATCCTTACCTGAGAAAAATCATATATATATATATATATATATATATAGAGCGGAGCTCCGCTTTGAAATTAAAATGCGGATTTAGGGTTTAGGGTCACTTTTTAGTAGCATATCCATATCTCGACCGTTCAATTTTTAGGTACTAATGTATAAATCATCTCTGTAAATTTTCAACCAAATTGATAATTTTTAAGAGATATATATATATATATATATATATATATATATCTCCGTGTGTGTGTGTGTGTGTTTTTATATAAATACACACACACACACACATATATAGATATACAGATTTTATCCAGAGCGGAGCTCCGCTTTGAAATCAAAGTGTGAACTTCGAGTTTTGGATCACTTTTCGGTTGCACATCCACATCTCGACAGTTCAGTTTTGAGATACTAGTGTATAGGTTATCTCTACAAATTTTCAACCAAATTGATGATCGTTAAGATGTAGATATGCGACCAAAAAGCGACCCAAAACTCGAGATTCACATTATAATTTCAAAGCGGAGCTCCGCTCTAGTTAGGATCTATATATATATATATATATATATATATATATATGTGTGTGTGTGTGTGTGTCTATATCAGTGTGTGTGCGTGTGTGTGTTCATAAATATATATATATATATATATATATGTGTGTGTGTGTGCGCGCGCGCGTGTTTATATATATATATATATATATATAAAGTTTTGAAGAGGATGTCTGCAACCAGATAAAATGCGGACGTCCTTCCTTCGCCGTCGGGAAGGCGGCGATCGCTGCCCTGCGAGTTCCGGACGCACCCTCTGGACATCACAGACAGCCTCAATCAAGCGGCGAAGGCGAAGGTGATCGGAAACTCGGCGGTGTGCAGCGATCTCCCCGAAACCATGGAAGCCCAGAAACCTACAACACCGACCACGATCGCTGCCCAGAAGAGGTCTGGGAGGCCTCCGGCCAGCCCCGCGCCACCGTCGCCACCTGAAATCTCCTACTACGTCAACGTCCGCACTTTTTCTAGGTTGCGAACGTTGGCTTCAGATCCTTCCCAAACACACACACACACACACACACACACAGAGACACACACAGAGAAGGGTTCGAAAGAGGACGTCCGTGAAATTATAAAACTGCGGACGACCGGCTCTCAACCGTTGATTGGCTTAGATGAAAAGGAATGGCCCAGATGAGGAAGCTTCCAATAACAATTGCGTCAAATAGTCTTGCGCTTCAAACCCGACTTTCACTCCCAACGACAAAACCAAAGTTTTCTTTGGTTCTCCAGCCAAAATCCATGTCTTCTCACAATTGATGCTTGAAACTCTTCTCAGGTTGCACGATTATTGCAACCAAAGTTTTTTAGTTTCCTCTTTCTCATGAAAATTGTAATTCTCTTATGGTCCTGACCTCCCATGGAGTTTTCGCGCCAAAAGTTGGAGACTTGGAAGCAGAGGAACACATCTGGAGTATGGGTTCTCTCCTTTTTCTAATTTGTTTGATTTCCAATTACCAAAATTAGGGTTTTACCATATTTGGGGCTTTTCTTCTTTTTGTTTCTGGGTTTCTTGTTTCTTTCTTTTGTCGATGTTATGTGTCTTTTTTAGTTTTAGCAGCAATGAAAAGCATTTATGGGTAATTTCCATATTGACATTGGTTAAATTTCTATCTTTTCTTTTCATCAGCATTGCTTATTGACAAAAGTAAGTTGGGTGTATGTGTGCTTTTTAGTTTCAATTAAATGGAGTCAGAGGATGATCATGTTTATATTCCTCAAGAAAAGGCAGAGTTGATGCCTAAATTGCACCAAGAGTTTGAAACAATAGATGATGTTGCTGCTTTCTACAATAGATATGCAAAAGAAGCAGGGTTTAGTATCAGAAGTCATTCTAGTGCAACCAAAAAAGATAATACCCAACTTATGAGGAAGGAGTATGTCTGTTATAAGCAAGGAACTTCCAAAGTTGAAGGAGAAAAACGTAAGAGAGGATTACCAAAAGTGGTTGTAAAGCAAGAATTGCAGTTGTGAGAAAGAAGGAGTCTGGGAGATATGCAATCTCTGTATTTGTCGAGGGTCATAACCACCCATTAACAAGCCCACCTAGAGTACATTTGTTGAGATCTCACCGTCATGTTTCAAAAGTTAACACAGTTCTATCACAGCAACTAAGCTTGGTAAATGTTCAGAAACATACACAGTTTGAATTCTTTGGTGTTCAGGTAGGTGGCATGAGAATATTGGTTGTACACAGCGTGATCTTATGGAAGAACTTGTCGTGAAGCGAAGAAGGGGCATGATAGAGATCTATTATACATGCATTTTCAGAATGAGAAAGAAAAAGATTCTTCTTTTGTCTATATAATAGAGTCAGATGAGGAAAACAGAGTAACAAGGTGCTTTTGGGCTGACTCAATTTCAAGACGAGCTTACAGCTTTTATGGAGATGTAGTTATCTTTGATACTACATACAACAGAAATCGGTATGGAATGATTTTTGCACCATTCACTGATGTTAATAATCATGGGCAAACAATCATCTTTGCTTATGCATTCTTAAATGATGAGACAGCCGATTCTTTTGTTTGGTTATTCAAGGAACATCTAAATGCTATGCTAGAAAATGCACCAGAAAATGCCCCTAAAATGATTATTACTGATCAAGATCCTGCTATGACTAAAGCCATTTCAGAAGCACTCCCACAAACATTTCATAGATATTGCAGTTGGCACATTCTAAATAAATTTTCTGAAAAGCTAGATGCGATTAAATATCGGGATTACTACCAAGACTTTCATACATGCATATGGAATTCAAGTAGTAGAGAGGAGTTTGACTCGAGATGGATTGAAATTACTGAGAAGAGTGGGTTGAGTGATAACAAGTGGTTGGAGTCAATATATGAAATTCGTTCGCCATGGATACCAGCACATGTAAATCATGTTTTCTTAGCAGGAATGTCAAGTAGTCAAAGAGCCAAGAGTCAACATTCTTTCTTCAAGAATTATATTTCTGATCAAAATTCGTTGGTGGAATTTATGGTTCAGTTTAAGAGGGAACTTCTTCACCAACGCCATAATGAGTTAGAGGACGATCATATTAATATTGATGAGAAGCCAAAAACTGCCATGTTCCTTAACATAGAAGATCATATAGCTAAGGTTTATACACGGAAGATATTTTATGAAGTTCAAGAACAATTGAAAGAGAGCTTCAAATACAAACTAGAACTTCTAAGAGAAAATGTCACTCATTGCGTGTTTAAGGTTATGCGAAAGAGCATTGATACTTGTAAATCTCGTGAACTGACTTACGAAAAAGTTTCCGATTTTGCATCATGCAGCTGTAGAAAGTTTGAGAGTGAAGGGCTTCCATGTCGGCATGTTTTGTAGTATTTGATTAAAATCCAAGATGTTGATAAATTGCCTATTTAGTACATCTTGATGAGATGGACTAAAGCTACAAGACAGAGTCTTGTGTTAGATTCTGATGGAATGGAGGTAAAAGATAACAAAGTTTTACTTGCAAGGAGGACTAAACTATTCCAGCATGCTACAGATGCAATTGATAAGGCAATGGTGAGTGATGAGGCTAGTCAGCTCTTTATGGAATGCTTGGATGCTTTCTTGGAGAATCTTAAAACATTGAGTAGTAATGAAAGTGGACAAAGTGCAGTAGTTTTGGAGACCAAGATTGATGCTATTTAGCATATTTTTAATGAACCAAATCAAGTGAGGGCCAAAGGGTGTGGGAGAAGGTTGAAAAGAGGAAAAGAGAAGAGGAAAGTTAAGGTAAAGGAGAGTCAAGGTAGGCAATGCCATTGATGTGGACTATTTGGTCAGTCACATGAAAAAAGAAATTGTCCAACACTTCATGGAAAGTAAGAATTATAGTTAACTGTGTTTGAGATTATTTTTTATGTCAACAATTTTATAGATTGATATATACCCAACTATATTTTTGCTTACTTTATGTAGACCTGCTATTAACAAAGATGGGGAGTCAAGTTCCACTAGTATGGAGGAGGATGGTTGTTCATCAACAGGTGAACTGTAAGGTAAGCTTTGAGTTTTCTGAGTTTGAAGATTTGGAATTTTTTAGATTTTGCATCTGATTTGGGATTTTTCTGATTTTGCATCAGTCAACTACCACTAATGCTTTATTGATTTAGCTTCTATATGGATTATAGGTTGATCAATGTTTTGGAAGACATAGAATTCATTTCAAGATTATATGGCAGAGTCTTGTTCATAGTCTTCAAGATTCTGGAACTTATATACCTGCATATTAGCATACTACTATGAAAAAAGTAGCATAATTTAGCTCAAGTTGGTCAAAAGCATGAGTGTTGCCTCTGAGTAGTTTTGGAAGCCATATTCTCAAAAGTTTCTTCTTGCATCTGTTAATTACTGTGAATTGATCTGTTGACTCACAGTCTTATGACTTTTTGTGAAGTTAAGTAGTTTAGATTTCCATTGATGAAAAGAAGTTTGTATATTTTTGCAGTAAAATATCATGAGATCAAAAGATATCCAATATTTTTTTTTCTCAATTTTCTCTCTGTTTTTTTTTTTTGGTTTGTTTCTTTGGTCCAAGTTAGGGGCTGACAAAAAGGCATGAGTTTCAGAGGCTTACTGATACTTTGTAGATATTGAATGGGAGCTATTTTGAGTTTTGCTGGTCCCAAATCTGGGACAAACTATTATCATGAGGTTGCTCAGAATGATACCTTTTTGTCAGAGCCAAAAAATGTCATCATGTACTTATGAGGAGAGCCAAAGACTAATTCCCTATCTTTCCCAGTATATATGATTGTTTATCGGAGATTTTCTCACATTGGAATTGACCTCTCAGAAATGCTTTTGCCATAGAGCTGGACAATATGGCTAACTTGTTAGACAAATGCAATTTCCAGATTCCTATGGAGGTTATTAAGTGAGTCTTCTTCTGTAATTTTACATTTTTCCTGCGACTAAAATTTTTTTGTTTTATGGCCCATTTTGACCACAAAAGATATGCCGAGTTTGCATAGGTTGATCGATGATGGAAAGAATCCTGATTTACTTACAAGGGATCTCATAAACAGCTGCAATGCCAAAAATCATATCACTAAAGGCAAAACTGATACCTTCAAGGCAAATGCTGAGTTTACATTTTAGTTTTGAACCCATTTAATCATTTTTTATATCCCACTTCAGTTTGTCAAGTTACCTGATTCAACTTGCTGTAATGTTTTGTTCACAGTTTACGAGAGCATCAACTGGAAGAACTTGACCAGGCATTTCCTGATGAGGTTGAATCATATAGAGAAATACGTGCTGCTGCTTCTGCTATAAGTTGCATTGCATTGATCGCCCAATCTAGACTTTGCGCCCATCCTCGAAATGTTACACGAGTGTTTTAGTGTTTTAGTTGTTCTCTGTCATGACTTGATATGTAATGATTCCAGAAAATGAATAAGGAACTATGTGATCAAAAGTTCAATTCTGGCGCTATATGCAAATTTAGATTCAAAATGGTTCGAATAAATCTGTTACCAAAGTAAACAACTTTGTTTCCAATAAATGTCCGTTGCCAAAATAGACAACAACCACAACCAATAAACAAAATGCTCTCAAAGCAAAGCTGAACCTTTCTGAATCTGATACAATATACAACATACATGGATTTCATTCACCAGACTAACCAACACTTCAGAATCACATTCTACGACCACTTTGTCCATCCCAAGATTAGCAGCCATCAACTCCATTATTCACCAGACTAACCAACACTTCAGAATCACATTCTACGACCACTTTGTCCATCCCAAGATTAGCAGCCATTTGTAAACCCAGTAACATGCCCTATGTCTCGGCTTCCAAAACCTGACCTTGCCCAATATGAGCAGCAAATCCATGTATCCAGTTACCATGCTGATCTCTAAGAACCCCTCCAGCTCCTATAGCACCATCGACATTCAATTTGACCCATCCATTACCAGGTTTAAGCCACTTCAAAGCCACAGTAGTCTGGTCGGTCCTTGTATTCTTCTTTTCCTGAGCAAGATACCATTCAGTGGCAATTTCCATAATGACCTTAACTGGGTTAATAGGGAATTGAAATCCTTCTTCAAAAATATTTTTATTCCTCCATTTCCAAATATACCAACAAGTGAAGGTAAATAGGACATTCCAATTCATTCCGCCGTAAAACTTCATTGTGCAATAACCATTAGCAGCTAGCCATCCTGCCCAATCAATTTGCATAGCTCTTCTAATACTGTCAAAACAGTTGATCTCCAGCCAAATTTTGTTTACTCTAGGGCAATCTCTTAGCAAGTGCAATAAGGATTCAGAATGAGTATTACATGTAGGACAAGAATTATCACTTGTGAGCCTTCTTTTCATCCTTTCAGCATTAGTGAGGAGTTTACCTTGAATAATCAGCCACAAAAGTATTTTTAATTTTGGAGGCAGACACATTCTCCATAGGAATTTCCAAGCAAATTCATAGTTCTCATCAGCAAATAAGGATAAGCATGCAGATTTCACTGAGAAACGGCCATTAGAAGTTCCATTCCAGATAATTTTATCCTCTCCACCACCTACAGATCCCACAGGCATGCTTAAAATTCTGCTAATAGTATTCTCATCAAAGTGTTGCTCCAGAAAACTGACATTCCACCCTCCATTAGACCAACAATCCTTGAGAAAAATGTTGAGATCAATATTCTCAGTACGTGGTTCTTGCACAGTTGGGTAGGGGGCCATTTTGTAACCATCTGTCAGTCCAAAAATTAATGGCAGTGCCCTGCCCAATTCTCCAAATTATTCCTTTTTTTCAATAATTCAGCTCCAAAGAGAATACTTTTCCAAGTACTAGAGCAACGAGAAGGTCTCTCATAATTTTCTTCCAATAGCGTTCCATGTTTCAAGTATTTTTGCTGCAGCACCCTACTCCACAAGCCACTTTCACCTTGAATCAACCTCCAGCTTGCCTTGGCAAGCATTGCCTGATTCATATGGATAGAAGATTTAATGCCAAGACCACCAAGATCCTTTAGTTTGCAGATCATATCCCATCAGGCAAGATGGATCTTTTTCTTTCCATTGCAGTCACCCCACAGAAAATCCCTATTTAGTTTGTCCAATGAAGAACAAATAGAGATAGGCAACTTTGCAGTTTGCATTGCATAAATAGGTATAGAGGAAGTGACAGCTTGGATCAAAGTTAACCTTCCAGCAAGACTAAGGGTTTTGCATTTCTAGCCAGCTGGTCTACCTTGGACTTTATCGACAATACCTGCATATGTGTGTTTAGTAATCCTTGCATGAACAAGAGGCATACCAAGATACTTTCCCATGTCTTTTGTAAGAGTTGATCCACATAGCCTGCTAATATCTGCAGCTAAAGCATTACTCACATTAGGGGAGCAGAAAATCAGGGACTTATCAAAATTTACTGTTTGTCCAGATAAATTACAAAACACTTCCGAGCATTGCTTCAGAATCCTTGCTTGATGATCAGTGGCCTCAGCAAAGAGTATGAGGTCATCTGCAAAAAAGAGATGTGAAATGTGGGGACCAGATCCAGAAGCTTTGACTGGCTTCCATTCCCCAATTTCAATAGCACTATTAATGAGGGTGAAAGCTTTTCCATACAAAGAACAAACAAGTAAGGGGAGAGCGGATCACCCTGCCTCATACCTCTTCCAGCCTTAAAAGTAGTCGGAAGTTCTCCATTAACACACACTTGGAAGCTGGTGGAAGTAACACATTCCATGATAAGTTTCACCAAATGATAGGGGAACTGAGCCTCATGAAGGACATGTTCAATCTATCATAGGCCTTGGATAGGTCAATTTTCCAGCCAAAAAAAAAAAACCCTTCCTGCCCTTAGAGTTTTTGAACTTATGTAACACTTCTTGAGCTATAACAATATTGTCAGCAATATGTCTTCCAGGAACAAAGCTAACCTGGTTAGGACTTACAAGCTTTTGTAACATAGGTCTGATTCTAGACACCAAAATTTTTGAAACAACCTTATATAAAGTGTTGCATAAACTTATTGGTCTAAACAAAGACATTTCTCTAGGACTAGCTACTTTAGGGACAAGGGTAATTAAGGTATGGTTCAGACCAGGGGGAATCACTCTTGAAGCAAAGATTGACTGAATAAAATGACAAACTTCATTTTCACATAAATCCCAATGCTTTTGGTAAAAAATCGATGGGTAGCCATCACCTCCGGGAGCTTTAAGGCTACCAATACTAAACATAGCAGCTTTAATTTCAACATTTGAAATATCTCTCTGCATCCAAGAAATGTCCCTATTAGAAAGTTGAGGAAATAGGTAAGGAATGACAAACCTGGAATCCTTAGGCTCTTGAAGAGTAAAGAGAGCTTCAAAGAACTTCGTGGCAATATTTCTCATCATCACAGCTTCAGAACATAAGTTGCCTTGTTCATCTAGTAATCCTTCAATCTTGTTTCTTCTTCGTCTTACCAGAGTAGTACGATGAAAAAACTTAGACTTTTTATTACCCTCCTTCAACCATTTAACTCTTGCTTTCTGTTGCCAATACATAGCTTCTTGGTCCCTTAACAGCTCATAGTCCTTTATTAGCTCCTCTTCCAACTTGAAAAGGTATGGGTTGCTTCTGGTGTCCAGAGCCTTCTGAACTCCGCTAAGTCTAGCAAGTAATCTCCTCTTTCTTCTAAAGATGTTCCCAAAGACATTGTCATTCCAATCTTGTAAAGCGACCCCAAGAGACTGAATTTTCTCAATGATGTTCTCATCGTTAGACTCCCAAAAATTCTGCACAAAATCAGCATAATTGGCATGGTTAAACCACATAGCATGAAATCGAAATGGCTTATTTACCCCATGAGCATCACTGTTAGAATGAGATTGAACAAGAATTGGGCAGTGGTCCGATTTCAGCCTGGGAAGGTGGTGTATCAAAGCATCAGGAAATAACATTCTCCAATCTCCATTACAAAATCCCCTGTCTAATCTCTCTTTAACTCTTTTGTTAGTCCAAGTACAGGCAGTACCCATGTATCCATATCAATCATTGCAGCATCATGAACGCAGCTTCTTAATCCTCCAAATCTTCCCACTAAAGCGCCCCCATTCTTATCGTCACAACTCAGCAGTTCATTGAAGTCACCAATGACTAGCCACGGTAATTGCAGGTTACTGTTAATGTGACTAAGATATCTCCATAAGTTTTGTCTGACAGTAAAGCAGGGGTTAGCAGAAACAGCAGTGAGCAACCAATTTTGGTGGCTCAACCCAGTTATCTACAAATTCAATATCAATCTTGTTTTTGTCATAAAGAATCCAAATACCTCCAGAGAATCCAGCTGCCTCTACAACTTCAGCATCAGGAAACCCAAGTTTTCTTAAGAAATTTTTAACCTTAGAGAATTGTACTCTAGGTTCACAGATTATAAGAATATCTATCTTTTGCATTTGGATAAGGTCAGCAATAGCTGACTTGAACTTCTTCCCTCCATCACCACACACATTCCAAGAAATGATTTTAAACATTATAAACACAGTGGAGGGGGAAGGTTACCTTAACATGTCATAGAGACCTCCTCCCCACTAGGAGAGAGTTGACAACAGTAGTTGTCTCTTCATTACATATTGCAGCATTTTGCATTATAATTTGATCAACAAAGTCACTGACCTTATCAGGACGGGAGGATGAAACATTACATGCTGAATGTTTCAGCTTATCCTCATCAAGTGGGCAGTGACCAAAAGTTTCTTGTGTACTGGTCGAAGCAAAGAATCCAACATTACAAACACTTGATAACGGAGGCAGATCAGGCATATTAATCTTGAAATTATTATTCTCACAAGTCTGCTTTATGTCGCTACCTTTTTTCCTCTGGTAATAGACAGCGGCTTTTGAGATACAAGCAGCAGAATCTAAATTCTTCTTACTCCTATTAGCGACTTCTCGAATCGGTTTCCTATAAGCTCCAACATTATAATTTTGATTAGCTGCTCCCACCGCATCAGGATCATCTTGAAGCACATTGAATCTTGAACTTGAGTTTTGGTTTTTCTTCACAGTAGCAGGACCATTCTTTTTTCTACTTTTATATGTCATTAACATCCAAGGTCCCATATCATCAGACTTAACGGCACTACATTCGTCATTGACAACATCATCAGAGTCGTTAAAGTTCTTCTTCATGTCACTTACCATTTCGGTATCGGCATTAGGAACGAAATCGTCACCACCATGGTGAACTTCCCTTCCATCAGTAGGTTTTAGATTTGGAACTTGTGTCTCCATCTCTTGCAAAGGGATAACAGAAGGACATTTATCCTTGACATGACCATAGCAGCCACAGCCAAAGCAAATCATAGAGACACCCTCATAGACCACTCCAAAGGCCTCATATTCAACTTTAACAAAGGGTCTCAAGGGTTTATTCAGGTCTACCTCGACACAAACTCTAGCAAACTTACCCCCAGCCTGGGCTAAAGTCAGCTGATCCACCTTTACAACATTTCCCAGAATTTTGCCAATCCTAGCAACTGTATACTCTTTAAAGTACTTCACTGGTAATCCCAAGATTCTCACCCAAAGTGCCATGTGGTTAATTGTTTCTGTGAGGGGGTTGAAATCTGGTCTCCATCTTTGAATCACTAGTGTTTGCCCAGCCAAAATCCAAGGACCCCCACACAGAACATGGTTCATATCTTCCTCGAGATTGAATTTCACTATGAAATAATCATTAGGGATATCAATTAACTGCCACCCCCTCTCAGTTTCCATTTCCTCCTTAACCCATCTAGCATAAACTTGAAAGGGTTAGCAGAGTTAGGTTTTCCCATTAATTTTACTATAACTGCACATCTCCAATCATAATCTAGTTTATCATGAACCTTCCTTGAGAAAGAAACATTTGGCCCACGTTCACCCATTGAGTATTGACAATCATCATCCTCTAGAACAAAATTCTCTGTCATAACCTTATGAAATTGACTTACCGGGCTTTTCAATTTGTTCGCATAACTCACTCCTGAAACTGGAGCATGAGGGTCCGTGGTAATCGAAGTAGACTCCTCCATTCGAATTGCCTACAGATCTGCACAGAGTTCATCGCCAAGTCGAGTTCTTTTTTGCTGAGATTGTAAATTCGAGTCATCACCGCCACTCCCCGGTGGAAGGGCGGTGAAGGTGAAGACAAGATTCGCCACCAGGTCGCCGTAATCGGCCAAGCGGCCAGCAAATCAGTGATGGTAGAAACGGTCAGTTTAGAGAGAGTTTTTCGGGCGCGTGCGGCGCATTTTTACTACGGTATCTTAAAACATACTCGATCTTCGTCCGCAGTTTTATAATTTCACGGACGTCGTCTTTCGAATCCTTCTATATATGTATGTGTGTATATACGGTCCTTCTTGGCTAAAGACTTCCTTAGTTTTTCTTAGGTACGGATTTCCGGTTTTAACTCACTTTCCGATCACATTTTCACATGTTAACCGTTCAGTTTTTAGGTCCTAATGTATAGATCACCTCTGAAAATTTTCAGCCAATTTGGTGATCGTTAAGGTATCCAAAACTGCAATTTACCATTATAAATACGAACGGTTCCGGTTCAACAGATTCGGTCCGTTCGTGTAAATTGCAGTTTTGGATGTCTTAACAATCACCAAATTGGCTGAAATTTTGCATGGGGGATCTATACATTAGGCTCTAAAAACTGAACGGTTAAGATGTGAAAATATGATCGGAAAGTGGGTGAAAACACCAAATCCGCACCTAAGAAAAACTAAGGACATCCTTACCTGAGAAAAATCCTGTGTATATATATATATATATATATATATATATATATACAACTTTGTTCAGGTGTGGATATCCGTACTTAAGCAAAAATGTACGGATTTTGTGTTTTTTCATACTTTTTGATCACACATTCCTATCTTAACCGTTCCGTTTTTAGGACCTAATGTATAGATCACCTCTGCAAAATTTCAGCCAATTTGGTGATCGTTAGGGCATCCAAAACTGCAATTTACAAGAACGAACCAAATCTGTCGAACCGAAACCGTTCGTATATATTGTTGTAATTTACAATTTTGAATGCCTTAATAATCACCAAATTGGCTGAAATTTTGCAGAGGTGATCTATACATTAGGACCTAAAAGCTGAACGGTTAAGATGTGAAAATATGATCGAAAAGTGGGTCAAAACTGAAAATCCATACGGATCGAAAAACTGCGGACGTCCGCAGTGGAGAACCAGTGTGTGTGTGTGTGTGTGTGTGTGTGTGTGTATATATATAGGAGAAAATCCTCAAATGGTACCTGAACTATGGTCCAATGCACATTTTGGTACCTAAACTTTCAAAACTACCCTAATGGTACCTGAATTATTACTCCGTTTCTCCATATGGTACTTCCGTTAAATGTATCGTTAACTTTGCCTACGTGACTCATTTTTATTGGATGACATTCATCTTCAAAAAAAAAAATTATAGGCAAAGTTAACGGTATATTTGACGGAAGTACCATATGGAGAAACGGAGCAATAGTTCAGGTACCATTAGGGTAGTTTTGAAAGTTTATGTACTAAAATATGCATTGGATCATAGTTCAGGTACCATTTGAGAATTTTTCTCTATATATATATATATATATATACATGACAAGGATCAAAGGCGGATGTCAGTGAGTAGGCAAAATGCGGATGAAACATGTGTCAGCTAGCTAATCAACTTAGTTTCCATGCGGGTCCCACCAACATCATCTTCTCTATTTCTCACCCGGTCCAATTCTAAAGAAGGAGAGTACTTGCTCCTGATCTTGATCTCCTCCGTCTCTCCGGTCTCCAAATCTAGAAAAAAATTGATCAAAAAGCGTAAACCTTGAAAGGGGCAGGGCCTTGGTATCCATATACTCCGCCCCCACCGCCGATTTCCAACCTAAGTGGAAGGATTTCATGAAGAAGTTCAATGTCACCAACAGGCCGTTGGTCTTGTTGTTCCCCAAGATTGATGTCGACCCCTTCAATGGCTTTATCAGCGAGCACGAGCTAACTCAGTGGATCTTGGTAAGAAAACAACTAGATCAGCCCAACGCAAGCATCCAGATCAGATCCCAACCAGAGAAACAGAAGATTACCCCAAACCAAATTTCAGAACCATACATAACATCTTCAGTCAAAACCAACAGACCACCAGGCAAGAACTTGCCAGGTAACAAAGGAACCAAAGAAAATTGAAAAAAAAAAAAAAGAGAGATCGAGATGAGCAGCAGCTATAACATCATCGTGCCCATGTTGGACTAATAATATGACGCTGAAATCAAAGTTTTGATTAATCAGCGAATTTTCGTTTAAACCTGAATTGAAGGTTGAAGAAGATGTGCGTCTGAGATATGAAAAATCTGAAATGTCATGAGTGCGGGAAGGATCGATTAAAGGGAGAGAGGTGAAAGAAAGAGCAGCGAAGGAAATCAAGAGATAGAAAAAGAACGGTGGAAGAACATAGGAGGGTTCGGATATCTGAAATTTAATTACCAGAGAGATTTGGAAGATGAGATTGGGGCAGAGAAGGAAAACACAAACCAAAAGAAATCCTCTTCGACTATTCAGATGGACTGGGTGTGAGAGAGAGAGAAGATGATATCTGTGGACCCGCATCAAAATTAAGTTTGTTGGCTGGCTGACACGTTATTCATCAGCATTTTTACTACTTCACGGACATCCTCTTCGGATCCTTGCTGTAGATATAGATATATAGATGTAGGATTTTTTTTTCAGGTAAGGATGTCCTTACCTAAAGTTTAGGTATGGATTTGGTGTTTTCATCCACTTTCCGATCATATTTTCACATCTTAACCGTTCAGTATTTAGAGCCTAATGTATAGATCCTCCCTGCAAAACTTCAGCCAATTTGGTGATCGTTAAGGCATTCAAAACTACAATTTACATGAACAGACAGAATCTGTCGAACCGGAACCGTTTGTATTTATAATGGTAAATTGCAGTTTTAGATGCCTTAACGATCACCAAATTGGCTGAAAAGTTGCAGATGTGATTTATACATTAGGACCTAAAAACTGAACGGTTAAGATGTGAAAATGTGATCGGAAAGTGGGTGAAAACCGGAAATCCGTACCTAAGAAAAACTTAGGACGTTCTTAGTGTAGCCGGACTGTGTAGATATATATACATATATATATATATATATATATATATGTGTGTGTGTGTGTGTGTGTGTGTGTGTGTGTGTGTGTGTGTGTGTGT
The DNA here is from genome assembly GCA_025331145.1 of Rosa persica. Classification (NCBI taxonomy): domain Eukaryota; kingdom Viridiplantae; phylum Streptophyta; class Magnoliopsida; order Rosales; family Rosaceae; genus Rosa; species Rosa persica. Next base: position 14,263,879 of record WFKR01000005.1, read on the forward strand.
ATGGAAGCTCTCATACTTCTATATAGAATATGTACATATATATTTTATAAATTATGACTACGGTTGACCAATTCGATTGGATTTGAAAATATGGTGAAATTGGCTAAATTTTTTACTACACTCATAATTTATTGTAATAATCTCATCTAACTGTCAGTTTTTCCATTTTCTTTTAATTGATAGTGATTGTTTTTTAGAGTCTATAATATATAAAGGGCTAAATACATATTACTATCATGTGGTTTGGCTCCAAAATCAATTCAGTCACTGGACTTCTAATTTCATCAAAAACACCCATGCACTTTCGATTTTGGTCTAATAGGTAAATTTGTTAGTTTTCGGACAATTGAGTTATTTAACTTGTTAACGTGACTCATATATGGCCTATGTTTTTCTGATGTGGTGTCTGCAGGTCATCTCTAGTCAATTTAAGAGTGAGTCATATTATTAAAAATAAATAGTTTTTCAACAAATAATCCAACTATAACTTGAACCCATAACAAAATATTAACGAATCGGACCTATTAGATTAAAATTGAAAGTGCATGGGTGTTTTTGATGAGATTAGAAGTCCAGGGACTGAATTGATTTTGGACATAAATCACAGGGTAGTAACCAGTATTTATCCCATATATAAATATAGGTTTATAACAGTAACTAAGTTTGACCTAGTTGATCGAATTCGAAACAAGAACCAAATTGGCTGGATTTTTTACAACCACCATAGAACATTATAATTTTTCCATCGAGCGGTTCGTTTCTCCAAATTCATTTTCCACTTCATGGTTACTTTAGAATGAACCTCAGCAATTCAAATACAATGTATAAGTCAATACAACTTAGGAGGCAAATTGGTATAAGCCAACGTCTTTGTAATTAAAATTGAAATTTTTATCTTATGTCCACGCACATCCATCAATGGAATATTTACGGAAGTGTATGAAAAAATAAGTACGTTTCGCAGTTGTCACGCCATCGGTCAACCAAGAAGACATACAAGTGACGAAGGTTCACCAATTCGATCGAATTCGAAAAAAATGGTGAAATTGGCTAAATTTTTTACCACTCATAATTTATTGTAATAATCTCATCCAACGGTCGATTTTCTCATTTTTTTTATAGAGGTTGCTCTTTGGAGTGTATGATATATAAATATAGGTTTATAAAAAAATTAGTATCTTTAAAGATTTATTTGTAAATAAAACCTCCAAGACCCACTTTATACAAACGGGCTTGGATCCTTCGATTTACAATAAGGCCCAGCCCGACCCGTTATTATTTAAAAATATAGTAAGGCCTGGCCCAAGCCCGCTACCAATAGACCGGTCTCGGCTCGTTGATGAGACCTACTTTTGAAGGAGAATTATGGAATGCGCCTTGTGTAGGCTGCGCCCCAAATGGGGGTAAATATGTTTTAACCCCCCCAAATGGGCGTAAATATGTTTTAACCAAGGACTAAAAAATCAAAATTATCGGCGATATTTAGCCAATATTTTCATTTTTTTTGGATGGACGATATTTTTGTGACCTTTGAAGTATATTTCAAAGGACATTTTGGAAATTATCCGGAAATATCGAGAAATTGGTGATATTTTGCAAAATTTCTGGAACTTTCCGACTCTTCCCACTCTACCACCCTTTCTTACATTAGTCACATGTAAAGTCTACATCACGTGGCTGACATATAATTGGCCTAAAATTCCAATAAAAAAATCAACAACGTCACCAAGGCTATGCTACATCTACTCTTTGAGAGCCTTGGTCAACTCTGCTACATCTACACTTGTGTTATCTTTGCAACATTCTAATATATATTCATTTTGCCTACGAATATGAAAACTTAGATACATATCCAATCAATAACTAACATAGAACAATCAATTACATTTTGAATTTTATTTACCAAATGTTTAAAAATTTTACAACAGCATTTCAATTTTTAACTTCTATAAATATGGTATAGGCCTAGCCTCCAATTGGGTTTCCAGCCATAAAAAAAAAAAAAAAAAAAACATATGTTTATTTCAAAAATTTTAAGAGTTGTCGGATATTCAACATTTACTGTTTCATCTATACTATTATTAAGAAAAGAGGCTTTGTTAGCCAAAATCTAAAATTTTGATAGAATTGACCCTAGAAAATTAATAAACTTTGAGAATTAATTAAATCACAAGGATAATTAAGACATTTACAAAATGTATTTTTATTAAAAAAATAAAAAAAAAGTACCCACAACCCATTTTTTCTCTCCCATTTTATTTTCTTTGCAATAACCAACTCTTTTCTTTTTTATTTTTTGAAATAATAATAATAATAATAATTTACACATACAGAGCATGTGTGGACAAATGCTAGTCTAAAATTAATACATCAAATCATTTCAATGGACTCCAAGTGGAAGAAAAAAGTGATCCAATTCAGATGGAATCTTTTAATTTTTTGACAAGACAACCAATGTTACAGGATGAGTCACAAGTGGGTGGTCTTTGAATTAGGTTTAGAAGATGAAGAATAGTATGTGGACAGGGGGATCATGAGGGACGAAGTTAGGTAGGAATGGAATTGAGGTTTATGAGTATACATGCATTTGGGGCAAAAGAAGAGGAAGATGACGATGAGTTTATCTTTCCTATTAATTATAATTTTTCATAAATAATTTTTTTATTGAGTTAACAGAGTTAACTTGCTGTTAGTTAATAGGACAAGTGTCGAGAAATAAGGCATGTGACAGAATTGGCACAGAAAAAGTCAGGACAGCTGATTTCATACCCCAACTTGGAGCCAAATTTTTAGGCAAAAGACAATTTAATTTGTCATCTCAATAAAAAAAAATAAAACAAAAACAAAATAAATTAGAAATTTTATAGGAAATGAAATTATAAATAAATAAAAACCAGAATTCCACAACCCCTATTGTTTTGGTTTCATTTTTCAAATACTATTTAATTTAATTTCTTTTACTATTTTAAATTGAAATAACAAATTTATCCTTGCACATGAGGGGTTTTTGTCAAAAATAGCATTTGGGCCAATATCAATTAGTTTTGCAAACCACAGAGATAAAATTAAATATTTTTAAATCAAAATGTTAATTTTGGGCATCACTCCAAAATCAAGGGACTATTTATAAATTTTATCCTTTTTTTATTTAGGTAGTTAGAATCGTATTAAAAAATTATAATAAACAATTTTTTTTGAATACTAATGTTTAGTTTTTGTGATAAGAAAAATAAGTAATTATTTTAATTTTAATAATGGAGATAGACTGTTCCAATTTATTATAAACTGGTTTTGTTGGTTGTTAACGTTAGGATCCGTGGGATCTCTAGTTAGCATAAAGAATGAGAGAGAGAGAGAGAGAGAGAGAAAGAACGACACAGGGGAAGTATGGTGGTTCGTTTCCCCGCCTTAGCTAGAAACTACATCCACTTGAATGTTGTAGTATGTGTGTTTGGGATTACAAAGTATGTAATGGAGTGTGTTGAGTTGTGGGAAGAGGCATTCCTTTTATAGGTGAAGGAATGCTCTTCCTTTACATGGTTTCCGATGTGGGACTCAAATATCACTATTCTAGTATAGAAAAGTTATATTGTGGAGGCAACTTAGCAAGGCCGGAAAGGTGGCTTCCCGGTGACGTATTTGCTACTTCCGGATACCGTAGCGTAGCTTGAACATAGGACTACAAGATGCAAGTAGCGGTTAGATCCCACGAGGGAGTTGTTTATGCTTGGTGAGGTAGCAAACTAGCCTTGCTAGTAGAGGTAGCAAACTAGCCTTGCTAGTAGAGGTATTTACAAGTCCCTGAGTAAGAGGAGCTTCTTGGTTGGGGAGTTATAATCATGAAGTCATCAAGCATAAACAATGTCCGAGAGGCGCCTAGCCCCTACAAGTCCCTGAACTCCGTAAGCAAGAAGAGACTCTTTTAATCTACACAATGAGAAAAAAAACGCGCATATATAGAATGCTTATTGTATTGGTTACCATTCGTGTTAATGGAATGCGAAAAGAATTCGATTTGTAGCGAACAACAAATAGTAGAAGAATTCAATATTCCATTAATTTGTATGAACTTGTAAAATATTGGTAGTTGTATATGTGGATCTTATGGCCATATAACACGCACAATAGATAATGGCAAGTATAATGGATGTCCATATAAAATTATGGGAGTAGTCCCAGTGACATCGTATGAAGGGTTTGTGAACTTGGGGCTTAAGTAAAGCATGTTGGACATGATCGAGCAAGTTGGGTGTAGTTAAGCGTGTAGGCGATGTGCGAGCATGCGGGGCGTGGCCTAAGCGTAAGTCATGGCCATGCTCGATACCCAAGCAAGTCGTAAGAGCAAGTTGGGTGTAGTTGAGCGTGTAGGCGCTGTGCGAGCATGCGGGGCATGGCCTAAGCGCAAGTCGTGGCCATGCTCGATACCCAAGCAAGTCGTAACCCGAGCAAGTCGTTTATCTGAGCATGTTTAAGTAAGTCGTAAGTGTCACGAGCTTCTAGATGAGTGTCACATGAAAGTGAATCTAAGCATGTATGTGTGTAGCATGTACTTGTAGTAAAGTTGCTAATAACATTTTGTATGCATGCTTAAGGGTCATGGAGACATGTATAGTCATGGTAAAGGCTCTAATTGCAAGAGCGTAAGAGATAAGACATAGTTATTTATCTTATGCCGATTTGGAGGCTAGCAGAGTTGGTCGAGCGTGACGGTCCATTGCTCCGACGAAGTTCCTTAATAGAAGCCTCGTTAATTGATGCGGTACTAAGTCACGGCGTCCTCTTAACAAAAGGTAAATGATTAGCATTTTATCCATATTTATAAACCGACTAAGCAACAAAATGGAATATTTGTTTGCACTTGGGCGGGGAAAAACATGAGAAAATGTTGTATTTCAGGAGTGTGATTAATTTGATCATATAAAAAGGGAAATGATCATATATAAAAAGGGGTATAATGTAATTGTACGAATATAGTAGCACAATGTATCTGAAATGTCATGTTTTGTGTTTCAACGGACAATTTCAAGTGAGAGTGGCTGTGGTAACCGACAAGTGCATGTGAATATATGCATGATATAATATTGTAAAGGTGTGTCTCTACAAGATTATATAAGCTAGTCATTGTGCATGGCCAAGTAGCTGCCGACATGCAAATAGGTATGGATGATTACGTGCTATATATGAAGCTGCACTGAGCTAGACATGGTATTGAATATATATAGTATGTCAGTGAGTGACCCACTTGTGCTTAGTAGGTAGTATTTGTGTCGGTGGGCACATGGAACAAGAGATTAAGAGTGTATGCACAACAGCAATCGATTACTTATGCTTTTTGTGAATGACACGTGCAGAGACATGGATAAATGTCCAAAGGCATGGTGAGTGTCCATCTCTGATAGAGCCTGGACATAGGTACATGTATGTACATGCTATATAGGCATGGTGACACTCCAATTATGGCATTCAAATAAGACTGAATACATGGGTCCTATCAGGTTATCACGTAGGCACGTGTATGTACACATATATAACCGACCGGAGACATGCATGAATGGCAGACCGCGTTGCAGATATGCACAATTTAGGATAAGGACTTAGCTTTTCTGCTGCGACACCGCATAGCAGGTCCGGCTAAAAAAAAACTTCTTGTTATGAGTCGAGTATCAGAGATGGCACTATTGGGTGCCTGAACGGGTCACCGAGAGGGTGGGTCATGAGATGGTTGGAGCTGATTGTGCTTATTAGCGGATCAGTGTGCTGGTTTGTGCTGGTGCTAGCGGAGAGTGGCCGGTGGAGGAAGCTTTGGCTAGCCGTGCAGGCCAGCGGAGGAAGCTGTGGAGGTTGCCGCTGCTGGTGCCTAGCGGAGGAAGCGGTTACCGCTGCTGTTTCTTAGCGGTGGAAGCTCGGCGGCGAGGTTCAGCTGTGAATTGGGGATGGTCACCAGAAAGGTTCTTGGCTAGAGGTGATCGCTGCTGAATCTAGAGGTGCTGTGATTGTAGTTGGGCTGTGCCGCTGACAGAAGCCCGGCAGTGCCGCTGACGGAAGCTCCGTAGTGCCGCTGACGGAAGCTTGGCGGAGGAGTTGTTCAACGGAACTTGGCGGTGTAGCCTAGCGGTGGCCTGCCGGCGGAGGTGGCTAGTGGTGGTCCTGGAACCCAGCGAAGGCCGGCGAAGCGGAGCTTAGTCTAGCGGTTTCTTCTTGAGGCGTTGTGGCTTGGCTGGCGGAGCCCCTTGTCCATCGGAGCGGAGCTCTTGGACAGCTGGGTTCCTGGCCGGCGGAGAGGTTTTGCTCAGCGGAGACATTTAGGTCGTCGTTGGTCGTTACTGAGAGAGTTGATGGTGGCGGAGAGCTGTTGGTCGTCTTCCTCATGTTTTGTTGTTGGGTGCCCATAGGTTGACCAGCGGAGAAGCAGTGGTGATGCTCAGCGGAGGAACTCGTTGATGGAGCTTTGGTCAACGGTAGTCGAGTTTGGCGGAGGGAAGTTCGATGTGAGCCTAACGGGTTCGCCGATGAAGCGTGGCGGAGGGAAACTCGTGGTGCTTTGACCGGCGGTAGCGGCTGGCGGAGGCTTTGGCAAGTGATATTTGGAGCTCGCGGTGCTCTGGCCGGCGGTAGCAACTGGCGGAGGCCTTGGCTAGCGGTGGTGTTTGGCCAGCGGAGCTCTAAGTCAGAGGTGGTTTGAGCTAGAGGAGCTGCTGAAGGATGGTCAGCGGAGCCGCGAAGGATGGTCAGCGGTGCACTGCCGCTGAAGGATGGTCAGCGGTGCGGTGCCGCTGATGTATGGCCCACAGTTTTGCTTCCTCTTTATTCAGCAACCTGTCGTACCGAGGTGGAGGAGAAAATGACACTTGATGACCGGCTTGGACTTTGGCGGAGCTGAAGGCGCTTGGCGAAGTGTGGTTGCCTCTTGGAACTCAGCCTAGCGGTTGCCGTTGATGGTGATTTATTGAAGAAACTTGGCGGTGTTGGATTACCGCTACTGAAGCTTAGCGGAGGAAGTCGCCGCTGATGGAGCTTGGCGGAGGGGTTAGTGACTGGCTCTCAGTGGAGTATGGCCGAATGGAGTCCACTGGTGCTGTTGGCACGTTGTATGGCTAGCGGAGGATAGCTAACGGAAGCAGCTTTGATCAGCGGTGGCTCCTAGCGGAGATCTGTCCTGCCGGAGATGTATCGCTGATGCTGATGATTTGAAGAATGGTCATGTGTGCCCAGAGAAGTTTTCTAGGTGTCCAGAGTGCATCAGCAAAAATCGATTTTTCTTTTTTGGGTGACCATTGTTTGACCGCTGTTGACCAACCTTGTCAGCGTTGGCTAGTTCTACGGAGTTGACCAGAGTTGGTTGGGGTTGACCGGAGTTGTTCGGCATTCAACGCTAAGAATATGTTAAGATGACTTAACTCAATGGTAAGTGACGAAGCCTTTGTGTTGGTTTCCCACAGACGGCGTCAATGTTAACGTTAGGGATCTGTGGGATCTCTAGTTAGCATAAAGAATGTGAGAGAGAGAGAACGACACAAGGAAAGTATAGTGGTTCGTTTTCCGCCTTAGTGGGAAACTACATCCACTTGAATGTTGTAATATGTGTGTTTGAGATTACAAAGTATGTAATGGAGTGTTGAGTTGTGGGAGGAGGCATTCTTTTTATAGGTGAAAGAATGCTCTTCCTTTACATGGTTTCCGATGTGGGATTCAAATATCATTATTCTAGTATAGAAAAGCTATATTGTGGAGGCAACTTAGCAAGGCCGGAAAGGTGGCTTCCCGGTGACGTATTTGCTACTACCGGATACCGTAGCGTAGCTTGAACATAGAGTTACAAGATGCAAATAGCGGTTGGATCCCACGAGAGAGTTGTTTATGCTTGGTGAGGTAGCAAACTAGCCTTGCTAGTAGAGGTAGCAAACTAGCCTTGCTAGTAGAGGTATCTACATTGGTTATTGTTCTTGTTTTCGATGACATTAGTGACCTAAAAATGAATTGGAAAGATAAAGAAAATTAAAAATTAAATTAATTTTGAAAATGAACATAAAATATCTCAACCATTGCATCCAACGATCAGTTTTCTTCAAGTCTTATATGTCTTGAAGGGGTTGTCCTTAGAGGAATGTAATTAATAAAGGGGAGTGAAATTTGCACTCCTCTAATTATATTCTGCACTCCTTCTGATTATTTTAATATTATCTATACACTACATCTCTTTGTTGTTCCACAATTGCCCCTTAAATCTTCTAAAATTTGCGGTTCTTTCTCTCTGCATTTCTTTATATTTTGAACCTGATCTGTGAGATTCTCAGGTTTTCTTTCTTCAATAGATCCAAGTTGAGGGACTCTCAAGGGAAGAAAAACTGAAAAGGAAATATCAAGAGAGTAGATTTCGATTATTAGAGAGATTTGATATTGGATATGAATATATGATATCAACAGCCTATTCTTCAAGACCAAAAGCAGTTGATCAAATTAAGTAAAACTTGCCAGATTCATTGCCTAATGAATACACTGAACAAGGATCACAAACACCTAATCTTTTTTCATGGTCAGATTATTTCCAATATTCGAGTCATCAATCTCCAAAATTTGCTGTTTTCTTTATGGGTTCTGCACTTTTACTCTTTATATTTGAGTTTTAATTCAAAACAAAAAACCCAGTTTATTTAGAGGCAAATCGTGATTTGAGAGCAAGTGGGAGAAAGGTTTTTGGGTTTGTTCAATCATTAGACAAGTGAATATTCATAGAGATTGATAACAAAGAAAAAATTGGTTGATCTTTAGGTTGCTTGTCATCAATTTTCCAAACAGGATCGGTCAACTTTTCCTTTAGGTTGCTTGTCATCTTTCTTTGTTTCTAACAGCATCAGCATCAGCATCAGTCTTCCAGATGAATCCAAAAATAGGATTATAATGAAGAAGAAGAAGAAGAAGAGCAGAGATCATGGTTAAAGAAGAGAGAGAGAGAGAGAGATAAGAGGATCAGAAATTAGTGGAAGACATAATAATCATGACAAGGGTAGTATAGGAAAGTCATGCTATCAGAATATAAGAAAATATTAAAATAAGAAGAGGGAGTGCAAATTTCACTCCCTTTAATAAATAGTGTTATAAATGGACAAGGGTAGATTTTTTTACGATAAACATAAAACATTTTAATCATCTAATCCAAAGGTCAGTTTGTCAAATTCAATTTCCTCCTCTTTATCATTTTAAAAAGCTCACAATCCTCACATCACTATATAAGCAATTTACAAGTTATACAACACTAGTAGGCACATAGGTATTTCTAGCAATTTGCAAAACGAAAATTGAAGAAAAATAGATTTGACATTACCCATGTATTTAACATGTATTAATAGGTACTTTATAAAAAAATTAACTCGGTCGGCCTTTGTTTTCATAGTGGTTGTTAGCTAAATAGTCACTTTCAAATATAAGGGGTAAAAGTAATTGTATAGGGATTTAAGAAAGGTTATCGAACCTACGAGAATTTGATTCCTTTCACTAACTAGGGTGTGAACCTAAGGAGAGCTAGAATATGCAAATGAACAATCACAAACCTAAATTCACAAGGAAATTTAGGCTCATGGTGAGTGTGTGCATTATGGTGGTAGTGAAATTGTTTGTTGGATAGAGTGGTGAACCAAATTAAAATGAATGCTCAAATGTAAACTAAACTACTCTTAAACTAAACAAATAATATAACGGATGAAGTTAGGGTTGGATTGTCTACCACTAACCTCCCTTGCAAGTATTGATGGATTTCTATATAAATGATGCTAAATTAATTAACCAATTTCTCTCCTTGCATCCCTCTCTGGTATGACAAGGGACATGCTCCTTTTGTGATATCAAGCAACCCCTCTCAGGTGTAGTACCTAACTACTTAAGTCATGCATTTCAATCCGGTTTGGTATCTAGTGCATTACCCTAAGTGCATAAAGTTTGGAGATGAAGAAATCATGCAAACCAACCAAGCTTATCTCTAAGTGATTGTAATTCACAACCCCTACATGCACACCTAGTGTGCTTTCATGCTTTAACATTCAAAGTTTACCAATCTCTAAACATTATATCATGATATGGCAAACACACATACTCAAAGTGGTAAGGTCTAAGCATATGTATTCAACTCTTGAACTAGCATGTAGGCATATTAAAGAAAATTGCATCACATCATATTATAGCATCAATCCATACAAGATTGGCTAGGGCTGAAACAAAGTAACTACTCACTCATATTTATACAAATTATCACCAAATCTAAAATACATCAAGAAAAATTAAGGAGTTTAAAGAAAGAGTGAACTAGCTGAAGCTTGGAAAATTGATGGTTAGCTCCTCCTTGTCCTCCTTGATTACTCCTTGGATCGTTCTTGATGGTGGAATGGATGGATGATAGACTTCTTGTTTATGGTGGGTGAATGGAATGGTGATGAAGATATGATGCTTTTTTGGCTAATTTTGAGTGATAGTGATGGAGTTTATGGTGGTGGTGATAGAGTTTATGGTGGTGGAAGATGGTAGTTGTGGTGGTGGAGATGGAGGAGATGGAGTAGTAAGGGGAGTATGGATATTATAGGTTTGGATTTTGAGAGGCGGAGATGGAGGTTTTGTTGTGGACATAGAGAGAAAAAAGATGTAATGGGGTGGAATGGATGGTGTCTTAAGAGTGTAATGAATGGATACTTATATAGAGAAGAGAGAGGAGTAAAATGATGAATGGAAGCCAAAGGGAGCAGCTCAAGCATTGAAGAAACATGGAGGTGGAGTATGAAAGTGGTAATAGATCCTAAAATTAAGGGAAAGAGTTGTGGAGAAATGGAGAAAAAAAGGGAAATAATGATGAGTTATAAGAGTGTAGAGTAGAAAAATATGCCTTAGGAGAAGAGAGGAGCAGCTGCTCTCTTTATTATGCATGGGAAAACATGAAAATGAAGTGTTGGAGTGGTTTTTGATCATCAAAGTCAAGATGACAGTTTTTTTCTCATTCTTCCTTCAATTAAATCTCCACCAAGATTTCAGATTTTGTCTTTGACTTCTTCATATGAAATGTTCATTGATAAGTGTAGATTATTCTGGTAAAATTTCAGAATTTATGGCAACATGGTTTTGCCGAAAATTGCTACAGGAATCCGTACATGTCCTCCTTTGCAGCTTTTTTCTGTCTTTTAGGCAGAAACTTGGACTGATTTTTTGAAGGCTTTGCACTCCGAAATAACTCTTAAACTATTCATAAGGAATCGAAATAAATATGATCACGACCTTGGAGTTTGCTTCTTGTTCAATCCTAAGGGAGAAGTTCTAAGGCTCCCTAGGAATGAAGTTACCAAGTATGTTAAGTTAATCCTTAGAATGTATAGATGGATATGGAAATTTTCAGCTCATTTGGAGTTCGTTTGGTTAGGCTTCCGACCATCCTTTCTTGTCTGGCTCTGTTTTTCCTAGCCGGAGTAGGAAATGTGCTAAAGTTGAATTTTCATTTCCATGCTTCTCCATCATTTCTTATTATGATAAAGAAAACATAATAAAGAATTATATAAATAAACAAACAGTTTAAGCTAAAGTATAAGATTAGGAAAATAATGGAATTGGATTAATCAACATTAAATTGGACTTTAGAACAAGTAATTTTCATATTTTAGGGCAATAAATATGTATATGAATTATGATCTAACATTGGTTAAAAGGGCCAACCCAATACACGCTCATACTTCCCTAAAGGGAGCTGAATCACAAGGAGATAAATGTCCCGAAGTTTTTACATACGTTGATACACCTCATCCCCATGAGAGTACGAGCGTTGACGGATTAAGAAAAGTTGTGAGGGCGTGGTTACAAGCGTTTTACTTTATGAGTATTTAGAGTTTATGGTTGAATACGTGGACTGAGGCTGAAACGATGACTAAAACATGTAAGTTTTTATCATAGCCATATTTCCCAGCCTTATTCACATCCAACGGTCGAATTTGAGAAATTCTATTTCCTCCACCTTGTTCATTTTGAAAGGTATACTTTTCCTTACAACCAATAAACATGCTAAACAACATTGTATGTTCAAAATAGCTAGAATTTATCTTTTGTTTTTATTCTATTCAAATATAAAACTACGGATTTATTCTATATCACTTCGATTTGGCTTGAAAAAACAAAGAAGAGATAAGTAAAATCAAATAGTCTTCTTCACAAGTAATTCCTGAAATCCGAAAAAAGAAACAAACAAAATTTTTTTGATCATACACAATTACATAATATAATTTCCAACAACAATCTATTTCTTTTTAGAGTTTTATTAGAAATTGGAAATCGATATATTTGACATTTCTATGTATTTAACGTGTATTAATAGGTATCGTATAAAAAAAATCAACCTGATCAGCCTTCGTTTTCATATTGGTCAAAGGAGTCAACTCACTATGCGCTAATGCTCCCTTAAGGGGAGCCAAATCGTGGGGACTTACACGTCCTAAGTTTTTTACATAGTTTATATGCCTCATCCCCATGAGAATGTGAGTGCTGACAGATCTAGAAAAAAAGTTGCGAGGGAGCGGATATAGGTGTTCATTTGATGGGTATTTAGAGTTTATGGTTGACCACGTGGATTGAGACCGAAATGATCACGAAAACATGTAAATTTTCTATTGTAACCATATTTCCCCGCCTTGATCACATCCAATGGTCGAATTGGCCGAATTCTATTTCCTCCATCTTGTTCGTTTTGAAAGGTATACATTTCCTTATAACCAATAAACACGCCACACAACATTAGTAGACATATAAGAATTTTGTGTGTTTCCAATAACTAAAATTGAAAATCAATATATTTTGACATTCTCCATGTATTTAATGTGTATCAGTAGGTACCCTATAAAAAATTAACTTTATCGGCATTCGTTTTCATATTGTCAAAGCGGTCAACTCACCATGCGCTTATGCTCCCTTAGGGGGAGCTGAATTGTGGGGACATAAATGTCCCAAATTTTTTACATGGGTTTATGCGCCTTGTCCTCATGAGAGTGTGAGTGCTAACAGATTCATAAAAGAAGTTGGGAGGGAGAAATTACGGGTGTTTTAGTGTGATGGGTATTTAGAGTTTATGGTTCACCACGTGGATAGAGACCGAAATGATGATGAAAACATGTAAATTTTCTACCATAGCCATATTTCCCCTCCTTGATCATATCTGACGGTTGAATTTATCAAATTCTACTTCTCCACCTAGTTCGTTTTGGAAGGTATATTTCCCCCACAGCCAATAAACATACCAAACAACATTAGTAGGCATATAAACATTGTATGTGATCCAAAAATTATTGAAATCAATAAATGTAACATCAGTAAATACATAGATAATGTCAAATGTATCGATTACTTATTAAAATTAAAATGCTACATATTTTAATTAAAAAAATATTTTTTTATCTAAAAGTTTGTCTCTAGTATTAAAATTAAAAGCTTACTTTTTTTTTTTAGGGAAACGGAGTCAGGCTCCATATAATATTTCAACGATGTCACTGCGTCAATCTAGAGAGATTTAAAAAACCCTCATAATACAAATCGAAGATCAGATCTACACAAAGCATAATACAAGCTGCCGAAAGCACCCAAATTATTACTAATCAACAAAATTAAAACCTAAAGGAACTGCAGAGAAAAAAAAAAACAAAAAAAAAAATCCCTAACCCCACCATATCCCGAAGATGGAACCACTGTCTTGAGCATCTTGACGCCTAAGATCCATATGGTGTACGTCACGACAAATCAACACAGTCACACGGTAACCTCCAAAAGACAAAAATAGGGTTAGACTACCTAAAAAACTACCTCCCCAAAAGACCAGGCCAACCCAAACTACGTGAAAAGAAAGAACAGAACTGGACCCAAAACTAGACCCAGTTCACTAGGCTGCACAACACAACCCAGCAAGGCAGAGGCCCACTGACAAAATCCAACTTTCTAACATCGCCCAGGCCAGCTCAGCCTTCCCGAAAGGCAGCCCCACCCCTCACCATTCCGGCGGCCTCCATCGCTCCTCCACCATTGCTGGGTCCTCCTTGAGTCTAACCCAAGAGCAAAGAGCGATCAACGGAGGCACCCGTTCCGCCTAAGATCCTAGACCCCGACCTCCGACCTGAAATCAACAGGTGGTGTCGAGCCTCCGCCGTAAATCAATAAACCTCCGAGAACAAGCCTCGCACCACCACGGATCCGAGAAGAATATCGAACCCGAAGCCTTAATCCAGCACCCTCACCGCCACAACTTTGAGCCGCAGCGATCGGAGCCCGTCACCACTGGATCAAAACACACCACACCCTCGAAAGCTTTAGCTGAAAGCTGCTGCGAATCGGAGCCGCACCGCCTCGAAATGGGCCTTCGAAATAATCCCCAAAATTCTACGTGGCCGAGAAAGGATTTGCTCCGTCTTCTTGCCGTCGCCCTGGTCTGGACACCACACGGTCGCCGCCGCCACACGAAACCCTAGGTTTTGCAGCCAACTAAAGCGCTATCTGGCTTCCTCATTATTTCCGACCAATATTAATTGAATTCTTGTTGTTCGTTTGGAATATAACCACTTTTTTGAATGAATGGAGGTCAGCCCTTTATCGAAAGACAATTGAAGATTACATCAAACAAGCATCAGCTGCAATAGCAGCTTGAAGAAAAGAAGGTGTAGAAAAAAAGAAAAGAAGGTGGAGTATAACCACTTAACCAGGTAGTTTCTGTCTTTTTCGTTTCCAAGTCTCTACTCAAATGAGAGACTTTCAAACTCCCCAAATCCCATTTTTTCTAACTCTGATTGAGACCTAAACCCACTAAAGCTCGGACCTTTCACCTCAACTCGGCTTCAAATTTTCACAATTCTACCGATTCTTCTTCCACCTCCAAAAGACAGAGCCCAGAAAGCCCCTACTCTGAAAAGTCACGGACCTCCCTTTTTCCTTCCTTACATATTATGATTGTGGTAGATATTACCCTGGTTTAATGAAAATTTATCCATTACCTCCTTTACCCAAGTATACGCTGCTTTTCCAATTGCCTTCGATACGAGTCTTGACGATCAATCTCAGAAATTTGAGACGGTAATCATTCTGCCTTTACACTAGTACCTCGAGTCCGACCTCGACATGACCTTCAATCTCCAAATGCAGGAAGCCATGGCTGCCTCTCGCTCAAACCCACAGTATCTAAATACCATAGGTAATCGATGGGCCAAGGGGAAGAGGAAGGAAGGACCCATCAATTAAATTTATCTATATTATTATTAAAAGAAGATGATTTGTTAGTTAAAATTAGACATTTTGACATATTTAATCTTCAAAAATTAAAAAATTTTGAGAATAAATTAAATCATAATAATAAATAAGATAATTATAAAATAGATTTTTATTAAAAAATTATAAAGAAATACATAACCTTCATTTTTCTTTTATATTATTTTCTCTTTACAATAAGTACTACTGAATCAATTTCTTTTGCAATAATTATTATTATTATTTTTTAACAACAAAATTTTTTCATATACATGCACTGATTGCAAACTAGTATTCATACAGAGAGAGGGCGAGTGTCTGATCAGTTACCAATCAATTTACCTAAATAATTTCATCAGCTACCCAAGCAACACGTTTTTCCCTCCTAACTCGTAACGGATTGGTGATAACGACAGTTAGCTACTCCATTAATACTTTACCTTTCACTTTCAAATTGTGTAAACAGGAACCACCCACGCGGGCTCCTTACTTATCAGGGCGCATTCCAGTCGCACCCATAAAACATTAAAAAACCCTACTTATTTTTCACGTTGGTCCCAGAAGATTCCGATTATAATTGTAGCAGTGAACCCTAGTAATTGAAAATCAATTAGTGTAGCAGTGGACCACCGGACGCTTGTCTCCTCTCTCTCAATTATTGGAGCAGTGGACCCTTCTCTCCTCTGGTAATTGTGAACAGAAGTAACAGTAACCAGCAAACCAAACTTTATTTTTCACATAGAACCGCTGTCACCTTTGGGATTTCATTTGCATTTCATTGCGGAGGCTGTGGGTCCCGCCTACACTGGAGAGCTTGCTTTAAACGTCGTTTTCTGGAATTTTGGCGCGCACCAAAAAAAAACCTGAAATTCCCCCCGGGGGGGGGTGGGGACAGAAGCGTCTCAACCTCTTCCTATGCCAAAAGAGGCATGAGCGAGGATCTCTCCCTTTCCCGAGCAAGTTAAGCTTTTCACTATATTTCGGCACGTGGAAATATTGAAATCTAATGGTCTACAACAAAACTTGATTTGTCTTTTTCAATCCTCTTTCTTTCTCAGTTCTGTCTTCTGTTCCAGGACTCTCTCTCTATGTTCTTCACTTCAAACAAGTCAGTAGTTTAATTTCATCACATCATCATCTCCAATTCCCCAACCTCTCTCTCTCTCTCTCAAATCGGCCATGGCTTCAAAGCAACTGAAGCTAATATAATTGATGAAGACCACCACAACACACACTTCCAATTCTTCACCACCAACCGACTTATCTCATGGGTCTTTTAATATCAAATCGGGAAGACTTCAGTATTAATTGAAAATTGTTTGCGAAGCACATTCTTGGGTTTCAATGAAATTTGATATGGAACTAATCTGAATTTCTGAAGATAAGAGAGAGAGAGACCAAACTTAATCTGATGAGAAAACATTGATTATGAATGAAAGCCATAATTTGAACACCCAGCCCCAGAAATTGAACCCATCAATTAAATCCCAAGCAATTTCGTCCCATCAATTCATTAATCCGGACTACTATGTCAGCAGTGACACTATGTGGTCCCGAAGCACCTAATAATTCCCCTATATATGTGGCCACATACCCTCGTCTCCACATCCTTCACTGCCATCTTCTTCTCTTCTCCTCTTACGTACTCACCGAAACCATCATCCAATATTGCTCAATCCTTCAAATTGTTAAGCCTCAGCGCCCTGTTTTAGTTCCCAGCGGATCTACAAATTTCTTCTAATCCAAGACTGAGTTTTGTGTTTAAGAGCCAGAGCCAAACAGCTAAATCACTGAAAATATGAGTACTACTGCATTCCCAGTATTCATTGTTTCCGGCTTTGTTTTTCTGTTCCTTGTGATCTTCAAGATCTATCACACACAATGGCGGACTCCCACTCGCCTACAGAAACTAATGGGTCTGCAGGGAATCAAGGGTCCTTCTTACAAACCTGTCTATGGAAACACCAAAGAAATCTGGAACTTGAAGAAGGAGGCCATGAGCAGACCCAAAGGTTTATCACATGACATACTTCCTGTAGTTGAACCTCAGTATCACTCGTGGCTTAAGATATATGGTAACGAATAATAAACTCGATCGATCTCATCAAATATCGCTTCCAAATCTTTAGTATTTCCTTTCTCTGAAAAAAAAAATCTTTAGTATTTCCAGTTCACGTAAGTGTACGTTGTTGTGTTTTGTGACAGGGAATATTTTTCTTCAGTGGTTAGGGGACAAAGCTCAGTTGGTAGTTAAGGAACCAAAGTTGTGCAAAGAGATACTGACTAACAAAGACAGAGTTTATCAGCAAGTGCAACAACAAGGGATCGGGCTGAGGCTGTTAGGAAACAGCCTCGGGACTTCTGAAGGAGAACAATGGCTAAAACTTCGAAAGGTGGCCAACCATGCCTTCCATGGAGCGAGGTTAAAAGTAAGTAATTATTGATCACAATTATTCATCGCAATCATTGCAAATTAAGACCGTAGATATGGTTCTTTCAATTAACTCCTTAATTATAAGGAAAGAAAGAAACTCCCACGACATGCCACTCAATTACTCCTTTAGATTCACTCTAAATTGAACCTACTCATTCACTATTGAGACAGCCTATCATATATTGACATGCGTACAATTTAAAAAAAAAATTTAGCTTTTTTTTTTTTTTTTTTTTGTGTTAAACTGCTAACTCAAGCTATTTATCCATGATTCTTATCCATTCTAATTGACACTTGCAAGTCCTACACTCTCCACCCCCAGCCTAGAAACAAAACAAATTTGTGGCTTTCTAAGACCCAAAGTACTAAATATAACATGTGGCTTTGGACCAAATTGGATAACCATCCCATTTAGTTAGCTATAAGATGGAGAATCCTTATGGGCAATGGACTGAAGAAATTCAATGTTGTCGCACAATTCTGATTTTGGTTTGAATTCCAAAAGGCCAATAAAGATGATGAATTCAACAACCGCTGAGGGAATGGGTTCTTCAACATTGCTTTTAAGAAGAAAAACTAAATAGATATGTGGCTACTCTGGAAAATGAATGACATTATAGATGGGAACAAATTGGATATATGGCTACTCGGTTATTGCAGTTGGAAAATGAATGACAATATTATAGATGGGAGGGAATCGGGTTCACTGAGAGAATAGATAACATTTTTTTTTTTTTTTTGCTTTTGATAAAAGCAGATGAGAATTGAGTAATCGGTGTGAGTTAACGAGAAGTCAATTAATAATTTTTTTCTTTTCTTTTTAATAATTGTACATGTGTCAATGTATAATAAGCTGGCAGGAAAAAGGTAAATTAAAAGGTAAATGTATAATAATGCTAAGAATTATCCATTACTCAATCGAGAAACTATTTTTATTCTTATTTATCTTAGTAAAGACTTTTTCTTAGTTACTGCATGAGTTGTCAAAATCATAGCATAAGTTGTCAAGTGATAAATTTTTACATGAAATACAACATGTATGAAAAATGTACATGAAAGTCTTATTTGAAAAATAATGAGTTGAAGGAAATTTGATTTGCTACAATGATATATATATATATATATATATATATTTTTTTTTTTACCAGAATATGGTTCCAGATATGATAGCTAGTGCTGAGAAGATGTTGCAAAGGTTGCAAAATAGCGAGGACAAAGAGATCGAGATGTATCAAGAATTTAAGTTGTTTACTTCAGAAGTGATTGCTAAGACAGCATTTGGCAGCAGCTATTTAGAAGGGAAGAAAATTTTCGACATGTTGACGGAGTTATCCGTGTTATTGTTCAAAAATTCTTATAAGATCAGGCTTCCTGTTATCCGGTAACTTTCTTGAACTAACATCCATTGCATTTGAAGGAATGATCCCAAAGAACCTATCTTTCTTGTAGTTTCTGGTTCTATCTTTGAGATATATATATATATATATATATATATATATATGTATGTATGTATGTATATGACATGTGACTACCCTTGTATATGTGATATTTAGTTTGGACATTATTACCTGTGCTGTTCCTATCTGCTACATAGTAGAGAACAATTCAATACAATATTGTAGGATGATTGTGTATGTTCCTATTTCTCATGTTTACTTCATTCCATATTGCAGAAAGCTTTTCAAAACTAGTGATGAAATTCAAGCAGAAAAGCTTGAGAAGGAAATACGTGGCATGATACTGGAGGCTATAAAGAAAAGAGAAATCAAGGCAGTGAGTCAGCAAGATGAACACAATTTTGGGGGGGATTTTCTTGGATTACTTTTAAAGGCTCATCATGATGACAGTAATGACGGATATAAGGTCACGATAGATGATATAATTGATCAGAGTAAGGCATTGTACTTTGCTGGACAAGAAACCACTAATGGTTTGCTGGCTTGGACCGTCTTTCTTCTGGCACTCCATCAGGATTGGCAAGAGGAAGCGAGAAAAGAAGTCCTGCATCTATTCGGAAAACAGAATCCAAATTTCGACAGCATTTCCAGACTAAAAACTGTAAGAAGGTCAACAACCGTTACACTGAAGTTGTAAGTGGTAGCATTTGTCATCAGTAAGTACGAAATCTATTCTGTCTCATTTTGTTTCGATCTTCTTAATGCAGATGAATATGATCCTCAATGAGTCTCTAAGGTTATATCCTCCTGTCAGTCAACTTATAAAGAAAGTTGAAAGGGAAAATAAGCTGGGGAAGTTAATTGTTCCTGCTAATATTGATGTAGTCGTCCCAACTTTAGCACTTCACCATGACCCTCAAATATGGGGAGAAGACGTGGAACTTTTCAAACCAGAGCGGTTCTCAGAAGGGGTTGCTAAAGCTACCAAGGACAACATGGCTGCATTCATACCCTTTGGAATGGGACCCAGAATTTGTGTGGGTTTCAACCTTGCCACCACTGAAACCAAGATTGCTCTGTCAATGATTCTGCAACGCTACGCCTTCACTCTTTCCCCGGGTTACGTCCACTCTCCTCTTCATTTTCTTACAACTCGCCCACAGCATGGAGTTCCAATAATGCTACATTCCCTGTGAAATGTTGAAGACCAGACTTGCTCTTTGTGTCAAGGATTCATGGATTGGCTAAATAAATAGAGTCCTACCATAATGTATGTTAGTTAGTGTGCATGTTATCAAGGATCCATGATTGGGTAGATACATGGTTCTCTAGTAATGAATAATGCTTCAATATATAAATAGCCAGCCTTGCTGGTACAAGGTTTTTGTACCGCACCTTAGGTATTTGTGTGAATCTACAGAATGTCCAGCAAGTTTGGTGCATAGACGTTTAGAAAAATGAGAAGCTCCAAAAACAGTTTCCCGTGATGAAAATCTCACACTTTTTTCGCACATTTTTGTGTGCCATACTTGCAGAATAGTTAATTGTCAACTTAGTGCAGAAAATGTGTACCAACTTCTCGGTCCATAGGGAATCAAATAACAGGAAGAAGAATACGACTGCTCTAACAAACCTCAATTGTTCTGTACTTTTTCAGTCAACAAGAGACTAAAGACCATGACATGGATATTAAACAAAAATCAAATGCCCAAAATGGCATGATACCCTTTCGCAGACTGCAGACCAAGTGTGTGAATAGCCCAAAAGCCCACTGAATAATAACTATTTACAACACTCGCTGGGGTATTATTTGTCATTAGTCTTCTCCCTGTATGCTTTGGTGTTGCCTCGTCAAAGTAGACCGGGTACTATCTCTTGTACCTGTCAAAACTAGATAATATGGGCCACCAGCCTGCCATTAGTCTGATGTAAAAGGAAAATCCTAAGGAAATACGAGAAGGAAGAGAAAAACTCATTAATACACCAGAATAATGCTACCTCTGGCTGCAAGAGCAGGTACACCGGCACAAGATACCACCCCTGGACAAACATTTTCGAGCTCCTCCTTGATCTGATCAATTTTATTGAATCCCTTCATGGACCTATTTGGTGTAGCCTGCTTCTCTATAGAATGGTTTTTATCCCCATTGCTGTCATCCAAGAGAATGGATGCATCACACCCCTGATTCAAGAAACCCCACAACATTAAGAATGACAGATAATTATCAGGATAGAAATCAAAAAATCCAAAATTTTCATAGCTTGGACCAATTCTCAAAAGAAATCTTGAAGAATAACAACGTTCACATCTTAATAATAACCAGTAAAAATCCAAAGAAGCTCAATACAATAGAAAGCTTCAGTCAAAGTAGCAAACTTCAAATTCACCAAATCACAAAGCATCAGTGAATTTCTTCCCCTGTTTTGGATTTGATGTAGCGCTATGTAGTATTGAGTCAAAGTTGGCTTTAAACACAGACAGATAATAACAATCACCAAGACCAAGAAACCATATTTGGAAACCAGGAATCCATAAAATTCATAACCAAATTCAGAGAAATCATTGCAGAATACAGAACATACTATAGATTTTGGAATCGGAAAGTCGTGTTCTTGCAAATTAACAAAAAACCTATTCAGTTCAACCATACAAAAATACAAAACACAAAATAGGTCACAAAGTGCATCGTATTAAAGCTCTTTATTTATTTATTTATTTATTTATTTATTTTAATTCTCCCTTATCCAAAACACTCTAAGAAAGTAGATAATAGCATAAGTGCTCCACTTTCCGCGAAGCTGTATTCCGAAAACCTAGTTTCGTGAAGCAGGGCGGCTGCTTCCTCCATTTGTCTTTGACACTCCGGCGTTGCTTTCTCGATTCGGTATAGCAGGCGAGGAAGACTTCTCCCATTGAATTGTGGTGGAGAGGCCAAGGTTGCGGATTCGAGGCAGAGCTTTGACTTTCGGTGGTCTGATTCGTGTCAATGTCGAGTTCTGGATTGGTGTGCATTCAGTCGCCGCAAACGTAGGTTGGCGGTGGTGATCGGATCGTGTAGTGGAATTGGGAGTGAAGTCGGATCGAGGCTTAGAGGCTGTCTTGATTGCCGGTGAGGTTTGGTGAGCACCCAAACCAACCTCCGTCAAATTCTTCCAATGGCTGAAGGCGAGGCCAACTGCCGGAAGTGCTGGAATTAATGGCATTGGCTGGTTGTGTAGAGATAGTAGCGGCTCTGGCAAGCCTACTAGGTTTCCGGTGCTCTCCGGTCCAATCTTCAGAGTGAGGGTAGTGGGAGTTGGGTTAGGCTTTTTGGACTTAAGCCCACTTTCCCTCCTCTTTCTGATTTGGGCAAAAGTTGGGCCAGGCCTTTTGATAGGCTTGCTGCGGGCTGGGCTCAACATGACCCTATATCGAGGTTGTTCACTGCATTAACGGGTGGAAGGGTACACCAAGATTGTCTTAGGCCCTAAGCTAATCAAGGCAGATATGGAGAACTAGGGTTATGTTAGAATAAATTTAGTTGTTAGGTTTGGCATTTTCTTTTTGGTTTTTAGTTTTGCATTTTCCTTCTTCGATTTTAATTTTTGCATTGACTACTAGAAAAACCCCCCAATGCACACAGATGACACTCACACGTATATTCACATGGAGAGAAGTCTGTGTGAAAAACACTGTAATACACGCAGATGTTCGTGTGAAAATTATATTCACATAGCCATCCGTGTGAAATATATTCTAAAAGTGGGGGCCGCAAAAATACACACTGATTTCTATATGAATTAAAGTTCACACGAACCAAAATCCGTGTAAATTGTATTTTAAAATAAAATAAAAATAAGTTAATTAATTTTTTGTATGAATTAGAGTTCACACGAACAAAAATCCATGTAAACTGTATTTTAAAATAAAACAAAAATAAGTTAATTAATTTTTTGTATGAATTAGAGTTCACACAGGTAAAAATCAGTGTGAATTGTATTTCAAAATAAAACAAAAATAAATTAACTAAATATAAATTAATAAACGTATTTATTTTTGGTATATTGTTCCCCACAAATATTTAATTTTACATAGATATCCGTGTGAATTTTTTGTTGCACGCAAAATCTGTGTGAATTTTTTTCAATTATTTTTTTTCAAATTTTACTTATTCTTCATTATCTCATTGGCATACTTTCTCTCTGTCTCACAGATCTGAGATCTCTCTCTTAGATCTCTTCATCATCTTCTAACTTCTCTCTTTGTCACAGGAACAGCTAGGGCTACGTTATTAAGTTTATAAACTAGTTCGCCGGCAACAAACCTCCTTCAACATAATCACCGAACCCTTCAGGGGAAACCCTCGTTTGCAGTCAATCGTTTTATTTCTCAGATGGCCAAGCAGTTGATTGCTGAGGTTAGTTCTCGCACCTTTTTGATTTCCAGTATTGATTTCTAGGTTTTAGATATGAGTGGGTATTGATTTTAGTTTTCTTGGATTCCTTTTGCAGATTTATGGTTTTTGCTCTGCTGGGTTTTGTTACCTGCTTCAATTTGTGTCAAAGAAAATGTCTTTTTTGTTGAAAATTGAGTCGGAATATCGATTGGAAGCGCAAGGAACAGATCGAGTGGAAGCACCGTTATGGCAAGTACAAGCCCCTAAAAAAACCGAGGTTGGTGGAGGTTGAAGTCGAGCAAAAGGAGCTCCAGAAGGCTATAAAAAATGTAAGACAAAGAGCTTGAATTGAAATGGTTTGAAGCATTTTCATTGCAGATTGTTCACTTGAATGCTTGTTATCCGTCTCTATTGCTGTATCATCTATATCATTGGTTTTTGTACTTCCCTCCATGAAATAATTCAGGTAATATATATACTACATATTGATATGCTAATGTTTTCTCTATCTTGCAGTTACTGCCCTTAATGGTGATGATGAAGAAGAGGATGAGGAGGGTGTTCGTAATTAACATAAGTGCAGCTTTTAGTAAAATTGCAAGATGTTTTGACTCATCGATTATGTAGAAGTGTCGTTCTTATGTGTTTATCAATCGAGTTCGTATGTGTATATCAATTGAGTTCAAACTTCAATGAGTTTCTATTGTGAAGCAAAAAAAGAAAAAAGAAATAAAAAATATCAAATAAAATATGTACATATTTAAATCATTCAATAAAAAAACTGTATAAATATGTTCACACAGATTTTTTGGGTGATTGGACGTAGGTGGAATATTTGTGATTTAAAGGGGACCCACAAAATGCATTCACATGGACAACAAAAATCCGTATGTAAGTAGTATTAGCAACGCCAGTAATACGTACGGATTTTTAATCCATCGTTGTACCGTGTGTATTGACATATTTACACGGATTTTCTTATGGATTACTATGATTTCACAAGAATTCTCATCCGTGTGTGATGGGGGGTTTTCTAGTAGTGATTCCCTTTCGGGTCTTAGTCTGACTGTTGGTGCAGTCAGTTGAGCAGTGAATTTAATGGGTGATCTTCGGATCCCCTAAATTGACCTTATACGGTCATTATGATCTTTTCGATCATTGGAATATATTCCATTTCTCTAAAAAAAAAAAGTGTATCGTATTAAAAACATAAAAGGGTTTTTGTCCATTTACCCCATTTTCAGGGTTTTTTTTTTCCACTTACCTATTAAGTTTTTTTTTAATTCCTCCTTACTCAAAACACTTTAAAGAAGTCTTCCTTAATACCTCATTAAGTTTTCAGGATACCTTAATACCTCATTAAGTTTTTTTTTTGTGTGTTTTTTTAAGACTATTTTACCCTCACCCATTTGTTACTTAGAGAGAGAGAGAGAAACCATAGAAGACTTTGCCGGAGCCCGGTCATCTGCTGCAGGATTCCAGCCAACTTTCGCCGAAATCCGATCATCGGTTGCTAGGATTCCTGTCACCAGCCGTCGCCTACGGACTTTTCTGAAAAGCTCACTGAAGGTCCTCAAAGAGGTCGTCAGAGATTTCATAAATCACCAAAAACGTCTATTGCCCTCTAATAGACTTCAATAGAGGGGCAATAAACCTCTATTGCCCCTATAGAACCTTTGGTCGCCGGAATAGGAACTACTCATCCTAAAATTAGACAAACTAAAACTTTGATTAAAGAAAAAAACGAAGAGATTATATTGATTTTTCAAAACGTCTATTGGCCCCCAATAGATGTCTATTGCCTCTCAATAGACATTCAAAACTTTTATTTTTCTTTACTTCTACCCGATTCAAAAGTTTTGGGCTATGGGCACCTATGTCTTTCTTCGCCGGTGCACGTCTTCTTCGTCGATTGTAGACCTGGACTGTGAGAGTCCAGCGACCGTAGAGGGAAGTGATGGACGACGTACGACGGCCCAGATTCATAAGTCACGATCCAGAACTCGGCATAGGTCAGCCTTGCGACGTTGGATTTGTGGCCGAAAATGCTCCAATCGGAGTTCTTAATGGAGCATCGAACTTCCAATTGGGATGAACAAATCAATATTAGCAGGAACAATCAACTTTCCCGATCTAACTTCCCTTCTAGCTTTCTTTACAAGTTGAATAACACGAGGATACAACCTTAGAGACTCATTGATGATCATCTTCATTTGCATTAGGAAGATCGTAACAAAATGAGACAAAAACAAATATGACAATATCTACTACTTACACAAGCAGTGTAATTGTCATTGAAATTCTTAAAGTTTTTAGTTTGGAATGGATTTTGTGTTCCAAATAATGTAAGAGTTACTTTCTTGCTTCTTCTTGGCACTCCATCATCTTGCCAAACCTGATGGAGTGCCAGAAGAAAGACGTTCCAAGCTAGCAAACCATTAGTGGTTTCTTGTCTTGATCAATACAATGCCTTGCACTAATTAATTATATCATCTATCGTGATCCTATATATGTCATTATCGTCATCATGATGAGTCTTTAGAAGTAATCCACGAAAATCACCCCCGAAGTTGTGTTCATCCTGCTAAGTACTCCTATGTTTTCTCTTTTCTTTACAATCTCTAGTATCAAGTCACATATTTTTTTCTCAGACTTCTCTGCTTCAATTTCATCACTAGTTTTGAAAAGCTTTCTGCAATATATGGAATCAAATAAACATGAGAAATGGGAACATACACAATCCTCTTACAATATTGCAAGAATTGTTCTCTGTTATGTAGCAGATGGGAACATGGATAGTTAGTAATGTCGAACATATATAAGAGTAGTCACATATCACACACACACACACGTGCGCACGCACACACACACAAACTATAGCATTTCTCCACATATGCTCTGCATGTGCAAATATTTATTTAATTTATTTTTTTTGGAAATAAAAAAGAGAACTGTTATTACTAAGAAAATATAGTGGGGGAGAAAAGTGGGCTGTAAGGTTTTTTATTTTATTTTTATTTTTATAATATAGGTATATTTTATAAATGTCATAATGGTATTTAATTTGTTCTCAAAGTTTTTTAATCTTTTAAGGTTATTTTGTCAAAATTCTTGATTTTGGCTAACAAATCATCTTCTCTTAATTAAAGTGTGTGTGTATATATATATATATATATATATATATTAATCAATCTTATTTACTTTTAGGGAAAATTTTAGGAAAAGTACATGAAGTTAAGCCCACTATGCATTTGTGTACACGAAGTCACAAATTATGGACTTTGGTACACTAAATGCAAACCCCGACCCAGTATCTATACACGACGTTAATGACATCATTAAATCCTATGTCATTATACATTTGTCAAAGGGTAATTTAGTACTCTCTCACTCTAACTCCTATTTTTGGTCTAAAAATAAAAATGTATCTCCTCTCTTTGACTCTCTCTCTTTCTCTTTCTCTCTTTCCCCCCTCTCTCCCTCTCTCCATATACCCAAACCCGGAAAGCTCTCTGTGACTCTCTCTTTCTCGCAGCTCTGAAATTAGGGTTAGGCGAGGCGGAAGAGGGCCAACCCGACGGCCCTGAACCCGTGAGAGGTGTAGCGGGTCTTGAAGACGGTGGTGATGCGGCAGATGAGGGTGTAGTAGGACTTGCGAAGAGGAGGGGAGGCGGAGGAGTAGTGGTCGCAGATGAGAGAGATGATGGCGGCGATGGCGGGCTTAAACTTTTGCTTCTTGGAGACATCTCTTTGCAATTCATCTAGTCTTTACTTCAGGTATTGTTCATCTTCGAAATCCATCGTGCTTGGGTTGGACTAATTTCTGTGTGTAAATGATTGGTTTGATGATGAAGAAGAAAGATTCAATTGGAATTGGAATTGGGGTTTTGAATGATGAGCTGAGAGGTGGATTAAGATCTGGAAGTCGATTACAGAGCAGTGAGGCCGAGGAGCAGTGACTAGGCAGTTGGTGAGGTATAGGGAAAAAAAGGAGGGGATGGCGGAGGATGGAATGGAGGGAATGACAATGGTGGTGTGCTAGTGGTAGGAAAGGAGGTGGTTACAGAGCTCCATGCATGGTTGGAGGTGACCTTGCGTGGCTACTGAGACTTCTTTCCAGCCATTGTGCAACCAGGTGAGAGAGAGAGAGATGGGTGGCCAGAGTAATAGAGAAATAGAGAGATGGATGGCTAGAGTAAGATAGTGTAGAGACCAATTTACCCCTGAAACTATGTCAAGTGGCAAAGGTTCTCATGTCATTGACGTTGTGTCTATATAGTGGGTTGGGGTTTATATTGGTGTATCAAGTTCATAATTTGTAACTTCGTGTATACGCAGAGTGGGCTTAACTTCATATACTGTTCTTAAAATTTTCCCTTACTTTCATAATACCAAAAAAAAAAAATGCTCTCCTCTCTGACTCTCACAAAAGCAGACTCCTGATGGCGGCTGATTTTGGTTGGTGGCAGTTTTGCACCTTCAAGCGAGACGAGTATTTCTCCTGTCTCAGTTACTTCCTGGTGGTGACGGCGTCGATTTTGTTTGTCAGGGGCCCCTTGCTCATAGTCTATTGGTTGTTCTTACTTGTTATTATTGCTGTCTGTGAGAATAGTATTGGCGGTGTGAAAACCGATCAAAGCGTTGATCGATTTTGGCTTGCTAGGGATGCATGCGTTTGCTATTGTGGTCAGTGTTCGAGCGTTGGTGGATGGCAATGCTGACTGCGGTGATGGAAGATCTAGTGTGCTTGGCTGTATCGCTGTTGATCTAGGTGGAGGTGTGCTTGGCTAGTGGTCTAGGAGCCCTAGTGGCTGGTGCGGCGGTAGCCTTTCTGGTGGTGGCCGCAGTACGTACCATTGCAGCGAAGAACAAATGGCGTGGGGTTTCTGTCGCTTTCCCTCATGTCGTGGAGTGTGGTATTGTCTTTTCTCCTAGAGACGATGGAGTATCCAGTCTTGCGGCTCCAATTTCCCTTCATGACACGGTGGTTGGTGGCGGAGTGGTGACATCTTGGTTTGATCTGAGTAGTGATGAAATTCAAGCAGAGAAGCTTGAGAAGGATATACGTGACACGATACTGGAAATTGTAAAGAAAAGAGAAAACAAGGCAGTGACAAAGCAAGATGAACACAACTTTGGGGGGGATTTTCTTGGATTACTCTTAAAGGCTCATCATGATGACAGTAATGACGGATATAGGGTCACGATAGATGATATAATTGATCAGTGCAAGGCATTGTACTTTGCTGGACAAGAAACCACTAATGGTTTGCTGGCTTGGACCGTCTTTCTTTTGGCACTCCATCAAGATTGGCAAGAGGAAGCGAGAAAAGAAGTCCTGCATCTATTCGGAAAACAGAATCCAAATTTCGACGGCATTTCCAGACTAAAAACTGTAAGAAGGTCAACAACCGTTACACTGAAGTTGTAAGTGGTAGCATTTGTCATCAGTAAGTACGAAATCTATTCTGTCTCATTTTGTTTCGATCTTCTTAATGCAGATGAATATGATCATCAATGAGTCTCTAAGATTATATCCTCCTGTTAGTCAACTTGTAAAGAAAGCTGAAAGGGAAAGTAGGCTGGGGAAGTTAATTGTTCCTGCTAATATTGATTTGGTCATCCCAACTGTAGCACTTCACCATGACCCTCAAATATGGGGACAAGATGTGGAACTTTTCAAACCAGGGCGGTTCTCAGAAGGGGTTGCTAAAGCTACTAAGGATAACATGGCGGCATTCATACCATTTGGAATGGGACCTAGAATTTGTGTGGGTTTCAACTTTGCCACCACTGAAACTAAGATTGCTCTGTCAATGATTCTGCAACGCTACGCCTTCACTCTTTCCCCGGGTTACGTCCACTCTCCTCTTCATTTTCTTACAGTTCGCCCACAGCATGGAGTTCAAGTAATGCTACACTCCCTGTGAAATGTTGAAGACCAGACTTGCTCTATATGTTGAGGATTCATGGATTCGCTAAATTAGTGGAGTCCTATACTATTGTATGTTAGTTGGTGTGCATGTTTTCTAGGATCCATGATTGGCTAGATACATGGTCCTCTAGTAATGAATAATGCTTCAATGTATAAATAGCCACATAGCCAGCCTAGCTAGTACAAGGTTTGTGTACCTCACCTTATGTATTTGATTGAATCTACAGAATTTCCAGCAAGTTTGGTGCATAGAAGTTTCAGAAAATTAGGAGGTCTAAAAACAATATCCCGTAATGAAAAATCTCACATTTTTTTCGCACATTTTTGTGTGCCAAACTTTAACTTGCTGAATAGTTATGTCAACTTGGTGCAGAAAATGTGTACTAACTTCTTGGTCCTTAGGGAACCAAATAACAGGAAGAAGAATATGACTGCTCTAACAAAGCTCAATTGTTCTAAACTTTTTCAGTCAACAAGAGGCCAAAGACCATGACAGGATATTAAACAAAAATCAAATGCCCAAAATGGCATGATACCCTTTCGCAGACTGCAGACCAAGTGTGTATTCTGCAGACCAAGTGTGTGAATAGCCCAAAAGCTTCTCCCACTTGCTGAAAATGGACTACTGCAATCAATATCTGAACGATATGGAATTTGTAGGTTCTGCATTAAGTGAATTAGGCACAACTGATCAACAAAAATCAGGCAGCAGAGGAGGCAGGATGTGGGGTCGAAGGAGTTGCCAAGATGGCGATTCATCATTCAAATCGAAAAACCTCCACGCCGAGAGGAGGAGAAGGCAGAAGCTCGGTGATAGGCTACTAATACTGCGTTCACTAGTCCCAATAATTACAAATGCAAGTACTCGATGCCCTTAATGAGCTCACTTGAACTAGAAACCACCACATGCTAATTTCTAAGTTTTATATATGTGTGTGTGTGTGGGCGCGCTTGCTTGCTTGCTTGCTTTTCTTGCCTTGTTGTAGATGACTATAGAAACCATTATTGAGGATTCCATCCTTAAAATGTGAACATCTTACAAGAGCAGCTATTTGAGATGGAAGCATCAGCGCAAGAGGCGCTAGAGCTGAGGAAAAAATGAAGTTGATGCTGCAGAAGTGATGAAGATGTTTGGGATTCAGGTATAGACCAATTAATGATTCTGCATATTGTTATATCCCTTGGAATATGGGAATACTTTTGCTTGTAATAATGTTTACTATTGTTATTGTTGTGGTCAGATAGGGGTTAATGTGGCTCAGATTGATGGGAACAAACTTAGGGTAAAGACGAGTATTGAGAGGAAAAGAGGTGGCTTCACTAAACTGGTGGAGGCAATGGTTGTTTCATCCATTTAACAGTAAGTCATGAAAACCAAAGTACATCTATTATAAACTGGTGGAGGCAATGTTTGTTTCATCCATTTAACAGTAAGTCATGAAAACCAAAGTACATCTATTATATGCTGATGCTAAAGTTTAAGTACAAATGCATATATATAGCCATAGTCTCGTAGATGGAATATACTTCGGTTGAAAGGTTCTACTACTTAAACTCATAACGAGCACTGAAACGAAGTTTGATGATTTCAGGGTTTCCATTGTGACCCGCTTCAAGTCAAACAAACCAGGGAACTTATGTGCTAGAGATCGTTAACAGCATACAAATAAAGGAAATGGTAGTTCCATAATCTGAAGGTTTGGTGTTTAGTCATTGTGGCATTTGGCAATCACCGACATTATATATGATATATGCGTCATCCTTGTATAAATGTACCATTGTAATATTAAAGAAGTAACAAACTGTTAGTGAACCATCTGTAAATTCCCTGGCGGCAAGAGAAAAACTCATTAACACACCAGAATAATCCCATCTCTGGCGGCAAGAGCAAGTACATCGGCAGAAGATACCACCCCTGGACAAACGTTTTCGAGTTCCTCCTTGATCTGATCAATTTTATCGAATCCCTTCAAGGACCTATTTGGTGTAGCCTGCTTCTCTATAGAATGGTTTTTATCCCCATTGCTGTCATCAAGAGAACGGATACATCACACCCCTGATTCAAGAACCCCCACAACATTAAGAATGACAGATAAATAGCTGGATAGAAATTACAATATCGAAACTTGTTCATAGCTTGGACCAATTCCCAAAAGAATAACAATGTTCACATCTTGATAGTCACCAGTAAAAATCAGAAGAAGCTTAATACAATAGAAAGCTCCAGTCAAAGTAGCAAACTTCCAAATTCACCAAATCACAAAGGATTGATGAATTTGTTCCCCTGTTTTGGATTTGATGTAGCTATATGTAGTATTGAGTCAAAGTTGGCTTTAAACCAAGAAACCCTATTTGGAAACCAGGAATCGATAAAATTCAGAACCAATTTCAGAGAAATCATTGCAGCTAACACGATTTCTTTTGGTCTCCATATACCAAATTCATAATACACAACATACTATTGGTTTTGGAATTGGAAATTCAAGTAAGCAGGACACATTCAAATTAACAAAAATATTTATTCAGTTCAACCATGCAAAATATAAAACAGGTCACAATGAGCATCGGATTAAAATACAGAAAAAGGCTATATCCAATAAACACCCAGATGAAAAACACAACACCCATGAGGAAAATCCAAACAATGAAGCTACATTTTAAGCATCTCAAGAGTCAAGATCCCGAAATTACGAGAATCAATAAATCCCTAGATTTAAATGGTTAAGAGCAGAGCAACTAAAACCGATTTGAGCAAAACCCCAAAGCACATTCAATGCCAAGCTGATCAGCCACAAACAATCAAGAAATCCGTCATTTCAAGAATTCATATATCCCTATATTTTGATACTTCAAAGCAAAAATTAAACCCATATCACAAAAAACCTCACACCAAAGTCATAAAGAATTTGAGTTCTAAACCTCAATGAAACAGTCATGGAAAAAGAGACGCAGCAACTGGGCCGAGACGTTCCTGTGCTGGCCGTAAATCCAAGCCATCTTCGACCTCACAATGGTCTCCGCCTGAGGGCACGAGTTCCGATAGAAATCATACTCCAAATTCCGCGACCCCTCATCCGTCGTCGTTTCGGTGTAGAACTCTTCTTGGCCTCCGTCGCTAGAAGCCATTGATACCAGAGTAACCAGTAGCTCTTCAGACGCCGGCGAAGAAGAAGAAGAAGAAGAGAGAAAAGGCTTCTCTCTCTCCGACTCAACTCTCGGTTTGCTCCGCGAAACCACCACCGAGAAAAACACCACCTTCGCGAACACCCAACGCGCCTTCACTGTGCCCAACATCGACTCCTCCTCCTCCTCCTCCTTTTCGCTGGTGCCGAGCTCGGAAACGGCGTCGTTTTGAGGGTCACGTTGAAGCGGGAAATGAGAAATAGAAGGACGAAGAAGTTAGTTGTAGACTTCATAGTAGGTTCTAGACGCTTTAAGGAGAAACAAGCCGGTCGACCCGACCGAGCCCAATATTCATTTTTGGGTTAGGTTGGGGTTTAATGATTCTTAACACGAAAAGCCCCTGCAATACACACAGTGTTCAATTTATGAGGGATAGTTTCTCTTCACACCCCACACCTCACTCACCACTACCTTCATAATAATCTAGCACCCCACTCCCCCACACCACTCACCCCTACCTTTGTACTACGCACATATAGTATTCTTAACCATCCCTCTATCACCTGCTTTCACATGGTAACAAGGAACGGTAACTAACAAAACAACAACCTCAGCCATGGAATCTCAGAGATGACAAACTAAAACAGACAAACTAATAGCTACACATTCCAGAGACGACGCCATAAAATGAAATCTCCATTCATGAATAATGTAACTATTAGATGGAGAAAGAAGTGAATTATTGAAATGATAAAGGCAGAGAATTATTGAGGAGAAACTACGATGACACCATTAAGAATGGAGTCTCCATTCATAAATAATGCAACTATTAAATGGAGAAGGTGGTGAATTATTGAGGTGATGAAGGCAGAAAATTATTGAGGAGAAACTAAAACAGACAAACTAATATCTACACATCCCAAAGATGACACCATTAAGAATAGAGTCTCCATTCATAAATAATGTAACTACTTGATGGAGAAGACCATGAATTATTGAGGTGATATAGGCAAAAAATTATTCAGCAGAAATTGAGGCAATAAAGGCAGAGGTATTATAGTGGAGGACTGAACATCAACAATTCATAATGAAATTTAGACATGTTTCATGTGCTTTATTAATGTTTGCCTTTTGTTACTTTTGAATAGGCCTCATTAAAAAGCCCGCGGATTAAGTGGGTCGATGGCAGGGCCGGTCCTGAGCTTTTTGATGTCCAGGGCGAAATTTTTTTTGTGTGCCCAGCTAGCCTCAAATGTCATACTCTAAATTTTTTATTAGGAGCTATTACATAAAGAAACATTACACAGTAGGGGTGACATAAAACCAAAACTCTGTAATATAAAAGAGCTATAAATCATCTAAAATGATGTCTTCTTGCATTTCCTGAAGCAAAATCATCAATTATCTTTTCGTAGTCAACATTTGCCAACATATTTCTTTCAATGGTTAAAATAGCTAATCCATTCAGCCTATCTTGAGTCATGGTAGTCCGAAGATAAGACTTTAATAACTTCAATTTTGAAAAACTTCTTTCAGCGGATGCTACCGTCACCGGTATAGTTAATAAAATCTTGTAGGCAACCATAACACTTGGAAACATATCCATTTTCTTAGCAAACTCCATAATTTGAATGGATGTCCAAGGCCTATCTGTTTCATATGCCTCATTCTGCAGCATTTCCTGCAAAATTTGTAACTCCATAAGCAAATATTTCCCATCAGTATCAAAACCCTCACCATTTCTCAAAGCATTTTCAAGATTCAAACAACAACTTTTCAATTCACCATCATCCAAATGAGCTAATTTTGATGCATCAAATAAGAAGCCAAAAATAGATTCAAAAGTTTTCATTTGTTCAAATCTACTTTTTAATTGAGAAAGAGCCATATCAACTAAAATCAAAAAGTAATCAGTTCTAAAAGACTCTTGAGCAGATTGTTGTTCTCTTTCAGTATTTGGAATTTCATCAAAATGTCTTTTTCTGCAAATATGACGTTTTATAGGAAATAGAGGCTCAACTCCCATGTCATTTGCAATTTCTTTAGCTTCAATCATGGCAGAATTAAACTCATTTTCCCTATACTTTTCAAAATAAGAAACTAGTCCTTCTAAATTCTTTACGGCAACATCAAGAAGCATATCTTTGGATTGCAACTTTTTACTAACCAAGTTAATTTTATACAAAATGTCATGCCAAATAACCAAACTTAAAATAAAATCAAAGCTAGAAAGTTCACCAGATACCAAAGATTCAGCATCCATACACACTTTTCCATCATCACTAATTTCTGCCAGTTTTTTTAATCTTTTATTTGGGCAACTTGAGTTTTTATAGCCTTGACACTGTCAATATGACTTTCCCAGCGCGTAGTTGACAAAGATTTCAAAGTCAAGTCATCTATATATTCAAGCAAAACACTCCATCGCTTTGTAGAATTAGAGAACACCATATAAATTGTTTGACATGTTCCAAAAAACGATTTTGCTTTATGACAAGAGTATGCCATGTCACACAATACTAAATTAAGAGAATGACAACCACATGGCATATAAAAGCCTCTAGGATTTATATCAAGCAATCTTTTTTGAACACCTTGGTGTTTTCCTTTCATATTAGATCCATTATCATATCCTTGTCCTCGCACACAATTAATATCTAAATCAAGAGATTCTAAAACTGCTTGTAATTCATTAAAAAGCCCTGAACCAGATGTATCTTCCATATTTATAAATTCTAAAAAGAACTCTTCTATTTTTATTGGAGAACCCGATACATCTACGCATCTTATGATTAAAGTCATTTGTTCTTTGTGACTTGCATCATGAGTGCAATCAAGGATTACCGAAAAATATTTTGCCTCCTTGATTTTTTTAATGATTGCACTCTTAACGTTTAAGGCCAACATACCAAT
The DNA here is from genome assembly GCA_025331145.1 of Rosa persica. NCBI lineage: Eukaryota > Viridiplantae > Streptophyta > Magnoliopsida > Rosales > Rosaceae > Rosa > Rosa persica. The sequence continues at coordinate 14,299,297 of WFKR01000005.1, forward strand.
CAACTCATTTTGAATTTTATGGTTGAGGTAATGATAATGAATTTCTTTGTCTTGAATAAGTCGAAAATGTTGTTTCATTATGGGATCAAACTCAGCAATCATTTCAAGTAAGCCTAAAAAGTTTCCATTGGAATCTTCATAACTTTTTTCATTTGTTCCACGAAAGGCCAAATTATTCTTTGCAAGACATTTCACAACAACAATTATTCTGACTATAACTTCTTTCCAATGTTCAGTATCATTCCTAATTAACTCTTGTAGCTCTTTATCAATTGTTTGGTTCTTATTCAATCTCACTGCAACTCAGCCCAAGTTCTCAAGTTATTGAGGTGTTCATAACTATTTTCATGTAAATTTAATGTTGTACCAAGATGTTTCCAATCTCTTATCCCTTCACTTGCTAATTGACTTCTCGAGCGAGCTGTTTTAAATAATTTACAACAGAAACAAAAAACTTTATCTAGCTCTTTTGAGTAAATCAACCATTTTCTATCAAGAGATTCACCATTTGGTAATTTTCGAACATAAAACTCAAAGGAAAAGTGTCGACCTAATTCATCCTTAGGAAAGTTGATATTAGTTTCTGCAATAGGCTCTTTTTCTACAAGCAAGTCTCTCATTTTTGAATCGAGACTATCCCAAACTCTAGGATCAAAAATATTCAAATGAACTGATGATTTCAAGCATTCAAGTTTATTGGCAATAATTTCATCATGACAAAAATTTTCATTATTTTCTATTTCATCACTTTCATTTTCACCTATATCATCAAGTTCTTCGTTTACCTCATTCTGATTTTCTACAAACTCATTAGAATGAATTTGTAGTTCAGGTTCATTTACTAAATTCTCAACATGATCTTCAACAGATTCATTTGTTTCTTTAACAAAATATTTATCTAAAGATCCCCGTTGAGATTGAGTAATTTCTTCTTCTCTTTTCTTTCTTTTTCTTTTTTAAGAACCTGAGAGTTGTTTCCGAGGAAACATTATTGAAACAATGAAACTAGCTAGACAAAACTGAAACAAGCAAGCCAAAATACTAAACTTTGAATGATAAACACTTTAGCGTAGAAGTGATAGAACAATAAAACCTGGAAATTTGGAATCAATTTTTTTCTTTCTTGTTTTTTCTTTTCTGATCGAGATTGACTTGCATATCCACCTTCCAGTTGCTAAGTTGCACCTAATATTGAAAATTCGAAATGGAAAACTGATGAATGAGCAGATTGTTACTTGTTAGAAATCACTTTGAATGATAATTGATAAAAAGTAGAGCATAGAACAATACCTGAAAAATGGAAATCTGGATTTGAGCAGCCACTGCAACCAATTTAAATAAAACGCTTGCTGGGTTTCAACTTTTGCCCGTTTGAACTTGGGACTTGGGAGAGTCAGAGAGCAAGCAGACAGCCATGATTTCACTCTTGAAGTCTTGCCGGCAGTAGGCTTTTCAGTTTTCACACGCATGATACCAATTCTCAATAGAGGCATGCTCAAATGGCAGTCACTTTTTCCACTCCTTTCTGCATATTGTGGACTTTTTCTTCCAATAACCCTATAAACTAATAGCAAATGGCAACTTTTTCCTCTCCTTTATGTACGTTGTGATGTCTTCTTCCAATAACCCTATAAACTAATATCAAATGGCAGACAATTTCTCCACTACATGCATATATATAATTATAGGTAATTAAATACATAATTATATATATATTTTTTGTACATAACTGCATATATATAGCTTTACATATAAAAATTGTGTGCCCCCACTCTCTTTGTGCCCTGGACCGTCGCCAAGTTTGCCCTTGGGCAGGGCCGGGCCTGGTCGATGGAGACCCGTCAGCTCGCAGCGTCAAAAGCCTAGCCCGACCCGTCAAAAAGCCTGCAATAGGTCCGGCCCGGTGGGTAGAGTATCGGGCTTGGTTTAAGGTGCGAATTTAGGTTTTAGACTCAACCCGTAGCCGGTAAATTATTATATATATATTTATATTTATACAGTCCGGCTACACTAAGGACGTCTTTAGTTTTTCTTAGATACGGATTTCCGATCATATTTTCACATCTTAACCGTTCAGTTTTTAGGTCCTAATATATAGATCACCTCTGCAAATTTTCATCCAATTCGGTGATCGTTAAGGCATCCAAAACTGCAATTTACCATTATAAATACGAACGGTTCTGATTCGACAGATTCTGTCAGTTCGTGAAAATTGCAGTTTTCGATGCCTTATCACCAAATTGGCTGAATTTTGCAAGGGGGATCTATACATTAGGCTCTACAAACTGAACGGTTAAGATATGAAAATGTGATCGGAAAGTGGGTGAAAACACCAAATCCGTACCTAAACCTTAGGTAAGGACATCCTTACCTGAGAAAAATCCTATATATATATATATATATATATAGAGCGGAGCTCCACTTTGAAATTAAAATACGGATTTATGGTCACTTTTTAGTAGCATATCCATATCTCGACCGTTCAATTTTTAGGTACTAATGTATAAATCATCTCTGTAAATTTTCAACCAAATTGATAATTTTAAAGAGATATATATATATATATATATCTATATATGTATATATATCTCCGTGTGTGTGTGTGTGTGTTTTTTTATATAAATACACACACACACACACACATATATAGATATACAGATTTTATCCAGAGCGGAGCTCCGCTTTGAAATCAAAGTGTGAACTTCGAGTTTTGGATCACTTTTCAGTTGTACATCTACATCTCGACAGTTCAGTTTTGAGATACTAGTGTATAGGTTATCTCTACAAATTTTCAACCAAATTGATGATCGTTAAGGTGTAGATATGCGACCAAAAAGCGACCCAAAACTCGAGATTTACATTTTAATTTCAAAGCGGAGCTCCGCTCTAGTTAGGATATATATATATATATATATATATGTGTGTGTGTCTGTATCAGTGTGTGTGCGTGTGTGTGTTCATAAATATATATATATATATATATATATAAAAAGTTTTGAAGAGGATGTCTGCAACCAGATAAAATGCGGACGTCCTTCCTTCGCCGTCGGGAAGGTGGCGATCGCTGCCCTGCGAGTGCCGGACGCACCCTCTGGACATCACAGACAACCTCGATCAAGCGGCGAAGGCGAAGGTGATCGGAAACTCGGCGGTGTGCAGCGATCTCCCCGAAACCATGGAAGCCCAGAAACCTGCAACCCCGACCACGATCGCTGCCCAGAAGAGGTCTGGGAGGCCTCCGGCTAGCCCCGCGCCACCGTCGCCACCTGAAATCTCCTACTATGTCAACGTCCGCACTTTTTCTAGGTTGCGAACATTGGCTTCAGATCCTTCCTACACACACACACACACACACACACACACACACACACACACACACACACACACACACACAGAGAAGGGTTCGAAAGAGGACGTCCGTGAAATTATAAAACTGCGGACGACCGGCTCTCAACCGTTGATTGGCTTAGATGAAAAGGAATGGCCCAGATGAGGAAGCTTCCAATAACAATTGCGTCAAATAGTCTTGCGCTTCAAACCCGACTTTCACTCCCAACGACAAAACCAAAGTTTTCTTTGGTTCTCCAGCCAAAATCCATGTCTTCTCACAATTGATGCTTGAAACTCTTCTCAAGTTGCACGATTATTGCAACCAAAGTTTTTTATTTTCCTCTTTCTCATGAAAATTGTAATTCTCTTATGGTCCTGACGTCCCATGGAGTTTTCGCGCCAAAAGTTGGAGACTTGGAAGCAGAGGAACACATATGGAGTATGGGTTCTCTCCTTTTTCTGATTTGTTTGATTTCCAATTACCAAAATTAGGGTTTTACCATATTTGGGGCTTTTCTTCTTTTTGTTTCTGGGTTTCTTGTTTCTTTCTTTTGTCGATGTTATGTGTCTTTTTTAGTTTTAGCAGCAATGAAAAGCATTTATGGGTAATTTCCATATTGACATTGGTTAAATTTCTATCTTTTCTTTTCATCAGCATTGCTTATTGACAAAAGTAAGTTGGGTGTATGTGTGCTTTTTAGTTTCAATTAAATGGAGTCAGAGGATGATCATGTTTATATTCCTCAAGTAAAGGCAGAGTTGATGCCTAAATTGCACCAAGAGTTTGAAACAATAGATGATGTTGCTGCTTTCTACAATAGATATGCAAAAGAAGCAGGGTTTAGTATCAGAAGTCATTCTAGTGCAACCAAAAAAGATAATACCCAACTTATGAGGAAGGAGTATGTCTGTTATAAGCAAGGAACTTCCAAAGTTGAAGGAGAAAAACGTAAGAGAGGATTACCAAAAGTGGTTGTAAAGCAAGAATTGCAGTTGTGAGAAAGAAGGAGTCTGGGAGATATGCAATCTCTGTATTTGTCGAGGGTCATAACCACCCATTAACAAGCCCACCTAGAGTACATTTGTTGAGATCTCACCGTCATGTTTCAAAAGTTAACACAGTTCTATCACAGCAACTAAGCTTGGTAAATGTTCAGAAACATACACAGTTTGAATTCTTTGGTGTTCAGGTAGGTGGCATGAGAATATTGGTTGTACACAGCGTGATCTTATGGAAGAACTTGTCGTGAAGCGAAGAAGGGGCATGATAGATCTATTATACATGCATTTTCAGAATGAGAAAGAAAAAGATTCTTCTTTTGTCTATATAATAGAGTCAGATGAGGAAAACAGAGTAACAAGGTGCTTTTGGGCTGACTCAATTTCAAGACGAGCTTACAGCTTTTATGGAGATGTAGTTATCTTTGATACTACATACAACAGAAATCGGTATGGAATGATTTTTGCACCATTCACTGATGTTAATAATCATGGGCAAACAATCATCTTTGCTTATGCATTCTTAAATGATGAGACAGCCGATTCTTTTGTTTGGTTATTCAAGGAACTTCTAAATGCTATGCTAGGAAATGCACCAGAAAATGCCCCTAAAATGATTATTACTGATCAAGATCCTGCTATGACTAAAGCCATTTCAGAAGCACTCCCACAAACATTTCATAGATATTGCAGTTGGCACATTCTAAATAAACTTTCTGAAAAGCTAGATGCGATTAAATATCGGGATTACTACCAAGACTTTCATACATGCATATGGAATTCAAGTAGTAGAGAGGAGTTTGACTCGAGATGGATTGAAATTACTGAGAAGAGTGGGTTGAGTGATAACAAGTGGTTGGAGTCAATATATGAAATTCGTTCGCCATGGATACCAGCACATGTAAATCATGTTTTCTTAGCAGGAATTTCAAGTAGTCAAAGAGCCAAGAGTCAACATTCTTTCTTCAAGAATTATATTTCTGATCAAAATTCGTTGGTGGAATTTATGGTTCAGTTTAAGAGGGAACTTCTTCACCAACGCCATATTGAGTTAGAGGAGGATCATATTAATATTGATGAGAAGCCAAAAACTGTCATGTCTCTTAACATAGAAGATCATATGGCTAAGGTTTATACACGAAAGCTATTTTATGAAGTTCAAGCAATTGAAAGAGAGCTTCAAATACAAACTAGAAATGTCACTCATTGCGTGTTTAAGGTTATGCGAAAGAACATTGATACTTGTAAATCTCGTGAACTGACTTACGAAAAAGTTTCCGATTTTGCATCATGCAGCTGTAGAAAGTTTAAGAGTCAAGGGCTTCCATGTCGGCATGTTTTGTAGTATTTGATTAAAATCCAAGATGTTGATAAATTGCCTATTTAGTACATCTTGATGAGATGGACTAAAGCTACAAGACAGAGTCTTGTGTTAGATTCTGATGGAATGGAGGTAAAAGATAACAAAGTTTTACTTGCAAGGAGAACTAAACTATTCCAGCATGCTACAGATGCAATTGATAAGGCAATGGTGAGTGATGAGGCTAGTCAGCTCTTTATGGAATGCTTGGATGCTTTCTTGGAGAATCTTAAAACATTGAGTAGTAATGAAAGTGGACAAAGTGCAGTAGTTTTGGAGACCAAGATTGATGCTATTTAGCATATTTTTAATGAACCAAATCAAGTGAGGGCCAAAGGGTGTGGGAGAAGGTTGAAAAGAGGAAAAGAGAAGAGGAAAGTTACGGTAAAGGAGAGTCAAGGTAGGCAATCCCATTGATGTGGACTATTTGGTCAGTCACATGAAAAAAGAAATTGTCCAACACTTCATGGAAAGTAAGAATTATAGTTAACTGTGTTTGAGATTATTTTTTATGTCAACAATTTTATAGATTGATATATACCCAACTATATTTTTGCTTACTTTATGTAGACCTGCTATTAACAAAGATGGGGAGTCAAGTTCCACTAGTATGGAGGAGGATGGTTGTTCATCAACAGGTGAACTGTAAGGTAAGCTTTGAGTTTTCTGAGTTTGAAGATTTGGAATTTTTTAGATTTTGCATCTGATTTGGGATTTTTCTGATTTTGCATCAGTCAAGTACCACTAATGCTTTATTGATTTAGCTTCTATATGGATTATAGGTTGATCAATGTTTTGAAAGACATAGAATTCATTTCAAGATTATATGGCAGAGTCTTGTTCATAGTCTTCAAGATTCTGGAACTTATATACCTGCATATTAGCATACTACTATGAAAAAAGTAGCATAATTTAGCTCAAGTTGGTCAAAAGCAGGAGTGTTGCCTCTGAGTAGTTTTGGAAGCCATATTCTCAAAAGTTTCTTCTTGCATCTGTTAATTACTGTGAATTGATCTGTTGACTCACAGTCTTATGGCTTTTTGTGTAGTTTAGATTTCCATTGATGAAAAGAAGTTTGTATATTTTTGCAGTAAAATATCATGAGATCAAAAGATATCCAATATTTTTTTTTCTCAATTTTCTCTCTGTTTTTTTTTTTGGTTTGTTTCTTTGGTCCAAGTTAGGGGCTGACAAAAAGGCATGAGTTTCAGAGGCTTACTGATACTTTGTAGATATTGAATGGGAGCTATTTTGAGTTTTGCTGGTCCCAAGATATAAAATGGGGGCTATTTTGAGTTTGGCTGGTCCCAAATCTGGGACAAACTATTATCATGAGGTTGCTCAGAATGATACCTTTTTGTCAGAGCCAAAAAATGTCATCATGTACTTATGAGGAGAGCCAAAGACTAATTCCCTATCTTTCCCAGTATATATGATTGTTTATCGGAGATTTTCTCACATTGGAATTGACCTCTCAGAAATGCTTTTGCCATAGAGCTGGACAATTTGGCTAACTTGTTAGACAAATGCAATTTCCAGATTCCTATGGAGGTTATTAAGTGAGTCTTCTTCTGTAATTTTACATTTTTCCTGCGACTAAAATTTTTTTGTTTTATGGCCCATTTTGACCACAAAAGATATGCCGAGTTTGCATAGGTTGATCGATGATGGAAAGAATCCTGATTTGCTTACAAGGGATCTCATAAACAGCTGCAATGCCAAAAATCATATCACTAAAGGCAAAACTGATACCTTCAAGGCAAATGCTGAGTTTACATTTTAGTTTTGAACCCATTTAATCATTTTTTATATCCCACTTCAGTTTGTCAAGTTACCTGATTCAACTTGCTGTAATGTTTTGTTCACAGTTTACGAGAGCATCAACTGGAAGAACTTGACCAGGCATTTCCTGATGGGGTTGAATCATATAGAGAAATACGTGCTGCTGCTTCTGCTATAAGTTGCATTGCATTGATCACCCAATCTAGACTTTGCGCCCATCCTCGAAATGTTACACGAGTGTTTTAGTGTTTTAGTTGTTTTCTGTCATGACTTGATATGTAATGATTCCAGAAAATGAATAAGGAACTATGTGATCAAAAGTTCAATTCTGGAGCTATATGCAAATTTAGATTCAAAATGGTTCGAATAAATCTGTTACCAAAGTAAACAACTTTGTTTCCAATAAATGTCTGTTGCCAAAATAGACAACAACCACAACCAATAAACAAAATGCTCTCAAAGCAAAGCTGAACCTTTCTGAATCTGATACAATATACAACATACATGGATTTCATTCCTTCTATAATACTATAAAGTACAACAAAATGAACCTTCTCCAGAATAGCAAGAGCAAAAGCTCTGTGTTATGAGAAAATGCACATTACATTCACACTTTCTATACATTGATTTCATAAAACTAAGAGGTCACCTTACCACTACAAGCATTCCACAAATAAACACAGTTTTCCTACCCAACAGCCAATACATTATGTAGCAACCAATCCACTAGCATTAGCGGAAATCGTCTTGCAAGGCCGGTGCATCCAAAATCTAAACAAAGGAAACGGAAAAATTTTAAAAAAGAGGAATGCAAGTGAGAAAAGGATTTAAAAGTAATCAATTGTAAGTTTGTAACCACTAGTAATTAGTAAATTATTTCTTGTCCCAAGCATCAAGGAATACTTATCTACAAAAAAGCAAGAATAATTTTTCCTCTGTCCTTACCTTTGCCTTTTCAAGACTCGATAGTCAAAGAAGAGTTAAAACGAATGATGATTCATTGCATAAACTTACATTCATTAATCTATTACAGCACCATTCATGACCCCTTGATATCATTCTACTCTTATCTAAGATACGGTGTTTACTTTCTCAGATATAAATTCTAGACCAACTACTATAAACTGAAAACTGTATATGCGTCAGGCACCGGTAATTATCATAAGCCTGTCAATCCTCGATCCATCTTGAGCACTATTTCTAAACAAATGCAAGAGAAGAAAATTGTCTTGTGAGAATGTGACTTGATCACTCAGGCACCGGTACTACACCACAAAATTCATAAGCTAAATCACCAATCACAGCAACAATTTCTCAACAATGTCGAAACCAATAAAGCTCATACCCAACATGAAATCATCTTGCAAATCCAAAACCTGAAAAATCAAACGCACCACAAAATCCATAACCCTGAAAAGAACCAAATCAGATGCAAAATCCAAAAAATCCCAAATTTTCAAACTCAGAAAACTCAAAGCTTTACCTTATATGGCGACTTGGGGACCACGTCATCGTCGAACCCAAACGACAGCAGTGAGGAGCACTAAGGAGATGACGAGGTTCGGCGAGGACTGATATCGGGCATCGAGAAAGGAAAAGAAGAAAGTTTGTGTTGTGACAATTCTGAGACTAGTTTCAAGCGTCAATGGTGGAGACTAGGAGTTGGGTTGGAAAACTGGATTTTGGTCGGAGAAGTCGAGACGAGAACTTTGGTTTTGCCGTTGAGAGAGTGAGACTGAAGAGTCGGGTTCAAGGCACAGAGCTATTTGACCCGCGATTGTTATTGGAAGCAACGATCTGAGCCATTCCTTTTCATTTAAGCCAATCAACGGCTGAGCCGTTCGTCCGCAGTTTTTTTTTTTTTTTTTTGGATAGATGGGGACCCAAAGGGCCTAAAGGGAAAACAAGAAACAAAAACACACAATCAGCCAATGGCTGTTGCAACTTTCCTATATCAAAGGACTTCACACAAGTCATCTAACACAAGGTTAGTAACCAGTGGAGGAGGTTGCTCAAAGTAGATGGCACCAATCTCAGCAGATAGATTGCATCTTGAAAGGCCATCCGCAACCGTATTAACTTCTCGAAACACGTGGCTTATCACACACTCGTAGAAGCTACTTTGTAGATGTAGACAAAAGTTGATAACCGTCTTCAAAGGATGCAGATCATCAACTCCATTATTCACCAGACTAACCAACACTTCAGAATCACATTCTACGACCACTTTGTCCATCCCAAGATTAGCAGCCATTTGTAAACCCAGTAACATGCCCTATGTCTCGGCTTCCAAAACCTGACCTTGCCCAATATGAGCAGCAAATCCATGTATCCAGTTACCATGCTGATCTCTAAGAACCCCTCCAGCTCCTATAGCACCATCGACATTCAATTTGACCCATCCATTACCAGGTTTAAGCCACTTCAAAGCCACAGTAGTCTGGTCGGTCCTTGTATTCTTCTTTTCCTGAGCAAGATACCATTCAGTGGCAATTTCCATAATGACCTTAACTGGGTTAATAGGGAATTGAAATCCTTCTTCAAAAATATTTTTATTCCTCCATTTCCAAATATACCAACAAGTGAAGGTAAATAGGACATTCCAATTCATTCCGCCGTAAAACTTCATTGTGCAATAACCATTAGCAGCTAGCCATCCTGCCCAATCAATTTGCATAGCTCTTCTAATACTGTCAAAACAGTTGATCTCCAGCCAAATTTTGTTTACTCTAGGGCAATCTCTTAGCAAGTGCAATAAGGATTCAGAATGAGTATTACATGTAGGACAAGAATTATCACTTGTGAGCCTTCTTTTCATCCTTTCAGCATTAGTGAGGAGTTTACCTTGAATAATCAGCCACAAAAGTATTTTTAATTTTGGAGGCAGACACATTCTCCATAGGAATTTCCAAGCAAATTCATAGTTCTCATCAGCAAATAAGGATAAGCATGCAGATTTCACTGAGAAACGGCCATTAGAAGTTCCATTCCAGATAATTTTATCCTCTCCACCACCTACAGATCCCACAGGCATGCTTAAAATTCTGCTAATAGTATTCTCATCAAAGTGTTGCTCCAGAAAACTGACATTCCACCCTCCATTAGACCAACAATCCTTGAGAAAAATGTTGAGATCAATATTCTCAGTACGTGGTTCTTGCACAGTTGGGTAGGGGGCCATTTTGTAACCATCTGTCAGTCCAAAAATTAATGGCAGTGCCCTGCCCAATTCTCCAAATTATTCCTTTTTTTCAATAATTCAGCTCCAAAGAGAATACTTTTCCAAGTACTAGAGCAACGAGAAGGTCTCTCATAATTTTCTTCCAATAGCGTTCCATGTTTCAAGTATTTTTGCTGCAGCACCCTACTCCACAAGCCACTTTCACCTTGAATCAACCTCCAGCTTGCCTTGGCAAGCATTGCCTGATTCATATGGATAGAAGATTTAATGCCAAGACCACCAAGATCCTTTAGTTTGCAGATCATATCCCATCAGGCAAGATGGATCTTTTTCTTTCCATTGCAGTCACCCCACAGAAAATCCCTATTTAGTTTGTCCAATGAAGAACAAATAGAGATAGGCAACTTTGCAGTTTGCATTGCATAAATAGGTATAGAGGAAGTGACAGCTTGGATCAAAGTTAACCTTCCAGCAAGACTAAGGGTTTTGCATTTCTAGCCAGCTGGTCTACCTTGGACTTTATCGACAATACCTGCATATGTGTGTTTAGTAATCCTTGCATGAACAAGAGGCATACCAAGATACTTTCCCATGTCTTTTGTAAGAGTTGATCCACATAGCCTGCTAATATCTGCAGCTAAAGCATTACTCACATTAGGGGAGCAGAAAATCAGGGACTTATCAAAATTTACTGTTTGTCCAGATAAATTACAAAACACTTCCGAGCATTGCTTCAGAATCCTTGCTTGATGATCAGTGGCCTCAGCAAAGAGTATGAGGTCATCTGCAAAAAAGAGATGTGAAATGTGGGGACCAGATCCAGAAGCTTTGACTGGCTTCCATTCCCCAATTTCAATAGCACTATTAATGAGGGTGAAAGCTTTTCCATACAAAGAACAAACAAGTAAGGGGAGAGCGGATCACCCTGCCTCATACCTCTTCCAGCCTTAAAAGTAGTCGGAAGTTCTCCATTAACACACACTTGGAAGCTGGTGGAAGTAACACATTCCATGATAAGTTTCACCAAATGATAGGGGAACTGAGCCTCATGAAGGACATGTTCAATCTATCATAGGCCTTGGATAGGTCAATTTTCCAGCCAAAAAAAAAAAACCCTTCCTGCCCTTAGAGTTTTTGAACTTATGTAACACTTCTTGAGCTATAACAATATTGTCAGCAATATGTCTTCCAGGAACAAAGCTAACCTGGTTAGGACTTACAAGCTTTTGTAACATAGGTCTGATTCTAGACACCAAAATTTTTGAAACAACCTTATATAAAGTGTTGCATAAACTTATTGGTCTAAACAAAGACATTTCTCTAGGACTAGCTACTTTAGGGACAAGGGTAATTAAGGTATGGTTCAGACCAGGGGGAATCACTCTTGAAGCAAAGATTGACTGAATAAAATGACAAACTTCATTTTCACATAAATCCCAATGCTTTTGGTAAAAAATCGATGGGTAGCCATCACCTCCGGGAGCTTTAAGGCTACCAATACTAAACATAGCAGCTTTAATTTCAACATTTGAAATATCTCTCTGCATCCAAGAAATGTCCCTATTAGAAAGTTGAGGAAATAGGTAAGGAATGACAAACCTGGAATCCTTAGGCTCTTGAAGAGTAAAGAGAGCTTCAAAGAACTTCGTGGCAATATTTCTCATCATCACAGCTTCAGAACATAAGTTGCCTTGTTCATCTAGTAATCCTTCAATCTTGTTTCTTCTTCGTCTTACCAGAGTAGTACGATGAAAAAACTTAGACTTTTTATTACCCTCCTTCAACCATTTAACTCTTGCTTTCTGTTGCCAATACATAGCTTCTTGGTCCCTTAACAGCTCATAGTCCTTTATTAGCTCCTCTTCCAACTTGAAAAGGTATGGGTTGCTTCTGGTGTCCAGAGCCTTCTGAACTCCGCTAAGTCTAGCAAGTAATCTCCTCTTTCTTCTAAAGATGTTCCCAAAGACATTGTCATTCCAATCTTGTAAAGCGACCCCAAGAGACTGAATTTTCTCAATGATGTTCTCATCGTTAGACTCCCAAAAATTCTGCACAAAATCAGCATAATTGGCATGGTTAAACCACATAGCATGAAATCGAAATGGCTTATTTACCCCATGAGCATCACTGTTAGAATGAGATTGAACAAGAATTGGGCAGTGGTCCGATTTCAGCCTGGGAAGGTGGTGTATCAAAGCATCAGGAAATAACATTCTCCAATCTCCATTACAAAATCCCCTGTCTAATCTCTCTTTAACTCTTTTGTTAGTCCAAGTACAGGCAGTACCCATGTATCCATATCAATCATTGCAGCATCATGAACGCAGCTTCTTAATCCTCCAAATCTTCCCACTAAAGCGCCCCCATTCTTATCGTCACAACTCAGCAGTTCATTGAAGTCACCAATGACTAGCCACGGTAATTGCAGGTTACTGTTAATGTGACTAAGATATCTCCATAAGTTTTGTCTGACAGTAAAGCAGGGGTTAGCAGAAACAGCAGTGAGCAACCAATTTTGGTGGCTCAACCCAGTTATCTACAAATTCAATATCAATCTTGTTTTTGTCATAAAGAATCCAAATACCTCCAGAGAATCCAGCTGCCTCTACAACTTCAGCATCAGGAAACCCAAGTTTTCTTAAGAAATTTTTAACCTTAGAGAATTGTACTCTAGGTTCACAGATTATAAGAATATCTATCTTTTGCATTTGGATAAGGTCAGCAATAGCTGACTTGAACTTCTTCCCTCCATCACCACACACATTCCAAGAAATGATTTTAAACATTATAAACACAGTGGAGGGGGAAGGTTACCTTAACATGTCATAGAGACCTCCTCCCCACTAGGAGAGAGTTGACAACAGTAGTTGTCTCTTCATTACATATTGCAGCATTTTGCATTATAATTTGATCAACAAAGTCACTGACCTTATCAGGACGGGAGGATGAAACATTACATGCTGAATGTTTCAGCTTATCCTCATCAAGTGGGCAGTGACCAAAAGTTTCTTGTGTACTGGTCGAAGCAAAGAATCCAACATTACAAACACTTGATAACGGAGGCAGATCAGGCATATTAATCTTGAAATTATTATTCTCACAAGTCTGCTTTATGTCGCTACCTTTTTTCCTCTGGTAATAGACAGCGGCTTTTGAGATACAAGCAGCAGAATCTAAATTCTTCTTACTCCTATTAGCGACTTCTCGAATCGGTTTCCTATAAGCTCCAACATTATAATTTTGATTAGCTGCTCCCACCGCATCAGGATCATCTTGAAGCACATTGAATCTTGAACTTGAGTTTTGGTTTTTCTTCACAGTAGCAGGACCATTCTTTTTTCTACTTTTATATGTCATTAACATCCAAGGTCCCATATCATCAGACTTAACGGCACTACATTCGTCATTGACAACATCATCAGAGTCGTTAAAGTTCTTCTTCATGTCACTTACCATTTCGGTATCGGCATTAGGAACGAAATCGTCACCACCATGGTGAACTTCCCTTCCATCAGTAGGTTTTAGATTTGGAACTTGTGTCTCCATCTCTTGCAAAGGGATAACAGAAGGACATTTATCCTTGACATGACCATAGCAGCCACAGCCAAAGCAAATCATAGAGACACCCTCATAGACCACTCCAAAGGCCTCATATTCAACTTTAACAAAGGGTCTCAAGGGTTTATTCAGGTCTACCTCGACACAAACTCTAGCAAACTTACCCCCAGCCTGGGCTAAAGTCAGCTGATCCACCTTTACAACATTTCCCAGAATTTTGCCAATCCTAGCAACTGTATACTCTTTAAAGTACTTCACTGGTAATCCCAAGATTCTCACCCAAAGTGCCATGTGGTTAATTGTTTCTGTGAGGGGGTTGAAATCTGGTCTCCATCTTTGAATCACTAGTGTTTGCCCAGCCAAAATCCAAGGACCCCCACACAGAACATGGTTCATATCTTCCTCGAGATTGAATTTCACTATGAAATAATCATTAGGGATATCAATTAACTGCCACCCCCTCTCAGTTTCCATTTCCTCCTTAACCCATCTAGCATAAACTTGAAAGGGTTAGCAGAGTTAGGTTTTCCCATTAATTTTACTATAACTGCACATCTCCAATCATAATCTAGTTTATCATGAACCTTCCTTGAGAAAGAAACATTTGGCCCACGTTCACCCATTGAGTATTGACAATCATCATCCTCTAGAACAAAATTCTCTGTCATAACCTTATGAAATTGACTTACCGGGCTTTTCAATTTGTTCGCATAACTCACTCCTGAAACTGGAGCATGAGGGTCCGTGGTAATCGAAGTAGACTCCTCCATTCGAATTGCCTACAGATCTGCACAGAGTTCATCGCCAAGTCGAGTTCTTTTTTGCTGAGATTGTAAATTCGAGTCATCACCGCCACTCCCCGGTGGAAGGGCGGTGAAGGTGAAGACAAGATTCGCCACCAGGTCGCCGTAATCGGCCAAGCGGCCAGCAAATCAGTGATGGTAGAAACGGTCAGTTTAGAGAGAGTTTTTCGGGCGCGTGCGGCGCATTTTTACTACGGTATCTTAAAACATACTCGATCTTCGTCCGCAGTTTTATAATTTCACGGACGTCGTCTTTCGAATCCTTCTATATATGTATGTGTGTATATACGGTCCTTCTTGGCTAAAGACTTCCTTAGTTTTTCTTAGGTACGGATTTCCGGTTTTAACTCACTTTCCGATCACATTTTCACATGTTAACCGTTCAGTTTTTAGGTCCTAATGTATAGATCACCTCTGAAAATTTTCAGCCAATTTGGTGATCGTTAAGGTATCCAAAACTGCAATTTACCATTATAAATACGAACGGTTCCGGTTCAACAGATTCGGTCCGTTCGTGTAAATTGCAGTTTTGGATGTCTTAACAATCACCAAATTGGCTGAAATTTTGCATGGGGGATCTATACATTAGGCTCTAAAAACTGAACGGTTAAGATGTGAAAATATGATCGGAAAGTGGGTGAAAACACCAAATCCGCACCTAAGAAAAACAAAGGACATCCTTACCTGAGAAAAATCCTGTGTGTATATATATATATATATATATATATATATATATATACAACTTTGTTCAGGTGTGGATATCCGTACTTAAGCAAAAATGTACGGATTTTGTGTTTTTTCATACTTTTTGATCACACATTCCTATCTTAACCGTTCCGTTTTTAGGACCTAATGTATAGATCACCTCTGCATTAGGTCCAAGCTGAACGGTTAAGATGTGAAAATGTGATCGGAAAGTGGGTGAAAACCGGAAATCCGTACCTAAGAAAAACTTAGGACGTTCTTAGTGTAGCCGGACTGTGTAGATATATATACATATATATATATATATGTGTGTGTGTGTGTGTGTGTGTGACTGTGACATTGTGTGTGTGTGTGTGTGTGTGTGTGTGTGTGTGTGTGTGTGTGTGTGTATATGGAAGCTCTCATACTTTTATATAGAATATGTACATATATATTTTATAAATTATGACTACGGTTGACCAATTCGATTGGATTTGAAAATATGGTGAAATTGGTTAAATTTTTTACTACACTTATAATTTATTGTAATAATCTCATCTAACTGTCAGTTTTTCCATTTTCTTTTAATTGATAGTGGTTGTTTTTTAGAGTCTATAATATATAAAGGGCTAAATACATATTACTATCATGTGGTTTGGCTCCAAAATCAATTCAGTCACTGGACTTCTAATTTCATCAAAAACACCCATGCACTTTCGATTTTGGTCTAATAGGTAAATTTGTTAGTTTTCGGACAATTGAGTTATTTAACTTGTTAACGTGACTCATATATGGCCTATGTTTTTCTGATGTGATGTCTGCAGGTCACCTCTAGTCAATTTAAGAGTGAGTCATATTATTAAAAATAAATAGTTTTTCAACAAATAATTCAACTATAACTTGAACCCATAACAAAATATTAACGAATCGGACCTATTAGATTAAAATTGAAAGTGCATGGGTGTTTTTGATGAGATTAGAAGTCCAGGGACTGAATTGATTTTGGACATAAACCACAGGGTAGTAACCAGTATTTATCCCATATATAAATATAGGTTTATAACAGTAACTAAGTTTGACTTAGTTGATCGAATTCGAAACAAGAACCAAATTGGCTGGATTTTTTAGAACCACCATAAAACATTATAATTTTTCCATCGAGCGGTTCGTTTCTCCAAATTCATTTTCCACTTCATGGTTACTTTAGAATGAACCTCAGCAATTCAAATACAATGTATAAGTCAATACAACTTAGGAGGCAAATTGGTATAGGCCAACGTCTTTGTAATTAAAATTGAAATTTTTATCTTATGTCCACGCACATCCATCAATGGAATATTTACGGAAGTGTATGAAAAAATAAGCACGTTTCGCAGTTGTCACGCCATCGGTCAACCAAGAAGACATACAAGTGACGAAGGTTCACCAATTCGATCGAATTCGAAAAAAATGGTGAAATTGGCTAAATTTTTTACCACTCATAATTTATTGTAATAATCTCATCCAACGGTCGATTTTCTCATTTTTTTTGTAGAGGTTGCTCTT
Organism: Rosa persica; assembly: GCA_025331145.1. Taxonomy (NCBI): domain Eukaryota; kingdom Viridiplantae; phylum Streptophyta; class Magnoliopsida; order Rosales; family Rosaceae; genus Rosa; species Rosa persica. The sequence continues at coordinate 14,316,539 of WFKR01000005.1, forward strand.
TGGAGTGTATGATATATAAATATAGGTTTATAAAAAAATTAGAATCTTTAAAGATTTATTTGTAAATAAAGCCTCCAAGGCCCACTTTATACAAACGGGCTTGGATCCTTCGATTTACAATAAGGCCCAGCCCGACCCGTTATTATTTAAAAATATAGTAAGGCCTGGCCCAAGCCCGCTACCAATAGACCGGTCTCGGCTCGTTGATGAGACCTACTTTTGAAGGAGAATTATGGAATGCGCCTTGTGTAGGGTGCGCCTGCGATATTTAGCCAATATTTTCATTTTTTTGGATGGACGATATTTTTGTGACCTTTGAAGTATATTTCAAAGGACATTTTGGAAATTATCCGAAAATATCGAGAAATTGGTGATATTTTGCAAAATTTCTGGAACTTTCCGACTCTTCCCACTCTACCACCCTTTCTTACATTAGTCACATGTAAAGTCAACATCACGTGGCTGACATATAATTGGCCTAAAATTCCAATAAAAAAATCAACAAAGTCACCAAGGCTATGCTACATCTACTCTTTGAGAGCCTTGGCCAACTCTGCTACATCTATACTTGTGTTATCTTTGCAACATTCTAATATATATTCATTTTGCCTACGAATATGAAAACTTAGATACATATCCAATCAATAACTAACATAGAACAATCAATTACATTTTGAATTTTATTTACCAAATGTTTAAAAATTTTACAACAGCATTTCAATTTTTAACTTCTATAAATATGGTATAGGCCTAGCCTCCAATTGGGTTTCCAGCCATAAAAAAAAAAAATAAACATATGTTTATTTCAAAAATTTTAAGAGTTGTCGGAGATTCAACATTTACTGTTTCATCTATACTATTATTAAGAAAAGAGGCTTTGTTAGCCAAAATCTAAAATTTTGATAGAATTGACCCTAGAAAATTAATAAACTTTGAGAATTAATTAAATCACAAGGATAATTAAGACATTTACAAAATGTATTTTTATTAAAAAAAATAAAAAAAAAGTACCCACAACCCATTTTTTCTCTCCCATTTTATTTTCTTTGCAATAACCAACTCTTTTCTTTTTTATTTTTTGAAAAAATAATAATAATAATAATTTACACATACAGAGCATGTGTGGACAAATGCTAGTCTAAAATTAATACATCAAATCATTTCAATGGACTCCAAGTGGAAGAAAAAAGTGATCCAATTCAGATGGAATCTTTTAATTTTTTGACAAGACAACCAATGTTACAGGATGAGTCACAAGTGGGTGGTCTTTGAATTAGGTTTAGAAAATGAAAAATAGTATGTGGACAGGGGGATCATGAGGGACGAAGTTAGGTAGGAATGGAATTGAGGTTTATGAGTATACATGCATTTGGGGCAAAAGAAGAGGAAGATGACGATGAGTTTACCTTTCCTATTAATTATAATTTTTCATAAATAATTTTTTTATTGAGTTAACAGAGTTAACTTGCTGTTAGTTAATAGGACAAGTGTCGAGAAATAAGGCATGTGACAGAATTGGCACAGAAAAAGTCAGGACAGCTGATTTCATACCCCAACTTGGAGCCAAATTTTTAGGCAAAAGACAATTTAATTTGTCATCTCAATAAAAAAAAAATAAAACAAAAACAAAATAAATTAGAAATTTTATAGGAAATGAAATTATAAATAAATAAAAACCAGAATTCCACAACCCCTATTGTTTTGGTTTCATTTTTCAAATACTATTTATAATTTCTTTTACTATTTTAAATTGAAATAACAAATTTATCCTTGCACATGAGGGGTTTTTGTCAAAAATAGCATTTGGGCCAATATCAATTAGTTTTGCAAACCACAGAGATAAAATTAAATATTTTTAAATCAAAATGTTAATTTTGGGCATCACTCCAAAATCAAGGAACTATTTATAAATTTTATCCTTTTTTTATTTAGGTAGTTAGAATCGTATTAAAAAATTATAATAAACAATTTTTTTTGAATACTAATGTTTAGTTTTTGTGATAAGAAAAATAAGTAATTATTTTAATTTTAATAATGGAGATAGACTGTTCCAATTTATTATAAACTGGTTTTGTTGGTTGTTAACGTTAGGATCCGTGGGATCTCTAGTTAGCATAAAGAATGAGAGAGAGAGAGAGAGAGAGAGAGAGAGAGAGAGAGAGAGAACGACACAGGGGAAGTATGGTGGTTCGTTTCCCCGCCTTAGCTGGAAACTACATCCACTTGAATGTTGTAGTATGTGTGTTTGGGATTACAAAGTATGTAATAGAGTGTGTTGAGTTGTGGGAGGAGGCATTCCTTTTATAAGTGAAGGAATGCTCTTCCTTTACATGGTTTCCGATGTGGGACTCAAATATCACTATTCTAGTATAGAAAAGTTATATTGTGGAGGCAACTTAGCAAGGCTGGAAAGGTGGATTCCCGGTGACGTATTTGCTACTTCCGGATACCGTAGCGTAGCTTGAACATAGGACTACAAGATGCAAGTAGCGGTTAGATCCCACGAGGGAGTTGTTTATGCTTGGTGAGGTAGCAAACTAGCCTTGCTAGTAGAGGTAGCAAACTAGCCTTGCTAGTAGAGGTATTTACAAGTCCCTGAGTAAGAGGAGCTTCTTGGTTGGGGAGTTATAATCATGAAGTCATCAAGCATAAACAATGTCCGAGAGGCGCCTAGCCCTACAAGTCCCTGAACTCCTTAAGCAAGAAGAGACTTTTTTAATCTACACAATGAGAAAAAAAACGTGCATATATAGAATGCTTATTGTATTGGTTACCATTCGTGTTAATGGAATGCGAAAAGAATTCGATTTGTAGCGAACAACAAATAGTAGAAGAATTCAATATTCCATTAATTTGTATGAACTTGTAAAATATTGGTAGTTGTATATGTGGATCTTATGGTCATATAACACGCACAATAGATAATGGCAAGTATAATGGATGTCCATATAAAATTATGGGAGTAGTCCCAGTGACATCGTATGAAGGGTTTGTGAACTTGGGGCTTAAGTAAAGCATGTTGGACATGATCGAGCAAGTTGGGTGTAGTTAAGCGTGTAGGCGCTGTGCGAGCATGCGGGGCGTGGCCTAAGCGTAAGTCATGGCCATGCTCGATACCCAAGCAAGTCGTAAGAGCAAGTTGGGTGTAGTTGAGCGTGTAGGCGCTGTGCGAGCATGCGGGGCATGGCCCAAGCGCAAGTCGTGGCCATGCTCGATACCCAAGCAAGTCGTAACCCGAGCAAGTCGTTTATCTGAACATGTTTAAGTAAGTCGTAAGTGTCACGAGCTTCTAGATGAGTGTCACATGAAAGTGAATCTAAGCATGTATGTGTGTAGCATGTACTTGTAGTAAAGTTGCTAATAACATTTTGTAGGCATGCGGGTCATGGAGACATGTATAGTCATGGTAAAGGCTCTAATTGCAAGAGCGTAAGAGATAAGACATAGTTATTTATCTTATGCCGATTTGGAGGCTAGCAGAGTTGGTCGAGCGTGACGGTCCATTGCTCCGACGAAGTTCCTTAATAGAAACCTCGTTAATTGATGCGGTACTAAGTGACGGCGTCCTCTTAACAAAAGGTAAATGATTAGCATTTTATCCATATTTATAAACCGACTAAGCAACAAAATGGAATATTTGTTTGCACTTGGGCGGGGAAAAACATGAGAAAATGTTGTATTTCAGGAGTGTGATTAATTTGATCATATAAAAAGGGAAATGATCATATATAAAAAGGGGTATAATGTAATTGTACGAATATAGTAGCACAATGTATGAAATGTCATGTTTTGTGTTTCAACGGACAATTTCAAGTGAGAGTGGTTGTGGTAACCGACAAGTGCATGTGAATATATGCATGATATAATATTGTAAAGGTGTGTCTCTACAAGATTATATAAGCTAGTCATTATGCATGGCCAAGTAGCTGCCGACATGCAAATAGGTATGGATGATTACGTGCTATATATGAAGCTGCACTGAGCTAGACATGGTATTGAATATATATGGTATGTCAGTGAGTTACCCACTTGTGCTTAGTACGTAGTATTTGTGTCCGTGGGCACATGGAACAAGAGATTAAGAGTATGCACAACAGCAATCGATTACTTATGCTTTTTGTGAATGACACGTGCAGAGACATGGATAAATGTCCAAAGGCATGGTGAGTGTCCATCTCTGATAGAGCCTGGACATAGGTACATGTATGTACATGCTATATAGGCATGGTGACACTCCAATTATGGCATTCAAATAAGACTGAATGCATGGGTCCTATCAGGTTATCACGTAGGCACGTGTATGTACACATATATAACCGACCGGAGACATGCATGAATGGCAGACCGCGTTGCAGATATGCATAATTTAGTATAAGGACTTAGCTTTTCTGCTGCGACACCGCATAGCAGGTCCGGCTAAAAAAAAAAGCTTGTTGTTATGAGTCGAGTATCAGAGATGGCACTATTGGGTGCCTGAACGGGTCACCGAGAGGGTGGGTCATGAGATGGTTGGAGCTGATTGTGCTTATTAGCGGATCAGTGTGCTGGTTTGTGCTGGTGCTAGCGGAGAGTGGCCGGTGGAGGAAGCTTTGGCTAGCCGTGCAGGCCAGCGGAGGAAGCTGTGGAGGTTGCCGCTGCTGGTGCCTAGCGGAGGAAGCGGTTACCGCTGCTGTTTCTTAGCGGTTGAAGCTCGGCGGCGAGGTTCAGCTGTGAATTGGGGATGGTCACCAGAAAGGTTCTTGGCTAGAGGTGATCGCTGCTGAATCTAGAGGTGCTGTGCTTGTAGTTGGGCTGTGCCGCTGACAGAAGCCCGGCAGTGCCGCTGACGGAAGCTCCGTAGTGCCGCTGACGGAAGCTTGGCGGAGGAGTTGTTCAACGGAACTTGGCGGTGTAGCCTAGCGGTGGCCTGCCGGCGGAGGTGGCTAGTGGTGGTCCTGGAACCCAGCGAAGGCCGGCGAAGCGGAGCTTAGTCTAGCGGTTTCTTCTTGAGGCGTTGTGGCTTGTCTGGCGGAGCCCCTTGTCCATCGGAGCGGAGTTCTTGGACAGCTGGGTTCCTGGCCGGCGGAGAGGTTTTGCTCAGCGGAGACATTTAGCTCGTCGTTGGTCGTTACTGAGAGAGTTGATGGTGGCGGAGAGCTGTTGGTCGTCTTCCTCATGTTTTGTTGTTGGGTGCCCATAGGTTGACCAGCGGAGAAGCAGTGGTGATGCTCAGCGGAGGAACTCGTTGATGGAGCTTTGGTCAACGGTAGTCGAGTTTGGCGGAGGGAAGTTCGATGTCAGCCTAACGGGTTCGCCGATGAAGCGTGGCGGAGGGAAACTCGTGGTGCTTTGACCGGCGGTAGCGGCTGGCGGAGGCTTTGGCAAGTGATATTTGGAGCTCGCGGTGCTCTGGCCGGCGGTAGCAACTGGCGGAGGCCTTGGCTAGCGGTGGTGTTTGGCCAGCGGAGCTCTAAGTCAGAGGTGGTTTGAGCTAGAGGAGCTGCTGAAGGATGGTCAGCGGAGCCGCGAAGGATGGTCAGCGGTGCACTGCCGCTGAAGGATGGTCAGCGGTGCGGTGCCGCTGATGTATGGCCCACAGTTTTGCTTCCTCTTTATTCAGCAACCTGTCGTACCGAGGTGGAGGAGAAAATGACACTTGATGACCGGCTTGGACTTTGGCGGAGCGGAAGGCGCTTGGCGTAGTGTGGTTGCCTCTTGGAACTCAGCCTAGCGGTTGCCGTTGATGGTGATTTATTGAAGAAACTTGGCGGTGTTGGATTACCGCTAATGAAGCTTAGCGGAGGAAGTCGCCGCTGATGGAGCTTGGCGGAGGGGGCTTAGTGACTGGCTCTCAGTGGAGTATGGCCGAATGGAGTCCACTGGTGCTGTTGGCACGTTGTATGGCTAGCGGAGGATAGCTAACGGAAGCAGCTTTGATCAGCGGTGGCTCCTAGCGGAGATCTGTCCAGCCGGACATGTATCGCTGATGCTGATGATTTGAAGAATGGTCATGTGTGCCCAGAGAAGTTTTCTAGGTGTCCAGAGTGCATCAGCAAAAATCGATTTTGCTTTTTTGGGTGACCATTGTTTGACCGCTGTTGACCAACCTTGTCAGCGTTGGCTAGTTCTACGGAGTTGACCAGAGTTGGTTGGGGTTGACCGGAGTTTTTCCGCATTGACCTAGCGTTGACTTGGCCTATGGTACAAGTTGTCGCTAAGAATATATTAAGATGACTTAACTCAATGGTAAGTGACGAAGCCTTTGTGTTGGTTTCCCACAGATGGTGCAAATGTTAACGTTAGGGATCTGTGGGATCTCTAGTTAGCATAAAGAATGTGAGAGAGAGAGAGAACGACACAAGGGAAGTATAGTGGTTCGTTTCCCGCCTTAGTGGGAAACTACATCCACTTGAATGTTGTAGTATGTGTGTTTGGGATTATAAAGTATGTAATGGAGTGTTGAGTTATGGGAGGAGACAGTCCTTTTATAGGTGAAGGAATGCTCTTCCTTTACATGGTTTCTGATGTGGGATTCAAATATCATTATTCTAGTATAGAAAAGCTATAATGTGGAGGCAACTTAGCAAGGCAGGAAATGTGGCTTCCCGGTGACGTATTTGCTACTTTCGGATACCGTAGCGTAGCTTGAACATAGGGCTACAAGATGCAAGTAGAGGTTGGATCCCACGAGGGAGTTGTTTATGCTTGGTGAGGTAGCAAACTAGCCTTGCTAGTAGAGGTATCTACATTGGTTCTTGTTCTTGTTTTCGATGACATTAGTGACCTCAAAATGAATTGGAAAGAAAAAGAAAATTAAAAATTAAATTAATTTTGAAAATGAACATAAAATATCTCAACCATTGCATCCAACGATCAGTTTTCCTCAAGTCTTATGTCTTGAAGGGGTTGTCCTTAGAGGAATGTAATTAATTTCACTCCCCTAATTACATTCTGCACTCCTTCTGATTATTTTAATATTATCTATACACTACATCTCTTTGTTGTTCCACAATTGCCCCTTAAATCTTCTAAAATTTGCGGTTCTTTCTCTCTGCATTTCTTTATATTTTGAACCTGATTTGTGAGATTCTCAGGTTTTCTTTCTTCAATAGATCCAAGTTGAGGGACTCTCAAGGGAAGAAAAATTGAAAAGGAAATATCAAGAGAGTAGATTTCGATTATTAGAGAGATTTGATATTGGATATGAATATATGATATCAACAGCCTATTCTTCAAGACCAAAAGCAGTTGATCAAATTAAGTAAAACTTGCCAGATTCATTGCCTAATGAATACACTGAACAAGGATCACAAACACCCAATCTTTTTTCATGGTCAGATTATTTCCAATATTCGAGTCATCAATCTCCAAAATTTGCTGTTTTCTTTATGGGTTCTGCACTTTTACTCTTTATATTTGGGTTTTAATTCAAAACAAAAAACCCAGTTTATTTAGAGGCAAATCGTGATTTGAGAGCAAGTGGGAGAAAGGTTTTTGGGTTTGTTCAATCATTAGACAAGTGAATATTCATAAAGATTGATAACAAAGAAAAAATTGGTTGATCTTTAGGTTGCTTGTCATCAATTTTCCAAACAGGATCGGTCAACTTTTCCTTTAGGTTGCTTGTCATCTTTCTTTGTTTCTAACAGCATCAGCATCAGCATCAGTCTTCCAAATGAATCCAAAAATAGGATTATAATGAAGAAGAAGAAGAAGAGCAGAGATCATGGTTAAAGAAGAGAGAGAGAGAGAGATAAGAGGATCAGAAGTAAGTGGAAGACATAATAATCATGACAAGGGTAGTATAGGAAAGTCATGCTATCAGAATATAAGAAAATATTAAAATAAGAAGAGGGAGTGCAAATTTCACTCCCTTTAATAAATAGTGTTATAAATGGACAAGGGTAGATTTTTTTACGATAAACATAAAACATTTTAATCATCTAATCCAAAGGTCAGTTTGTCAAATTCAATTTCCTCCTCTTTATCATTTTAAAAAGCTCACAATCCTCACATACATCACTATATAAGCAATTTACAAGTTATACAACACTAGTAGGCACATAGGTATTTCTAGCAATTTGCAAAACGAAAATTGAAGAAAAATAGATTTGACATTACCCATGTATTTAACATGTATTAATAGGTACTTTATAAAAAAATTGACTCGGTCGGCCTTTGTTTTTATATTGGTTGTTAGCTAAATAGTCACCCTCAAATATAAGGGGTAAAAGTAATAGTATAGGGATTTAAGAAAGGTTGTCGAACCTACGAGAATTTGATTCCTTTCACTAACTAGGGTGTGAACCTAAGGAGAGCTAGAATATGCAAATGAACAATCACAAACCTAAATTCACAAGGAAATTTAGGCTCATGGTGAGTGTGTGCATTATGGTGGTAGTGAAATTGTTTGTTGGATAGAGTGGTGAACCAAATTAAAATGAATGCTCAAATGTAAACTAAACTACTCTTAAACTAAACAAATAATATAACGGATGAAGTTAGGGTTGGATTGTCTACCACTAACCTCCCTTGCAAGTATTGATGGATTTCTATATGAATGATGTTAAATTAATTAACCAATTTCTCTCCTTGCATCCCTCTCTGGTATGACAAGGGACATGCTCATTTTGTGATATCAAGCAACCCCTCTCAGGTGTAGTACCTAACTACTTAAGTCATGCATTTCAATCCGGTTTGGTATCTAGTGCATTACCCTAAGTGCATAAAGTTTGGAGATGAAGAAATCATGCAAACCAACCAAGCTTATCTCTAAGTGATTGTAATTCACAACCCCTACATGCACACCTAGTGTGCTTTCATGCTTTAACATTCAAAGTTTACCAATCTCTAAACATTATATCATGATATGGCAAACACACATACTCAAAGTGGTAAGGTCTAAGCATATGTATTCAACTCTTGAACTAGCATGTAGGCATATTAAAGAAAATTGCATCACATCATATTATAGCATTAATCCATACAAGATTGGCTAGGGCTGAAACAAAGTAACTACTCACTCATATTTATACAAATTATCACCAAATCTAAAATATATCAAGAAAAATTAAGGAGTTTAAAGAAAGAGTGAACTAGCTAAAGCTTGGAAAATTGATGGTTAGCTCCTCCTTGTCCTCCTTGATTACTCCTTGGATCGTTCTTGATGGTGGAATGGATGGATGATAGACTTCTTGTTTATGGTGGGTGAATGGAATGGTGATGAAGATATGATGCTTTTTTGGCTAATTTTGAGTGATAGTGATGGAGTTTATGGTGGTGGTGATAGAGTTTATGGTGGTGGAAGATGGTAGTTGTGGTGGTGGAGATGGAGGAGATGGAGTAGTAAGGGGATATTATAGGTTTGGATTTTGAGAGGCGGAGATGGAGGTTTTGTTGTGGACATAAAGAGAAAAAAGATGTAATGGGGTGGAATGGATGGTGTCTTAAGAGTGTAATGAATGATGCTTATATAGAGAAGAGAGAGAGAAGTAAAATGATGAATGGAAGCAAAAGGGAGCAGCTCAAGCATTGAAGAAACATGGAGGTGGAGTATGAAAGTGGTAATAGATCCTAAAATTAAGGGAAAGAGTTGTGGAGAAATTGAGAAAAAAAAGGAAATAATGATGAGTTATAAGAGTGTAGAGTAGAAAAATATGCCTTAGGAGAAGAGAGGAGCAGCTGCTCTCTTTATTATGCATGGGAAAACATGAAAATGAAGTGTTGGAGTGGTTTTTGATCATCAAAGTCAAGATGACAGTTTTCTTCTCATTCTTCCTTCAATTAAATCTCCACCAAGATTTCAGATTTTGTCTTTGACTTCTCCATATGAAATGTTCATTGATAAGTGTAGATTATTCTGGTAAAATTTCAGAATTTATGGCAACATGGTTTTGCTGAAATTGCTACAGGAATCCGTACATGTCCTCCTTTGCAGCTTTTTTCTGTCTTTTAGGCAGAAACTTAGACTGATTTTTTGAAGGCTTTGCACTCCGAAATCACTCTTAAACTATTCATAAGGAATCGAAATAAATATGATCACGACCTTGGAGTTTGCTTCTTGTTCAATCCTAAGGGAGAAGTTCTAAGGCTCCCTAGGAATGAAGTTACCAAGTATGTTAAGTTCATCCTTAGAATGTATAGAATGGATATGAAAATTTTCAGCTCATTTGGAGTTCGTTTGGTTAGGCTTCCGACCCTCCTTCCTTGTCTGGCTCTGTTTTTCCTAGCCGGAGTAGGAAATGTGCTAAAGTTGAATTTTCATTTCCATGCTTCTCCATCATTTCTTATTATGATAAAGAAAACATAATAAATAATTATATAAATAAACAAACAGCTTAAGCTAAAGAATAAGATTAGGAAAATAATGGAATTGGATTAATCAACATTAAATTGGACTTTAGAACAAGTAATTTCCATATTTTAGGGCAACAAATATGTATATGAATTATGATCTAACATTGGTTAAAAGGGCCAACCCAATACACGCTCATACTTCCCTAAAAGGGAGCTGAATCACAAGGAGATAAACGTCTAGAAGTTTTTACATACGTTGATACACCTCATCCCCATGAGAGTATGAGCGTTGACGGATTAAGAAAAGTTTTGAGGGCGTGGTTACAAGCATTTTACTTTTATGAGTATTTAGAGTTTATGGTTGAGTACGTGGATTGAGGCTGAAACGATGACTAAAACATGTAAGTTTTTATCATAGCCATATTTCCCAGCCTTATTCACATCCAACGGTCGAATTTGAGAAATTCTATTTCCTCCACCTTGTTCATTTTGAAAGGTATACTTTTCCTTACAACCAATAAACATGCTAAACAACATTAGTATGCATACTAGAATTTTGTATGTTCAAAATAGCTAGAATTTATCTTTTGTTTTTATTCTATTCAAATATAAAACTACAGATTTATTCTATATCACTTCGATTTGGATTGAAAAAACAAAGAAGAGATAAGTAAAATCAAATAGGCTTCTTCACAATATACACATCATGACCAGTATAAGTAATTCCTGAAATCCGAAAAAAGAAACAAACAAATTTTTTTTGATCATACACAATTACATAATATAATTTTCAACAACAATCTATTTCTTTTTAGAGTTTTATTGGAAATTGGAAATCGATATATTTGACATTTCTATGTATTTAACGTGTATTAATAAGTATCGTATAAAAAAAATCAACCTGATCAGCCTTCGTTTTCATATTGGTCAAAGGAGTCAACTCACTATGCGCTAATGCTCCCTTAAGGGGAGCCAAATCGTGGAGACTTACACGTCCTAAGTTTTTTACATAGTTTATATGCCTCATTCCCATGAGAATGTGAGTGCTGACAGATCTAGAAAAAAAGTTGCGAGGGAGCGGATATAGGTGTTCATTTGATGGGTATTTAGAGTTTATGGTTGACCACGTGGATTGAGACCGAAATGATCACGAAAACATGTAAATTTTCTATTGTAACCATATTTCCCCGCCTTGATCACATCCAATGGTCGAATTGGCCGAATTCTATTTCCTCCATCTTGTTCGTTTTGAAAAGGTATACATTTCCTTACAACCAATAAACACGCTAGACAACATTAGTAGACATATAAGAATTTTGTGTGTTTCCAATAACTAAAATTGAAAATCAATATATTTTGACATTCTCCATGTATTTAATGTGTATCAGTAGGTACCCTATAAAAAATTAACTTTATCGGCCTTCGTTTTCATATTGTCAAAGCGGTCAACTCACCATGCGCTTATGCTCCCTTAGGGGGAGCTGAATTGTGGGGACATAAATGTCCCAAATTTTTTACATGGGTTTATGCGCCTTGTCCTCATGAGAGTGTGAGTGCTAACAGATCCATAAAAGAAGTTGGGAGGGAGAAATTACGGGTGTTTTAGTGTGATGGGTATTTAGAGTTTATGGTTCACCACGTGGATAGAGACCGAAATGATGATGAAAACATGTAAATTTTCTACCATAGCCATATTTCCCCGCCTTGATCATATCTGACGGTTGAATTTATCGAATTCTACTTCTCCACCTAGTTCGTTTTGGAAGGTATATTTTCCCCACAGCCAGTAAACATACCAAACAACATTAGTAGGCATATAAACATTATATGTGATCCAAAAATTATTGAAATCAATAAATTTAACATCAGTAAATACATAGATAATGTCAAATGTATCGATTACTTAGTAAAATTAAAATGCTACATATTTTAATTAAAAATATATTTTTTTATCTAAAAGTTTGTCTCTAGTATTAAAATTAAAAGCTTACTTTTTTTTTTAGGGAAACGGAGTCAGGCTCCATATAATATTTCAACGATGTCACTGCGTCAATCTAGAGGGATTTGAAAAACCCTCATAATACAAATCGAAGATCAGATCTGCACAAAGCAGAATACAAGCTGCCGAAAGCAGCCAAATTATTACTAATCAACAAAATTAAAACCTAAAGGAACTGCAGAGAAAAAAAAAAACAAAAAAATAAATCCCTAACCCCACCATATCCCGAAGATGGAACCACTGTCTTGAGCATCTTGACGCCTAAGATCTATATGGTGTACGTCACGACAAATCAACACAGTCACACGGTAACCTCCAAAAGACAAAAATAGGGTTAGACTACCTAAAAAACTACCTCCCCAAAAGACCAGGCCAACCCAAACTACGTGAAAAGAAAGAGGAGAACTGGACCCAAAACTAGACCCAGTTCACTAGGCTGCACAACACAACCCAGCAAGGCAGAGGCCCACTGACAAAATCCAACTTTCTAACATCGCCCAGGCCAGCTCAGCCTTCCCGAAAGGCAGCCCCACCCCTCACCACTCCCGCGGCCTCCATCGCTCCTCCACCATTGCTGGGTCCTCCTTGAGTCTAACCCAAGAGCAAAGAGCAATCAACGGAGGCACCCGTTCCGCCTAAGATCCTAGACCCCGACCTCTGACCTGAAATCAACAGGTGGTGTCGAGCCTCCGCCGTAAATCAATAAACCTCCGAGAACAAGCCCCGCACCACCACGGATCCGAGAAGAATATCGAACCCGAAGCCTTAATCCAGCACCCTCACCGCCACAACTTTGAGCCGCAGCGATCGGAGCCCGTCACCACTGGATCAAAACACACCACACCCTCGAAAGCTTTAGCTGAAAGCTGCTGCGAATCGGAGCCGCACCGCCTCGAAATGGGCCTTCGAAATAATCCCCAAAATTCTACGTGGCCGAGAAAGGACCTCTTTGAGGACCTTCAGTGAGCTTTTCAGAAAAGTCCGTAGGCGGAGGCTGGTGACAGGAATCCTGGCGACCGATGATCGGATTTCGGCGAAAGTTGGCTGGAATCCTGTGACAGATAACCGGGCTCCGGCAAAGTCTTCTATGGTTTCTCTCTCTCTCTCTAAATAACAAATGGGTGAGGATAAAATATTCTTAAAAAACACACACAAAAAAAACTTAATGAGGTATTAAGGTATCCTGAAAACTTAATGAGGTATTAAGGAAGACTTCTTTAAAGTGTTTTGAGTAAGAAGGAATTAAAAAAAACTTAATAGGTAAGTGGGAAAAAAAAACCCTGAAAATGGGGTAAATGGACAAAAACCCTTTTATGTTTTTAATACGATACACTTTTTTTTTTTAGAGAAATGGAATATATTCCTGTGATCGAAAAGATCATAATGACCGTATAAGGTCAATTTAGGGGATCCGAAGATCACCCATTAAATTCACTGCTCAACTGACTGCACCAGCAGTCAGACTAAGACCCGAAAGGGAATCACTACTAGAAAACCCCTCATCACACACGGATGAGAATTCTTGTGAAATCATAGTATTCCATAAGGAAATCCATGTAAATACGTCAATACACACGGTACAACGATGGATTAAAAATCCGTACGTATTACTGGCGTTGCTAATACTACTTACATACGGATTTTTGTTGTCCGTGTGAATGCATTTGGTGGGTCCCCTTAAATCACAAATATTCCTCCTACGTCCAATCACCCAAAAAATCTGTGTGAACATATTTATACAGTTTTTTTATTGAATGATTTAAATATGTACATATTTTATTTGATATTTTTTATTTCTTTTTTCTTTTTTTGCTTCACAATAGAAACTCATTGAAGTTTGAACTCAATTGATATACACATACGAACTCGATTGATAAACACATAAGAACGACACTTCTACATAATCGATGAGTCAAAACATCTTGCAATTTTACTAAAAGCTGCACTTATGTTAATTACGAACACCCTCCTCATCCTCTTCTTCATCATCACCATTAAGGGCAGTAACTGCAAGATAGAGAAAAGCATTAGCATATCAATATGTAGTATATATATTACCTGAATTATTTCATGGAGGGAAGTACAAAAACCAATGATATAGATGATACAGCAATAGAGACGGATAACAAGCATTCAAGTGAACAATCTGCAATGAAAATGCTTCAAACCATTTCAATTCAAGCTCTTTGTCTTACATTTTTTATAGCCTTCTGGAGCTCCTTTTGCTCGACTTCAACCTCCACCAACCTCGGTTTTTTTTAGGGGCTTGTACTTGCCATAACGGTGCTTCCACTCGATCTGTTCCTTGCGCTTCCAATCGATATTCCGACTCACTTTTCAACAAAAAAGACATTTTCTTTGACACAAATTGAAGCAGGTAACAAAACCCAGCAGAGCAAAAACCATAAATCTGCAAAAGGAATCCAAGAAAACTAAAATCAATACCCACTCATATCTAAAACCTAGAAATCAATACTGGAAATCAAAAAGGTGCGAGAACTAACCTCAGCAATCAACTGCTTGGCCATCTGAGAAATGAAACGATTGACTGCAAACGAGGGTTTCCCCTGAAGGGTTCGGTGATTATGTTGAAGGAGGTTTGTTGCCGGCGAACTAGTTTATAAACTTAATAACGTAGCCCTAGCTGTTCCTGTGACAAAGAGAGAAGTTAGAAGATGATGAAGAGATCTGAGAGAGAGATCTCAGATCTGTGAGACAGAGAGAAAGTATGCCAATGAGATAATGAAGAATAAGTAAAATTTGAAAAGTAATTGAAAAAAATTCACACAGATTTTGCGTGCAACAAAAAATTCACACGGATATCTATGTAAAATTAAATATTTGTGGGGAACAATATACCAAAAATAAATACGTTTATTAATTTATATTTAGTTAATTTATTTTTGTTTTATTTTGAAATACAATTCACACTGATTTTTGCCTGTGTGAACTCTAATTCATACAAAAAATTAATTAACTTATTTTTGTTTTATTTTAAAATACAATTTACACGGATTTTTGTTCGTGTGAACTCTAATTCATACAAAAAATTAATTAACTTATTTTTATTTTATTTTAAAATACAATTTACACGGATTTTGGTTCGTGTGAACTTTAATTCATATAGAAATCCGTGTGTATTTTTGCGGCCCCCACTTTTAGAATATATTTCACACGGATGGCTGTGTGAATATAATTTTCACACGAACATCTGTGTGTATTACAGTGTTTTTCACACAGACTTCTCTCCATGTGAATATACGTGTGAGTGTCATCTGTGTGCATTAGGGGGTTTTTCTAGTAGTCAATGCAAAAATTAAAATCCAAGAAGGAAAATGCAAAACTAAAAACCAAAAAGAAAATGCCAAACCTAACAACTAAATTTATTCTAACATAACCCTAGTTCTCCATATCTGCCTTGATTAGCTTAGGGCCTAAGACAATCTTGGTGTACCCTTCCACCCGTCAATGCAGTGAACAACCTCGATATAGAGTCATGTTGAGCCCAGCCCGCAGCAAGCCTATCAAAAGGCATGGCCCAACTTTTGCCCAAATCAGAAAGAGGAGGGAAAGTGGGCTTAAGTCCAAAAGCCTAACCCAACTCCCACTACCCTCACTCTGAAGATTGGACCGGAGAGCACCGGAAACCTAGTAGGCTTGCCAGAGCCGCTACTATCTCGACACAACCAGCCAATGCCATTAATTCCAGCACTTCCGGCAGTCGGCCTCGCCTTCAGCCATTGGAAGAATTTGACGGAGGTTGGTTTGGGTGCTCACCAAACCTCACCGGCAATCAAGACAGCCTCCAAGCCTCGATCCGACTTCACTCCCAATTCCACTACACGATCCGATCACCACCGCCAACCTACGTTTGCGGCGACTGAATGCACACCAATCCAGAACTCGACATTGACACGAATCAGACCACCGAGCGTCAAAGCTCTGCCTCGAATCCGCGACCTTGGCCTCTCCACCGCAATTCAATGGGAGAAGTCTTCCTCGCCTGCTATACCGAATCGAGAAAGCAACGCTGGAGTGTCAAAGACAAATGGAGGAAGCAGCCGCCCTGCTTCACGAAACTAGGTTTTCGGAATACAGCTCCGCGGAAAGTGGAGCACTTATGCTATTATCTACTTTCTTAGAGTGTTTTGGATAAGGGGGAATTAAAATAAATAAATAAATAAATAAATAAAGAGTTTTAATACGATGCACTTTGTGACCTATTTTGTGTTTTGTATTTTTGTATGGTTGAACTGAATAGGTTTTTGTTAATTTGCAAGAACACGACTTTCCGATTCCAAAATCTATAGTATGTTCTGTATTCTGCAATGATTTCTCTGAATTTGGTTCTGAATTTTATGGATTCCTGGTTTCCAAATATGGTTTCTTGGTCTTGGTGATTGTTATTATCTGTCTGTGTTTAAAGCCAACTTTGACTCAATACTACATAGAGCTACATCAAATCCAAAACGGAGAAGAAATTCACTGATGCTTTGTGATTTGGTGAATTTGAAGTTTGCTACTTTGACTGAAGATTTCTATTGTATTGAGCTTCTTTCGATTTTTACTGGTTATTATTAAGATGTGAACGTTGTTATTCTTCAAGATTTCTTTTGAGAATTGGTCCAAGCTATGAAAATTTTGGATTTTGTGATTTCTATCCTGATAATTATCTGTCATTCTTAATGTTGTGGGGTTTCTTGAATCAGGGGTGTGATGCATCCTTTCTCTTGGATGACAGCAATGGGGATAAAAACCATTCTATAGAGAAGCAGGCTACACCAAATAGGACCATGAAGGGATTCAATAAAATTGATCAGATCAAGGAGGAGCTCGAAAATGTTTGTCCGGGGGTGGTCTTGTGCCGGTGTACCTGCTCTTGCAGCCAGAGGTAGCATTATTCTGGTGTATTAATGAGTTTTTCTCTTCCTTCTCGTAGTTCCTTAGGATTTTCCTTTTACATCAGACTAATGGCAGGCTGGTGGCCCATATTATCTAGTTTTGACAGGTAGAAGAGATAGTACCCGGTCTACTTTGACGAGGCAACACCAAAGCATACAGGGAGAAGACTAATGACAAAGAATACCCCAGCGAGTGTTGTAAATAGTTATTATTCAGTGGGCTTTTGGGCTATTCACACACTTGGTCTGCAGTCTGCGAAAGGGTATCATGCCATTTTGGGCATTTGATTTTTGTTTAATATCCATGTCATGGTCTTTAGTCTCTTGTTGACTGAAAAAGTACAGAACAATTGAGGTTTGTTAGAGCAGTCGTATTCTTCTTCCTGTTATTTGATTCCCTATGGACCGAGAAGTTGGTACACATTTTCTGCACTAAGTTGACAATTAACTATTCTGCAAGTATGGCACACAAAAATGTGCGAAAAAAGTGTGAGATTTTCATCACGGGAAACTGTTTTTGGAGCTTCTCATTTTTCTAAACGTCTATGCACCAAACTTGCTGGACATTCTGTAGATTCACACAAATACCTAAGGTGCGGTACAAAAACCTTGTACCAGCAAGGCTGGCTATTTATATATTGAAGCATTATTCATTACTAGAGAACCATGTATCTACCCAATCATGGATCCTTGATAACATGCACACCAACTAACATACATTATGGTAGGACTCTATTTATTTAGCCAATCCATGAATCCTTGACACAAAGAGCAAGTCTGGTCTTCAACATTTCACAGGGAATGTAGCATTATTGGAACTCCATGCTGTGGGCGAGTTGTAAGAAAATGAAGAGGAGAGTGGACGTAACCCGGGGAAAGAGTGAAGGCGTAGCGTTGCAGAATCATTGACAGAGCAATCTTGGTTTCAGTGGTGGCAAGGTTGAAACCCACACAAATTCTGGGTCCCATTCCAAAGGGTATGAATGCAGCCATGTTGTCCTTGGTAGCTTTAGCAACCCCTTCTGAGAACCGCTCTGGTTTGAAAAGTTCCACGTCTTCTCCCCATATTTGAGGGTCATGGTGAAGTGCTAAAGTTGGGACGACTACATCAATATTAGCAGGAACAATTAACTTCCCCAGCTTATTTTCCCTTTCAACTTTCTTTATAAGTTGACTGACAGGAGGATATAACCTTAGAGACTCATTGAGGATCATATTCATCTGCATTAAGAAGATCGAAACAAAATGAGACAGAATAGATTTCGTACTTAACTGATGACAAATGCTACCACTTACAACTTCAGTGTAACGGTTGTTGACATTCTTACAGTTTTTAGTCTGGAAATGCCGTCGAAATTTGGATTCTGTTTTCCGAATAGATGCAGGACTTCTTTTCTCGCTTCCTCTTGCCAATCCTGATGGAGTGCCAGAAGAAAGACGGTCCAAGCCAGCAAACCATTAGTGGTTTCTTGTCCAGCAAAGTACAATGCCTTACTCTGATCAATTATATCATCTATCGTGACCTTATATCCGTCATTACTGTCATCATGATGAGCCTTTAAAAGTAATCCAAGAAAATCCCCCCCAAAATTGTGTTCATCTTGCTGACTCACTGCCTTGATTTCTCTTTTCTTTATAGCCTCCAGTATCATGCCACGTATTTCCTTCTCAAGCTTTTCTGCTTGAATTTCATCACTAGTTTTGAAAAGCTTTCTGCAATATGGAATGAAGTAAACATGAGAAATAGGAACATACACAATCATCCTACAATATTGTATTGAATTTTTCTCTACTATGTAGCAGATAGGAACAGCACAGGTAATAATGTCCAAACTAAATATCACATATACAAGGGTAGTCACATGTCATATACATACATACATATATATATATATATATATATATATATATATCTCAAAGATAGAACCAGAAACTACAAGAAAGATAGGTTCTTTGGGATCATTCCTTCAAATGCAATGGATGTTAGTTCAAGAAAGTTACCGGATAACAGGAAGCCTGATCTTATAAGAATTTTTGAACAATAACACGGATAACTCCGTCAACATGTCGAAAATTTTCTTCCCTTCTAAATAGCTGCTGCCAAATGCTGTCTTAGCAATCACTTCTGAAGTAAACAACTTAAATTCTTGATACATCTCGATCTCTTTGTCCTCGCTATTTTGCAACCTTTGCAACATCTTCTCAGCACTAGCTATCATATCTGGAACCATATTCTAGTAAAAAAAAAAAAAAATATATATATATATATATATCATTGTAGCAAATCAAATTTCCTTCAACTCATTATTTTTCAAATAAGACTTTCATGCACATTTTTCATACATGTTGTATTTCATGTAAAAATTTATCACTTGACAACTTATGCTATGATTTTGACAACTCAATAACTAAGAAAAAGTCTTTACTAAGATAAATAAGAATAAAAATAGTTTTTCAATTGAGTAATGGATAATTCTTAGCATTATTATACATTTACCTTTTAATTTACCTTTTTCCTGCCAGCTTATTATACATTGACACATGTACAATTATTAAAAAGAAAAGAAAAAAATTATTAATTAACTTCTCATTAACTCACACCGATTACTCAATTCTCATATGCTTTTATCAAAAGCAAAAAAAAAAAAAAAATGTTATCTATTCTCTCAGTGAACCCGATTCCCTCCCATCTATAATATTGTCATTCATTTTCCAACTGCAATAACCGAGTAGCCATATATCCAATTTGTTCCCATCTATAATGTCATTCATTTTCCAGAGTAGCCACATATCTATTTAGTTTTTCTTCTTAAAAGCAATGTTGAAGAACCCATTCCCTCAGCGGTTGTTGAATTTATCATCTTTATTGGCCTTTTGGAATTCAAACCAAAATCAGAATTGTGCGACAACATTGAATTTCTTCAGTCCATTGCCCATAAGGATTCTCCATCTTATAGCTAACTAAATGGGATGGTTATCCAATTTGGTCCAAAGCCACATGTTATATTTAGTACTTTGGGTCTTAGAAAGCCACAAATTTGTTTTGTTTCTAGGCTGGGGGTGGAGAGTGTAGGACTTGCAAGTGTCAATTAGAATGGATAAGAATCATGGATAAATAGCTTGAGTTAGCAGTTTAACACAAAAAAAAAAAAAGCTAAATTTTGTTTTTTAAATTGTACGCATGTCAATATATGATAGGCTGTCTCAATAGTGAATGAGTAGGTTCAATTTAGAGTGAATCTAAAGGAGTAATTGAGTGGCATGTCGTGGGAGTTTCTTTCTTTCCTTATAATTAAGGAGTTAATTGAAAGAACCATATCTACGGTCTTAATTTGCAATGATTGCGATGAATAATTGTGATAATAATTACTTACTTTTAACCTCGCTCCATGGAAGGCATGGTTGGCCACCTTTCGAAGTTTTAGCCATTGTTCTCCTTCAGAAGTCCCGAGGCTGTTTCCTAACAGCCTCAGCCCGATCCCTTGTTGTTGCACTTGCTGATAAACTCTGTCTTTGTTAGTCAGTATCTCTTTGCACAACTTTGGTTCCTTAACTACCAACTGAGCTTTGTCCCCTAACCACTGAAGAAAAATATTCCCTGTCACAAAACACAACAACGTACACTTACGTGAACTGGAAATACTAAAGATTTTTTTTTTTCAGAGAAAGGAAATACTAAAGATTTGGAAGCGATATTTGATGAGATCGATCGAGTTTATTATTCGTTACCATATATCTTAAGCCACGAGTGATACTGAGGTTCAACTACAGGAAGTATGTCATGTGATAAACCTTTGGGTCTGCTCATGGCCTCCTTCTTCAAGTTCCAGATTTCTTTGGTGTTTCCATAGACAGGTTTGTAAGAAGGGCCCTTGATTCCCTGCAGACCCATTAGTTTCTGTAGGCGAGTGGGAGTCCGCCATTGTGTGTGATAGATCTTGAAGATCACAAGGAACAGAAAAACAAAGCCGGAAACAATGAATACTGGGAATGCAGTAGTACTCATATTTTCAGTGATTTAGCTGTTTGGCTCTGGCTCTTAAACGCAAAACTCAGTCTTGGATTAGAAGAAATTTGTAGATCCGCTGGGAACTAAAACAGGGCGCTGAGGCTTAACAATTTGAAGGATTGAGCAATATTGGATGATGGTTTCGGTGAGTACGTACGAGGAGAAGAGAAGAAGATGGCAGTGAAGGATGTGGAGACGAGGGTATGTGGCCACAAATATAGGGGAATTATTAGGTGCTTCGGGACCACCTAGTGTCACTGCTGACATAGTAGTCCGGATCAATGAATTGATGGGCGGGGCCTGGGTGTTCAAATGATGGCTTTCATTCATAATCAATGTTTTCTCATCAGATTAAGTTTCGTCTCTCTCTCTTATCTTCAGAAATTCAGATTAGTTCCATATCAAATTTCATTGAAACCCAAGAATGTGCTTCGCAAACAATTTTCAATTAATACTGAAGTCTTCCCGATTTGATATTAAAAGACCCATGAGATAAGTCCGTTGGTGGTGAAGAATTGGAAGTGTGTGTTGTGGTGGTCTTCATCAATTATATTAGCTTCAGTTGCTTTGAAGCCATGGCCGATTTGAGAGAGAGAGAGAGAGAGGTTGGGGAATTGGAGATGATGATGTGATGAAATTAAATTACTGATTTGTTTGAAGTGAAGAACATAGAGAGAGAGTGTCTTGGAAGAGAATGACAGAACTGAGAAAGAATATGATTGAAAAAGACAAATCAAATTTTGTTGTAGATTATTGGATTTCAATATTTCCACGTGCCGAAATATAGTGAAAAGCTTAACTTGCTCAGGAAAGGGAGAGGATCCTCTCTCATGCCTCTTTTGGCATTGGAAGAGGTTGAAAAGACGCTTCTGTCCCCACCCCCCCACCCCCCGGGGGGAATTTCATGTTTTTTTTTGTGTGCGCCAAAATTCCAGAAAACGACGTTTAAAGCAAGCTCTCCCGTGTGGGCGGGACCCACAGCCTCCGAAATGAAATGCAAATGAAATCCCAAAGGTGACAGCGGTTCTATGTGAAAAATAAAATTTGGTTTGCTGGTTACTGTTACTAGGGTCCACTGCTCCAATAATTGAGAGAGAGGAGACAAGCGTCCAGTGGTCCACTGCTACACTAATTGATTTTCAATTACTAGGGTTCACTGCTACAATTATAATCGGAATCTTCTGGGACCAACGTGTAAAATAAGTAGGGTTTTTTAACGTTTTATGGGTGCGGCTGGAATGCGCCCTAATAAGTAAGGAGCCCGCGTGGGTGGTTCCTGTTTACACAATTTGAAAAGTGAAAGGTACAGTAGTAATGGAGTAGCTAACTGTCGTTATCACCGATCCGTTGCGACTTAGGAGGGAAAAACGTGTTGCTTGGGTAGCTGATGAAATTATTTAGGTAAATCGATTGGTAATTGATCAGACACTCAACTCCAACGGCTTCTTTATAATTTTTATATTATAAAAAAGCACAAGTTAAACATTTAGCCTCTTTTTCTTCTCCAACTCCAACAGATTTCATAGTTTACAGTAATCTATAAAATCTCCATATTCTTCTTTAAAATTTTGGAGTTTGCTGTAAATATAGGGAATTTGGTTTTCTTTTTTCTCACTTTCCCTAAAATAGAGATAGTTATAGGGAATCTGTTAGAGCAAAAGAGACTCATTTTTCCCTAAAGTAGAGAAAAATCAAAATATAGAGAATCTATTGGAGTTGCTCTTAGTTTGCAATCACATATTCTGCATGAAAAATTTTCGTTGTTAAAAAAAAAAAAAATTCATTGATACTTATTGTAAAGAGAAAATAATAGGAGAGAAAAATAGAGGTTGTATATTTCTTTATAATTTTTTTTAATAAAAAATTATTTTATAATTATCTTATTTATCTTTATAATTTAATTTATTCACAAAAATTTTTAATCTTTCAAATTTAAATATGTCAAAATGTTCAATTTTAACCGACAAATCATCTTTTTTTAATAATATAGATATCTTCTTTTAATAATAGTACAGGTATATTTAATTGATGAGTCCCTTCCTTCCTCTTCCCCTTGGCCCATCGATTACCTATGGTATTTAGATACCTGTGGGTTTGAGCGAGAGGCAGCCATGGCTTCCTGCATTTGGAGATTGAAGGTCATGTCGAGGTCGGACTCGAGGTACTAGTGTAAAGGCAGAATGATTACCGTCTCAAATTTCTGAGATTGATCGTCAAGACTCGTATCGAAGGCAATTGGAAAAGCAGCGTATACTTGGGTAAAGGAGGTAATGGATAAATTTTCATTAAACCAGGGTAATATCTACCACAATCGTAATATGTAAGGAAGGAAAAAGGGAGGTCCGTGAATTTTCAGAGATTAGGGGCTTTCTGGGCTCTGTCTTTTGGAGGTGGAAGAAGAATCGGTAGAATTGTGAAAATTTGAAGCCGAGTTGAGGTGAAAGGTCCGAGCTTTAGTGGGTTTAGGTCTGAATCAGAGTTAGAAAAAATGGGATTTGGGGAGTTTGAAAGTCTCTCATTTGAGTAGAGACTTGGAAACGAAAAAGACAGAAACTACCTGGTTAAGTGGTTATATTCCACCTTCTTTTCTTTTTTTCTACACCTTCTTTTCTTCAAGCTGCTATTGCAGCTGATGCTTGTTTGATGTAATCTTCAATTGTCTTTCGATAAAGGGTTGACCTCCATTCATTCAAAAAAGTGGTTATATTCCAAACGAACAACAAGAATTCAATTAATATTGGTCGGAAATAATGAGGAAGCCAGATAGCGCTTTAGTTGGCTGCAAAACCTAGGGTTTCGTGTGGCGGCGGCGACCGTGTGGTGTCCAGACCAGGGCGACGGCAAGAAGACGGAGCAGAGATTTCATAGATCACCGAAAACATCTATTGCCCTCTAATAGACTTCAATAGAGGGGCAATTAACCTCTATTTCCCCCTATAGAACCTTCGGTCGTCGGAATAGGAACTACTCATCCTAAAATTAGACAAACTAAAACTTTTATTAAAGAAAAAAACGAAGAGATTATATTGATTTTTCAAAACATCTATTGCCCCCCAATAGATGTTTATTGCCTCTCAATAGACATTCAAAACTTTTATTTTTCTTTACTTCTACCCGATTCAAAAGTTTTGGACTATGGGCACCTATGTCTTTCTTCGCCGGTGCACGTCTTCTTCGTCGATTGCAGACCTGGACTGTGAGAGTCCAGCGACCGTAGAGGGAAGTGATGGACGACGTACGACGACCCAGATTCATGAGTCATGATCCAGAACTCGGCATAGGTCAGCCTTGTGACGTTGGATTTGTGGCCGAAAATGCTCCAATCGGAGTTCTTGATGGAGCATCGAACTTCCAATTGGGATGAACAAATCAATATTAGCAGGAACAATCAACTTTCCCGATCTAACTTCCCTTCTAGCTTTCTTTACAAGTTGAATAACACGAGGATACAACCTTAGAGACTCATTGATGATCATCTTCATCTGCATTAGGAAGATCGTAACAAAATGAGACAAAAACAAATCTGACAATATCTACTGCTTACACAAGCAGTGTAATTGTCATTGAAATTCTTAAAGTTTTTAGTTTGGAATGGATTTTGTGTTCCAAATAATGTAAGAGTTACTTTCTTGCTTCTTCTTGCCAAACCTGATGGAGTGCCAGAAGAAAGACGTTCCAAGCTAGCAAACCATTAGTGGTTTCTTGTCTTGATCAATACAATGCCTTGCACTAATTAATTATATCATCTATCGTGATCCTATATATGTCATTATCGTCATCATGATGAGTCTTTAGAAGTAATCCACGAAAATCACCCCCGAAGTTGTGTTCATCCTGCTAAGTACTCCTATGTTTTCTCTTTTCTTTACAATCTCTAGTATCAAGTCACATATTTTTTTCTCAGACTTCTCTGCTTCAATTTCATCACTAGTTTTGAAAAGCTTTCTGCAATATATGGAATCAAATAAACATGAGAAATGGGAACATACACAATCCTCTTACAATATTGCAAGAATTGTTCTCTGTTATGTAGCAGATGGGAACATGGATAGTTAGTAATGTCGAACATATATAAGAGTCGTCACATATCACACACACACACGTGCGCACGCGCACACACACAAACT
The DNA here is from genome assembly GCA_025331145.1 of Rosa persica. Lineage (NCBI taxonomy): Eukaryota > Viridiplantae > Streptophyta > Magnoliopsida > Rosales > Rosaceae > Rosa > Rosa persica. Next base: position 14,341,850 of record WFKR01000005.1, read on the forward strand.
ATAGCATTTCTCCACATATGCTCTGTATGTGCAAATGTATTTTTTTTTCTCAATTTCTGTAGCAATTTTATTTAATTTTTTTTTTGGAAAATAAAAAAGAGAACTGTTATTACTAAGAAAATATAATGGGAGAGAAAAGTGGGCTGTAAGGTTTTTTATTTTTTTATTTTATTTTTATAATATAGGTATATTTTATAAATGTCATAATGGTATTTAATTTGTTCTCAAAGTTTTTTAATCTTTTAAGGTCATTTTGTCAAAATTCTTGATTTTGGCTAACAAATCATCTTCTCTTAATTAAAGTGTGTGTATATATATATATATATATTAATCAATCTCATTTACTTTTAGGGAAAATTTTAGGAACAGTACATAAAGTTAAGCCTACTATGTATTTGTGTACACGAAGTCACAAATTATGAACTTTGGTACACTAAATGCAAACCCCGATCCACTATCTATACACGACGTTAGTGACATCGTTAAATCCTATGTCATTATACATTTGTCAAAGGGTAATTTAGTACTCTCTCACTCTAACTCCTATTTTTGGTCTAAAAATAAAAATGTATCTCCTCTCTTTGACTCTCTCTCTTTCTCTTTCTCTCTCTCTCCCCCCCCCCTCTCTCTCCCTCTCTCCATATACCCAAACCCGGAAAGCTCTCTGTGACTGTCTCTTTCTCGCAGCTCTGAAATTAGGGTTAGGCGAGGCGGAAGAGGGCCAACCCGACGGCCTTGAACCCGTGAGAGGTGTAGCGGGTCTTGAAGACGGTGGTGATGCGGCAGATGAGGGTGTAGTAGGACTTGCGAAGAGGAGGGGAGGCGGAGGAGTAGTGGTCGCAGATGAGAGAGATGATGGCGGCGATGGCGGGCTTAAACTTTTGCTTCTTGGAGACATCTCTTTGCAATTCATCTAGTCTTTACTTCAGGTATTGTTCATCTTCGAAATCCATCGTGCTTGGGTTGGACTAATTTCTGTGTGTAAATGATTGGTTTGATGATGAAGAAGAAAGATTCAATTGGAATTGGAATTGGGGTTTTGAATGATGAGCTGAGAGGTGGATTAAGATCTGGAAGTCGATTACAGAGCAGTGAGGCCGAGGAGCAGTGACTAGGCAGTTGGTGAGGTATAGGGAAAAAAAGGAGGGGATGGCGGAGGATGGAATGGAGGGAATGACAATGGTGGTGTGCTAGTGGTAGGAAAGGAGGTGGTTACAGAGCTCCATGCATGGTTGGAGGTGACCTTGCGTGGCTACTGAGACTTCTTTCCAGCCATTGTGCAACCAGGTGAGAGAGAGAGAGAGAGAGATGGGTGGCCAGAGTAATAGAGAAATAGAGAGATGGATGGCTAGAGAAAGATAGTGTAGAGACCAATTTAGTCCTGAAACTATGTCAAGTGGCAAAGGTTCTCATGTCATTGACGTCGTGTCTATATAGTGGGTTGGGGTTTATATTGGTGTATCAAGTTCATAATTTGTAACTTCGTGTATGCGCATAGTGGGCTTAACTTCATATACTGTTCCAAAAATTTTCCCTTACTTTCATAATACCAAAAAAAAAAAAAAGCTCTCCTCTCTGACTCTCACAAAAGCAGACTCCTGATGGCGGCTGATTTTGGTTGGTGGCAGTTTTGCACCTTCAAGCGAGACGAGTATTTCTCCTGTCTCAGTTACTTCCTGGTGGTGACGGCGTCGATTTTGTTTGTCAGGGGCCCCTTGCTCATAGTCTATTGGTTGTTCTTACTTGTTATTTTGCTGTCTGTGAGAATAGTATTGGCGGGGTGAAAACCGATCAAAGCGTTGATCGATTTTGGCTTGCTAGGGATGCATGCGTTTGCTATTGTGGTCAGTGTTCGAGCGTTGGTGGATGGCAATGCTGACTGCGGTGATGGAAGATCTAGTGTGCTTGGCTGTATCGCTGTTGATCTAGGTGGAGGTGTGCTTGGCTAGTGGTCTAGGAGCCCTAGTGGCTGGTGCGGCGGTAGCCTTTCTGGTGGTGGCCGCAGTACGTACCATTGCGGCGAAGAACAAATGGCGTGGGGTTTCTGTCGCTTTCCCTCATGTCGTGGAGTGTGGTATTGTCTTTTCTCCTAGAGACGATGGAGTATCCAGTCTTGCGGCTCCAATTTCCCTTCATGACACGGTGGTTGGTGGCGGAGTGGTGACATCTTGGTTTGATCTGAGTGTCGCCAATGAGGCTGATGAAGAAGCTGGGGGCTGTTGTGCTGCTCAGGTTAGACTCAGTTGGGCTTGGGCTTATTCCAACTGGGTGTGTGCTAAGGTCTCTCAATTGTGGCCCTTGGTCTTTAGTGTGGGCTGCATTAGTTTGGGCTCGTAGTATTCTCAAGTTTTTGCTTTGTATTGTAGCTTTGGGTTCCTATCGTTTTTGAAGAAAGGATGATGAGACTATTTTTTTTTAGTAGGGAATATCAACGCGAAACTAGTAGCCTCGTAGGCTTTTTATTTAATTTCACGGTTATTTAGTTCATTGTTCTTGCGCATAATCAAAAAAGGTGGCCGGCTGTGCTAGGGATGTGATTAGTAGTATGCTTGTGTGAGGGATGCGCTATTGTAGTGTGCTCTATGTAATGGATTTTTCTGATAATCCTTTGGGCAAGCCGTTATTGTACTGCTTGTTGAACTTCATAATAGTATGAGCTTTTTAATATATATATATATATATATATATGTAGAGTCCGGTTCTGAAGCGGATGTCCGCACTTTGCTAAAGTGCTGACGTTGAAGCAACTAAGGCTTTCCAGGCGGCGCACGGCGAGGGAGGCCGGAGGCATCCCTCACTGTTCTGAGCTGTGTTCGAGGTCGGAGGAGGTCGGGGTTGCAGGTTATGGGCAGCAACCCGACCTGCAACTGCAGGCTTTCTGCAGGGAGCTGCAACCCCATCGCTGGCGACTCCACCGACTACAGACCGCTCCGTCCTACCCCCCGAGTCCGTCCGGGAAGCCCCATCGCTCCGTCGAAGCTCGATCGAGGTTGCTGCATCGACGTCCGCACTTTAGCAACAGTGCGGACGTCCTCTTTGGAATAGTTTTGCGTGTGTGTGTGTGTGTGTGTGTGTGTGTGTGTGTGTGTGTGTGTGTGTGTGTGCTCGTTCTGGAGAGGATATCTTTAAAGTAACGACTTTCATTATTTTACAATGTTACCTAATTTAATGATCTCAACCTTTGCTTTTTCAGATTTCTATGCAGGAATTGTATCTACAAAAAATCAATCAAATAATCATTTGGTAATTCAAATTTGTGTAAACAAATGCAGTTTGTTATATAAAATTAAACGTTTTCAATTTAACTAATGTTTTGTAGAATATATATATATACATATATATATATATACACACACACGGAGAGGATCGAGAGCGGACATCCGCAACCTAGAAAAAGTGCGGACGTCGCTCCTCCGGCCTCGATCGAGCGTCGACAGCGGGGCGCGGCTTGCAGGAGGGATGCCGGGGGTCTGCGGAGCCGGTCTACAGTCCGATGGAGTCGCCGGCGACCGTTCTGCAGCGCTGTATAGAACCTGCAACTGCAGGTGAGGTGGCTGCCCAGAAACCGGCAACCCCGACCTCCTCCGACCTCGATCGCCGCCCAGAAGAGGTCTGGGACGCCTCCGGCCAGTCCCTCGCCGCCACTGCCGCCTGGAACCGCCTGCTGCGTCAACATCCATACTTTAGTGAAAGTGCGGATGTCCACTTCAGATCCTTCCCGTTTTATATTTATTTATTGATCACTCAAAGATAGAATCACCAACTACAAGAAAGATAGTTCTTCTATTTCATTTCTTCAAATGCCATGTACATCAGTTAAAAGTTACCAAATACCAGGAAACTTGATCTCTTAAAATATTTTTCTTCTCTCCTTTGTCGCTATACCTTTCGTCACCTATAACCCTATCACATTTACCACATAGGAACGGAAAGCAAAGTTAAACAAAGAAAAGTCCAGTTTTTCTGGAAAGACGAAACTCAAGTGAGGATACAAAGACACCTTTGTCTGCCTCTTCTTTTTCAATCTTGATTGCTATTTTTTTTTTTTTTTTTTTTGTTCTTCATCGGACTTTGTTAACCTAGCTAGTATGCTGTATGCCTAAGAAGATGTCACTCTTGACTATTGTATTTCATTCTTTTTACTTTTCCTGGTATGCCTTTGAAGAAGCATGCCATTCTTGCCTATATATTGTGATTTGTTAATCAGGTATCGTAAAACTTCCTTCTCTAAAGTGGGAAAAAAAAAAAAAGCCTTCAAACTCACCTGGGTTGAAAACTTGAAATTATCCGAAAGTCTCTACATAGTGAAGGAAACATCTAAATATGATGACATTTCTGTGCAGAGAGAGTTTAGTGTATATATATATTACAGTACCCCTCACTCATATTGGTAGACTGAGTTTGTGGTCGAGAGCTAGAGCCAAACAGCTAAATCACTGAAAATATGAGTACTACTGGATTCTCAGTATTCATTATTGTTTCAAGCTTTGTGTTTCTGTTCCTTCTGATCTTGAAGATCTTTCACACACAATGGTGGACTCCAACTCGCCTACAGAAACGGATGGGTCTGCAGGGAATGAAAGGCCCTTCTTACAGACTTGTCGATGGAAACGCCAAAGAAATCTTGAACATGAAGAAGGAAGCCATGAGCATAACCAAAATTTTATCACACGACATATTTCCTGTAGTTCAACCTCAGTATCACTCGTGGCTCAAGACATATGGTAAAAAATTATTAACTCAATCGATCTCAAATCTTCGTTATTTCTAATTAACGCAAGTGTTGTTGTGTTTTGTGACAGGGAAGATTTTTCTTCAGTGGTTAGGTACCGAAGCTCAGTTGGTAGTTATGGAACCGGAGTTGTGCAAAGAGATACTGAATAACAAAGACAAAGTTTATCTGCAAATGAAACAACAAGGTTTTGGGAAGAAGCTGTTAGGAAACAGCCTCGCGACTTCTGAAGGAGAACAATGGCTAAAACTGCGAAAGCTGGCTAACCATGCCTTCCATAGAGAAAGCTTAAAAGTAAGCTTTAGTTATTCATCGCAATTATTGCAAAATAAGAGTGTAGAGATAGTTCTATCAATTAACTCTTTAATTATACGAAAAGAAGGACAGGAAACTTCCACAATATATGACGTACATGCAATTATCACTTTTAAAATTCAATTACTCGATCAAGAAACTATTTTTACTCTTGCTTACCTTAGCGAAGACTTCTTCTTAGTTACCACATGAGTTGTCAAAGTTGGAGCATAAGTTGTCTAATGTTGAAATTTTACAAGAAAAGTGCGCATGACAACCTTATTTAGTAAATAATGAGTTGAAAGATATTTAGTTTACTACATATGGTTCCAGATATGATAACTAGTGCTGAGAAGATGGTGCAAAGGTGGCAAAATAGCGAGGGCAAAGAGATCGAGGTGTATCAAGAATTTAAGCTATTTACTTCAGAAGTGATTTCCAGGACAGCATTTGGCAGCAGATATTTGGAAGGGAAGAAAATTTTCAACATGTTGGCGGATTTATCCTCGTTATTGGTCAAAAATTCTTTTAAGATCAGGCTTCCTGATATCCGGTAACTTTCTTTAACTAATTAATGTCCATTGCATTTGAAGAAATGATCCCAAAGAACCTATGTTTCTTGTGGTTGCTGGTTCTATCTTAGATTGATCAGTATATATATGATATGTGACTACTCTTATATAATTGATATTTGGTTTGGACAGTACTAACTGTGCATGTTCCCATATATGCTACGTGGCAGAGAACATTCAATGCAATATTGTAGGAGGATTATGTATGTTCCCGTTTCTCATGTTTAATTCATTCCATATTGCAGAAAGCTTTTCAAAACTAGTGATGAAATTCAAGCAGAGAAGCTTGAGAAGGAAATACGCGACACGATACTGGAGATTGTGAAGAAAAGAGAAAACAAGGCAGTGACTCAGCAGGATGAACACAACTTTGGGGGTGATTTTCTTGGGTTACTTTTAAAGGCTAAACATGATGACAGTAATGACGGATATAGGATCACAATAGATGATATAATTGATCAGTGCAAGGCATTGTACTTTGCTGGACAAGAAACCACTAATGGTTTGCTGGTTTGGACCGTCTTTTTTCTGGCACTCCATCAGGATTGGCAAGAGGAAGCAAGAAAAGAAGTCCTGCAATTATTCGGAAAACAGAATCCAAATTCCGATGGCATTTCCAGACTAAAAACTGTAAGAATATTGTCAATAACAGTTACACTGATTGTGCAAGTAGTAGAAATGGTCATCAGTTAAATATGAAATCCTGATTTGTTTTCTGTCTCATTTTGTTTCGATCTTCTTAATGCAGATGAATATGATCATCAATGAGTCTCTAAGGTTATATCCTCCTGTTATTCAACTTATAAAGAAAACTAAAAGGGAAAGTAGGCTTGGGAAGTTGATTGTTCCTGCTGATATTGATTTGGTCATCCCAACTTTAGCGCTTCACCATGACCCTCAAGTATGGGGACAAGACGTGGAACTTTTCAAACCAGAGCGATTCTCAGAAGGGGTTGCTAAAGCTACTAAGGATAACATGGCTGCATTCATACCCTTTGGAATGGAACCTAGAATTTGTGTGGGTTTCAACTTTGCCACCACTGAAACTAAGATTGCTATGTCAATGATTCTGCAACGCTATGCCTTCACTCTTTCCCCAGGTTACATCCACGCTCCTCTTCATTTTCCTACTGTTCGCCCCCAGCATGGAATTCAAGTAATACTGCACTCCCTGTGAAATGTTGAAGACGAGGCTTGCTCTCTGTGCCTAGGATTCATGGAGTGGCTAAATAGATGGAGTCTTATAATAATGTATGTTAGTTGGTGTGCATGGTATCTAGGATCCATGGTTGGCTAGATACATGGTTCTCTAGTAATGAATAATGCTTCAATGTATAAATAGGAAGCTTAATTAGCTAGTACAAGTTTTGTGTACCTCACCATAGGTATTTGAGTGAATCTACAGAATTTCCAGCAAGTTAGGAGCATAGAAGTTTTGAAAAATTAGGAGGTCCTAAAACAATCTCCTGTTGTAGTATAAATGTATTATACTATATATGTTTATATCATGTAATAAATACTTAAGTGTATAGATAAGTATTTGAGTGTATAAACATAGGTACTTGAATGTATGAAGACTTGTGTGACATGTTTTACCAAGGGGCAACAAGCATGGCAGATTTCATCATTGAGATTGTTATCATTTTGGTTTTCTCTTTGAGCATTCACACTACAATGTATTCCTATAAATACCCTCTTGTATGAGATGAATAAATACACTTGAATCTCCCTTCTTTCTGAAACTTTACTCTCTCTGTTAATTTAGCTTGTCCTTAAACACGTTATCAGCACGAAGTTGCTCTAGAATTAGAATCGAAAATTGACAAGAGTAGAGTTCATCATCAATCGAAGTCATTTTATCAAACCTATAAAAAACCCCCAAACCCTAGCTCATATCAAAGCCCTTGATTTCAGAAGCCCGGAACCAGTCTCAGAACCGCCAGAACCGGCCGGAAAAGGCCTGAATCGACTGTCGGAAGTTTTAAGCACCAACCGGACCGATGCCGAGTCCTGCCGAGAGCTGTCGAGACGCTGCGCAGCAGCTGCCAACAGATCTGCAGGGCAAGTTTCCCACCACTTTTCCGGCTACTTTTCGGACGATTTTCTCTATTTTTTCCAGCGATCCTTTCGATCACCTCCGATAGCTTTTTCCGACCAAATTTTCCGGTAACTATTTCAAGGTATTCTTTACTAAAAGTTCCCGTTTTGAGTTTTTATTCATTTTTTTTCATTTTTCCTTTTTCTAGGGAACTTACAATGAAATGCGGAATTATAGAAATTCATGCCAAATGAACTAAGAGCGTTCGTAATTAATGAACTAAGAGTGTTCGTAATGATTCGGACTAAGAGCGTCCGCAAGATTCAAATTATGACCATATTAAACATCATTGTTTCGGTCTAATCTAAATATTCTTGGAAATTGATTTCTTGGTAGCATAGCTTGAAAATCTTATTATTTTTCGTGGAAGTTTAAACTCCGAAACTAATATTTTCTTCTTATCTTCAAGGATGTCGAATGAACCTAGACTCAATTTTCAAATCCTTGACTCAACAGGTTCGGATTACCATAGCTGGAAAACCGACGTTGACAACCATCTCACATCGAAAGGGATATTGCCAATCATCTATGCACCAGACGCGAGCCTTATGTTCCCACGAACACCCAAAAAGCATGCACAAGCAATCATCTTGATGCGACGCCATATAGACAAAACACTAATATTAGAGTACATGTCTATCAAAGATGTAAAGGATCTATGGGGGGCGCTATAAGAGCGCTTTAACAATATCCAAGATTCCTCCTCCCTGACTTGAAGGTTCAGTGGAACGATGTATGCTTCTCCGACTTCAAGTCTATTGCTGAGTACCATTTAGAAGCTCTTCGCCTCAAAGCCATGTTGAGGTTCTGTCAAAAACCCCTCACAGAAGAAGAGCTAATTGAGAAAACTCTCTCCACCTTCCCTGTTGTAGCAATTTTGCTATCAAAGCAATGTCGCACTGAAGTAAATGCTGAACGAATTACGAGGTTCAATGAGCTCATTAATGTTTTATCGGTAGCTGAAAAGCACGACAATATCCTCGTAAAGAATTATAATTCAAGACCCATTGCAACCAAGAGCATTCGTGAGGCAAATTATAATGCACCCAAGAGAGGGCGCAAGGAGCGGTACCCTAACAATAGAGGACATGTGTACCCTAATAATAGGGAACATGAAGGACGAACGAGTCTATATAACCGCCCCAATAAAGAATGAAACCGCAACTTTAGAGCGGGCACAAGTGATGGCAACTCCACACGTGGAAGAGAGAGATATGGCAACACCGGCTGTGAAAATAGCACCATGAGCCGTGGAGGTCGCACCATGCGCCGTGGTAGTAGCAGCAACCCTCCTAGAGAATATCCACAATGTGCACAACCTGCACAACTTGCACCTCAAATGAAGGGAGGTAACCACAATGACATGTGTCATCGATGTGGATCAATCGAGCATTAGTTTAAGCAATGTCATGCAAGTACCCAACTAGCTGCACGCTACAAGAAGTACAGGGAAGCAAGAGAGCAAGAAAGCCAACCTTGCTGAAGATGAAGATGGTGAAGATGTCAATCTCACCGTTGAGGACTTTAAAGCTGTAAATGAAGAGCACGAGGATGCCACAGACTTTGATTAGAATAGTCCTTTTTCTATTTTCCAAGAATGGCAAATGTGCCTCAGTCAATAAATAACTATTGTATTAACTCATTCTCATGTGGCGTACCCAATGAAGTATGATGTCTAGGAAAGTAATTGAGATCGGGGTATTTAAGCGAGTCTCGCTCCACCAACATCTCTCTACTTTCCTGGTCATATTTTATTGGAATTACCAAACAGATTGAGTGACAACAATTTTTCTAAAGTTTGATTTTATTTTGGAATAGACTTTGAAAAACTTTGATGTAATCATTGGCTATTTTCCCTATTAATAAAGTATCGCATTATCATTCAATGTCATAGACATGTGTTAATATTCCGAACTTTATTCTTTTTCAGTATGTTTTCCGGAGAATTGGAATGCCTTCTTGGTAGTGGCACCACACATACTAAATTGCGACATAGGCAATTATTTTTATGGATGACACCTAGTCGATCTTCAGTAACCACGATGGTAGGACCATCACAATTGATTCATGGTCGAGGACTAGCTCAATTTTTGTTACCAAATGGTACAAATATTAATGTCGCCTAAGCTCTATATACTCCAAGGGCTGGAAGAACCCTATTAAGCTTTAAAGACATAAAAGCCAATGATTTTCATGTGGAAACACATTATGAAAATGGACAAGAGTTCCTTTGCATCACCTCTAATAACTACGGAAATACACGAGTATTAGAGAAACTTATGTGTCACTCTAGTGGATTGTATGCAATCACTATTAGAGTCATTAAATCCAACTATGTCATGAATGAAAATTTATGGGATCCTGACACATACAGGCTTTGGCACGACCGTTTGGGAAATCCAAGTAGTGATATGATGCTCCGTATATTAAAAACTTCACACGGACATCCATTCTTCAAAACAAAAAGAAGTACGAACCAAACATTAGTCCAATGAGTTACTTCTAAAGCATATCATTTGTTTTGCAAAGCTTGCTCTTTAGCAAAGGTAGGATCGAGACCATCCTATGCAAAGGACACTAAAGAAAATATATCATTCTTACAAAGAATACAAGGTGATATTTGTGGACCTATCCAACCAACTTGCGGACCATTTAGATATTTTATGGTGTTGGTTGATGCATCGACACGTTGGTCACATGTCATGCTCTTATCCACAAGAAATGCTGCATTTGCTAAACTTCTAGCACAAATCATTAAGTTAAGGGCTCACCACTCTGATCATCCTATTAAGTCAATTCGTCTTGACAATGCCGGAGAGTTTACATCAAAAACTTTTGATGATTATTGCATGTCCATTGGAATTGAAGTTGAACACCCTGTCTCTCATGTACACACCCAAAATGGTCTCGCAGAAGCTGCCATTAAAAGACTTCAAATGTTTGCTAGGGCATTGGTTATGCGCACCAATCTCCCTATTTTTGCTTGGGGCTATGCAATATTGCATGCAGCTGTGCTTATTCGTCTAAGACCCATTGCCACCCAACCCTTTTCTGCGTCCCAGATGGTGACTGGGTATGAGCCTGATGTCTCATACTTATGCATATTTGGGTGTGCAATCTATGTGCCAATTGCACCACCACATCGCACCAAAATGGGCCCTCAAAGACGCTTAGGCCTTTATGTTGGATATGATTCTCCAACCATTATCCGCTACATAGAACCCTTAACAGGTGATCTATTTACCGCAAGATTTGCAGATTGTCACTTTGATGAGACAGTCTTCCCGTCATTAGGGGGAGACATGAACACTAATGTTCAACAAAAAAGACAAGAATTGTCGTAGTCTGTCCCCACTTTGCCTCATCTTGATCCAGGAACCACACAATCTGAAATAGAAGTGCGGAGGATTCTCGATCTTCAGAACGTAGCAGAATTGATGCCTGATGCGTTTTCTGATATCACTAAAGTGACAAGATCACACATACCTACTGCAAACGTACTTGCAAGGATTGATGTCCTTAAAACTAAAGGACATGATGTCCCCTATATGGGTGATGTAGTGGCTAGGCCCACGGCTCCTGCCAGGAAGCGCGGGAGGCCCATAGGTTCGATGGATTCTCGCCCAAGAAAGAAAGCGAGTTTGACACAAAATAATCCATTAATCATCGATACAAATAATCCATCTCATTAAAAAATTCCAGATTATAGTTATGTCCAAGAGACATCATTGGAGGACGCTCCAATGGCAGAACCAATTCCAGAGAATAGAGAGATCTCCATGAATTACACTAGTATACATGTAATGATGGTTATGGACAGAAATTCTATGGCTATTGATGATGCATTTGCATATCATATTGCAAAAGGAATTATAGAATACGATGATATCGAACCTCGCTCCATTGAAGAATGTCAACGAAGAGCAGATTGGTCCAAATGGAAATATGCGATCCAGACTGAATTGGATTCACTAACAAAGAGACAGGTATTTGGGCCTATAACGCTGACACCATCAAATATAAAACTTGTTGGCCATAAATGAGTCTTTGTTAGAAAGCGTAATGAGATAAATGAGATTGTTAGATACAAAGCCCGCCTTGTGACACAAGGTCTCTCATAACACCCTGGGATCGACTACGAGGAGACATATTCTCCCGTAATGGACATTATAACGTTTCACTACCTTGTCAGTTTGGTAGTTTCTGAAAAACTTGACATGCAGCTCATGGATGTGGTTACAGCATATCTCTGTGGGGATCTAGATTCAGAGATATATATGAATGTTCCAGATGGACTTCAATTACCCAAATCAAGTTGCTCTAAACCACGAAGCTTGTTTTCAATAAGATTAAGACGCTCACTATAAGAATTGAAACAATCCGGACGGATGTGGTATAATCGTCTAAGTGACTACTTGATTGGGAAGGGATATGTTAACAATGAAATATGTCCTTGGGTGTTCATTAAAGATCCGGATTTGCATTTGTAGCAGTTTATGTCGATGACATGAACATAATTGGAACTCTAGATGAGTTAAAAGAAACTGCTAAATATTTGAAATCTGAATTTGAGATGAAAGATCTCGGGAAAACACGGTTTTGTCTCGGAATAGAACTCGAGTACCGTAATGATGGGATTATGATCCATCAGTTAGCATATACTCAAAAGTAACTAAGGCGCTTTAATGAAGATAAAGCAAAGCCTGTGAGTACTCCCATGATCAACCATAGTCTTGAGCCCAGGAAAGATCCGTTTCTTCCAAGAGATGAGGACGAAGATTTATTAGTGGCTGAAATACCATATCTAAATGCGATAGGCGCATTATTGTATTTAGCTCAATGCACAAGACCGGATATCTCATTCGCAGTAAACTTGTTAGATCGACATAGTTCTGCGCCAACACGCCGCCATTAGATTGGTATAAAGACAATCTTTCGATACCTGAAAGGTACGATTGATATGGGCTTGTTTTATCCCTACAGAGAGAAAATAAATGTAAACGCGGGTAACACTATCCATAGTAACCAACGTTCTCCTCCTCCCCTCCATCAAAATGATAATGATGTTTTGACGGGCTTTGCTGATGCAGGGTATCTCTCTGACCCTCACAAAGGTCGCTCCCAAACAGGTTACGTCTTTACCATGGGAAACACCGCGATATCTTGGAGATCTACAAAGCAGACCCTTGTTGCTACTGTCTCAAATCATTCAGAGATTATTGCCCTACATGTAGCCGTGTGTGAGTGCATATGGCTAAGGTCTGTAAATAGACACATTCGAGAAACTTGTGGTTTGAAATTTACCACAAATGAACCTACATACATTTACGAGAATAATGCAGCTTGTATTGAGCAAATGAAATTAGGTTTCATCAAGGGTGACAATACCAAGTATATATCGCCAAAATTCTTCTACAGTCAGCAACAACAAACACTTCTGAATATTGAAGTAAATCAAATCCGATCAGAAGATAATGTAGCTGACTTATTTACTAAGTCATTACCAAAATCCCCTTTCGAGAAACATGTAAAGAGCATCGGATTGAGAAGGATATCCGAACTCCCACGATCTTCAAGGGGAATCTAAATCAGGGGGAGTATCCAGGAATATACTCCACACTCAACGCGCGTTGTGTTCTTTTTCTCCTTCGACCAAGGTTGTTTTTTCCCACAGGGTTTTATTACTTAACAAGGTTTTTAACGAGGCAACTTCGAAGCGCACCACCAATACAATACTATTGACATGAAATATCCAGGGGGGGTGTTGTAGTATAAATGTATTACACTATATATGTCTATATCATGTAACAAATAGTTAAGTGTATAGATAGGTACTTGAGTGTATAGACATAAGTACTTGAGTGTATGAAGACTTGTGTGACATGCTTTACCAATGGGCAACAAGCATGGCAGATTTCATCATTGAGATTGTTATCATTTTGGTTTTCTCTTTGAGCATTCACACTATAATGTATTCCTATAAATACCCTCTTGTATGAGATGAATAAACACACTTGAATCTCCCTTCTTTCTGAAACGCTACTCTCTCTCTCTCTATTAATTTAGCTTGTCCTTAAACATCTCCCACAATGAAAAATCATTTTTCACACTTTTTTCGCACATTTTTTGTGTTCCATACTTTTAACTTGCAGAATAGTTAGTTGTCAACTTGGTGCAGAAAATGTGTACTAACTTCTTGGTCCTTAGGGAATCAGGAAGAAGAATGACTGCTCTAACAAACCTCAATTGTTCTGTACTTTTTCAGTCAACAAGAGACCAAAGACCATGACATGGATATTAAACGAAAATCAAATGCCCAAAATGGCATGATACCCTTTTGCAGACTGCAGACCAAGTGTATGAATAGCCCAAAAGCTTCTCCCACTTGCTGAAAATGGACTACTGCAATCAATATCTGAATGATATGGAATTTGTAGGTTCTGCATTAAGTGAATTAGGCACAACTGATCAACAAAAACCAGGCTGCAGAGAAGGCAGGATGTGGGGTCGAAGGAGACACCAAGAAGACGATTCATCATTATTCAAATCGAAAAACCTCCACGCCGAGAGGAGGAGAAGGCAGAAGCTCGGTGATAGGCTACTAATACTGCGTTCATTAGTCCCAATAATTACAAATGCAAGTACTCAATGCCCTTAATGCGCTCACTTGAACTAGAAACCACCCACACGCGAATTTCTAAGTTATATATATGTGCTTTTCTTGCCTCGTTGTAGATGACTAAAAAAACCATTATTGAGGATTCCATCACTTACATTAAGGAGCTGCAGACGAATGTGAATATCTTGCAGGAGCAGCTATTCAAGATGGAAGCATCAGCGCAAGAGGCGCTAGAGCTGAGGAAAGATGAAGTTGAAGCTGCAGAAGAGACGAAGAAATTTGGGATTCAGGTTTATACTTAACAACTTGACCAGCTAATGATTCTGAATATTGTTGTATCCCTTGGAATATGGGAATTCTTATGCATGCTTGTAAATAATGTTTACTATTGTTGCTGGTGTGCTCAGATAGGGGTTGATGTGGCTCAGATTGATGGGAATAAACTTTGGGTAAAGGCGATTATTGAGAAGAAAAGAGGTGGCTTCACTAAACTGGTGGAGGCCATGACCTACTTTGGCTTTGAACTCACTGATACCAATGTCACTACTTCCAATGGAGCAATGGTTGTTTCATCCATTCTAACAGTAAGTCCTGAAAAACCGAAGTACATCTATTATACGGTGATGCTAAGTAAGTTCAAATGCATATATAGTCATAGTCCCAAAGATGGAGTATACTTTGGTTGAAAGGTTCTGCGACTTAACTGATAACGAGCATTAAAATGAAGTTTAATTATTTCAGGGATTTCATTGTGACACGCTTCAAGTCGAACAAACCAGGGAACTTATTCTAGAGATCGTTACGGCATATAAATAGAGGAAATGGTAGTTCCATACTTCCATTTATGTCCATAATCTGAAGGTTTACTGCAAGTTTAGTCATTTTGGCATTTGGCAATCAAGGACATTATAAATGATATATGAGTCATCCTTGTATAAATGTACCATTGTAATATTAAAGAAGTAACAATCTGTTCGTGAAGCATCTGTGAATGCCCTTCAAGGTCTTGCATCTGTTGACCCTGATCTTATTATGGCTTCTTATGGCTGATTTTTATCTATGAAGAAAAAAGACATACCATCCTCCTAGCCAGACCTTGCCAAATGGGAAGAACTGTGCTTGTTTAAACTGAAGAGGTTCCAGTTAAATGGTTCCTACTAGCCCATCCACCAGATCCCAAAAGGATTTATCGTTTCTAATTTTCATTTTTTAATTTTAAAACAGAGAAATATGCATAATATTTCAATGGACGTATTATTAGTGTAAAGGGTATACTTTAAAGAGCAATTGTCGACATGATCTGGTCTTCCCCAACCCACAATAAGCTAGAGCCCAAGATGTAAACAATAACTTGTATATAAATTATCGTAAAGTGAATGTTTTAACTGTACATTTGATTAACAAAAACTAGAGAGTGAAGTTTGTTGAAAACAGTTTCGACAGAAGCAAAGTCTACATCGAAACCATAACTCTGACCACCATACTGAACATAAAGGTACTCTTTAGGACATGACGGTGGAGGTAGAATTTGGGAGATTGCTGGTATATCTGGAGTTGGGGATGAAGGTATATCCTTTTTCTTCATAGAATAGTAAACATCAGCCATAAGAAGCCATATAAGATCAGGATCAACAGACGCAAGACCATGAAGGGCATTTACAGATGCTTCACGTAGACCAACGACACCACTGCAAGCTATCCCTACCACAAGACCACTGATCTTTTTGAGGACAATGTCCAATGCTGAAGCACTCCTTTTGTTTCGGGACAATTCAGCGATCATGTTGAGCACCGCAACCTGGACTTTCAGATTAGAAGTTTCAGCCATCGAACTCTCTGAAGAACTGGATGTGCTTCTGTAGGGAAGTTGCAGAGGGATTCTTTCTTCTTTTAAGTTGGTTTTTCTATGGAATGGGGAAGTGGATAAAAGTTTCCAGAAGTGGGAGCCATCAGTATGGAAACGTCGTGAAAAGAAATCTCCCCCACAAATTTGCACTACATTGCTTACTACGGATAAACATCTTCGAACAGCCTGCGACCAAACATACAGAAAAGTTAAAATCCAACAAAAGGAGGCATATTATCAACTCAGCAAATATCTTGGTCAGAACTCAAAGAAAGAAAAATATCAATTCCAATTAATTAAAGTAGTGGGAAACGCCAGTCAGTAAACGTATAAAGCCAATAATAAAACACTGAATTAAGATTAGAAAGGGAAGAAGATCAACCACGCACCACTGGGTTTTTATTTCGAATACAAACAACCAGGAAAGGCCATATTCTATTCATTGCTGGAAGCGACCTGTTCTCATCAGCCCCTTCATCGGCAGCATCTAAATTATCTTGAAGATGATAGAGTGAAAATGACTGAATTACTTCTTCAATTGCTTCCTTAATATCTCGCTCATGGCGATAAGCCTCTTCCACTTTTGCCAATGATGTAACACCATCCTATATAGAGAGAGAATGCGGGTATGAAAATATTTATCAACATCAAATTAACGCCAGTAGCGTATCTTAGGCTAGAAGAAAGAATATAGTTTGGGACGGCATTATATATAGAGTTCAAAAATAGAGCAGAATAAAGGCCCAAGATCTTCTCACAACACACGTACATTATCACTTCAATTACATAGAATGATACATGACCAGAAGGTAGTGGAAAGTTACCTCAATTATATCCAAGGCAACCAAACAAGCTGCCTGATTTTCTGAAGCCAGTAGAGGGGTTGCAGCCATAATACATGAACTGGCAATAGCTCCAACTGTTCGTCTATATCTCCTTGAATCATTCAGCATAAACAAAATGCTCTCCCATTTCTCTGCATGCATATCATCATCAATTAAACAAGATACAGTTTCAAAAACTGATACATCTCACATCCAATGATTTTATAAGAAAATATATAAATGAAAATGGCTGCGATGCCGAGACAATTATGTTTCCAAGAATGACAATGCTTATAGTAACAAAGTCTACTTTCAGTGTCTTTCAGATGCTACCCCTATTGTAAAACTAATGCAGGGTTCAGCCCACCCTCTTTATAAAATTAATTTCAGTAAATTTTATTATTGTTCAAATTAAAGCAAACACCTTTATATATAGATGCCCAATCATATTCTGTCAAAGAAAAGATTCATTGTTGGATAACAAAACCCATCAGTCAATTATCAGCTGATTTGAAAACTTAGCACTCTAATTTTCACAACCACATAAAAATAACGATAAATAAATAAATAAATTCCATTAAATAGATATATTTAGATTAGAAACCTCAAATCTAATGCCACAAAACAAGAACATAAATTCAATGATTCAATTCCATTCTAAATAAACACACATGCAAATAGCAAATTGTTCACCTGATTCCACATGAGACATAATAATGTCATCCTCATCTTTCTTTTCCGTATCAAATATTTTAGCCTTGACATCCAACAAGTAAGACTCTGCATGGGTCGGCAATGAACAAGCCTCACGCTTTGATGCCTTCGCAATTTCTGCTACAGCCTACAGGACATAGAATAAGCATTATGAAATTTCTGCCTGAATAAATAAGCAAACACATGGAAAAAAATAACTATAGCTCAACTAGATTTAGCAATACTTATGCTCATGCAGTGCTTCTACACCACGTTTTACTTAATTGAAGAAATTGGACCAAAATATCATCTCCTGGTTCATTTACACTCCCATCTCACCCATTCTGAAATGGCTTCATAACCCCCTATTTAGCTAGCTGGACAACAATAAATTTGGGTCCCAGGAACAAAAGCACCACATCAAATAAATGGAAAGAAAAAGACTACAACAGCTTAACAGATGCCCCCTAGTGCAAAACTATTCAATTTTTTTTCCAATGGGTTCCTAACTTTTCATGTTTCCGATTAATGAACCAGAATATCAGAAATCTGCTTGCATGAAATTTGAAGAATAAAAAAATGAATGTACCAATAAAGAATATCATTTTGAACTCCATCATTTTGATCAAATCAAGGATAGGGAAAAAAAAATCTAAAATGTAACTAATATCCTGTTCTTTCCTCCGGCTTTCCCAGTAACACAGTGAAAACTAATGATGAGATTACCTTTAAAAAGGGAATCGTTAATTCAGGGTGCTGATGCCTGCCAAGAATCTCAAGCTCCAGAGAAACTGAGTGCATCTGCACAATCAGAGCCAGAGCATTGGCACCACAAGTTCTCCGAATACCAAAACAAAATGAAGGAAACAGGAAAGGAAGGACTGAAATAACTTGCTGCAGAAATCTCTATGTGTAACAATAAGGAACATTACTTTCTAAAATGGCCATTCTAAAAAAAAAAATTAAAAATTAAAAAAAAAAAATCCAATAAATGGAGAAGAATGTGATTTCAAGATGCACCAGGAAATTGAACAATAGTACCCCAAGCATTGATTAACATCAAGGGGTCATAGGCTTACCGGCTCCTCAAATAAAGGCAATATCTTATAAGCTACTCCAACATAAGATAGCATTGCAGCAAGCACACTTGGTACATGGGGATTAATCTCCAAATGGCGTAATTGTCTGCATATTGAATCTATCACATAATCTGCATTCGCCAATACCAGATGCCCAACCTACAAAGAAAATTAAAATAGGTAGGTCAGACAAAAAAGTAAAATCCACAAAATCATAACAACTTTGAGATTATGTATTGCACTGACTCACTGTCGGATAACCAGATGTAGCAGCCAGAATATGCAATACAGCATCAGAAGCGCTTCTAACATGATAGTTTGAAGAAATGAGATTCTCGAGCAACATATAAAGTGACTGATGAAGAAATCCACTAGAGGCAAAATCAACTCCAAGGCAGATACTGATGATGCCTATTCCTTCAATAATAACCTGTTTCAAGAAAACAAAGCTACATGAGTTTAATGTGCATCTGCAGACACAAAATGGTTGATGCAACATAACCAAATTACATGCACAATAGGGGGAGCAGATTTTATATTACCTGCTGTAGCATAGCTGTGTCATGAAACAAGTTTATGCTAATATCCTCAGCTTCATAGTCATGAAGTATAATCGAAGATCTATTTTCTGTTGGAAGATCCCATACTTCATGAGATAGATACTCACGTAAAATTGTACCAATACAATCAATCAAGTGACTCCTTAAACCCTCATCCTGTAAAACTTTCCACCTAGATTCACCGAACATGGATAATTCGGTTTTGAAAGGTTGGCCACCAACAAATTCTGCATCAGATTCCTGAACTTCTTGCCTGCTTTTTCTTGACTTTTGAAACCTACTTCTGAAATATTCAGAGGCTTGATCTGATATACCAAATATCATCTCGTTCAGAATACATACAGCAGTGCTTGCTTGCCGTAGCAACTGTCCTGAACCAGTTCGTTTATACCATGAGTGCCAACTTGTTTCATTATAATCCTTCATGCGGACCTCAGAAACTAATTTTCGCAAGTAACCCAGTGGAATGTCAGTGACAAGTGCCAAATGCTGTCCATTTTTTTTATCTAGCAACAAAAGATGAAATAACTTCATAAGTACAGAGCACTAAGATGACAAAAACAAAAAAAGAAAACCAAAAAATTCAATTTGAAGACTTGAAATGACCTGCCATCAAGGATAGACCCACAAGTCTGAGAATCCCTGAAAGAGATTGGTATAGTTTCCGACCCCCAATGTAAACAAACCAAGGAGGCATGTGCGGAAGCTCATACTTCTTCTGGGCATTATCAGATGTATCCGGTGTATCTTTCTCCTGGATGGCTGTAATCTTTGGATTTTGAGGGGTAGCAGCCATGTTTATCAGACAATCACTGGTAAGGTTAATTCCAGCTTTCAACTCAGAAACAGAGTCTAGGTATATTACTGAGGATGGCCTCGATGTAATAAGCTTATCAAGAGATCCAGCAAATACCGAATTTTGACTCATACAAATAGCAAAAATGTCCAAGAAACGAGTAGCTGTTACCTAGGAATCCCCAAGGAGAAAACGTCATAGGCAAGAATAAAATAAAATAAACAAAACAAAAAAGAGGAGGAGGAGGAGGATGATGATGATGATGATAAGAATAAGAACTATGAGAACATTGTAAAAAAAAAATATTAATAATAATAATAAATAATCTGTACTGTGAACATAGTATAGCTATGACCAGCAATTTTCTGTCATAATGGAACCCTTATTTCCATCACATGGATGGTCAATAATTCTTCCAAGACTGACCTATGTAGTTTATTTATCTTCTTTCTTCAAACTACATATTAGTGATAATACACTACTATACTACCAAGCATGCAGTTTTTTCTAAAAACATAATAATAAATACAAATAAAAAACTTATCAAGCATGCACAAAAGATTTGTTATGCTGCCCTTGGGAGGCAGAGCCGCAGAGGTCTTCTCTTATATTAATGTAAAGGTGACCAATAATAGAGATATGAACTAGTTAAACCTCATTTGTGACTCAAAATATACATGTTAAAGTTTACAAAGAAAGTGGAAACATACAGGAGACTGAAGGATATGATCCACCACAAATTGAGGACCAGAATAGTACATGATTACAAGTAACTGCTGAGCGTGTGACAGTGCAACTGATTCCTCACTCCCAAGCACCACTTTTGGAAGCTTATCAATGAGCCTGGTAACATAAGATTGTCTATGAAGGTTGAACTATCCCTTACAAAAGGTAAGGACCAACTATGCGCAATATTTTGTCCAGTATCAAGTGAAGCACAAACCTGCTAAAAATCTGAGCAACATCTTGTGCCAATTGATATTTTCCAACCACTGAGAATAAATTTTCAAGAAATTTCTGTGCACCTGCAGACACCTCTTCAGCGTCATCGATAACCAAAACACATAAGCACTCCTGCATGAGTAGTAGCCAAAGATGAGTTAACCTGAAATGGCAGTTCAATGATCACACTATACCACATCAAGAGATTTGGAACCCACATGCTTAAATTGCGTCCGTCAAACATAACATTGATGTCATACGAATTTGAACTTCATGGAATATCTTTCCTGGTTGTAGGAACCAAGAATGCACTACGCCTAACATTTAGGACAAAAAAGTAACATTGACCGAAAGTAATACAGTGAATACAGAATTTTAAGTAAATAAACTAATCTCATGAACGAACTCTCACGCCAGAAATGCTCCTCAGGTTAAAATCCTCTTCCTGCTGAGCCCCTGTTTCTCAAGCATGGGATTCTTATGAGGACTTTCTCTAGTAAGGACCTTAGAAGAAGGACTAAATAAGGACTACAAATGAAGGATTGGATAAGTTTTAAATTTTAGTTAATAGTTCAATATTTCAACAAGCATGTCATCTAACCGTATATTTTAAAATCCTCACTTGGTCCTTATTATAAGATCCTCATCCGAGACTCTCCCACTCTTATGATATGTTGGAATCTTCTTGTGATAATAATCATGTCAAAATAATCAGTCAGCTAAGATCATTATTAGAGGAGCCTAAAAATTAAAAGTTGAATTCCATGAAGCTCATTTTTCAACTATTCTAAGGTCAAGACAGCAAAATAAACCTAGAAGTTACAAAATATAAACAACAAAGGACACACTTGAACCAACATATTTATTAAAAAAATTGATGTTCACAATAGATAACATCAATAATGATTTCACAAAAGGCCAATGTGTTGAGAAAAATAATTGCAGTCCCTCATAATTTCATTTGAGATGAAGTACTTGTGTGATTAAATTTTACCTAGAGGGGAATATTTCTTGTGTGAATAAATAAGGGGGTTTTATGGGAAGGAAACAACTGTTGAACTAAACAAGTAAAAAGAAAGTATAAATTCAATGGTGATTCATCTGCTTAAGCAGATATGCAATGAGAACCCACAAATTAAAAACAGAAAAACACAATACACTGCTTACCAGAAACATTTGTCTACTCTGCCTCAGCGTATAAGTGCACTTTGACAACAGTCCTTGTATGGAAGCCAGGAGCCCTTGTCTCACTTTTTTTGCTGGATGAATGCAAATCTAAGAAGTAATTGAAGGATTTACTAATTGAATACGAGAAGTAGAAGTACATGAATAAAGCATTGACCAACTGTACAGGATGCCAACAGCCTATGTACAACTGGTAGAAAATGAAATAAAAGAACCTACATGCCGAAAAGTTGTGCCCAAAAGTTTATCCACATGAACTGAAGTTTTCTCAATCCAATCATCCGTACGATTCACATGAAAAGATGCATCGCCCTTGCCAGAATTAGTTTTCCTCTCAGATTTGGAAATAGTTGTAATCATTTGACCACTTGAATCATCCAGTAAAATTTTACTTTGAGCATGCGCCTTAGTAGGCAATTGTCGAAGCTCATCCACAAAAGATTGTGTAGACTCATACTTTTTGTCAGAAGTAACAGTTGTTGACATATCACGTCCAGATAAATTAGCATCATCCTGCAGAACTATCATCAGATACTCAGCCAAACCTCTAACTGCTTGATCAATTGCATCCCCACTTCCAGCAGCTCCACTGGTCATCATTTTGGAGGCATGCAAAACTTTAGCAAACTGGCTAACAACACCAGGTAAAAAGAAAGCCAATGCGTCAGCAGTACCAACCTGTAGGGAAAAATTGTAATGAATAAATTAACCTAAAGATACTGACCATTAGATTTTAATTTGCATTAAAGCATGTTTCATTATACTTGCAAGATTAAAAGAATCTATCTGAGCTATGTGCAAGAGTGTGTGAATGATAATAAATTTAAAAACTGAAATAAACCACATGACAACCTTAGCAACAAGCACACGAAGAGTCAGAAACGCTTCCACACGAAGCTTTGCACTGCCTAGATGTCCTCGTGCAGCCTCATTGTCTGCAGCCTTTTCAGAAAACCACAAAGGAAATAAACAACATAACAGCAATATTAAATGTCATTCAATAATCAGTTGTTACAGGAAAGAAGTTGACATACTTTGAGAAGAAGAGATAACCAATGTCCGACGGCTGCAGAAGCAGCTTGTGACTGTAGAAATGAAAGTAAACATTCATCTGATGCTGAAGTGTACTTTGGAGAGCTAATGGGTGGAGATATGAAATCTCTCTTTTCTAAAAGCATGGGCAGACCAAAGATTTGATTACATGTGCAGGACTTGTCAGAGCATGCAAATAAATTCAGAAGCAGTGCCCTGAAACACTTAATAACTCCTTCACGAAACTCTTCTGAGGCATCAGATGGTGAAAGCAAAGCCCCATAAGTCAACTTCTTGAGCACAACAACCATCTGTAGAAGGATGTCATACAGTTCAATTGTTAACACCACCTTGAAAATTTATTCAAGATTTCCAAAAACATTTTCTAGGATGACAATTCACATGAGGAAACTAGTTAAAAAATCAAACAAGCCGATACTGCAAGAAAGACCATAACCTAGTTTTTAGGAAATATAACATTTTGTTAAGTAGAAGAAGGGTTTGGATTTGAAAAGACAATGATACAAACAAGAGGATAACAGGGATAAACATTACAATAAATTCATAACTCCAGTGCAATTCATTCACTTGTAAAAGAATCATAGTTCACACCCAACAAACCTAAAAGGAATATCCCTACAGTGGTACTGGTAGACCATGAAACCCATAAAGACACTACAATCTACACTGCCCCCAAAGAAAAATTAAATCCTCCACCTATTCTGCATCTCCCATATTGAAGGAGTGGGTACCTTGGTTTGTTTTCGTTGAAGAAAAATACCAACCATATAAGGTTTTCCTAATATCACATTTACTAGTAAATCTACATGTAGAAGATATGGAACATGTCCGAGAATATGTCAATCAATAAGATTACCTGATCTACAGATCCTAAGAGACACTTCGTGAAGAGTTCCTCCAGACACTGAAGCACACCTTCAGCCACACTGTCACTCACTTTTTGAGGAACTTTTGTGATATTAGCACTCACAACTTTTTCTTCAGAACCAAGCTTCTTTGGGGATCTACAATCCACAGATGCATCCAATAGAAGTAGCAATGGAAACAATGTATAGCTGAAACAGAAAAAAAAAAGAAGTCAGTAAAGCTTACTAATTCTTACGCAACTACAGACACGCATCTCCACATTTCAAATTTCCATGTGAGGTACACAAGTCAAAAAAGAAATTGGCTTCCTTGAGTATGGATTACTAGTTTCTTCACTATCAAGCACCACCACATTCACCACAGTACTGAACAATGGGACATGGAACTCCAGCAATCACTCCACCAGTCAGGTGTTATCATAACATTACAACACTTAACCAAATTCAACATTCCATATAACAACAAACAAATTCGAGCTTTAATTGCAAATTATTAAGGAAACAAACTCGATCCAAGTCACGAATCATTCACTAAACTCAGCTCACTGCTAAATACTTGTACAACAAGCAAATGTACTTACACCCTATCCATAAACACAAACTTACATATACAAAAACAGAAACAAGCATCATCAAACACCAATATACACACATACATTCAAATTTTTACACATTTAGATACAATTTCAGAAGCTTTCTACTAATTCCAGCCAAACAAAAATTAAAAAAAAAAATGGTAATCTTTCTGCTAATGCGGGAATTAAAGCACAGTACAGAAGGAAAATTGAAGCAAAGACGAGTGCTTACTCGAAGAAGGGCTGAAGAGCATGAGAAGGAGTCTGGCGCAGAAATTGAAGCAAAGAAGAGATTGATGATGAGCTCTTCTTAGGGTTTTGAACAAGCTCCAGAAGCTCGAAGCAGTACGACTTTAGCTGCGTAAACACTCTGCTTCTTCCTTCTTCGGCCGAGACTGCAAATTCATCGTTTTCTTCCATGGCGGAGAGTGAGAACCGCGAAACTGAGAGGCGGTGATGGGAGGAGTCGTTTTTGAGAAAAGAGAGTGGAACGGGTTGAGGTGAAATATGGAAGGAAAACTTCGTGTGCGGTGGGGAAGGTGGCCGAGTCGGTGACGGAGGTCAGTGGCGGTGAAGCTACGAGTGACGAAGAGTCGGTGAAGAACCCAGACTCTTTTGGGGTTCTACGGGTCCTTTTATGTGACGGGCTTATGGGCATTCGTTTTGACCCGGCCTGATCCGGTTAAGAACTCACTGTTCACTGCTTACTGCTTAACGTTCGGGTTCGGGTTTGTCTTTTTTGAATATTTTGTTTTGTGATCATTTTCACCATTGTGATCGATATTGGTGAATCTTAGGAGTGCTCGTTTGAATCATTTATGATCCTATATTTAGTCATTTACAATCCTACCGTTGATACATAAATTTGAAAAATATATACGAGTTTGAACTCTAATATATTCCATTCGTAAAATTTTTTTTTTATTTAGTAGAAAGAGGTCAGTCATTTTTATTTTAATATGAAAAAATGAATATTATGCAGTAACCTACCCCAGTAGGCCATCAAAAAGAAACAGCACTAAACGCAATATCACTCCACCAATTTAGGTGAAACTCATGAAGAGTAAACTAATAAGAAACTGACAATAAAATTTTTCGCATAATCTTTCAGTAGACTCGCTAACAACCTCAGACCAATAATTTATGCAGTTCCTCGCATGTATTGATTCTAATAAAAATAACAAATTTGGTACCAAAAACGGAAATCGTCTTTGTAATACCCAATACTTAAAATTCAATATTAAGGATTTTGAACGAATTTATTTGGCACATTCAGTTAACACAAAAAAAAAACCCTTAAAATCTAGAAATGATTAGAATTCTCTGGAGACTACTAGATGTCATGTGGTCAATTTAGGATTTATATTGTCAGGTCGACGTCAACTCCTTCGGAAGTTCATGAACAGCAGGCTCAGAAGGATCTACAACTACCCGGGCTGCTCCTCACCGCTACCATCTCAGATAGTCGACACTACCATATCAATCTTTGTCGATGATCAGGTTGAAGACGAACCCAATCCAACCACGACCCTGCTGCAGTCACTGTTGGTACAAGTTCCAAAGGACAACTCGATCTCAATCCGAGACCTGAACTCCATAACGCCATAAGGAACCTTTTCCTAGTGTTTTCTCTCATCGAGGACTACGTTTCTTAACTATTTGTGGCTTGTTTCGGGGTTTAATGAAGAGTTCTCCGACCCACTCTTCATATCCGACTCGGATTTCCTGCCCAAAACTCGTCTTTCTAGAGAAACAATTTTATGATACCATCGCAATTTGGGATTTATCAATTTAGCGCAATTTGGGGTTTACCAATTCAACACAGGATTCTCTTCTCTCTTTTTTTTTCCCTTCATTTTGGGTTCTTGGTTTTTTGTTTTGCTTATTTGCTATATCTAATTTAGCGTTCTGTAGCCACCACGATTAGATTTACGAAAAATTGGTTTAATTATGTGATGGTTTTGAAGAAATGGTTTGTAGTAGGTGATTTGGTTCTGTGAAAGAGGTTTAATCCTGTGATTGGTTTCAAAACTAGGGGAGTGATTACTGTGTGTTTTGCCCTTTGCTTACCAGTTCCAGGTATGTGTTTTACTCGTTTAGGTATGAAGTAAGAAGATAAGGGTTAAAAATGTAATTTAGCCTTTCAGGTGGGTCCAAAGTGGGACAGTTAACGTTCAATTTGGACGGAGCCTGAGAAATTGGACACGGCTGACTGAGATTGAAAAGCTCAAAAGTATTTCTGATTAAATTGAGACTATATGGACTAAAATGAAGTTACTCCCAAACCTCAGGGAGGGAAACGGAATTTAATCCAAGAATAAAAATGCAAAAAACATTAGCAAACCCTGAATATAGTTGAAGATTAATCAAAATGCAAACAACTAAAGATTGAGACGCACCATTGGTGCCTGATTGCGTGCAAGGTACCTTGAACTCATTTGACATTGATTTACCTTGAATTTTTTGTGTTGAGGCTTTAGGAGAGCCTCAAGAATATCTCATCTAAAACCGCTCACCCTCATCAAACCAAGTTCCACTCACCCACTCATTTGTTCCCTCATCTAAAACTGCTTCATGGTTTGCTAATGTTGCTCAATCATTCTCAAGTCAGATGTATAAGTACTATATTATTTCTCAAATTTTGAATATGGAGAAGGATCATGCACCATATGAACACCTTATTCACTTCTTTAAAAAAACTATAGAATTCAAACGAGTCAGGGAAATCTAGGGTTTGAAAGGCTAAAATACTGAAAGATTGAATAGCAATATATGAAAGTAAATTAAAGCCCTAAATGCTTTAAAACTGTAAAACTGCAAGGTTTGTTTGCTTGTTTGATTGATTGAGTTGAATAACAATGAAAGAACAAAAAATTCGTTTACGATATAATTGAAATATTTCTCAGCTTGTTAATGGAACTGTACTAGCTCGAATATGACAACAAAAAAAGACCAATGATTAACTAGCAGAACTAACATATACACACTCTACTTTCTTACCTTGTTAGAGCAGTATGCATGATGCATATTTTAAGTCAAGCCTAGATCAATTGCTTTCATTGGTCGACCCGTCTTGAAATAATAATATGTATACAGCTTTTGCTTACTGAAAATTTTATACAAAATAAGGTCAAATCCAAGTGGTCGATTGCGTTTGTTGAGTAGGATGTAGATTATTAGTGCAAACCCAGCTAGGTATACTTAATTTGTACTTTCAAGCTATCTGTATGTTTCGTCAAACTAAATTGCTGTAAGTGGAGACAACCCACCCACTCGCATATGTTTGACCACATTATGATTCATCACAATAAGGATGATGAGGAAATATTAGTCATTTATCATCATCATGAGGAAGAGAGTATACTGGACTGTCTTGACTAGCTAAGTTAACCAAAGACGCATATAGTTTTTCTTTCATGATAAGGGATTAATGGTAAATAACTTGCTATATAATTTTTCGATATTCTACACTGTTTTAACTTAAATTAGGAAAAGGGAAGAAAAAAAACTACATGGACCTCATATAGCCATACATTCCGGCATACAGACCTAATTAGGATTTAGGGACTCAACGCAACTAACTCTAAGGACTTAATTTGAACTAAGTTGACAGAGTTGTCTGGCGAAGAAGGCCACATTCCGAAGTAATCATCCATGTCCTGGTCAATTTCTGCAGGCTTTGGCAACTTGTCACAGTACTTCTCCGGCACTAATTGTTCAGTTGCATCCTTCATCACAAAATCCTGGTTGTTGATCTCGGTCTTTGTTGAATCCTCAAGGCCAAGCTCACTCTCCAAGTAACTGAGCCACTTTCCACTTTCAACTAGCTCTAAGTTTGAGCTCTGGTAGGCCTGATCCGCCAGAGGTTCAGGGTTTGACTGAAAGGGCACAAACTCATCTAACATGTTCCAGAAATCATAGTCAGACTCGAATGGAATTTCAAAGACTTCCTTGTCTGCAATTTGAGGTTCATAAGCTCCTTTAAAGTCAAACACCAAATCATCTGGCCTTGAAATACTGCCGCCTTGGCTGGAACTTGAGCCTTTTGAGGAGTCATGAGATGAAAAGGAAGAACTTATGGTCAACGTTTTCACGCCTTTAGCATCATCAACCCTAACTTGATTTGTTACTTCCATTGGTATATTTTGATCAAGTTTTTCTTGGATTGTCGTCGAATTGGGCAGTTCACAGTCGGTCCGTTTTTTGGACGTGTTGCTTTCTTTGTTAGATTGATGCTCGAATTCAGCGGTGGCTCCTACACTTGGTTTTCCTCTAGACAACTGAAATGAAGCACTAGAAGAAGATGACGAAGAGGAAGTTATGGAAGATAACTCCTTTGATTGATCATCTCCACAAGATTTCTTCAAAGCCAATCTCTTCCGCAGATGAGTGTTCCACACATTCTTGATTTCGTTGTCTGTTCTTCCAGGAAAATGGGATGCAATTTTGGACCACCTGCACAGGATCACACTTTCATTAGCTAGGGAAACATTATGTCTTGATTGATTCAAATATATAGGTGTGATGGAATATTCCTAGTGTAGCTTAGTGGACTAATCAGATCTATTAAGATTAGTAGTTTTGGATCTTCATGGATATCTTACTTGTTTCCCCAAGTTTCATGTAGCTTAATTATGGACTCCTCTTCCTCTTTTGTGAAGTTACCTCGCTTCAGATCAGGCCGAAGGTAGTTAATCCATCTCAAACGACAACTTTTCCCACATCGCAGTAGACCTTCAGACAAATAGTGTTGTGAAATTTGATTAAAATTCATTTTAAAAGTAAAAATGGATGGGATTGAATATTGTATGGCATAAATAGTGGAATACTAGTATGATTTGTAATAGTTGAAATTTGATGTGATTGTAAATGGTCAGACACTTGTTCTCAACTCCTAACTTTGCCTTTATTTTCAGAGGTGTTTGGTAAGATTTTCCAACTATACCATTTTCCCAGATGTGACATGCAATTTATGTGGTTTCATACTATTATGAATCTATCAATTTATTACGCTTAGCCATAAAAGAACATGTATGTTATGGAAATTGGTTTCTTGTTTAAGTAGTTAATATTTATTTTTCTATGAATATTATGGCACAAAACCTGGCATAGTCTTGATAAATGCTAATCAGAAAGTAAGAAAATGTATGTTCTATCAACTTAGTCGTATAAACATGGTAAAATTGTGAAGTAGTTCTTTTTTTTTTTTTTTGGTTTGGGCAAAGAGTAAAGTCATTGTTTTTTTTTTTTTTAATAAAAAGTCATTGTTAACTGTTAAGGGTTGAAAAACTAAAAACAAAAAAATTAATAACGTTTCAAACTTGCCATGCTTGTGCTTTTTAACTAACAACATCACAGTCAACAGATTCTCAATTTCTCCTGATAGTGGCAAACACATTTATCATACCACAGGGTCATAAAACAGACTAAATTCTGGGTAAAACGCTCTATTTTCTCTTTCTTCCTTTTATTAGATCATTTGTCAAACCGAAATTCATTGTAAAAAATTTAATAGTCAACAATACTCGGAAAAAAAATTTCGTTTTCGAGGGCTTTGTAAGTGCCCTACCATTAGTAGTACGTATGTATCAACTTTGTAAATCTCAAAAATAGAAGTGTCGAGTGTGTGAAGCCTAAGTGCTCTACCGCGAAAATTATGAATCTTAGCCATTATATCGACATGGACAAAATAATAACAATAACAAGAAAAAAAAAATGGCGGGCTGATAATTTAATCATACATACATGACAAAACTAAAACCGTTTTGAAGGCAATTTGATCTTAGTTTGCAATGCGAACGATAAAAGAAAACTATCTGAATCATGGATCTCATTGTTTTGAAAGACAAAAATCATGGTTTGAACCTTACTCCCTTGTCTACCACCATTGCAACAAAAAGAAGGTAAACTCTTCACTAGAGGGAGAATCATGATACCTGCTTGTTTAGGGAGAGCCCTCCAGTTACCATGGCCGTGTTTCTGAATGAAGCTGATAAGCCTCAAGTCCTCAGAAGGGCTCCAGGGACCTCTCTTCACTTGGCTCTTATCACAACATGGTGTTCTTCCCCTTCCCCCCATCTGAATCTGTCTCTCTGTCTCTGGATCTCGGTCAAGTACGTTTCTCACACTGTACCAGTCCTGACTCCTGATAACTGATATTACTCTCTAGATTCAACCCCACTTTTACCTCTCTTTTGTGGTGTTGATATGTATAGTTTCGTTTATGCATCACCTTGTGTTTCCTCCCATATATATACAGAGAGAGGGAGAGGACTTTTATCAAGCCAAGGCCACCAGGATCATGCCTGTAATGCTGCAATAAATAGGAGATCCAGGGGGATTTCTAAATATCTATAATTCTTTCTGATTTATTTATTATCATTTGTCCTCTGTTACTGCTGTGAAAAATTCCCAACTATATATCACTCTGATGAAAATCTTGTACCTCAATTCTCATTTAAACAAATGATTATAGGTATTAAAGAAATTAATCACTTTACTGCCTAATCACAGCCCTCCACTTCAACAAAAATGATATCATTCTTGCCATAAACTATGATTTTCAACTATCCAGGACTTTTTGGTTTGCTTCCTTAATTTCAACCCTGGTGCTGTTTTTTTCTCAATAAACTAGATTTTACTATTATTTCACTTCTAGTATTATATCTAAGCAATGGGATACCTTAACATTTCCAGGTGGCTAATTACGGTTAAAAGCATCTCTGAGGTAAATGTTCATCCCTATCCCTTGATTCCTTCTCTTTTTTCTTGATGTGGATAAAAATAACACAATATATGCAGGTCTCCTTCCTTTTCTTTTCTTTTCTTTTTCGAAACCGTTGTGATAGATAAAATTGCCCAAAAGTAAAAAGCAACCTATGAAATTGCATGCATGGTTTGTACTTTGTCCCATTTTGAAAGAAACATGTGATTCGAATTTGTGCTAGAATTCCTAGCTAGCCTCTTGTAGTAATTTTCTTCATTAATTCAAAGATGTAAAAGAGGTCATGGTGACATATACGATCACAACCACCCCTGCCAATGAGAAACACATTTCAATCGAGCAAAAGATGAGTTTTGTTATTAGGACGAGTGTTAACCATGCATCCGCTACTATAGCATAAAGATACAACAAGATAGAGATGTACATTATCCAAATAAAAAGAAATACATATTAAGTTTTTCGAGTCAATGCCATATTCATAAATTTTAATTAAGTCCGGATTTTCTCTTGTGCAGCAAGAATTTATTCACTAATTCCGAACTCTAATTATAACGAAATATAGTTACTCTAATTTTTGTGCAACGACGTTCGTGTGGCGGCCATAGAAGTATAATTTTTGAAAGAAACCTTTTGAACTACATGCAAGACAATTATCAAACAAATTTAACCGTGATGTTAACTACTATGTTTGCGTAAAATAGGCATTTCCGGTTGCCGCCCTTTACTTCGTAACTTTTATTTATGCGTAACGGTTGCCAAAGCACCAAGCGAACCAGTAATAAGCTATTGTTTGTGAAAAGTGTAATTGATATTGTAGTTTTCTAACATATAATGGAATCACGTGTAAAAAAAAAAAAAAATGTAATTAATTTGTGTGTGCGCGTGTAACGGAATCACCTCATATTCTAAAATCTATCAGAAAAGTGAGAACATGTCATACATGCATATAGCAACGTTCAATAATTTGCTAGTGTTCATGGCGACATATAAACTTCTACACTTATAGGATCAGGAAAGGAAATCTTACCTAGTGGAGAATGAAAAAAAAAAAAAAATCATGCTTTCCTAAAAATAGACAAATCCTAGTTTGTTATATAATTTCTCCAAAATGAATGCGAATCTAAAGTTACACCGAAGTTAAGTACTATTTTTCAGCCGTGCAACCCTGAGCATCAAAATCAACCACTTTCTAGTAGCCTGCTCCAGTGTAATGTTCGACTTTTAAATAATTTTCTTTTATTTTTTGCTAACCAAAAGACTAAGCATACACACTTAACCCACTCCCATGGCGGTTTAATTATGAGCATGGTTTGAAATCCAGATTTCTACATTTAGGGCATATCAAAACCTCCTAACTTAGAATATATATATATATATATATATATATATATAACCTTGTTCAGGTGCGGATATCAGCACCTAAGCAAAAACGTACTGATTTTGTGTTTTTCCCCACTTTTCGATCACACATTCACATCTTAACCGTTCAGTTTTTAGATCCTAATGTATAGATCAGCTCTGCAAAATTTCAGCCAATTTGGTGATCATTAAGGCATTCAAAACTGTAAATTACAACAATATATACGAACGGTTTCGGTTCGACAGTTTCGGTTCATTCGTGTAAATTGCAGTTTTGGATGCTTTAACGATCACCAAATTGGATGAAATTTTGCAGAGGTGATCTATACCTTCGGACCTAAACACTGAACGGTTAAGATGTGAAAATGTGATAGGAAAGTGGGTCAAAACTGGAAATCCGTACGGATCGAAAAACTGCGGACGTCCGCAGTGGAGAACCGCTGTATACACACACACACACACACACACACACACACACACACACACACACACATATATATATATATATACCTATTTTTCTTTGGGGAAATTACTGGTCACATTCAAATTTCTATCCTAATTTTAACAAGTTACCCCTAAAACATTCAAATTTCACATAATGTGGTTCAAAATAACTATTTTACCTCTCACTTCATTATATATATATATATATATATATTTACTCCTCACTTCATCTTATATATATATATATATATATGTTTACTCCTCACTTCATCTTATGTATGTGTGTGTGTGTGTGTGTGTGTGTGTGTGTTTACTCCTCACTTCATCTTATGTATCTCACTGGATACTTGACGGAAGACGGAGGAGGCGGAGGTGTTTCGTGAGAGCGAGGAGAGAGTGAGGGGTAAATATATATAAATTTATATAAATATATATATATATATATATATATATATATAAGATGAAGAGAGAGAAAGAAAGAGAGAGAGAGAGGAATTGAAAAAAGAGGAGGGAAAAAAAAAAGGAAGTAAGGGTAAAATAGTCATTTTGGACCTATTGTGTGAAAACTAGAGAGAATAAGGACCAAACTGTTTAATTTAAATGGCGAGGGACTGAACTGTTTAATTTAAATATCGAGGGACTGAACTGTTTAATTTAAAAAGCGAGGGACTGAACTGCTTTTTAAGAGAAAAGTACAGGGAGTTACCAATAATTTTCCCTTTTTCTTTTTTGAGACCAACTGATTCGTACAAAAAGAATTCGAATATGATCTAAACCTGATCCCCAGCCAGACGACCTCCCTCGTTTTCATAGAATTGCATTAAAGGTTTTACTATAACAAATTCACCTTCATTTGCATCTTCATTGGTGGCAATGCGGCTTGTGTTAGCATTAAAGTCACCCTCAAGTGCAAGAGCTACAAGTTATAGAATAGGGGATTAAGCGAACCCAATTACAAACAAAGGCTCACAAGTGAACCCTAGTTCATAATGAGTATGTGCAAGATGGTGTATAGTGATTTGAATTGATGTTGGGAATAGTTTTGATTCAAATTGAAACAACTAGAGAAAGTAAAGTAAAATAAGCTAAGCTAAACAAGTTGTTATCAAATGGATGGGAGTTAAAGCTTAGGCTATCTGTCATAACCTCCCTTGCATGCATTGATGCTCAAACTACAAGTGATCGATGCAATCCCAAATACCCAATTACCCTAGCCTCTTAGCATCCGAGTAAGAGTACTAAAGCCTAAACTCTTTTGATTTTATCAATTCCAACTAGGTAAGTCTATAATTAACTACCTAAAAACAAATTCTATTACCGAATAAGTTTCAATTCACTGTTCCTAGATGCATAAGAATTTGACTTTAAATAACCAAGCAAGCAAAACAATCCTAAGTCTAGGTGATTTTAACTCACCATGCTCACATGCACAGATGGTGTGTGCTTTCATGCTCTTAATGTCTAAAGGTGACTAATCTCAAAATACTAATCATGAGATGACAAATGCATTATACTTAAACTAGTCAGATTCAAATATAAGCATCCACTTTTTAATTTAGCATGTGAAGGTGGTAACGAAAAATTGCATGAATCATAGTATTCACATCAATATCATACAAGATTGGTTAGAGCTTTCAACCCTAGACCCAACAAATTCACTACTCATAACTAGATAGACAAACTTCAACATTCTAAGATACATCAAGAATAAAGAGTTAGGGAGTAAAGAATGACTATTGGTGATGCCAAAAGTAGTGGTGGAGATGGGTCTCCAAGCTCATGAGGTGGTGGATGTCTCCTTCTCCTTCTCCTTGGTCCAAGCTCTTGACAATATGGGAATGGTGAAAGTGATAGTAGCTAGTAATGATTTGTGGTGATGGAGGGCTATGAAATTGGTAAGAAGATAAGTGTGGTGGTGGAAATGGTGCTTATGGAGGTGGACATGCATGGTGGTGTGGTGTTGTAGAGAGAAATTGTGATGTCTCGGTAAGATGAAGATGAAGAATGGATCGAGTCAAGAATGGTGAAGATAAAGTCCTTGGCCTATTTTGATCAACTATGTCCCATTGATCTCAAGATGTGCAAGAGATGCCCTTACACCCTTGTCCCCCAAATGGTCCCGAATTTGCAAGATGACAAGAGGACAAGGTGTAAGGAGATGTTGAATTTCAAATAGTGGGAGATTCCTACAGCCATGGTCCTCTTTGGCTGGACAAAGGGTCCTCCATGAGTGTCGGCTCGCCGGAGATTTATCTCCACAAAATCCGATTTGCATTTTTAGTTGAAATTGCATTTCTTCTCCTCCTAGCTTTACTTCTTCACTTTTCAAGCCTCATTTGGTCATTTTCTTCTCAATGCATGGTTTCCTAGAAAGAAGAGGAAATGGATGAAAGATAATAAAATAATATGGAGGAAAAGGAGCTTTAGGGCACAATTACATAAGTAAATTGTGACTCAACTGCTTGGTTTATGCACTAGAAAAAAGAGACGAGTGTTCTAGAGAAAGTGGCAACTCGAAGGTGGTGTAAGTGGATTCTTTATATATCAAATGTTGAGGTTGAGTTTTGATTCAAAAACTAGTTATGTATAGCTAAAATTTGAATGTTGCTACTCTACTATAGCTCTTAAGAACATCCTCTCTAAGATAACTGAACATATGAAATACAGATGTCTGGAGTTGCTCTAAAGGACACGTTCTCTGCGTAGCTAAGTAATTAACCCATCTTTGTTTTCGTTTTTCAAAGATTAGCATGTTGATAAAAAAAAACTGAATATTAATACATCTAACATGTAAGGTTACATATATATATATATATAAGATTTTTCTCAGATGCGGACATCCATACCAAAATTTTGATACGGATTTCCAGTTTTTGACCACTTTCTGATCATATTTTCACATCTTAGCCGTTCAGTTTTTAAGTCCTAATGTATAGATCACTCTACAAAATTTCAGCTACTTTAGTAATCGTTAAAGCATCCAAAACTGCAATTTACACGAACGGACCGAATCTGTCGAATTGGAATCTTTCGTATTTATAATAGTAAATTGCAGTTTTGGATGTCTTAACGATCACCAAATTGGCTGAAATTTTGCAGAGGTGATCTATACATTATGATCTAAAAACTGAACGGTTAAGATGTGAAAATGTGATCGAAAAGTGGGAGAAAACTGGAAATATATATTGTTCGCACGCTACAGATGTCTGCACCGTAGTCGAACTGTGTGTGTGTGTGTGTGTATATATATATATATATTCAAATTTTATCCAGAACCGAGCTCCGCTTTGAAATTAATGTGTGAAGTTCGATTTTTTGATCACTTTTCGGTTGCATATCCACATCTCGAACGTTAAGTTTTTAGGTACTAGTGTATCGATCATCTCTATAAATTTTCAGCTAAATTGATT
This sequence comes from Rosa persica, assembly GCA_025331145.1. Lineage (NCBI taxonomy): Eukaryota > Viridiplantae > Streptophyta > Magnoliopsida > Rosales > Rosaceae > Rosa > Rosa persica. The sequence goes on from WFKR01000005.1 coordinate 14,378,521, forward strand.
ATTGTTAAGGTATCTAATTCGCTTACACTAATAGACTGACTGAATCTGTCAACCTGAACAATACTAGGTTTAAGGTAGTTATCAATGCCTTAACTATCATCATTTTGGCTGAAAATTTACAAAGATGATCTATACACTAGTACCTAAAATCTGAACGGTCGAAATGTGGATATGCGGCCAAAAAGTTATCCAAAACTCGAACTTCACACGTTAATTTCAAAGCGGAGCTCCGCTCTAGATTGGACCTCTGTGTGTGTGTGTGTGTCTATATATATATATATATATATATGAGCGCCCTTCCACTAAGGGATCCATTTTTTTTTGTCTTTTATAGGGATAGACATTAGGCAAACTTTTCGATTATATTTCGATATCTCAATCGTTCATTTTTTAGATCCTAATGTGTAGATCACTTCTGTAAATTTTCAGCCAAATCAGTGATCGTTAAGACATCCAAAACTGCAATTTACACGAACGGACTGAATCTGTCAAACTGAAACCGTTCGTGTTTATAATGGTAAATTACAGTTTTGGATGCCTTAAGCATCATCAAATTGGCTGAAAATTTACAGAAGTGATCTATACATTAGGAACTAAAAACTGAACGGTTAAGATATGAAAATATAATCGGAAATTTTGTATAATGTCTTATCCCTAGAAAAGACCAAAAAAAGGGATCCCTCACTAGATAGGCCCTGATATATATATATATATATATATGATTTTTCTCAGGTGCGGACGTCCGTACTTTCCGATCACATATTTTGATCTTAACCGTTCAGTTTTTAGGTCATAATATATAGATTACCTCTGCAAAATTTCAGCCAATTTGATGATCGTTAAGGTATTCAAAACTGCAAATTACAACAATGTACACGAACTGTTCCGGTTCGACAGATTCGGTTTGTTCGTGTAAAGATGCCTTAACGATCACCAAATTGGCTGAAATTTTGCAAAGATGATCTATACATTAGGACCTAAAAACTGAACTGTTAAGATGTGAAAATGTGATCGGAAAATAGGGGAAAACGGGAAATCTGTACCGTTCGCACTGTAGCTGGACTCTGTGTGTGTGTGTGTGTGTGTGTGTGTGTGTGTGTGTGTGTGTGTGTGTGTGTGTGTGTGTGTGTGTGTGTGTAATCAGCAAGGATGATGAAATTTAAGGAATTAAATATTAAATGATAACTAGCATGTAAACACTGCAAAGGCGCGCGTTCAAAATATTTTAAAGGATCCTTGAGCCAAAGCACCAAAATTGGACAAAATTATCTCACTTACCCCAGCAATAGATTTTTATTCTCACTTACCCAGTTTCTAATAAAATGATAATTTTGCCCTTCATATAATTAATAAATTACATCCACGCCACTCTTTCCTCTCTCTCCACGCTGCTGCTACCCCTCCTGCTTCAACAAAACCGAGCCATTTCAGAGAAAGAAGCTGAAGGAACTCAAACTATAGCAAAACCTTGAGAACAATGCAGCAGTGACCGATTGGTGGATTCTCAAGGCAACCAATCAAAATGGCAATCGAGGTCATCAGGAACATAATGACTCGTGATTCTTGAGAATCACGGAGGTGACCTCGACGCCGGCAGATGAAGCAGAGGCGTTGGAGGGGTCAATCTTGCTCTTGATAATTGCCACCGTCAGATCCAACGGCAAGATTTCCATCGAGCTATCGAAAGTCTACTCTATCGCTGATCCTGATTCAAACCAGCAACAAATGGTCACTCTCACCATTACCACTCCAATTTTGAAACTGCTAACTTGTACTCAGTTCAGTCCTCCCGAGATCCGACTACCAGACCCTTCAATTTCAAATAGAGTTCTACTCCAATGTAGAGGCTGAATTCGGCAGCATGTAATTGCAAAGAAAGGGCAGGTCATCCATGCTCAAACAACATCTGCTCAATTCTGGTTGGATCCATCAGCTGTACTCAAGGTCTAACTAGATTTCTGGGTGTGTTTGCTCTAATTTGGTGCCCGAAGCATTTCTGGGTGTCGAAATCTTTTTTTGTTTTGTTTTTTATAGTAAGTTGTGGGCATAAGGCCCAGAAGGAGAGAAAAAGAAAAAGAAAATTTATCAGAGGGCAATAGAGGTCTGTTAAGGTCTATTAGGGGGCAATAGACATCTATTAGAAGCAAATAAATGTTTTGAATTGATGTAATCTCCTCTTTTTTTCCTTAATCAATTATTTGTCTAATTTTAGGGAGATTAGTTCTCATTCTAGCAATCAAAATGTCTATTGGGGAGCAATACAAGTCTATTGAGGGGCAATAAACTTTTCCGACCCCATATGAGATCTCTGACAACTTCTTTGGGGACTTTCGGCGAGATTTTATAAACCTCTATTGCCCACCCAATAAAGGCCTATTTGGGGGTAATAGAGGTTTATTTTGGGACAATACAGGTCTACTTGTAGGCAATAAACCTTTCAGGCGATCTATAAGATTTCCGACAACCTCTTAAAAGACCTCCGGCGAGGTTTTAAAAGAAGTCCAGCGGGCAACGGCTGGTGACTGAAATCCGGCGGTAGATGACTAGAATCCGGTTGCTGGTGACTGAACTGCAGCGAAGTCTCTCTCTCTGTGTAACCAAGGTGTAAGAGTAAAATAGTCTCAGGAAAAATTAAAAAAAAAAAAAAAAACTTAATTGGGTATTAAGAAAGACCTTATTAGAGTTTTTATTGGTAAGGGGAATTTAAAAAAATTAATGGGGTAAGTAGAAAAAAAATTCCTAAAATTAGGATAAATGGACAAAAACCGTATTTTAAATTTGTGTCATGGATTGTCTTAAAATTCTACTATAGACCATGATCAAGTTGGAAACCATGCGTGTCTGTCACGCGCTGAATTTCGGCTTGGTGTAGGTGGATCAGAAGACTCTTCCTCTGATTATAATTTATACCCGTAACCGATTGATGAACCAGCTTTCAGATCGTACCTGAGACCTGTACTCTTCTACCATATTATGAACTGAAGTCATCATACGCAAAGCAGTACGTCGACATCGTTTTTTTAATGCTAGTTCTGGTTTTTTTTTTTTTTTTGTTTATGACAAAAGTAAGTTCTGGTTGATTCGTTGATATAGACAGTTTTGTGGAATTAATGATTGAATATACACTAGTGTAGGTAAGAGCCTGCCCAATTTGTACTGAGTTTTGTCTTTCATGCAAATTTGCACAGACGACTATATCATTCTGCCTCATTTTCTATTGTTTTTTCCTCTTATGTAGTAGTCAAAACATGCTTTAACTTGCAGAAAAGTCTCAAGGACTTTATAGGTACATAAACTCACCAAATTTTACCCGGAACTTGTGAAAGATAAAGTCATCGACATCAAGAGGTATGAGGTTTAAGCTCTCGAAGCACATTGGTGTCTAGAAAAAAGGTATTGTTGGCAGCAGTTGAAAATGGAATTATAGTTAGTAACTTGGTAATGTACTGCTCCAGATGAAACTTTACCTATCAGATAATATGCAACAGATCACCAGAAAAAAGAAGTTGAACAATGCCCTAGCGACCAAGTCAAACGCAGAATACTTCTCTATTAAGACTAACTTTGTGTTTTGATTATGAATCTTCAAACTTGCTGTTAGTCGTCAATGAAGCGGTGTCATCCAAAATCCAGCAAATGCGCTGAGAAAAAAGATGATGCATTAAAATCTTTTCGGGTATTTGTATGCATGATTAGATGTAAACACTTAGATATGTAATATAAGATTATGATTACTGTAAACTCCTAGGATTTTAAAGCAACTGAAAACCATCATCGATCGCACTGCTCGACTGAGTCACATCAAGGCATGAAATTTATACTCTTAGTCTATTACTGTACAGCAAGTGGAATTAGCGTTGAGAGTGATGGTCGTACCAATAACCACCATGCTTTGAACTATATAAATTAGGTCACCCGCCCAGGTTCAATCCCTTTGAATATACAATATGTATAAATTGACACTTAATAGTAAAGTTAACTTCATTTTCATGCACAAGCAGCCAAACCCCTGCCCCATGCATCCACAGATCAAGTAGCCTAACAAATGAAGTCTAGCCATTTGAAAAAGATCGAAAAATAGAATTAACTAAGCTCTCTTTAAGTCTCTTGTTAGGAAAACTAACATTTATAATGCTTTGTACCATTTGGTACCTAATATTGACAATTTTTTTTGTTGGGTTAGTAGGACTCTACTAACCACTAGGACTTTTTATGACTTTCAAATAGACAAGTCAAAGAGAAAGAGTCATGCGCATGAACTCTAACCCTAAAAATAATTACAATGACAATAATAATACCATTAGCATGACGTTTTGCTTATGTCAGGAAAAGGGTATTTAGCAATGTGGCATGCTCTTTTTTTTTTTCTTTTTTTTTTTTTAATCAAACGACGTTAATCTTTATTCATCACAAACATAAATCAGAACTTACAATGTGAGGTAACGAAACTCTTACTGTCAATGGGAATACAACCATATTGAGTAACTTTAAAATGACCAAAAAGAGCTAACACAGCTAGCTTATCAGTAGCAGAGTTGGACTCCCTAAACGCATGAGAGAGAAGCACCAGATAATTAATTCTCTCATCTATCAAACGACCCCAAGTAGAAGTGTCCTCCTCCCTGGCATTGATGGCTTGCACCACCTGCAATCTGCTTCAAAGGACGGTGGTGATACACGAGTACTTGGGGTTTTCTTATGTAAGAGTTTGAGAAAAGATATTGATTTGCATTTACAGGTAGCTAGTGATTGGACAAATCTGATCATGTCATATTCAAATTTGGTGATTGTAGTTCGCGATGGGAGACTTATCATGCATGCCATTTATTTGTCAAATGAAGTGACTTAAACATTCTCGAGGTGGGTGGCATGATTTGTTGATGATGGTACTTTTATTCGAATCACCAGTACCTATTGTACGTTAGAGATCATAATTTTAAATTATCCATTCAAGGTAGACTAAAATTTGTGACATGTTTTTCTCTTTTTTTTGTTCAATAATATGTGACATGTTTAAATTACAAAAAGTCAGATGCATGGTGTATGTGTTTATTGTTCGAATAGCGTATAGCATGCCGCTTGGTACATGGCCTAATTTTGAAATGTAATTACTAATTATTCTATTTTTCTTTATTTGGACTGATTTTTTTTTTAGTTAAAGAAACACAAAAACAACAACTGCAACACAAATCTTCTAAAAACACTATCTCCCGACTAATGCAGGCGGAACGTTGGGAACACGGAAATGGGGAGACAGTTATATCAAACAACAAAGTCTCGCTAAGAACACGGAAATAGAGAGATAGTTATGCCAAACAGCAAAGTCTCTATCTTTAAAATCAAAATAAAATAACTTATTGGCTACAAATTGACCGCTCGAAAAATATGTCTAAACCTAATAGAAGCAGAAGAGGCTGCAATTCTGCTGATATCATCAACCAAGATCTTGATACGACAATGAACTGAAACCTTTCCTAAAATGCAATTAGCAATTTAAAATCTCCTTCCACCCACCTTAGAGTAATTGTAAAATCTTGCAGCGTTGAGACCATCTCTGCACTTACTGGCTTCAGCAATGAAGACATTGGCGTCACCAATAAAGTTACATCAAAGAGGTTCACATGTGCAACGCCTGATTACAGAATCAATTAAGAAGTTATATGAAGACCTAATTAATGAAGAAAGGTTGATGATTAACATATCCTCATCGGCGCTGTTGTTGACCATAAAAGCCTCAAGTTTACGATGTTTCCATGCCAAATAATCTTTTTCTCCTTCACGAAAAAAACCGATAATCGTGAGATTACTTGTGAATTGCTTCTTCAAATTGAAAATCTTCGACATAGAATTGACTGAAACCCGGCCAAGGATCTTTCCATTTGATCACCAAAGCTGCCCAGAAGGCCCATATACTAAATCCTAGCAGAGCAATTTTGTTCTCCACTGACTTGGTCATGGGGTATTGCAGAGACATACTGGGCAATTACTGATTATTCATTGTGATAGACAACTATTCGCTTACTCGTTCGTTCGATGCTTTTATGAGTTTGAAATGTAGGCAAAGAGGTACTCCTTTCACACGTACAATGCAAGTATGTAACAACCTAATATTTTTAGATACAGACAAGTAAAGGTTTGTGAGCTCATACCATATTGCTTAAGGCCCGTTGTGTGTCCACATTAGCTACACCACGGGCATTCCAGAATAGTACTTTCATTAAAAGAACTTGTGCTTTGCACCCTTCTGCAAGAGTGTCATCTTTGTAATGTGGTTAGCTGCACCCTCTTTTTGCTTAGCCTTGGTTTTAATAGCAAGTTTCTTTGACTTCTTAGAAATAACTGGTGTAAACTCCCCCTCTTCAAGCATATTTTGCCCTAAGTTTGCAGAGCCCATTTCATGCCCCGATGCCATTTTGGCACTGGAGATTTCCAGGGAGCAAGTATCATTTGAGTCCAACTGGGCCTGCATTGGATGCAGATGAGAAAGGCCAGGAGGAACCGACGCCGTGGAGGAGCTGTCTGCCAGATTCGATACTGGGAGTGGATGCTCCACTGCTTGCTTTTCTGTTGTAACTTCCACAATAGCGGGAGCAAATCGCACGTCATTCCCTGCAATTTGTTTCCTCACTGTACACAACTCAATGTTGTCATTTGTCACCAGACCTTCCAAATTAGTGGCGGAGTGCACACGAAATGGTTTATCCTTCACACTGTCTCTGTGACTCAAAGAAGTCTCTGAATTAATAGCTGCCCTTCTTGAGAGTTGCCTTGAATTCCTAGGTCTATTCGAGTGGGAACGCACTAGAGAGCGTCCCCGAACACCCTTGTCCTCCCTCACTGCGTCAATATGCTTTTTGCAATTGTTAACAGAATGTCCCACGATACCACACTTATCACACAAAACTGGGACATATTCAAAATCCACAGTAGCCATAATTGAGGGACCATTAGCACGAGATATTTTGATTTTATCTCTTTAGGGCTTTGAGAGATCAACATCCACAAGCATTCTTGCGTACAGCCCAACCGAGTGATTTGCAGTTCTTGGGTCCAACTTTATTGGAGTCCCAACTCCTCTAGCAATTTCAAATAAGGTCTTGTGATCCTAATAAGCGAAGCCAAGGTCCCAAAACCTGACCCAAAACCTGTGCAAAGGTGTTTTTGTACGTTACAGGTGAGAAGTCAGGGGTCCATTTAATCAATCTCAAAATGCCTGGATTGAGATTGATGGATCCCATTGACCAAACCCGCTGCATATCATCAAGGGATTGAAATTGGAGCATGAAAAAACCCTTCCCTAGAGGAGCAACGGACCAATTCGATATGTTATGCCAGAACAGAGACAAACGCTGGGCAAGTTTATGGGCCTTTGGCATTGAACCCTTAGGAGGCGACATGAGTTTCCCAATAAGGATGGTTTTGCACCTATCTAAACCCCGTTGGAAAGGCTCCTCTGAAATCTGAACATTTAACAGACCATCTTCAAGAGAGGGCAAAGGAAGGTCGTCAATGACAAAACCTAGAGGTGAACTTTGGGTAAGGACAGAGGCAAAAGAGGGTTTAGGTTTTGGAGGGGAAGATGGGGAGGTGGGAGCGATAGTGGCAACCACCAAAGGGCTGGGGGCTTGCATAATCGCCTTTCACTCTCTAGGGGGTTGCATCAGAAAATTGTATTATTCCTCATTGAGGACATTCATCAAACACCTGATGTGCATGAGCTCATCAAAAGCCTTCTAATAAGGAGTATGAATCAGCCAATCATAAATTCGAGCTACCTGAATCCATCAGCTAGTACCAGCTAGCTGAATTCCTGTCTAGCACTAGTTGAACTTCTCTAGTTTTAAGCTTGGTTAAGACATGTCAATCTTATGATTTTCGTGCTATCATAGCTGTTGTTGGGTCCAATGACACTCAAGCTTCTCCCTAAAGCCTATTCGACGGTGTTTTTCCACAACGCGCACGTCAGTTCTTATCCCAAAGAAAGCTTGCACTATTGATATCACGTCACCACTACCTTTACTTGTCTGTATCTCTGAACCTTTTATTTTAGTCGATTCAATTCCAGCTGCTTTCTGGTGGTCATTAGGCCTTCGCTTTGTAACTAGTAATGACAGGGGAACTTTAGACCCCAACCTTTGGGTTTTTTGTCATGAGGCACTGAGTCTGCAGGTCTTGTCAGTGTCCGCCCAACAAGTTACTGTTTCATGTAGTTTTGAGGGTGTCCACAGCATTTATACCAATGTCTATGCCAAAACATCCGTAATGGGAAGACGTCAACTTTGGTCTGAACTAGTTGGGATCAGATCTGGGTTTGTTCACGGGCCTTGGGTGGTCTTCGGCGACTTTAACTGTGTTTTTTGGTGCTCATGAAAAAAAGGGTGGCACCATTCCAAGTGCAAGATCCTGCCAAGATTTTCAACAAATGTGTACTTCCTGTGAGTTGATTGACATACCTACTAGAGGTTTAGCTTATACTTGGACAAACAGACGTACTGAGGTCCGTTTGGATCGAGCTCTTGGAAATATGGAATGGTTTGATTCTTGGATGGTGATGGAGTGTTGTACCATCACGAAGGCAACATCCGATCATTGCCTGATTCTATTGGCTTGCTCAAAGATTGGTAGTCTCTAAAGCTCCTTTTAGGTTCCAATGGCTACAAATACCAAATTTTCTCTCTTTATTTAGGGATTTCTGGGCAACGTTGCAATTCTTTGGATGCCCTTAGTTTGTTCTGGCATCCAAGCTTAGAGCCCTAAAGATCATGCTGAAGTCTTGGAGCAGAGACGTTATTGGTGATGTTCATTTAAGGGTCAATGACTCAAAAAAAAGTTTAGATGAGGTACAGGATGAGATTTCAAGATTGGGTCCTTCGGATGATAGATTCTCAAGAGAAGACTTTGCTCACTCAAGGTTTCTTTCTAACCTTGCGTTTCAAGCTGCTTTTATTAAAGATCAATCTAGAATTCGGTGGTTAAAGGATGGAGATAGGAACACTTCTTTTCTCCATAATATGGTTAAGCTGCATCGTCTACACAAATCCATCACTTTCCTGAGAGTAAATCAGGAGCTTCTCACTTATTCAGTTGTAATTGATGCTCACGTGGTGCAACACTTTGAAAATTCTTTCACCAAGGACCCTAACATAGTAAGCACGGGATTAGTAGAGCGAGTTATTCCTAATTTGGTTACTGATGCTGAAAATGAAGCCTTGCTCATGGTTCCTACCAATCAAGAGATTTTTGATACGGTTAGAGGGATGGATGGTTTTAGTGCTCCGGGGCCTGATGGTTTTACCGGTACCTTCTTTATTTTTTGCTGGTCGGTAGTGGGGCCTGACGTGATATCGACAGTGCAGGATTTCTTTGAAAATGGTTTTATCATGCCGCATTTTAACTCTAATGTTGTCATTCTCATCACAAAACTTGAGGTGGCAAAGAGCATCTCTGATTACAGGCCTATTGCTCTAGCCAATTTTATGTTTAAGATAATCATGAAGATGCTGGCGGATCGTTTGGGTTGTATTGCTTCAAGGATAATTTCCCCAAGCCAGAGTACTTTCATTAAAGGTCGGAATATTGTTGACCCCATTTCACAAACATCAGAGTTTGTGAATCTCTTGGATACAAACTGCAAATATGGTAATGTAGCGATTAAACTCGATATCCACAAAGCATTCGATACTTTAGATTGGAGTTTCTTGCTGAGAGTTCTGAGTGCTTTTGGCTTCAATGCTACTTTGTTGGGTGCGTTCATAATATTTTAGACTCAGCTTTTCTTTCCTTAAATTTGAATGGCAAGGGTTGTGGATTTTTACTTGTACTAGGGGTGTTCGTCAGGGTGATCCTCTTTCACCACTGCTCTTTTGCTTGGAGGAAGAGGTCTTGAGTAGGGGCATTACTTCTCTGGTGGATCGAAATAAGATCAAGAGGATTGCAGCCCCAATGGGCATTACCCCTCCTTCTCATGTTCTTTTTGCGGACGATGTCATGGTATTTTTACAAGGTCGTGCAAGACACCTCCGAAATCTAATGGCCTTTATGGAAGAGTATGCCATGAATTCTGGGCAATCAGTGAACAAGTCGAAGTCCAACTTTTTTTTTGGAAAGTCTGTGGTCCCAAGACAGATTCGCATAAAAAACATCTTGGGAATTAATATTGGTAGTTTTCCTTTTACCTACCTTGGGCTCCCAATTTTTATTGGTAGAGCAAGAAGTGAGTATTTTCTCCCCATTGCTGATAAGATCAGGTGCAAGTTGAGTTCTTGGAAGGGTAAACAGTTATCTCAGGTCGGTCGGCTCCAGCTTATTGCTTCAGTTATTTAAGGTAACCTCATTTACAGTTTCCAGATTTATGATTGGCCAAGAGAGCTTCTCTCAAAAATCCAGCGCTGAACTCAGAATTTTTTCTGGAATGGGGACCCTCTAAAAGGATGGTTCTGCTCTGGTGGCCTGGAAAACATGTTGCACCCCCAAGCTGCAAGGCGGGGTAGGCTTAAAAAATTTGTTCACACTTAACAAATCTTTATTACTAAAGCGTTGTTGAGAGGTGGTTAAGGGTCTATCGCCTTCTGCTACTTTGCTTCATGATAGATTTTTAATTGAGGGGCTGCATTGTGTCAAAGCCTATAAGAAATCCTCAATTTGGCTTGGCCTAAAAAAGCTTTGGCCTATGGTTCTGGAGAATATACAGTGATATTGGTGATGGAAAATTGGTTCGTTTTTGGAAGGATAAATGGGTGGGTGAGGAGCTTGTGAAGTCTGCAGATTATGATCAATAATATCACCCGTTCCTTAATGACTTAGTTTGTGACTACATTGATAATAGAGAATGGAAAATACCATGGAGTTTCCATAAAGCTCTCCCCGCAGCTGCTGACGCCATTCAAAGAGTTTCGCTTCCAGTTGTTGACGTTTGTGACGCTCCGGTCTGGGCGTCTGAAAGCTTGGGAGCCCTCAGCGCTGCGGCAGCGTATCAGTTTCTCTCTGCGCAACAGCCTGTGCTACTGTGATGTAGACGGATTTGGCATTCCTCGATTCAGCCACGAAAGAGCCTGGTTGTCTGGAAAATATGGCTGCAAAAGATTTCAACTGAGGATTTTTTGCAACGGCGCGGCAGATGGCTCTGCTCACGGTGTTACCTGTGCGGGAATGCAACTGAAATAGCTCGGCACGTCTTCTGGAGCTGGGCCGCCTCTGCTAGAATTTGGAGCTGGCTTTTTCCTTTATTCAAGATGCAATTGACTCCAACGTTTGGGGTGAGTGATTTGCTCCATGATAATTTATTTACTACCTCGTCCACTTCCTCTAAGATTCTTTGGTCCATTTCGGTGTGCAATATCCTATGATGTGTGTGGAATGAGCGAAATACATTGAAGCATGTGGGAGGGGCCTTTGACTTTTTCAAATTGAAGCACAAGGTCATTCTATCAATTAAGGAGTCAGCAAGTTTAGTCTTTGGTACTTCCTCCAACAAGCAGTTAGTGCCTATGCAGGATATGGAGGTATCTTTCGTAGTAGTGAGTCCTCATTTTTTGGGGCATTTGCTAAAAGAGTTGACGTCTCTTGTGCGCTGGATGCAGAGGTGCTGGTAGTGATTGACGCGGTATGTATTGCGAGATCAAATGGGTGGATGTCCTTGTGGATTGAAGTTGACTCTTTGATTTTGCTTAAATACTTCAATGAACCAAATAGCGTCCCTTGGAGGCTTCGCACACAGTGGAAAACATGTTTGCATACAGCAGGTCAAATGAACGTTCACATTTCTCATATCTTCCATGAGGGGAACTTGGTGGCTGATAAGCTAGCGAACTATGGTCCCTCGCATGATGTTTTTGCTTGGTGGGATGAAATACCCCAGTTTCTGCACTCTTCCTTTAGACATGATTTTTCTGCACGTCCATCTTATAGGTTTTCTTAAGCAAAGTTTGCATTTGTTTGGTATGTCATGTATTACATTTGCAAGGATCTTTCTAGAATGTTCCTGCTTTATGAGCTCTTATTGTATTTTTTTGGGGTTGGCTTTGGTAGCATCCTCCATCCCTTATACTGTTCTTGGTTTATCAATAAATTTATGAGAGAGGACGATGAGTTAGTCCTCCTCTCGTTTTCGTTAAAAAAAAAAAAGAAAAAAAAACTTATATTTTAGATAAGTTTCATGGATTTGAGTTTGGCGTAAGTTTTAAGGAACCCTAAAAGATTTGAGGCCATATCTAAATAAATGAGGCATGACGATAAATAATTTAGTGGAAATGAGGAAGAGGATGGAGGTGGACCTAAAAAAATTTAATATACGTAAATTAAATTGGAATTTTGATGTGTAAAATTATCAAAGGAGATCCATATAACAAATAAAGTGGTCTGATAGAACCACCATTAACATTAACAACGTCCTCAATCAATTAAGTACAAATTCTTATGCTGTTCTGAGGTGTATATACCAACTCGATCATAAGCTCTCTCTCTCTCTCTCTCTCTCTCTCTCTCTCTCTCTCTCTCTCTCTCTCTCTCTCTCTCTCTCTCTCTCTCTCGATTTTACCCCTTTATCTCAGTCTTTATCATGATTTGGAGCAGAAATCATCTCAAAGACAACGCAAAAGTTCAGTAATCAATAACTCATCTACCATCTTTTGTTTTTTTTGTTTTTTTTTTTTGGGCGCACGCCTCCATCATGTCTTTCACGCCTCACCACACTTTTCACACCTAAATATACGCCTTGTGATGAAATCTCATACGAAATATACAAAAAATTACGCCTTTTGCGCCTCAAGTGCGCTTTTGAAAACATTAGTTGTAAGACCCACTTTTTGATTACATTTCGGCAAATTAATCATTGGATGTTTAGGTATATTTTATAATAAAATTCAAAATCCAAAACATGAAAATTACCACAACTCAAAATAATCATCCTGAAAATTTTTTTTTCTTAACAACCTCTCCACACGAAATAAAATCAAAGCCGAATTTAGTCTCGGTTAATTATTACAACTCAAATACAAAATGAACTGTAAAGCTCTAAATGAGCATACACACCTCACAACTTAAAGAAATAAAAATAACTGATGTAACACCTAAGCAGTTCAGTCACCTCCCTGGTTATCCTGACCTGCAGGAATATCCGCTACACCATTTGAATAGTGTACCAGGATTGCAACAACACAAAACCCGATAAGCTTATAAAAGCTCGTATGAGTAAAAGAAATGACTGTTGTTTAATTAAATCATAATTATTTCCACTCAAATCAACACTCAACAATCTCCACATCCACGATGTATTAACAATCTCAATCAACACCAATCCAATAAATCAAGACAAACCCCAACTCACATCTTTCTTCACAAAACCTCAACATAATATTATCACATAATGAAATCAACCCAACGAAGATACACAATATTATTATTAAATTTAAGCAATTGATATAAAATCCAAATCATCAATCCAATTCAATCATATCACCACTCGACAACCCGCCAATCAATGTGTATATTCCACGTAAATATATATATACGTAATCATCCACTCAGGAATCACTAGTACAAAATCAAAAATAGACAACGTTACCTAGATAATGGTTTAATAAAAAACGTTGTGGTTTTTTTTTTTACAACAGTAGAGTCAAAACCGTTATCTATAGATATTAAAAAAGTGTTGGTCCCTTGGTTAGAAGTTTTCTCATTTAATTCGTACAACGGTGTGGTCAAAACCGTTATCTATAGATAGTAACAAAGTGTTGGTCCCTTGGTTAGAAATTTGTGGATTTAACCTATACAACGGTACGGTCAAAACCGTTATCGATCTTCAAATATTAAAAGTGTTGGTCCCTTGGTTAGAAATTTGTAAATTTAACTTATACAACAGTACAGTTAAAACCATTATCAATCTACAAATATTAAAGTGTTGGTCCATTAGTTAGAAATTTGTAAATTTAACTGTCACGCCCTGAATTTTAGAATAACAATTCAAAATCCGAAACGTGAAAATACTACAAACTCTAAATAATCATCCTGAAAATTTTTCTTTTCTTAACATACTCACCACACGAAATAAAATCAAACCGAAATAGTCTCGGTCAATTATTACAACACAAATCCAAAATGTAATGTAAAGCTCTAAATGAGCATACACACACCTCACAACTAAATAAATAACAAAACTGCTGTAACACCTAAGCAGCTCGGTCACCTCCCTGGTTATCCTGACCTGCAGGAATATCCGCTACACCATTGAATAGTGTACCGGGATTGCAACAACACAAAACCCGGTAAGCTTATGAAACCTTGTATGAGTAAAAGAATGAACTGTTACTTATTTAATCTCATTTATTCCCACACACAGAAACACTCAATTATTTCCACATATACAAATAATAACAATCTCAATCAACCCAATTCAATATAACAAGACAACCCCACTCACTACTTTCCCCACAACTCTCTTTGTGAAGACCCAGATTTTCATACAATAAATTTATGTAATTCAATAATTGTTATATAAATTGAATTGTGATATTTGAGATTATTTGGATTGTCGTGGGTTGAGAAAATTGGTTCCGAATGATTTTATTTCAAAAACGAACGTTATTTAGGGGGTCGTGAAAATCGACTTTTTATACGTTCAAAATTTGGGAAAACTTCCTTCATGAAAGTTGTAGAGCTCGTCGATACGAGTCCGTGCATATGTGGAACGTATTATTCGGAGTTCGTATGAATAAGTTATGAATATTTGAAAATCGAAATTTTTCTATAAATAGTGGAAAAATCTGAGTTTGTTGTGAAGGACGAAAAAATTCCATTATTGCACATCAGTCCCCCGTCTCTCTCTCTCGGTCTGGTCACTGTGCCTTCCGACCCGGTGACCCGACCCGACTGGAAGTCGGGCCTCCCGACCTCGCCGCCGCCGGACCCGGCCTTCTCCCGCGTCGCCACCTCGCGCCTGGGCGATCCCCGCCATCGACGCGCCCCGCCGCCGCCTCCAGACGTGGATCGAAGCCTCCTCCCGAAGTGAAAACCCGACCCGACCGGAAAACCTCTTTTCCGGTGGTGCACGGGCCGATCGTCCCCATTTTCGTGACGTGCTCTTCCTTCTGATCATCCCCATATATAGCTTGCATCACGATTTTGAGTGTAGAGTGGTAGATCAAGAGTTGAAGATTTCGACGTCCCTGATTCGATCTGGAGACTGATCAGAGGGCCGAGATTTATCCAACTTCAAAGCCCGATCTAGGACGATCCAGACCTCATCTCCGAAAAAGTCAGGTATTAAAGTTGTTCAAAATTTCATTTTGAAGAAGTTTGTAGTTGACGACTTTTGCATCGGAGGTGGTTGACCGGCGTTGACCGCCGCGTTGACCACCGTCTGACCGCCGCGTGTGGCGGCGCGTCGGACCGAATTTTGAGTTTTTATTATCTGGACGATGATCTATGCATCCATACGAGCGTTTTGAGATATAACTTGGTCATGTTAGAAAAAGTTGATAAATAGTCAATTTCTGTTTTAACGTTACTATTTACGGTTTTACAATTTACCTTCGGTTTGAGATTTACGAAGATCAGACCATCGGTTTTACTTCAAATTTTAATATGATGTTCATATGACTGTCCCGATGACTTTGTGTGGTCACGGGCGAAGATCCGACTTTTGGATCATCGTATAATTATAAAATAGTGATTCGGGAAGCTATTAAGGAAGATCCGTTCATCGGATTTTCGTATAATTTTGATAGGATGTTTCCATGGGTAATCCGTGAGGATCTAACCGTTGGATTATCTTTATTTTAGAAATCCGACCGTTGGATCATCATTTAGGTTTATTTCATGCTTCGTTGCTAAGTGAAGACCGTACTTGATTAGGTACTTGACGGCTTGAGTTGACGAGCATTGGATTTTTGTGAGTTATATATATATAGAAGACGCAGCAGGAGTTCGAGGTGAGTAAAACTCACGTGGTTCATATTACGAACCGAGCATTTTAATTTATTTATTTTTGGTAATTGTGTGAAAAATATTTGCGGATTAAATATTTGTTTTAAAATTTCATGGACTTGAATTACCACAGTCCATAGGTAAGTAAAATGAATTTTAACTATACAAATGAATTTCATAATTTTCTTGTGTGAACTATAGATGGTATTAGTGGTCATTCCTGAGTGGATGATTACGTATATATATATTTACGTGGAAAATATATATTGATGAGTGGATTGTTTGATTGATGCTATGATGGAGTTGATTATATTACAATCGTGTAATCCCATAATAATATGATATATCTTGGTGTGTTTTATTTCAGAATGTGATATTATATATTGGGTTCATTTATGAGTTTAGGGTCAAGGTAATGACGGGTATGGGTAATCGGACGCTCTAATCCTAGTGTGGATGATGGGATACGATTGGTTGAGTATGTGAAATTATTGGACGTTCTAAATATGTATATAGGTATGCATATTGATGAAATACAATAATTGATAAATATGTCGGATGCCATAACCTAGGCCAGGTGACGGGCTACGATTCAGTTAGAGCTCTAGTCTGTCAAGTACCGTATTTTTATAAATACGATGAAGAGAGTCGTGGGGAAAGTAGTGATTGGAGTTGTCTTGTTATATTGAATTGGTGTTGATTGAGATTGTTATTATGTGTATATGTGGAAATATTTGAGTGTTGCTGTGTGTGGGAATAAAAGAGTTTAAATTAAGTAACAGTTCCTTCTTTTACTCATACAAGCTTTCATAAGCTTACCGGGTTTTGTGTTGTTGCAATCCCGGTACACTATTCAATGGTGTAGCGGATATTCCTGCAGGTCAGGATAACCAGGGAGGTGACCGAGCCGCTTAGGTGTTACAGCTGTTTGTTATTTATTTAGTTGTGAGGTGTGTGTGTATGCTCATTTAGAGCTTTACATTACATTTTGGATTTATGTTGTAATAATTAACCGAGACTAAGTCGGTTTGATTTTATTTCGTGTGGTGAGTGTGTTAAGAAAAGAAAAATTTTCATGTTTCGGATTTATGAATAGTTATTCATAAAATTCGGGGCGTGACACTCTTTATCGTATTTATAAAAATACGGTACTTGACAGACTAGAGCTCTAACTGAATCGTAGCCCGTCACCTGGCCTAGGTTATGGCATCCGACATATTTATCAATTATTGTATTTCATCAATATGTATACCTATATACATATTTAGAACGTCAAATAATTCCACATACTCAACCAATCGTATCCCATCATCCACACAAGGATTAGAGCGTCCGATTACCCACTCCGGTCATTACGTTGACCCTAAACCCATAAATGAACCCAACATATAATATCACATACTGAAATCAACCAAACCAAGATACATCATATTATTATGGAATTACACAATTGTAATATAATCAACTCATCAATTCAACTCAATCATATCATCAATCAAACAATCCACTCATCAATATATATTTTCCACGTAAATATATATATATACGTAATCATCCACTCTGGAATGACCACTAATATCATCTATAGTTCACACAAGAAAATTATGAAATTCATTTGTATAGTTAAAATTTATTTTACTTACCTATGGACCGTGGTGATTCAAGTCCATGAAATTTTAAAACAAATATTTAATCCGCAAATATTTTTCACACAATTACCAAAAATAAATAAATTAAAATGCTCGGTTCGTAATATGAACCACGTGAGTTTTACTCACCTCGAACTCCTGCTGCGTCTTCAATATATATATAACTCACAATATCCAAATGCTTGTCAACTCAAGCCGTCAAGTACCTAATCAAGTACGGTCTTTACTTAGCAACGAAGCATGAAATAAACCTAAATGATGATCCAACGGTTAGATCCTCACGGATTTTCCATGGAAACATCCTATCAAAATTATACGAAAATCCGACGGACGGATCTTCGTTAATCGCCTCCCGAATCACTATTTTATAATTATACGAAGATCCAAAAGTCGGATCTTCTCCCGTGACCACACAAAGTCATCGGGACAGTCATATGAACATCATATTAAAATTTGAAGTAAAACCGATGGTCTGATCTTCGTAAATCTCAAACCGAAGGTAAATTGTAAAACCGTAAATAGTAACGTCAAAACAGAAATTGACTATTTATCAACTTTTTCTAACATGACCAAGTTATATCTCAAAACGCTCGTATGGATGCATAGATCATCGTCCAGATAATAAAAACTCAAAATTCGGTCCGACGGGCCGCCACACGCGGCGGTCAGACGGTGGTCAACGCGGCGGTCAACGCCAGTCAACCACCTCCGATGCAAAAGTCGTCAACTACAAACTTCTTCAAAATGAAATTTTGAACAACTTTAATACCTGATTTTTTCGGAGATGAGGTCTGGATCGTCCTAGATCGGGCTTTGAAATTGGATTAATCTCGGCCCTCTGATCAGTCTCCAGATCGAATCGGGGACGTCGAAATCTTCAACTCTTGATCTACCACTCTACACTCAAAATCGTGATGCAAGCCATATATGGGGATGATCAGAAGGAAGAGCACGTCACGAAAATGGGGAGGATCGGCCCGTGCACCGCCGGAAAAAAGGTTTTCCGGCCGGGTCGGGTTTGGGCTTCGGATAGGGGCTTCGATCCAGGCCTAGGAGCGGCGGCTGGGTGTGGCGACGGCGGGGATCGACCAGGCGTGAGGCGGCGAAGCGGATGGAGGCCGGGTCCGGCGGCGGCGCGGCCGGGAAGACCGACTTCCAGTCGGGTCGGGTCGCCGGGTCTGTAGGCACAGTGGCCAGGCCGAGAGAGAGACGGGGGCTGATGTGCAAAAATGGGATTTTTTCGTCCTTCACAACAAACTCAGATTTTTCCACTATTTATAGAAAAATTTCGATTTTCAAATATTCATAACTTATTCATACGAACTCCGAATAATGCGTTCCATATATGCACGGCTCGTATCGACGAGCTCTACAACTTTCATGAAGGAAGTTTTCCCAAATTTTGAACGTATAAAAAGTCGATTTTCACGACCCCCTAAATAACGTTCGTTTTCGAAAATAAAATCATTCGGAACCAATTTTCTCAACCCACGACAATCCAAATAATCCCAAATATCACAATTCAATTAATATAACAATTATTGAATTACATAAATTTATTGTATGAAAATCTGGGTCTTCACATTAACTTATACAACGGTATAGTGTAAACTGTTATCAATTTATAAATATTAAAAGTATTGATTCACAATTAAAAATTTATTTATTTAAAGAATATTATTCTAATTCATCAAATCTACGAAGTGAGAAACAAGATTCCAACAAGATTGATCCCAAGCTATCATAAAAAAAAAACAAAAAAAAACACACACACACACAAGATCCCAAGCTGCATGTTGCGTTTAATTATGCTTTACTGGGCTTTTGATCCACCAAAAAATAAAAGTAAGGCATGCTTTTAATTAGCTAGGCCTTCATCCACTAAGAAAGAAAAGATAAGGTATAATTATATTATTCAGAGTTAATTGCCGCCTAGCAGCCTTACTGTAGCTTAGGCGCGATAGCAAACACTTGCACAAGATGTCGGAACTGCAATTTAAGATTAAGAAGCGCAACGAGTGCGGGAGGCATAAAGACGAGGCCTTGCTGAGAAGGAACAAATTCCAGAGCCAATGATCGAGATGGTGGTGGCGACGAAATTGGCCTAATTGCAAATAGAACGGAAGACGAGGCTTTGCAGTAGAAGGATGAGATGAAGAATCGATTAGACGACTTCGTTCTAGAGAAGGATAGGGAATTGCTAGAGGTTGAATAATTATATGCGGGTTGTCGGCGGTGGCTTATGGCGGATTTTCGGCGGTGGCTTATGGGTTACAAAAGAGGACGAATGAGATTGTGGAAGTTAGATAAAATTGAAGCCACTACCAAGTCTAGGAACGAAACTAGGGAGCATATGGATCAGAGGAACTATGAGATTTCGCAGTTGGATATCACCATTCCTTATGTACAAGAAATTGCCATAGAAGTCAGCCATTGGCCTGCAAGACCTCCGTAATTGAGGTAAGAATTTTTGCTTTTTCAATTTGTTTTTTTGGTCAATTGCTTTCTGATGAAATGGGAGGCAATACTCATATATATATATATATATATATATATATATATATTCTGAAATTTTCCCTCCACACTAGTTTAGTTCCCTCCCTTTTTTTCCGTTCCTTGTTTCTACACACGATCATACACACTACTCTTTATGGTCCTCTTGTTTGTCAGGAAAAGAAAAAAAAAATATTCCTCTCGTCTGAATCAAAAAGTTCTCCCGAGTAATTGTGTTTCAATTGAAGGCTAATCTGGAATTGGGTATGTATGTTTAGAGTATGTGATTCAATTTTGATGCTTTGATGACTGTTTCTTTTTTCTTTTTCTTTTTCATAAGTTTTGCTTTCGATTGTTTCTTAGCCTTAGGCACTGTGAGTGGACATATTTTCTTGAACTGATGCAATTGCTTTCGGATTTCTTATTATCCTTGTGTTCTTTGGTTGTTTGTTTGTAAGATCCTATATTGGCCTGCTTGAGGTTTGCACTTCATAAATTTCATATCAAAAGTAAGATTTGGGCCTAATGTACTAGGGACTCCTCATTCGATAATTGCTTGGTTGGGATTAGGCGATGTGGGACTGTAATTGTTCACTTGTTATGTCTCTTTTGTTGTTGGGGCGGTTTTTGATATATGCTGCTGTTCAAGTTCTATGATAGAATTGGAAATTAGTCTTCTGTTTCCTAAAATAATAGTCATTGATTTTGACTATTCTGTAGCATTTTTTGCAGTCTTTGGATGTTGCTACTATTTTTGCAGTAATGTTAAGAAAAAGTAGTATTTTTGCAGTCATGAATTTAATTCCTATATCCTATGCTTATTTATGCATGATTTACAGTTCTAATGGTTGTAATGAGATAGGTGTGGGTGTGGGAGGCATTCAAAATTTAAAAGGACAGCACTATCGTTTAGACTTTATTTGCTGCTTGATCATGAATGCATTACACAGATAAGTTGCTTAGGCTATATTAGATGTGGGTTTAATCTTTCTTTTTTCAACTAGTTTGCATTGACGATTGAAATACTTGAGGTTACAGTTGCGAGCTAATAATTAAACGAAACCAGAACTCCATAATATTGTACTTTTGGAACTGCTGCATAATATTAAATCTGTAGTAGCTAGCTAGAGCTTTGTGTTACTTTGATTGTTTTCTGTGCTCCTTCTATTTACAATCCTTTATTTTCTCAATACACTTCTATAGGAATGCAAGCATCAAACACCTCTCTAATAATTCTAATGGTCAACTCACAAATTCTTCTTTAATGTTTTCATGGATTGAAATAGATTATTTGTTTGTTTCTTGGAATTGATCAGTTCACTTCGTCATGGGCAGGCACAATTTCTTAATCTGCTGGGTTTGCTATTTGGGGATGCTACTTGGTTGGTAAAACGATTTGGATTGCTTCGATTCTGCTTCAGGTAATTACCTTTTGTGTTGACTTTTTCCTTCTGCTTGTGTAGTGAAAGCTGTGTTTAAATATGCCTGATATGTGTTTCATTATCCCGATATATTTATTTAATTATGCCTGATATGTATATAGATATGTATGTTGTCTAAATATGTGACTCTTCTGCTTTATTGACTTAAATCATTAAATAAACTGAACCTGTGATTCCTTTACATGCTAATCTATATATGTTAGGAGTAACACTTTTCTGTCTATCTATTTAGTTGTTTATTTTTGCTTAAGATGAAGTATTGTTTTGTAAATGGACCTCTTGTTCTTCTGTAATAATTTTAAGATGGATAAGTCATGGATGCTTGAGGATAGAAAATCAAGGGCATATGAACCAGGGGTTGAAGCGTTCTTAAAGTTTGCAGTAGAAAATGCTAGAAATGAGAATAGAATTCCTTGTCCTTGCTGGGATTGTGGAAATACAAAAGACTTTGGCATTGGAATTATCAAAGGTCATTTGTTTAGCTATGGTATTACACCAAACTATCAGAATTGGATATGGCATGGAGAACCGTCCAAGTCAGCTTCAAACTTGGACTCTCATGCTAATAGTACATATAAACGTGGACCTGGTAGTACGTTTCACTACTAGAAAAATGCCCTTAGACATCGACCAAAAACCGATGAGAAAAAGAATCCTGACCGATATCTTTGTGGGTGATGAGAAAGGTCCGGAAAATGCAGACATCGGTTTTTGGCCGATGTTAAAGATAATTGTAGACATCAGTTTCTTATAAGGTTCCGATGTATAAAATGAGTCTACATATCGGTTGATCTGTAAGAAACCGATTTGTTTTCCTACCATGACATCGCTTTATATAAGAAACTGATTTATTTTTCAGTATTTGACATATGTTATTTAGATAGAACTGATGTTGTTATTCTTTTATAACATCAACTTTTTATTTCAAATACATATGAACCTGAAGATGATTATGTAGGCGAACATGAACCTGTGATTGACTCTGACTCAGTGCATATGGATGATAATATGTATGATGATTATTCTGAAATACACCCTAATGAGTTTACCAATTTCTTTGAGAATGCAGACCAACCCTTGTATCCTGATTGTAAAAACTTTACTAACTTATCTGCTCTTGTTGAATGCTATAACTTGAAAGCGAAATTTGGGATGAGTGATACTTGTTTCGCTTCAATGTTAATTATGGTTGGGAAATTTCTACCTGAAGGTCATGGGATACCTTCTTCTATGTATCAAGCAAAGAATGCTTTGAGAGCTTTGGGCATGAATTATGAGAAAATTCATGCATGTTGCAATGATTGTATCTTGTTCAGGAATGATTTTAAAGATGCAACAACTTGCCCTACATGTGGTGCTTCGAGGTGGAAGTTAGGCAAGGATAAAAGAGTGAAGGAGGGGGTCCCTGCAAAGGTGTTATGGTATTTTCCACCCATTCTAAAAGGATGTTCGAAACCAGTGAGATAGCTGAGAATTTCACTTGGCATGCAAGTGATAGGGAGAATGGTGGCCACATGCGTCATCCTGCTGATTCTCCACAGTGGAAACTAGTTAACCATAAGTGGCCCGAATTCGGTGTTGAAGCAAGAAACTTGAGACTTGCTCTTTCAACAGATGGTTTTAATCCCCATCGTTCACTAAGTAGTCGATATAGCTGCTGGCCTGTTATATTGGTTACCTACAATCTTCCTCCTTGGTTATGTATGAAAAGAAAGTTCATGATGTTAACCTTGCTTATTTCAGGTCCTAAACAACCTGGAAATGATATAGATGTGTACTTAGCACCTCTTATTGATGATCTGAAATCTCTTTGGGTTGGAATAAAAGGCGTGTATGATGCATATAGAGCGGAGTACTTCAAACTCAGGGCTGTTTTATTATGGACGATCAATGACTTTCCGGTTTACGGTAATTTGTCTGGATGCATTGTAAAAGGTTATAATGCATATCCCATTTGTGGTGAAGAAACAGATGGCCATAGATTGGTGCATAGTCAGAAAATTTGTTATATTAATCATCGAAGATTCTTGTCTCGTCATCATCCATATCGGAAACAGCTTACAACAAACGGAAAAGTGGAATTGCGATCAGCTCATGTGCCTTTGACTGGACAGCAGGTATTGCAAAAGGTTGAAGGATTTATACCTAATTGGGGGAAGAAAACCACTAATCATGAACATGCAAATGATAGTGTTAAACGCTGCTGGAAGAAAAAATCAATTTTCTCTGAGCTTGAGTATTGGGACAAACTTTATGTGAGACACTGTCTTGATGTTATGCACATTGAGAAGAACATTTGTGACAGTATACTTGGTACATTACTAGACATACCTGGGAAGACGAAAGATGGAGTGGCAGCCTGTTTAGATCTCGTTGACATGGGTATAAAGCTTAATTTAAAACCCAAGGAAGAGGAAAAGAAACTGCTTCTAGCTTGGTGGAATTTAACAAAGGATGAGAAGAGAGTTATATGCCTTAGTTTCTTTGGCATGAAGGTTCTTGAAGGTTATTGTTCAAACATAAAAAATCTGGTTTCCTTACAAGATTTGCGACTTCTTGGCCTAAAATCACACGATTGTCATACCTTGATGCAAGAATTGCTTCCTATTGCTATACATTCAATTTTGCCTAAACAAGTGAGGTATGCAATAACCAGATTATGTTTCTTCTTTAATGCCATATGTGATAAGGTGGTGGATGTTTCTACATTGGATAAGTTACAAAAGGATGTGGTGCTTACATTATGTCAACTTGAGATGTACTTTCCACCAAGTTTCTTTGATATTATGGTACATCTTGTTGTACATCTTGTCAGAGAAGTCCGACTCTGCGGACCAGTTTGCTTTCGATGGATGTATCCATTCGAAAGGTTTATGAAAGTGCTAAAGGACTATGTACGGAATTGCAACAGACCAGAGGGTTGTATGGCAGAGTGCTATATTGCTGAAGAAGCTTTAGAGTATTGCTCAAAACATTCGTCTAACCTCAATACAGTTGGAATCCCTTCAACGGAGAATAATGGCATATCAGAGCCTACTTCAGCAGCCTTTATAGAATCAGTAACCGATGTGTTATTTAACCAAGCTTATCTCACTGTATTGGTGAATACAGATGAAGTCCAACCTTACATCGAGTAAGTGGTACATCATTCAGATTTTAATTATTCATTCTCTGATGATTTTCTCTATTATAATTCCATTTGTAATATATGGTTTGAACAACTTCATTGCAGCGAACATATGGATTATTTGAAGATGACTTATCCAAGATTCAAAAAGCAAGATAGGTGGCTGCAGGATAAGCATATGGCGACTTTTGTTAAATGGTTCCAAGAGCGAGTAAGGGCTGTTTCAAAAGTTGTTTTGTCTTTCTGTGTTTTTTTTATTTTTTTCTTTTTCAAATAAATTTTCATGTGTTTTAAATGGATTCAAGATAAGCATAATGTTCCATTACTAATATTTTTTTTTTTTTCATTTGGTACAACTTGAAGATTGTATATGAGCTTACACGTGAGAATCATGGCATATCAGACACCTTAAGATGGTTGGCAGACAAACCAAAAAAAGATGTACTAAAGTATCATGCATACAAGATCAATAGGGTTCAATTTTTACACGAAGTCACGTGACAATGTGCGATCTGTTCAGAATAGTGGAGTGAGACTATTTGCTAAAGCGATGCAAGTAGCAAGTGTAAAAGACAAGAACCCCTTTGTTTCAGGCATGTGGTTCTACGGGGTAATTCAGGAAATCTGGGTTCTTGACTATACTAAGTTTAGGATTCCTGTTTTCAAGTGTCATTGGGTTGTGGATAGTGGTATTAAACTGGATGAATTAGGATTTACTCTGGTCAATTTGAGTAAGGTTGGTCATAAGCGTGATCAGTTTGTTGTTGCTACTCATGCCAAACAAGTATTTTACGTTGAAGACCCTTTAGATTCCAGATGGTCTGTTGTAGTATTGACTCCTGATCGAGATTATCGTAGCTGCGATTATGATGAAGAGTTGGGAAACAATTTGGATGACCATCAACCATTTTCAAGAGGTTTACCAGATAATGAAGTTTTTGATGATTTAATTGATGGGATCAGTACAAACTTCATGCGAGCTGATTGTGAGGATATATGGATTGATGAAGCTTGATGATCTATTATGTTTTATGACTTGCCATTTGTCTTTTTTCTTTTTGTTCTAATTTGATGTAGCTACTTGATCTATATTTCATATATATGTACTGTTTATAACATTTTGAATGTTTACTATCTATTTATTAATTAATTTTCTAAGGCATTAGCAATTGGAAATCTTATTCCGGTAACTTTGGTTTGATCCATTTTTTATTTGAAAAGTAACTAACTTAAAGGTGGTTGCAGATTTGAAAGTACAGTTGGAGTCAAAGTATGGGTTTCTCAAAGCAGCAATCGTGTTCTTCTCCTAAAAGGAAAACTCCTGCTTCTGATCTTAAGAAGAAACTTGTGATGGCTAGGTTAAAGAGAAAGTTGACTGCAACTAAATCAAAAAGTCCACCTGCTACATCTGCTAAGGCATCGGTTTCTGCACATGAAAAGAAGCAGACTATTTCCAATGAATCAGTGGAGACTATTACATGTAAAAGTTCAACTGACACCAATGAAAAGAAGGGCAAGCGTGGTATCAACACAATGCATCGCATTGTGAGGCGAAAACTCTTGGGTGTTAGAAAGAATGTGGAGTATAATGAAAAAGGTTAACCTCACGGAAAGGCAGCGAAAGAGATGCAATCTTATATAGGGGTGTTAGCACGCACCAAGATCCCAATCACTATTCCAACATGGAAAAAAGTGGATGCCGAGTCAAAAAATAAGCTTTGGGAATCTATTGAGGTTTGCCAATCTACTATTTGACAAATTTATAGCATTTTCTGGAACAACTAAACTTATTTGATTTAAGTATCCTAACTTTTGATCCATTTTAATGCAGTTGGCATTTGTGCTAGGTCCAGAAAGCAAAAAAATGGTGTTATCATCTGTAGCTTGTAAATGGAGAGAATTCAAGTCTAGATTGACAAGTCAATTTATTCTTCCCTTTAAAGAAGACCGGGAACTCTTATCCTCACCCCCTCAGGAGTACAACTTCATTGAGTTGGTAGACTGGAAAGCATTTGTGTCTTCTAGGTTATCTGAGGATTGGGAGGTAAATTAATTGTTCTTCTAGTGTCAATGCAGATAATGATCTATATCAATTTCTATGCACATTAAATCCATATTTTCTGTATGTCCTTTTATAGGTTCTACATAATGAACAGAGTGAGAGACGGGCATTGTGCGAGTATCCTCATCGTATGTCACGGTTAGGATATGCTGGTTTAGAAGATGAATTGGTTAGTACCCTTTTTTTTTTTCTTTTTTTTTTTTTGTGCAGAGAATTGATTAGTACACTTTAATAAAATGAGTGTACCAAAATAATTATCATTAAAAACTAAAGTTATTAAAGTATCCTATTTTTTGTGAAGTTGAAAACAATGGATCCTAAGGATATTGATTGTGCTACATTGTGGAAGAAAGCACGTGAGGATAAATCTGGAAATATCCCAAATGAAAAGGCCAAACAATTGGGAGATAGAGTTGTAAGTTGAAAAACTTTTACGCTTTCTTTCCAAATATTTGGATAATTTCAGTTACTGTATCTTTCATGGATTTCAAATTAAGGAGTGATATATTATTTTCAATTGCTACTACAATTGAACATTTTTTCCTCTAAATATTCGTTATCTATTGATTTGTTGCTAATGTTTAGGATGAATTAAAGAAACAAGTGAGTGATGGGATGTTGAAGGTAGACGGTAGTAATGATGTGTTGACCATGGCGTTGGAAACATCCGAGCATGGTGGAAGAGTTAGAGGAGTGGGAGGTTATGTGACTCCAACTGTTTATTTTAACCAACCTAGATGCCGAAGAGGGAATGTTGAAGAGGTTGTTAGAGAGAGTGTTAAAAAGATACTTGACGAGGAGAGAGGGGAAAGAGAAAAAGTTGTGACAGATCTAAACAAGTTTTGGGCGGAAAGGTTTGCAGCATTAGAGGCAGCCCTAAAGTCAAACTCTCAGCCAAATGGCCCCATCCTTCCCCAAGTTCAGTGTACTCCTCAGATTGCTGGAAATGCATCTGAGAGGGCCAGTTGCTCATTTGCCAAGGGGAATAGCATGGAAGATCATGAAAAGCAGTTTGTCCATATTCATGAGCAAGACAATGGAGAAGAAAAAGGCCAAAACTCAAAGGTACATGTTGAATGCTTTAATTAGTTCAAACTCAGTAGATTTTAAGACTTGGTAGGAGCTGACCTTTAGTAATATAATGCATTTGTTTTGTTCTTGAAGGGAAAACCATGCAAGTTATCTGTCGACTTGGTTGATAATATAGTTGCGCGTGGTACCGTACTGGAAATTGATGCAACCAACCCAACCATTCATGGTGTTCCTTTAAAAAGGCAATGAACGTGTTGTAATTGATATAGTTATAGACGCTGAAGCAATTTTGCCTTTCCCTATTAAAGATGATGACATATTTACCGTAGGCCAAGTTGTTGGTTATGTGATGGCTTGGCCTAAACATCTAGTCACATTAACAGGAGTGGAGGTGATTAAAATAGTTGGGTTTTATTATTGTTATATTTTTTTGGGAATATATATACTCATGCATGTTTTGTTATTTACCAAGAATTCCTAATACATTTCCTGGTGTCACTATAGATTCCTAGAAAGCTTAAGCATACTGTTGAAGTCCCTAAAGCCCCAGAGCTGGACTTGTATGGAATGCCAAAATCATTGAAAATATTATGCCGTTATGCACAAAATATGATCAAGATGAATGGGTACTGCATTGTGTTTGATATGGAAGAGAGAGTATTTGGGTCACCTCGACCCACTCACATCTTGAATGAAGATATCTTACAGCTTGGACGCATGGAGAAATTATCAGCCACTTGCATAGTAATTTATATGAGGTGATCTGTACATTCAGATATATATATATATATATGTGTGTGTGTAGAATTTAACTTACATGTTTGTTCTTCATCTTTTATTTTGTAATATATATATATATATATATATATGTGTGTGTGTAGAATTTAACTTACATGTTTGTTCTTCATCTTTTATTTTGTAGTTTATTTATGGAGATCCTCTTATTTGAATTTGAAACATTGTAGGTACTTATATACCGTGCTTGAAGAGTTAGACATGGTAGGCTCTATTACATTTGTTGATCCTGCTGTAATCTCTGCTCCATGGTGTGGGACAAGTTTTGTAAGATCCCGTAAGTTAGCAGACCGATTCAAAGGAGCACAGAATGATCAGATGTTCTTTATCCCTTACAACTCCGGGTAAGAAATAGAGAAACATGCTTAATTTATTAACAATACTACTATTTTTAATTACTAGTCATATATATATGAAGTCCATTACTATAAGGAGTTTTGTTATGTAGTGATTATTGGATGTTAAAGATTGTCCATCCAGTCAAGGAGACCATCTATTTTGCTGACTCATTTTATCAAAGCATAATTGACAGTGAATGGAAACATGTCGTGAATGAGTAAGTTATTTCTAACTACGCATTCAGAATCTTGAGATTCAGTTTTCTGATTATTCCCTGCGTATATACGTGAGTTGATTGGAAGATTATATATCATACATACATTGATAATAATACAAGGCAACCAGACAATATAGCAGCTAGAGACTGCTCCACTTAGCTTATATTCTAAGGAGCTGATTGTAAAGGTTCTACCCAGAATCAAGTCTACCCATATCTTACTTACCACCTTTAATAGTTTACATTAATTTCTTGTTTGACCAATGAGGTTGATTATGAAAAATTGTAGCTCTGAAACTGCGGATGGGGGAAATTAGGGAGTTAGCTATTTTGATTTGTCAAAAGATATAAAAAATATCAGGACCTTTGCTTGTTGTGAGCCTTAGCTAAGTTCAAAATTTCATGAACTTCCTGTCCTGCATCTCATTAAATTAGCATGCATGTGTGCTTCATGTTTGTTATTTTTTTGAAGCGCTATTAATATATTCAATCGGCAAAGGAATAAGCAAGGACGTAAATCTCCATTATGGAAAATCCTGATGGTATGTTTCAATTTAGAATATGCCTTCTTATTAAATGAAATTCCTAAGTGTTGATTTGGGGTATTAAAAGATTCCTATTACACATTCTCTAGGGTGCTCCAAGACAACCGACAAACAAAGAATGTGGCTACTACGTCATGCACTTTATGAGGGACCTAATCCTTGAAGATATTCAAGGTGTACTAACTAAGGTATATTCATTATTTAAGTTGTTCAACGTTTGCTGGCATGATCATGTGGTAGCTTCAATTGGTTGCTTGGTCTGGATTGGTACTCTATCTTGTTGCATTATGTCCTTAAAAAAATTTAGTGTAGCTTCAAGGTTTCGAGTTTGAGATTGTAGCTTCTGGCATGACTTCATTGTTTTTTAGGTAACTATTGCATGATTCATGCGTCTTATGTTAGAATTTTGCATTATGTTCCATTTATATATTCAGAAGTAATTCATTATATGCATATAGCAACAAATCTGGCATAGGGATAATTTCCTAAATTTCTAGATATCTATATGATTATGAAGAAAGGCTAAAAGCTTAAAGAACATGACAGTCATCATGATTACTTTTCCCCATTAATCTTCTTCAGAAATTTAACAAACTCTAACCTTCCCAGCAACAAATATCTGTTCTAAAGAGCTGCAAACATAAAATAAAATCTTTAGGAAAAGAATATTTGGCAGATATTGACATACATGTGCAGGTTACATTAACATTAATCCACAATGCCATATATATAATTATATATATATATATATATATGTCAAGGTTACAATAACATTAATCTTTTCTTTTTTTTCAATCGACCTAAAATTAATGAGTTGATTAATGTCTTATTGCACAAAGTGCATGCATTTGTTTTAATTTTGGTGAGGAATTGTGCAAAATTGAAACAACTATCATCTATGTCGATCTATGGCATTAAATGGTGTCCCTTTAGGTTGGATTTGGATATTATCATCCCAGCTAGGCTCGGAAAGTAAGTTTATGTGCTTCCATTATTTGACAATAACAACTATTGGGTAGCTGGAAGTTCTTACGTGTAAATGATAATCATGATTTTAGCATTTGTTGTTTCATGTTATAGAATATACATTTTTGGAAGGTTGGATGTTTTTAGTATGTGAACCGATTCATTCTATTCAATTTTTAGTGAATTACATTACCAATGTGTGCATTCACAATTGAATGTCACAATACTTTTTTTTGTTTAGCAAACTGATGATTAATTGCATATGGTTTTATGCTCCAATGTTTAATATTTTTTTTTTCCTTAGTGGGAAGGACCTATGGAAACCACATATCTTCAAGAAGAAATCGATGAAGTCCGTGATGAGTGGGCAGAATTCGTTAGCGACAAGTATCTTTAGACTCCTCAGTTCTATGGTTTAACTACGTACTTAGTGAAACTTCTTTAATTTGTTGCAAAATTTACTTTTTCCTCTATATGAGCGCTAAATACGTCTATGACAGCTGGTACTATTTATGTTTCTTTTACTTTTCCAAACTTCACTCAAAAAATTTCAATTGAGAAAGCATAGTAAATGTGAGTACTTGAAGTACTTCTCTATATATTAATATATTACAATTTCATTTCAATTTCCTGAATTGATGCAGTAGATCATGGTTGAAAAAAATTGTCGTCTCTCTGGCTAGTAGACAATGGATTTATTCTAGAAACCATTGTAATTTACTATCTTCATCATCACCGACAACGTTGTCAACTTAGAAACCGATGTAACAGTCTCTAAATGGCAACGTTTTTGATGAGAAACTATTGTTTAATGAAGTTGGAAAATATTTTTCAAGTAAAAACCGATGTATACAATCCTCAAAGTCAACACCGATGTATACAATCCTCAAAGTCAACATTCTTTTGGTAACAACCGTTGTGCATGAAAGTTGTTGAAGGCTAAAAGTGATGTGTTAATTATATTACCGCATCGGTATCTGAGTGAAAACTGTTATTGAATAATTTACTACACAACGGTGTATTTAGTGCTAATGGTATGTGCTAAGTATATCTACAACAATTTCTAACTAAAAGCCGTTGTACTTTATTATGTTCAACATCGGTGAAGTACCGTTGTGGAGTGAAGCGTAAAAAGACAACACTCACCTAGACAACGAAAATATATTTTTTTAGACAACGGTACGGAACCGTTATCTATTTTCGATTTTGTACTAGTGAATGACTACTAATACCATCTATAGTTCACACAAGAAAATCGTGAAATTCATTTATATAATTAAAATTCATTTTACTTACCTATGGACCGTAGTGATCAAGCCTATGTGATTTTAAAAACAAATATTTAATCCACAAATACTTTTCACACAATTACAAAAATAAATAATTTAAAGCGCTCGGTTCATAATATGAACCACGTGAGTTTTACTCACCTCGATACTCCCGCTGCGTCTTCAAATAAAATATAACCCACACCGAAATAACTCACCTAAAAATAATCCATCAATCACCAATTACAGTCGGCGGCCGGAATTTTTCGAGAAACCGGCGAGCTTGAAAACCGACGTGAAAACTGCAACAACTCGCTTCGATCTCTTCTGGAAACTTGTTCAGAACTTCATTGCGAACTCACCAGGCCAAGAATCACAAGAAACGATCGTGTATAACTCGAGATATTTGGATCAAACGGTTGTTTTTCGATCTAAAGGGGTTGAACTCCGACGAACGTGAAAACCATCGACCCAGTTCCGGTCCTTCTTGGTGCTTGTTAAGGAAGTTGAGGCGAGTCCAATGAGCCAAAAATCAAGTGAAATGGTGACCTATAGCTCGAGATATCGAGATCGAACCGAAAATGAGCTTTTTCGGTTTGGGCCTCGCCGCCGCCGCTACCGACCGTGTCGCGGCGCAAGGCTGCCTCTGGCAGCTGCGCAAGGTCGGAACGAAGCTCTTGGAGGTGGTTTGAGGTCGTGGGGTGGCCGGATGAGGAGGAGGGAGCACGGTGACGTCATGCTCTGTTTTGCTGGGCTCGACCGAGAGAGAGAGGACGCGAGAGAGAGATGATGAACAGTGACTTCTGAAAATGGAAAGGAGGCTGGACCAAAGAGGAAGTTTCTGAAAATAGCTAGGGTTTTATCCTATTTATACCAAAATAGAAATAAACTCTAAATTCTATAACTAATTCAAAAAAAAATCTGGGCAATGTGTTCCGCATACGCACGGACTCGTATCGACGAGCTCTACAACTTTCATGGAGGAAGTTTTCCCAAATTTTGCACGTATAAAAAGTCGATTTCTCAAATCGAGCATTTCGTGCTTTTCCATTAAAATAATCTTTTCGTACTTTCGATAATTCAGAAAATGAAATATTATCGAACAACATTTGTGAAATCATACAATAATCGTTCAACACAATTACACGAATTTAAAATGAAAATTGCGGTTATTACAAGGTATGCATGAGTAGATCACTTCTATAAATTTTATTCCAAATTACTATTTGTTAAGGTATTGAACTAATCAAATCAATAGAGAAATTCATAAATGGCAAATCACAATTTTGAATGCCTGCATCATTTTCAATTTGGTTGAAAATTTGTAGAAAATTTACTATTAAATGGGATCATGTTATGCAAAATTTGGACATTGATCAAGATTCCATATCTAAACATCTAACGATTAATTTGTCAAAATGTAATGGAAAAATAAGTTTCATAACTGTTAATTAAAAAGTCCTCATAAAGATCTCATTTTAATAATAAGTATTATTCTCATGTTCTCACGCACGAGAGGAACAATTTGGAACTTTCTTTTTTTCATCTCAGTTTTTGTTTAGAGCGCTTACTACTCAAACTCCACATTTAGTATTTAGACCAGTAAAAATTCATCTCCGCCCCTTAGAAAATAAAAAAGCATGTATGCATTCCATCTTCTGTAGGAAAGTCTGATCATACATTTCTCACATATAGTGATCCTTCTGGAAAGCAAAATTCATGCAACCCAAAAGAAAGAGAACAAAAGATAATCGAGAGTCAAATCTCCTCTTTCTTGACAATGAAGTAGTATTGTACTACCATACTATCATTACCCCCGAAGAAAACTCACTAACATCGAACGGGATGCATCCTAAGTAAGGAGATTTTGGTTCTGTAGATTGGCTGTGTAATGCCGATGCTGGAAAATTTTAGGAAATTTCAAAATAGACAAGGCAGAATATCTAATATCTGCAGAACAAGAACAAGTAAAGGAAAATGATGAAGTTGGCCAGGTCAAGATTCCAAGATTTGCTTACATTGCAATGGTTTACCAATATCCCAAATCCAAATACCATAGGCAGTACTTGCCATTACTTTTGTATCATTAAAAACAGTAAGGAAATAACACTATCAGCCATTGGAATTGGACACCACTTCTTATGGACATGAGAGCAACAACCAGTGTCTAATACGCACAAATTGAAAGCCAGGTCTGAGCTCGAACTGATTTCTGATATTTAGAGGCTCCCACCCCTTAGTGCAAGCACTAGATGAAGGACAGAACCACCTTCAATGTTGTACTCTTTAGCTGTTTTGTCATCTCCAAGTTGCTTGCCAGCATAAATAAGCCTGCCACAGTTGTAAAACTAGTCAATGAAATGAACAACAACCACTTAAAAGTGGCCAATATTCAACTGTACTCACTATAGATAACTCTAGTTCGGCTGCTCAACTAAAATTTTACTGTTCCAGTTCAGTCAAGTATATACCTTTGCTGCACTGGAGGAATGCCCTCTTTCTCCTCAACTCTTTCCTTGATCCGGTCAATGGTATCAGTTGGTTCAATATCAATTTCAATTTCTTTCCCGGTAAGAGTCTTCACCTTAATCATAGTTCCTCCCCTCAACCTCAAAACAAGGTGGAGCGTTGACTCTTTTTGGATATTATAATCTGCAAGAGTTCGACCATCTTCCAATTGCTTACCAGCAAAAATCAGTCTCTGCTGATCAGGAGGGATGCCTTCCTTATCCTGAAAAGAAAACATATATTAGTTACCATGCAATTTCATATCAAAAAAGAAAGGTCCACCCTTGGATTCATAAGAAGGATAAGTAAAAAAAAACTGAGAAAATTGCAAGGAAAAACTGCATGTGAAGAAGCTAACATATATGAAATGCACTTCTGTCATTAAATTGCTACTGGTCTGTCTTAGGTGATAAATTCTTATTCACCATCAAACTACAGAATCAGTCTACAGCGTTGAATGATGAAAACATATTCTTTGAAGAAATTTGGGTCTTGTAGCCCCTATTTATTCTATTTGCCAGCTAGAGCCACAATTACTACGGTGACAGAATCATTGATGAATAACATAATTTATGATTGAAAATTGTGTACCAACTATGCACTAAGAATTGTCATGTAACAGAACCAATGTCATAATGGTTTAGTCATTAAAGTACAATTAAAGGTGCTTCGGAAACAAGAAAATGCTTCATACAGGAAAACTAAAGTTTTATGTATCCATGCCGAATAAAGCACTCAATTATTCACTTCTTAGAAATCAGCAAAGCAGGGGGTAAAGGCGAAAGAACATATGATAGTACAAACTTCCAAAATTGGAGATCTAGAATCCTATAACCTCCCAACATTGAATATCTAGAATCCTATCCTTCAAAGTCGCTTCATACATTAATCTCAAGAACCAAAATAGTACCACTCTTTTCTAAACTTAATATTTTCTAACTGCACAACATCATTGGTCTAATAATTATTTTACATATCTGCTTTCCGATTCTAGAGGTAGGGCAGATAAAATCTACGACAAACTTCTCCTAACCACTCATCATGTTACAATGAACCCCATCATCTACCATATACACCTCTCTCTAATGACTGAGACCAGAGAAAAAGTTTATATCTTACACGTAAACCTCTAAACCATAAATATTCATCACTCTACTCCACTACTATCATTAATTTAAGCAATACCATATGAAAATATCATACACCATGGAAAATCATGCCAGTTCATCCAAATTCAAGATGAACAGTTAAGGAGGCATCGACCCCTATGAGACAAAAACTGAGTCCTAATATCAAAATCAAATCTTTATCATCATCAATAGTCTTGTTGACCTGTTCTTATATCTCACAGATTCATCTATACGTTCATACTTCCTAAGCCTAACACAGCAACCCAATTTTACAAGATGCTATAACTCTACTTAGATATTCAGAAATTCAAGATTTTGCTTCAGATAAAACAAATACCAATCAAAATTGAAAATTGAAAAGAGGGAGGGAGAGAGAAACCCGACCTGGATCTTGGCTTTGACATTGTCGATGGTGTCGCTGCTCTCAACTTCAAGGGTGATGGTCTTCCCGGTTAGGGTTTTCACGAAAATCTGCATCTTTTTTTTTTTTTTCTGTTGGGTTCGGTCTCAGAGAGAGAGAGAGAGATAGAAAGGGTTCGAGATGAGCAAATAGTAGAGAGCATTTTGCTTTGGACCCTTTTATATACTTCTTTTTTCTCAGTCGGGAGAAATAAAACATTAACGGGCCGAAGCCCAAGAACACGAACATCTTGTAATCTGATTCCTAAATGATTATGAGAATGTATTGGGTGAAACCACGTTTTAATTCTCTCTGTTTTGATAAACTCATAAAAGTATGTGAATTCATAATAGTTTTATTTATTTTTACACGTTTTAAGTAAGAGCAATTCTCCATATTTTAATTTTTCTCTATTTCACAAAAAAAAAAACAATAAGTAAAATTTTAGGGAAGAATACAGTTTAAAGAATAATGAGAAATCTGTAAAGTAGGGAATCTATTGGAGTTGAAGCTATAAAAATTGTGGAGAATTCGATTTTTGTTTTCCTATGATACATAAATTATAGAGAAGTTGTTGAAATTGCTCTAAATACATGTCATCATATATAAATTTATTTATGTCTAGGTCGCGTAGGGTGGCCCATTGTTGTTCGGGAAGTGCTAAAGTAGGGCTACATACGGGCCAGGCTCGACCCTCAACCTGCTTAGTCCGGAATTGAACCTGAAGTTTTCGGGCTGAGCCCAAATCCGCTTACTTCATTGTTGGGACAGGAGAGAACCCGAACCAAAAAATTTTGGGTTGGTTTCTCTAGTTTTTAGCCATGCAGCATTCATCCTCTTATGCTTTCTATTGATTCCATTATCTTCTCAGCTACCTGGTTAAGGTTGCACGATTGATCTTTTAGGGTGATTAAGGCTGCACGATTTACCTAATGGGTAAGAATAAGCAGAATAGGAGGAACATTAGCGTCTAGCCTGGTTGATATGATGGGAATCAGATTACCCATAAAGGTTCCCTCTACATATTCCACCTTGAACTCATCGGCAAAACCCTAAATGGTGGCCTCCTCTTCCTTCGAAGTAGACACTACTTACTAGGACTTCAACACCTACGCCGAGCTTGGGGTTTCGAATCACGGCCTCAGGAATTGGAATAGTGGCTGGAATGGGATTGAGAATTTCGGATAGAGGGGATTCAGAGAGATTGGGGTTTCGAACTTCTACACAACTTGGTGAAGGTTGGGATTGGGGTTGCTAGGATTTGATGAACTAGGTTTAGATTTTAGGGTTCTTAATTTCTTCAAAGAACATAAAGAGTGAAGGTATAAATCAGGGATTTTTTTTTTTAAGGTTTGATTCTAAACGACTCTTTTTGGGTTGAGAAAGGGTTAGAAAATCTCTGTGATCACCCAAGGTTAAGTATACTATAGAACTATAGGCTTGTAGGCAACCTATCATAGTGGAATTTTATATTTTTGAGTTTGTTAGGTTTTTTTATTAGTCAATTTCGTGAATTGGGACCAGCCTACCTTTTTTTCTAAATCGGTATGGTTCTCTCATTTTTGTGTAAAAAAATAAAAAATCTAGTCTGAACCAATCAATCCAGATCAGTATGGTCCGGGTTTTTGGGTTTTTAAGTTTTCGGGTTAAAATGCCCAACCCTTGGTCAAATGATATTGTATTTGCAAGCAGTGGCGGATCCACGTTGTAGACTATCTAGGCTGTAGCCCAACCCAAAATTATGCAGATATTATATAGCATATGTGACTACCTTATTGTGAAACCAACTATTGATCAGTCGACTAAGTTGGTATATCCTTAACCTTTCTCTGGCAGATTCGAACCCCCACTTGCCCATTTTTCTGCTTGTTTTTCCATTTTCTCACCCATTTTCTTCTCCATTCTTCTTTGCTTACAATATTTTCTTCTCTTGTTTCTTTTGCTTTTTCCCCTATGTTTTTTTCTCCCTTCCTTCTTCTTGGTTACAATTTTCTTCCATTTTTTTTTGTAAATTTTCTATAACTGTTTCTTTAGAAAAAAAAAATTCTTGCTTAATTCTTAGTGTCTCAAAAATTTTAGAAACATTATTGATCAAAAAAATTCTTATAAGCAATCTTACATTAGCCTAGCCCACCCCATTTTTGTATCCTAAATCCGCCGCTATTTGCAAGTCCTTATCATGGATGAGCCAGTTTCTCCAGATTCTCGTGGTGCTCGTAGTATGGGTAACTACCCTAACTTTGTACGGTTCCAGCCAATTTCTTGCCGGTGTCGATACAAAACCTGCTTGTACTGGTATGGCATTTTACAAGTCTGGCATGTTACTGGCCGAACCCAAGTACCGTCGATTTGAGCTCCGAGGCGATCATGAGAGTTGGGAGGGCCTAATGTTTACTTAATTGGGTGCCCGATCCAGCCCAATTATTAAAGGGAATGCTCGACGCCCCGAGCACTGTTAGAAATCCGAAACCAACTGCAAACGGGCCAACACATTTGACACGTCTACTTCAGCCTTGGTGAGAAGGTACCCTTCACAAGGGACCCAAGGTGAGTCCAATCCAACTAAATTCATAAGGAAGCTCAACATCATGGCATTAAGCACTTGCGACGACGAAGCTATTCGCCTATTGCTATGAAATTTATGACCAAAATGAAAGCTGTTGCAATAAGATTCAGGCCAACAAAATTAACTTTGGAAATATGACTCCTCCTTTACTACGACAAATAACTATGAAATTCTTTTTCTTATTGTTTCAGTTCCCACACGTCATGGTTTCGTCATCCAAGATCTTTCACAGTTTTAAGTGCAACATTTAATTTCATATTTAATAGGTGTACTTTCCTGAGCCTAATTGCATGGAGAAAGAGATAAATGCACTCCTTTATTTAGGCTGAGGGAAATAAATATTTTTCCCTTAAATCCAGTATTTAGAAAAGTATTCAATGTCACACTGCACCTTTCTATCCTCCTCCACGCGAGGCTCATTAATACAAGGCAAGTACATCCCAAAAGCTCCACAAGTAGACGATCAAACAAATCCACATCGTTTCAATCTATGCGTTCATGTTTTTTCGATCACATATTATATTAGTTTGATTGCAAACTTGTAAAATAGGCGATTCATATCGGTGTGATAAACTTATTAGTTTTGAGTTATATTTTTGTTAATACGAGAAATGTACATCAAAGCACGATAGACTCACCAATCATTTTCACTTCAACATTTTAGACTCAAGACACTAAATTTGTTCATTTCGTTAAAAGTAGCTTGCTGATGAAACAATTTCACATTCATTTAATTATAGATATAGCAAAATTTTAGAAAACAGTCTATTCAGATTATACGATTACAAATATTAACCGGGTCATCAATCAAATAGTTCCGTATTACATTGTGATCGTCCCCGTGTTGAAAACCCGAGGTACGCTCCACCTTATCTAACAATATGTACATGTTTTAAAGTCTTTCAACTTCTCAAGTAAGAGGGGGGACAAGCAAGCAGAGTTATGGCCACTTAAAGAGTGCAATATATATCTACCAGCATTTCATTGCATTTAATGGCATCATTACTTGCATGCCTTCCATTCTTTGAATTCCTCCCCTAACTCATTAAATAGCGCCAAATATTAATTGAAGCAATCAATCTAATTAATTAAGCTAACGAACTAATCAAACTTACACTAATAAGCATTGACTAATTGAGATTATCAATGTGTAAGTACCATGAGCACCGCGAAGCTCGAAAGGGGGCTGGTCATGTCATAACTCAGAACTCAGAATTGAAGCATCGGGATTGTCCATCTTATATATCAGACACATTGATGTGGTAAAGGGAAACAAGTAAAGACTAATAGTTGATATGGTTGATATCAATGGTTCTGTTCTTTTTATTTATTATGATCATTATATTAAATTACGAATAAAAGACTTATGTCACTCTATTAAATGATATTGGACCGATTATTATCCTTTTAGTGTTGATTTATTAAAAAAATTTATTTAATTTTTCCTACAAATAGATTTTAATTTATAGTCTTGAAACGGAATATTGTACAAGTAGCTGGAAATCGCAACTTCTCTAAATACCATGTTGAGACAACATCCTTGTTATATTTCTAGTATGACTGCCAAGTCCCTAAACGCATATATGTATATGTTAAAAAAAATGATTAGAATATAGTGTTTTTCAGCGATCGATGTCACAAATATGTCATATTAACACATCAACCGGTCAAGTTCATTCTCGGTACAAATTATATATACAATGAAATGTACATAAATTATATTTTTAACATTTTCCCTACCATGATGATTTGCAAGTTTGCAACTTGTGTCGATCATTTGTAACTATACTATCTTTCTTGAGGGTTTGGTGCTTTTACATACTCATCACCATAGTATATTAGTTTTCAATCTTGATTCAAAAGAAGGTGTTAGAAATGATCACAACCGTATAACAAAAAAAAAATTCGGTCAACAACATTTTTGATTTTCAAAATGCAATAAATTTCGGTATTTGACTGTTGAATATTTGAATACCCCTAGGAGGCATTAAGTTGGATGTATATCTTTGTACCAAAAACTTGGATGTATATCCAACCAAAAAAGTTTGACTATGAATTTAATTTCTACATGCCATTCTCTTTTTCATTTTTTCTCTTTTGGTATGGCAATGGAAGCATGTAGTAGTTATCATCGCCACCTATAGTCATCTCATACTCTTGATCTCATAGACATGGTTTGGTCATCTCAAGGCAAAGGAGCTTCCTCATATTAAATGCTGGCATCGAAAATTGCATGTGGTTCATCTTCAATACTCGTGCGACTTCTTGGCCCAAAATGAATAGTAATCATATCAACACCATATGGTAATGCTACGCATTAATAAGTATATAAGTTGTTAGACCAAAAAAGAGTATGTATGTAATAAGTTTCAATTATTATTCAACTAGGTTCTTCAATGTATTTTCCATGCTTGTACAATTCTATATGCATGTATAAGGTTATAACTCCATGAACTTAATTATCTCCAACAGCGTCGGGAGGTCATGATTGACATCCAGACTAACCGATGTCAACAGTGACAATCAGGTTTGAGTTAATGTACGTACTTGGTTCCCAATTACTCCATTTTAAATGCCTATCCTAAGTATTAACTCCATGTCAGAGAGCTGAGTTACTCTAATCAAATATACCTAAAGCTTCGCATTAATATTGGGCTTGCAATCTCTATTTCGCTATGACTGTGTGGAATATGGCAATTTGCTTTTCTAAACCCCTCTCGCATCCAATGGTTAAAACTCTAACTCGAATTTTCCAAAATAGTAGCAGAGCCTTCTGAATTTTAGTGGTAGCTGGATGCTAGGGTTTGAAAGACCAAATACCAAATAAATAAATAAAGCAATCTAGGGTTTATTCTTGCTTATATTGTCCTTTGAATTTGTGAAAAACCTTCCAAATATAGTAATATAATTAGTATATGTTGTGAGGGAAGGTACCCATTCAAATTTAGCTTTGCTATCGACGTGTCAAGGCTTTATGCTCACTCCTCTTCACAACGCCAAAGCACCTTTTAACACATGCGTCTACTTCTTCGTCCAGTACCATTTCATTGAAGAGATATTAGTGGCCTGGTATGATTAGGGAAAAGGAAAATGCTAAGAAACGAAAATATAGAGAGAGGAAAAAAAATATAACAAAATTATCTTGTGAAGACAAAAAGTAAGTGGATCAGTGCATGATAATGCGTAATTTTCTTTCTAACTTGTTTATTAATCTAAAATGGATAAGAGAATGAAGAAATAATTTCATTGAATGTAATTCGAGATGCAAGTGAACACGACATCAAATGTAACAAAATTCTTATATGACTAGATCACACCGTATGACGTTGAGCATTATATTGTAATACTGGATAAGAGAATGAAGAAATAATTTCATCGAATGTAATTCGAGATGCAAGTGAATGTGACATCAAATGTAATAAAAAAATCGTATATGACTCAATCACATCATGGTGGTAGGTATTCCGTATTTGAATTATGAGTTTATGCCTATTCAACACCATCTCCTATAATCACTCTCCAAAACATAAAAAATGAGTTTATGCCTATTCAACTCCATCTCCTATAATCACTCTCCAAAACATAAAAAATAAAGTCATTTACTGCATCAAACAACACAATTTGACATTGAGCATTATACTGTATTACTGGATAAGAGAATGAAGAAATAATTTCATCGAATATAATTCGAGATGCAAGTGAACACGACATCAAATGTAATTAAAAATTCTTATATGACTCAATCACATCATGGTGGTAGGTGTGAGTTTATGCATATTCAACTCCATATGTTATAATCACTCTCCAAAACATAAAAAATAAAAAGTCATTTACTGCATCAAACAACACAGTTTGACATTGAGCATTATACTGTATTACTATTATCGGAAGTATCCACCTGTTTGTTGTAGTTTAATGACTTTTTAGTTTTCAAATTTTTTTTTGCAAATGATTTTTACATAGATATATAGAAAATTAATGGTTTCAATCATAATACTATATTGCGAGACGAGATTAATGATAGGGTGGTTCTATTCATACCTCAAAATATGCTATTTTGACCTCTCAATTTTTTTTTTAAAAAAATTTGAAATCCTCTTTTACCCCTCCAAATTCGCTTAAAACTGCTTGCAAATCCTACATTGACCTAGACCTCACCTGTTTCCAAAGCATAAGTTCAAATAGTTATCCTAATTCTCCAATAGAAGAATGTAAGGAACCAAAATCTTGTACTAGTTCCCCCGAAACAAAACCAAAAAAGAGAGGAAGGAAGAAGATGATTGAATTATTAACGCCAAAAAAGAGAGGAAGGAAGAGGAAAACTAATGTAGTAAACCTCGACGAGGAACACCATAGCACTAAAATCAGCCCTAAGTTGAAAATGCAGGAGGAAGAATATCAGATCATTGATTTATCCTACGAAAGATTGTAAGTAATAAAAACCTTGAACTAATAATTCCCCCAGATCAAAGTCAACAAAGAGAGGAAAAAAGAGGAAGATTGATTTAGTAATGCTGGAGGAGGAACAAGATCAAGAGTCTTCAAATTAGTCTTAAGCATGAACCAGGAAAGAATCTAGAGTTATTGATCGGAACTTCATGCCTCAGAGAAAAGGAGGAGAGTAAGAAATAAGAAAGAGGGTAAAGATGAAAATTTAGTGTCAAAATTTTTTAGAGGAGGTCCAAATAGTAAATTTGGAAGTATGAATAGATTCACCCTTAATGATAACGGATGTTGAAAATTAAAAGTTTAAAGTGCATGTCAAATTCATTAATAATTCAACGTGAATACAACATAACAATTTGCTCCTGTGGGCAATTAATATTAGTTTAGTTGTCTTGCAATTCTCCATTGTACTCTCAAGTTAAATTCAATGATAGCTAAGTACACTATTGTATCTTTCAGTGAAATTTAACATTCGCTAGTGCTCATCTGTTTCAGCGTAACTGTTAGAATAGTCTTAACTTGAGACTTCTCTCCCTTAAGCGGAAGATGCCACAAACCACAAAATCTAGGCCAAAGCCACGTATCAAAGAGCCTAAATCAACTCCAATTTAGGTTCCTACCCTGCTCACGCATAATAGCTGCCTACAACTGCATCTTACCACATTATGTCATCGCATAATCATCACTAAGGAAGTATTATTTTCACGCTTTTTTTTAAGTTGCATTTTCTCCACTACCTGCATCCACCCTTGGAGTTAACTCCATACAATGAAAAAGTGCTATTAATCAATAATTTCTTTTGGTGAAATATTAACTAAATTTATTTGACTCACATACCTTGTATTTACGATTACTAGCTTCATACTAGTGCGATGCACGTGATCGGTGAAAGCTGTTTAATTGTCGCCTACTTCTTTAATTTTTTTTTTTGTATTTAAGTTTTACTTTTTAAATAACTATTTAGATGATTTCATTATAAGCGTTTATTTTGTAGACTAAAGAGTATTTTGGAAAATTTACATTTTTGTGAAGCTTGAACTTGACTTTATAGTATAGTCGTATAGATTGATAGACAAGAAAGTCAAAGTCATCAAAAATACCAATCAGTTGGATATATAATAAATAAGAATTAGAAACTATTTTTTTTTCTATGCAAGAACATAATTTGTATTAAATCATAAACGACGGTTACAATCGTTAAGATGGGCATCCTGATCATCTACAGGAGCTAAAGTTAACCGAATATGGTTAATGTGAAATCCTAAGGAAGAGTAAACTATAAATTGTCGAAATGGTTGTTCAATGACAACAATTAAGCTCACTTCTGGGACAAGAAACAAAAACACAAACAATGCGACTACAGACTGATGTAGATTATCCTCGTTTCAGAAAACCAAGTTGCTGGAAGATCTGGTCTTCAAGCTTGAGACGCCCTCGACGCGGTCGAATCGTCCAGCCCATATCGCAGACCTCTTCCTTACTTCCAGACTTGCACCGAAAGAAACCTCCTTTGTACAAATCTCGGCACCAAATGTGCAAGCCGTTGTATTTGGTCATGTAAACGCCACAAGAGTTCGACATTGGAAGACTGTGAGGTGCCAGTGAGATGTGGTGAGAAATCCGCTGGATCCAACGGCATCATTCTTGATTGAGATCCAAAGTCATGATGGCTAGAGTTTGAGAGCAGTCGGAACCCCATCGCATGCATAAGTAACTTTGAAGGGTACGAATGAATTAAAACAAGATTTTTATTTTCTCTCAAAAATATTAATTAAAAGGCCTAATGAGGAGCCTAATAGTTTTCCTCTAAAGCATTTAATGCTACCATAACTTTAGGTGCCTCCTCTTCTTGAATTCTCCTCCCAAACCCCTCTCCCACAACCCCATCAATTAATAGCCCAAGACATTCAATGAAGCAATTAATCATAGATTTAATTAGATTTATTATCAGCCTAATTCAAATTTCAAACTAATTTTAATAAATAGATAATAATAACAAATCCAAAAATCCAGTTCTGATTCTTGTAAATATTACATAAC
The DNA here is from genome assembly GCA_025331145.1 of Rosa persica. NCBI lineage: Eukaryota > Viridiplantae > Streptophyta > Magnoliopsida > Rosales > Rosaceae > Rosa > Rosa persica. The sequence continues at coordinate 14,423,467 of WFKR01000005.1, forward strand.
GGGCTATGTATAGGGGGATTAAATTACCATATATAGCTCACCTCTATATAACCTCAAAACGACTCCTCCTCTCTCCCTCTCTATCTCCCCCTATTCTTTTTCTCTTAAAAACTTGAGCTTTGTGAAAACCCGGTAATGGCTGCCGAGGTTAGCTCTCTGTTTCGTGTCCTTAGTGGGTACAACGATGATCAACAACATCTGAGCATGGGTAGTGAATCCAGTGGGGAGAAATCAACGGCTCTGATTACAAGAGACTTGCTTGGTGGTGGGTCTCCTTCTTCTTCCAAGCTTTCAAACGAGTCCCAGGAACTCGACCTCGATTTACAGGTCCCTAATGGCTACGAAAAGCGCCTAGACTTGAAGGTTGGTGAATTTTCTCATCTGGGTTTCTTTCTTTTTATGGGAATTAATCAACCCCAGAAAATCATTTTCCTTTTTTGTTGCTATTGTTGTGTTGTTCTGCTCTTGCTTTGAATTGGGTCTGTTTCAATTCTGTTTCTGTTCTTGATGGTTTTATTGCTTTTTGGCTGTGTTTGGTTTCTGTTTTCTTTCACTTAATTACTTGTTTTGGAATTTTCTGTTCTATGTTGCTTTGTGCTTGATTGCTGACAAAGAAGGTAACAGAGTACATGAAAGTTTGCAACTTTCTTTGGTCCATTGCTTTGATTCTCATAAAGTTTGAAAATTTAACAAAAACATGTTCTTGCTCAATCAATCATCTCTTTTACTGGGCAGTATAACTTTTATTCAATAAAACGGTATTTTTATTTTTACATTCTTTCTGCTAGAGCCAAAGTAAGCCTTTTGAAGTTTATGAATATCCTTGAAATGAGCAATCTGTTTCTAATCATTTATTGGAGATTGTTTTAGAGACTTAATATTTTAAAGGGTGTAATTAATAGTTGGAGGATATATCTGCATATAAAAAGCAATTCATTTAGAGTGAAGTTCTTCAATGCTCTGCTAGTTCTAATCCCATAGCACATTCTTTGAATGCTCCTCTTCGTATCATCAATGAATTAATTGTAATACAATTCATTTCTTTTTTGATGTATTTATTTCTGTATTTAATTGGATTGCATTACTAAATTGTTGCAGTCAGGGAAAGTGTATCTTCAAAGGTCCAGTGCTGTTTCAGTCCCAGATCATCAAAGCCACACCAATCCCACAGTTCCAAAGATGCAAGACTTGAACTTTCCGCCATCACCATCCTCGAAAACCCCGTTGAATCTCTTTGATGATACGAGTGCTAGCCTTGAATTGAAGCTAGTATCCTCATCCTCATCGCCACCACCTCCGCAGCCCTCTTCTTGCAATTTCCAGAGCCTGTGCACTTTGGACAAAGTAAAGTCTGCACTCGAAAGGGCCGAGAGGGAACCTATCAAGAAGCGTGCTACTTCTTTGTGGAAGTCTTCATTGTCATCCTCTCCGTCTTACTCATCGTCATCGTCTTCCTTCAAGGAAACTCAGGAGGAGGACAGTGAATTTTCATCTCCATTTGCAGCAGGGTGTCCTGGCTGCTTGTCATATGTACTCATAATGAGAAATAACCCGAAATGTCCTAGGTGCAATTCGCTGATTCCATTGCCAATGACAAAGAAAGCTCGGATTGATCTCAACAGAACAAACTGAGAGGAAGGCGATTGTTTATGCTTCACATCATTTTTGTATATGATATCTACAATATATTAGTCTTTTCCTTGAAGAATAGATCAGCTGGTAGTTTTTATAGAAGAAGAGTTCATGTACATTCAGAAAGGGTTGGTTGTTTTCTCTAGTAAGATTTATGGAACTTCTAGTAGCTTATGCCTTTGTAACTAAATGGATGCCCATTTACAAGCTTTCCTTGAAGTCTCAAATTTTGAAAGATTTGCATGTTACAAATGGGTTGACACAAAATTGGGAAACAAATCTAACGTTGCTTAGGTGACAAGAAATTGGCGAAATACATACTCGAATTTCAACAGAACTTGGCACTATAATTTGTCTAATCAAAATTCGATTTCATATTTCTTAAAGGTAGCTCAACTTTGTTGAATGCTCTGCATTCAAATGACATTAATCTTGTGACAGATGGATTGCTATTGAAGTTTCAATCTTACATTGCAGAACTTGATCTTGAAGCTATAGGAAGGTATAGGCTATAATGGCACATAATGTCATATGCTGAGGTGATGTAAATGCACTTCAATTCCTGAAAATCTTAAATCTCTTTTAATGAACAACCCAGGTTGCAGCTGTCACTTCCAGCAGAAAAATATCATGCACTTTCACCTACCCCATTTCCAATTTTCCCATTCCTACACCATATGTTTGCATTTTTTTTTTACCTTTTAGATTTTTTGGTTGATCTTGTTTCTTCACGTTCAAGAAATCGACTGGGAAGAGACTCATAGCACCAACGTGCATTTGCATCAACAAAAATGAACGGTTAGACATCAAGTATATTTTTTTGTTATTAAAAAAATAAAAAGTTTACTACAAATATCAAAAGCTGAGATTACCTAATAAATGCTGCATCACTTACATTGTCTATGCATAAAATAGTTTTTGCTCTCATGCAAGTGAGCTGTGGCATGTTGGTAAGTTATAATTACAACATTATAAAAGTTATGAGTTGAATTCTCACTAATATATATAAGAGTGGTGTGAGCTAAAAAAAAAAATTCGCTCTCCTCTTGGATAAAAGTGTTATATCACGGCAGCTATAAATCGCACCAACTCTCATCGAGTAATTTCAACATCTTCAAGGGTTTGAAGTCAAGATTACCACCCATAATGCACACATGTTTTGACCCTTCATTTTGGCCAACATATCTACTCATTCATTTTCTTTTAATTTTGAGTCCCTTCACAAAGCAAAATTAAGTCCCCATTAGTTCCTCACCTACTGTTGCGTCCCTCAGCAAGTTAGTACTGGGCATCATTTATCCAGAAAAAATAGCACACACTGGAGCAAACTCTGCTCCAAAATTGATTTAAGGGGTAGGAGAGGTACAAAATTCAGGTTAGGCCTATAAATGCTCATGGTAGGCATTGATGCCTTATTAAATATATGCATCCTCTTCCTGACTACCTTATAAATATATATATTCTGATTTTTCATGTATCATTTTTAAAATTTTTGGATATGAATTAATTTACAATAAAGACTTCTGCCTAATTAAGGAAACCCATTAATCACAGATTGTGACTTGTATCCATGCATCTTGAACTTTATATGGGGGTTTCATTTTTTCAATGTAGTAGCCAACCTATTCATTAACTCCTATGATTAAGACATTGGTGGGTTGTGATTATAATGAAGAGGATGGTGATGTGAAAGAAATATATATATATATATAAGAAAAAGAAAAAAAGAAAAAAGAAATGTGGTTGTACCCTATAAATGTTTGAAAATAGCATTCAACTAGAATTTGTCAAACTGATGAGTTTAATGGATTCCTGCATGAAGCTAATTATGGGCATTTAGTAGACCAATTCATTAATATACCTAACAAACATTAATTGTTGAATTTAATTTCATCATCCTCCTAAAAGTTTTTGCCTACCTACCTTCTTATTAATTTTCTTCTGTTTTTTTCTTACAAATTTTTTATTTCAGATTTTATTTTCTACCGTGATCTCAGCCTACATCATTCTTTCCCCCTTCCCTCAATAATTCCAGAAAGCTGACAATTAATGTTGAAACCCAATTCCATTACACTATATTGGCATTATATCTAGATGCAAACACAAACTGTCTTGGATCTATATGTGCATTTGAGACATGTACTTCACATCTAGTTGACTAGTTCTTTGTAGGGTTAGTCTTAGCCTCTCTTGTTTGTAGGTGGCAATAAGAAAGGCCTACATCTGAGATTCTGAGCCCCTGACCCTGGACCCTTGATGTTGTTATGTCACTTACAAATAGCAAGTTATTAGTATTCCCCGCTTAGTTATAATATTACGCTATAACATTACATGTATAATTTAAATATTTGGCCGCGCATTAGGAAATTTATGTACGGATATCTATTTGACTTGATCTTAGTACTTAATTTGATGCCTGGCTTTATGTAAATGTAAACCATGTTTAATGCATTGCACTCAAATATAAGCCAAAATCATTATTCTTAAAAGATATATAGAATTAAAAGAAATAATTAAATAAATACAAGCCAAAAAAATAATATCATCCTTCAATTTTAAATGCAAATTGACAAATACTTTTCACCGACCTGCAAGCTTACGATTCTTATATATAATAATAGGAACAACATCGTAATATAGTTATATATAGACTATACTCATCCTGCATTTCATGCAACAAGAGATCGCTGCAGAAAGATCAAATATTAATCGATATATAAAACCTCCGATGGCTCTCATCAACACCTCCCTACTAGTCTTATGGCTTCCTTTTCTCCTCCTACTACCTTTAGTACGGCTACTACTGAAAAAGAATAAAAATCCAAAAATACACTTCCGGCCAAGCCCTCCTAAGCTCCTTATCATAGGCAACTTGCACCAATTTGCACAATCTGGTTCACCAGCTCACCAAAACCTATGACGTATCTCGCAAAAGTTGGGTCCAATCATGCTCTTACACATCGGTCGCATACCGACCCTCATAATCTCCTCCGCTGAAGCAGCTCAACATGTCTTAAGAGATAAGAGCAAGTTCACCCCATTGTGGATAAATATCAAAGTCGAAAAATCATTGGGTCGACCGGTCAATAAACTATTCACTGTCATTAGACATGGGTTTTCACCCGTTCTGTTTCTTGACCAGTCAGTTACTGTTCATTATTTTTTTTTTATTGTAAAATTGAAATATATTTGATATAAATAGATGGTAATAATGGAGATTTATGGATAAAAATGTCATAATTGTGATTAATATAAGGTGTGTGCTTTAATAAGAGCAATTTTCAAATACAACTTTTATTTCATAAAATTTATGCTTACATAAATAAAAAACTATGAATAAGTGCAATACAATTACACAACATGCATAATCACCTAATTATTCTCATCGTGATCCTCATCCTCTCTAGGAATCCAATTTGTGTTTGAAGGGTCATCATTAGGGTGAGGGTTGATGGAATCACCCATAGAGAAAGGTGAAAAGTGTGGTTGTGTAGGATATCCACCAGGATAAGGTGGTTGGGGATAGTATCCAACTGGGTAAGGGGGTTGTGGGAAACCATCGGGGTAAGGAGGTTGTGCGTATCCATCGGTGAAGGTAGGTTGTGGGAATCACTGGTGAAGATATGTTGTGGGAATCCACCGGTGAAGGGAGGTTGTGAAAATCCATCAAGATAAGGCGGTTGTGGGAATGCACCAGGGTAAGGAGGTTATTTAAAAAGGAATAAGTGCTTTATGTGCTTCATCAAGCTATGTTATTTAAAGCAATTGTTCCAACCAGAGGCATTAGGCAAGGTGCTTCTGAAGCAATTGTTCCAACCAGAGGCATTAGGCAAGGTGATCCCTTTCACCTTACCTATTTATTTTGTGTGCCGAAGGTTTATCTGCTCTCATCTCTAAGGCAGTGGAGCGATCTCATCTTAAGGGCCTCACTATGTGTCCAGGAGCTCCTACTTTGCACCACTTATTTTTGGCAGATGATAGTTTGATCTTTGGAGCTGCAACTGAATCTGAATGCCTTGTTTTGAGGCATATTCTCAACACATATGAGTTGGCATCAGGACAAAAGGTCAACTACCAAAAGAGTAGTGTTGTTTTCAGCAGGAATGTTCATCCTGACATGCAAGTTAAGTTAGTTGGTTTGCTGGAAGTTCAAAAAGTGGAAGAGCATGATCGTTATTTGGGATTACCTTTGAGGGTAGGCAAATCCAAGACAGCAATATTTCCATACATCAAAGAGCGATTGACAAAAAAGCTCTTGGGATGGAAATCGAAACTTCTTAGTTCTGCTGGTAAGGAAGTTTTAATTAAAGTAGTAGCACAGACGATGCCCTCTTATGCTATGAATTGCTATCTCTTACCAAAAATTTTGTGTGATGATATTCATCAATTGTGTGCCCAATTCTTTTGAGGTGATACTGAGCAGACAAGAAAAATTCATTGGAGAAGTTGGAGCAGGCTTTGCATGGCAAAGCAAGAAGGAGGTCTTGGCTTTAAAAATCTTTATGCATACAATTTAGCTATGTTAGTTAAACAAGCCTGGAGACTAATCTCCAATCCTCAGTCACTAATCGCCAAATTATACAAGGCTAAGTACTATCCCAATCATTCTTTTTGGGATGCAGAACTTGGAGCTGCCCCATCCTTCTCTTAGAGGAGCATATTGGAAAGCCGTCCTATCTTGGCTGCTGGCATTCAATGGAAAGTGGGAACTAGAGAGCATGTGGATGTATGGAATGACAGTTGGATTCCTGATTGTCCTCGGTATCTTATTCACAAACCACCTCATTCTACCATCAGTAAGGTGACTGACCTAATTAATGAGGAGACCAGAAGCTGGAATCAAGGTCTTATTCAGGCTACCTTTCAACGTGAAGTAGCCACTAAAATTCTCAATATGCCTTTAAGCAGAACTGCAGGGAATGATAAGTATTGTTGGAAGCCAGAGAAGAATGGGCAATACACTGTCAAGTCAGCACACTTGATTGCTCGACAGCATGTTATGGGGGAATTCCTAACTTCTACCTCATCTGGGAATCCATACGAAGTTCTATGGAAGAAAATTTGGAACGCAGCAGTACCTGACAAAGTAAAAATTTGTATATGGAGGGCTGCCAACAATATATTGCCTACTCAAGAAAGCTCGAGTCATAAGGGCTACACTGGTCCTTTTAATTGCCTACTATGTAGTGAAGCTTTGGAAACAACTGGTCATGTTTTGTGTCAATGTCCTATGGCGCAAGCAGCCATTAAAGAAGCAAATATTCCAGTTGTGAATTGCTTGCCATGCAATTTTATGGAGTGGCTTTTGTATCAAGGCCACCATCTACACACAAAAAAATTGGGAGAAGATACTTATGCTACTATAGCCTTTATGGAAAAATAGGAACAGTACACTGTGGAATGGTACTATCACCACTGCATCAGAAATTGTTGTTGCCACCTTCACTTGGTATGGACAATACCTTCAAGTGCAGAACCTGCAGCCACAAGACAAAGCAACCAAACCGGAAAAATATTGGACTCCACCATCAAGTCAATAGCTCAAAATCAATGTTGATGGAGCTTTCTTGCCTTCTAAAGATATTGGAGGCATTGGTGGAGTAATCCGAAGAAGAGATGGCTCTTTTGTAGCTGGTTTTGCAAAGCGTGTAATGCACGTTTCTTCTCCAAAGCAAGTAGAGCTGCTAACAATCCGAGAGGGCATTGATGTTCTAAGGCAAGGTAATCTTCAAGAAGTATGCTTGGAAAGTGATTGTCAAGTGGCACTGCAAGAGATTGAGAGAGAAGATTTTGATCTCAATGAAAATGCCAATCTGTTGATGGATATCCATCAGAGTGGTCAGTTTGTACACAATCTAGTTTTCTCTTTTGCTCCTAGGTTAGCAGTCATTGTTTATGAATCCAATACTTCTCAAGTATGGATAGACCAGGCTCCAGAAAGTATTCTAGATGTTTTAGCTTTTGATTGTAACCATTTACCTTAATCAATAAAGCTTATGATGTTTTACTTAAAAAAAAAAAGCTATGTTATTTAAAAAGGAATAAAAAATTTATGTGTAGAAATATAAACGCCATTATGAATGGTCATCTATTATAAAGTAATAATTTCAATAACAAAGTATCTCACTATTTTTAAAAATCATTTAGTATAAATCTAAACACCATTATAATTACATCATCATTTATCAAAGTAATTATTTTAATTATAACAAAAATCAATTACTACAATTATAACCATATTATAATTACTGCATTATTATCAAGTAATATTTAACCATAATGTATCAACAAATTAAATGATTTATCAACAAATATATACCTCATCAACCACATTCAAACCGCTCTTATACCAATTACTAGTTTGCCTTAATGCACAATGCCACTTAAAAAGTTCAATTCTTCAAAATTTTCCACCTTCCATGCAAAGAGGTAGATGATCGGTCATTTCCACTCCAATTTGCGGCCAAGTGTCGCCTCATGCCTCTCCATAGGTAGATTTTTTTTTTTCTGATTTGTGCCCACAGTCGGATTTTAGCTTACAGCTTTCCAAGACTTGCACAATTGAACATTTTCCTCATCCGTCCATCTCCTCTCGGATTCAGTATTTTCATCTTCACTTTGATCTCTCCCTTGTCCGGCCACTGGAAGTGTGTTTCTCCCTTGTTCGGCCATATTGGAAATAACAAAATTTGGAATATGAGAGTTATAGGAAGAGGAGGAAGAACAAAATTTTGTTACTATGAAAGATAATTTTTTGGGTGTGAGATGTAAAATAAATGGTAGGTATTTATAGATAAATTTTTTGAATTTTTTAGATTTTTTTTGTTACCGTTTGTTAACGTTACAAATATATATACATATTAATTACCTAGCCGTCAGATCTGCTCAAACTATTCAATCCAACGTTCCATATCATTTGACCGTTGGGTTTAAAATTCTAAACTAACCAACGGTATAACTACACGTGAGCCCCTCCTGCCCTTTAATTGTCGCTAGGCAACAAAACGTCACTGCAGCACGCGCCAGCTGCGTTCGGCTACACAACATGGAAGTCCTCTACACGCTCGAGCTGCAGCGCGTCTCTCTCCTGACGTCGCTCGCTGACGTTAGCCACTGGGGGGTCTGGGCCGACTTGCCCTTCTTCTTCGACTGGTTCAAGAAAGTTCATACTTTGGCTGGTTAAGAAGCAACCGGTGGAAGCTCCATTTTGATTCTCCATAGTAACCACCTCACCAAATCTAGGTGAAGGCCGGTCAAGGAGCAACCGGTGGAAATGCTCTAATGACATCTAGAGCTGTCTCAAAAGTTTTGGAGGCCCTGTGTGAAATTAAAAATAAAGCCCTCTTTTTGTGGTCGTGTATGAATATATCATTGAAAATTTTGGTTATATAGAGAAAATATTATACAAAAATACTTTTTAGATTAAAAAATCTTTTATCTTATATTACCTTTTCACTTCTCGTAAAGAAAAATTCAGAGAGAGGGGATTAAAGCTTGTTACAAAAATTTCATTAAAAGAAGCAACCTTACAATTGAATTATTAAAGAAAATATCCAAAAAAACATAAAAAAATTGAAAGACTTTGAAGGATCAAAGATAAACACAGTATAGGCCCCGCATTATCCACCAAAAACTAAAACCAGGAAAGTAGAGCAAGGGAATGGGAGAAGGGAAAAAAAAGAAGAAGCAAGGGACATGCAATAGGGGGAATCAAACTCTTAAAGAGCAGGTAAACGAAAAGTTCAGTGCCACCTGAACTAGAACAAAAATATGCCTTCATGCCATTTTCTATATATGTTAAAGCTACTTAGAACTTGAAATATGGCCCCAAAATTTGGGGGCCCTGTTCCGTCGCCCATGTCGCACATGCTCTAAGCCAGCTCTGATGACATCCTTTGCTGCAGTAGACCCACCTCCACGGGCACGGGGTCTCAAAAAATCACTTACAACTATCTAGACATGGAATTTGTGTCATACGGTGAGTATTGGCGAGAGATAAGAAAGATATGTGTGCTTGAGCTTTTCAGTGTGCAAAGAGTGCACTCATATCGGTCCATTAGGAAAGACGAAGTGGCTAAGATGATTGATTCAATCTCTAACGACTCCGCTTCTTCTCTTGTTCATCTCACCGACAAGTTGTTTGCTCTCATGGGAAGCATAATATTCAAGATTGTTTTCGGGATTAGTTTTGAGAATAGTGATTTCAAGCATGACAGATTTCATCAACTGCTTCAGGATACAGCAATCATGATTGTAGGCTTCTCTGCAGCTGATTATTTTCCTTCTCGTATCGGGTCAACTATAGACTAGAATTGTGGTAGACATAAAGAGTTTGATAGGGTCTCCGGAGAACTTGATCCTTTTTTTTCAGCAGGTGATTGATGATCATCTCATGCATGGGAGGAAACAACAAGAGCATGAAGACATAGTTGATGTACTGCTTAAATTTGCAAAAGAGCCTGGTTGTGGAACTGCTCAGCTTGGTCATTATAACATCAAGGTTGTCATCATGCCATCTTGGTAAGCTAATAATTCCAATGCCTCTTGATTTCTCTATTGAGAATACCGTAAATTTCTATATTAATTAGCTTAATGTAAGACTATTCTACACAAAATCAATTCTATATAACCCTTCTAGTAAGGCCTTAAGGGAATCTCCTTTTTTCGCCATTTTAAGGTTCACTTGTAGGATCTATTTTTTGATTACATATTGATATCTTGACTATTTAATTTTTGGGTCTTCATAAGTAGATCACTTATGCAAATTTCAGCCTGTCACGCACCGAATTTTGAATAAAAATATTCGAATCCGAAACGCGATAACATAACCAACTTCCCAAATTACTTAGAAACTTTTTCAATTTAATCTAAGCAACAACAATAATTCAGAAGCATATTCACAAGAATGACTCAATCATTCGAGCCGAACGTTATCAACAAGTGTTTACAAAACTCGAGAGAACTGATATACAATTATACATGCTCGCTAGGAGCATACCAAAAACAGTAGTATACTAACAAAAATAGGTTATGAACCTAACAATGCTGCACTCCTCGCCTCGATCTCAACCCTGGTGGTCCTGACTTGTTGGAAGAACAGCTACACCATGGAATAGTGCAACGGGATTGTAAATAACAAACCCGGTAAGCTTTTGAAGCTCGTATGAGTAATCTCAATTAAAAATGACTCACGTCACGCATGCTTATAATTTCTAAGCTCGTGAGATAAATTAAAGCAACACTTTTCAACTCCATACACAACCAAACATACAATCACACTAGGTAAAAATTAGTAATCCCTGCATAGAAATTTAGTTCAAGAGATCACCCAAATTCACACAATTCAAATCATAACAACTCCTGCATATAGTTTAGTTCAGGATATTACATTAAAACAAACAATTCAAAAGGCACTAATCCCTGCGTATAATTTAGTTCAGGAGATTACATTAAAATCAAAACATTCAAATAAAACTGAAATCAATAATAAAAGCAAACAATACAAATAAAGCAGAAATCATCCCCAACACCATTAAAACGATAAAAATGACTCGTTTTCAAAACTCGACAACCTTACCTCATAAGTCATAAGGGTAACATACATCACCAAAGTGACAAAATCATATTATTTTCAACTCACAATTTAATTTGAAATTCAAGTCCGTCCTTGGACAATTAAAAGAAGAATACACTTCAAATTCTCTTTTAAAAACACACTCTTGAGTTTCAAGTAACGTGCTTCTTACCCACCATGACATACAATGGCGGACAAACTAGCGCTCTAACTGAATCGTAACCATACCCTGGCCAAGGACATGGTTCTGATAACCCACCCTCGGTCACAACTGTGGCCTACGGTCACTACTGTGGCTCTACAAAGACCAAAACATTTAAAAGTCACACAAAACTCAAAATGTTACACCACAACACCAAATCACTTTAAAACAACATATATAAATCAACCTTCTCAATCAATGACATGATATATTGTACTTCTGTATAAAATATGTGCTTGAAATAATAATCCAATACAAGCACCATTATTATTTCATCCAATGCCACACCATCCATATATATATAAAATCACGTAAATATATATATAGACATATATATACGTAGTATTCACTCAGAATTGATCACTAATACCAACTATAGTTTGCACGAACCAAAACCAAGAAAATCATTTTTATTCTTGAAAACTCATTTTACTATACATGTGAACCGCAGTTCTATGAACCGTAGTCGATAAAGTCCAGATCATTTGAAAACAAATCTTTATTTATGAAAACGATTTCACATTTATCAATCAATTCTGAATATTAAATAACTCGGTTCGTAAATGAACCACGTGAAATTTACTCACCTCTAACTCCTGCTGCATCTTCTATCAACCAAAATCACAATTTCCCAACGTTCGTCAACTCAAACCGTGAAGCACCTAATCAAGTGCGGTCTTAACTTAGCAAACGATTCATAAAATATATTTAAATGACGATCCAACGGTTGGATTCTAAATTAAATGATGATCTGATGGTCGGATCCTCACGAACGCTCTTGGGATCATTCTATCAAAATTTGAATCAAATCCGACAGTCGGATCCTTGCAGATCGCAAACCGAAGATAACGTGTAAAACTGAAACCCTAGTATGCATCAACTTTCTCCAAAATGACCGTATCAATGCGTAGATGAATAATATGAAAACAGAACACAAAAATAAGAACATACGAGCTACCACGCGCCACCATAAGCGGCGGGTCAGTGGGTGGTCAACGCCGGGTCTACTACATTCGATGCTAAAGTCGTCAACTAAAAACTTGTTCAAAATGAAGGGATGATCAACTTTCATACCTGGAGCTAAGCGAGATACGGTCTAGATCGTCCTAGATCAAACTTGGAAGTTGAATTAATCTCGGCCCTCTGATCAGATCCCAGATTCATTGTGGACCGTCGAAAACTTCAATTCTTGATCTTTCGCTCCACGCTCAAAATCGTGATGCAAGGCCTATATAGGGATGATCAGAAGGATGAGGAGATTCCAAAAATGCAAGAAAAATGGCCGGAAAACGATCGGAGACCGGAGGCTCACCGGGTCGGGTCGCGTGGCTTCGGCAGGGCTAGCGATCTCCACCTGGGGGCAGCGGCGGGTCAAGGCAGCACCGAGGGTCGATCAGGATGGACATCGCGCGTCGGTCTGGAGCGGGTCGGGTGTCGGTGGCGGCCGAGAAGGCGTGGTTCCGGCCAGGTAGGATCACTCGGGTCGCACGGATAGGGAGGAGAGAGAACGGAGAGTTTGGGCGAGGAAAATATGAAAAGAAGAAAATTTTTGTCCTTATGAAATAAATTCGGATTTTCTTATATTTATAGAAAAATCCCAAATTTTCAATCCCTCATAACTTCTTCATACGGACTCCGATTTTCGCGTTCCGCATGTCCACGAACTTGTATCGACGTACTTTACAACTTTCGTGAAAGGAGTTCCACAAAATCCTTATGTATAAAAAGTCAACTTCGTAACCTCCCTAAAATATGCATTTCAAATAATTATTCGTCTGAAAATAATTTCACTCCACCCTCGAACCACGAAATCATACTAACGAACACTTTATTAATTCCTGAAAACCATTAGGAATTAATAACAAATTTACGGGGTATTACACAGTCAAACTGATAATTGTTAAGATATCGAATTCAATTAATGGACGAACCAAATCTCTTAGGTAAATCCTTAACTAGTATGGTTTGTGACTCAGAATTTATTTCTAGGTGGAATAGATACTGGTGCAATCACCATAGAGTGGGCGATGGCTAAGCTTGCTAGGAAGCCGAGACTTATGAAGAAAGCACAAGAAGAAGTTAGAAACCTCGTTAGAAACAAAGGGAAAGTCTCTGAAAGTGATATCGAACAACTTCAATATCTCAAGATGATTATGAAAGAAACACTTCAGTTGCGTCCTCCAGCCCCTCTTCTTCCTAGAGAGATCATGTCTCCCTTTAAAGTCCTTGGTTATGATGTGGAACCAAAAACACTAATCCTTGTTAATAAGTGGGCAATCTCAAGAGATCCAAAAAGTTGGAAAGACCCAGAAGAGTTTATTCCAGAAAGGATCATAACTCTGTGGCTTTTAAAGGGCAACATTTGAGTTTTTTTTTCATCTGGTGCTGGTCGGAGAATGTGTCTGGGGATCTATATAGGGACGACAATGGTGGAGCTCGACCTTGCGAACCTGCTCTACTGCTTTCATTGGAAATTGCTAGAGGGAACGACGGAGGAAGATATAAATATGGAAGAAACAACTGGGTCACTTTCCATTTCTATTATATATAAGGAGAATTCCACAAATGATCACTCAATTACGACTCATTCGATACTTTGGTCACTCAAGTTTCAAATATATCATTTTGGTCACACAACTATTACTCTATCAATCACTTTAATCACCCAAAAGGATTTTTATCTCACTTTAATCACTTCTCTGAATCATTCACAGATTTCTCAAATTTTCACAATTGATTGAACGAAAATATCATTAATATTGTGGTAAATAATTTTTTTTTAATGAAAACAATTAACGAAGTGACTAAAGTGAATAACAGAATTAAAGTTGAGTGATCAAAGTGATATATTTAAAAGATGAGTGACCAAAGTGTCGAATATGTAAAAGTTGAGTGAACATTGTGATATTCTCCGTTTCTATATATAAGAAAACTACTCTTGACCTCGTCCCGGTGGAATTTTCTTTTTAGGAATTATAATTTGTAAAATAAAGTTTGTGGAGATTTCTATTATTACTCAGGACGCTCTATTGTTTGTAATATGAGTTTAAGACATTATGTCAACCCATTGTATTCAACAGTTTAATTAATCAAAACTTGAGATTAGCCGCACCAGCTCTAGAAATAAAAGGGTTAAATTAATAGTTCAATGTCTGTTATGTAGAAATACAATTAGATACCACATGAATTCATTCTTAAGCAATATTATCTCTTTTGTAATAGCCGATTTTGATCTCCCTAATTTGGAAAGGTAAAAAAAATAACACATAGCTGAGAAAAGCTGGATAAATGTAAGTCTTTTTTCCAAGTGAGACTTATATGACACTATAATTCAAGCCAATCTTTTCAACATTTTGTACACTTAATATTGTCCCATGCTTAATATATGTGTTTATGAACATGTTAAAAATCGAGATGTTGACGGGCCAATTGTGGATATCTTTTTCAATTGATCATGCTCACTAGTTACTGCGAAAATTCTTAAAGAAAAACCCTAACATATGTCACATTATCATGTCATCCGTAGCAAAATGTACAATTTGCACTGAATTATTTAACTGAAGATACAGTATTGTACTTAATCACTAAAATTGAAGTGAAGTATTGTCAAATTATATCATAAGCATATCTGAGCTGGTAGCTGTTGAAAATAATGTGTGATAGCTGATATTGAATAGCTTGGAGAAAGCAAAATTTACAGAGAAAAATGAAGAAGAAAGGCCAAAGTTCTAAGTGAACGAATGCAAACGTGTACACGGAAAGCTTATATAGTTAGAGCTAAAGAGCTGGATGCTTGAGTAGCTCAGTCCCTAACCAACCAAGTAGCTTAACTGAATCTTAAGGCCTAAATAACTGACTAATTAACTAATTAACAAACTAATCAGTTAATTACAGCATAACCCTAATTATTTTCTTCATTTTTAATAATCCTAATAGCCCTCCTCAGCTTGATGGTGAGATAGAAGCATCAACCTTGTGCAAAGAGAGGTGTGTTGAGGGGAGCAGAAGCCTTTTGTAAACAAGGTTGCAAGCTGATCTTTGTATTTAACAAACTAAAGCTTAAGAGATTCTGCCTTGACTTGATTCCGAGTGAAGTGCACATCAACCTCAATATGTTTTGAGCTTAGAGTGATAGACATGGTAGTGGAAAGAGCAATAGCTAATATATTGTCACAATGGAGTGTAGGGATTTCAGCAAGTGTGATGTGTAGATCATGCAGAAGATGAGTAAGCACATAATTTCTGAAGTGGGATCGACCTGAATTTAGAGAATTTTGATGAAATAGAGGATAAAGATTGTACCATTGGGTGAGATTGGCAGAAGTCCCAAGCGAACCTGAGCCGATCGATATGAGAGAGAGGAAACTCCGTCACGAAATCCATCTCCATATGATTCAAATCCCCAACCCTAATTCACTGAAATGAACCCAATTTTTCTCTAATTAATGTAACCGATCAATTTGGTAACATAGACAAAATCCCTAACCATGTTCTTTGTGAGGTACCGCGAGTCATCGGATTCGAATAATAAAAACGAAAAACGAAAAACAAAACAATTAACACCTGACAATTCCACATTGAGGACAAATAAATCCTTCGATCAACCAAATTAAAGGGTTGTTTGACTTGTAAGTTGTAACCATTCTAGTGGAGTGGAGTGGGGAAACTATCACACCAGACTATTCTCCTGCCAGCTTTAAAAGTTTTATAGACAAAAAAAAAAAATATATATATATATATATATTCTTTGTGTGTGTGTGTGGTATATCATAAACATGTTTAGGTGCGTATTCAATTGAAGCCGGATATGAATATGAATCAGACAACAAAAATTGCATGATTCATTCCAGGCTTTTTCCTTGCCCAATTTTAATTGTATCCAATTTTTTTTTTTATCTAGTTAATTATAATCAATTTTCATTTTCATTAACTTTAAATTTTCTTTAGGGGCTACTGCATGTGAATCTATTATGGATAATTCTTAGATTCACCCGTTGGGTGAATTGAATGAGCATACTCACAATCTTTTGCGATTAATGTATAATAACTTTATTATTTTTTAATCAAACCATTCATATTGTATAACGTAATACAAAGATTAGCTCTGTAAAAATCAAATTGAAGATCTTTTAGTTATTTATTTCTATGAAATACATGGACGGTTCATCATAATAGTAGTAAGTATTGTTATAACCATCCATTTGTTTGATTCAATTAGATAATTAAACGATTTCCGATTAAATTGATTTTTTTACAGAAATTATCTTTAAAGGCAAATTTAAGACATGGATCGTTGGATTATAAATTTATTAAATAAAATTATGTTAATCAACAATAGGGGTGAATATGCTCATTCACCCTATGAGTGAATCTAAGAATTATCCATCTATTATTCAACTCTATAAGAAAGATGCGTTATTAACAAAAGCTTAATAAATTAGTCTTTAATTATATGGTTCAAGTTGTCCTGGGACAATGCATAAATTATTTCATTCTAAATAAATAAATTTGCTATAATAATTAAGGACAATTACCCTTACACACACCTAGTCCGAAACTTCCCCTAAATATATGTAGATAGGGGGAATATTCAAAGCACTGACGTGCACTTGCACCAACATGAATGCATGGCTGAATAACAACAAGTTGGCTGGATACCAAGAAACGTACTAAAGACTATCCTTAGTTAGAAGTGAGCATTGTACAGTTACTATTTAGGCCACATATTCATATCCAAGGCGATATAAAAGTAATAAAACTCTTATCATCTCGTGTTGTATCTGTTCTAAACTATTCATAATCTAACTTGAACCATATGGCATGCTTAGGCCATCTCCAACCGAAGGTGTATAGTCTAAATTATAGACCATGAAAGTCCAAAACCCATCTCCAATCATAGATCGAGTCTATTACAAAAAACGCAAATGGAGGGTTAAAGTCTATAAGTTGGTCTAAATATAGACCAACGTTTAGACCACGGATAACAAGTTGTTGGCCCACATTTGAATGATTAATTTATCAATTGATTCAAACTTGAATAAAATTATTAGAATCTATAATTTAGACATCAAATGATTGAAGTTGGAAAAATTAGTCCTTACTATTTAGATGAATAGTACATTCTAAAGGTCTAAAAATTTAGACCATGGTCTATTTAGATTTTGTGGATTGGAGATGGCCTTAGTACTCAATGGTGCTCCTAACAATCAAATCCTCTGACGTGTTGATCTTGCATATTATTTTTTATTAACAAAATAAATAAATAAATAATCTGCCAAAAGAATACACGAGAAAAGAATAATAATAAGTTCTTCATTAATTAGCAAGTTGAAGCATACTTGTAATTTGTAGACTATAGCGGCCATTAATTGCAAAGCATATGTAGAACATCATTATCATATTATTAAAAGCATTTCATCTAAATGACCACATAACCATATAAACATTATGATACACATTAATGCAGATGTTGAGAGGTCCAAGTAATCATCTTGGACGACAATAAATGGTGCAGGGTCGAACACCACTAGTCTCTTACGTAACCTAGCTCATCTCACATCATGTCATATTATTCATATGCATTGGGATTAATAGCTAAGTTGGCTTGGTGAACATAATAAATAATGGCATCCATTTATTTTGTTTGAAAGATCTAGCCAACGTCTGCATGAGAGCGAGTGGCAGCTATGTTTCCGTTCAATAAGATAGTCTTGGATAGAGCCGTCGTCTCATGCGGATGAAACGGCCAACTGGCTAAGGAGTTGTCAATATGGGTGGAATTGTGGAAAAAGCTGACGGTTTTTCTTATGCAATAGTATAGGTCATGTGGTTTGCTAGGGCAGCCGCACCATGCATCCGAGTTGTACAAACTGCCCTATGCAATATCTTTTCTCCTTAGATGTTGCAATTAGGGTTTGTTGTAGTGACTTTTGTGGAAGCCTCAAAACGAATTGCTGCAAGTTTTCATCATCAAATTATAATACCCTTGGTTTGTCTGTCACAATCACACCACTATAGGATTAGTTCAACTGAACTAAATAAACCTCCCCCATTTATGACATACTTGGAGTTTCCTGGTCCTAATAGCTCCAAATGCCAAGCAGGAGTTGAAGGTCAATAGCAGCAATAAGTAATGAAAATGGACCACCCGACTGGCTTACTAATTAATAGTCTCAACTCTCATGTAAATTGTGTGGTGATTACCATTTGTGTTTGAGGAAGTGCACGTGTGTGCGGGTGTGTCTCAGTAGTCATAGGTTAACTTCAACACTTAATATCTTTGTTAGGTTCAGAGATGGAGGAATCGAACAATCTTTATCCGAAAATATGATAGAGAGAAATACTACTGGATTAATAATATTAGTTAATCTAATTCTTTATCGTGCAGATGACACATTCATAGAAAGAATACTACGACTCTGAGACCCTCTCATCTCTCTATCTCACACCCAAACCTAGCTGCCGACGGCTAGGATTAGAGAGTCCATTATGATTGATGACTCTATTTATATATGATAACATGTACGTTGGGAAATTCTACGGTACTTGGATATTTACTGTACACCCATTTACAGATTTAACAACAATTTTGTTGTCATTGTGGTAAATAGAGTTATTTTTTTTTTGTAATTTTAGTTTTATTAGAGGTAATTACTCCACTTATGATATTTTTACAAGTTTATGAACAAATTGTTGTCGATATGGTAACTTTGTTCAATTATATGTAATTAAATATGTAAAACAAATGTGATAACTTTGTTATCAATGTTGTAAATTTGGTTCAACTAAACTGTAATGTTGGTTCAATTAGATGTAAATGAGTGTATGGTAAACATTCAAGTACTGTAGAAAACCCCATGTACGTTTAGGGTGATGTTGAGCAATCTTTGTCCCAAAAAATAAAAATAAAAAAAGAAAGAGGTTGAGCAATCAATGGCATCCGCCATCGATCGGAGGTTCATTAGGGCTTTTTCTAAAGGCTTGGATCTACATAAGCTTTAACATCTACCCTCCAACAATGTGCTTCTATTGGTGAAGATCATCCCTGTGACTGCTTTGGGTTATTGCTCGTAATCCTATTAAATTTCTTGTCAGCGGTGATTCGTTGGATGTTTGTTTCTCATGGGTTGGGATGGACAATTCTTAGGTTCACCAATTCTCAACGCATAATAACTTTATATTTTTCTAATCCAACTATTTATGTTGTATACCGTAATACAAAGATTAGCTCTGTAAAAAACTAATCAAATTGAAGACTTTTTAGTTATTCATTTTTATGAAATACATGGACGGTTCATCATAATAGTAATAAGTATTGTTAAAACTATTCATTTGTTTGATTCAATTAGATAATTAAATGATTTCCTATTTGATTGATTTTTTATAGAGATGATCATTAAAGGCTAATTTAAGATATGGACTGTTGCATTATAAATTTATTAAGTAAAAGTATGTTAATCGACAATGAGGGAAATATGCTCATTCACCCAATGAGTGAACCTAAAAATTGTTCGGCTAGGATTATGGTCGGCTAGAATGAGTTTTTAGGGAGGGTAACTTGCTATTCTTATTGATTACTTGATGCTCAGTCTTGTAGCCTGTACATAACAAGAAAATTTCGTATAATTACTTGATCATTTTTGTTTTCAAAAGTCATTCCACAATGCATCGGTTGCAGAAGGTTCAATTATTTGTTTAGATGATTAGGCTTTTCATTTCTACGGGCTCATTTTGAATAAGTGAGTTAAGTAGCAATGTACTAACGACTGTCACTAGGCTTTCGACATTTCTCTATGTTCTAAAAAACACTAGGCAATAGTTGGATGGTGAGGAGGGGACTAGACAAATATTTAATCTTAATTTTTTATTTATTTTTATGCCCCAAAAAAATATATGACGTTTTTTTCTCTCAAAAACGCAAGACTGGAAGGATATATAAAGTATTATAAGTGATTAGAAATATGAAAAAAAGGTTAAATGGCAAGGCTAGACCTTTAATTGTTATTCTCCGTATCTTGCACAGAGAGAGAGAGAGATGTGACATTCTGTATAAAAAAAAAAAAATGGATAGAATTGAGAGCACCGACGTGCACTTGTACTAAAAGAAATGGACGGATGAATAATATTAAGTCCACTTTTTAGTTTTTTTAAAAAAAGATTAACTATAAGTATCAAGAGCTGAGATCACCTAATATGTACTGCATTACTTGCACTGTCGGTGCTTAGAAAAACTTCTTTTTTTTTTTTTTTTTTGATAACTGCTTAGAAAAACTTTCCATCAAAGACTTTTAACTCTTCTTTGATTTTGTTCTTATTATTGATTTTTGTTTTTAAATTTTAATTTTTATAATTCTGGCTCAAGAAAAATAGAACTCAAAGTGGGCTAAGAAAGTGGGCCAAGAAAGAAGTACGAAAAATCTGGGCCCAAGAATCTAACTGGCTCAGATTCAACTTCTGTGTTTGGCCAATACTTGTCTCTCTGCCTTAAACCCTTTGAGTAAGCCAGTCAACAAACACAAAACCCTAACGAGTTCACCTATCATCCCAAGCAGAAGCAGAAGCAGAAGCAGAAGCAGCCAAGGGTTTTAGGCACACACCAAATATGAGGGGAAAGAAGAAGATAATCCTACCTCCTCAGCTCCCGCCGGACATCGCCGAAGACGAAATCGAAGTCTCCGACGAGGACAAGGCCTTCGTCAACGAGAACAAGGACTACGCCGGCTTCCTCTCCGCATTGGACACCAACTCTATCACCAAGTTCGTTCCTTTCCCTCTGTTTAGTGCCCATAAGCTTTAATTCACTCTTGGGTTTTTTGGGCATCCATTGGTTTCGTGTTTGGGATTGTTACATGAACTCTGTCTTCATTTCTGTGAGATTGGGTCTACATTCTGAACTTTTTGAATTGAAATAGTTATTTATGGCAAGATAGTAGGGTGCTTTTGTTAATTGGTTGGTTGGGTCAGTGCTCTGGTTTCTCTTTTGTTTCTGAAGTTTATGGAATAGTTAGCTTAACTCTTGAGATTTTTGGGTATGCAAAGTCCTGGACAAGTTACTTGGGTCTTTCTAATTCTTCTTTGAAATGGGGTCTTGTGATTGTTGGCACATTTAGATACAGGTTCATAATTTTTGTATTGTACCTCATATGCATTTATGTTTATACGTAGGCATGTTACTCGTGTTGCTGATGTAAAGGAGGATACTTTGGAAGCTTTATACGAACAGCGAAGAAGGAAGACCTCGCAGAAAGAAAAAGAGGATATCGGGATTGAAGTTGATCCTGTTGATGCCCTTCCCATAAAAGACTTCTCTGGAAATCTCCACTATCTAAAAGGTACCTTATGATTATTTTATTTATAGTTTGAAGGATGGCGGTGGGGAAAGTTGTCTTCAGAATGTTACACTAATGTGGATGGTTTAAATTCTTGCCATGGCACAGTACCAAAGAAATCGAAAGCAGCTGAAAATGATCTGGAGGAAACTGGTCAGGATGATGAGGATGCTGCTGCAGATAAAGGCATAGTTAAGTTGACAAAGGCTGAGAGGAGGGCAAAGCTTAAGAAACTCAAGAAAGAGGCAAAAAAACAAGGAAAAGATTCTGCTACACCCGAAGTTGAAGTTGAAGTTGAACCAACCCCACAAGCAGCAGTGTTGGTATTGTCTGATTGAGCTAGCTATTTTTCATGTTGCTTCTTATTTGATAAAATGATATACTATCAGTATCTGCACTTGTATGAGTAATCTGAAAGAGTTCCATATATCTTTCAAAGGGAGGGGGGAAGGAATACATTTCAAAACATTGTGAAACATTGAAAATATGTGTGATAAACAAGTTACAATTGTCAAGATGAATCATGTGAGCCGAGCACTTATGATTATAAGCTATGCATCACCTTAATGCATTGATCTGCATTTACCATGATAGTTGAATGCATTTTGAATGTACAAACAGGCAGGCTACTGGAAGTTTATTGATCTACTACATATTGTCATCCGTAATGGTGGATAGTTGATCTAACACATGCATTTGATGGCAAGGGTTTTGACTGTAGTCACTTTACATATCGTCTTGTTTTGTATAACTTCCATTCCGAAAGCACCTCAGTGGATTGTTGGGCTATGCAATTAAAAATTTCTATGCTGGTTTTAACATGATAATCAAATTATTATTCGGCAAGCTATGTATTTCCTCGTAACCATTTATATAATCCTCCTTCTCATCATAGGAACCTCGTAGATAAGCCCTTACACTTGTAACATCATGGAAATGTTTGTGTTTATGCAAATGTCAGCCTCAAAGACTAGAGTTGGCAGTAATGGCTCAACTTATTTGACTTACTTTTCAGTGTAATTTTTCATATCCTGTTGGCTAGGTTTTGAGCTTCTGCTGCTATCCTGCCGTGTGGACATCTTGTCCACTGTTTTTGTGTGTGTGTGTGTGTATGTGTATTTTAATATAGAACTAGATCAGATTTTATACTTTCCTCTAATTTATTTTCTGTATATCTCATAGATTCTTTGTTCTTTGTATAGGCTGAGGTTAAGGAAGATCTTACTGCTGAAGAAGGCTTTGAAAGTAAGAAGCACAAACTTGCAGAGTTGGGAATTGCTCTACTCGCTGATCCAGAGGCCAATATTAAATCCCTGAAGGACATGTTACAAATCTGTAAAGATAGGGATCATGCAATCGTCAAACTTGGACTCCTATCTTTGTTGGCTGTCTTTAAAGACCTTATTCCTGGGTACGACACTATCCTAGTTCTAGTTCCATGATTCTGTGATTGTATTTAATATGAAATCTTCTATAATAGAAACCTTAGGACATGAAATTTCTGCCCACCCATGTGTGACACTTTGGATCCATAGAAGGAAAAAACAAATAATCATTCTCATTATATTGTGGATGAAAGCAGAATTATGGTGATTTCTAACAGTCTCTCTTGAGTAACTTCTACATGTCTAATTTTTTCAACCATCATGTTCGTTCACATTTTTCTTTTCTCATGAAGTAAAATATACTGAAAGTACATGGATATGCACTTCATATAAATGAAAAGCACATATTACTATTTGAACAGATATTTGGGTGTTGGTGTATTGGATTCCCACGGCTCTGTTCATAGTGAGAACTCTTTCTTTGTCCAAAAGCCGTTATCTGTGATTTATCTCATGAAGAACATTTATCTTCTGTCTGCAGTTCATTTTTATATTTAATTCTTTTGGATGTGTATTTCAGATACCGCATTAGGCTTCCCACAGAGAAGGAGCTGGAGATGAAGGTTTCAAAGGATGTTAAGAAAATGCGGCTTTATGAATCAACACTTCTGAACACATACAAGGTTGGCATTCTTTTTTTGTGCCTAGTTGTTGATTAAGATGAAGTCTGTTACACTTAAAAGTTAACACTCTTAAATCACTATATTGTGTAATTGATTTATTTCTTAGGATAATTATTGTAAATGGTAAGTGTACTGGTTTAATACTTTAGTGAATCAGGGTAACTTTTTCTAGCTCAAATCTGGCTCCTTTCATTTTAGTGTGGACGAGGTTCCTTTATTTTTCTTGTTTGGTTATTTTGGTGATAATTCCTTAGATTTAAAATTGTAACATCTGGGTTTTGTAACATCTTGCCTAAATGTGAACATCTGTTTTGGTATATTATATCGGGAGAATCTCTAGTGAGGACTTTAAAATGAGGACTCCATGAGGACTTTCAAATCACTGGTTGGATGAGTGATCCAAATTTTACTTGAAATATTATTTTTTCAACACAAGTCATCCAACCGTTGATTTGAAATTAGAGCCCCCACCCGTATTATATAATTTTTTTATATATATTTTTTTTAAGAAAAGGTTGGATCAACTGTTCTGCATGTGGTTGTGGATCTCTCTCTCTATTCAAGAAACATTTATTCTTATGCTTATTCTGATGCACTTCAACATACATTCTCAGGCATACTTGCAGAGGTTGGCAGCCTTAGAAAAACAGCCCTCATTTCAGCATGTGGCATTTCGCTGTATCTGTACTTTACTCGATGCAGTACCCTATTTCAACTTCCGGGAGAGCTTGTTAGAGATTGTTATCAAAAACATAAGCTCCTCAGATGATGTTGTAAGGTTGTGCTTTATCTGTACTTATCTTTAAATTCTCTTCGTATTTGGTAAAGAGTCTTACAAGGTGCCTTTGGAAGTTTAGGATTGACACCATAGTCCGGAGAATAAGTATATTTTCATGTCGGAATCCACAGTGAAACATTTGAACTCCTTTAAATGAGAAATTATCCGGCGTATAATAAATAGACTTTATAGGCTCAATAGCAGGATTCAAGTGGAAGTATAGTTTTATTAAACTTAATTTAAACTCTTATGTTAGAACAGGAGAAACATGTACACGCTTGGGTATAATGTTTTTCACGGCATATTTTGGCTTATAATTGGCTATTAGATATAATCTTAAGTAAATAAATTTTGAAACTGGTCCAATACGTATAATTTGTGGGACACTTCTATGTTTAGAAAAATTACTCTGTGAACACCTGAAAACACTAGACTTATGTCCATCATTATTGCACTCTTTGGAAACTCAGAAACATCTTCATTTGCTTTGAAAAAGGGTTATCTAGGTCTTGAGCATTTGTCACGAAAAAGAAAAAGTATACATGGATATATTCTGTTCAAAAGTAGACAGAATTACATATATAAAGACATGATGTATTGGATGAAGTTGACAAAAGATGTAATTCATGTTCATATCTACACATCACTCATGTCCATGTCGGTGATCTCACTTTTGTCAGTGTACTGACATGACACTTATCCTCAATCATTGTCAGTTTCGTCTTTTGTCTTATTTCATTTATGTAACTAAAGTATGAATTACTTCTCAACAGGAAACTATGTTGTTCTACTGTAAAGTCACTTTTCACGAATGAGGGAAAACACTGTGGTGAAGCTACTGTGGAGGCTGTTCGATTAATCACAAATTATGTGAAAGCTCGTAATTGTCAACTGCACCCTGATTCCATTGAGGCAAGAGATTACTTTTGCTCTTTCATTATGTTTCTGCTCTACCCAATCCTTTCTTTTTTCTTTTTGGCCTGCATGCAGGGCCGGTCCTGAGATTATAGAGGCCTGATGCAAAGATATATATTTTTTTTCTTCTTCTTATAAAATTACTTTTTATTTAATTTAATAATTATAAAATGATAACAGCAAAAAGTAACATATAGAATTTATGATATATAATTATTCAAAAACATACGATCGAGAACATGTATATACCAACAAAAAAGAAACTACTTCAGAAACATACAAAAAAAAGTAAGAAAACAGATGCAAAAATGTCATTAGTGGGATTCGAACTCCTGCTAAAAAAGGTTGCTCAAACGCAGCCTTGCCACTACTCTACCTTATAACATTGGTAATTTAGCGCAAAGCTTATATAAAATATACCGAAAGTCAGATCTTCGAGGCCCCACGGAAGTCGGTGGCCTGAGATGGCTGCCTCAGTAGGCAGCCCTCAGTGCCGGCTCTGCCTGCATGTACTAGAAATAAGACTATCCCCCCAAAAAGGAAATTATGATCAAATATTGTGATATTTTAGGTATAGAAGCAGCCTTAATATTAGCCATAAGGTGTTTCAAACTTGTTGACGATTTGGTTTATGGTATAGATGTGATTTCCCTACCCGCGGCTGTTATCTACTGTAGGACTCCATGACTGCCAAAAGGATCATGGATTTCTTCAGTTAAAATTAGAAAGAATATGTAATGCACATTATGGTTGTCAATTGAAATTGAAAAATGGTGGTTTTTACATTGTATCTATTTGGGTCAAATAACTGAAGAAAGCAACTATTCTCTTAAAAAACACACTGGTCCACGATTGAAGGACTGATAGGAGATATTTTGCTTTCTGCCCAGTAATCCACAAATAGTTTTCTAACAAAAGTATCCTTGTGTTTTGTTTTCATGCTTTATGTCCCATGCTTATCATTTGACATCTGCTGCAGGTTTTCTTGTCTCTGTCATTCTATGAGGATCTTGGGAGGGCTGCAAAAGAAGATGATAAAAATAAAGCCAAAAACAAAAGAGGTAAAAAAAGAAAGGATTATGAGGATCCACGCCAAATGAAAGAAAATGACAAAAAAAGGAGTAGGCAAGAACAACTGATCAAGACAAGGGAGGAGGTGCTTTCTTTGTTTGAAAATATTGTCTCTCTATCTTCTTATTTCAGTCTTTTCTCCCAAATATGATAAAGTTTTCAAAAGAGTCATTGGTTTCTTGATCTTGCTATACACAGGTTGCTGCTGATTACAAGGCGGTTGCTTATACCCCAGATGTTCTGGAGCGGAGAAGAATGCAGACAGAGACACTTTCAGCTGTATTTGAAGCATATTTTCGCATATTGAAGCACACAATGCAGTCATCAGCTGCCAGGTTTGTAGTGCATCATATTTCATGAACTTCTAAACTATCTTATCGTATGAGTCTGGTTTAGCTTAGAAAATATCAATTAGAGAAAGAAAGAATAGATCGTTGAGAATTGGAGGATTCATATACTGGGGTGCCCTCAAGTCTCAGAATGGTTTCTAGAAATTATCATGTGCTTCTACCTTTTCTTGTAAAATTTTATTGACTAAAAAACAGCAGAGTATAATAAAGATAGTGGACAAGAGATCCAATTTAGCATGGCCGGCAACTAGATTCAGCCCCAAATTCCCACCCAATCATGTTGAATCAAGCTGGAGGGAATATCCCTAAAACTCATAAGCAGGCTTATAAAGAAACTAGGTATTTAATTCTGCCCAAATGTAATCTTCATTTACCTTGTCATTGGACATTCTTTGTTGTTGAAGAAATTCATGTTCATATATTTCGCTTACTATTCAGAGATTTCTATACTGCCTTCCTATGTATTAAACCTTCAGTCTTGTGACAGTTTAATATTTGTAAATGCACACACTTGAATGGTTATCTATGCTCAAACAGGCTTCTTTACGAATACCTCAAATGTATGTGTTGTTTGGAGCAACTAGGCATTCAAGTTCGGTTGATATAAAAGTTTTGTGATTGGAGTCTATCTGGAGTAATTTATATTGGTTTCATTTTGGTAGTCTACATTTGTACATCTTGTATATTTCAGATTTCAAATACATTGACTAATTTCCTGTATTTATGTTACTCAGATCTGAAGCAAATATTAGTTTATCGACTGGTGCATCTGAGCCCTACCCGTTACTTGCTCCCTGTCTGCAAGGATTAGGAAAGTTCTCACACCTAATTGACCTAGATTTCATGAGTGATCTGATAAACTCTCTGAGAAAGCTTGCTTCTGGTGGTGGTGATACTGATAAGACTTCTGAGAGATGTTCAAAATGTTTGACTGTATCTGAGCGTCTCCGATGCTGCATTGTCGCATTTAAAGTGATGAAGAGCAATCTTGATGCCTTGAATGTTGATCTACAGGACTTCTTCGTCCAGCTTTACAATATTATACTTGAATATAGGCCTGGAAGGTTTGTTCTAAACTTATTAATCCCAAAGTTTGCTTTGGTAACATGATCTGTTTAACTTCTGTGAAGAAAATGCTATGAAGCAATTCCTTTCATAAATGCGTGGTTTAGTATAGGAAGATGTTATGGGGGTTTACATTTTACATATTCTACAGCATCTAATCAGTATCTTTGTGATTTTAGATGATATGCACTATTCTAATATGAATATATATTCTGTGATAAGTTTGCAACTCGACAGTTCCATATTTAGTTCCTGAACTCCTTCTGTATTTAGGATTATCAAAATAAGTAAGAACAGTAAAATCTCTCTCTCTCTCTCTCTCTCTCTATATATATATATATAATATATATATATATTTCTTGCATGATATATTGCTTGAAGCTGTCCTGTTTCTGGTGGATGTGATGGAGTGTTAGGTTACTACTAAATTCTTACTATTTATTTATTTTCATGTGCTATGGAGCAGAGATCAGGGTGAAGTACTAGCTGAAGCTCTCAAGATAATGCTGTGTGAAGATAGACAACATGACATGCAGAAGGCTGCTGCATTTGTAAAGCGTCTAGCCACATTCTCATTATGTTTTGGGTCTGCAGAGTCCATGGCTGGTAGGTTATTTGTTTGCATTATGTTTGTAGGCAATAAGCTAATACCTTATTAAGGATTCTCATGCCTTTTCCATTTGAATCTTTTGCAGCCTTGGTTACCTTAAAGCATCTTCTTCTGAAGAATGTTAAGTGCCGAAACCTGTTAGAAAATGATGCTGGAGGTGGCTCAGTGTCCGGTTTAATTGCGGTAAAGCTCTCTTGCTACTCTTGTGTGCACACAAATAATTTGTTGGGTTAATGAAGATATGCTCCATCCTCTATTGTAGTAATTCATGACAAGTTCTAAACGTTTTTTTTCCCTCTCCTGGATTGGTTGATCTGCTCAAGGAAATTGGGTTTATCTGCTTGATGCTTTTCTGGGTTCTCCGAACTTGGTTAATGATTTAACCGATCTCTATTATCAGCATGTCATGCTTTCTGGTTTCGAGAAAAGAAAAAATAATTAATAAATTTCATGGTAGGGTCATTTGGATGCTGGGCTTTAGTTAGTCCTTACCAATTTCTCCAGGGATGTCCATAATACCTGCTAAATGGTGTTCGCTTGTCAGCTGGGCCTTTAAGCTCCACGTGGGAGTTTGGATGAAAACGTTTTCTGTTGTTTGCTTTCCAGTCGGCATGCACATGTTTATATAGTGCTCCTTTGAATCTGTTAGGGTTATCTGTACATGTAGTGAAAAGGGTTTCTCTAGTTGAATGCGTGAGTGTTGTCTATGGCTAATGGATGAAAATAAAACACAAAGGCCTAACACCTGCACATAGGCAAAACAAACAGTCAGTTTGAATGACAATTTTATCTTCAAAATGACTCTTCATTGAACTGATTTTAGATCATATGATAAGACATGATCTTTTAGTGCTTATGTGATTTCTGTTTAGTGCACATGGCATGATTAGAAGAACTTGATTCTAATTCTCTCTTTATTATCCTCCTAATGCTCAGAAATATCATCCTGAAGCTTCAGACCCCAATTTAAGTGGTGCTCTTGCTTCAGTACTTTGGGAGCTTAATCTTCTCTCCAAGCATTATCATCCAGGTGTTTCAAGTATGGTCTCAAGTATAACTAGTATGAACACTGCTCATCAAAACCAAGTTTATCTCTCTACCATCACTCCTCAGCAGGCCTTCATGGACTTCTCCTTGGAGAAACCAGAGTCGTTCAAGTTCCAGGGTGACATTAGAAAGTCAAATAACAAGAGGAAAAGAGGAACAGGCTCTTCTATATCCACTGGGATGGAGCCATCCGAAGATACTTCAATCGATGAAGATGAAGTCAAAAAGAAACTTTCTGCTCATTTCATGGTTCTTCGTGACATCAAGGAGAATCAAAGATTGAGGGCTGAGCTGCAAAGTACTACGTCATCCATTCAGCTATATGAAGAGTATAAGAAGCAGAAGAAAAAGGCTAAAAAGCCCCAAACCAAGAAAAGTAAAATTTTGACTGTTAAGTGACATTTTTTTGTCTTGAATACTGAATATTTATGCAATTATATGATTTTTCTGCGTCCCACTTGTTATTTGCATCATATGGTTTAGTCGTGAGAAGATATTGCCGAAATAATATAATTAGAATTGTCGACTCCAGTTTCATCAATGTTCAAGTGTTGGAGCAGAGGGAACCCTAAAACTCATTTACTCATTCAGATTATGAAGAGAAGCCTATCACTCATGCTTTCCAGTTTTAATTATGTAGCGTTTGAGTTGCTCCTGAAAAATTTCAGTAACGTAGATTTATATATATATATATATATATATATATATATATATATATTACAGCGGTTCTCCACTGCGGACGTCCGCAGTTTTTCTTAGGTACGGATTTTAGGTTTTGACCCACTTTTCGATCATATTTTCACATCTTAACCATTCAGTTTTTAGGTCCTAATATATAGATCACCTCTGTAAAATTTCAGTCAAATTGGTGATCGTTTAGGCATTCAAAACTGCAATTTACAACAATGTATACGAACGGTTCCAGTTCGGCAGATTTGGTTCGTTCGTGTAATTTGCAGTTTTGGACGCCTTAATGATCACCAATTTGGCTGAAATTTTTTAGAGGTGATCTATACATTAGGACCTAAAAACTGAATGGTTAAGATGTGAAAATATGATCGAAAAGTCGGTCAAAACTGGAAATCCGTACCTTTTTTCTTAGGTGCGGATATCCGCACTTGAGCAAAGTTATATATATATATATATATATATATATATATATTTTAACAAGATTTAGTAAGGTAGATAGGTTGTGGGGTTCTTACAGCTACAGCAACATTGGAATTGCCCTAATGCATATTACTCAAGAAACTGATGGACCTGTCCTTGCAACAAATTATAGTGTAGTGAAGGACATATCTAACAAATTAACGGAGTAGCAAACGAACATTACTTCTAATGAGTGGTGTTGTTGAAGGCTCTATGATTTTGAAGATTTCTAAGATCAGTAAGTTCAAATATTTTCTAAATGATATTATTTAATTGTTGAGAGAGTCTGAAAACTTTAAAATAAGGACTTTCACATCAATGATCGGATGAGTGGTCCTCTTTAAAGCCTTACTATTAAGTTGTTATATCAAATTTACATAGAGATAGAATGAGAAAGTCTCTAATGAGAACATTTACAAGTCTTTAAATGTATACGTTATAATCATACAACCCTTCTGAGAAATTTTATACAATCAAAGCTTATCAGTAGACTTCATGTATCGGCACACGGTATATGAGTAAATTTATATCACCTCATCTTTCTGAGAAAGTATTTCTCATAATGATATCTTCAATTACATATTATCAAAACGACTGTTAACTCATTCACAAACACACAACACACGACTGTTAACCAATAGAAAAACTTGAAGCAAGAATATTACATGCAGCGTCTTTCTCAATTTGTTTACACCAGTTTGTACTGTAATAGTGTAATGTGTTTTTTGTGATGAGTAATATCAGGCATTGAATTTTATTGTGACTGTTTTTTGTCACAAGTCTCTAATCTCTACATTCAAAAACATAATAATAAAGTTATATATATATATATATATATATTTTGGTATTGTTTGTGACTTTGACGCAATATGATTATAGTACCCCATAAAAAAAAATAAAAAAAAGACATCCCTTTACCATTATCACCCATAAAAATAAAAACAGACACATTGCTGGCCAAATTTCGTCATTAAATGTGTCTCATAAAATGTAAAAGGTTGCATCTTTTGCGTTGAATACTTAGTTGGTAGAGGCTACCCATAAAAATTTGTTGATGACGACGAATTCTCCATAAGCCTTCCATGAGAACAAAAATGAGTGCACTATTGCCGACAAAATAATTGGTCATTAAAGCGTTCTCATAAAAAGTAAAAAAGAAATATAGACTCTTGTCATCTAGGATTCAGCACTCTATCAGTTGGCCTAGCAAGTAGCAACACAATACTGGCTTCGAATCTTCTGTCCCCATTCCCCTATTCCCTTCCCTGTCTCCCTATAAAATTTTGACACTTGGCATTTGTTGCCTACTCAGTTTAACCATCTCTTATCATCCTACTAACCCTGTTAAACTCTTAACTCAACTCTTAATTCAACTCTAACTCACCCTAATTCAACCCTAACTCAACATCTCTAAATTAAAATGATAATGGGTCCTTGACTAAAATGAGCCAAAGTTATCCCACTTACCCCAGTAACAAATTTTTATTCTCACCTACACAATTTAACAAGAAAAGATGATTTTACCCTCAAACCAATTAGACAATTACAACCATTGCCACACTCTCTCTCTCTCTCTCCCTCCCTCCCTCCCTCCCTTCTCTCTCCTTGATCTCCCCCTCCGACAACGACTCCGATTGCGTCGAGATTAAGGATGATTAGGACGACGAGTGCGTGGAAATCAAGAACGATTCGGAGGAAGACGACGTCGTCGAGGAGGTCCGTCGGCTAGTGACCCGTGGACGGAGATTTGTGGTAGAGGACAAGGATAGCGACGCTGATTTTCTGGGTGACTCGTGACAGAGGTTTGTGGTCGAGGACGAGGATAACGACGAGAATAGCGACGGGGATAGCGCGGGGCCCCGTGGACGGAGGTTTGTGAATGGAGAACGAGGATAGCAACAAGGATTTTCTCGGAGTCGCTGTACAATGGCCGGTGAAGACGTGGGTGCCCAGTCTGGGTGCCAAAAGCAGTTTTTTTTTTTTAAGTAATGTGGCATAAGGAAAAAAAAAGTTTGAATGTCTATTGGGGTGCAATAGACGTTTTAAAATTGATATAATCTCTTCATTTTTTTTCTTTAATCAAAGTTTTATTTATCTAATTTTAGGAAGATTAGTTCTAATTCCGGCTACCGAAAGTTATATTGGAGAGCAATAGACGTCTATTGAGGGGCAATACATGGCTGATAATCGTCTACCAGGGGCAATATATGGCTGATAGCAGTCTATTGGGGGGCAATAGACGTCTATTAGGGGCAATACATGGCTAATAGTCTATTGAGGGGCAATACATGGTCGTCTATTGGGGGGCAATAGACGTCTATTAGGGGACAATAGATTATTGGGGCAATAGACATCTATTGCCCCTCTATTAGGGGGCAATAGATATCTATTGGAGGCAAAAAAAAAAAACCTTTCTGGTGAGATTTTCAGCAAATTCAGCAGCCGGTAACCAGATTCAGGCGGCTAGCGGTCGGGCTCCTGCGAAGTCTCATATGGTTTTTCTCTTTCTCTCTCTCTCTCTCTCTCTAAGTAACAAAGGGGTGAGGGTTAAATGGCATTAAAAAAAATTAAAAAACAAAAAAAAAATCTTAATATGGTATTAGGGAGGACTTCTTTAGAGTGTTTTGGGTAAAAGGGAATTAAAAAAACTTAATAGAGTAAGTGAGAAAAAATCTCTAAAAATGGGGTAAATGGACAAAAACTCAATGATAAATTTATATTTACAAAAAATTCGTGAGCACTAAACCAACAACTCTTATTCTTCTTTTTCTTCTTCGTCTGTCTTGTTCTTTGTTTGGTTTTAGGAGTGATTATCATATTAGATAATAGCTTCCATAATCACAACTATCTGCCAATATAGTATGTATGTTTATTGAATGATCTATGATGATAGTTATTTGACAGCAAGTCTCTAGGGCATTCAATTATACCCATAATATAAGAGCTTTGGACCAGAGCTTTGCAAGACGATATATGAAAAAAAATTGATCAGTTGCTTTGTCTATCAAAATTGAAGGACTTCACAATGAATTAAAAGCAAAGCTGTCCATATGTATATACGCACAAACGTACACATATATAATTATAGTAAGCTAAAAAAGAAGGAAAATCAATACTTACCAGTGTTGATATTGCTAAGTTGTTTATGTTTGATGGCACAAGAGATTCATGTTCCATGATTGACAAGTGTAAGTATGGTGAAACGATTCACCCTAAATAACAAATGCAAATGCAGAAGGATGTAACATACCAATATGCGATCAATTGGTTTCAAATCATGATGAGGTTTGGCATAGTACTCATGGTCGTCTTCTGATTATAGCTATGACATTTTTGAAGAGGAATTCCAAACAAAGAACAAGATAGACGAAGAAGAAAAAAAAGAAGAGAGTCATTGTTTTAGTGTTTTGGTCGACGTTTGGTATTCACCTGATTTTTTGTAAATATAAATTTATCTTTTTAATTTAGAGATGTTGGGTTAGAGTTGAGCTAGAGTTTAATGGGGTTAGTAGGCTGGTAAGAGATGGTCAGTGTCACGGCCCGAATTTCGAATGGTAAATTCAAATCCGAAACATGAATATAACTAAACAAATAACGTCCTGAATTTTTTTCATAAACTAACATCTCACAAATCATAACACAAACCTCGTAGCAAACTATTTCTCGAGTCAATTATTACAATATCAACATAAATATAATGTTATGCTCAAGAGAGTCTATAAAACACACCAAAATAGACCAAGTGCTAGTCTCAACCTTGCTGCCCTACTCAGCTCGCTCACCACCCTGATTATCTTGACCTGCAAGATTATCCGCTACACCGTTTGAATAGTGTACCAGGATTGCAACAACACAAAACCCGGTAAACTTTCTAAAAGCTCGTGTGAGTAAATAAGAAATGAATGGTTGATTTATTTAGTCACAAATCATTTAATTCAAGTAAAACAATTCAATAATCCATTGTATTAACCGCAAAATTCCATTTTAATTTCGGGTAATTGTGTGGAATGAATATTGTACAATTTCATGAATGTTGCTCGAAATATTTCATTTTTAGAATTATCGAAGTTCAAAAACAATTGTTTTAACGAAAAGCTCCAAATGTTCGATTCAAGAAATCGACTTTTTATACGTGGGAAATTTGGGAAAACTTCCTTCATGAAAGTTGTAGATCTCGTCGATACGAGTCCGTACATATGCGGAACACAAAGATCAGATTTTTTCTGATTTAGTTATCACATTTAGAAGAAATTTCCAAAACTGGTATATAAAGAAAAAACCCTAATTTTTTTTTGGAAACTTTCCTTTTTTTCTCCCGGCCTCTTTCCTCTTTCGGACTGTTCATCTTCGTTCTCTCTCTCTCTCTCTCTCTCTCTCTCTCTCTCTCTCTCTCTCGTCCGAAACCACCGAAACAGAGCAAGGCTTCACCGAGCTCTCTCTCCCTCCTCCATCCACCTCACTACCTCAGACCACTTCCCTTGGCTTCGCCTCGACCTTGCGCAGCTGTAGAGGCAGCGGCGGTAGGAAGCTCCGGCCTGTTGAAACTCGATTTTGGTTCGATCTCGATATCTCAAGCTACAGATCATCATTCATCTTGATTCTCGGCTCATTCGACTCGTATCAAGTTGCTGAACAAGCACCAAGAAGGACCGGACCTGGGTACAACGATTTCACATTCGTCGGAGCTCACCTCGATTTAGATCGAAAATCACATTCAAATCCGGATATCTAGAGTTTCAGACGACCATTTCTTGTGATTCTTGGCTTGGTGAACTTGCCTTAAGTTCCTGAAGAAGTCTCAAGAAGGGATCGAGTCGAGTTGTGGAAGTTTATACGTTGAAAGGAGCAACCACCGGTTTCTGGAAATTTTCCGGCCACCACGACTGTTTTGGTAAATTCCGATCCCTTTCCATTATTTTTTGATCTCATGCTAGTTATTAAAGTTGCTCAAAATGATGAAACGAAGGGGAGTAGCCAGGCCCCGACACCATTGGTGGTGGTCGACGGTGGCTCTGCTACTAAATCCGGCGGCCCTTTCCGGCCACCTCCGGGAGTCAAAAATATAGTTTCTGTGCATTTTAAGATTCTACATTTCAATACAATCATTTTGGCATATTATACGCATTTTTCGGATATCGTATGTTTTAGTTATGAATTTTTAGATTTCGATTGATTTCGATCGTTAGATTTGTGACCTGTGAAGTTAGGACCGTCCGATAGACTTATAGTTTTGGTATGATGATCATATGACTATCCCAGTGGCTTTGTGTGGTCATGGGCGAAGATCTGACTGTTGGATCTTCGTATAATTGCAAAACGGTGATTAGGGAGGCGATTCGTGAGAATCCGTCTGTTGGATTTTCGTATAATTTAGAATCCGACCGTTAGATGGTAGTTTAAGTATGATTTGGAATGATTGGCTAAATTTAAGTCACATTTGATTAGGTGATTGATAGTTTGTTCTTGGGTGAGCTGTTTCGGTGTGGAATTGTATTTTAATTGAAGACGCAGCGGGAGTTTCGAGGTGAGTAAAACTCACGTGGTTCTATTACGAACCGAGTGCTTTAATTCATTTATTTTGTCTTAATTGTGTGAAAAATATTTATAGATTAAATATTTGTTTTTAAAATCACATGGACTTGATCAACTACGGTCCATAGGTAAGTAAAATGAATTTCACGATTTTCTTGTGTGAACTATAGATGGTATTAGTGGTCATCCCTAAGTGGATGATTACATATATATATTTACGTGGAATATATATATATATATATATATATTGATTGGTGTGTTGTTGAGTGATAATATGATTGAGTTGGAATGATGATTTGGATTACATTTCAAATGCTTAAATTTCATAATAATATTGTGTATCTTGGATGGGTTGACTTCATTGTGTGAAAACGTATTGTTGTGCTCATTATAGATTTAGGGTCAACGTAGTGACCAGTATGGGGGAATCGAACGCTCTAATCCTAGGTGGATAATGGGATACGATGAGTAATAAAGCTAGATTTAGTACAAGTATCAGACGTTCTAAATATGTATATACGTATACATATTGATGAAATACGATAAAGATAAATATATCGGATGCCATAACCTGAGCCAGTGATGGGCTACGATTCAGTTAGAGCTCTAGTATGTCAAAACCGTATTTTTATAAATACGATTTCGGGGTTTTGGAAAGAAAGATGTGAGTTTAGGTTTTGTGTTGATTTGTTGATTTGATAACTGATTGTGAGATGGTTGGTTCTTGTGGACGTGGAAAGTGTTGGGTGTTGTATTGAGTGAAAATAATTATGAGTTGATTAAATAACTGTTCTTTCTTTTACTCATACGAGCTTACAAAGGCTTACCGGGTTTTGTATTGTTGCAATCCCGATACACTATTCAAATAGTATAGCGGATATTCCTGCAGGTCAGGATAACCAGGAAGGCGACCGTGCTGTTTAGGAGTTACAGTATTTATTTGTTTTTCATTTGAGTTGTGAGGTTTGTTATGCTCATTTAGAGCTTTATAATTTAATTTTTGAGTGAGTTGTAAATAAAATTAACCGAGACTAAATTCGGGATTTGAGATTAAATTGTGTGGTGTGGTTGTTAAGGAAAAAGGAAATTTTCAGGTTGTTTATTTTTGAGTCGTGGTAATTCATGTTTCGGATTTTGAATTTTTATTCTAAAATTCGGGGCGTGACACGGACACACACACTAACCCCTACAATTAGATCCCCAACCCGACTCACGTGACACAAAGTACTCATAATGCAATAATCCAGTTACCACTATGACCGTATTCCCACAACAGACTAAAGCTCTATCTAAATCGTTACCTGTCACCTTGGCCCAGGTGCAAGCATCCGATATACTTCTGTTAATACTATAACCGCCGAACTTTGGGTATTTCTACCCGCAGAACAAACATATTTCGTTTATCACAATGATAACCGTCGAACTTTGGACATTTATGCCCTCAAAACAGAACACTCTAGTTAAGATAACCATCGAACTTTGGACATTTCAGTCCGCAGAACAAAATATAAACAGAATCCCTCCCGATTCACAATATCAAGTCTCCACCCAAATCATACTCACAACAATACCAATTATCATAATAATTATGCCAATTAAATCTTTCATTTAAGTATAAAAACTAAATCATCAAAAATCCGCATAACTCAATGTAACACCATTCTGTATAAAATCACGTAAATATATATATTAAATGTGCAATAAGGAAATTCGATTCGTAAATGAACCGTGTGAGATTTACTCATCATGATCTTGCTACGTCTTCTCAAAAGGCAAAATCACAATAATGCAATCGTTCTTCAAATCCAACCGTCAAGTACCTAATCAAGTGTCGTCTTTACTTAGCAAACTAACACGAAATAAACTTAAATGACGATCCAACAGTCGG
The DNA here is from genome assembly GCA_025331145.1 of Rosa persica. Taxonomy (NCBI): domain Eukaryota; kingdom Viridiplantae; phylum Streptophyta; class Magnoliopsida; order Rosales; family Rosaceae; genus Rosa; species Rosa persica. The sequence continues at coordinate 14,461,616 of WFKR01000005.1, forward strand.
ATTCTAAAATAAAGACGATCTAACGGTCAGATTCAAAAATAAAGACGATCCAACGGTCAGATCGAATTTAAACGATGATCCAACGGTTAGATCCTCACGGATCACCCTTGGAAACATTATATCAAAATTATATGAAAATCCGACGGACGGATTCTCACGAATCGCCTCCCGAATCACTGTTTTACAATTATACGAAAATCCAATGGTCAGATCTTCTCCTATGACAACACAAAGTCATCAGGATAGTCATACGATCAACATATTAAAATTTGAAATAAAACCGATGGTCAGATCTTCGCAGATCGTAAACCAAAGATAAAACGTAAAAACCGTAAATAGTAACGTCAAAACGTAAATCCACTATTTATCAACCTTTTCTAAAATAACCTTGTGATATATCAAAACCCTCGTATGGATCTATAGATCATCGTCCAGATAATATAAACTCAAAATATGGTCCGACGCGCCGCCATACACGGCGGTCAACCACCTCCGATGCAAAAGTTGTCAACTACAAACTTCTTCAAAATAAATGGGTGATCAAATTTCATACCTGAAGCTAAGTGAGATGAGATCTGGATCATCCTATATCAAGCTTGGAAGTTTGATTAATCTCGGCTATTTGATCAAATTCCAAATTGAATCACAACCATTGAAAACTTCAAATCTTGATCTTTCACTTTACATGCAAAATTGTCATGCATGGAGGATATGAGGATGATCAGAAGGAGGAGGAGGACAACCCAAAACTGAGGAGGATCGGCCCGTGCAACCCCGGCACGGCCAATATCCGATCTGGTCGACTGCTCGGCTCGGCTCGGACTTCGATCCAGCTTTTGGGGCAGCGGCTGGGCAAGGCGACACTGGGGGGAAGGCTGGGCGTGGAGCGACAAGCACGGGGGAGCCCTGATCCGGGGCGGTGGCGGTCGAGTCGAGTCGGAACTGTTCAGACGCGGGGGGGGGGGGGGGGGTTCGCGTGAGAGAGAGAGCGGAGAGGGCTGGGGGACTGATACGCAAAAATGAGAAAATTTCGTCCTTAATGAAACAATTCTGATTTTTTTTATATTTATAAAAAAATCTCAATTTTAAAAAATTCATAACTTAATCATACGAACTCTGAATATTGGACACCTATGCACGAAATCATATCGACGAGCTCTACAACTTTTATGAATGAAGTTTTCCCAAATTATGAACATATAAAAAGTCGATTTTGACGACTCCCTAAATAACTTTCATTTTCGAAAATAAATTCATTCGAAACCAAATTTCTCAAACCACGACATACGAATTTATCTCAAATATCATAATTTAAATAATATAATAATTATTGAATTACATAAATTTATTATATGAAAATTCGGGTCTTAACAGTTAGGCTGAGTAGGCAACAAATGCCAAGTGTCAAAAAAATTTATAGGAAGATAGGGAAGGGGATTAGGAAATGGGGACAGAAGATTTGAAGCCCACAATGCTTCTATATTGTATTGAACATTGGGTGAACTTAATGCACCTTGAGCCCAGAATTCTTAACGTCGACCCCATAGTTAGTTGAAAAGTATTCAACATTTTAAATAAACACACATTATATGTATGTTGTAAGATATACATACATGCGTAACACACACACACACACACACACACACACACATATATATATATATATATATATTCTAGTGAGGTATTCATCTTTTTGGTCTTTTCTAAGGATAGGGCGTTAGACCAACTTTTCGATCATATTTCGGCATCTCAACCGTTCAGTTTTTAAGTCCTAATGTGTAGATCATTTCTGTAAATTTTCAGCTAAATCGGTGATTGTTAAGTGTCAAACTAGATCAAATCAATAGACGAACCAAATCTGTCAAACTTGAACCGTTCATACTTATAATCTTAAATCGCCATTTTGAATACCTTAACGAAAATCAATTTGGCTGAAAATTTGCATAAGTAATCTACACATTATGACCTAAAAATTGAATGGTTGATATGCCGAAATATGATCAAAAAGCTGATCAAATGGCCTATCCCTAGAAGAAACAAAAAACAAATTCCCTCATTAGAAAGGCTCTGGTATGTATGTATGTATGTATGTATGTATGTATGTATGTATGTATGTATGTATGTATGTATGTATGTACACACATATACATATATATAATTCTAACTAAGCACTAGTCTAGTTGATGCACATTGCTAGCTAGGAAAGTTTCAAATGATCATGAGGTTCTCTAAGCACGTAAACGAATATGTTGGGAAGACTGGGTTTATCATTTTTTTTTTTTTTTGAGGAAATGGGTTTATCAAATTTGTTCATCAATTATGTATTTTTGTTTATACTTCTTTGAAATAAGCCAGAGGTTATGTAAGCCCATCTGAGATAATATGAAAAATAAGGCACACCATTTAGTAACATTCCTAGTTATATTTCACAGTTGAAGCAAACGTTGAGATGAGTACTGGTGTGGCTGTGGATGATATATTGTTATATACATACATTTCTGAATATCTTGAGCACGAAACTGACTCAAGTCAAATGGGGGTCTCAACTCTCAACCATATCTCTTCATTTAGACCAGAGCATAGCCATAGATATGAGTGATGCAAATTAACTTTAGCCAATGCCAATTTTTCAGCTTACAAAAACTTATTATCTGCCACGTGGGGAAGTACCATTAGCTGCTTATCTACAACATCCTAACTCATTTAGAGGTGAAGGGAAAAGCATTAGCTAGCTCTTGCAAATATTGGCCACTGCTTATTAATTTGAAGCTCAATCAAATTCAAAAATGGAGACGAGTGTTGCATGCTATGCCAGAGGAGCTTTCCCGCGTAATGTTTCATCATCTCAGCATTCGACCTCGTTAATGTCTCCTGCTTCTATCTCTTCATCTTTCAATGCTAAGGTACTATGATTAACACAGTGAATATAGAGCGAGAATGAGATTTTATTAGTTTTTCTTAAAGGGTACTGTGCATGAATGACTGCAGATTGTGAGAACAAGCACCCTATTTGGGGAATCATTACGTCTGGTGCCGAAGTCATCCCTAAGAGCTTTAAAGACAAAGAACAGTTCCATTACACCAAAATGCACAATCGGGGATAGCTTGGTAAGATATTATGCATTCACCCAAAACTAATTGGCCGTAAGTGGAACTGTGGAAGAGGTCAGGACTCGGGAAATTATTGTCATGCAAGGCCTAAATTTTGGTTGTGAGATCTTTCGAGTAAAAGTTGTCCAATAATGAATGTGTGATTAATTTTTGTAGGAAGAGTTTCTAACAAAGGCCACCCCGGATAAGTCACTGATTTCATTGTTGTTGGCAATGGGAGAAGCAATAAGGACGATTGGATTCAAAGTGAGGACAGCTTCCTGTGGTGGAACTGCATGTGTCAATACCTTTGGAGATGAGCAGCTTGCTGTTGATATGCTTGCTGATAAGCTTCTATTTGAGGTGATCATTAATCAAACCCAAACTTGTACGCTGTAATGTTGCATAATACGATGACCTAATAGTTGTATGCTCATTGAAGTTTAATTCATATAGAGGTTGTATTTAGAACATTAAACGTAGCTCCGGTAGCATGTTAAAGTTGGAGCATTTATTCAAATGCCTTTAGGTGCCGAGACTAGCCAGAAAAGAAAAAGTTAGAGCATATCATCCAAAACCAGTCGACAGTGGGTGAAGAGACTCATGCATCATGATATTTATGCGTTTCTATGTAAGGCCTAAAATCTCGATTTGGGATTTTCAATTTTGAACATTGATGACATAATACTGATATATGTCTTTTTTAACATCTAATCTAGGCCTTAACTTACTCACACGTCTGCAAATATGCTTGTTCCGAAGAAGTTCCTGAGCTCCAGGACATGGGCGGCCCAGTTGAAGGTTTGCAAATGGCTACTCTTATATGGAAAATGATGAATATATCCTACATTCATCTGAGCACTCAATATTTGAACACACATAACATTATCCAGTGTAGCCTAATCATCTTGTACTAAAATTAATTTGAACAGGTGGATTCAGTGTTGCTTTTGATCCGCTTGATGGGTCAAGTATTGTGGACACAAACTTCACAGTGGGGACTATATTTGGGGTGTGGCCGGGAGATAAGTTAACTGGGGTTACCGGAGCTGACCAAGTTGCTGCAGCCATGGGGATTTATGGGCCTCGAACAACTTACGTTCTTGCTATTAAAGGCTTCCCTGGCACACATGAGTTCCTTCTTCTTGATGAAGGTTTGCTTCAACCCGAATCATTAAAATAAATTTCACATGATTGATCGGTTATAATCTGAAAATGATGTGCAAGGAGGAACTTTTGTATTAGCCAATCCATCATATATACCCGACCTCTTACAGCATGCATGTGGATTCCACCAATAATGTAATAATGAATATTTACATGTGCATATCATGAGAAATAGGTTATATTTGACGAGTTTACATATCAAAAAAATATCGCGCATTAGCGCATGAGCACCTCATTTTGTCTTAACTCACGAATTGCTCATCAGGAAAGTGGCAACATGTCAAGGAGACAACAGAAATTGGTGAAGGAAAGATGTTCTCTCCCGGAAATTTGAGAGCCACATTTGACAACCCCGACTACAGCAAGGTCATTTTTCATTAATCTCCTAAACTTTAGCTTACTGCAACATAACGTACATTTCTGTCATATGTATCCTACTTCTCCCAACATACATGAGACTCGCTATGATATAATGTGCTTCACATGCATGTTGTTAGACGAAGGTTATGTGTGACGGACTCATTTGGAAATTATTGCTACTACATTGGTACTCATGGAGGCTTTATATTCCTTGAATTGTTATAATCTAACAGCTGATTGACTACTACGTGAAAGAGAAGTACACATTGAGATACACCGGAGGAATGGTTCCCGATGTTAACCAGGTACTTGCTCTACTTGATGAGGTTACCAGCAACATCTGTTTATCAAAAAGTACCTATTGATAGCAAGTTATTTGTTAGATATAAACAAAAGAAATGTTGTCGCATCGTTGATTTAGTAAACAAATTTGATCAACGTAGCAGTAGTCCATGAAAAATATGTGTTCCTTGTAAAATGATCCGCATGTAAAAATATTTTATGTCTTTAAATTGCAGATTATTGTAAAGGAGAAGGGTGTCTTCACAAATGTGATATCCCCAACGACCAAGGCAAAACTGAGACTGTTATTTGAGGTAGCTCCATTAGGATTGTTGATTGAGAATGCCGGAGGTTACAGTAGTGATGGCCACAAGTCTGTGCTGGACAAGGTCATCGTCAATCTTGATGACCGGACCCAAGTTGCTTACGGATCCAAGAACGAGATTATCCGATTTGAAGAAACTCTATACGGATCATCCAGGCTCAAGGAAGCAGTGCCTGTTGGAGCTGCTGCTTAATTCATAGTCACAGCATTTTCTTTTTTGCTTAATGTATTGGCTAATGCATTTACTTCAATCAGCTTAATTTGTTCAGCATATTCTTTTTTCTTTTGGGAAATGAAACTGTTACATATCTCAAACATTATGGTGAAAATTAGAGACGAATGTTGAATTTGTGCATTCAGAAGTATAAATCAAAGATTGGTGATCGAGGGATGTGACTCCAAGATTTTTGTTTGGACCTCTTGCCTATTCTGCCAGCCCAATAAGGCCACATATTTACAACTGGGCTACAGAAAAATCTTCAGCCATCCCAAATCAACTAAACTTCTCTTCCTATCATAATGACATCAAATGAAAATGGCGCCATAAATTGAGCCTTTCCAATGACAAAATGAAAAGGAAAAAAGTTGGAAGGACTTTGCATCAAAACTATTGAACAAAGACGCAACGCCTGCATGCATAGAAAGAGATGGAGAACTACGGTGTTTTCTTTTGGGTAGTTTTTTTTTTTTAAAATACTCTTTTGGGTAGTTTAAGGAGGCCAAGAACCTAAATTTATAGGGAAGGGGAGAAGTGAGAGTGGAATCTAAATTTAACCCTAGTCCTTAACGACCAGCTCTTTGCACAATGGGGGTGAGGTGAGGTTGTTCTTTCTGTTCCAACCCGAGTAAGAGGTGACAGCAACCTTGATCATCATTCTCCAACACCAGGTCAATCTATTTCGGAAGGTACGTTGTTGCAGCAGTTGGATGTGGCATGAGGTGAATTCTTCATGTCCCCTTGTGTTGCACTTGTTGGCGTGTGTATATGGTTTCATGATGATACGTACGCCTTCGGCCTTCCTCAAAAAAGAAAATAACTAGAATGCGTATGTGAAAATAAAAGCTTTTAACACTATAGTTATAATTAAATCCTTCATCAAAATATTGTCTTAAGTCTAAAAGATGATTATCTGCCATTTTTATGATGGATATTTCATTATACATATGAACGTTGATTAAGGTGCTCCATAATGAGCTGTTCACGGTTTTAGTGTATATATTTTAAGTGGCATGTGACAAAACCATATGCTACTGCAAGAGAATTATCTGTAAACTAATTGGATTAAATAAAAGGTTATCATCAATTATGTACTATGAAAATCGTAAATATTATTATGAATTTAATTAGCTTGCATGTGATGATCGAGTAGAACTTGGTTTCGAAAAGTGTTTAATTTGTTCACTCATGCATTTATTCCTTTAGTTATTCAATGCAAGCTGCAGATATACCTTTGCTTCTCGAAAATCAGATTATTATTATAATTTGCAGAAACTTCGATCATACTTAACTCAAACATATATACGGATCCATGTGCTTCATTACTCACTAACGGTGGTCGGTGGTTTATGATCTTGAATCCAACTTCTGCATGTGCAGCTAGCTACTAAGAAAAAACGAAATCTACAAAACAAGACCATACATGTATAATATATATGCATTTTCATGCTAACTATATAGTATGCTCATTTAATTCGTTTATAATTTTACTCCCCTTTCTATTTCCTCTATTAATTATCTGTACGTATCTGATTAAAATAGGAGTGCAGGTGCAGGCTCAAACTTTATTGTGATTAGCATTTTCTGCTGCAAAATAAACCAATTTTAAAATGTCATAACATGATGGATAAGGCATGAGTTCTAATATCGTAAGTGTTTCTTCGTAGGTACGCCCACGAATTTGATCATCATAAGCTGTAAGGTCTGCATTTATCTCCATAGCATATACCATAATAGATATGCACGTATCGCTGGTTGAGGTTGACAATGGACTGGATGGATATATATAGATATACATATCTATATATATATATAATATATATTGAAGTAGTCGTTGAATTGATGAATGGACAATTCAAGAAGTGAACTGTTAAACACTACTTGAACGTATGCTAGAATTAAAGAAGATACGAAAGCATAGGACTATGGAATCAAATGATGATGAGCTCTCCAATGGTAGGTTTGCCAAGTCTCAATCTTATTAAAGCATCGCCTTTTAGGGTTTCAAGACTTTTGTTATTTGTACCAAAAGATTAACTATTCATAAGTAAAACGACGTGATTTTAAAATTTAAACTAGAGTAACACCAAAAATCAAAAGATAATACAGTCCTTACCCTCCGGTACTTCTTTGATAAATTACAGCCACAAAGGTTGATCACTTAATTACTTATCCTTATATTCTATACTATTTGATCGATTGACTCCTGAATATTAGGTTTGTTTGTTATTTACCAGATATTAGATTAGGAATCAAACTTTCTTCCAACTCCGCACAAGCAATTAACTTCAACCATATATGCATGTGATTGTCATCAACCAGTTGTGCCATGTGCAGTTTCTAGGCAAACTAATGGTAGTTAATTGCATGATATATTATACATATATTTGTTTAAGTTTATATGCTATTATTGATTAATCAATAATAAGGTCTAGCTGCAGAAGCAGGCTCATCATAAGGTGTAAGGCGGCATTTATTTTTCAAAGCATCGATCCCAGCCGCCCCTCAGTTCCCTACTCAAATAGTACTGTATCAACAGAAAGTCTTAAACCCTTATTATTTGATTGAATTGTTGACTACGACTAAGGAAGATGTGAACGCATCGGACTGCGCATCAGTATATGAGAGTCAAATAGATCGAACTCCATATCTATATACGATCAGCTGGATCAATGCTTTCATGGTACGTAGGTTTGCCAAGTTTCTTGGAAGTTATGATTAATTATAAACTAAGCATGTATATGACTGATAAATGTTTAAACTAAGAAGGTTTGAGGTCTAAGAAAGGAAGGGACAAAAGTCGACCTTCATGGCTAACCTAAATAATGAAAGGACAGAAATATTTAGAGTATTTAGACTTCGTTAATAAAATTGCATTGAACAAGAAATGTACGCAAGGCCTCCGAAATTGAATCATCATCTACCTTTTGTTTTGTAAATAGATCGTACGCTAACATTTTATATAATGAAAAATCTAATACATTTCTAATGTTTGACACGATATCAACACAGAGGAAAAGAAAAAACAAATCATAATTTTCCCATTTATCTATTTTTTGGTTAAACTAGAGCTATCAAATAAACTATCTATAATGACCATAACTCAGTTTCTCATCATTTGTCACCATTTTGTTAACTCTAAGAGCTTAAGCCTTCGCATATACCGCAAATAGATGAGTATTCATTCTTCTTTTAACTATACGTACATATGGTGGTTTGCCTTCACCATTGCTGACTTGCTGTACGTATGCTATGCCTTATCTTGCAGCCGCAAAGGCAATGTTCCAATCACACTTATTTTGCAGAGGGTTCTACAAGGATAAGCCGTCAAAGTTATTTTATTAAGTGGATTAATTTTCAATGATGTGTACTGATTGCAAAGTCTTTTAGGTGATTAGGATCCCCTCACTAACCATTATCCAAATCTCTGTCTAGCTATGACCAACTTTAACCCACTCGCATGCCATTGTATATAAGTATGCGCTACTGCGCTAGCTTTACCGGAATGCATGCATGACGAGATTATTGAATTCATGATTTATCTTAAGGACTTCATCTGTTTATTTTAGCTTGATCTAGACACTTTTGTTAATTTGGAACAAAACAAGAAGGTAAGCCAAGAATCAAACTAAACAAGAGGATGGTCCATGCATTATTGGAGAACCACTACATATATAAAGTAGGTTTGAACTCTGGAATGAGAAGAATAGTAAAAAAGCTTCGGTCTTTGAATGCTTTCAACAAATGACTAGAAAAGATATAAAGAGAGAGAGAGGGTTTCCTAGCTTATAACGTTTTTGTCTGAATAAGGGTTTCCTAGCTAGCTAGCTCCTTTATCTGTAGGAAAGCATGTGAAGTTTGAAATAAATGGCCAAGCGCAGTTGCATATCGATCATATAATGGTCCACCAAGTGAAGCAGGTCTCCAGTAGCACGTGTAGGAACGTGCAGCAGTTGCTAATTCAGTTGGTAGCTAGTCGTAGCTAACCTTCAAAAGGACGTACGTAAACAACAAATTTGCTGATTCAGAACCATAGCTATTATGGGTTGTATACAAGATCTTATCAATTCTCTCCTAGACATTATTGTAGATTTGTAGGATATAATGGATTCAGAAGAGCCCTATATATGCTCCTATTCATGAGTTGATGTTAGTAATGAAATTTTGGCTTTAATTGAAGGGTGGATAAATCCCATAATAGAGAAGCCCATAGTGATCATATGGGCTGCCTAGGTTAATTAGGGTATGTATGTATCCCTAAGTTAACTAGGGAATATATATATATATAGAGATATGTCTTGCTGCCGCAGGAATTTTTGGTGGTGTGAGAGATTAGACAATTAACCTAATTGTATTTGGAGTTTTAGGTAGAGAGTTTATTTTCAAACTCTAATTGTATTCTCTCCAATTGATTATAGTGAAATTTCTAGCCGGCTTCGAAAGTGGACGTAACTCAACCACATTGATTGAGTGAACCACTATAAATCTTTGTATTCTTGTGTTTTGCTTTCTTTTTCGTTGTTTGGTTGCTCATCTAGTTACATATCAATATTGTGTTTGTTACTGTAATACCTGCAATTTCCATTTTAAATCCGAGTGATTGTATCAAATGATTTTTATGTGATTTCACGTTATATGTTCGATAATCATTCATTTTTACAATTATCAAAGTTTTGAAACGTTTATTTTAACGAAAAGCTCGAAATACTCGGTTTGAGAAATCGACTTTTTCTACGTACGAAATTTGGAGAAACTTCCTTCATGAAAGTTGTAGAGCTCGTCGATACGAGTCCGTACACGTGCGGAACACGAAGATCGGATTTTTTCTGAATTAGTTATCGAATTTCGAAGTTTTCCGAAACATGTATATATAGAAAATTTTTTTTGGAAACCCTAAAATTTTTCCCTACCGGTTTCTTTTTTTTCTTTTTCTTCCTCTTTCTTCTTCTTCTTCCTGTTTCAGAAAGAAACTGGGTTTCTCTCTCTCTCTCACAGACGCAGTCGGCCGAAAGGGGAGAAAATTTTCTCCTTAATTGTTCTCCCTCCACAGACCACCTCTCGACCTCAAACTAAGTCCCAAGCGTTCGTCTCGAGCTGCTCTAGCTCCCGGAGGCAGTCTCACACGGCGGCGCAGCCTGTGGCGGCGGCGGCACAGCCCGAACCGAAAACGTCCATTTTCGGTTCGATCTCGATATCTCGAGCTACATTCCATCATTTCACTTGATTATTATCTCATTGAGCTCGCCTCAACTTCCTCTACAAGCACCAAGAAGGACCGGAACTGGGTCGAACGTTTTCACGTTCGTCGGAGCTCGACCCGAACAGATCGAAATACCAAAACTTTCGATCAAGATATCTCGAGCTATACACGATCGTTTCTTGTGATTCCAAGCTTGTTGAGTTCGCAAGGAAGTTCTGAACAAGTTTCTAGAAGGGATCGGGACCTGAGGTTGCAGTTTTCACGTCGGTTTTCAAGCTCACCGGTTTCTGCATTTTTTTCCGGCCGCCGACTGTAAATCGGTAATTTCGATGCCTTCCGGTCATTTTTAGGTCTTGTGCTAGTTATGAAAGTTGCTCAAAATGATGAAACGAAAGGGACAAGCTCGGCCCCGACACCATTGGTGGTGGTCGGTGGCGGCTCTGTCCCTAACTTCGGCGGCCTTTTCCGGCCACCTCCGGAGGTCTAAAATTTGGTTTCTGTCCATTTTATGATTCTATGTTTCGATACGATCATTTCGGCGTATTATATGCATTTTTCGGATATCGTATGAATTAGTTATGAATTTTGTGATTTCGATCGATTTCGGTCGTTAGATTTTTGATCTGTGAAATTATGACCGTTGGATGAACTTGTAAATTTGTTATGATGATCATATGACTGTCCCAGAGGCTTTGTGTGGTCATGGGCGAAGATCCGACCGTTGGATCTTCGTATATGTGAAAAACGGTAATTAGGGGAGCGATTCGTGAGAAACCGCTCGTTGGATTTTAATGTAAATTAGAATCTGACCGATAATTAGTGGTTAAATTATGAGTTGAATTTGTTGGCTAAATTCGAATCACATTTGATTAGGTGATTGATGGATTTTAATTGCGTGGGCTATTCGGCGTTAATTATAAATTATAATTTATAATTATATTGAAGACGCAGCGGGAGTTTCGAGGTGAGTAAAACTCACGTGGTTCATATTACGAACCGAGCATTTTAATTTATTTATTTTTGGTAATTGTGTGAAAAATATTTGCGGATTAAATAATTGTTTTAAAATTTCATGGACTTGAATCACCACGGTCCATAGGTAAGTAAAATGAATTTTAACTATACAAATGAATTTCATAATTTTCTTGTGTGAACTATAGATGGTATTAGTGGTCATTCCTGAGTGGATGATTACGTATATATATATTTACGTGGAAAATATATATTGATGAGTGGATTGTTTGATTTATGATATGATTGAGTTGATTATATTACAATTGTGTAATTCCATAATAATATGATGTATCTTGGTTGAGTTGATTTCAGTATGTGATATTTTATATTGGGTTCATTTATGGGTTTAGGGTCAATGTAATGACCGGTGTGGGTAATCGGACGCTCTAATCCTAGTGTGGATGATGGGATACGATTGGTTGAGTATGTGGAATTATTGGACGTTCTAAATATGTATATAGGTATACATATTGATGAAATACAATAATTGATAAATATGTCGGATGCCATAACCTAGGCCAGGTGACGGGCTACGATTCAGTTAGAGCTCTTGTCTGTCAAATACCGTATTTTTATAAATACGATGAAGAGAGTTGTGGGGAAAGTAGTGAGTGGGGTTGTCTTGTTATATTGAATTGGTGTTGATTGAGATTGTTATTATTTGTATATGTGGAAATAATTGAGTGTTGCTGTGTGTGAGAATAAATGAGATTGAATTAAGTAACAATTCATTCTTTTACTCATACAAGCTTTCATAAGCTTACCGGGTTTTGTGTTGTTGCAATCCCGGTACACTATTCAATGGTGTAGCGGATATTCCTGCAGGTCAGGATAACCAGGGAGGTGACCGAGCTGCTTAGGTGTTATAGCAGTTTTGTTATTTATTTAGTTGTGAGGTGTGTGTATGCTCATTTAGAGCTTTACATTATATTTTGGATTGTGTTGTAATAATTAACCGAGACTAAATTCGGTTTGATTTTATTTCGTGTGGTGAGTATGTTAAGAAAAGAAAAATTTTCAGGATGATTATTTTGTGTTGTAGGATTTTCATGTTTCGGATTTTGAATTGTTATTCTAAAATTCGGGGCGTGACAGTTACGCTTCCGCACAACAGTTAGCCTGGGCAATATATATAGGTATGCATGTGACTCGTCTCATCGACAAAATCTTCATATAAACCCTACTTTTAATATCTTTAATCATTAAAAAACTCAATAGTTTCATGTTTTTGGTTCTTAAAGATATAAGGACAAGATAAATTTGTTAAGATATCTAGATATCCTATATATTATGTGAAAGGGAAAGCAAGATAACTAAAGCAAGGGGAGTTCGACATATTATAAAGCCAAGAAGAAGCGAAAAGTTATTTTCCGAGTAAAACAACGATAGTACTAAGTTGTGGTGTACATACAATTTGTATATTTGACGTTTTACTGTGAGGTATTTGATGTGTTGCACGATTTCTTCAGCCTTGCGAATAATGGAGAAACCAAGAGCAATAGACTTATATAGGTATGAAAGACTTATTTTCTCATGACTAAACAAGGCAGATATCTTACAAACGTCGTATCGACTAGGAGTTATTGGAGATTAACACATAGGTTTACGTAATGTAAAACTAAAAGGGCGGGTTCCTTGTCTTCTATGAGCTTTCTCACATTGAACCAACCCATTTTGGGTAGGGTTAGGCTCGATACAGCTCGTGTTCGACTCATATTCGGTTCGATTTTAGCTCGTTCGGCTCGTGTTCGTAAGATAAATGAGCCAAGCTTGAGCTCCATATTAAGCTCGACAAAAAAACGAGCCGAGCTTGAACAAGAATATATTCGGCTCGTCTAGCTCGTGAGTAGCTCGAACTTGCTAAAACTTAGCTCATTTGATAAAACTTGACTCATGAAAATATATAGTATAGATAAAAATATAATTTTTCTAATCTCAAATCTTTAACTCTTTTTATTACCTTCCTTTTTAATTGGAAGAAAATCTGAGAAATTAAGTAAAACATATAACAATACTTGTGCAACAATTAAATTTGGATTATTATTTTTAAATTTTCTTTCTTTCTTTTTTATTTTTTTTAATTTAAAATCAAATCAGCCAAGCCAAGCCTATTCAAGCTCGAGCTCGTCCAATGAATCGAGCTGAGCTAAGCCCGACTCGGGCTTAAGAAAAATATTCAAGCTGAGCCAAGCTTGAGCATGGAAATGCTTTAACCCGGCCCGAGCTCGATAAAAAACAAATGAGCCGAACATAATCACTTTGTTATTCGCCCCAACCCGGCTCATTTACACCCCTAATTTTGGGTACCGCAAGCCGAGCTTACATCTCCACGTCATTAGGACTTTGGTTTTGCGTCGACCCTTTCGGCCCACACATATAATCAACTCTTAAGAGATTATCGGTATTCCACTCTCGCTCAAAGTCTCTGGAAGCTCCTTTTGTTATTCCTCATTTTATGTTGACATAGTTAACACAGTGTAAAATATTTATGCCAATACATTACACGAAATGCCTCAAAAGTAAATAAGACAAAATAAGTTAGCTTGCAAGCTTGTAAACATTCACGATATAAATAATGCATGTATAACTTTCACCTGTGACATTTCTATTGTTTTTTAGTACGTACGGGTGCTATTTTCTCGGATCATCATTTTCATAAAGAAGAACTCAGCAATACCTTGGCAGCTAGTTTGGCTTTCCTCAAAACAATACTAGTTAATTAATTTCCACAGAGAATCACATACACGTTCAATGATTATAGATAATGCAGAAAAGAACGTGGAGTGCAAGTACAGTAATTGCTACTTGCTAATACTCGATCCAAACATTTGAGCCATGATCGCCAAAAAAAAAAAAAATTTGAGCCATGTGCTTCCTTCTGAACCTGGAATCAATGGCATTCCAATATTTCTAAGTTTTCATGCTACTCGTACACACTAGCTCACATAGTAAGTCGGTCCAAACCTCCTTAGCTCCGAACATTATTCTTGGAACAATCATAGAATTTATATAACATACAAGAAACAAAGTGCTTTCAAACTGGCACGCGTAGTGTCCTTTGATCTAACATGATTCTTGGAATTCTGGAAAGATCTTCATCATTAATCAACTCTTACTTCTATTCTTTTTATTGGTGATGAAAAAAAAGATATATAAGCTCCTTAACTGTCACAAAATTCCCTTTGCCAATCATGAAGTCCACGTCGCAGATCGAACAATATATATGTTATAAATCATTCATTAACAAAACTATATTTTCATGGGAGCTCGATAACATATATATTCTCTAATCCAACGTATGTAGCTGGCATCAGTCATAAGCTGTTGTATATAAATATATAATGTTCTTCCTGATATTAATATTAATATTAATATATCATTAAGCTGTAAAGAGATCGACCTCCAATTCCAGCTGGGTTAATGATTCTTATGGCAGCTGGTAGCCCGGTACGTACCGTACAGTTTTTGTCTTCATTTTTGGATTAATTAGCCCGGTACGTACCGTATGTATATTAGAATAAGCCCTTAATGAGAGGCTATCCGAGTTGATTCCAATTAACAACTTTAATTAAGAAAACTAAAATTTTCATATGGTGTCAAAATTGCAGTGGTACTAGTACTCTTTATCATATACGTACCAAGCCTTCTCTCTCATATATACAAATGAAGTGAATAAGCATGGGAAAATGACTTTCCCTAATTACTAGATTGTTTGATAAAATCAATCAACAGAGGCAGATTCAACAGTACCCAGTTGGTAAATGTATTAGTTTATGTATTTAACATTGTAGGTTAATCTCCAACTGCTTCCATTCAGTATATATATATATACAACCACTTTCTAAAATGATAAGGATTTGCATATCACAACAGATAAGCATTCTAAAGGATATTATTCTTTTCACTATTACAATATATCACATCCATTTTTTTTCCAATGCTACGAGTAAATAAAGCTCATGAATGTCATACTTTCAACAAAATATACAGAAATGTTCTTTGACTAGTTTATTATAATCTATGTTGTTAGACTCTAGATAGAACTATTAATCGTGTAAAATCATGTCTCACATCAGAGGAGTTGCAAGGAGATGTTTACTAAATATAATTTTGAAGAAATTAAATTCCAACTTTGACTCTCAAATCCGAGTATTTTCAAACTAAATGATAACAATCAAGTCTTGTCAAATTCCAGAATCTTCATGTTTGAGATGTCCATCTTCCTCACCAATCAGAGTCAAATTAAATGAATGTTCGCCGATCTTTCGATACTTCAAAATTGGTGTTGTATCGCTTTTCTCACATCAGCACGATGGCGAATCCGCTACTGCTAATCTTGATCTTTCTTTCTTTTTTCTTTGGTTATTTTGTTGCCTGGCAAGTACCCAGCTGGTTATCGAATGTTGGTGATTGATTATGTTTTTAAAAAAAAAAAATTGAATAAAGAGCTGGTGCAGCTTCCCTTAATCCTTGATTAATGAAACTGTCGAATATAAGGGGGGGACATTGAGCCTAAACCCCTGATTACAATAAGCATTCAGAGAATGTCCCGAAATAATATCAAAAGTCTCTACAAAATCCATGTATTCTAACAAGCACCAATTAGCAAAGAGTGTACTACTGGCTACTCCATTTGGTTTGACATAGCGGTGACATAACGGAAAGATAACTCGAGTACAACGAAACATAATTACTGTTAGTTTTCCCACTATGTTGCCGTAGAAAAATAATTTCGACGACACTTAGTTTCATTCTGCCACTAGGAGGTTGAGAACATTTAACAATTGGTCATCGCCTCGCTAGGCCAGATAAGGCACTTAGAGTGCCCACACAAGCGTTTAGCCCGACTAACCCTATAAAATACATATAGAGACTTATTACACACCAAAAGCGAGACAATACTAACAACTAAAATAAATAAAAATAATAACATAAATAAAACAACCAACCCAGATCTGGAACAACAGGAGGGCCTAAGCCCAAGCCTCTACCAAGGAAAACAAGGAGATCCATGTTGCCAGCCGAGCTTGGCCTACCACCATGACGGCCTCCACCAACATACCACCAACTGCACCACTCCGCTGGAGTTGCTGGACCGCCGCCATCATCATTCCACCCTCCTTACCGCGCCATGGAACCGCGCCGGCCCTGTCTAACCGGCACTTGATCCGCGACGCCATGACCAACGCCCAGCCTCTGCCAAATAAATCCATCCCCAGATCATATCGAAAATAACTAATCCAGATCGAACTGCTCTGATCAGACCTGAACCATGCCATCACGACCACGACGCCACCCAGCAAGCGCCAGCCTCGCTCCACCAAGCCATTCTGCCGACCAGACCACCGAGGGACACACCAAAGCCCCACAGACACCGTGATCTCCCCCTTCCTCACCACAGGAACCGCCACCGCAATCTCCTCGATCTGATCCATAAGTCTATCGAGGACTCTAGCTTCTAACAGACCAATACAGGGCCGACAAAGGCCCGTCCAACGATGGCGGAAGGAATCGTTACCGGACAAGAAGGAAGAAACCAGTTTTTCTCTCATGCACGTGAAGTAGCGCGTAAAGTTTCATTTATTGTTGTAATGCTTGTATCGATAATGTTTTATACGGCAATGGGATTTGGATCGTAGAGATCTTGTGTTTGTTTGGATGGGTTCTGTTTAGGTGTTCTTGCGTTGGATTGATTTGGCCGGATTCCAAACTTTTTGCGGCTGATTACGTAACATCTCTGTGTCACAATCAGTTTCAAGTTAAGACGGCGATACCGACATGACCCCCTGCTGACGTTACACCTGGGCTGAGGCTTGTTAAGCTTGTTAGGTTTGTTTCTTTGTTTTATTGTTTTTTTTTTTTTTACCTGTTTTGAGTGTTTATTTATAATCTGGTGTTTGTTGAATAAAATAATTATCCTTTCAACGCCAAAAAAAAAATGATAATAATACATTGTAAATCATATGCTAACAAGACTTGGACGCATAGTCGCATATACAGGGCCAAATTGAGTTCTATGAACCGTCATTGCACTTCTAAATCACAAATTCTTGTTCACTATCAATATCAATATGTTCATGATTGCTCGACTATACAGCAAGAGAACAAGAATGTTATCCAATGATATGTATTAGCCGTCTTTAGTAAAGTTGCTATATATAGACAGTGATCTGGTCACAGAATTCGGCTATGAATTATATTAATTAATATGATATCAGTCTGGTTGAGCTTAATTTCAAAAGAATAATTCTTAGGTTCACCCCTAGGGTGAATGAGCATATTCACCCCTGTTGTCGATTAACGCATAATAACTTTATAATTTTCTAATCCAACCATTCATGCTGTATAACGTAATATAAAGATTAGCTCTTTTAGTTATTCATTTCTGTGAAATACATGGACGGTTCATCATAATAGTAGTAAGTGTT
Source organism: Rosa persica (assembly GCA_025331145.1). NCBI lineage: Eukaryota > Viridiplantae > Streptophyta > Magnoliopsida > Rosales > Rosaceae > Rosa > Rosa persica. The sequence goes on from WFKR01000005.1 coordinate 14,479,699, forward strand.
GTTAGAACCATCTATTTGTTTGATTCAATTAGATAATTAAATGATTTCTGATTCGATTCATTTTTTACAGAGATGATCTTTAAAGGATAATTTAAGATATAGACCGTTGGATTATAAATTTATTAAGTAAAAAATGTTAATCGACAACGGGGGTGCTCATTCACCCTAAGGGTGAACCTAAGAATTGTTCATTTCAAAAAATATAAACTTCCTTGGAACTAAAACAAAAATTCCATGGAATGGTGTAAATATTACGTAATTGTGACGCTTGCATATATAGTGCACTACTTCTTGAGCCAGCAAGCTCCTGCTTCATCTCTCACCTGGACAATTGGCACCATATGTCATTGGAACCTTATCTTTCTCATTGTCCATTTCTTCTTGTTTTGTGTCAATAGCTGGATCATACATGGGGTCCCGTAACCCTACAATTCACTTGATTGACTCCCAAATTTAATCAATCATAAAATTTCTTAATTCCTTCTTCTTCACGGTTCACATGATACATCTAGTTTAATTTGTATGTATATGAGACTTGAGAAAGTAATGTTCAATCTAATTGTGGGGTCTTTAATCAATATATTCTGCCACCACTCATTTTCCATGATTTCTTGTTCGAGACCACCTTAGCTTACTCATGTGTCATTAAATATCACCGAGTCATTAGAATATGTTTTGCGCATACCATATATATGTGGCAAAAAACCCTAATGGGCTCCCCGATCACCTCGATCACGAACCATTCAAAGCAATGTTATGTTTGACATTTGGAGTAGGGAGCGAAATTTACACTCTTTGTTTTATAATCTACGCTCTAAGTTTTATTTTTAAGTATCTTAATACGACATGTTTACAATCCACACAATAAAATGACAAAAATAAGATACTAAAAAATGAAATATGGAGTGTGAATTGTAAAATGAGGATTGCGGATTTCACTCCCCTTTAGATTCCCTTCTAAAGTAATATATTATATTTGACTCTATTAATCTCTGCCTTAAATTATGCATTAATATAGTATATTATGGGATCAGAAATAACATATCATACATAACCGGTAGTTCAAATGTTTTAATTTAGATATTCTACCAAAAAATCTATACATCGTATCGGGAAATCTGGAATACTCTTTATCGGTCTTTCATATAGTATTATTGTTACTCACTTGAATTACTTTTTTGAATGATAATTCTTTTACAAACTACTTCAATTACACTATAGTTGTATGTTTGTCTTTATTGACGTTTATATTATAATATATTATGAAGAGCGATAAGTTCAAATATAGTTGGTCTATCCTATGTACTACTGTGGCTCCTCTGCCAAGTCTTGTTCTGACCATTTTTATGTGTCAGCGGGTGAATATGTAATGGTTTTCTTGACATGCGCTATTATCAATAAAATTACCATTATTCAAAAATATTAAGAAGAGCGATAGTCCAAATTAATTACTTTAAATGTGTAAAAAATAATATTTTCTTGCCTTCTCCATTTTTCTCAGTAATTCAATCTCCACCCACATTACTAAACACGGAAAATCATATCAATCAAGGGCACAGCTGAGTTGTATTCATTTCAAGAAAGGAAACTGGTAAAGCTTTTAAAAAAGTAGTGCACATATGTACCGAACACATAACAAAGTATTTCTCTTTATCTTTACACATGTTAATAAAACCGAACAAGATCATCCAGTTTTGTTGACATGTGTTAAGAGAGAGGAGAAGTACTAGATATATACAAAAAGAAGAATGTAATGGAAGGAGTAGAAGTGGACCAAAGTCTTTGGCCCGATTCTATTCGTTTGTTGTATTTGGTGCTTAGGACATAATCTGCCCCCTCTTAATTTAGTAACTGCCCCCTGCATTTCTTGTTAATGCATTTATTTTTTTTTAGCTCCTCTTAAAACCTCTTTATCATTTTGTAACTATATGTGAAGAAGTCTTTGGTTGAAATTGAACATGTTATTCTTTCCCTTCAAAAAAGTTTGGGATCAAAGTTTGATCATACTCACTCAACTAATCATACTATGACTACTCAATAAAATACAATGTGCATCAAATTAACTTCGTAATTTGTGTGCTAAGTAAGAGAGCTCAACACACGTACTATACGCTGAAAGAATCGCACTCGAAAAATTATTAGACAGTTTCTGACTATTACATAATTGTGGTTTGAATGAATATAAAGCTTCATCTGTTTTTTTTTTAATACTCTATTAGTATAATATTTTTATTTGTATTGCATCTAAATGTACTATCACGTAATAATGGTTCGATACTACATTCTAATTACTGCACGATCAAAAATTCCTTTGCAAACACAAAGATAGGTCCTTGATTCAGCCATAGAGGAATCCCCCAACCCATTCATACATCACTCCCTAAATACATTGTATAAATAAACTAATCCTATAATGACTACTGAATAAAATATATTGTGTAATAAATTAACTATGTAATTTATGTGCTAAATAAGAAAACTTAACTTACATTGAAATGATCACACATGAGAAATTATTAGATAGTGATTATGTATTACATAATTGTGGTCTAAATGAATATGAAAAGTCCACATTTTTCTTATTGATTGTTTTCTTTTGTGCTCTATTAGTAGGTATAATATTCTTGTTTGTATTGCATCTAAATGCACCATCAAACTATGGTTCGAAACTACATTATAATTACTCAACGGACAAAAAGTCCTCGCAAACCACACCAAAAAAAAAACCATTGAGTCACCCATAGAAGAATCCCCCAACCCATTCATACATCATTCCCTAAATACCTAAAGAGAAAGGGTGCATTTCACTAGATCAAACACCGCAGTTGTAAGTTAAGCTCCAATAAATGTCACCAATATTTGTAGCCTAGCAATGCTGTTTAAACCTCTCTGAAAAAAAAAAAAATTAGAGTGGTTAGACTTTTGTATTTCATAGCAATAAAGATCTACACTTACAAATTAAGCCTACATAATAAAGAGTTGCAATACATTTAACATTTTACTGAAGATAAAATTTAAATTGTTCTGGAGAATAATGATGAAACCCACCTACCAAGAAACCTTCGACAAGGGTTTAGAAAGCATTCCAAAGCAATCTTTGACAAGTTTTGGTTGGTGTATTCTTGAATGGCAAGCTTTCCCAGTTGGAAATTTCCTCACAAAAGGTCAACCTACGTCTCAACTAATACCCGAGACAAAAGACTATAGCTAGTTTTCTCTCTAGTGTAATCGATACTACGAATATGACCCAAAAAAAAAAAAACAATTCGATACTACTAAAGACCAGTCCATATATAGCTAATTTCACTATTTCAGTATTATGAAATCAGAGTCACGAAGTGCTTGAATCATACTCTTTATAGGCAGAAATGATAGTAAGACCGTACAGCATGATCGAGTGGTACTATGCAATATTAGGTGGCTATTTATGTTTAATGGGATTGATCATTGTGTTATTGCTTTAGGTGGGTGAGGCATGCACACCATGATTCATGAATTTAGGCTTATCTTTAAGTTGGTAGGTTGATAATATGATTGTGTTTTGGCAGTTTATTTGAATCATTGGTCATTTGGTTTAGGTGGATTAACAGCCCAATTATGTGTATCTTCTCCCATACTTGGCAAGTTTGGTGCTTGTACTACATGTGCATTGTGCATACTCACTTGCTACTTTATCAATTTTATTTTATGGGAAAGAAAATGGAGACTTATTTTTTTTAATTTTTTATGTACGACACAAAAAGATATCACTGAATTACTAATTAATTAGTGTTCAACTTACGAAAACAATACTGTCATATGGCTTATAAAATTTGTGGTCTAAATGGTTTGCGAGCCTCATATGTCATATGTGCCGGTCTCTTCCTCCTCATGTGACTTTGTTGAAGCTAAAATGTGACAGGAGAACTATCAAGTCGCTTTGTTTTCCCAAAACATAGGCTCAAGAGTTTGCTCACAAGAGAGCTCATCTAGTCCATCAAGAAGTAAGTGATATCTCTATTCCGGCAATGAAAGTTTCTAGCATTGGAATTAGGTATGAATTCTCTTTTGATGGTTGAATATTGTTTAGATGCAAATGAATCTTAGCAATTCAGAAGAACCTTGTTTGCGAATATATGATAGTTGAGAGAAATAAACATTTACATGTCTCGGAGATTGTGTTGAAACCAAGATAGTCTAATAAAACGGTCCGTACAGTTATTCAGTTAAATTATTATTTATTTGAATAAAAGAATATTACGTTGCTTGATCATAACTAGATAGTATTGTAAGTTTGTAACGAATTTTGTTGTACGAAATTATAACTAAGATCAATAGTTACTTTTTGAATTGTAAATGCGTAAAAATTTCAAACTCCTAACTTAGACTAAATATCACCCTTAATTAAGGATACACTGATTAACCTTCATGGGGTCATGTTATGGCCAAGTTACCGCCACCGTCACCGTCACAACGGCATATCCCAATCTCATCAGCCACCTAAAACCACCACCATCCTATACTATTTGACCACGCTACCCTCACCAGAAACTCCGCAACCAAAAACGCCACCGCGGAAACACGAAATTTACACTACCGACACACAGTCCAACCGGTCGTATTGTGTCAGACACATTTCAGATCCGTTTCGGACGTTACAACCTCCGAAATTAAATACAGTCCCTCTTCCGTAATTCTGACCAATTCATGCCTGGTCTCGTCGCCCGGAAAATGCAATGACCAAACGGAAAATGGAAAATTCCGAATAGAAGAAAACGGAAAAATTGAAATTGGCATTGACAGAATCCCGAATTGGTTACTTTTCCGATTTCACCCCCGCATTTTCTAGAAACAAGCCGGAAATTAACAAACGCAAAATGGGGACAAAAAAGAGAACAAAATATTATCCGATTTTTGCCAATACTCTTTCAGTTTCTTCCACAGAGAGCAACAACAACACTACTAGCAGGCACTACCGCTCTAGCTTTGTATTTTCCTTTTTTACCCCTTTACAACAAAATTAACTAATTAAGAGAGAAAAAAGCTAAAAGACTGTGGTCCTAAACGACTCCCTCTCCTCGATCGGAGACCTGTATTTACAGAAAAGGCCAAAACATCTCCCTAGAATTACCAAAAACCCCCTCCCCCCACCGAGATCTAAACCGGCGGAGAGAGAGAAAGAGGTGGTAACCCTCCCGCCGCTAATTGGCGTAGATGAAGTGACGATCCTCGGAGAGCGAGCCGAGGAGGTCGTTGATGTCACTCGACGGCGCAGCGCGTCCGAGCCGGAGCGTCTCGAGGACGCGCTCGAACACCACCACGTGGCAGGGAATCCGGAGCACGCCGCGCTGCTCGTAGCCGTACTCCTGCGCCGACTTGTTGAGAAGCTCGACGAACACCGGGTGGTTGAGGAGCTCGGCGGAGACGACGAACCGCTCCATCTCGTCGCCGACGAACACCGGCACGTGTCCCTCGGGGACTCCGGTCTCCGAGTTGCTCCTGCGTCGCCGGAGCTTCAGGACTCTGAACGACTCGCTCCGGCGAGGCCGGGAATTCGAGGAGGCACCGGACGCGGCGGTGGAGTCTGAGCTTCGGAGGAGGCAGTACTGCGACGAGTCGGCGACGCGGGAGAGACGTCGGATCAATTGCTTCATGGTGTTTGCAGAGAGAGAGAGGCGCTTTGGTTTTTAGAGAGAGAAAGTGAGAGGTGATGATGGAGTAGTGGGTGTGAGGGGTGTGTGGGAGGGAGGGGAATATATAAAGGGCAGGAGAGGGAATTAAAGAAAAGGAAGGAGGAGGAGGAGGAGAGAGGACATGGAAAGGTGATGATGAGAGAGAGTTGGGAGGTACAATTAGGCGTACTTGGCAGGTACAATAACTGAGACTGACCCTTCTTTATTTTCTTCATTTTTTCTAAACTAATGTGTAAATCTTTTTTTTTTAATTGTTTTCCCTTTTCTTTAATCTTTGACTGTAAAAACTTTAATTATTGTGATTTGTGTTTCCATTTCTTAGCCGGGTGGTGTGTATTTCCGTACCCAAGAGGACGCTACAGTTGGTAGGTGAGACGGTACGTCTGGTATTGATTTTCTTTGCTTTTTTTGACCTTGTGTAGCATTGATTTTCTTTCCATTTTATGAGGTGGTAATTTTACATTTCGTACATTTTTACCTACTTTTGTGTGAGCAATTACTACGCTTGGAAAAATAGGTTTAGGGCGTAGTCAAGTGTCGGAATTGTGGAAATTTAACACCTCGGTTAAAATCATGTTATAGGTTTTTTTATAATTCGATTTCAATGGATAAATACTGTAATGATTTTTATAGCGATCTGTTATTTTTCAATAATTGGTACTGAAAAAGAGGTAAAAATTTTAAATTACTGTCAATGCGGTTTATGTAGCGACATTCTTTTTGCTGGTCGGAAAGAGTTTCCGTAAATCTAGTGCAGGGCGCCACTTTCGACCTAGAAAATGTGGGCCCACTATTGCTTATCTGTCTCTCAATATGCACGTGAGAAGTGGCCATAAATCGACGATATATTAGCTAGATAAGGGTTCTAACAGTCAGTACAAATTAATTCCACTCGTTAACTAAATAATGAATGTGGAACCCACTATATATAATTTGTTGATCTCACATTATTTATGTAAAATATCGGCACATGAGATCGATTTTTCGGCAATATTTAATTTGTTGACGATCCAAGATTTTTATGAGTGGAACACAGATTCAAGCGTTTAGATAACAATAGATATGGAATTTACCGTTGTTTCTCGGACCAAATGATTATTATGACAAGTGAATTATTCAAAGTAAGGTCAACTACAAAAGTAGGCGCATAACTACGTTATCATATAATTAAAACTTTAAATCGTCAACACATAAATTCGCGTTTCATGTAACACATAATAGGATGAAAGAATTATCGTAATTTCCATAAGACAAATTTTTAAAAGCCATACTTCGCATTTAGGTTTTCACTTCAAACTAAACCTAACACAATACTTGTATGCTAAATATGATTAACAGAGGAAGAGAAAGAGAGAGGAGGAAAGTAAAGTGATGAGTTGTAAATACCTATGCTACCCGTTCCTAGTCCCAAGCAAGTTTGGTTAAATTTTTATTTACTTCGTTCTTGACTTCTTGTTCTTGATTAATTATTACCAAGCCATGAATTATGGCAATTCTTGTAAAATAATATAGTTGAAAAGAGAAAGTCATGAAGGTATCTAATTTTAAATTTCGATGGAGCTGGCCAAAGAGTAACGACAGTTTCACTTCTGTTTTGGAATTGTGTGGAAAAATAGTGTTGTAACTTGTAGAAACTGTGTGCTGCTCCCTGCTTCAGATTCATGCTATGAAACAAGCCTTTCAAACCTTGCTTGGATTCCGGCAATAATAAAGCGAAAGCTCGATATGTTTTAGTTTATTTAATTGAAGCCACAAGATTACAACAAAATTTCAAACATCACGAGAGATGATTTTATGGCATGTTCGACATTTGTGAGAGAAGATGAGAAGGGAAACAAAAGTAGGAGACAAAATGGCTGAAATTTTTAATGGGAAGATAACGTTAGCACCATTTAATCCCATTTATGAGAAGCAATCCTCTCATTAAGGAAATTCAAATATTGTTTAATTGTGTCAAGATCTTCTTTGTTTCTACCTAAAGCTAATCAGGATTTTTTACTCCCATCAGCTTTATACTAACTTGTTATTATGAATAGTAAATATTTTTCTTCATAATAGTGAATAAGGTATAAAATTCGAATCAAATGTTTCCCAAAGTAAAAAGAAAAATATTTTTTGTTGACTAGTATTAATGCTTTAAGGATTAGGATTGTTTTTATTCCGAGCATTCCTTAGTTTGTTTTGTTTTAACATTATAACATATAGAACTTTGTTAATTGATGGGCACATCAAATGAACACTAAAAACTGATCATTCAAAAACCTGACAATAGAGTTAATATAACTTCTTGTTGTAGACTAAAATTAGGGTTTTATTGTTTTTGGTGCAAAGAAGTTCTAAGTGCTTCGAGGAGGAAGGTGAAAGTTTAGTGTTTTTTCCTCTCTTTATATTTAAGTTGTCGGAGTTTCGATTTCGAGACCTTATTTCATATTGTGCAAGAATTACCCATAAGCTGACAAATAGTTGGTACAGTTTGTTATCATTGTTGTTAACACGATGTATCTCTGCACGATCAATGATGTGTTTTTTTTTTCACTCCTAGCTAATAAGACTATAAGATTTCATATATTAAGGTAAATATCTCTAATGCTACACTAGTTACGAAAAAAAGACCGGAGATATTGAGAGCGATTCGGCCCTTCTGATTACTGCACTTAATAGTGAGAAGGAAAATATTTCAGAGATAAGTAGAATTTTACATGATTGTAAAGAGTATTCGTCTGCTTTTCAATCAGTTAGAATTCAACATACCTACCGTGAAACAAATGGTGTTGCAAATAAGCTTGCACACCTTGCTAGTGTTTTTTGTTATTGATGATGTTTGATTAGATGAGACTCCTGCTACTATTCAGGATATTCTCTATGAGAATTATTGTGACTGTTTTCATGTAGTTCGGGATTAAGGTTTTATGTCTCTTCGGATGCAAAATTCTACTGTCTAATAAAATAAATGGAACCGGGTATGGGGTGAACTCCCAACTAAGCTGGGTTCTAAATCCTTTTCGAAAAGAAAAAAAAAAACCGGTAGATTTTCTTATGCTACACTCTGATGATTATGAATTTAACTATGACTTCTTCCACTTTATTGGGAGGATTATTATCTTAAATTATCGATGAGTAAGTGGAGAACAACATTTCCAATATAAGAATTCAAATGAAGATAGAACCAGCCCACGTCATGAAGCAACATCTAGTAGTGACTTTTCAATCAAAATAACATAAAAATGGTAGTGACTTCACAAGTATGAACTTTGTAATCGATAATAGAAATATATTCAACATGTATAGCAATGTTCCAAAATTTTAATTTGGTCAAATAAACTTGTTGTAATGCATTCAAATTGATTAAACTATATATGTAAGTTGATCTGTCATTGGAAGTTTCTACAAGAGGCACCTTAAGACAGAGTCTTTTATCTATTTGCCCACGAACTAAGGTCAGTGAAAGAATAATAGTAAACTAACTTCACCTACACATCTAACCCAAAAAGTTGTTTGAATACTAATACTATCAATTTTTTCATTTTTATTTTCAAGTAACTTGTAGTTCAATGATCGAACCGATTCGTTTTCAATTGCAATAATAAAAAACTGTATGGTCATTTCACTGTTATCAAATAAATAATAATATCTAATTATTATCAAATAATGTATTTATCTATCATTAACTAGATAAAGAAACTAAATTTGATTTCGTCGAGTTAGCTTGCAAAAATAGACATTCTATGATCGCTTAGAGATCGCAACCAACAATAGTCAGAGTAGGAGTTGCCATCCCCCCATTTTCACTTCTTATTACTCCTTGAAGTTAATATTCGTCATAATTTTGAAGAAACACAGGGTTATCCAATGATCAGAAGACTATCACGTATCATTCCCGAAAGCATCGACTCCCATAGAAATAGTTAGGTCTTGGTTCCGATAAAGTCTTTGATTACATCAGGGGATAAATGAAAAATTAAGTTCATACGCGCTCTCACCACCGTGAATCTCCAGGCTGTAAAACGCATCTTATGGTATCAGAAAGATTCTCTTGGCCCTTGCCTTTTGATAATAAAATATACATTCCATGATGATACATACTAGTTACTACTTAGAATGTAATAGGGATTGCTTTTTGGCAATATTTGCTCTAAAAGAATATATGTTTCAGGAATAATGTTAGGTGAACCGTCTTTTTAGGTATCACCTGCATTATACCTTATGTGATCATTACTGTAGCACAAAACTCAACATCTCAGAAATATTTTATTAATTTATGTGGTTATGTCACATCAACTGTCACATAAAATATAATACGAGTGGTATCCAAACAAGCATTATTCATTTATTCATGTTTCAGTTATATTTTAGTTACGGGACAATGCGACATGCATGTGAGTTAGACTTGAAATTTAAACCTTTGCTTTGTGTCATTTCACATGTTTAAGAAGAAAAACAGAAAAAATTGAGATCTGAGGTCAAAGACAGTACCAGTAACACAGTGAAAGTAAAATTGGCTTTAGGAAAAGAAAAGGATAAAAGAAAACGGACAAAGGTGCAGCGCAATTAACGGTTTCCGGACGGATGACCTTTTTTTCCGTAGTCCGTTACAGTACACAGCCGTGACTCCTTTTAAGGTTTTTGTCCTCTGCTTCTTTTCCTGACGTGGCACTTTCCACCTGACTCCACTCTCCCTCACCTCCCACTTTACCCCACGCGCCCACTGCATGTGTCTCAATCAGTTCGCATCCCTGGCACGGCCCTGCACGGGGTGTGGGCGGGCCTCAGCTCTTACCTTTTTGAGACGAGATAAAAAAAGTGACGATTTTGGTGTTCGTCTTTTTTAACTTTTAAAAGGGGGAACGATTTTTTCGGGAGGAATCAAAACGCAAGTTGGTTGCATAAAAAATGGGTAAGAATCCACAAAGAAAGCTCACATTTTCGTTCCAAAAGCTTTGTCCACATCATGGAATGTTGGGTGTGCTGCCCTGAATTTTTAGATGGTAATATGCTGTTCTTTTTTCTGGTGCATCGTGACATGGTGCACTGTCATCTTGCTAGTTAGATAATCATTATATAACCAAGTAACTTTATGTATTGATTGAAATTTGGCACTTCAAGTGTACGGTAAATACTTTAAATTGAGTGTTACTTGCTACTAGTGTAATAAAAAAATGTGATCCGTTATTTAGATTATGAGTTTAATAACATAATATTGATAACATGGTACTGCTTTGTAATGACAGCTACATAGTACATTTAAATTACTAATAGCTAATTTTAAATATTTTGATGAAATCGATACTTCAATATGAAACTGTTTGATCAAAAGATCTAGCGAAATAGTCAAGTACTATTTCATGTAGTGTTATAATCTCCCATTTATAAGTGAGATGTTCTAAGTTCGACTCACGAAAAATTAGTAATAGCATCTGAATTATTTATCTGATAAAAAAAATATAGTGAAATCAAAAATGGTACTAATATAATATATACTTAGTTTCAATCCCATATTTGATATAGATATAACAATGCTTTGGAATTGTGATTTTATAGTGGAAACATGTTGCTTTCACAACATTAGAGAAACCAGATATTTTTGAAGTAATAGAAACTTTACTGTATAACGTTCATGTACGTGCATGCACAAAGTTGCACTAGAATTAAGGTGTCTAGTTCCCAGCTCCGAGTGGATAGTAATGCCTCGCCAATTTCTTTGTAATACGTGACACTTTGTTAGGTTGGAATGTTGGATGTACACCAATAGACAAGAAAACCCAAAAATTAGGGAAATATGTTTCATTCGAAGTTTGTGAATTTAGCCAAAGCTTCTAAAACTTACAACCTAGCTAGTGGGATTGCCACTGCCACATTAACATGTTATATGAGCACTTCGATCAAGTGTGTTTTATTCCCAAATGTAAAGCATGCACGTAATTGATGATTTTTTTCGAGTTTGATTCTTATTTTGTATTCTTCAAATTTTTATATCAAAACAAAACCAAAAGACTCGTATCAATTCATATATTTTTAAATCGTAATTATATATTAACTGTAGACATAATGATCAAGTCTATAAAAACGTCTAATTATGAAAACACTAATTTACTGTCACTAACTATCACATAGACTAACCCACTACTCATGAACAGATTGAATTGGAATAACAGTAGCCATAATCTCTTTGACAACATTATCAACATAAGAATTAATCAAGGACTATCTTTTTAGCTAAAGCTATCGATAAAAAAGCTAATCAAAATGTTCAGACTGATATGTCACATTTTGCTTGTGTTAATTCATATAAAGCTTGAACCTTTTTGTGGTCAACCTACCTAGCTATGTCCTACTTATTATTCGTACCAATTTAACACATGGTTTCAAGAAGTGCAACGTCTACGTATGGACCATATTTGAATATGTACACAGGGCGGCTAGAGATTCTGATCCATGCAACATCAGCACATTTCTAAGTTCAATTAACAAGCTAGTAGCTAGCAATATTGTATTTCAGATATAAAGGAGCATCTATATAGAGTTGTAGTTGTAATATACCCAAGTTCGTCCAATATGAACCCTTTTTCCTCTACCAATTATCCGCATATTCATAAGGTGTAGTTCAGCACATGAATATTTAGACTATGCTGAGAATACAAGGTCAATAAAGAGAGTTTCAAGACTTTCAACTTTGAACATTACGGACTCCTAGCCTCTAAAATAAATAATGGATGCCGTGGTACTTAATTGATGGATTTTAAACGAGGGAGAAACTCAAGACTCCCTAATTAAGTTTAGTACGCCACTTTGAAATAATTACCTAACTTATTTTGACAAAAAAAAGAAAGTATTGCATTAGAGCTAACAGACGAGATTTGTACAAATGAAAGTTCAACTCTAATTAAAGATACAAATTTGCTTTCTAATAAAATTGGAGCATATGCGGAGGTTTGCTGTTCAAATGTAACATAGACTGCGTTATTTGGGAGTCAATTGAGTCAAACGTCTATGCACACTTTATTTAAGGACATGTGGTTCTAAACATATTTCGAAGCAATTTACATGAATAATGTCCAAAATGTTTAAGCTTGTTGATCCTTATTTCTTTCGACTTATATTGATATTATGGAAGAGCCGAAGATGCTACAAAGCTCCAGAGTATAGATACAAAGGTAAATATTATTAATCACTAGAATTACGAATATTTTACTTGCACTTTTGAATAATTAAATGATAAGTTACTATCTGGTCGAGAAAGAATCACTTGTTTGGTGCTACTAGAAGTGAATAATAGCTAGGGTAAAGGATTTATGAAAGAAGCTAAATGTGAACTCAATTTGGATTTAGTTCAACATATCCAATCATCAAATCCCCCCTAGTTTGGTAAAGTATATAATCCTTTAATTTATTTACTAACCCATGTTCTTTAATTCAACTAACCAACTGTACAAACCCATTAAATTATTGAGATATCCCGGAACAAATGTTGTCTAGCACCGCATGCAGAATCATAAATATCATTTTTCCAGTTTCTAGCTCCAAAACTCAAATGATTGTTTTTTATGTGTTGGACGTTGAACTGTAAACGAACCAGCTATGCCAGCTTGATAAAGTCGTGAATAATATTTTTCAACGAAGAAAAAAAAAACAGAGCAAATTAAAGAAGAAGAAAAATAAGACTTCTGATAGTAATCGGTCACAGGCAGCTCATCACTATCATCATCATCGTCACCGCGCCCACGCCGCGTGGAAATAGCGTGTCTGCATTATTTATCAATGCAGAAACTTCTGCAAACCCTAGCTGTCATGAACAGAATGAACACATACTATTCTACGCACACAGCTGAAGCTTCCGGCCACATTTAATGAAGACGAAACTTGGGAGAAAGTTTCCTTACGACCCAACAATCTTCATGGGCTTTCTCTTCGGGTGATTGTGACTCACGTACTGACTGTCCTTGATTGATCCTCTAGATTTCAGGTCAGTGTTAATAAGGCTTTCTTTTCACAAGTAGCTACCTAAATTTGAATCGAATTAATGACCTTTTGAAATTCAAAGCATCTACCTACCAGTACCATGTCTTTTATGCTCCAGTTTACTTGTGCTACAAGGTCAGTTTGTTCGTGTAGGATTAGTTTCTAATGGAATAATGAGAGGCCAGTGTTAGGAATATTACCGATTCTAGTAATAATCTTTCTAGGATGCTGAATGTTGAGGATACTATAAAGGGTGGAGCAAGGCTAATATTAACCACTTTAGAGAAATTGAAGTCCCGATTGAATTATATTCCAGATGCCGCTCTTCCACTATGGCACCATGTATATGTTTAGTTAAACAATGACGTTTTTCATAGTTGGTTAGGTTGTAGTTGAAAGCTACAAGAGTTCCTTGCTTGTAAGAAAGTGCTTGGACTAAGGTAACAAGCTACCCTCTCTAAGCTTCATGTTTATCTATGTTAGACTCTAAGGGTGTTCTTCATTTGTGTGCGTGGGGGTTTGGTTCATTTCGAATAGATGAAAGAGGTATATGTTGACATAAATGCAGAGAATGAATCATTTACATATTACACGATTTTTAATCATTCTTGTTTGATGAGATAGATATGAGCACCATCTTAAATAAATAAAAGTCAGAGAAATTTGTTGATTTCCTTCTTTGAGCATCCAAACTTCTTTTGTTTTTATGAGATCAGTAATGTTAAAATGATCTTGAAGTTATTAAAAAGCTCTATCACTATATATATTGTAAATACTACAAATTAACAAAGGTCCGACACAAATTAATGCGACAGATTCATGATCTCTAGGATGGTTGAAGCCAATAAAATCAGACTTAGTCGATCAATATCAAACTAAGACGATTTGATACAATCCAAACAGTACGGGCGTTGATGTTATCAAGAAAATATTAAAATACCTAATTGGAATTGTAGAGCCATGCCATTATCTCATACTCTCATTGTTATAATTAATGTAATTAGTTGCAATGCTAATGTCTGCCAACATAAAACAATGGTAAAAATAAACTAGCTAGCTTACCGTCTAATGAAATTCCCTTTTTATAAGTGCTTGCAGCGTCCTTTTTTTTTTTTTTTTTTTTTTTTTTTTTTTTTTTTAAGTGAAGCCGAGATTGAAGGTATTAGCACCACGATATATTTCGATGTCGACATTTACAATCAAAGAGTGCACCACCAATTCCCACATTGTAAGCTATTCGGCCATTCCTACATGAGTTTCTACTACAATGTCAACATTCACAATGATAGAGAACAATCTCCTATTAAGAGTTTCAAACTGAAACCCACATGCAGTATGAGTATTTTTTTTTTTGGCTAAATACTGGTTACTACCCTGTGGTTTAGGTTCAAAATCAATTCAGTCTCTGGACTTCTAATTTCATAAAAAACACCCATGCACTGTTAATTTTGATCTAAGAGGTCCAATTCGTTAATATTCTGTTATGGGTTCAAGTTATAGTTGGATTATTTGTTGAAAAATTATTTATTTTTAATAGTATGACTCACTCTTAAATTGACTAGAGGTGTCTTGCAGACATCACATCATAAAACATAAGTCATATATGAGCTACATTAACAAGTTAAATAACTCAATTGTTGGAAAACTAACAAATTGGACATATTATATCAAAATTGAAAGTGCATGGGTGTTTTTGATGAAATTAGAAATTTCTGGACTGAATTGATTTTGGACTCAAACTACAGGGTAGTAATATGTATTTAGCCATTTTTTTTTTTTCCAATATATGAAGTCTAAGCTTGAATACACACACACACACACACACACACACACACACACACACACACACAACTTGCAATAGCGGTCACATGGACACACACACACACACACACACACACACAACTTGCAATAGCGGTCACATGGACACCAAGAAATTAGTGAACACTTACCCCCTTAAATTTAGTTTTAAGAACTACATTTGTTGAGAGTATATACATCCCACATGGGAAAAATGAGACATTACTAGTAAGGGTTTGGGTTACTCCATCCATTGCCAATTAGTTTTAGATGTGAATCCCATATTACTCTATCATGGTATTAGAGTGGGTTATTTTACGTATGCATGCCTCACGGCCACACAAGCTTCACGTCACCCAAAGTTGTCCATGTGTATAGCTTGAAAATTCACCACACGTGCCACACGAGCTTCACGTCACCCAAAATTGTTCACGTGTATAGCTTGAAAATTCGCCACACGTGCGGGGGCATGTTGAGAGTATATACATCCCACATGAGAAAAATTGGATATTTCTAGTGGGTTTATAAGGATTTGGGTCACTCCATCTATTGTCAATTGGTTTTGGAGGTGAACTCAGATTACTTTATCAACATTTAAGTAAATGTATTGTACATATTGTAATATTAACCTTTGAAAATAATTTCAAAAATGAGTAATCACAATTTACTTGCGAACAGATGAACAATATTGCAAGTTCTATGCCAATATTTTTTGTATAATTTCTCTAACTATTGTTCAATTCCATTTTTTTTTTAATAAAGTACTTAATTGTTCAACTTCACTTTGCAGTTAGTCAAACTCCCTAGTCAACAATAAAAACAAAGAAAGTACTCGCAAAACACATGTATGACTAAATGAATATTATAATAGCAATTTCTTTAAATTGGGCATATATATATGTAGATAACAAAGAATATATATTAATCGGAAGTAACCAAACAGAGAAGAATATTAATCGGGAGTAACCAAACAGAGAAGAAAATCAACAATTGTAGGTATGGTGGGGATTGACATCTGAGCTAGTATGACTTTACTCATATATTTAGTCGTCTATTTGATCAATATGAAATTAATTAGTCTCAAGTCCTTCTTCTTCTTCTTCTTCTTCTTCTTTCATCTGCTTCCGTAGTGCCGTACGTACAATCAGTAGTGAGTCGCACTGAACGACCCAGCAACCTGCTACCATACCCGACAAACATAAAAATCAGAGGAGCTAGCCAAGAAGAAGAAGACATTATGGCGACAACCATAATGTACCCTACTAGCTAGTTCACATTGATCAGCTTGGAAACTTCATTACCAACTTGGGAAGCTAGCTTCGGCTTGTCCACGTGCCTTGGCTTTAATAGTCTTAGACTCACTCCCATCGAGTCTTCTCATGTTTGTTTGTTTCCTACCAAATTCAACCTGAAAAATTGTGAGGTTTCAAGTGATCAGATAATTCTGTGTTCTATTACTAATTAGATTTTTCTTCTTCTTCTTGTATGGTCGAAAATTAACGGAGACTAAATCATCACCCTTGTAGTTTCATTATAATAGAACGATTACAATGATATCAGAGGTTATGACTTATGATATAAGTAATTGGTTATCAAAAGCTACGTACACAATTATATACAAAATACTACTAAAAGTAAATTGTCTGAGATTTGAACTGATATATATTCATTATACATTTGGAGTAATAGTTGCATGCAATCTCAGTACATGAAATAGTGGTTCGAACACAATATATATCTGAAAGTTAAAATTTAATATTATTGATGTCAGAAAATTATGAATTTTTGAATTTGACGTATTATTCAAACGTAACATCAAAGCGGACCAAGCATATAAATACGAGACAGTGAATTAATTTATTTTTAATTTTTTCGTTCTTGTTTAAATTTAACCATTATAAGAAACACATAAATATATGAGCTAGTTGAAACTCTGAAGGTCAATTCTTAGCACAATCAATTAGGTAACATATTAATGGATTTAAATCGCTAACAGATAACGTCATGGATGGTTAATGGATCGAATTATAACTGTAAACAAGTGTGTGTGTGTATCATAACATGTCAAATAATTACAAATCTTCAAAACTTGACATACTATCCAAAAATAACACTAAAGTGGAACAAGCATAATAGATTGAGAATAACTAATTTTCATTTGTTCTTATTGATGACACATGACTTTGAAACTTGAAAGGGAACCGAAACAATATTCAAGTCTAACCGTACATGTCCTTAGCTTCCTATATTCTAATATTCTCCATTTCTAGATTTTCTCCTAACACTAATTTTCCGGTCAAAGAGTTGTTTTTTAGCCCTAATATTTTTCATGAAGTTCAAAGATGTATGCTGCAGTAATCTTAATTATCAGTCCAGTGTCCTACCCACAGCTTATCAATAGTTCTTGACTGGCCTCATGTAGTCATGTGTCGGCCTTCTTATCAATTATGAACTAAAACATCAACATATATATGGGTCACACTACTTCCCTACATGCCTTGGATTTCCAGAAGGGTATATATAATAATGAAACAAATTTCGTCCTGCGTAAACGTTTAGATTTAGATTCAATACTATGACCAAAAAAATCTTTAGAAATATCAAAGTTTACGTCAAACTATTCGAAACTTTGAGGGGTTTTACACTGCGTGCACACGAATGCAGTATATCGATGGCAGTAGACTACTACTCCACTCTCTAGAAAGTCTTCTATCTCGCTTTTGATAGAGACGGGATAATATTCTGTCTTCGATTTGGTGAAATAATCGAAGACTACAACTGGTCAAATTAGGCAGAAATCCTAGTTACAAGCTCACGACTGTAATAATATTTCAACGGCTATTTTGGAATCTTGGATATATATATATATATATATATATATATACAGTCCTTCTTGGCTAAGGACTTCCTTAGTTTTTCTTAGGTACGGATTTCCGGTTTTAACCCACTTTCCGATCACATTTTCACATCTTAACCGTTCAGTTTTTAGGTCCTAATATATAGATCACCTCTGAAAATTTTCAGCCAATTTGGTGATCGTTAAGGTATCCAAAACTGCAATTTACCATTATAAATACGAACGGTTCCGGTTAGACAGATTCGGTCCGTTCGTGTAAATTGCAGTTTTGGATGTCTTAACGATCACCAAATTGGCTGAAATTTTGCAGGGAGGATCTATACATTAGGTTCTAAAAACTGAACGGTTAAGATGTGAAAATATGATCGGAAAGTGGGTGAAAACATCAAATCCGCACCTAAGAAAAACTAAGGATATCCTTACCTGAGAAAAATCCTATATATATATATATATATATATATGACCCTTCTAGTGAGTGATCCTTTTTTGGGTCTTTTATAGGGATAGGGCATTAGACCAACTTTTCGATCATATTTTCACATCTCAACCGTTCAGTTTTTAGGTCATAATGTATAGATCACTTTTGAAAATTTTCAGCCAATTTGATTAAGGCATCCAAAACTACAATTTACCATTATAAACACAAACGGTTCCGATTTGATAGATTCAGTTCATTCTTGTAAATTGCAGTTTTGGATGCCTTAACGATCATCAAATTGGCTGAAAATTTGCAGAAGTGATCTACACATTAAGATCTAAAAACTGAACGGTTGAGATGCCGAAATATAATAAAAAAGTTTATCTAATACCTTATCCATATAAAAGACCAAAAAAAGGAATCTCTTAGTGGAACAGCCCACTCTATATATATATATACTCTATATATATATATATACTCTATATATATATATATATATATATTAGGGTTTTGATCTGCGCTGATCTTAGAATAATGGTGTCCCACATTCGTACCTATTGGTTTGCTGTTAATTAAGGGAGTGATGTTTGATTAATGAGGTTCCAGATATTACGGTAAGATCGATGTACTATAAGATCGACCGAGTTCTTGTAGTTGTAACTTTTAAGGAGCGCCATATAGTGTTAGCTTACATCTAATATATATCATCGTTCTAGATTGTCCACTACTTCCGTACCACTGCTTATGGAGTGGTTGCTCACTACTAATATATTAATGAACAGATGGAAGCGGTTTTAACTCTATATCATTGCCTAAGCCCGTTATGGTGGTACATTGTAGATAGCTAATATTCTTATATTTCCATGAAAGTCTAACCCATTGTGAATTTGCCAATTTGGAGCAAGGAAGTTAGATTAGATTAGAGTTGAATATATTTTGGTGTAACAATAATAATAATGATGATAATAATAATAATAATAATAATAATAATAATAATAATAATAATAATAATAATAATAATAATAATAATAATAATAATAATAATAATAATAATAATAATAATAATAATAATAACAACAACAACAATATTATATCATTAAATTTAGCTTGGATATAGATCAAGCTTCATGTTCAAGATCGACTTATCACTTTAATTTTTCTTTTTCAAATCCTTCCATAATTAGCTTGGCTACGCTTGGTTGAGTAATGAGCCTCAAGCCTGAAGTTTTGAGCTTCGGGCTTAAATTGTGATAAAATACAAAAATAGTGAAATATCACGATAATCAAAAAGTATTTATTACAGAAAATATACCCAATTCATTTCCTATCATGAGATCCTCACTCTAAGCAAAGCTCTTGAAGAACCATGCTCAACCTAAACTCAAGTGGTCTCATGATAACAATACAAGCCGGTCATGAGCTGTTCATCCCAAAAACTCAATTTGTTTCCTTTATAAGCCAAGCTCGAACAAGAAAAAATTGAGCCAAATTCAATAAAAACTCAAGCTTGTTTACAACCGTAATTTGGATATATAATGGTTATTGTTAGATTTTAATCTGTAAGTTTTAGCTCATAATATAGTGATAAATCCTTGAAATTATATTATTGTGTGAGTGAGTTAACCAGGAGTATTGGTTATATATCTTGCTAGGAGTATATATATACATAGACTTTTATGGTGTCTTGTTAATATACCTTTCAATTTTATGGTTTAATCATGCAGATCACGTTGTATTTTCTTATTTCTTCCAACGGCTTTATTTAGAAATTTCAGAACATGCACTAATTACGCTCAATGAGTCAATAACTTCACAGTTATGCATTGATTCAAATATACCTAATCAAAACATATATGTCCATTAGTTTTTCATTAAAAAAAACCCTAAAAAATGTTCATTTTCCATGCATGGAATTTCCAATGATAAGAACTTGCTTAGCATCACCAAGCTCCAAATATATATCTTGGTTAGATTTCTAAAGCCTATTAGTTTAATAGAGTTAAACAAAGCCGATACGTTTACTTTGACAGGTTGGTATTAAAATGATGCTTAATAATACTTGATGCTCTGGGGCTTTGGCTTTGCTTTCGGTCGTGTTCAGATTTCTGGAATAGAACGTTAAGAACATTGAAAATGCATTGTTTAGAAAAGAAAAAGAAGACGGAATATGTATGGGAATATGAGGGGATATTGGACCTTCGGTGGTGCCGTACGGCCCGGGAGTACGGAAAAGAAAAAGACCCGACCCACTACCCACCGACCAATCGATTAATGGATATCATCCTCCTGCCCCTTACGCAATTCCAAAAGCTGAATTGGACCCTTTCAGAAGAAAAGAGACAAAGAAAACAGATGACACTCCTACAGCACATCGGGTCCCAGTTTTGCTTTGCGCAAATCCGTGTGTGAAATTGTCAATTTCGATCTTTTCGTCAGTTTCGTGCAAGACATGCTTTTTAGGAAGGAAAAAAAGAAAAAGAGAAAAGGTTTTCTATTTCCAGCGTTTTTGACCATCACTTGAACAATCGAAATTTTCGCAATTGTATTTCACCTATAGAACTCACCGATACTTATTAATATTTCAATTGATAAAATTTGTTTGAAAGTTTCTTATATATGATTGTGAGTTTATCGACCGACATCAATATGGAAACACTTTGAAATGACATTGTTAACTGATTAAATAAGTTAAATTTGATGAAAACATAAACTGCATAGGAAATCTTTTGCTATGAAGAGTTAATCCACAGCTTCTGTGGGAGGTGGGTTCAAAATTGTTAGTTGCTTGTGTGGAAGAAAGTTACAATATACTTTGGATGGTCATGATCATAAGACAAAAACAATTATCTATCTCCATCATTATTTTCAGAATTTGCATATTCCTTCACTTTGTTTGTCATAGACAATTACTCAGAACCAGTTTGGATTCATTTATGTACGTTTAGTTTCTTCTGCCTTTTAATTTCTTTTTTTGTTTTGATCAACTTTAATTCACTATGACCATTATTGTAATTTACTACATAATCTTCAAATAGTATTTTTTTTTAATATGCTTCAAATAGTAAATTAGTAATGTAGGAAAAATCTGATTTTTCATCATATTGGCCCACTGCTTATCTAGGGCTGAATGGGTTCTGTACAAGTCGGTAGCTCAATATGGCTGTCCTGTCAATTGCCATAAATTTGAGTTCGGTAATCGTTATCGTCATGGTTCACAACTCGTTCTCCAGCTTCATCTTGACTTTGAACACCCAACTCGTATATTGATATAAAAGAAAAAGTAGAGGAAAAAAGAAGAAGAGAGAGATCGATATCCATTTCTTTTTCCTAGATAATATTGGAAACCCTAATCAAGGAGCCCAAGCTCCAGAGAGGTACAGAACCTTGCCGTACTTCCGTACACCCCCGTCCACCGGCCTGCGCTGTTGGTGTCCCCAGTGGACTGTGACAGCTTCAAAGCTCCGTGTTAAAGAAAGAAAAGAAAGAGATGTTGCTTGAAGGTAATGGGATTCTGACGGTGACAAACTGACAAGGCCGCAATGTAATTATATGGAAATGGAAATCCACTTGCGCTATGGCTCACCTCTTTTCTTATCGTGTATGCAAAAGCTGAGGCTGAGAGAGACACCACACCTTTCAGAAAACTTAACTACTGGCTGCAAGAGAGATAGAGAGAGGAAGAGAAGTTTAGTTTTAGCTGTATACGTACGTTTTTCATACACCATGCAAAATCGGAAAGCATTCTCCCACTTGTAGAAATGCATGTATGAAGCCATTGATTAGAGAGTAGGGACTGTCAGTTTCCTTTTCAAATATGGATATGCATGCAAGTCTTGGCCAATGTAAGTTTCTTTGTTGGGAAAAGATTAACGACGTCGTTCACGGAACTGAGGTGGATTTGTGAGGCCTTTGGTAACAATCTAGCTATGACGTGAGTTAATCGAAGTAATTTATGGACTGTTGAGTCTTTACTTATAGAACAAACTCACTGAGTCTCTGCATAATCGATTGGTGAATTGGGAATTTTATAATCTTCTCTCGCTTTTAGATGCTGGCTTCCTCATCATAAAAGAGAATCACACTCATCAAATGAGCCTTTACAATATGAGATGAGACAATTTACTTTCTAACGTAAGAACTCACGCTACCCCATCATAAACATACAAAAAAGAGTAAAGAGTAAAGACGCTGTTTTCCACATTGGTTTAGGAGGGCTTCAGCATTGATACCTTTTAGCATAGATGATCCACATAACTATATTTTATCATCAGTTTACAGCTCAAAAAGCTTTTACCATGAAGATGTGAGCTACAACACTTTTCTTTTCCCACATCCATGTGATGTAGTAGCATTCAGCGCCTCAGAACATGCTACTGTCCTCGTACCTTTCTATGTACACATGGTCACTACAAGCCAGAAACTTGGAGTTATGACACTCCTCGTCGATGCCTTCCTGTTGGATCCAACTCTAGCGCCATTTTGTCACTACCCAATCTATATAGGAATCAATACTCTATCTTTGATTTGAGGCCTCCGAGCTCGCATGAATATAAACGACTCTTACTGCTCTCATAGTACTTAAATTCCACTCTTGCATGAATTCTTAATATGAAGGTGTGGGAGCCGAAAAAATAGTAGTGGTATTCTAACCATCATAGTTGGGTTGTTTTATCTTTTCATATAATAAGCTAGACTCATCAGTTTCTTAGCTAATTTAGCAGTAGAGAATCTTGTTGGAGTCGATCTCATTTGTTAGACCCAACTTTTAGTACTATTTTTGTCGTTTTATCTATTTATTTAACCCCAAGATTTTATTATAATGGATCCAAACTCCAAATGACCGATAATTCAGTCTACAAAGACTATGAGACCGAGGGCATGAAATGATAATTAAGAACATGAAAAATATTTAGAAAGGCCAAGAGAGTGGCCACCTAAGTGTTGTTTAGGTACCAATACCATTAGTATTAGTCACGAGATGTCGAGAGATGTACGTTTGAATGGGGAGTAAGAACCAAGAAACACCACAGGTGGATTATACCTGATAGCAACGCAGCAACCGCTGGCCATGGCTTCTTATGTGTTTCTCTAATTTCGTTTCTGATATGATTGACAAGTTCAATCAGTTGCGGGCAAGACATGTCTCCTCAGTTGTATCTGTCTGCATTAGATAGGCTTCCTTCCTTTGCAGCTAAGCAACTATCTTTACCTTGACCAAGACAAACAAAGGACTCGACGGGTTACATATGAAAACCCAATCCGACTTATTAAGGTTGAGCTTGATAGTTTTTCATGCTCTGTTTTCATTTCATTGCCAACGCCATGAGTTAGGCCCAAGCCCAACTAACCAGATGTTCAGTTTGCCAGGACATGTGAAGCCCAGAAGGGTTTAGGGTCTATCTTGCCTGCGACCCCTACATCTCAAACGTGAAGATTCTGGAATTTGACAAGACTTGATTGTTATCATTTAGTTTGAAAATACTCGGACCAACAGTCCGAACTCATATTCTGTCCCTGCGTTTTTGCACTTCTTGGTAAACACCCACATTAAATCAAATCGTACAGAAGACATTTTAGGGTGACCTGGGAGACTCTGCACCCTACATACAGGGGCATCCCAGCGTCGGGGGCATCCTACCTAAAGAAGGTGGATGGTTATAAACAACTTATGCAAGTCTTTTTTAATTTTATGTTATTTGTATTCTACTTGTTTACTGTTTCTAATAAATTTTGATTTCTATAGTAGTTAATATATAAAGAGTATTTATGTAAAAAAAAAAACTCTGTATGTAAAACATGCACATTTTTTTTGGTTCATTTAATAATTTACATCGGTTAGTTACCTCAACCTCAATTGCCGGCATTTCAGCCACTTGCTAGACAAGAGGCTGCTCTTGACCCCCAGCATACGCCACCACATCGTTCACATCAGGCTGCGGCTGCGGCTAGCCAAAGCCATGTGGGGGGAGCACATTATACACGTCATGTGGCAGCGACATATCGACCTGCTACGCCAGCATAAGCTGAGGCTCCCCTCATTGATTTCCGTTTCATTGGCTTGTAGGCTCTGCTCGAGCAAACTCCTCATTAAGCCCCGGTTGTCCATTCTGTCATAGTGGGTTGGGTTATCTCTTTTGCCCCTCGCTAGCTATTTCCCTGCATAAACAATGTATCAGCACCGGTACAATACACATAAAAACATTTCATCCTACGAAATAGGCAATCTTACTTGGAGGATGGGTTAATCTTAATTTTTTGCAAGACATAGAATTGGCATAATTGGTATGAACTCCTATCAAATGGAGCCGAGAACATGCTGAGAACTCCCATAATACGTTTATGCTCCATATCGGAGAGACCATGTCACTGTGAACCAATTGCTTGGAAGGTGCTTTGTGAAGATCCGAATTTTCATATAATAAATTTATGTAATTCAATAATTGTTCTATTATTTGAATTATGATATTCGGGATAAATTCTTATGTCGTGATTTTGAGAAATTTGGTTTCGAATGAATTTATTTTCAAAACGAACGTTATTTCAGGGGTCGTGAAAATTGACTTTTTATAAGTTCATAATTTGGGAAAATTTCTTTCATGAAAGTTGTAGATCTCATCAATACGAGTTCGTGCATATGTGGAACGTAATATTCAGAGTCCGTACGAATTTATTACAAATATTTGAAAATTGAGATTTTTCTACAAATATAGAAATTTCTGAAATTTTTCAGAAAACCCAAAAAATTTCCAGATTTTCATTTTCTCCCCCAGCCATTCTCTCTCTCTCCCTCCCGTGCACAGCGACCCCCCCCCCCCCCCCCCCCCCGGTCCAATCCGGCCCCGACCCGCATGGCCAAAAAGCTTTATTCCTGGCCTCCACCCCCGCCAGACCCTTGCCAGAGCGGCGCGCCTCGCCGAGCCCAGCCGCCCTGTGGCCTCGTCCCTCCCTGTCGCTGCCTCCAAGTGGAGATCGAAGGCCGACCCGAGTGCAAAACAGATCCAGCTGGAAATTCCATTTTCCGGCATCCCCTCGACCGATCATTGGCATTTTCGTGATTTCCTATTCCTCCTGATCATCCCCATATAGGGCTTGTATCACAATTTTGAGTGTAGAGTGGTAGATCAAGGATTGAAGATTGACGGTTTTGGTTGGATCTGAAACGTGATCAAGGGCCGAGATTAATCCAATTTCAAAACTCGATTTAGGACGATCTAGACCTCATCTCGCTTAGCTCCAGTATGAAAGTTGATCACCCTTTCATTTTAAGCAAGTTTGTAGTTGACGACTTTTGCATCGGAGGTGGTTGACCGCCGTCTGACCGCTGCGTGTGGCGGCACGTCGGAGCATATTTTGAGTTCTCATTATCTAGGCGATGATCTATGCATCCATACCAGAGTTTTGATATATTACATGGTCATGTTAGAAAAGGTTGATAAATAGTCAATTTATGTTTTTTACGCTCCTATTTAACGTTTTTACGTTTTATCTCCGGTTTACGATATGTGAGACCATCGATTTTACTTCAAATTTTGATATGATGATCGTATGACTGTCCCGATGACTTTGTGTGGTCACGTGCGAAGATCCGATCGTTGGATTTTCGTATAATTGTAAAACAGTGATTCGGGAGGCGATTCATGATAATCCGTCCGTCGGATTTTCATTACGAGGATCAGACCGTTGGATCATCGTTTAAATTAGATCGACAGTTGGATCGTCTTTATTTTAGAATCCGACCGTTGGATCATCTTTATTTTAGAATCCGACCGTTGGATCATCATTTAAATTTATTTCGTATTTCATTTGCTAAGCAAAGACCGTACTTGATTATGTACTTGACGGTTTGAGTTGACGAGCGATTGGATTATTGTGGTTTTAGATTAGAAGACGCTGCTGGATAAGAGGTGAGTAAATCTCACATGGTTCATTTACGAACCGAATTTCATTATTTTCTTATGTATTCAATAAATTATATGTAAATTATAGTTGGTATTAGTGGTCATTCCTGAGTGGATGATTACATATATATATATATATATATTTATGTGACTTATATATATATATATATATATATCTGGGTGGTGTGCTATTGGAATTTTGGATTATTATTTCGAGCACTTACTTTCTATAGAAATACAATATATTATGTAATTATTGATTCTATTATGAGAAAGCAAAAATGAGTCGAAACGTAACATTTGAGTCAGATATGACAACTTTTAAATGTTTTGATTTGCGAATTGGTCACAAGTGGTGACTGAGGCAAGATTATCGTAAGCGTGAACCTTGGCCAAGGTGACACATTACGATTCAATTAGAGTTCTAGGCTGTCTGCCATAGTATGACATGAAAGTAGCGAGTTGAATTACTCATGATCATGAATACAGTATTACATGAAAGGAGCGAGTTGAAAATTGACGTATAACATGAAAGCAGCGAGTTGAATTACTCGTGATCATGAATACATGTTTATTATATAAGATGGGTGGAGTGGTGAATGATGAGATTTGTTGAAAAATAGTTTGGAAATGAAGGTGCAATGTTTTGTTTTGAGTTGTGATTGTTTTGAGTAAAAGTTGTTGATTTATTGTTTTATTTCTATTTACTCATACGGGCTTTCAAAAACTTATCAGATTTTGTGTTGTTGCAATCTCGGTACACTATTCAAACAGTATAACGGATAATCCTACATGTCAGGAGATTCCGGGTGGTGATCTTGCTGTTTAGAGTAATAGTATTGTTTTTCAGCGTTACATGGTGAAATTTATTATGTTCATTGAACTTTACTATTTTATTTAGTAAGAGTGTACTGTAATAAGTAACTTGATTCAGAATGTTATTTGTATTTGTTATTATTCATATTTCATATTTGAATTTATTATTCAAAATTCAGGACGTGACATGCGGAACACTATGTGGCTCCTATCCCAATTTTGGCGGCAACCTCCAACGAGACACACCTTCTCCTGCCAGGTAGGAATTTGGGATGACGTTAGGTCGTCTACGATTGACCCAAAATTCTTGAAATAAAAAGAATACAGCTACCGCTGCCTCCCTTCTTTGAGTACTACATACTGTAACATGCAGGAAACTTGGCAAAAGTCGAGCAATCAAGCCTCTCCAGCGCCTATAGTGCGATCGTTCCCAGCAACTGCAACCAGGACTTGGGCGGTAGCTGCCCAGTGCCAAGTTGAGGCACGTCAGCAGGTACTGCACTGGCTCCGTCAATGGCAGCGACATGTTGTGCCAGAACGTACTGATTTATATGAATTGCAACCCAGCTTAGCGGTGTTTTGCTCGCTAACTTGCCGGGAGCAAGTAGCCCCTGCGCTATATCGGCGGAGACACGCTAGTCCTTCCGCAAGTCATCAATGTTTTTCTGGGTCATGTTCTTCGGCGGCTGCAACACTATCTACCTCTTGCCGCGAGGACCCACTAGGACATGTTATGGCAGATCCCCCTAAGACAGCAGGAGACTCGGCTTCTGCGGCACCAGCAGCACCCCCACCAGCGGGGGCAGATTTAGCCTCATCTTCAAGATGAAAATTCTCCACCTCTTGCAATAACGAATCCTCAGAGACAATCTGGGACCTAGCTCTGATCGAAGGTGCTTCTCCTCCGATGATTACTTGGTCCACTTAGCGACTAAGATTGTTACGTCCCGAACCCAGAATTTTCGATTTTTATTAATTTGACGGTAAATGTCAGTTACACTTAATTTTTACTCCGTTATATGATTTTAGTGGCCCTAAAAATTGACTTTTTGTTCGGGTCAAAATTTAAGAAAATGTTCTTCATGAAAGTTGTAGAGGACGTTAAACCGAGCGCGTGCATATGTGGTTCGTAAAAATCGGAGTTCGTATGCGAAAGTTATAAGCGAAATATTAAAGTTACTGTTCATGATAAAAAGATATAAATTTGAATTTTTACTGTAGCCGGGTAACTTTCTTTTTCTTTCCTCTCTCTCCTCCCGCGCGCTCCCTCTTTCTCCTCTGCACATTTTCTTTCTCTCCTCTGCAACTCCAGTTGCTTTCTCTTTTCCGGCCACCAAAAAGCGTGAAACCGGTGACTACGGACTCGTCTCGACCTCCTCTTGGCGCCTGCGGTGGTGGCTCACGGCGGCTTGGTCAGAAAATAACGCATCGGGTCCTTGAAGTTTCACTGTAGCAAAAGTGGTCAAAGCCGATTTCTCCCGATTCCGGCCACCTCCGGCGACAAACCTTAGTCCAGTAGAAGCGCCTTGCGACGTAGATGATGCTCCTCAAACCTCTTGCAACGATTTGCAGCGTGGAGGAAGAAAGCATAATTGGAAGATTTTACTGTTCATACGGGTTCAAACTTCTCCTTAATTGTTGAGGTACTTCTACTCATTTCCTGACTTGGTCATAGTTGAGAGAATTATTGGGTGTGTTGAGAAGGTGCTGCTGCCAAAATTTGGTGGCCATTGGAGCTGGTGACTTTGGTGGCGGCGCCGCCACTGTGGGCGGCGGTAGCGGTGGCTAGGGTAACTGTTTAATTCCAATTTCTGACTAGTTAAATCCTATAATTATCCTAGAACTTGTATATGAAGTTTGGTGAGGATTGGTGGAGTTTTGAATCGGTTATAAATTTCTAAAGATTTGGATTTTGATTAATGTTAATCGTGAATCCGATTGTCGGATTTTCTCCATAATTGTTGTAAAGTCTGAATTTGACGATTGGGCGGTGTTGGTGAAGTTTGGTTGGTTGTATAAGAGAATTGGAGGAATTGAGGTTATAGGTTTAGGATTTAATTATTATTTATCGTAATATTATTTTCTTTCGTCCGGTAATTGTTAGTTACGAATAATTATGTACAGGACGAGGTACCGACTCATCATTCGACGAGGATCCTTACGCTTGGATACCACGTTAGCCGTATACTGTGAGTGGACGTTTGATTTTAAAGTCATGCATGCAATTAAATTTTCTAAGTTACGAAATTATTTAAAGTATTTGTTATTTAATAAGCATATTATTCGATTTTTGATTATGAAATTAGTTATGGTTCAAATTGTCGATTAGAAGTGGTTATGTTCCATTTCGAACTTTTTATTAGAAATAATCTTCGATAAGATTATTTCTGAAAATGAAAGTATCATTATTTATTAGTAGATTCGGGTTTCTCGAAAAATCTTCGGAAAGGGAAGATTTCTTCGAGATTATAAACTTACATGATTTTAATATATTGATTCATAATTTTGAATCATGTCGGCGTGCGGGGTCACGTCGTTGGACTAAATTCCTTTCTTGTGAGACTTCGAGGAAATCTCACAAATTCTCGATTTTCATATGGTTTTTACCCACCATACATGTGTCGATATACTTTATTGCTAGCTAGCCTATTGGTACTCCTCCCTACTTACTTTGTGTTAGTGGGTGAGTAGAGCCGAGCATGGGATGCTCTTGAGTGTGGGACACTCCGACCCGAGCCTTAGCGGCTCACTTTATTTTATTGTATGGTGATGACGTTTTTCCTCATACCTTTTAAATTATTTACTTATTTATTTATTCGTCCGACTAGCAGGGTCGGTCGAACTTCCCTTAAGCCAGCGGGGCTGGCTTAGTCATGAAAGTGATTTAAAAACCTTTAGTTCCCTATTGCATGCATAAGAACGTTCTAAACAATAAATGTGGGAAAGTGAGAAACACTTCTTTCTTAATTAAATATTTTTGTCCACTCACAACTAACGTTTTATCGCTTACTTTCCCCTGAGTTTTTCGGTTTCCTTTGCCCAGTTCGCAGTGTTGCTGTTCGGCGTGGGATCGAGGCTTAGCACCAGTTCTGCCACTTGCCTTTCGTAGGTTAATATTAACCTACCACATGTAATATATTTGATTTTATCGTAGATTGCTCTGATAACCCTAAGAGGCTGTATTGTATAAATTTTACTGCCTTACGCTTGGATTTTGCTTAATAACTGTGGTGGTTGTGAAATATAGGATGACTGCATGTGGTGAGATCTTGAATTTAGAAATATGTGTTTTTGTCGTTTTTCTCACAGGTTGGGTTGTCCACTTTTAAGGGAAGTTCTGTCAAATTTTTCTTAAAAGTGGGCCCCGCAGAGTCCATCTTGAAAATTTA
Organism: Rosa persica; assembly: GCA_025331145.1. NCBI lineage: Eukaryota > Viridiplantae > Streptophyta > Magnoliopsida > Rosales > Rosaceae > Rosa > Rosa persica. The sequence continues at coordinate 14,510,502 of WFKR01000005.1, forward strand.
AAAGGATTTTCGGGATGGGTTCTGATAGTTGGTATCAGAGCTTTAGGTTTTCTGTTTCCTGTCACTTCTACTATCTTATGTACTTGATGACATCTAGTATCTTCCGAGTGATGGCCCGACCGCGGCGGATCCCCATCATGTGCTCTTCGATGCTAGTATGTTCTCAGGTGTATAAGGTAGTTGTCCTGGTATCTTTACTATAAATTGCTTATTCTTCTTTTTAATCTCAGGTGCTATGCCTCCTAGACGCCGAAATCGTGGGGAGACTCCTCCCGCTCCAGGAGACGAGAATGCTTCCAGAGGACTAGCGGATGCCTTGGGACGTATTGTCCAACAGCTAACAGCAGCGCTTCCTGGCTCCAGGACTGATTTTACCATGGAGCGAGCAAGGAGACATGGAGCTTATAGTTTCTCCCATGCTCCGAATGCTATGGATGCCCAGAATTGGCTGAACAAGATGGAGAGGGTCTTTGCTCAGATTAATTGTCCAGAGGAACGAAAAGTGGGGTTGGCAGTAGACTTTCTTGACGGAGTGGCCTTTGATTGGTGGGATACGACTAGCAGAGATTTGGGGGACGTCGGTCCGATAACTTGGGAACAGTTCAAGGAACATTTTCATAGGCGGTACTATGGCACAGCTATCCGTGACAGGATGAAGTATGAGTTTCTACATCTAGAGAAAGGGGATAGGTCGGTGACGGAGTTTGAACAGCGATTCACCCAGTTAGCCCAGTTTGTGCCAGATCTGATAAGTACTGAGGATGAGCGGATCTATAGGTTCATTGAAGGTTTGGGGGGTGATTATCGTATTCAGTTAACAGCCATACCCTTTTACACCTATCATGAGGCGGTTAACGCCGCTCTGAGGCTGGAGACTGTATCTATCGGGAGTTCGACCCCGAGACTTAGACAGTCTTAGCCAGGGCCCATCGAAGAGATCAGCTTCCACCTCCGGTTCAGGATCATCAACAGGCAGTGGACAGAGTAGTGGATCTAGTGCTGGATCTCGATTTAGACGCGAGGGGCGCACCAGGAGATTCAATCGGGGACAGTTGGGTGGTCGTCAGTTTGGACAGAGCAGGGCTAGTTCTAGCAGTCAGCACAGAACTCCAGCTAGTCAGCCAGCCCAGTATGGGCAATATCAGTCAGTGGGGTGCTTTGAATGTGGACAGCAAGATCATTTTAAAAGGGACTGCCCCCTGTTGACTCAGAGAGTTGCATCTACCCATTTTCAAGCGACAGGTCAGTCATCCGCTGGTACTTCTACTAGGGGTAATGTTGCTTCTTCCAGCGGTACGCGCGCCGGTGCAGTAACTCGTGGCAGTTCCCAGCAGGGTAGAGGTCAGAGAGGACGCCCCACGACTCATGCAAGATTACATGCTATGACTCAGCAGGAGGGCCGCGATTCACCAAATGTTATCCTCGGTATGTTATCTGTATTTGGTCAACCTGCTTATACTTTAATTGATCCTGGTACTTCGCATTCTTTTATGTCAAGTAGATTTGCATGCTTTGCAAATGTACCGCTGTCGCCCCTTATGGGCGAGTGGTATGTATCTCTGCCTGCGGGAGCATCATTTAAGATAGAGTGGGTTTTTAAAGGTTGTAGCGTGTTGATTGATGATGTTGATTTGGAAGTTGATCTAATCCCTTTAGATCTTGTAGAATTCGATGTGATTTTGGGAATGGAGTTTTTAGCAACTCACCGGGCTAATGTTGATTGCTTTCGTAAGATTGTAGTGTTTAGAAGTCCAGGGAAGCCGATAATTTTCTTTCAGGGTGATCGGAATGTTCTCCCTTCTTGCCTGATTTCAGCTTTAACGGCTGAAAAGCTTTTGAACAAGGGTTGTCAGGCTTACTTAGCTCACATGGTAGATACCAGCAGGGAGGAGTTGAGTATTGAGGATATACCAGTGGTTAGGAAATTTCCCGATGTATTTCCAGATGAATTACCTGGCTTACCCCCTGTAAGAGAGATAGACTTTACTATCGATTTGATTCCGGGTACAACACCTATATCTCAAGCACCTTATCGGATGGCCCCTGCTGAATTAAAAGAATTGAAGACTCAGCTACAGGAATTAGTGGATAAAGGGTTCATTCAATCTAGTGTGTCTCCGTGGGGTGCCCCGGTTTTATTTGTTAAGAAGAAGGATGGCACTTTGAGATTGTGCATTGATTACAGAAAGTTGAATAAGGTTACGGTGAAGAATAAATATCCTTTGCCACGAATTGATAATCTGTTCGATCAGTTGAGGGGAGCTACAGTATTTTCTAAGATTGATTTAAGATCCGGGTATCATCAATTACGGATAAGGGAGTCTGATATTCCTAAGACCGCCTTCCGATCACGATATGGTCACTATGAATTCAGAGTAATGCCATTTGGACTAACCAATGCTCCTGCAGCTTTTATGGATCTTATGAATCGAGTATTCCGTCCTTATCTGGATCGTTTTGTGATCGTATTTATTGATGACATTCTGGTCTACTCTAGAAATGATTCCCTGCATGTCAAGCATTTGAGGGTTGTGTTACAGACTTTGAGGGAAGCACAGTTGTACGCTAAGTTTAATAAATGTGAATTTTGGCTCAACAGTGTAGGGTTTCTGGGCCATATTGTTTCTGCAGAAGGCATTAGTGTGGACCCTCAGAAGGTAAAAGCAGTGTTAAATTGGGAGAGACCTACTACAGTAACGGAGATTCGTAGCTTCTTGGGCCTAGCAGGTTATTACCGGCGATTCGTACAGGATTTTTCAAAAATTGCAGCTCCTCTCACTCGACTGACGAGGAAGGGTGTGAAGTTTGTCTGGTCGGAGGAGTGCGAGCAAAGTTTTCAAGAACTTAAGGGACGTCTAACTAGTGCTCCGGTGTTAGCGTTGCCTGACGATAGTGGAGAATTTATGGTGTATAGTGATGCTTCAAGGCAAGGCTTGGGTTGTGTTTTAATGCAACATGGGAACGTGATTGCATATGCTTCCAGACAGCTAAAGCCACATGAATTGAATTATCCGACGCATGACCTTGAGCTTGCCGCTGTGGTGCTTGCACTTAAATTATGGAGACACTATCTGTACGGAGCCAGATGTCAAATTTTCACGGATCACAAGAGTTTACAATATTTGCTTACGCAAAGAGACATAAACTTGAGACAAAGAAGATGGTTGGAATTGATCAAGGATTATGATTGTACGATCGAGTATCATCCAGGAAGAGCCAATGTAGTAGCTGATGCTCTTAGTAGGAAATCATATCCTACCATGCCACCCTCTCCTTCCTTATCGTATTTGATAGCAGTGCGGGTTCCACTTCTTTACGAATTACGAGCTACTGGAGTTAACTTGGAAGTGACTGAAGAATCCGCAGCCTTAATAGCCAGCTTCCAGGTGAGACCAATTTTTATTGATAGAGTACGAGAAGCACAACAACATGACGACTATCTAGAACGGTTGAAAGAGACAGTGGAAAATGGTACTAGAGTAGACTTCACTATCAGCAGGGATGGAGCTTTGATGTCCGGGAATCGAATTTGTGTGCCAGACCGAGATGATCTTAAACAAGAGATATTAGAGGAGGCCCATAGTTCTGCTTATGCCGTGCATCCTGGCGGGACTAAAATGTACCGGACTTTGAAAGAATACTATTGGTGGCCTAATATGAAGAGGGAAATTGCAGCTTATGTAAGTAGGTGTTTGATATGTCAACAAGTGAAAGCCGAAAGACAGAAGCCCTCGGGTTTGCTACAACCATTACCAATACCTGAATGGAAATGGGAACGTATCACTATGGACTTTGTATCCGGATTACCACGTACCGGAAATGGTCATAACAGCATCTGGGTAATTGTAGACCGACTCACCAAGTCCGCACATTTCCTGTCTGTTAAGAAGACTTATAAGATAGATAGATATGCGGAGTTGTACATAAATGAGATAGTAAAACTTCACGGCACACCTGTCTCTATTACGTCTTATCGGGACCCCCGTTTCACTTCAAAGTTTTGGCGTAAGCTGATGGAAGCTTTGGGTACTCAATCTCAGTTCAGCACTGCATTTCATCCGCAAACAGATGGGCAAACAGAGAGAACTATTCAAACTTTAGAAGACATGTTGAGAGCTTGTGTTTTGCAGTTTAGAGGAAATTGGGACAGCCACCTAGCCTTGATAGAATTTGCTTATAATAACAGTTATCATTCCAGCATTGGCATGGCTCCCTATGAAGCTCTTTATGGAAAACAGTGTCGTACTCCTTTGTGTTGGAACGAAGTAGGAGAAAGGAAGCTTATTGGTCCAGAGATGGTGCAGATTACAACTGAAAAGGTAAAAGTGATTAAAGAAAAGCTGAAGGCAGCCCAGAGTAGACAAAAGAGCTATGCGGATAATCGAAGGAAAGATTTAGAATTTCAAGTTGGTGATTGGGTGTTTCTAAAACTATCACCTTGGAAGGGTATTGTAAGGTTTGGAAAACGTGGAAAACTCAGCCCCAGATACATCGGACCATATCAAATTGCTGAACGGATTGGTTTGGTCGCTTATCGGCTAGTATTACCTTCAAGACTGTCCAAAGTACATGATGTCTTCCATGTTTCCATGCTCCGCAAGTATATTGTTGATCCTTCTCATGTCCTTCAAGAGCAGCCCATAAGATTACGGGAAGATCTAACGTATGAAGAAAAACCAATTCAAGTTCTGGATAGAAGAGAGCAGATACTCAGGAACAAAACGATACCATTAGTTAAGGTACTTTGGAGTAATCATATGGTAGAAGAAGCTACTTGGGAACCAGAGTATCAAATGAGACGACAGTATCCCCACCTTTTCTAACAGGTATGTCAATTTCGAGGACGAAATTCTTTAAAGGGGGGGGGGGGGAGATTGTTACGTCCCGAACCCAGAATTTTCGATTTTTATTAATTTGACGGTAAATGTCAGTTACACTTAATTTTTACTCCGTTATATGATTTTAGTGGCCCTAAAAATTGACTTTTTGTTCGGGTCAAAATTTAAGAAAATGTTCTTCATGAAAGTTGTAGAGGACGTTAAACCGAGCGCGTGCATATGTGGTTCGTAAAAATCGGAGTTCGTATGCGAAAGTTATAAGCGAAATATTAAAGTTACTGTTCATGATAAAAATGTATAAATTTGAATTTTTACTGTAGTCGGGTAACTTTCTTTTTCTTTCCTCTCTCTCCTCCCGCGCGCTCCCTCTTTCTCCTCTGCACATTTTCTTTCTCTCCTCTGCAACTCCAGTTGCTTTCTCTTTTCCGGCCACCAAAAAACGTGAAACCGGTGGCTACGGACTCGTCTCGACCTCCTCTTGGCGCCTGCGGTGGTGGCTCACGGCGGCTTGGCCAGAAAATAACGCATCGGGTCCTTGAAGTTTCACTGTAGCAAAAGTGGTCAAAGCCGATTTCTCCCGATTCCGACCACCTCCGGCGACAAACCTTAGTCCAGTAGAAGCGCCTTGCGACGTAGATGATGCTCCTCAAACCTCTTGCAACGATTTGCAGCGTGGAGGAAGAAAGCATAATTGGAAGATTTTACTGTTCATACGGGTTCAAACTTCTCCTTAATTGTTGAGGTACTTCTACTCATTTCCTGACTTGGTCATAGTTGAGAGAATTATTGGGTGTGTTGAGAAGGTGCTGCTGCCAAAATTTGGTGGCCATTGGAGCTGGTGACTTTGGTGGCGGCGCCGCCACTGTGGGCGGCGGTAGCGGTGGCTAGGGTAACTGTTTAATTCCAATTTCTGACTAGTTAAATCCTATAATTATCCTAGAACTTGTATATGAAGTTTGGTGAGGATTGGTGGAGTTTTGAATCGGTTATAAATTTCTAAAGATTTGGATTTCGATTAATGTTAATCGTGAATCCGATTGTCGGATTTTCTCCATAATTGTTGTAAAGTCTGAATTTGACGATTGGGCGGTGTTGGTGAAGTTTGGTTGGTTGTATAAGAGAATTGGAGGAATTGAGGTTATGGGTTTAGGATTTAATTATTATTTATCGTAATATTATTTTCTTTCGTCCGGTAATTGTTAGTTACGAATAATTATGTACAGGACGAGGTACCGACTCATCATTCGACGAGGATCCTTACGCTTGGATACCACGTTAGCCGTATACTGTGAGTGGACGTTTGATTTTAAAGTCATGCATGCAATTAAATTTTCTAAGTTACGAAATTATTTAAAGTATTTGTTATTTAATAAGCATATTATTCGATTTTTGATTATGAAATTAGTTATGGTTCAAATTGCCGATTAGAAGTGGTTATGTTCCATTTCGAACTTTTTATTAGAAATAATCTTTGATAAGATTATTTCTGAAAATGAAAGTATCATTATTTATTAGTAGATTCGGGTTTCTCGAAAAATCTTCGGAAAGGGAAGATTTCTTCGAGATTATAAACTTACATGATTTTAATATATTGATTCATAATTTTGAATCATGTCGGCGTGCGGGGTCACGTCGTTGGACTAAATTCCTTTCTTGTGAGACTTCGAGGAAATCTCACAAATTCTCGATTTTCATATGGTTTTTACCCACCATACCTGGGTCGATATACTTTATTGCTAGCTAGCCTATTGGTACTCCTCCCTACTTACTTTGTGTTAGTGGGTGAGTAGAGCCGAGCATGGGATGCTCTTGAGTGTGGGACACTCCGACCCGAGCCTTAGCGGCTCACTTTATTTTATTGTATGGTGATGACGTTTTTCCTCATACCTTTTAAATTATTTACTTATTTATTTATTCGTCCGACTAGCAGGGTCGGTCGAACTTCCCTTAAGCCAGCGGGGCTGGCTTAGTCATGAAAGTGATTTAAAAACCTTTAGTTCCCTATTGCATGCATAAGAACGTTCTAAACAATAAATGTGGGAAAGTGAGAAACACTTCTTTCTTAATTAAATATTTTTGTCCACTCACAACTAACGTTTTATCGCTTACTTTCCCCTGAGTTTTTCGGTTTCCTTTGCCCAGTTCGCAGTGTTGCTGTTCGGCGTGCGATCGAGGCTTAGCACCAGTTCTGCCACTTGCCTTTCGTAGGTTAATATTAACCTACCACATGTAATATATTTGATTTTATCGTAGATTGCTCTGATAACCCTAAGAGGCTGTATTGTATAAATTTTACTGCCTTACGCTTGGATTTTGCTTAATAACTGTGGTGGTTGTGAAATATAGGATGACTGCATGTGGTGAGATCTTGAATTTAGAAATATGTGTTTTTGTCGTTTTTCTCACAGGTTGGGTTGTCCACTTTTAAGGGAAGTTCTGTCAAATTTTTCTTAAAAGTGGGCCCCGCAGAATCCATCTTGAAAATTTAAAAGGATTTTCGGGATGGGTTCTGACAAAGATCGTTGGCCTCACACTCCCACTTGCTATCTAAACCGCTGCTGGACAACATTACCACCTAGGGTCCCTCGGCGGTACTAACTCGACCTGCCATGATTAAACTAAAGTTAAGTTAGCACGGGGACTTGAGGTGCCTAGGTCTATTGCTCCTAACCTCCCACCAAATCTATTTTTCAAAACCTAGAAAGATTGTTGGAGCCAAATCCACAAAATCTTTCCTAAAACTAATTTCAACAGAGATATACCCATTTTTATCAAAATCAACTCTTCCCTTGCTCCTAGAAACACAACAAACACAATACTCGTACCAAAACAAGAACTATGCATTTTCAAAACCTAGAAAACTATAAACCCAGAAACCGCCAATCAAAGCAAAATCGAAAGGTCAGGCCTTTCATACCTCTGTGAGTGTTCTGTGGAAAGTAATTAACTTTCCCGCCTGTTGCAAACGACTGGAAGGCTTGATGAAGTTCCGGTTCACCCTTTCAGAGAGCCTTAGCACTGTGTTCTGATTTCTGGGCAAGGGAAACTTTAAAGCGAAAATGGCGAAAGTGCTATCTCCGTTCTGTTTACCCTATTTATACCTGTTGGTAAATTCATCTCGACCGTCAACATCGAAAGGTTATGCACCCTCAGATCTCGCCATGTGTCAAGCCATATTCTGCCTTGATGACGCATGCGAGCCATTGCCATGATTGAAAAAACAGCTCCATTAAAAGCCATGTCAGAAATTGAGGTGATGCCTCAACGCACGTCACCCATGTCAGGTGCCGCCACGTGTCCCACCGCCAGCGAGCGTTACATTCAACACCAAGATGACACCATGGTGCGACAATGATGACACTAACACCTATTGCGTTGCCCATTGATAGTTTTGTATGAAAAGCAGAGAAAAACAGAGAGAAAACAAACTTGTATTGAGAAATAGTCTCTGATACACGGAGAAAGAATAGCACATGCAATACTTATACTATGTGAGAATGCACAGATGCAAGCCACGTGTTATCTAACTAACGATCAGGATTGAAAAGCTGATGGTGCCTTAACACCCCTCCTCAGCTTGAAGATGGGATACAAGCTTCAAGCTGACTAACACTTCGATTTGGAGCATCAAGCTGCTGCCCTTTGTTGAAGATATCAGGCTAGATACTCGCTTCATCCAGGAGGAATGAGTGGCAGTGATTGGGATAGCTTCAGAGGATAAGAGGCATGCCTACAGTTCAACATAGTAGTATCTAGAGGAGTTGCCATAACCGTAGTCACTAGAGCAGAATTTACAAGGCCATCAACTTCAAATGTGGTAGTAGTAGATGTACTTGGCACAATGACCGATAACAAGGAACCAAGTAAGTCTATTGCAGCATTGTTTGAGTTAGGTGGCGAAGCTGAAACAGAACCAAATGGACCACCCGAAACAGAACCACGCGGATCAAATTCATCAGAAAGCTGTAGTTCCTGTTTTGCAGACGATGCAGAAGTAACTAAAGCACTAGTTACTTGGCTTGGATTATAGCTTGTAGGAGTAGAAGAAGATCTGGGAACAGAAGAAGTTTGAACAGTGGTTGCTTTGCTTAGATTACTGGTATCAACAACAGGGACACTAGCTTGTGCCTTTCCATCATCCCTTTTCTTGTAATCCCCCATGACTTGATCAAATTTATTGACAGCTTCATTTGAGTTGAAGTTGCCCCTGAAAGTTCCTGTATTTTGCGACTGTACCAATTTGTGATGTGACATAGGTCTACAAGAAAAGCTTCCAACATTATTTGGCTGTGTCATTTCATTGCCCTCCATTAAATTATGAGCAGGATATTGAGGGTACTCAACGTATGAACTTGATGCAATGTTCTGCAACTGAAATTCTTGTAATGCCACTTATATGCCGAGTGATCGTTGCAAACTTGACGCACAATAGAGCCACCAAAGTCTTGATTTGAAATGTCAGGTAAATGAGATGCACCACCTTGTGAACTGTAGTTCTTGTTTCCTCCATTTTGTTGCTGTGGAACAACATGTTGTTGTAGGAAGAAGCCATTACCATTATACTTTGAAACATTTCCTTTGTAGTTTGAAGCAAGTTGTTGAGGTTGGGGATAGTAACCATTTTGATGTGAATAACTTGTTCTAGTGCTCAAATTATGTTGCTGCATCCCTCCATTGTAGAACAAATGACTTCCCCCTCCATTTTGAGCAACAAAAACAGTAGTAGGGGACACCATACTACCAATATCAGCACTATTCCATTGCATTCCTTGATTTAAACTTGGATTACTAGCAGACATTCCATTCTGCATAGTCTTCATAGATTGATCCATAGTAGACTCCTCATCAAGTAAAAGAGAACGAAATTTAATCATTGTCATAGTTGTAATCTGAGCTTTGATCACGATTTTGAAAGTTAGGTACTCAGAGGGAAGGCCATTGATATCAATGATAATAATCTCTTCATCAGGAATATGAATGCCAACAGAGGCTAATTGATCAGTAATGTCCTTGATACGCTGAAAATAGTTGCCAATAGTATCATTACCTTTCTGGATTGTGTACAGTTTTGTTTGGAGTTTCATTGCGGCTGTTCTAGAAGAGACACCATATCTCACGCTCAATTTCTCCAAACTTCACATGAATTATTGCTTCCAACCACAAATGATAATGCTTCACTAGATAAAGTGGCAGTGATAAGAGTCATCAATGCTTTATCATTCTTTTCCCATTCTTGAAACTCCCTTGTAACTCCAGCATTTGTGGTACCATCAGTCACCAAGAATTGAGGTGGAGAAGAATATGAACCATCAATGTATCCCTCTAAGCCAAGACTTATGAGCATATTTTTCATTTGAAATAACCAAGTAATGTAATTACTATCATCTAGCTTCATAGGCAGTAAATTGTAAATGCTCGAAAGCATATAGATGAGTGGCTGGTTGTTATTCATGACAATAATGATAACAAAATACCAATGCTTCCACTTCAAGTGATTATGACACAATCAAGAAGAAGCAGTAAACTTCATCCTTCATCAACCACATAAGAAGAGATTTTCCATTATGACCTTTACTGAGAAACAAAACATCCAGACAAACCCCAAAATATGCCACCAATTATCTTCACTTAATCAATTAGACCATAAGGCTTGAATCCGAGCATGAACTAGAGAATTTGAGAGCTCAAGTAACTAGAAGAGCAGAAACTGTATGCTAGAGATGAACAACTTCAAGGAATGACCAAATTGAACACAGGTAATTAATAAAGTGAAAGCTTGAATATCAATTATCTCTTACACAAACGATAAGCAACAAATCTGAGTCTTCAATTTCTTCAAAAGAAAAAGCTAGGGTTCAATTTTCGCTTTCAACTTCACTATGAATCACAAACTTCACTATGAATCTTGTATAGAATATGAAAGTACCATACTGTAATCACCAATTCAAGGCTTCAAAGTCACAAATATTAAAAAAAAAAAATTCAGTAATCTTGATGAAAATCCCCAAATTTTCCAGATCTAGAAGGATGAACTTATCTGAACCAATTTGAAACTTGAATCGATCTTTGATATGCAAGAATCTGAAGCAAGAAGATAGAGAAGTTTCATGAAACACAAGCAGCTAGAGCTCCGATACCGAATCCTGATCGAACCTGGCTCTTGATGCCATGATAGTTTTGTATGAAAAGCAGAGAAAAACAGAGAGAAAACAAACTTGTATTGAGAAATAGAGTCTCTGATACATCGAGAAAGAATATCAGATGCAGTACTTATACTATGTGAGAATGCACAGATGCAAGCCACGTGTTATCTAACTAACGATCAGGATTGAAAAGCTAATGGTCCCTTAACACCCATGTCCCCCCGAGACAATGAATTTGGCACATCATGACTCCTATAACCTAGTCGACCAAAATAAAAGACTCCTATAACCTCGCCAGTCACACCATGGCTTGGATATCTTATCGGCATCTCTCTATCTCATAACCTCGTGATAGAATCCATCTTGTTTGGAGACTTGGGGGAGTGGATTTCCTGATTAGGCATCTCCAACTGACCATCGACGGTACTCTACTGGTGGCTTAACGAGACAAACTCCCCACCTAAGAGAAGTCTTGACTGGGGACTTCTGGGACTTGTTTATATAGGTAAATACACGCCGTCGACCACCTAAGAACTTCGAAGCAACTTACCAGAACCTCCACAGAAGGCAACAATCGCTGACCATGCCAACCAGAGCCACAAATAGTGGCCGACAATGCATGGTTAAACAATCATTTACACCTTGAGAATGACTTATAAATTGTCCCACATCATGCCTAAGGGAAACCAATCTCCCAAATCTCACTGTAGAAGGGTCAAATACTTCCAAATCAAGCAAGTCCAAGCTCTGCCCTTTTTGTACCATTACTCTGTCAACATATCACACCGATACTGACTTAGACATTAGAAGGTTTGAGAAAGACACCTCGTGGTCTCCCTCCTAACCTATCTCTTTTGTGGACAGGATCGCAAAGCATGATATCGGTGATTCTATCGGACTAACTATCGGCTGGGCTACACAGAAACAAAGATATGTATTTTAATACATATTGCTCCAAGCCATCATAGGTTTTATCATCTCGATTTTTTCTGTACTTGAACTAAGTTAATTAGTTATATTTGTTTATTTGGATAATGAGTTTGATCCAGTCTAGAACTTGACGTTCCATCTTACGGTTTAGCTAGGTGAGAATGAGGCAGGGAAGAAAGAAGGGAAGGAAAAAGCGAAAAGAGAAATGAAAATTCTGTGAGAGAGAATGAATTCAAATTGTTGAATATAACCTATTTGAAAGATTCTATCACGTGAAACTACATGTAATTTAAATTTGTTTTAGAAACGGTTTCAATTATCTTTTATTTTTATAATTGCTATGCACATGCTTTATCTGAATTTTCACGTGAAATGTGATATGTACTTGAATACGTTTTGCTGTAGGCCATCATAGATTTTATCCTCCAATTTTCTATATAAACATCCGTAACCTTCTTTCCAAATACATGAATAGCCAAGCTAATTAGTCATGTTCGTTTCTTCGATTGGGTTCATGATTTTTAATCTAGAATTTGACATCCCATTTCATGGTTTAGCTAGGGTGAGGAAGCGGTAGGGAAGAAGAGAGGACGGGAGAAAAGGGAAGGGAAAGGAAAACATGAGAGATTCAAATTACTCAATGAAACTTCTTCAATTATTCTATTGTAGAAATGGGTGGCATGGGAAAAAATATATATTGGTGCCAAAGGAAAAAACACTGGGAAATGGCGGTATCGAAGGCCAGTCTCAGTTGTTGCTAAGGTGGACATACTTTACTCTTCAGTTGCTCCTCCTGTTTTGTTTTTATAGTTTTTCATCACCATTGTCTAGATTTAATGTATAATTTTGTTTAGCCATTTGATGATAACAAATCAATACTCACTGAAAATCATGTTTGAATTCAGCACTTGATCGACACGAGAAGGTGGAATCAGATCTTAATTACGGATCTCAAGAAGTTTTCATCGTACAATGAAGAACCTTATAGGACAATCACACAGCTTTCAACTCCTCAAAACTTTCGGGAAAATGAACTACTTTTTAGCCAGTGCGGTGATCGACACCTTGTAGCGGAATGTTGATGGAGATTGGAAAAGTTTGTAGATGCAAATCCTCTATATCTTAATAAGCTAGTTTTTCCCACCGTGAAGTCATCAACTCTAATTAAGCAAACCATCACCAGTTATGACGGAATCCAAGTCCAAGACCAGACATCAAGACTTTGTTAAGAGATTATACATGTGTGCGTAGGGCCTTCCACTAAATGATCCCCTTTTTTGATCTTTTATAGCGATAGATATTAGACAAACTTTTCGATTATATTTTGACATCTTAACCGTTCATTTTTTAGGTCATAATGTATAGATCACTTATACACATTTTCAGCCAAATCGGTGATCGTTAAGGCATCTAAAACTGCAGTTCACACGAACGGACCGAATCTGTCTAACCGAAACTGTTTGAGTTTATAATGGTAAATTATAGTTTTGGATGTCTTAACGATCATCAAATTAGCTGAAAATTTACAAAAGTGATCTATACATTATGACCTAAAAAATGAACCGTATACGTTGGTTGTATATACCTACACACACACAGAGATATATGTATATATATATATATATACAGTCCGGCTACCGTGCAGACGGTACGGATTTCCCGTTTTCCCCCACTTTCTGGCCACATTTTCACATCTTAATCATTCAGTTTTTAGGTCCTAATGTATAAATCACCTCTGCAAAATTTCAGCCAATTTGGTGATCGTTAAGCCATCTAAAACTGTAATTTACCATTATAAATACGAACAGTTCCGGTTCGATAGATTCCGTCTGTTAGTGTAAATTGCAGTTTTGGATGCCTTAAGATCACCAAATTGGTTGAAGTTTTGCAGAGGTGATCTATACATTAGGACCTAAAAAATGAATGGTTAAAATGTAAAAATGTGGCTCGAAAGTGGTCGAAAACAGGAATTCCGTACCGAAATTTCTGTACAGACGTCCACACATGAGAAATATCATATAAATATATATATATATATATATATATATATATACAGTCCGGCTACACTAAGGATGTCCTTAGTTTTTCTTAGGTACAGATTTCCGGTTTTAACCCACTTTCCGATCATATTTTCACATCTTAACCGTTCGGTTTTTAGGTCCTAATGTATAGATCACCTCTGAAAATTTTCAGCCAATTTAGTGATCGTTAAGGCATCCAAAACTGTAATTTACCATTATAAATACGAACGGTTCTGGTTTGACAGATTCGGTCCGTTCGTGTAAATTGCAGTTTTGGATGTCTTAACGATCACCAAATTTGCTGAAATTTTGCAGGGGGATCTATACATTAGGCTCTAAAAACTGAACGGTTAAGATGTGAAAATATGATCGGAAAGTGGGTGAAAACACCAAATCCGCACCTAAGAAAAACTAAGGACATCTTTACCTGAGAAAAATCCTATATATATATACATACAAATCCTATCCAGAGCGAGGCCTCGCTTTGAAATTTCAAAGTGAGGTTAGGGTTTAGGGTCACTTTTCGGTCGCATATCCACATCTCGACCGTTCAATTTTTAGGTATTAATGTATAGATAATCTTTGCAAAATTTCAGCCAAATTGATGATTTGTAAGGTATCTAACTTGCTTAAACTAGTGGACGAACTAAATCTGTCCAACGTGAACCGTACTAGCTTTAAGGCAGTTATCAATGTCTTAACGACCATCAATTTAGCTGAAATTTTACAAAGATGATCTATACACTAGTATTTAAAAACTGAACGGTTGAGATGTGTTGGGTCATAATTCATTTACATATTTGTTGCCCTAAAATATGGAAATTACTTGTTCTAAAGTCCAATTTTATGTTAATTAATCCAATTTCATTATTTTCTTAATCTTATACTTTTGCTTAAGATTTGTGTTTATTTATTAATATTTATTATGTTTTCTTTATCATGCTAGGAAATGATGGAAGTATGGAAATGAAAAGTCAACTTTAGAACTTTTTACTACTTTGGCTAGGAGAAACCGAGCTAAACAAGGAAAGAGGGGCTGCAGACTAACCAAATGAAATCTAAATGAGCTAAAATTTTCCAGATCCATTCTAGACATCTCAATGATAATTTCTTATGAATAGTGCAAGAGCTATATTGGAGTGGAAGACCTTCAAACAATCAATCCAAATTCCTGAAAGACAAAACTGGAAAACCAGACCTGTAAGGAGTCCAGAAGCATTTCCGGCCCAACCACATGGAAGCAAGCTCTGAAATTTTACCAGAATGATCTACACTCATGATGGATCATTTGATATGAAGAAGTTGAAGGCCCATTATGAATTCTTGGTGGAGATATAATTGAAGGAATAAAGGAGAAGAAAGTGACCAAAAACCATCTCCATCACTTATCATTTTCATGTCTCCCACTCATAATAAAGAGAGTTTAGATGCTATTCTCTTTTCCTTTAACCATGTTTTTCAACTCTCTTTAATCATTACTTCCACTCATACTCCATCTCCATACTTCCACTATCATATTCCACCTCATTTATTCTACTTTCATCATTAGTTTCACTATCATGCTTCTCTTTATCTTCTCTATATAAGCATCCTTTCATTACACTCTTGAGAAACCACTCCCATATACCACTTCATTAGATTTTTTTCTCTCTATATTCTCTACAATCCACTATCATCTCATCCACAAAACCTCCATCACCACCACCATCAATCCATAATATCTATTGCCACTACCACTACCAAAGTCATCATCTTTCCCATCTACCCATCCTATTTCATATACATAAAGCTTCACCATTCCACCATTTCACAACTTGATCATTTCCACTTCTCATATTCCATCATTAATCTTTGAAGAAGAAGGAGAGGAGTTTAGCATCACTTGAGGAATCATCATCACCATGACAAAACCTCTATGAGTTCATCTACATCATCCTCAATTTGACCATCACTAGTCACTTCTCTATCCCTACTTTTTAGTTTGATGTTCATAAATATGTTGGAGCTTATTTATTTGATTATGAGTAAGTAGTTAGTTTGTTGGAGCATGTCCCTTGTCATACCCGAGAGGGATGCAAGGAGAGAAATTGGTTAATTAAAATAACATCATTCATTATAGAAGCATCATTGTTTGCAAGAAAGGCTAGAGGTGAAAACCTTAAGTCCTAATCTCATCCATTTTATTATATCTAATTTATCTTAGGCTATTTTACATTTCAAGTATTCATTTAGCTATTTCCGAATCAAATCATCTCTAAAACTAAAATCAAAACACTACCCCATCTTGCATATAATCACCATGAACTTTGGTTCATTTGTGAGCCCTTGTTTGTAATTTGTACATTTGCATATTCATCTAGCATCCTTTAGGTTTTCCTTAGCTAGAGTGGGTTTTCCAATCCATTGGGTACGATATCCCCTACTCATAATCCCTACACTATAACTTGACCCTTATACTTGATGGTGACTATTTGTCTAACAAGTTTTTGGCGCCGTTGCCAGGGATTGGTGTAAAATCCAATTCCTAGTTGGGTTTGCCTTAGGGTAGCTAGAAATTTTAGTTTTGTTTTGTGTTTCAACTTGTGTTTTTATCTTTTCTTTGTTTTGTTAATTTTTGTGGTAGTTACCTTATTTTTGAAATTGTAATAAGTACGTCGGGTAAGTAAATTAGTAAATTGTGGTAAGAAAAAGATAAATTGTGAGCATGTTAAAAATAAAAAAAGAATTAATCTTGCCTATTTTCCATTTGTTTATTACTTATTGCAATTTCACTTTCTAGTTGCAAAATTAAATATTTGATGGTTAGATTTATTTCTTTTGGATTAGAAGTTGACAGAAATTTGTAAACAAAAAAAAAAAAAAAAAAAAGTGTGTTAGTGTTTTAATTGTAAGTAGTAAATTGAGAGGAATATGTGAAGTCTCTTTTGTTAATATTGGCATAAACCCCTTATTGGTACCTAGTTCAGGTCTCTTAAGGTTGAGGGCGGTCTTTATTAACACTTGTTGAACTGTCTTCACACTTACGATTTTTTTCATCTTAATAAGTATAGCCTATGTGGAATGGTGTCTAGGAAGGGGACAACGTTCATGACGGGTTTTGTTGAATCCAGAAGTGCTTGCAAATGGGCCTAAACCACTATGTGGGAGTAGCTCACTCCAAAATGGATTCTACCTCTCGTGGTCGCCCTCCCCTACCTGGCCATTTCAGTAAGGTTGCCCAAAGGATGCTAAAAGGAATTTGTGTCTAGACGACTATACTTGGGCCGCATGTCCACTTGATTTAGTGCTTGGAATTAGATTCGCTATTAACAATATTTATAACAAAAGAAAATGTTGTGATACATTAAGGTATATTGGATAAAACATACTCTTGAAAAGGGTAGCTGTTTCAGTCCCATTGCACATCGAGATTTCCTGTTCCCGTACCTAAGTGTTGAAAATAAATTGAAAAGAAAAAAAAAAGGTCGTGTTTTATTTTTATTTTTGTATATACCTTGCATTTTAATTCTAGTTACTTATATCATTCACTTTGTATGTCCTTTAGGTGTGTATGAATCTTATAGCTCAATCAAGTGAAGAGCATCCATCTCCTCCAAACACACCAAGTGACGATCAAGACTATATCATTCAAGAGGATAGTGGTGAAGAAGAACCTCGTCCCATCGGTCCACCCACTCTACTTCAATACATTGATCAAAGAACACAGGAGTTGTCAAGGCAACTAAGGGAGGAGTGTCCTGAACTAAAAATAGATGATGAACCAAGGCCATTGAAGGACTACACCGTTCCTACTTTCACAAATCATCCAAGTTGTATTGTCTTGCCACCATATGCTCATGTCTTTTCCATTATGCCAAGTACCTTGCAACTTCTACCAGCTTTTGATGGTGGCTTCACCGGCGATCCTTTTAGGCACATTAAGTTCTTTAATGAAGTTTACTCAACGGTCCAACTCAATGGTATTGATGAAGACAATCTTAGGCTAAGGCTTTTCCCCTTCTCCTTGAAGGATAAAGCCAAAGATTGGTTGTACAAGATTCCGGCGGCAAGTATCAACTCATGGGATAACATGAAGGCCGCATTCCTCAAGAAGTACTTTCCACCATCAAAGAGCAATGCATTAAGGAATTCACTCATGACTTTTCAAGAGTTCCCATCGGAGTTGTTCCATGAGTCTTGGGAGAGATTCAAAGACATGGAGCAAAGTTGCCCTAATCATGGTGTCAAGAAGTGGTTGCTATTAAGCACTTTCTATAATGGGTCAAGTCAAGATACCAAGAGAAGAATTGACAATGTTTGTCAAGGGAGATTCATGGATAAAAATGAGATTGAAGCGGATAGTGTTCTTGAGTCACTAGCCGAGTCATCCCAACTCTATGATAATCAAAGTGATAGAAGACCGGTGAAGGAAGCTAATGTGATTTTGAAGGATCAACAAAGAAGAGGAGGTATGTATGAGATGGATCCACCTAACACTCAAATGCAAATCGAGTTGAAGAGGATTGAGGCCAACATGAATAAGAAGCTAGACTTGATTCTTAATACTCAAGGAAACCGGGAGCACCTTCAACCTATGTCAAGCAAGATGGTTGAGCATGTGTGTTTAATTTGTGAGAGTGATCAACATGAGACAATGCTTTGTCCAAGAGGAGGTGCACTCCAAGTTGATATAGAGCAATGCAACCAAGTTGGTTTCCAACCAAGGCCAAGAAATGATCTATATAGTAACACCTACAATTCCGGATGGAGAAACCACCCTAACTTTGGGTGGGGAGGCAATCAAATCCGAGAACAAGGGTTGGGCAATCGTGATCAAGGCCAAGGTTTTCAAAGGCCTAGTGGTGGCTATCAAGGTGCAAGCTCCTCCAACTACAACAATCAAGGAGCCAACAATCAATACCAAAAGACACCTTATCAATCTCCACCTCAAGCACAACCTATAATGCCACCTCAAGAGTCATTAAAGAAGCCTAGTGTTGAAGACATGTTGATGAGTTTCTTTGTAGAGAACAAAGGTACTTAAGCAAAGCAAGATGAGAGGATCAATTTCCTTCACCAAAGTATGAGCAAGCTTGAGATACAAATGGGACAGCTAGCCCAAGAGTTAAGCCAAAGGAAGCAAGGTGTGTTTCCAAGTCAAGTGGAGAACAACCCAAGGCATGAAGCCAAGTCCATTACTACTTTGAGAAGTGGGAGGCAAGTTGAGAATAATGTGTACATGCCTACCAATGAGGAAGTTGTGACTCCTAGAGAGCCGCCCGGTTTTGAAAAGAGAGAAAAGGGCAAGGCAAAAGAGTTGTCACATGAAGAAGTCATTTTGGGGTTTAATAATGGTGAAGAAGCTTTGAATGAGAAGACGAATGCCTTTGACAAACCTTTGGGTTTGAGAGTAGCTTTGGAAGAAGAAGAAGAAGTGCAAGAGGAAGCCTTGAAGAACAAACTTAATACCAAGGCCGAAACTCATGACAAAGAAGGCTCCACTTCAACCGAAAAACCATTCAAGAGAGGTATCACTTTCAATCCTCCTATGAAGATAGTTCAAGAGAAAGAAGTTTCCCTTCCTTATCCTCAATTTCAAAGAAAAGAGGCATTGAGGCAAAAGAATGAGAAGGTGAAGACGGAGTTTCTTGACTTATTTAGGAAGGTGGAGATTAACATCCCTCTTTTGGATGCAATCAAAACAATTCCTACATATGCTAAGTTTCTCAAGGAGCTATGTACCCACAAGAGGAAGTTTGAGAAGGATGAGAAAGTGTGTCTAAGTGAAGAAGTTAGTGCAGTTTTGCAAAGAAAGCTTCCACCAAAGTTGAAAGATCCCGGTTCATTCACTGTTCCATGCAAGATAGGTAAAACCTTCTTTGATAAAGCTTTGATGGATTTGGGTGCTAGTATCAACTTAATGCCTTATAGCATATATGAGTCCCTTGGAATTGGTGAAATCCGGCCTATTGCTATCTCTTTGCAAATGGCGGATAGGAGTATTGTTTACCCAAGAGGGGTTGTGGAAGATGTTCTTGTGAAGGTAGAAGACTTGATCCTACCGGCGGATTTCATCATTTTAGAAATGGAAGAGGCTCCTCTTCATGAAAAAGAGTTACCTATCATCTTTGGGAAAACATTTATGGCAACCGCCGGTACTAAGATTGATGTCAAGGAGGGCTTGATGACCATGACCGTTCATGATACCACCATTGCTTTTAGAATCTTTGATGCAATGAGTAAGCCATCAAACGCCTATGATTGTTTCCTGATTGATGTTTTGGATGGTATTGACAAGATGGTGGAGAAAACTTTCATTGAAAATGCATCCCAAGATCCATTGGAGACATGTTTGCATGATAATGGTATGGAGTTCATTGAAGAGGCAACCAAAGAAGCAGAGCTTACGCTTGAAGCCTTAAGGTCTTGCACTCCACATTTGCAACCAAAGATGGAGATACCTCTTACTAACTCTACCCCTTTACTTCCATCAATTAAGTGTCCTCCTACTCTTAACATGAAACCACTTCCTTCTCATTTAAAGTATGCTTTCATTGGTGCAAACCAGAAGTTACCAGTAATCATCTCTTCACAATTGAGTGGTTTACAAGAACAAAAGCTACTTAGGGTGTTGGATGATCACAAGGAGGCCATTGGTTGGACTATAACCGATATCAAAGGCATAAGTCCAAGTATGTGCATGCATAAGATCCTTCTTGAAGATGATATGAAGCCTATGAGGGATCCACAAAGGAGGCTCAATCCTCCAATGCAAGAAGTAGTAAGGAAGGAAGTAATGAAATTACTTGATGTTAGTGTCATCTATCCCATTTCTGATTCAAAGTGGGTGTCACCGGTTCAAGTGGTTCCCAAAAAGAGTGGCATGACGGTTGTGGCTAATGATAAAGGAGAGCTTGTCCCTCAAAGAATAGCAAATGGGTGGAGAGTGTGTATCGATTACCGCAAGCTCAACAATGCTACAAGAAAGGATCACTTTCCATTGCTATTCATTGATCAAATGCTAGAGAGACTTGCCGGCAATTAATATTATTGCTTTCTTGATGGATATAGTGGCTACAATCAAATCCCCATTGCTCCGGAAGACCAAGACAAGACCACCTTCACTTGCCCATATGGCACATTTGCCTATAGAAGAATGCCATTCGGTTTGTGCAATGCCTCGGCAACTTTTCAAAGGTGTATGATTTCCATTTTTAGTGATATGGTGGAGAGATTCATTGAAGTGTTCATGGATGATTTTAGTGTCTTTGGGGATTCATTTGATCAATGCCTACACCATTTGGCGCTTGTGCTTCAAAGATGTGAAGATTGCAACCTAGTCTTGAATTGGGAGAAATGCCACTTCATGGTGAATGAGGGAATTGTTCTTGGGCATGTGGTGAGTGCAAGAGGAATGGAAGTTGACAAGGCCAAGGTGGAGCTCATTTCCAAGTTACCACCTCCACATAATGTCAAAGCAATTAGAAGCTTTCTTGGACATGCTGGTTTCTATAGAAGGTACATGAAAGATTTCTCCAAGATCTCTAAGCCCCTTTGTGATTTGCTAGCCAAGGATGCTCCTTTTGCGTTTGATGAAAATTGTTTGAAAGCATTTGAGACAATAAAGGTGATGCTCACTCAAGCTCCTATCATGATTGCACCGGATTGGTCTCTTCCTTTTGAGTTAATGTGTGATGCTTCAGATTATGCTATGGGAGCTGTCTTGGCTCAAAAGAAGGAGAAGGTACTTCATGCTATTTACTATGCTAGTCGTACCTTGAATGATGCACAAATTAACTACACCACAACGGAGAAAGAACTTCTTGCAATTTTCTTTTCTCTTGAGAAGTTTAGAAGCTATTTGCTTGGTACCAAAGTTGTTGTGCACACGGATCATAGTGCCTTGAAGTATCTTTTGTCAAAGAAGGAGGCTAAGCCAAGATTGATAAGATGGATTTTGTTGTTGCAAGAGTTTGATATTGAGATAAAAGACAAACCGGGGAAAGAAAACCAAGTGGTTGATCATTTATCAAGATTGGTTGAAGGAGGTGATGACTCCTCCATTCCTTTGAAGGACACTTTCCCGGATGAGCAATTGTTCAACATCAATGTCAAAGAACTCCCATGGTTCACTAATTTGGTGAACTACCATGCAAGTGAAGGGAAATACATTCCAAGTGAGCTTGATTACCAAGGAAGGAAGCGATTCCTCAAGGAAGCACGCTATTATTTGTGGGATGACCCATATTTGTTCAAGTTTGGCAAGGATCAAATATTGAGAAGATGTATACCTCAAGAGGAGGTTCCTAGTATCCTTTCCCATTGTCATACACTTGCTTGTGGAGGTCATTTTGGAGGGAAGAAGACGGCATTCAAGGTACTAAGTTGCGGTTTTTATTGGCCTACTCTTTTCAAAGATGCACATGCCTATGTTAGTACTTGTGATAAATGCCAAAGAAGTGGTAACATTGCTTCAAGGAATCAAATGCCCCTTACCAACATCATGGAAGTAGAAATTTTTGATTGTTGGGGCATTGACTTCATGGGACCATTCCCAAGCTCTTATGGCAATCAATACATCCTTGTAGGAGTTGATTATGTGTCTAAGTGGGTAGAAGCAATTGCAAGTGCTAAGAATGATCACAATGTTGTGCTTAAATTCCTCAAGGAGAACATTCTCCAAAGATATGACACCCCAAGAGCCATCATAAGTGATGGAGGATCCCACTTTATCAACAAGTATTTTGAGGCTCTATGCAAGAAGTATGACATCAAGCATAAGGTTGGCACTCCTTATCATCCACAAACAAGTGGTCAAGTTGAAATATCAAACCGGGAGATCAAGAACATTCTAGAAAAAGTTGTGGGAATTACAAGAAAAGATTGGAGCACCAAACTTGGAGATGCATTATGGGCTTACCGGACTGCCTACAAGACTCCACTTGGTATGTCACCTTACCGGTTAGTATATGGTAAAGCATGTCACTTACCGGTGGAATTAGAGCAAAGCAAGTTGGGCAATCAAAAAGCTCAATTTCGATCTTGACAAAGCAGGAGAGAAGAGGAAGCTTAACTTATGTGAGCTTGATGAAATCCGGATGGAGGCTTATGAAAATGCTAAGTTATATAATGAGAGAAGCAAGCTTTATCATGACAAGAAGCTGGTCAAGAAGGAATTTCATAAGGGACAACTTGTTCTTCTATACAACTCAAGGCTTAGATTGTTTCCCGGAAAGCTTAGATCAAGGTGGAGTGGTCCCTTTGAAGTTGTGCAAGTCTTTTCCCATGGTGCTATTGAGATCATGAATCTAAAGGATAAGAGCATCTTTAAAGTTAATGGTCATCGGTTGAAGCCATATTTGTTAGCAAGCTTGGGAAACGAAGAAGAGACCCTTTATTTCATGGATGCTCCTCTTGTTCCTCTTCATTAATTTGGGGAGTAAACGGACCGGCAAGATGTCCTTAAAGGAAAGCCCTACTTGGAGGTAGCCACGCATATGTTGCAAGTGAAGGATGATGAATTCCCTTGAAGCCACCTTTTTGAAATAGCATCACCAAATTTGAGAGCATTGGATTGCAAGGCTTTCACGCCTTGTTGTGGGTGATTGTTGGTGACTTTTGGAGCACTTGTGGTCTACAAGGGGGAGCAAATTCTAAACCTTCTTTTGCATTAAATTTTCTATTTCTTACTTAGTTGTTAGTTAGTTTGTATTATTTGTGTGTGATTTGTGTGTTAGCCCTTCCCCTCCATACTTAGACTTTTTCAGTGAAATTGCTTTCAAGAAAATACTTTGTAACATTTGGGACAATGTTAAGTTCAAGTGTGGGGGGGGAATGTGTGTTAATGTTTTATAGTCTTATAAAAAAAAAAAAAACATTCATTCAGTCTTATTGAATTCAGCTACTTATTCAAAAAAAAAAATACATTATACTAAGCCAAATAAGCAGCCCCGGAGGAGTTGAGGCTAAGCTCAAGGGAAAGGTGAGAGCCACCGTTGTAACCGCCCGAGCCACCGGAGTAG
Organism: Rosa persica; assembly: GCA_025331145.1. Classification (NCBI taxonomy): domain Eukaryota; kingdom Viridiplantae; phylum Streptophyta; class Magnoliopsida; order Rosales; family Rosaceae; genus Rosa; species Rosa persica. The sequence continues at coordinate 14,534,435 of WFKR01000005.1, forward strand.
TAGCCATAGCCGCTACCTTCCTCGGAAGAAGTCTTCATGTTGCCAAAGATGTCCTCACCATGCATGGGAAACAGTGGAAGGGTTTTAATCGCCTGGTGATCGTCTCCTCGTTGTTCCATGAAAGTTTGTTCTTCATTCATGTCAACACCAGTGGAACTAGTTGACCCAAAATTGAGATTAATGGATCCACCAACAAGCCCTGATCTTTGCATGGACACATGAATATTTGAAGTGAACCTCTTCTTCTGCTTCTGCTGAGACTTGTGGTTCTGGAACCAATAAAAGACGTTCTTGTTCTCAACCTTTCCGTACCATTTCAGCTGGAGAGTGATCCTCTGAACCTGCTATACAGTTGGGGACTTAACTCCTTTATCATGGTAAAGCTCCTTAAGAATTCTTATCTGATCCGTAGTAAGAGCCCACCTGGTGCTGCTCCTCCTGCAATGCATGTTAGCACTATTCCTGACTGCTTTGTTGCTTCCTCCATCCTCCGTTGGTTGCTGGGTTTGTGGTTTCATTGGTGATGGGTTGAGAGAATGCGAGAATTGAAGAATGGTGATGATGAGTAATTAAGAAAGATGGTTGTTACAAATATTGGGAAGGACTGAAGATATGAGAGAAAAGAGTCAAACTACGTGTCACATTAAAGTTGCCCTAAAACACGGAAAAGAGAGGATTATTGGCGCGTGGGGGAACCAAAAGAATTTCGATGAGCTGTAATAGACAAGCAATAGCCGAAAGCTGCCGTAAATCTCAAAAAAAAAAAAAAAAAAAAAAGGAGAAGAGTCCAGGCTGAATGACTATAAACATAGCATGTCTCGGATCAACACCTCAACTGTAGCTGTGGATGGAAGCCCGAAGGGCAACCTTTCATGGGCCGAATTGCTGAAACAAGGGAAGCTACCAAGCAACATGGTGCCTAACAGGAGCAAGCCCAAGATGTGTGAACAAGGAGAAGAGTCCAGGCTGAAGGACTATAAACATTAAGCGCTGCATGGGAGGCAACCCATTTCAACTGTAGCTGTGGAGGAGTCATCAACGCAGATTTGCTTTCTTGAACTCTTCATTCTTTTTTATTTTCTTAATAAAAAAAAAATATATAATAATAATAACAATAGAAAGTATTGTGGTCTTTAAATGAGAGTTTTTCTAAACTCTTGCATTTAACTTGTGTTTACTTATTTTGTTTTAGTAATTATGTAAAGTTGTTTAGTTTTACTCCATCCATGCTTGAGTTTTTCGTTGAACAGCTTTTAAGAGAATCATTTTAACATTGAGGACAATGTTAGATTTAAATGTGGGGGGAATATGTGTTAGTGTTTATTATTATAAAAAAAATTATAAAAATTAAAAAAAAAAAATTCTTGTACTTTTTTTTTGTTTTGTTTATTTTAGGTTCATTCCAACACCAATGATGAACTTAAGCTTAATATTTATGTGGGCTAGAAAGCATGTTTGAATCTAATGAGCTTTATTTTTAAAAATAAATGATTATGGATCAAGCGTTTGATTTTATTTATATCAATATTTTTCATATCAATATATTGAGCTAGAGAAGCATAGTGAGACTCGTGGGAGCTATTATATGTCATATAGTGAGATTTGAGATTAATTGAAGTGCATGTATAGTTCTAAGCACTAATTTCTTCATGAGTGGACATCTCACTTGCTTTGCATCTCTAGAACTTGCTTCATATCTTTCGAAACTCTTTGTCTCAATTTTACATCTGGAAAATGATTTAGGCAAATAGGAATTCACCATAGCCAAATGAGTATGTCCCAAATAATTGAATATCCTTAGATTGACATTTTGAGCCTTTGTGTAATTAGCCTTTCATTTCTTCACACCATAAATGTCTACCCTTAATTTAAACACTTGCCTCACCCTTTCAAGTCTTCTTAATGAGCAATACGAGATTATTTATGTCATGATGCTAAAAGAAACGAGTTTGGGGGTACTAGAAAAAGAATAAGTGTGGAGGTGCTATTTGTTTTGCAATTCTACTTTATATTAATAAGAGAAAAAAAATAGTTAAAAAAAAAATCTCGAAAGAATGTTATTTCAATTCAATAATTAGTTTTTGTTTAAATTTGGGGGAGTGATGAGAAAGTGAAAATTTTGAGCATCTTTAGTTCTTAAATTTTTAATCTCAAAAGGATTGTTGCTTATTAAGTTGCTTGAAAATTATTTTTCCCACCCATTTCATTTCTTTAACCCTTCACCCTAAGCCTCATTACAACCAATAAAAATCATTTTTTATCCAAGATGTGATTTTATTGATATGTGGAGATAAGATTGAAGAGCAAGCATATGGCGGTATTGCATGAGATTGTTTTGAGTGTAGAATAGTTAACCCATAAACATTTGTGTGAAAAATAGAGTGAATATCTTGTGAGTTTATGGTTAACATGGTTTGACATGCATTCTCAATTTCGATACGTTGAAATGACAAATTAAAGACATGCTACACATTTCAAAACGCAAGCAATTGATCCATGATCCATGAAGCTTTAAGACTTAACTTGATTTCCATGCCCTGTTTATATTGTGTTCTCTGAGCAAATTGTTGGAAGGATTAGGTAGTTGTTGTAGTGTCGGATTTGGGTTGGTTTGCTTGAGGACAAGCAAAGTTCAAGTTTGGGGGTATTTGTTGGGTCATAATTCATTTACATATTTGTTGCCCTAAAATATGGAAATTATTTGTTCTAAAGTCCAATTTTATGTTAATTAATCCAATTTTATTATTTTCTTAATTTTATACTTTTGCTTAAGATTTGTGTTTATTTATAAATATTTATTATGTTTTCTTTATCATGCGAGGAAATGATGGAAATATGGAAATGAAAAGTCAACTTTAGCACTTTTTCCTACTTCGGCTAGGAGAAACCGAGCTAAATAAGGAAGGAGGGGCTGCAGACTAACCAAACAAAATCTAAATGAGCTAAAATTTTCCAGATCCATTCTAGACGATGATCATTTCTTATGAATAGTGCAAGAGCTATATTGGAGTGGAAGACCTTCAAACAATCAATCCAAATTCCTGAAAGACAAAACTGGAAAACCAGACCTGTAAGGAGTCCAGAAGCATTTCCGGCCCAACCACATGGAAGCAAGCTCTGAAATTTTACCAGAATGATCTACACTCATGGTGGATCATTTGATATGAAGAAGTCAAAGGCCCATTATGAATTCTTGGTGGAGATATAATTGAAGGAATAAAGGAGAAGAAAGTGACCAAAAACCATCTCTATCACTTATCATTTTCATGTCTCCCACTCACAATAAAGAGAGTTTAGATGCTCTTCTCTTTTCCTTTAGCCATGTTTTTCAACTCTCTTTAATCATTACTTCCACTCATACTCCACCTCCATACTTCCACTATCATATTCCACCTCATTTATTCTACTTTCATCATTAGTTTTACTATCATGCTTCTCTTTATCTTCTCTATATAAGCATCCTTTCATTACACTCTTGAAAGACCACCCCCATATACCACTTCATTAGATCTTTTTCTCTCTATATTCTCTACAATCCAGTATCATCTCATCCACAAAACCTCCATCACCACCACCATCAATCCCTAACATCTATTACCACTACCACCACCAAAGTCATCATCTTTCCAATCTACCCATCCTATTTCATATACATAAAGCTTCACTATTCTACCATTTCACAACTTGATCATTTCCACTTCTCATATTCCATCATTAATCTTTGAAGAAGAAGGAGAGGAGTTTAGCATCACTTGAGGAATCATCATCACCATGACAAAACCTCCATGAGTTCATCTACATCATCCTCAATTTGACCATCACTAGTCACTTCTCTATCCCTACTTTTTAGTTTGATGTTCATAAATATGTTGGAGCTTATTTATTTGATTATGAGTGAGTAGTTAGTTTGTTGGGGCTAGGGTTGAAAGCCCTAGCCAATCTTGTTTGACTTTGATGTAAATATTATGGTTGATGCACTTTTCTTTAGCACCTTAACATGCTAGTTCAAGAGTTGAATGTTTATGCTTAAACTTAATCAATTTGGGTATGAATATTTACCATGACATGAGAAATAATTAAGGCTTGATTAACCTTGGTTGTTTGAAGCATGATAGCATATCATATGTGCATGTTAGGGTTGTGAACTACAATCACTTAGAGATAAGCTTGGTTGGTTTGCATAATTTCTTCATCTCCAAGCTTTATGCACTTAGGTATATGCATTAGATACCTATCCGGATTAAAATGCATGATTTAAGTAGTTAAGTACTACACCCGAGAGGGGTTGCTTGATATCATCAAAGGAGCATGTCCCTTGTCATACCCGAGAAAGATGCAAGGAGAGAAATTTGTTAATTAAAATGACATCATTCATTATAGAAGCATCATTGTTTGCAAGAAAGGCTATAGGTGAAAACCTTAAGTCCTAACTCTCATCCATTTTATTATATCTAATTTATCTTAGGCTATATTACATTTCAAGTATTCATTTAGCTATTTCCGAATCAAATCATCTCTAAAACTAAAATCAAAACACTACCCCATCTTGCATATAATCACCATGAACTTTGGTTCATTTGTGAGCCCTTATTTGTAATTTGTACATTTGCATATTCATCTTGCATCCTTTAGGTTTTCCTTAGCTAGAGTGGGTTTTCCAATCCCTTGGGTACGATATCCTCTACTCATAATCCCTACACTATAACTTGACCCTTATACTTGAGGGTGACTATTTGTCTAACAAGATGTGGATATGAGACAGAGAAGTAACCCAAAACTCGAACTTCACACTTTAATTTCAATGCGGAGCTCCGCTCTAGATAGGATATGTGTGTGTATATATATATATATATATGTATATATATTATACTTGTGCCAATGACTTTGTAGTGGATTCTATAAATTAAGGCTAAGGGTTGAGTTCCTTCCAGAACATGGTAACCTGAAGTTTTAATATTTAAAGTTAAAGTTTTGAGTATGTGAGGATCATTAAGACTAACTATGAAATCTGGATAGCAATTGAAATGGATTGGATCGTTGAATAGACTTGACTCAATTATTCCTAGGGTACTATCATTAAAATCGGTAAATCTTGCATCTCTGAGGCATAGAAGGATAGATACATTAAGACCTTTTCGGGTTAGTGGTTTAACGCCTATTTGGACTAAACCGATATGTAGAAAATTATGAACATCTTTTTTGTGTTTTTTAATTGATTCATGACTAAATAATTGACATGTTTCATGTTGTTTACTAAGGGCATAAACTTGTTCTACTATTTTAATATGATGTTCACTTTTGAATGAAGAAATGAATCATATTTTCTTATAAATTTCGTTACTAGGAACTCTGGGAATATTCCAGGCGTTCATGTCTATATTATCATTTGACTGGTATTCAACTTGTTCTTCATTAACTATGTCAGAGATCCTATTGAGGGAAGATCTAGAAGAACTAGATGTAACTGAGTTGGATCTAAACAGTCTACTCATAATGGTAAGTGAATAACAAGGCTGGGTCAGAAAAATAAATTTGGAAGCTGTTTAAAAAACCTCAATTTTCTGCCTTAGGGGCTAGGATTCTCTCTTCTCCGCTCATGCCGCATCCGCTCATGCCTCACCCGGGACTGATTGTTTGGATCTGGACTTAATGTTTGGTTGGAGAAAATTTAGACAAAAGGTGGAAAAGAAGAGGTGAATAAAGTACTTACAAATTTAAGGAAGAGAACCAGACAGATAATCACTTAGCAAATAAGTAAAGAGAAGAGATCAACTCAAATACCTTACCTAGGCGGTAGTCCGCCACCTGGGGTTTGAGAAGTTTAAAAACAGATCGAGTCAGATACCTTACCTAGACGGTAGTCCGTCGTACACACACACACACACACACACACACACACACACACACACACACACACACACACACACACACATACATACATACATAGATCCTATCTAGAGCGAGGCCTCGCTTTGAAATTTCAGAGCAATGTTAGGGTTTAGGAGTCACTTTTCGGTCGCATATTCACATCTCGACCATTCAGTTTTTAGGTACTAGTGTATAGATCATCTCTATAAATTTTCAGCCAAATTGATGATCGTTAAGGTATCTAACTCACTTAAACCAATCGACAAACTGAATTTGTCAACCTGAACCGTACTAGCTTTAAAGCAGTTATCAATGCCTTAATGATAATCAATTTAACTGAAAATTTGCAGGGATAATCTATACACTAGTACCTAAAAATTGAATGGTCGAGATGTGGATATGAGACCGAAAACCGAAAAGTAACGAAAAACTCAAATTTGACACTTTAATTTCAAAGCGCAGATTCTCTCTCTCTCTCTCTCTCTCTCTCTCTCTCTCTCTCTATATATATATATATATATATATATATATATATATGCCAGATCTGAGGTGGACATCTACAGTCCTGCAAAAGTGCGGACGTCCATACTTTCTCAGCGGTCAGGTGCCAACAGCGGCTCCGCTCTTGCCAGACGGAGGCCATGAGCATCCTAGATGGCGTCACCATGAAGATGAAGGCCAGGGAGATCGAGGTCGAAGGTTTGGGCAGTGACCTCACCCGAAACTTCAAGCCCAATCAAGGTGGACTACAAACTGGTAGTTGGTGAGTCCACTGGCAAGAAGAAGCTGAAAATCGAGGCCTGGGCCGCTTTCGGTGCCTAATATTACTCCAGATGTCCGCACTTTTGCGGGACTACAGACGTTCGCTTCTGATCCTACATATATATATATATATATATATATTAATATTGCTGAATAACCACAGCTACCAGAATGGAACTTGTTCAAGCTATATGATCCCACAGCTACTTGAATGGAATTTGGACAAGCTACATGACTAAAACTGCAAAGAGACCGCTCAAAGACAAGACTGCAAAGAGACTCATTGTAACTCAGAGACGTACATCACCTTGACCTAAGTATACTTGCTAGTGAACTATTAAGTTGTTTGTAGTTCAGTAGCTTTAGGACGAAATACAAATTAGTGAATTTACCCCCAGATTATAAGGGCATTTTTATTTCATATGTACAAGTTTCAATTTTGTTGATTTAATACCTCAAGTTACCACTCTTAGATTTCATGCCGGTATGGCCGTATCATTAACATTGTAAGGACAAGAAAAGCCGTCATCTGCTTATGAGGTTGGTTTAACTACTGATGGGATTATTTTCTCATATTTAAAAAAAAAATTATTACGACACAAATCACAATTCTCAATTTCCCGCCCTTGATACGTGCGCACGCAAACACACAGACACATACACACAGACATATATATATACAGTCCTTCTTGGCTAAGGACCTCCTTAGTTTTTCTTAGGTACGGATTTCCGGTTTTAACCTACTTTCCGATCACATTTTCACATCTTAACCGTTCAGTTTTTAGGTTCTAATGTATAGATCACCTCTGAAAATTTTCAGCCAATTTGGTGATCGTTAAGGTATCCAAAACTGTAATTTACCATTATAAATACGAACGGTTCCGGTTCGACAGATTCGGTCCGTTCGTGTAAATTGCAGTTTTGGATGTCTTAACGATCACCAAATTGGCTGAAATTTTGCAGGGGGGATCTATACATTAGGCTCTAAAAACTGAACGGTTAAGATGTGAAAATATGATCGGAAAGTGGGTGAAAACACTAAATCCGCACCTAAGAAAAACTAAGGACATCCTTACCTGAGAAAAATCCTATATATATATATATATATATATATATAACGAAAAAGTGGATATATATGTGAACATTCCCATCTCAATATCAATGAAAGGAACTGATAATTCAGTTCAGTCAAAATTGACACAATGGTAACCTAGTTGCTTCACCCATTTTGTTATAGTCCAAGTTAACCTACCAATTCCGACTTGCACATAGGAAACTTAATTTGGATACTTAAGCATCGATCCGTTTAGTAAAGTCATTGGTAGCCTCTATGAAAGTCTTGGTCATGCTAAAGCTTGAGTATGAACGCAATTAGCAGTTAATTCACTTATTCATATAACGTGTGCAAGTCATATATTAATTCTTGATGGTTCCATATTAGCGCCAGGGCAGTCAACATACATAATTAATTAGATGTTCAAATGGCTATCGACCCTTCAACATATAAATTTGATGAGATATGCATGCAAGTGTAAACACACGGCCTTGATCATGTCAATCTCAAATTCTTAATTTAAAGATTAATTAAGCAAACAACCACTTAACTATTGATATATCATCCCATCATACATTTGATGATTCAAAAGTAAGCACCAATATATGCATGATGCTCGATTAGAGCAACTCCAACCATCAGTCGGAAGCCAAAATGACTCCCCCAATCAAAATCCACCATCTCCAACAATAACCAGGATAGAGTCATTTTGACTTTTGAGCCAAATGGGGAGTCAAAAACTCAAAATGACTACACATATTGAAGAATGGAAGCTATATTTGGTGAGACATGAATTAAGGTGGGCCCAAACAGCATGTGATGAATTTATGAAATGACTTTGGTTTTTGACTAAAGATGGTTGGAGATGTAAAATATGAATAAATAGAAATAACATCAGGAGAGCACAATTTTACAAATAACTTTGACTCCATTGTTAAAGATGCTCTTAGGAAATGACTTTAGTTTTTGACTAAAGATGGTTGGAGATGTAAAATATGAATAAATAGAAATAACATCAGGAGAGCACAATTTTACAAATAACTTTGACTCCATTGTTAAAGATGCTCTTAGGAAACCATCAGGTAATTCATTTAATTTAAACAAAAGAAGGCTCGGGCCTCGGGATTGTCATATTCTATTTCCATTGTCAGCACACCTTCCCCCCCCCCCCCACCCCTTTAGAATTTTGGTTGTGCCTTTGGCATCTTGATTAGCCGCTGCGCGCAGAAGTATAAGTTTCACGTCATTTTTTTTAAAGGGTTCTAGTTTTCAACATTGTGACCGATTTACCATAGTTATATATATATATATATATATATAAATATATAGATATCTTTGGGAAAGATTGATAAAAAAGAAATGCTAGTAAACTTTGATGCCAACCCCGTATAGAATAGCTTTCAAGTTTATTTTGATAGTAATTAACATGGAATTAATTTTGATTCCACTTGTGGTTAACCTCCTCCATAGATTTGAATCTATATCTCCTTCAAATCAGTGTGGTACGTGGTCTATTATCTATATATCATCTTCTTTGGCCTTAAGAGCTAACTAGTTGCTTGATCTTTATTGTTTTTTTTTCCTTGATTCAAGATCTTAATTGGTTGTCAACTGCTATATATTGTAGTTTAGTTCCTATGGGTTTAGCTTACTTATTCAGTAATCTGCAACAAAAAAGTTCCAGGTCAACTAGGTATGATTAGGACTAATTGCCCTAATAAGGAGCCGTGAACATAAATCAAACTAGTTCTCTACGGGGTTGATTTGGATAAGATCAAGTGTGTAAATGTGAGAACTTCATCATACAAATTAAAATTTTGGTCTATCTAGCTAGGATGTTACTTCAAAGAGGTATTTTAAAAACATACATCTACTTGATACATCACGATGACTAAACTTTGATTTTGTTAATTTTTTATAAAATAAAAATTTTAAAAATAACTCAAATCTAAAACTACACTATCAAATTTAAAATTTATTGCTTGCTAATATTCCTCATATAAACATACATTAACTTGGGCTAGGAAATTCCATAGACCATACTGTATATATTACTGAACTAGCTAGCTAGCTGGAATGTAATGAACTTGTTGCATGCCAATTAATATACATCGAACCATATAAGGTGAATCCAAATAAATTTTGTGATTATGTGATCAATGAGAATTTGTTTTCTGGTGGCTGAGTGTGTGGCGACTTTTCTCGATCAAACTCCTCTGCGCAGCTTAAGCTTGAATTGAATGGGACTACTCTGCGTAGACTTTGCAAAGCTTCCAAGTTGTGATCTCTATCTCTGTGCTTCAAGAATATAAATATATATCTATATAGATCGTACCCTTTGATGTGACCGAGCTGGTTTATATATATACAGAAAGCAATCTAATTGGGCAAATTATACTAATGCAACTTTGTTATTACCTTTTGAAAGTGGGCTTTAGTCGTCAGGGTTCTATTTCAACTTTGGTGACTACTGCAAAATAATCTTCTATCTAAAGCCAACTTCGATCTCGATATCTTGTTGCTCTCTCAGCATTCCAGCCATATAGATGTCGGGACGTTCATCATCATCGTCGTCTGTTCTGGTCTTTTACCGGTGTGCTGCTGCCATCTACTTCTTCATCTTTGGCCTTACTGGTGTAACAGAAGCTCAGGCTCCTTCTCAAGCTCCTTCCTCTCAACCTCAGGCCACCACTGATCCATCTGAAGGTTTCTAATTCTTTCTCCTCCATATATGCGTGCTTTTTCTTTTGCTTAGTTTCCAAATAACGAAGTAGTGCATGCAGAGGAACATGGATATTGTGCATATGGCTATGCATCGTTCTATATGATCCAAGTGCGATTCAGTAAGGATTAGTTGTTATGGAGAGCTCACATTGTCCCATGAATACGAAAATGCTTTAAAATTTCATTTCTAGATTTCTGACAGATTAATCCTGGCGATTTGTCCATGAAACTACTAGAATTACAAAGAGCAAAAAGAAAAATAACAATAACGCATTACCTAACATAGGTCCACAGTATCCAGGTACAGCCACCTGAATGACTTTTAGTAGGTTGTCATAAAAGAAAAATAACAATTTGGTGCCAATTGGCTTTTCACCAATTCACCTGTAGTTGACTAAAATTTTAATAGACAACATAAACGATAGAATAACACCCTGGAGTATTTTGAAGCTGCTTCAAGATATTGGAAAGCTATCCTCATAATTTGATCAACAGACTACATTTAAAAATATTTGGACAGAAGCAAACTTCCTACCTCATGCAATCACATAAGTTGGTCATTCTCAACAAGTTGCAAGCTAGAACAATTCTCTTCCTCTTTCAACTTCTAATTATGCTTTGTATCATGATCATTTATATTTTGGTTGTCTTAGAGGAGACTTTATTTAGCCTTTGTTGTTTTTCTTCATCAATTTTTTTTTTTGGTTACCTCTAGTTGCTGTCCGTAAGAAAGACATTAAAACTATGTCATGTTTCCAAAAAAAAAAAAAATATCATATACCAATAGCTAATATCGAGAAATCTAAAATTGTCCGATGGAAAAACTTTGATAGCCATCACCAGTGTGTGAAAGTTCTTCCGCCGAGGCCATTGGGAAAGTAACTGCCACACCCACAACAGAGTCAATGGCTGATGGGTTTCAACTTTTGAACCATTTTGGCAATGGGAGCAGAGGTCCTCATCAGCCCTTAACTCCTATTGAGGGTGTGGCTCTCTGGCACTTTGCAAATGGGTCATCTGCAAGGTTGAATTTTGACACTGTTAAACAAAGAAACTTAATTTCAGGTATTCAACCTATTCAATTACTGAATCATCATGTCAGTGATATATTCATTTCTTACAATTGATGGTGCAGTGAAAGCTTTGAATTCAATCTTTGGGCAATGGGGGATTGAGGCCAATGTGAAGCAGTGGAACACAACTGGAGACCCATGTAGTGGAGCTGCCATTGACTCCACCCCATTCGACGATGGCGATTACAACCCCTTCATCAAATGTGACTGTTCTGATAATGTCACTTGCCACATTACCCAACTGTAATTTAGTCTCCTACTGTCTTTTGTCTCTACTTCAGTGTGCCACTCTCAAGAACCAGACTTTACCTTTAAAATGACACCATGCAATGATGCTGATTTGCATTTGCAGGAAAGTTTATGCCTTGGATGTTGTTGATGTACTTCCAGATGAGCTATGGACATTGAGCTACCTATTCAACCTGTATGCTGTTCTACACTAATGTGCTTGAGTTGGCCTCACATTAGTTAGTTAAGTTTAGTACCTAATTTGTAATCTTTGTCCATCTTGTTTCAGTAATTTGGGTCAGAATTACTTGACAGGACCTCTCTCTGCTTCCATTGGAAATCTAACTAGCATGCAATACTTGTAAGCCCTTCTAAATTATTTGAAAGGCTTATTCCACACATATGGTGATACTTGTGGTGATATTGTTATTTTTCAGTCTGGTGTTCATGATCATTATTTTAATTACAATTGCTAGGAGCCTTGGCATTAATGCTTTATCGGGGGAGCTACCAAAGGAACTCGGAAATCTCACTGAATTGCTATCATTGTAAGTTTCCTTACATGGGAGCCTCGGACAACCTGACATCTTTGATGTCATGTTGTTTAATTGATTAGTTGGATTCTATATTTGGATGTGTGATTGTGTACAGGAGAAGAGTATCCTTATTTGAATATGTGATCAGGTGGATTCTTATTTGAAGCAAAAGCATGACGTTTTTGCTTCCTTTCTATGTGATAGCTTTCTGCATATCAATCTTTTATCCATATTAAAGGTCACTATAATATGGTACAACATGTCTTTCCAATATAATGCGAATTAAGGAATACCCCAATTCAAGCATGTGATTGTCGTCTTATACTTTCTGTACTTAACGTTGGTAATCTAAACCTCTAAGAAACATTTATGGTAAATTCTAACTGACTGTCAATTTTGTAGTGCTATTGGGACAAACAACTTTTCTGGTCCTCTGCCATCTGAACTAGGGAGTTTATCAAAATTACAACAACTGTAAGTTTGGTTTTCTTTTGATTTCCTTTTCATAGCTGATGTATGAGAGGCAGTCATCTGTATTTAAATGATTCTGCAAATGTAAAATGTGTAGGCAGAGTTGTTACCCTCATGCTATACATCGTGTACTTATTTGAAACCCTAGCACAAATCCTTAGTTAGTAACAATTTACCATGGATGAAGTCATGGATACAAACTTTGCAAATCGAAAAGCTGACAGAATTCTCAGTTACATTACATTTTATAACTGATTTGTTTGAACAACATACATCTGTTCTTTAACGACGGCTCAGCATCTATTAACTCAAGATTTATAAAATGATGGTAGTGATAAAGTTATAATAATCTGTTGCTGTCTACTTTGCAGTTACCTTGATAGTTCTGGAGTTAGCGGTGAGATTCCATCAACATTTGCTAATCTACAAAGCTTGCAGACACTGTGAGAAATTTATGAACATGTTTCTTTTCGCCAAATGAAAAAGCATTAAGATAGATGCACTAGATTTGTTATATGTAATATCTCTCAGATGATTACATTTGTTTGTTGCAGTTGGGCATCAGACGTTGAACTCTCTGGCCGTATACCTGACTTCATAGGAAATTGGTCAAAGCTTACTTCCTTGTAAGCTACTCTAAATAAATACTCGATATCTATATTTGTTCCAGTTCAGTTAAATGATAATAGGTTCATCTTATAGCTATGCTTTATAAGCTTAATGTTTATGGAGGAAAAATATATTTTCCACTAATAGTAAGCTAAATGTTTTGCTAGGAGGTTTCAAGGAAACTCCTTTGAAGGTCCTATACCATCTGCACTTTCCAATCTGACTTCTCTGACAGAGCTGTGAGTGTCTAGATCTACTTGTCATTTTATGTTTATTAAAGCATATCTTCAAAGCTATTATCTCCTGTGTGATGTGTTAATAGGTATATAACTGACATATCTACTACCAATGGGAGCTCTTCTCTTGGGTTTATTAAGGATATGAAGTCTCTATCTGTCTTGTAAGGAGAATCTTTCTTGCTCAAATTTGAGTACTCAACTTCTGGATCATACTTCTATGCTTTTGTTCTCCATCCGAAAAATATGACAAGTTGGTTTGACATCCTGCAGAGTGCTAAGAAATAACAACATTTCTGATTCAATTCCTTCCAACATTGGAGAATACCAAAGTTTATCTCAGCTGTAAGTTTTTCTCGGTGATTAAAGAGTAAACCCAAAGTGTCCAACTTGGAAAGGAGTGCATCATATCCTAAAGTCAATGCTATCCCCTTTTCTAAAATAACTTGCAATGTATTATATGGTTAACCAAAAATTGTATTGTTTATAATGAATTTCACTAGTACTGGATGCATTTATAAATGGTATTTTCTGTATCAGAATTTTTACCACTGACTGTGTTTGTCCTTCAGGCTTGTAACTCTATTATTATTTAATTACCAGGGACTTGAGCTTCAACAATCTAACTGGACAAATACCAGACTCGCTGTTTAATTTGAGTTCTCTTACCATCCTGTAATATCTCTAGCCCTCTTACTTGTTTTATATTCCTCCTAAACGTACTCTTCAAGTACTGATTGAGGCATGTATTTCTGTCTTCATGTTTAGGTTTCTTGGAAACAATAAGTTGAATGGCACTCTCCCTGAATCTAAAAGCTCATCTCTTCTCAATGTGTAAGTATTTCAGCATGTTTTCCTTAAACATAATCATAATTCATTACACTTGGAGTTTTCTGATAAATATGTTCTGTTTTTGATGAACTCATCTGAGTCATCTCTTTGTTGATATATATAATGTACTTACTTCGGCTCTATCTGAACTGCACAATATCAGCTTCTACATGAACTTGAAGGATTCTGAATGCCCCCACTTCTTTTTCTAATTAACTCGTAATCTTTTTGAGTGACGTCACTACTAGATGCTACTGTTCTTTAGTTGATAATTTGTACTAAATGCCTACAACTAAGCCATATTTCCATAAAAGTACAGATTTATATGCAGTAAGCTACAATAACTAGTGAACAGATGTTTCTCACCACTAGAATTTATCGTAACAGGACTATTTGACAACGGGTTATGAGAAAGAAAATAGTAAATAGCAGTGAGTTGCAGCTAATTGTCTAAAGTTCACCCACAAAGTGGCTACTTTTTCTATAGGAGGCTTGCGTTTATTTATTCAGTAATTTACTAATCTACCCTTCAAGTTGGTTAGGAGCCCATTCTTTGTCCTACAACTTGTTCTGTCAGTCAGTCAGTCAGTCAATTTTTTTCTCCAGATATGGATTCTCATTGCTGGAAATCCTGAACCATAATCTTGTGGGTTCATGGGAAAACATGGAGAAATAGGGGTTTTAGATTCAAATTAATATGATGCAAAGTCATATATCAGAGTATCGATAGGCTTGACTAATGCCTGAATTTTGATAATGGTCGTGGTATTATTATATTTAATTGTATGAAACTATGAACTATGTAATTGATGTATTTGTCATGACATGTATGCAGAGATTTATCATACAATAATCTAGTTGGGAGCGTTCCTTCTTGGGTCAACGGAACAAATTTACAGCTGTATGTCCTGATATTGCTGTACATATTTATTTTTCTGTTTGCAACATGATTCTTTTTTTTTTCCTAGTTTATTAGTGTCAGTTTTTCCAGCAATCATAACGATTTTGTTTTGGTAGGATGTCCTTGCATTTATATACTTTATACGATGACATTAACTTTGAGAATTTCTATGGGTCTATTTGCAGTAATTTAGTTGCCAACAACTTCACCCTTGACAGTTCAAGCAGCAGGTGATTCTTTGCATCTTAGCTCACTTTCTGTTCATTGAACATTTGATTATGCATATGAGTGACAAGTCATTATCACACATGCCTGTCATTGTTTTGTGCTTTTTTTTTCTCAATCGAGGCTGCATTCAAATCCACGTGGTACTGGCTTAGATCCTGAATCAAATCTCCCATTATTTCAGTTCTGACTCAGGCTCACACTGTCAATCCAATGATATATTGGCTGTATCATCATATGTTTCCCAAATATAACTTACATCAATATGAGAATATCAAATTTATCAATTTCTTAACCATCATTACGTACTTGAATATAATTTATAATAACAGAGATCACAAGACTGAACCGAGCAAGTAATTAGACCTTTTGTTGTCTACATTTGTCCTACTCCTTAGGAAATGAGGTCAATATCAACAACTTAACGCCTAGAAACATAATTGTGTTAGTCAAGCACATCTACTTACAAAGAATATTTCTTTGTTCTTTTGGACTCAAATAACAATCACATTTCCCATTTATGTGTTATTTTGTTGAAAAAATTGCGGCGGGCATGTTTAGATAAAAGTTTTTTATTAATTGTTATCCAACAAAGGGAATGAATATTCCTCAACGAAGTATTTTACTATTTAATTGTTGTACTTCAGTGCTCTTCCTTCAGGGTTGAATTGCCTTCAAAAAGACTTTCCTTGCAACAGCGGGTCTGGAATTTGTAAGTACAGTGGATACCTTATATGTTGTTAACATTGTAACTGAAATGCCTTTGTGACCGTTATGTGATCGGGGCGTCTTTCTTATCTTTATGCAGATTATAACTTTGGGATCAAATGTGGGGGTCCTCAGATTATGTCTTCTAATAACATTGTGTATCAGACGGAAAATGAGACCCTTGGTCCTGCTACATATTTTGTGAATGACGAAAGCAGATGGGGAGTTAGCAACGTTGGGTATTTCACTGGAAGCAATAATCCTCAGTACACAATTTTCTCCTCATCTCAATTCAAAAATACTCTAGATTCTGAGCTATTCCAGACTTCAAGGCTCTCTGCTTCATCGCTTAGATATTATGGCTTGGGGCTTGAGAATGGTAACTACACAGTGAACCTACAGTTTGCTGAACAAGCTATCCTAGATTCTACTACATGGAAAAGTCTTGGGAGACGCGTGTTTAATGTTTATATCCAGGTCTGCATCATCTTAAGGGATCTTTTTAATAATATGTTCTGAATTCCCATGACTAACATTTCTCTGTGAATGAGTAAGTTGATAATCTTTTGTTCCAACTTGCTATTGCCTTGATTTAAGAAGATGTTAAACTCTATAAATCATTTAACTGTGTTTTGAAATTCATCAATTGTATATATTGTTTAGGTCAAGAATCAAGATGCACTTTTAAACCTGATGGGGGTAATAGAAAAATTCCCGAATTTTTTTTAAAAAGGCATAGAATCACCACTCTAGCTCTTGATTCTGCTCCTCACTCCCCATCTGTTTCCTTTTACCATCACGTATCGTTTATTTAAACCCAAGAGTTTAGTCCAATGTAATCACTTTTCAAAACCCAGTTCCTAGATTAAGTGATTTTATATCTCAAATTTTCAAATCTTAGGATAGTTCATTATTTTTTATAAACAAAATTTAGTGTAATCTCTCAAAATTTAGTGAAATTAATCCCGCCCTATTTGCTTCATCATCTCTCTGTTTTCAGGGAAATCTGGTTCTAAAGGATTTTGACATACGAAAGGAGGCAGGGGGATCTTTCCTAGCTGTTCAGAAGGAATACACGGCTCTGGTTTCAGAGAACTACCTTGAAATCCATCTCTTTTGGGCCGGAAAGGGGACTTGTTGTGTACCTGCGCAGGGTACTTATGGACCTATTATTTCAGCCATTAGTGCTACACCAGGTAATATACTATGGAAATTTAAGATTCAATTTAGTATGTTTAGACTTGCGTTCTCCCAAAGTGGTTCCATGCTGTTGACTCTAAAGTTTTTCTACAGATTTCGAACCTACTGTCAGTAATAACACTCCAACTAGTAAGAAGAATAGGACTGGGATGATTGTGGGGATTGTTCTTGGTGGTGGAGTTTTAATTCTGGTGATGGTAGTTTTGTTCATTGTTCGAAGAAGAAAAAGGAACGACTTCAATGATGTCGAAGGTAAACTGTTGCTCCTAAATTCTTTGTTTATACTTGCTTTGTATGTAAATGAGTACTTTTCCATCTAACTTACAAGAAAGCTGAAAGCCTACCAGCTATTTGAGTAAGTTTTTAAGCAGGTGCTGGATGCCTTATTAAACAAATATTAAAAAGATCAAAACAGTCTCAGAGACATAAAATTGTGTTCTGTTGAATCTGCAGAGCTGTTAGGGATTGATATTGGACCACTTACTTTCAGTTATTCCGCACTAAAGTCGGCTACGAATGACTTTAGTCCAGAAAACAAGCTTGGAGAGGGAGGATTTGGACCTGTCTACAAAGTAAGTTGCTACTTTAATCAACGACATGGTGTGGCTGCAACCATGTCAGTCCCCTTAATGTTTACTGGTTGATTGAGTCCCAACTGCTATATATCTATTGCATCTTCCTAAATGCTAATCATGACATCATAAAACACCACACCTAGTCTTTCTTTTTCTCTGATTTCCTTTATGTAATTATCTTATGTTCCTAACCTCCTATGAAGGATGATCTCCCAAAGCTGTCCACCTTACCCTGAGATTATGTTTTGAGTTATAAGATTGTTGAAGTGAAATTCTGGTAAAAGTAGTAATGTTATAGTGAGATGAGGAAGAAGCATTACTGTAAAAAAGGTTGAAGGCATAAGTACATGCATCTTTGTGATTGCCATGTAAAAACTGAATTGAAGTCTGTCCAAGCTATAAAGACATCAGTTACTCTAGTCTAAATGGACTTAAGGATATTGGGAACAAGTTTTAATTAGTTTTTCTAAACACTTGGAATTTTGTTATTGATAGGGTACCCTTAACGATGGAAGAGTAATTGCTGTGAAGCAATTGTCTGCAGCATCCCACCAAGGAAAGAGCCAGTTTGTAACTGAGATTGCCACTATATCTGCCGTGCAACACAATAACCTAGTGACTTTGTATGGGTTCTGCACTGAGGGAGTTAAAAGGCTCCTTGTGTATGAGTATCTGGAAAACAAGAGTCTTGATCAAGCATTATTTGGTATGAGAATAACATTATTGATTTATTACTCTTTAATGTATAGTTTACGAAACGTTATAAAGATTTATTGTTACGACTTGTATGTAACAGGAAAGAAAAGTTTGAATCTTGATTGGTCAACAC
Organism: Rosa persica; assembly: GCA_025331145.1. Lineage (NCBI taxonomy): Eukaryota > Viridiplantae > Streptophyta > Magnoliopsida > Rosales > Rosaceae > Rosa > Rosa persica. The sequence continues at coordinate 14,553,265 of WFKR01000005.1, forward strand.
GATTTGACATATGCTTGGGAGTAGCTAGAGGTTTAACTTATCTTCATGAGGAATCAAGGCTTCGAATTGTACATAGAGATGTGAAGGCTAGTAATATTCTGCTCGACTCTGATCTCATCCCCAAGATATCAGATTTTGGTTTGGCCAAGCTTTATGACAATAAAATGACCCACATAAGTACCGGGGTTGCAGGAACAATGTAAGATTTATGAGATTTAGTCGACTACATATCGTTTCATATTACTAAAGTTTTTCTTTTCCTTTCGTCTTACAATAAAGTTCGTTTAGTTTGTTAGTGACAAGTAGTACACATAATTGTCAATGATGCAGAGGGTATCTTGCACCGGAATATGCCATGCGTGGACACCTTACAGAAAAGACCGATGTGTTTGCATTTGGTGTTGTAGCTCTAGAAATTGTCAGTGGTAGGCCAAATTCTGACCCGAGTTTGGAAGAAGATAAGATGTATCTCCTGGAATGGGTAAGGACTTTTATCTTATCCCCATGTCGATCATTGCCCCTCCTAATTTTATGAAGGCTTTTCAGTTTTTAATCCTTGCCATGTTCATTGCGTGTGCTTCCACCACACTTACTGCCTCTTAAAACTTGGTGTTCATCAAAACATTCATTTTCGTTATCTTCTGCACTGTTTCATATTTCGTGATTGTCTTTCTGCTTCTCAGGCTTGGAACTTGCATGAGAACAACCGTGAAGTCGAACTAGTGGACTACAGATTATCCGAATTCAATGAGGAAGAAGCAAAAAGAGTAATGAAGATAGGACTACTGTGCACTCAAACATCACCAATGCTGCGACCGACAATGTCTGGTGTTGTGGGAATGCTTACAGGAGCTACTGAAGTGACAGCAGTAACTTCAAAGCCCGGTTACTTGACCGACTGGAAATTCAATGATGCAAGTAGTGCCAGCAACATAACACTTGGTAAGTCGACTCAAGGAACTAATTCTAGCTTTTACAACTCATCGGCTGGTACAAGCATAGTAGGGGATGCAAGGCAAACACCTACAAATGGCACTCATGCCATTCTTCACAATACTGTTAATGATGGTCGGTGAGAAGTTTGAAGGAATTTAATTAAAAGGCACACAGCACGATTGATTTTTATGTTCTATATAGGTAGGTAGCAGTGAATATGCACATAATTAATTTGAAATTCTTGATTGCGTATGTAAATTAGATGTAGACGAAATTCTCATAGATTGGTTTATTATCTTGTTTTTTTTTCTTTTAATTTGGTTGGACTTTTTTACACGGGAGTGAATTCTTATTTGTAATTCAGACAGATTCCTTTTCAGTGGAAGTACCAAACTCATTGAACTAATGAACGTGATTCATGATCACTTTGTTATTCACAAAAAGCACACGTCTGCAAAATCTAAATTCATAAAGCGTAGTTGGATTCGAATCTCTTAAATTGGTAATAACTTTTGGCCAATTTCTAAATTGGTATTTAGAATCATTGATTATCCTACCTCTTGCCATCATCTCAAGTTTAGGGTTACATTCGATTCCATTTGTCAAGTTTGGAGACCGAAATCAAACTAGATTGTCGATCGGTTCAGTTTTGGTTCCTGTGATTCAAGTATCAAAACCGAACAGAATCGTTTATGCTGTGATTCGGTTCCACCATAATTTTTTTTTTTTCCCCACCAAGTTCACGCATCTAGAGACCAGAGGCACATGTATTGATATATTATTTCCTTCATAAAACTCTTTGTTTAGGAACCCTATAACATATATATATATATATATATATTTTTTTTTTTTTTTTATTCGGAACCTATGACATGTTGTCTTTGATTGCATCGAACTGAACCGCATTCCAACACTAGTCAAACTAATTCCACTTGGTCACTAGTTATTTCTAGAGGGAAATTCTGCTATCCACCTGGGGTGGATCTCCACATGGGCATCTTCACCGTTGATTTCTGGCTGAGTGGGTCCGGAGCAACCATGGCCTTCCATTTTCCGTTATTGTGAGCTGGTCGTTAACGTTAGTGTGAGTTTGTGAAACAAGAAGTGGGACCCAGGTTGAGAGGTAGAAACAGATGGAGGGGTAACTATCCATCACTGGCAAACTCATCTCCTCCTTGATCAGAGTTTAGCTCTTCCATGGACCATGGTAAATCGAGTTCAAAGTCTTCATCTGTTCATCAACACTTTCGCAATTAGCACAAATCAAATCTCCCATCTCCTCCTCTCCTCCGCCCAAACCATCACCGGCCCGGCCGAGATTCTATCCGATCCCGGCAACAAATCTGTACCCCTCCCAGACGCTCTCTCTTTCTCTCCCCCTCTCCCTCCCTCCCTCCCATCAGCACCGTCGTCGAGGCCCAATCTGAGGTCACCGAAATCGCGCCGTCGTCGACACTCAAATCGGTCCGGCATCGAGGCTCTCAATCCGTCGTCGTGCAGCACGGTTTCGACTCAGACAGAGACGCCAGCGCAGTCGTCGAGGCACAAATCGGTCCGGCATCGAAGCCCAGACGAAGAATCTGTACCCCAATTTGTCGGCGTCGCCGCACAGGTTCAACACTTGCTCGGTTAAGCCGGAGCGTAAAACAATGCCGGATTGATGTAGAGCGAGCTCTAGTTTGGGGACACAGGAGTGGAATTTCCGTAACATTCTGTATATCTTCTCCACGTCGGCGGCGAACTCGCAGTGGGTCGGGTTGTCTGGGGTCGGTTCCGGGTCAGTTTCGAGGCGTCGAGAACTGATCTTCGTTCGCTGAATACATGGTTGGTTTGTTTGGTCGCTGATTACTTAATTAACAATGACTAGTAGTGACCTGCAAGCACTGATTGAAGTTTCTATGAAGGTCTCAGGACAGTTGGCACTCTTAGCGCAGAAAATATGTTTTCATACCCTGTGAAGCAAAAGAAGTTTTTTTGGTGTATATTTTGTCAAAAATGAAAGATATGGGTATTCGTTCAGCCATCGTGTTTGTCTCTACCCTATGGTATTCTTGCTTTTAAATAGTTTCAGTGCTGTTTCATTTTTTTTTTTTTTTTGGATAACTTGATTATTTGTTGGATGCCTTGATGTTTGGATAATTAAGTTACCATCAATATATGGATTTCGTTAAGTGTGTGCAGGAATCTTATTGAATAAGATTATTGGGAAACCGTAATATGTTTATTGCGGGTAATAATAAGATTATTAGATGACAATAATATGATTATTGAAGGGTAATAATATGATTATTGAAGGGTAATAATATGCATATAAATTGATCATTAATATAGTTATTGAGTATTATTAGGAGACAATAATATGACTGAATAATAAGATACATTGAAACTTTGAACCTCAGTAATCTACATTAGCTACTCAAGGTGTCTTCAAACAATAGATTCATGGATCGATAGTCTTGCATTCCAAAAATTCGACGTATATCGAGGGAGTGTGATAAGCTAGCTCATAAATTGTATTATACCAATATCAAAGTCTCATGATACCAATCTCCCCCTTTGTTTTTATGAATAAAATAGGTCTTGACCATCTTCTGGTTGGTCAAGGAATAAACTAGATCTTAGCCATTTATTTTTTCATTGATAATACGAGGGTAGTTTTGTTTTTGTTTTTCAATAGAGAAAAATAGAAAAACAAACAGAAAAGTTACAACCGGAAATCCCTAGAACAACTACTGTTCTGTTGATCAAGATAAATGAGATTGACAGCTGAAGGAGGCAGAGAGTTCTCCCATGCGAGGGAGGGCTCAGTTACAAACTTACGAAAAATTCTTACCTACGGCAGCCGCACCACCTGGCCGTGCGACTGCCCAATCAGAACTCATAAAATTTTTACTTCATTCCGAAAATGTCCCTGATTTTTAAAGGTGAAATATCTAAAATACCCCCCTGTTAAGGGTCTGATTGATCAGCCCGTACCACGTGTACTTTGCGTCTGCCGTACGCAACACTTTCTCCAAACTTACAAACTTGACTGGTTCCAACCCTCGAGTTTAGAAAAGAAAAAGAAAAGAAAAGAGGGAGGGCATTTTTCCAACAACAATAGGTCGACGATTTCAGGGGTAATAGTGTCACTTCAAAGTCCTTCCTCCTTCCAGTTCAAACACTAGACATGGGTTTGTGATCGACTGATCGTCTGATCAAACAAGAAACACTTGACATGGGTGATGCGAAAATTGAAAGGATTATGAGACCAAAAGGAGATGAGGAGGACCTGTTGGGGGAGGAAACTAGTTTTCAGCAGAAAGTTATCAAAGATTGGCTTCTTGTTTTATATGGATTTAGAGAAGAATGGGTTCTGAAAAGACAATCTTTGCTTCAGCACAATTCTTCTCTAGATCAAAAACAATGAGCCATTCTTTGATATTTTCTAATTTTTAATCTGTTTCTGCTAGACCATATTAACTCCATTCTTTGAAATTGCTGTTGCAGTGAGAGCTCTGAATTCAGTCTTTCAGAAATGGAAAATTGCACCAAAACAGAGGCAATGGAACATAAGCGGAGAACCATGTAGTGGAGCAGCCATATACCCCTTCATCTTTGCCAGTAATGACTCCTACAACCCCTTAATCAAATGTGTCTGTTCCAACTTCACTTGCCACATTACTGAACTGTATGTAGTTCTGTCTCTGACTCTTGTTTTAACTTCAATGCCACTCTGAGGAGCTTCAAATTTATCATCAAGATCACGCCTTTTGCAGGAAAATTTATGGCTTGGACGTTATTGGTGAACTTCCAGAAGAGCTTTGGAGTTTGACTTCCCTCACCAGCCTGTATGGATTGTTTTACTAATGTTACTTGGTTTGGATTTGCATTAGTGAGGCCAAGTAAAAGTGCCCAAGTTGTAAACTTGCTCAATTTTTTTATTTTTTATTTTTTATCTTTACAGGAATTTGGGCCAGAATTACTTGACAGGACCCCTCTCTCCATCAATTGGAAATCTTACTAACATGCAATACTTGTAAGCAATCTAACTCATTTGGAAAGTTTATCCTCTGACCACTAACCATTATGATATTTTTCTTCTTTGGTGTTCATGATAAAAATCATTCTTTTAATTTCCAGGAGCCTTGGCATTAATTCATTATCAGGCGAGATACCGAAGGAACTCGGGAAGCTCACTGATTTAATATCATTGTAAGTTCTCGTATTTTGGAGCCTCAGAAATATCTGACAATTTTTCCATCTTATGTTGTTCTAAATCACTGAATATTGGCGGTTATTTGAATCTGTAGACCAAGAGAACATTCCCCTATGATGCTTTTGCCTCCTTTTTAAATTATGACAGCTTCTTCATATGCATCTTTTTTTCTATTTTGAATCTAAGTTGGGACTTATCTTTGGAATATATTGCCGATTTAGTAATCTGCCAATTCAAATTAATAGTGTTACTTGGTTTTAAGAATGGCACTATTCTCTGGCGGCTTATACCTTCATCTACTTAATCTTGCTTATCTGAATCTGTACACAACAAGATCTAGGGGAAGCTTTAACTCATTACTTGTCAATAATGCAGGGCTTTTGGGACAAACAACTTTTCTGGTCCCCTGCCATCTGAGCTAGGGAATTTGACAAAACTATAACAGATGTAAGTTCGGTATTTATTGATTTGCTTTTCATAGGTGAAGTGGGATAGGCTAAGGCTTCTATCTGTGAATTTTTTTGAAAGCATCTACTATGACAATGCGCTTCTTTGGGAAACTTGTTGTCACCTTTCTGATTGACTTTGGTTGCTAGGGAGGTGAAATTGGGCTGCCTTTAGGAGGTAGCTCTAGGGTAGTGAGTAGCTACAAAATTACTCTAGGGTAGTGAGTAGCTACAAAATTACTAACTTGTTATTTTCGCATTCCTTTTGGTGTGGCCAAGAAATTAAGATGTCGATGAGAATATTTTCATGGGAAGGGATGGAGGAATGAAAGAAAGGCTGTTTAATCAACTGAGAACTGGTGTTGCACATAAGGAGAAAGGTGGGGAACTTGGTGAATGAAAATGTGGCCTTTCTTGGGAAATGGTTATGGGGATTCAAGGAGGAAAGTGGAGTCATTAGTTTATGCTCTCATTAAAGAAAAAGTTTCTGCCTGCTAATGGCTGTGATTTCGGTATTGTTTCAACAAGGTTCAAGCCCAAGTTCTGGAAACATACTTAGCAGGGCATCAACTGTTTTTCTACTTGCTGCATATTTGTAATGGGAAATTGGGAAAACTGAGGTTTTTAGATAATATATGGGTTGGGGAAACTGCCTTTTGCCAATCTTTTCCTCATTTCATATAGATTAACCCAACATCATAGTTTTCATTTGCTAGCGTGTTTGTATGTATCAATTCATCTATCCTTCCTTTCTGGGGCTATGGGTTTCGAAGGAATTTGAATGATTGGGAAGTCACAGAACTCGTCTTTATTAAATCCATTAGAGAGTGTTGTGTTGGTTTCATCTATACCAGATGGAAGGAAGTGGTTGCTGCAGTCTTCAGAGATTGGGTTTTTCTTGTAAATTTTGTTCTAGACATTTGATGGAGAACGCTTGTGTTATTTGAGTTATCCCCTTTCTTGGGTATGAGTTATTGCTCATGGGAAGACTGATCTGTGATATACTTCAGAAGAGAAGAACTTTTTGTCTTTTGTCTCATTGGTTTGTGATGTACAAAGCTGGCGCTCAGGGTGGGAATTACCTGTTCTTATAATTCCATTAGCTGTTTCTTGTTGAAAGATTGTTTTGGGGAGGCTGGACGCTCAGCTACTTTTTAGGCTATTTTTAGTAAAAGGCACAATTTTTCAGTGGGTCTTAGAAAGGAATGTGCTTGGAAGATGTGCTTGGAAGATGTGCTATGATGGCTATCTTCTGCTTTATTTCAATGGAAAGAATTCTTGAGGATATGAAGGGGCAAGGGAGCTAGATAATCTGTGGAGATGGTTTGATTCTGCACTTCTTTATGGGCTTCTGTTTCTAGAAAAACTCAGGGAATTGTTCAAATTGGAGTTTAGCTGTTGTTTAGTTCATTAGAATTTGGTTTTGTTGTTGGTACTGTCCTTTTCTTTTGCTTGCTTCTTCAGTTGTAGGTCTGTAAGTTTAATAAATTTCTTATCCATTAATCTGTTCTCCTTATTAATTAGTTTAACATCCAGCTGTTATTTAGTGAGAATTGGCAACTATTAACTCATGATTTGTAAAACATTTTCAGATTGCAATAACTGTTTGATAATTTATTATTGTCATCTTGGCAGTTACATTGATAGTTCTGGAGTTGGTGGCGCAATTCCATCAACATTTGCTAATCTACAAAGCTTGAAGACAGTGTGAGAACTTCAGGAATCAGTTTATTTTCCACGAACTAAAAAATCCATTAAATAATAATTTCAAAAAGAATTATTATTTGAATATCTTATTAGATTATTACTTTTGTTTGTTACTTGTAAGATGCTCTAATTATATGCTTTTTGTTATTTTTATTACCATTCAGTTGCAGGTAAATGACACCAGCTTTATCCTTTAGTTAGATTCTACGCATTCAGCGTTGTTGAGAAAATTTAATTGCATAAATAATCCATTAACACTTGGTTATTTGCTTTGTTAGGTTGTTTCATGGTAATTCTTTTGAAGGTCCTATTCCATTGACACTTTCCAATCTGTAATCTCTGACAGAGCTGTGAGTATGTGTCTATGCATGTATCTGTTATTTGTGACCTTTTGTTTGTCTATGCATTTCTGTAGAGCTAACCATCTCATGGATGATATATATAGGCGTATCAGTGATGTATCTAATGGTAATAGGAGCTCTTCTCTTGGATTTATAAAGAATATGAAGTCTCTGAATATCTTGTAAGGCAATCTTTCTCTTTAACATTTGAATGTGTCACAACATCCGGATCATATTTCTATTTTCTTGTCTATTTTCCTTCTCGAATTTTATATGACGTTATGGTTTGACATCGTACAGAGTGCTGAGGAATAACCATATTTCTGACGTAATTCCTTCCTACATTGGAGATTACCAACGTTTGTCTCAGCCGTAAGCTTTTGTCTTTAAACAAATCCAAAGAACTCAACCTGGTTTTTTGATGGTACCATATCCTAAAGGCAACACTATGGTCCTCTTCCCTCGAATAATCTAATAGTGTATAAAAAGTTAACTGCTAAAAGTTTGTGGGGGGTGATTTTGACACTCCACTTTTCTCCATTTCCACTTCACCCTCCTTTTTCTTTGTATTGTTTTTGTATGTTTCTGAATATCTGTGTTTGCATTTTCTTATTCCCTCTTGCATTCTAAGCACAAAAGTGAAAGGTAAAGTTTGGAAATTTTAACACTATAAATATTAAACAACAATTAAAAAAGAGAGTAGTGCAAGTGAAGAGTAGGGGAGTGTGAAAAGCCTAAATTCTTTTATAATGAGAGTTTACCAGTTTAGTTGTCTCACTTTGTTGTTGTTGTTGTTGTTGTTATTACTAAGAACTTTTACTACTAGCTGTTGGTGCTTATGCAAGTTTCTTTTTATTACTCTTCCCCCCAGGGATTTGAGCTTCAACGATATAAGTGGATGAATACCGGACTCGCTGTTTAATTTGAGTTTGCTCAGTATCCCATAATATATCATGCTCTTCTAATTGTTTTATCTTCCTCCCAGATGTACTCTTCAAGTATTGAGGCATGTATTTCTGTCTTCAAAATTAGGTTTCTTGGAAACAACAAGTTGAATGGTACCCTTCCTGAATCTAAAAAATCGTCTCTTCACACTGTGTAACCAATTCACCATATTTTCTTTTAGCATCATCGTATTGCTCTAAAGCTTCAACTTTCTGATAAATATTTTTCCATTTGATAAATTCATCTCTATGCTCAAGAACAGGATTTATTTATTTTAGGTGCATCTGAATTGTCCAGTATCACTACATCGTAAGATTGGAGAATTCTGAATCCACTTCCCTTTATATAACTACTTTTGATTTTTTGGAGAGACCTACTAGACACTAAAGATAGGTTTTCAGTTGATAACCTTCCAGCAGTATCTGAAATATAAAGATGTGGGTTCACGGGAAAAATTGATAAACTGAGGTTTTAGATTCAAGTTAATGTAATCATACATCACTGTAAAAATACCTCTGTATTTGATGTTTTTTTCCTTCATATTTTGTGCAGAGACTTGTCTTACAATAATCTAGTCGGGAGATTTCCTTCTTGGGTGAATGAAGATTATTTACAGCTGTAAGTCTTGATATTTCAGTATATAGTTAGCTTTTTTTTTGGTTTTTGTTTTTGTTTCCCTATATTTTTGTTTGTCTTTCTGTTTGCTATATATGCATATGTAAGATCGAGTTGAAAGTTTTCTAGTTTAGTACTCTGTTTACTTTAATTGTATTACTATTATTAGTTCATTAGTGATATATCTCCTACAATCACCAGAATTTTTTTTTTTTTTTTTTTTTTAGGATGGCTCACACTATATTTTAGAAGATGAAATTTACATGGAGAGTTTTCTGGGTGTATTTGCAGTAACTTAGTTGCCAACAACTTTAGCATCGAAACTTCAAACAGCAGGTGAGTCCTTGCCTCTAAGCCCAGTTTTAGTGTTTTAAAATCGTTAACGCATGTGAGAATTGAATGTTAATTACAGTATACATCTGTCATTTTTGTTATGTTTTGTATTTTTTTTTGTTTTGGTTAATAAGGTAGTGGGGATTTGAGACTATTATTGTAACAGTCCTGTCTCGGGCTGCACTACTACTTGTTAAACAAATGACTAGCACATTCCTCTTCAAGTGTTTTAATATTCTCTTACTTTTTATTTCAGTGTTCTGCCTTCAGGATTGAGTTGCCTTCAAAAAACTTTCCCTGCAATCGCAGCCCTGGAATCAGTAAGTACGGTCAAAGCCTTGTTTGATTTAAACAGTGCAAGTTAAACTGCCTCTCGGAAAATTTCAAACATGAAACAAAAAAAAAACAAAAAAACAAAAAAGTCTCTGTGACCATTGTGTGATATGTACCTCTTCTGAATCTCTGTGCAGATTATAATTTTGGGATCAAATGTGGTGGTCCTCAGGTTAGATCTTCCAATGGAATTGTGTATGAGAAGGAAAATGAGACCCTTGGTCCAGCTACATATATTGTCAATGACGAGAACAGATGGGGAGTTAGCAACACTGGAATTTTCACTCGGAGCAATAACAATCAGTATACAGTTAACTCCTCCCTTCAATTCACAAGTACTTTAGATTCTGTGCTATTCCAAACTGCAAGACTCTCTGCTTCGTCACTAAGATATCATGGCTTGGGGCTTCAGAATGGTAATTACACCGTGAACCTCTAATTTGCAGAACAAGTTATCCTAGATTCTACTTCTTGGACAAGTCTTGGGAGACGTGTGTTTGATATTTATATTCAGGTCAGTATCATTGCAAGGGATTTTTTTTCTTCCTATTATTAATATATTCTGAATTCCTGTGATTCACTTTGCTTCTTTTGAGTTAGTGAAGTGGCTCATGAGTTTGGATTCCCTTGGTTTTAGAAATGTTGAATTGCATCAAGTATTTCAATGTTGTTGTAGTATAAATGTATAATACTATGTATGTCTATATCATGTAACAAATACTTAAAATGTATAGATAAGTACTTGAGTGTATAAACATAGGTACTTGAGTGTATGAAGACTTATGTAAACATGCTTTACTAAGGGGCAACAAGCATGACAGATTTTATCATCAAGAGCTTTCACACTACAAATGTATTCCTATAAATACCACATTGTATGAGATGAATAAACACACTTGAAATTTCCATTCTCTTTGAAATATTACTCTCTATTTCTGTGTGTCAATTTCGCTTGTTCTTAAACACGTTATCAGCACGAGCTCCTAGCCCTTGCTAGCCATACCGTGCGCTGCCCCTACGCTTGTTCCTGTGCAGATCAGCCTGCTTGCACGTCCCGAAACATCTTGTTCAGGACCTCTGATCAAAATACTTTCTTCATCAAAGTTGTTCATCTATGTCTCCTCTATCTGACCTCCAAATTTTAGCCCTAACAGAATCTTTTTGAGACCTGTACACCATTTGAAGTGAGATCTGTTCAGAAGTGAATTTACTCCGAATTTCAACAAGTTTTAAATACTAAAAGTTCCCGTTTTTGAGTTTTTATTCATTTTCTCTCATTTTTCATTTTTCTCGGGAACTTACAATCAAAAGCGGAATTATAGAAATTCACGCCAAACGAACTAAGAGCGTTCGTAATCAATGAACTAAGTTCACAATGATTCTTGGAAATTGATTTCTTGGTAGCATAGCTCGGAAATCTTATTATTTTTCGTGGAAGTTTAAATTCCGAAACTAATATTTTCTTCTTATTTTCAAGGATGTCGAATGAACCTAGACTCGATTTTCAAATCCTTGACTCAACAGGTTCGGATTACCATAGCTGGAAAACCGACGTTGAGAACCATCTCACATCGAAAGGGATATTGCCAATCATCCATGCACCAGACCCGGGCCCTTGCGTTCCCTCGAACACCCAAAAAACATGCACAAACAATCATCTTGATGCGACGTCATATGGACAAAACACTCAGATTAGAGTACATGTCCATCAAAGATGCAAAGGATTTATGGGAGGCGCTACAAGAGCGCTTTTCCAATATCCAAGATTCCCTCCTCCCTGACTTGAAGGTTCAGTGGAACGATTTACGCTTCTCTGACTTCAAGTCTATTGCTGAGTACAATTCAGAAGCTCTTCGTCTCAAATCCATGTTGAGGTTCTGTCAAAAACCCCTCACAGAAGAAGAGCTAATTGAGAAAACTCTCTCCACATTCCTCGTTGCAGCAATCTTGCTATCAAAGTAGTATCGCACTGAAGTAAATGCTGGACGAATTACGAGGTTCAATGAGCTCATTAATGTTTTGTCGGTAGCCGAAAAGCACGACAATATTCTCGTAAAGAATTATAATTCAAGACTTACTGGAACCAAGAGCGTTCGTGAGGCAAATTATAATGCACCCAAGAGAGGGCACAATGAGCGGTACCCTAGCAATAAGGGACATGTGTACTATAATAATAGGGGACATAAAGGACGAACATGTCCATATAACCGCCCCAATAAAGAAGGAAACTGCAACTTTAGAGCGGGCACACTTGATGGCAACTCCACACGTGGAAGAGGGAGATATGGCAACACTGGCCTTGGAAATAGCACCATGAGCCGTGGAGGTCGCACCATGCGCCGTGGTAGTAGCAGCAACCCTCCTAGAGAATATCCACAACGTGCACAACCTGTACAACTTGCACCTCAAATGAAGGGAGGGAACCACAATGACATGTGTCATCGATGTGGATCGAGCATTGGTTTAAACAATGTCATGCGAGTACTCAATTAGCTGCACGCTACAAGGAGTACAGGGAAGCAAGAGAGCAAGAAGCCAACCTTTCCGAAGATGAAAATAGTGAAGATGTCAATCTCACCGTTGAGGACTTCAAAGCTGTAAATGAAGAGCACGAGGATGCCACAGACTTTAATTAAAATAATCCTCTTTCTATTTTCCAAGAATGGCAATGTGCCTTAGTCAATAAATAACAATTGTATTAAACTCATTCTTATGTGGCATACCCAATGAAGTATGATGTCTAGGAAAGCAATTGAAATTGGGGTATTTAAGCGAGCCTCTCTCCACCAACATCTCTCTACTTTCCTAGTCATATTTTATTGGAATTACCAAACGGATTGAGTGATAACAATTTGTCTAAAGTTTGATATTTGGAATAGACTTATGAGTAACTTTGAAGTAATCATTGACTATTTTCCCTATTAATAAAGTATCGCATTCAATGTCATGGACATGTGTTAATATTCTGAACTTTATTCATTTTCAGTATGTTTTCCGGAGAATTGGAATGCCTTCTTGATAGTGGCACCGCACATACTATATTGCGACATAAACAATTATTTTTATGGATGACACCTAGTCGATCCTCAGTAACTACAATGGCAGGACCATCACAATTGATTCATGGTCGAGGACCAGCTCAATTTTTGTTACCAAATGGCACAAATGTTAATGTCGCCGAAGCTCTATATGCTCCAAGGGTTGGAATGACCCTATTAAGCTTTAAAGACATAATAGCCAATGATTTTCATGTGGAAACACATTGTGAGAATGGACAAGAGTTCCTTTGCATCACCTCTAAAAACTACGGAAATACACGAGTATTAGAGAAACTTTTGTGTCGCTCTAGTAGATTGTATGCAACTACTGTTAGAGTAATTGAATCCAACCATGTCATGAATGACAATTTATGGGATCTTGACATATACAAGCTTTGGCACGACCGTTTGGGACATCCAGGTCGTGATATGATGCTCCGTATATTAAGAACTTCACACGGACATCCATTCTTCAAAACAAAAAGAAGTACGAACCAAACATTGGTCCAAAGAGTTACTTCTAAAGTATATCATTCGTTTTGCAAAGCTTGCTCTTTAGCAAAGGTAGGATCAAGACCATCCTATGCAAAGGACACTAAAGAAAATATACAATTCTTACAAAGAATACAAGGTGATATTTGTGGACCTATCCAACCAACTTGCGGACCATTTAGGTATTTTATGGTATTGGTTGATGCATCGACACGCTGGTCACATGTCATGCACTTATTCACAAGAAATGCTGCATTTGCTAAACTCCTAGCACAAATCATTAAGTTAAGGGCTCACCACCCTGATCATCCTATTAAGTCAATTCGTCTTGACAATGCTGGAGAGTTTACATCAAGAACCTTTGATGATTATTGCATGTCCATTGGGATTGAGGTCGAACACCTTGTCCCTCATGTACACACCCAAAATGGACTCGCAGAAGCTGCCATTAAAAGACTTCAAATGGTTGCCAGGACATTGGTTATGCGCACCAATCTCTCTATTTCTGCTTGGGGCTATGCAATATTACATGCAGATGTGCTTATTCGTCTGAGATCCACTGCCACCCAACCCTTTTCTGCGTCCCAGTTGGTGACTGGGTATGAGCCTGATGTCTCACACTTACGCATATTTGGGTGTGCAGTCTATGTGTCAATTGCGCCGCCACAGCGCACCAAAATGGGCCATCAACAATGCTTAGGCCTTTATGTTGGATATGATTCTCCAAGCATTATCCGCTACATAGAACCCTTGACATGTGATCTATCTACCGCTAGATTTGCGGATTGTCACTTTGATGAGACAGTCTTCCCGTCATTAGGGGAGACAAGAACACTAATGTTCAACAGAAAAGACAGGAATTGTCGTGGTCTGTCCTCACTTTGTCTCATCTTGATCCCCGAACCACACAGTCTGAAATAGAAGTGCGGAGGATTCTCGATCTTCATAACGTAGCAGAATCAATGCCTGATGCGTTTTCTGATATCGCTAAAGTGACAAGATCACACATACTTGCTGCAACCGTACCTGCAAGGATTGATGTCCCTAAAACTAAAGGACATGACATCCCCTCTATGGGTGATGCAGTGGCTAGACCCATGGCTCCTGCCAGGAAGCGCGGGAGGCCTATAGGTTCGATGGATTCTCGCCCAAGAAAGAAAGCGAGCTTGACACAAAATAATCCATTAATCATCGATACAAAATCCATCTCATGAAAAAATTCCAGATTATGGTTATGTCCAAGAGACATCATTGGAGGACGCTCCAATGGTAGAACCAATTCCAGAGAATAGAGAGATCTTCATGAATTACACTAGTATACATGTAATTATGGACAGAAATTCTATAGCTATTGATGATGCATTTGCATATCATATTGCAAAATGAATTATAGAATACGATGATATCGAACCTCGCTCCGTTGAAGAATGTCAACGAAGAGCAGATTGGTCCACATGGAAAGATGCGATCCAGACTGAATTGGATTCACTAACAAAGAGACATGTATTTGGGTCTATAACACTGACACCACCAATATAAAACCTGTTGGCCATAAATGGGTCTTTGTTAGAAAGCGTAATGAGAAAAATGAGGTTGTTAGATACAAAGCCCGCCTTGTGGCACAAGGTTTCTCACAACGCCCTGGAATCGACTACGAGGAGACATATTCTCCCATAATGGACGTTATAACGTTCCGCTACCTTGTCAGTTTGGTAGTTTCCGAAAAACATGACATGCAGCTCATGGATGTGGTTACAGCATATCTCTATGGGGATCTAGATTCAGAGATATATATGAAGGTTCCAGATGGACTTCAATTACACAACTCAAGTGGCTCTAAACCACGGAGCGCGTTTTCAATAAAATTAAGACGCTCACTATATGGATTGAAACAATCCGGACTGATGTGGTATAACCGTCTAAGTGACTACTTGATTGGGAAGGGATATGTTAACAATGAAACATGCCCTTGCGTGTTCATTAAAAGGACAAGATCTGGATTTACAATTGTAGCAGTTTATGTCGATGACATGAACCTAATTGGAACTCTAGATAAGTTAAAAGAAACTGCTACATATTTGAAATCTGAATTTGAGATGAAAGATCTCGGGAAAACACGGTTTTGTCTCGGAATAGAACTCGAGCACCGTAATGATGGGATTATGATCCATCAGTCAGCATATACTCAAAAGTTACTAAGGCGCTTTAATGAAGATAAAGCAAAGTCTGTGAGTACTCCCATGATCAACCGTAGTCTTGAGCCCATGAAAGATACGTTTCGTCAAAGGGATGATGACGAAGATTTATTAGAGGCTGAAATACCATATCTAAGTGCGATAGGCGCATTATTGTATTTGGCTCAATGCACAATACCGGATATCTCATTTGCAGTAAACTTGTTAACTCGACATAGTTCTGCGCCAACACGCCGCCATTGGATTGGTATAAAGACAATCTTTCGATACCTAAAAGGTACGATTGATATGGGCTTGCTTTATCCCTACAGAGAGAAAAGAAATGTAAACGCCGGCAACACTATCCATAGTGACCAACGTTCTCCTCCTCCCCTCCATCAAAATGATAATGATGTTTTGACGGGCTTTGTTGATGCAGGG
Organism: Rosa persica; assembly: GCA_025331145.1. Taxonomy (NCBI): domain Eukaryota; kingdom Viridiplantae; phylum Streptophyta; class Magnoliopsida; order Rosales; family Rosaceae; genus Rosa; species Rosa persica. Next base: position 14,569,264 of record WFKR01000005.1, read on the forward strand.
TATCTCTCTGACCCTCACAAAGGTCGCTCCCAAACAGGTTATGTCTTTACCATGGGAAGTACCGCGATATCTTGGAGATCTACAAAACAGACTCTTGTTGCTACTTCTTCAAATCATGCAGAGATTATTGCTCTACATGAAGCCGTGCATGAGTGCATATGGTTAAGGTCTGTAAATAGACACATTCGAGGAACTTGTGGTTTGAAATTTACCACAAATGAACCTACATGCATTTACGAGGATAATGCAGCTTGTATTGAGCAAATGAAATTAGGTTTCATCAAATGCGACAATACCAAGCATATATCGCCGAAATTCTTCTACAGTCATCAATAACAAACACTTCTAAATATTGAAGTAAATCAAATCCGATCAGAAGATAATGTTGCTGACTTATTTACTAAGTCACTACCAAAATCTCATTTCGAAAAACATGTAAGGAGCATCGGATTGAGAAGGATATCCGAACTCCTACGATCTTCAAGTGGAGTCTAAATCAGGGGGAGTATCCAGAAATATACTTCACACTCAACGCGCGTTGTGCTCTTTTTCCCTTTCGACCAAGGTTGCTTTTTCCCACAGGGTTTTATTACTTGGCAAAGTTTTTAACGAGTCAACTTCAAAGCGCACCACCAATACAATACTATTGAATATGAAATATCCAAGGGGGAGTGTTGTAGTATAAATGAATAATACTATGTATGTCTATATCATGTAACAAATACTTAAAATGTATAGATATGTACTTGAGTGTATAAACATATGTACTTGAGTGTATGAAGACTTATGTAAACATGTTTTACCAATGGACAACAAGCATGGCAGAATTCATCATCAAGATGGTTATCATTTTGAGTTTCTCTTTGAGTGTATGAGATGAATAAACACACTTGAAATCTTCATTCTCTTTGAAATATTACTCTCTCTTTCTGTGTGTCAATTTAGTTTTTCTTTAAACAAATGTATGGTAAATTTATCAATTGTATTTATCATTCAGGTCACCCTGCACTATGCTATTTCATTTACTGTCTGGGACCCAGATCTCTAACCTACATCCATATCCAATCTCATTGTTTTGATAATTAGGGAAAAGCATAGTGAATCCAATTTGTGTCTGCCGTCTCGTTTCTTCAGCAAATGTAATCACCCAGTTATTGATTTTCATCTGTCTGTATTTAGGGAATCCTTGTTTTGAAGGATTTTGATATACGAAAAGAGGCAGGGGCATCTCTCCTACCTCTTCGGAAGGAATACAAGGCTCATGTTTCAGAGAATTACCTTGAAATCCATCTCTTTTGGGCTGGAAAGGGGACTTGTTGTGTACCTGTTCCTGGTACTTATGGACCTGCTATTTCAGCCATCAGGGCCACACCAGGTAATAATATAATGTGGAAATTTCTGTTGCAGTTTAGGATATTTAGCTCTGGTGTTTCATAAATTGGTTTCATGCTGTTGACTTCTAGAATTTTGTACAGATTTCATTCCTGATGACAATAACAATAATACAAATGAAAAGAAGATTAGGACATGGTTGATTGCGGGGTTTGCTATTGGTGGTGGAGTTTTACTTCTGGTGATGTCAATTTTCCTTATTGTTCGAAGAAGAAAAAGCCCCAAATCCTGTGATGATGAAGGTAATCTGTTATTTCTATTGTTTATCCATGAAAGTTTGACTTCTCAAAAGCTGTGTGAGAATTGGTGCCAGATTAAGAAAAAATGAGCAAACTGATTACTAGACAAACAGGCTTACAAACGTAATAGTGCTTTTGGTTGAATTGGCAGAGCTAGGAATAGATGTTGGACGACTCGCTATCAGTTATTCTGAACTAAAGACAGCTACAAATGACTTCCATCCATCTAACAAACTTGGAGAGGGAGGATTTGGTCCTGTGTACAAAGTGAGTTATTATTCTAATGAATGAGTGGTGTGGCTGCAGTGCTGCACAATGTCAATTCCTTAATGCTTACTCATTGCAATTTGATATATCTGTAAAACTTCCGAGTATTTATTGCATATGCCTGATCAAAACCATGACATCTCGAAACATCACACATTTTGGATCTATCTTCTGATTTCCAATCTGAAATTATCTTTGTTCCTAGAAAAGATGATCTCCTTCTATCTATGGCAGCTATGTCCACCTCACCATGAGACTATATTTGTGATTGGTAATATGTCGAGTGTTTCAATCCCTTAAAAGTAGTATGATATGGTCAAATGAAAAGGAGCATTATCAGAAAAAGTATTGAAGAGCATAAGACCATATGCATCAATGAAGATATATTACAAGTATCACAGGGTCATAGCAGATGCATCTCTTGTAATTGCCAATAGATAGATTGCAATATAAAAATGTAGATTCATAAACTATCGTGTTACGAAAGTAAGTGTGAGAGTTATGTTATGATGCATATGCACATTTCTAGAAGGGGGCTCAGTTAGTTGTGGACATCTGCACTTTGATGACAACTCAGGGATGTGTCCACTCAAACGTGATGATATACAGCTTCTGTAGATGTAGTACCCTGATATAGAGCTCTATTTATTCTATTGATATAGAGTTCTATCGATTCTAATGGGTGTGTTCAATAGAAATTACACATGTATATAGATATAGTGCCTGTCCAACCCATCAAACACACTAGTTTCTGAAGTTTATTTGTCACTTAACCATATTGAGTATATGTCATCTTTTCTGACCTCATTAATTTTGCAATTTCTAGGGATTACTTAATGATGGAAGAGTTGTTGCCGTGAAGCAATTGTCTGCAGCATCCCATCAAGGAAAGAACCAGTTTATAACTGAGATTGCTACTATATCTGCAGTGCAACACAATAACCTAGTGACTTTGTATGGATTCTGCACTGAGGGAGATAAACGACTCCTTGTGTATGAGTATCTAGTGAACAAGAGTCTTGATCAAGCACTATTTGGTATGAGAATAAGACTTAACTGCTGTAGAAATGATTTAATATGAGACATTTTAAAGATTTAAATTATGGCTTATTTAAAGCAGGAGAAAGAAGTTTGTATCTAGATTGGTCCACGCGGTTTGGTATATGCATGGGAGTAGCTAGAGGTTTGAACTATCTTCATGAGTCAAGGCTTCGAATTGGACACAGAAATGTGAAGGCCAGTAATATTCTGCTCGATTCTGAACTCATCCCCAAAATATCAGATTTTGGTTTAGCCAAGCTTTATGATAATAAAAAGACCCACATGAGTACCCAGGTTGCTGGGACATTGTAAGATCTTAAAACTTTGTACCCTGTATTTTTCTAATCAAATATTATTTGTTTTCCATTTCCTTTCGTTCTAAAGTATGTTAAGTTTATGCTAAGTGCGCATAATTATCAATGATGCAGTGGGTATCTTGCATCGGAATATGCCATGCGTGGCCATCTAACAGAGAAGACTGACGTCTTTGCCTTCGGTGTTGTGGCTCTAGAAATTGTTAGCGGTAGACCCAATTGTGACACGAGCTTAGACGAAGACAAGATTTATCTTCTTGAATCGGTAAGTCTCTTTTATGTTTTTTGTTTCCCTCCCCAGCCCCTAAATGTTCTATCTTCTAAGCACTTTTAGTTTTGACTCTTGATATATGCATTGCTTCATGATTGTACCTCAACTATTTTCTGCTAATATTGACCCTATAGGAACCTAGGTTCATGATAACAGTTATCACGTTTATGATGCTATCATATTCTTACTTTTTAGGCTTGGGTCTTGCATGAAAGCAAACGTGAAGTTGAACTAGTGGACTCTGGATTATCTGAATTTGACGAGGAAGAAGTGAAACGAGTAATCAACATAGGACTTTTGTGCACTCAAACATCACCAACACCGACCGTCAATGTCTCGTGTGGTGGGAATGCTTTCAGGAGATATTGAAGTGACAATATTAACTTCAAAGCCTGGTTATTTGACAGACTGGAAGTTTGATGATGTAAGTAGTGTAGCCAGCACCATGATGGATATGCCAAGTAACGGAACAAATACTAGCTTTTTCAACTCAACAGCATGTACAAGCTTGGTGGGGGATGCACAGCAATCACCTGCAAATTGATGACACTCATCCCAACTGTTGGTCTGTTGGATAAGGTAGGTGATTATTCTGAAGAAGGAATTGAATAATGATTGATGTTTCATTGTTTTATTTAAGGTAAAACAAATTGAATACACACTTGGATTTTATATCTTGGTCATGTATGTGTGAAATAAAATGAAATTGTGATTCATTATTTCATTTTCTGGATATCTTATTCTTTGCCTTAGTGTTCTTATTCTTAAATTTATTGCGAGGTTTTCCATGCTTCCTAGTATGTTAGAATAACACAGCATGAGCAGGGGATACAGGTGCAAGAAAAGAAAGTTGGAAATGCTTCATATGTTCCTTCACTGACCTATAACCTTAATTGCAATTTGATAACATGGAAATTCTAAACCATACTGTGCTTGCATTTAAAAGGGCTGCTTTTGAACAATGTAATTAAGAATTTGGATTGATTTAGTTGAACTGAGACAATAAATGATTTCGATTACTTGGATGCACTGAAGTTGATATACTATACACGAACTCACCCAGCTGACCAATATACCGAGCCCTGCGATAAAAGGAAATGAGAATCTACTATATTCTAGCAATGCCTAAATTGAAAATTAATGATAAGCTAGTGAATTGGTACCTAATGATTCAATACTTCTACACAAGTTCTGCAATAGACGAGTAAGTCCCTAAGACAACTGCTAAGGTTCCAAATACAATTATTCCCACACTGCTAGTTAGCTTGTAGTTCCAGCTCCTATAGGAATTCGAAAGTTTGAGATGGCACAAGCATGGGAGTAGAATGAAGCAAACACGGTAAAAATTGAAGCAACAATGCCCATGAGGTTCTCAAAGTAAGGGAAAACCAGGCTACCAAAGCAGAGCTTACTAGTAATCCCCAACCTTATAAGCCATCCCAGCAGTCTCGAATTGTTGCCATCTTTTGATAGTACTACACCTTCGATGACAGTAGCAACTGGGGTTACAATCAATGCATATCTAGTTACTGGAATTAGTAGAACGTTGTAGATGGTAACTTGTGCACTGATTATTGTGGTTGGTAGATTCAAAGTGATTTGAGATTCGGCGTTATTTCCGAACATTAGATAGCCTGTAACAGCCGTTACCATGCAACTGACAGTTGTGAGGAAGTAGATAACGAGCAAGACCTGCGTATCAATCAACAAAGGAATGAAACCAAATTAAAACTTGAAAGGATTTCGATTTTAAAAATGGCTCGACACGAAACATCTAACCCCTCCAGAGAAGTACAGAATGAGCATTGATTTAAGAACCGAACAGTCGAACACCTCAGAGCAACAGACTAATTCGATTTTGTTTATGCATTTATAAATGTGCAGACAGACTCCCTGTTTCATTAGAACTCTACTTTACTTTTATAGGGTCCCAAATTGACCATCTTGGCAAAATAGCATGCATAGGTTACCGAATTGATCCCTATTTCGCATAGAGATGTATATTGAAGGGATGACTGGATGTCCCGCAAAGCAAAATATATACAAGCTCACAGCAGTAGGAATTCCACTCACATTTAACGTAACTCCACTGCCTCGAAACCCAACACCTCCAAATGCTCCAACACACACAAGGGAGGCAACAATGACAGGGGTGGAGAGCACCCCAGTAGCCTAGACATATGATAATCGCTGGAGATATAACCAACGCTGTAATTAACACAAACGACTGCCTACCACCGATTACCAATGGCCCAAAATTCATCGCGAAGTTCGGAAACAACTTATGTAAGTTATCACTTTCTGATATTATGAGGCCTGTGGCGACCAGGTACATTTCTGTGTTCAAGAAGATTGAAGCTATGGTTCTGGCTCTTTTATCAAATGCGCGCTCGGCAATGTCAAGGTAACTTGTGATTGACTGGTCGGAATCCATGCATTTCTTGAGCAACAAGGCAGTGTAAAAGGTCATAATGGCAATTAGAAGGAATAACACTAAGCTTAGCCATCCTGCTCTTGAGAGGGCATAAGGAATTGCTATAAGACCAATACCTGGAAAGTATTTATAAGAAGTGTATCAAAAATCACAGCAGTAGTCAAGCTTAATTTAACAGTAAAACACATGCTACTACCTACCTAAAAATGCACTTGTTCCATTAAAACAAGCCTTGACGAAGCTGCAAGAACCTGTACTTCGAGTTAGCAGTGGAGTCCTTGAGTCAATACTTGCCCTTGTAAGTTTTGGTAGATCTTAAATCTAGAGGTCCATAACTTCACTTCAGAAATGAGTTTTCGTATATGTAGAGGAAGTCAATTTTCCCGAAACATATAATAAAAGATGGACTATTGAATGTGTAGCACAAGACGGTTTTTAAATGATAATATTTTTTCTCATTTTGGTGTTTTGGGTTAAGGATATTTACTTTAATACTTAATTGGATAAAAGTTATAAATAGTGCTTGTGATTTGGAGTAAGGCTCAAAATTAACTTGGTGGTTAAAAAATATTTAATTTTACCCTTGTGGTTTGTGAAACTAATTGATATTGATTCAAATGCTATTTTTGACAAAAACCCGTCATGTGTAAGGATAAATTTGCATTTCAATTCAAAATAGTAAAAGAAATTAAATTAAATAGTATCTGAAAAATGAAACTAAAAAAATAGGAGGTTGTGGAATTCTGGTTTTTGTTTATTTTTAATTTCATTTCCTATAAACTTTATAATTTATTTTGTTTTCGTTTTATTTTTTTTATTGAGATGACTAACTTATCCTTACACATGACTAGCACATGGCAAAGTTTTTGTCAAAATTAGCTTTCAGACCAACTTTGATCAATTTCGCATATCACAAGGGTCAAATTAAATATTTTAAAACCACAAGATTAATATTGAGCACCACCTCAAATCACAGGGATCATTTCTAACTTTTACCCTACTTAATTTTGTCTCTTGTTTGATTAAAAGTCTAATGTTCTGATTTCTAACTTTTACCCTACTTAATTTTGTCTCTTGTTTGATTAAAAGTCTAATGTTCTGATTGAAAGACATCCGGAGTCTAACTAGCAATTTTGAAGCTATTTCATTCTCTTATGTTCCTAGGGGAGCTAATTTTGTTGCTGATACTCAAGGCCGGCCCTGAGGGCTACCGCTGGAGAGGCTGCCTCAGGCCACCGGCCTCCGGTAGGCCTCTGTCAGTGTTTTTATTTATATAAATACAGACTTCAATAAGCTTTTATATATTTTTCTTCGCCCAGGCTACGGTATGGATTGTTGTAGTTCAGTTGGTAGGATCCTAGTGGCCTGTTTTTTCGAGGCATCTCACCCTGGTTCGATTCTCAGCTTGTTCAATTCATTTTGCTTTTTTTTTTTTATTCTATTTTTTTTTTCTGGTTTACTTTGGCCTTCTTTTATTTTTCTGGTTTGTTTCAATATAATCACCTTTAGTTACTTTCTTTTTTATTGTTACTAATGTATATGAGTTTAATTTATTTTGCCCCTCATAATTTAAGACAATACATATGTAACAAAATACTGTATGAAAATTAAATTTTATTATTGAATAAAACAAATTTGGTTATTGATTGAACACCACTCATGAAGTCACATTTTAATTATTCGCCTTAGACCTCTAAAATGTCATGACTGGCCATGCTGATGCTGTTACAAATATGGGTCACAAGTCATCTACTCCTATCACTTTGTCAAAGAAATTGTCGTTCTCAGCTTTGTCTGTTTTTAATTTTGATCAGTTTAGTTTTGATTGTAGTAAGACCTTTAAGTTATAATTTATTTTTCTTTAAAAAAAAGATTTAAGAAGTTAAGTTAATAATTAATTTATTCTCACCCAATTACAGAGTTTCATCACTGAATTCTAAGCATCGGACTCTTCCGCCAGGATGAAATGATTACCTAAGATTGTTTATGCCTTCACCTTGATCTTTGGTCTTCTAGAGTGTTCCAGCTGCTTCTTCACAGTTGTCATAAGCATACCTGGTAGTGACACGTGTAAGGAATAGTTGTGTAGTGCATACGTTGCTACTGTAGCTTGAATTATAAATACCTATCTTCTTGTATTTGTTTTCTTAGAGTGGATTAAACAGAAAAATACAGTGTTATGCTGTCAAATTTCTCTCTCAGGGTTTCGATTATCTTCTTCTTCATTTTGCTTCATCTGCAACTTCTAGGGTTTCAATTCCATCATGTTATGAAAAATCACCTTTAAGCACGAAATCCAACATTAACCTTTTTAACAAAACTATTGAGGTGACTCGAACTGTACTTGTAGAGTTGTCGTGTGAATGAATATGATTCTAAGGTGGTAATGACTAGTGAGTGATTAAAATAAAAACCAGTTTTCTTTATTATTACAATTAGAAAACACATGCATGTACATTATTATCATACATGCACTTATCGTACGTAGAGCCGGCCCTGAGCATAAGGATCCAATGAACTTAACGCCTTAACTACTTCTCTTTAAGTTATCCGAATGCAATTATTTATTTTGACACTCCTCAATATATAATTTCTTCTAGAATTATCAATCTTTCTTTGAATGGGAAGCAGATATAATTCTGGCATAGCCTTGTAGAGTTATTTAACATGTTCGCCATTGCTTCTTCCCAATTTGATGAAACCCGCTTCGAACTTCATCTTTATCCATCATTTCGGTACCAAATTCCATGGCGTTTGGCGTCCTTGCTGTTCTATTATTCTTTTTCTTTTTTACTTTTGATCGGTAACTGTTTCGATAAGAGCAACATTCTCCAAATTTTGATTTTTTTTCTTTTAATAAAGAAAAGTTTAATTTAGTTATAAATTTTAATTGAAAATATGTAATGACATGTCATTTTTCACATAACTTAGTATTGTGTAGGCATCATTTAAACAATAAATCCAAACCACTGAACGATTTTGAATCCAATGGCTCACAAGAGATGTAAACGTTGTGTAGAATATAATATCTTATGATCCGGACCCTTGAAAATGATAAGCTAGTGAATTGGTACCCAATGATTCAATACTTCTACACAAGTTCTGCAATAGACGAGTAAGTCCCTAAGACACCTGCTAAGGTTCCAAATACAATTATTCCCACACTGCTAGTTAGCTTGTAGTTCCATCTCCTATAGGAATTAGAAAGTTTGAGATAGCACAAGCATGGGAGTAGGAATGAAGCAAACACGATAAAAATTGAAGCAACAATGCTTATGAGGTTCTCAAAGTAGGGGAAAACATATGCTACCATAGTAGAGCTTACTAGTAATCCCAACCTTATAAGCCGTGCAAGCAGTCTCGAATTGTTGCCATCTTTTGATAATACTCCACCTTCAATGACATTAGCAACTGGGGTTGCAAGCAATGCATATCTTGTTACCGGAATAAGTAGAACGGTGTAGATTGTAACTTGTGCACTGATTTCTGTAATTGGTAGATTCAAAGTGATTTGAGATTCGGTGTTATTTCCGAACATTAAATAGCCTGTCACAACCGTTACCATGCAAGATAGTTGTGAGGAAGTAGATAACGAACAAGACCTGCGCATCAATCAACAAAGGAATGAAACTAAATTAAAACTTGAGAGGATTTCGATTTTAAAAATGTCTTGACACTAAACGTCTAAACCCCTCCAGATAATATAAAATGAGCATTGATTTAACGACTGAAACCCCTTAGAGCGACCGACTAATTTGATTTTGTCTATGCAGTTGTAAATGTGCAGAAAGACTCTCTTTATGATTAGAACTTTACTTTTATAGGGTGACAGATTGACCATTTGGCAAAAGAACATGCATACCTTACCGAACTGATCCCTGTTTCGCATAGAAATGTATATTGAAGGGATGACTGGATGTCCCGCAAAGCAAAAGATATACAAGCTCACAGCAGTAGGAATTCCACTCACATTTAACAAAACTCCACTACCTTGAAACCCAACATCTCCAAATGCTCCGACACACACAAGGGAAACAACAATGACAAGGGTGGAAAACACCCCAGTAGCCGAGACGTATGACTATACACTCAAATCAATCATCATCATCGTTGGAGATATAATCAATGCTGTAATTAACACAAACGACTGCCTACCACCGATTACCAATGGCGAAATCCATCGTGAAGCCTGGAAACAACTTATGTAAGTTGTCACTTTCTGATATTATGAGCCCTGTGGCGACCAGGTACATTTCTGTGTTCAAGAAAATTGAAGCTATGGTTCTGGCTCTTTTATCAAATGCGCGCTCGGCAATGTCAAGATAACTTGTGATTGACTGGTCGGAATCCATGCATTCCTTGAGCAACAAGGCAGTGTAAAAGGTCATAATGGCAATTAGAAGGCAGAACACTAAGCTTAGCCATCCTGCTCTTGAGAGGGCGTAAGGAATAGCTATAAGACCAATACCTGGAAAGTATTTAGAAGAAGTGTATTAAAAATCACAGCAGTAGTATAGCTTAATTTAACCGCAAAATACATACTACTACTTAGTAGTACTTACCTAAAAATGCACTTGTTCCATTAAAACAAGCCATGAAGAAGCTGCAAGACCCTGTACTTCCAGTTAGCAGCGGAGTATTTGAGTCAATACTTGCCATTATAACTTTTGATAGATCTTAGATCTAGAGGTCCATGCATAACTACACTTCAGAAATGAGCTTTCGTTACATGTATAGCACGTCCATTTTCCTGAAACATATAATAAAAGATGGACTATTGAATGCGTAGCACATGACGGTCTTTAATGATATTACATAGGTGGGAATTACTTTAATCCTTAATTTTATCTCTTGTTCAATTAAAAGTCCAATGTTCTAATTCCTCAAAGATTTAGAAAATTAAGTTAATAATTAATTTTTCACCCAATTTCAAGATCTTCATCTCTCAATTCTAATCATCGGACTCTTCCGCAAGACTAATTAACATGAACCAGGATGAAATGGTTTTTTTTTTTTTTTTTTTTTTTTTGAGAAAAAAGGCGGTGCGGCAGCCCTCAAGCCTTGATAACCTTGAATAAAGAAAATGTCGAATACAGGGGGGGGACAAAGAGCCTAAACTCCTGATTACAATAAGTAGGACATCCTGAAATACTATCATGAGTCTCTACTAAGCGCTTGTACTCAACAAAGCACTAATTAGCAACGAGCGTTCTACTGACGACTCTATTTGTTTTAACTGCATTAACGCAGCGGTGACACAATGGAAATATAACTTGATCTGTAATCCGATTACAGCAAAACATAATTACCATACGCACAGATTTCCCATCATGATGCCACTGGACACTAAATCCAGTAACACTTAATTTCACTCTGCTACTAAGAGGCAGTGACCATTTGCAAGTGCAAGGAACTCGTCGCCTACCTAGAGCAAAACAGGCACACAAGGTGCAAAGACTGGCACACAGGCCACTGGCACATAGGCCACTACCTCCAACCAGAACACAGTTGGAGTTTATTACCGGCAAAGCAACAGAAAGAAAACAACCAACAAAAACGCAAACAACTAAAAACAAGAGCCCGTCCAAGCTGTAAGGCCCAAGCACAGAGGCTCGGCCCAACGTCCACCTCCAGTAAAGATCCAGCGCTGCCCTCCTCCAAACTTACTTCCAGCGCCCTCCGTCGTCACCCCATCACCGACTTGCACCGCCACGCCGCCGCAACGCATCTCCATGCCACTGCATCTTTTCCCACCACAAATCCAGCCTCCCCTAACCTAGACGATGACTGAGACTGAAACCCAGAAAGGGGTGAGCCAACAAACGAGCTCATCACTGCCCTGGGAGCGAAGGCCCATCCATCGCCGAGCACCGTGAACCACCTGTGACGCCAGTACCTGCCGCCGGCGAGCACCCGACCGCTGTTCCTTGCCAGATCTCACCCATGACCGCCGAGGAGGAGATCCAACTCGATCTACCCCTTCCGTCATCAAAACCGCTGCCGCAATCCCTGAGCCAAGCCTCCGCCAGAGGACCATGCAGCAAGCCCCGGGCTATCCTCCTCTCCCGGGCCGGAAGGCAGTGGTAGGGAGCCGGCGGCGTTCGGCCGGAAGAGGCCACACTCGAAAACTCTCTCTCTCTCCTTTTCGCCGCGCGTGATGCACGTTCTCCTTTCTGTTTTTGGAAGACGGGAAGCGACGTTGGATGAAATGGTTTCTTAAGATTGTCTAGAAAAGCCTTCACCTTGATCTTTGGTCTTCTAGATTACAGAGTTGGGTCTTGATCGACAAAATCACCTTAATTTAAGCATGAAATAAAAACATTTAGCATTCTTAACTAAACTCGTGAGATGACTTGAACTGTACTTGTAGTGTGAGTAGATTATAAAGACCAAGAAAATGTTCAATATAAAAATAGATTATAAAGACTAAGAAAAGTTCATTGTTTATTCTTTTATTGTATTGGTTGAGTAAATTGTGTATTTGGTAAAAAAAAAAAAATTCTCTAGACTAGCTTGAATAGATTATAAAGACCAAGAAAAGTTCAATGTTAAAAAGGATTCTAGCCTAGCAACTAAAGCTGGGTTCAAACCTTGGTTGTGTGAGAAGGATTAGCTAACAACTGGGCCAATGTTAGCCTGCACGAATATGGTTTCCGAAAAAAGTACACACACTATCTTTAAGTAAATAGAAAAATCGGAGGCTTCTGGGAAACCTGTGGCTTGAGGCGGCTGCCTCACTTGGTACCCCTTAAGGCCGGCCCTGATTATACATGTAAGGAAAATGTGTTGCTCGATCTATACAGCATGTCTTAGTGTGGAAATTGTGATGGCTCGAAATATAGTAGCATAAACTAACCTACATAGTTTAATTAATAAAGAAGATCTGTGGGGTTGCCGCGCTTGTTGCTGCCTGAATTTGTTACTTTCCATTGTCCTGACGGAAGGGTCTAGGCTATCAGAGCATTTTTAGCAAATTCTCTATTTTGGCTCTTTACTTATTTTGGAGAGTATATTTAGTTTTTTATATATTTTAGCAGCTGCACCAGACTCCTAAGTGACTCTCCATTATAACTTTTAGCTATCTCAATCCTAAATATAGAGAGCGAGATGAGACTCTTTATAATTTAAAACATTCATTTTGGGGTTATTTTATGTAATTTATAAATACATTTAAATTATTTTATATCTATTTAAAAATAATATAAACTCAAAATTACCTAAAATAGAGAGTATTAATATAGACGTATTTCTAAAGTGGCTAGCCAAAATGACTTTTTAGCTATTTTGGCTAAAATTTGACTAAAAAATGACTAGCATTGCTAAAAATGCTCTCAGTACAATAAGAAATTCTTATATACTCTAAAATAAAACTAAATAGCAAAAATATATATATCAATTATCCTGACAAACAGATCAAGTTCTTATAAGTCTATAACTGTTCAAAATGGGATTGAAATTCACACGTCCTAATTTGTAATCCACACTCCCTCTTTCATTTTTCGATCAAAATTCTCATAAGAAACAAAATTCAAGTTACCAAAGAAGGAAAGAGGAAGTATGGATTGTAAAATTGAGAGTATGAATTTCACTCTTTTTAGAAACTCAAAAAGTATGTGAAAAAAGTTTTTAATAATGAAAACCAGCTAAAATAATTCATCAAGGGAGCATGAGACCAAACCTCGCAAGGAAAAGACGCAATAAAAAATATTTAAGGGAAAATAAAATCAAACTCCCCGGGGAAAACAAAAGATGAACGCTTAATAATTAGCACAAAAGAAGAAGAAATTGACTAGCATTTCAACAATCTCTTACTATATTATGGAGCTGAAAATAACTAGTAGAAATAAATTGTCCACGGCAATTGTGTACTTCTCTCATCATGCTATGCTGAAGCTGAAAATAAAAGCAAACAAACCCTCTCCATGGAACCATGGAAAGTGGCATCCATGGCGTCTCGATCATGGGGAGAATCATCCATGGCGTCATGACCATGGGAATGGACTTCCATGGTGTCATAGCCATGGGTAGCGCCATTTATGACGTTGTCACATGGGACTTGGGCGACCCTATGGTGCCCCAAGACGGCTGCAGCGCCAGATGCTGCAATTGTTGCGGTCTTGCTAAGTCCATGAATCAATTTTCGATTCTTGCTTCTTCTCACTCTGAAGAATGGATGTCCGTGTAAAGTCTTTAGTAGACGGATAATCATATCATGACCAGAATGACATATTCTGTCGTGGCAAAGCCAATATGTGTCTAAATCCAAGAGATCTTCTCTCATAACTTTATTGGATTTAATAGCTCGAATGGTGACATAGAGTCCACTAGAGAGACACATAAACTTCTCTAAGATGCGCCTTTGTTCGCACACATTAGAGGTATTGCAAAGGAACTCATCTCCATTCTTTACATGCGTTTTCGCATGGAATCCGTTGGCTATTCATAGGTGCGATTTGCCCTAGGAGCGTAGAGAGTTTCTGTGACAGTAATCAAGGTGCCATTTGGCAATGGGAACTTGGGCTATTCCATGTCCTTGAATTAATACTAATGGCCCAGCCATCATAGTCACAAAGTCATATGCTCTGAATCAAAATGAAGTCATAATGAAAAGAACTCGAAATTGTATTCATAAGCCAACGGAGTTACATCATTGTCTCTTTGACCAAAGAAAATCTAATCCAAAATGCTAGCTAATGCAAAACAATGGTAGCCGTCTAACTTCTTTCGGTAATTCCAAAATAAATGTGACCAGGTAAGTAGAGAGATGTCGGTGGAGCAATGCTCGCTTAAGTACCACTAATCTCATAACCTTCCTAGATATCACAGTTACTTTGGGTGAGCCTACTTTGAAGAAAGGCTAAACCATAGGCATTTACTACAAAAATAATATGGCGATTGCCTATTACATCTCTTGGAAAAATAAAGACTTAAAGAGAATTGGCGATCTATTGATCCCAGCCAGATTTGTAGTCTTTAACCCTTCATTCTAGATCATCATCTTGATCTTCTTGTTCCACGTTGTGATCTTCTCTTGCTTCACAATATGCTTTGTAGGCGGTGACAATTTCTGCACGAGTTCTATAAATTTATGCCCAATGATCGGATACTCCACATCGAGAACATACATCTCTTTGCTCAGACTCCATTGATTGAGGTGCTTTGAAAACGTCATTTAGATGGCTCTTAGTGTTGATGACGCCGCCAACATGGCCAGAGGCGTTACCTCCCTCTCTCTTTCCACGTTGACCTCTTCAGTTCCGTGTTCACCTATTTTGGCGGTCACCTTCCCAAGTAGAGCGATTATATAGACCAGAACGTCCAAATGTATTCCTAAGATTAGGTTTCGCTCTTGACGCCCTTTCTTTGGGGCGCGACTATAATTGGATTCCGGAATATGCTATGTTCCCACGGATCTCGAATTATAGTTCTTCACAAGGATGTTGTCATGCTTTTCACTACATTTATAGCTCCAATGAGCCCATGAAACCTTGTGATTCGTCCTGCAGCAACATCGATTCGATAGTTCTTAGAAACCATCAATGCAAAGACGGGGAAGGTAGAGAGAATCTTCTCAATCAACATCGCATTTGTGATCTCTTTACCACAGAATTCCATTAATGATTTAATGCGAAGTGCTTCCGAGTTGTAGTCAAGAACTGACTTGAAATCACATAAGCGGAGGTTATGCCATCTCACTTCTAGTTCAGCAAGCAAGGAGTCACGGACGTTGCCAAATCTTTCTTTGAGTGAGACCCACAGCCTTCTGGGGTCTTCTTCATTCATATACTCGCACTGGAGCGAATCATCCATATGACGAGTCATTAGGATGATGGCTTTCGCCCTATTTGCCTCTAAGGCTGCTCTATTTGCCTCCAAAGCTTGAGCTTGCTCAACAGTTAGCACGTCCTGGTTAGGCTCGAGAATCGTATCCAGGATTCCATCGGCCTTGAGATGCTGGCGGACATCTCGAACCCATCTGTGATATCCAGAGCCAGTTGTTCCCAATGGAGCAAAGTCCAATTTATTCAGGTTACTCATCCTGAAAGAGAATAAGAAATTAGGGTTAGTTTGGGAGCGTAAAAGGCTACCACGAAAACATATAAAATTTCTGAGCGTAGTCGCTTCCAAGAAATTAGGAATTTCTGAGCTTAATCGCTTCCAAGAAATTCAAATCCAAGTGATATTGGATTAGATCGAAACAATGACGTAAGTGGTCGATCATAAATTCTCTACAAACTCTAAGTTTGGAGATCTCAACAAGCTCCAAGCTTGGAGTGAGCACCAAACCCCACAGTTCGGCTTAATTAGGTCTCCCCTATGATGAAGAAAGGGGGGGTAGAAGAAGGGAGTTTGCAAGTCCCCGAGAAAAAGAAGAAGAAATTGAAAAACTTCAAAAACGGGAAATTTTAGAAAAGTTTACCTCGAAAAGATGCCAGAAATCTTGGCCGGAAAAGTTGTTGGCTTGGCAGTGCAGGGATACTGTAGGGTCGCTGTAAGGATGCCACGAGGCCGCGACGACGTTGCAGAGATGCCGCGAAGACTGTTGTGGGGCCGCTGCGGGGATGTTGCGAGGCCACGAGGATGCTGCAGGGATGTCGCGAGGATGCTGAGGAGATGCCGCGAGGATGCTGAGGATCTTGAGATTGAGAATTTAGGGTTTTGGCTATTTGTTTCAGGGTTAGGGTTTCGTGCTGATAACATGTTGTAGAGAAACTAAAATTGAGAGGAATTCGCTGTGTATTCTCATTGATAATAGGGGCCTCTTTATATAGAGGATTACAATGCATATAATCTGAACATACAAGGAAAGTAATTCTACATTGAATAAGATTATAAATTCTTCTATAACTCTATTACTACTGGGTCAAGTAACCTAGAGTTTGGGTCAGACACATAATCTGGATTTCCTTGAACACATATATATATATATATATATATAGATTTTATCCATAGTGAGGCCTTACTCTGAAATTAACGTGTGAGGTTGGAGTTTATGGTCACTTTTCGGTCTCATATCCACGTCTCAACCGTTCAATTTTTAGGTACTAATTTATAGATCATATCTGCAAAATTTCAGCCAAATTGATAGTCGTTAAGGCATTGATAATTGCCTTAAAGATAGTACAGTTCAGGATGAACAGATTCAGTTCGTCCATTGGTTTAAGTGTGTTAGATACCTTAAAGATCATCAATTTGGATGAAACTTTGTAGAGATGATCTATACACTAGTACCTAAAAACTGAACGGTCGAGATGTGGATATGAGACCGAAAAGTGACCCTAATCTCCAACCTCGCACATTAATTTTAGAGTGAGACCTCACTCTGGATAGGATTTGATATACAGATCTTATCTATATATGACCGAAAATGTAAAAAGATACAGCTAATATAGAACATTGTAACTTTGTAAGATCTTAAAACTTTTTATTTTGGGATATTGTACTGAAGTAGTCTATATAGCTAATATCTTTTTACATTTTCGGTTAATCACTTCGTTGGCTACCTGATTTTAGATATTATCAAACGAGCATTCGCCAATAGATCAAGGGTTATAGGTTCCATGTTTTTAAACATACAATTATACTTAGTCGCTTTCGGCTTGGTGAGAGATGAAAGCGACAATTGGCAAAAACTATTCCTCGCATGCTTCATCAACCTTGTCGGCGGGGAACTAGTAATTGGCGGAAGAAAGACTTTGTCCTATTTATCGTGTGCATTACTTTTCCGACCATACTGCTGACGGATTTGAGTTTACTGTCGTATGTGTCGACCACCACAGTTATTTCTTCCCTCCTCATGATCGTGGGAGAGTTGCCTTTCATGCACACGAAGGGCAACTGTGGGACATAAGAGTCAGATAAGACGAGATATGGAGAATGATTTTTCCGATATCTTATTTATCTCACAATGGAAGTATATAAAGATGCTTACAAGAATACAACTGACTTACGTCTCTATTCTCTATCACACAAAAAATAGATAAGTACTAACTACAATATAATTACAATATATTTCATTCATAATATTATGCAATGACTCACGCTAACAATAAGTGGGATCCTGACAGCCATCAGCTTCTATATTTTCACGCTTCAACACATTCTCCCCACCAGCACTGTTTTCTTGTAGTTCAACTTCTCCACAGCGACACATTTCTGGTGGTGAAAATTTGTCAGCTTCATCAACTCATGCTTCTGAAGGAGGAGGGTTCTTGATCAGCTAGCTTCTTCAACTTTCTACCTTCACTAATCAATGTTGTGCCTTGAAACATCTCACCAACACCCTCAAAACCACTGGTGACCGGTGATAATTGCAGTGTGCTAACAAAGGAAGAGTTGCGTTTTGAAGAATGTGCGAGTTCCATATTCCAGGGCATCTCTGATGCTAGCAACTGCAGCAATGGTGTTACTTCTGGGACACAAATGAACGAAGTTCCTCTCCCTCAAAAACGCAGGGGCTAGCCTGGTCTTGGGCACTGCATACTTAGCCCCATCAACGTTGACTTCACCTACATGCATGGACCGCCCTCTCAACTCTAAGCCTTCTGCTTGGCACTAGCCGGGGACAGCTTAAGCACACCATCCACGTACATGCACACAAGTATCAGTTGAAACAAGCTTCCCAAGGTCAGCCTCCTCTGCTTCCACAATTACCTGCAAGTTTCCTGTGCATGACCCATAATTCAGTTCCGAAATGCAAGTGCACCCTTGTCTGCCTTCCTGCCAGTTTTCACCCACATCCACCAAACCGGACCTGCTGCCTGCTGGCAACCTCCCATCAAGTAGCAAAATGATGTATCGGAGGGGAACTCTATCAGAAAGTTCTGCTTCTTAAGGGAGACAGAGTCGTCGTTTAAGTTGTAACATGCAGCTACAAAGTTTGTCAGACAATCTCTACTTTGTGGGATTTAATCATCATTTTCTAGCGGCAAGTCAGTATGGTGCTGATCATATAGTTGCCACAGATGGGCCCTAAGACTAACCTACAATGGAAAGTACTGTGGGGTCCGTCATCTCATCAATCTAACAGGCCTAAATGATTCTAAAAGTAAGCCGCGAAAGAACCAAGACCTGTAAATATCTTCCTTCTATATGAGCTAATCTATTTGGATTTATAAAGTAATATATCTCTAGCAAGTGCTATACAATGATGCAAATTCCTCTGTAGATGGTTTGGTAGAGTGTCAAATTGCCCCAACATGAAACTTTTCCCATACAAGGGTGTGGACTTCTTCTTTTTCTCTTCCATACACTATAATTTACGCATGCTGGACCGAACTACTAAATCATCCATCCAAAAAATTGTACTGAATCATGGATTCGAAAAACTGTACTAAATCAACCCAAATGTATTTCCAAATCCAGGACTTCATCTATTAGATCAACTAGACTAATCCAATTTCCGTGGCCCTTGGGCCTCTTTAGAAGAACAAAATAAACCTCAAGTAAACCCAATTCTGATCAATTGCATTAAGATTACAAATGTATCAAAGAGACCAAATACATCAAATTATGAGTAACATCTGCTGGCCAATACAAGCAGTAAATCCAAATTCATTTCATAGTTATGTCATACAAATTCCCCAAATTACAAAAAGCAGAACAAAACATTCTGCAGTTGCTGCCCATCTAACCCCAACTAGAACGAATCCGATGATCAACCAATCCAACCCCAAATCACCCCATTCCGAAAACCCTAATTGCACAAGATGACCCTTGTAATAGCAAGCACAAAGCAAGAAACAGCAAAGAAAAAAAGAGTAACAAAGTCCCTAGCAGACCATTTCTTCACCACTTTGGCCTCAACCCTCATACTCTTGGCCCTCCTAAGCGCATCCACCTCCTTCAACAGATCAAACTCCAGCCCCTTCTTCTTCAACTCCTCGATACACTTCCCGAGAAGCTTCCGGTCCTCCTTCTCTCGTTCCATCAGCTTCTCCAGGTGCCCCTCCGTGTCGGTCTTGTACCTTATCGCCCAAATGATCCCCAGAGAGAAACAGAGAGAACAGAGCGAGGGGATCCAAGATCGGCGGCAAGCAAGGGCGTGTCGATCAGTGGAGGAGGAGTTGAAGAGGAGGATGAGGGAAATGGAGTGGAAGAGGAAGAAGAAGATGAAAAGGGTCGTGATTTCTTTGCGGACCGAGTCGATTTGGGTTTCCTTGAGGGAGAGACGGTTGAGGATTAGCTCCTCTTCTTTGTGCCATTGCTTGAGGAGGAGCTTGTGGCTTGGTGTGGAGGCGATTTGGTGAAGTGGGTGAGCGATTTTCGGCTCCATGATTGCTTGGTTTGCGGTCTCGTCGGCCATGGATTTTTGTAGTGAGAGAGAAGAGAGAAGACAGAGAGACAGAGAGGTTGGGGATGAAAGGGTATTGGAAACGGTCGCGAGTTTTAAATATGCCAACGGTCGAATCTGGAGGAATTTAAAAAGATGTATTTCCAAGAATATCCTTGTAGTATGGACGTATTCACGAGATCTCCCCAGCGCCTGTAACGGCTAGGAGCCTCTTTTTTTTTTTTTTTTTCTAAAGGAGCTATCTGCATGTGATGTGACAAAAAAGTGCATTGAAGAATCTTTCGTATTTCGTTATATGAGAATCATAACTAGGGGTCTTTTCGGGATTTTTTTATATTTTTTTTAATGGAGAAAATGATATATGATAATTCATTAATATTAAAAAGGTTGTCAAAAATTAACTTCGGAATTTCAATGCTCCAAATAAAGAATTTTATTTGGTTTGAGACACCCAAAGCTCCAAATGGATTTGGCCAAATCCTCCTGATTCTATCATCATTGGACCTTCACCTATTGTTTGTAGGGGTCATCATGGGCCGGGCCAGGGCCGGCCCTATCCTAAATTTTAGGGTTTAGGGTAGGGTAGAGTAGGCCTAGTCAAAATCAACGACACTTAGGGCCGGGCCGGGCCGGGCCAAGGCTTCAATATGTAAGCCCTTACCCGCCCTTAAGGCCCTTCTCGTAAGGATCAAAAGGGCCGGGTCGGGCCGGCCCTCCAAATAGGGCTAACAAGGGCCGAAAAGGGCCTTACTTTGTTTGACAAAAAAAAAAAATACATCAACCTTCTTTTTTTTTTTTGACAAAATGTTGTTCAATGTTGTATGACTTATATTGGTAGGTAATTCAAGACTCATTTTTTGTTGTTGACCCTATTTAATATATACATTTTGTTTAAGTTACCATAATAACATTTATAAATATTAGTTAAAGTAGTTATGTGATCTCCTAAATTAATTGTTGTTTAACAAAGAAAATAATAAAGAATATAAATCTTCCTAGATCAATTACAAAATAATAAAGGGATAAGTTGTATGATAAAAAATGATAAACATATTTAGAAAATAGAAAAAATAAATAATTTTTAGGGCTCGTTAGGGAGGGCTTAAAGGGCCGGGCCGGGCTTGGCCCTGGCCCTAATGGGCTCAAATGGGCCGGGTCGGGCTTCATTTCCATGACCCTTACCCTACCCTATTTGAAAAAGGGCCGGGCCGACCCGCCCTAAAGTAAGGGCCGGGCCGGGCGGGCTTGAAATGGGCTTAGGGCCTAAGGGTCAAATGATGACCCCTAATTGTTTGCCTCATTTGTAGAAGTTTCAATGGTCTTTTTTTTTTTTTTTTTTGTCTTTTTCCAAAGAATCATCTCGTTGTGTCTTGAGTATTCTTCTATCCCTCGGTGGTTTAACTTAGCTTCACCATGTTATTAAGGATTTAAGGATAAATAAAAGTATCAACCATTAGTATGTCTCGTGGAATAGAACTTTTATGTCAATTGAGATAGACTAGTTTTTTTAGTTTTTTTCTTTGTTTTATCATTTCTAATTAGAAAAGAGTGCCTAATGCTATTACACCTAATGATATTAAGATGTCTATTTGGCTCATATAAACATAATTAAGCAAAGATACACATAGTTCATGGTGGGATAAGATTTAGGTCCCTCATACTATGATATACTCTTTTTTCTTTTTAATAAATTACCCTCGCTTTGTCGGAGTTTAAACCAAAAAAAAAACAAAAAAAGCACGACCCAAGAAAAGATTCAAAAGAAGCCTTATCTCCATATCAAACAACCTCCATTAATAACATTTCAACCGTTTAATTACATTTCTTGACACTATCTCCATTTCAAACAACTTCAATTAATAACATTTCAACCGTTTAATTACATTTTTTGAGTAGTATCCCTTCTATTTATACTAGGAAACTAAGCACAATTCCCCTGTAGAATCACAGAGATCGACCCTGGCTTCTTCGTTCACAATTGCTCTTCTTGTTCTGCTGTATTCCCCTTTTTTGATGTCATTGCAGATGATAGAGTGTGAGAGTGGTCAACTTTTGCTGCGCTTGCAATTAAAGCGATTAACTTCACAATTAGTAGAGAGATAAATTCTAGTCATAAATGCAGCGATTCGTTCGGCATTAACCACGATAATAACTACACGTAATGATTACAGTTATGAATACGCATTGAACGACCGTCGTAAATGAGTCATGATTAACCGTCGTCAATGCAGCAATGATTGTCATCATAAACGAGTAAGTTAATGAGATCATAAAAGCGAGAATAATGGCGGGTTGTCCCTCAAGTAAGTCCCTGCCTATATAAAGGTCGCCTGGCGTCAAGGTAAAGCATCTCATTCCAACTCTTTCTGCTCCACTACTAAGAAACGTACTAACTTAGGCATCAGAAGGTTTTCTGCAGGTACTCCCCTCATCTTCAAGTCGACGGTCAAACTTCCAAGTCGATGCTCCAAGGAAGCTTCTTGATTGTTCCCGGTCAGCTCCCCCTCCAGTCCGCATTCATTGTTGAGTCAAAATCCTCTATGAATTTTTCGTCACCAACAATGAGCAACTAATCCAAATATAGTGTCACAAGACCGAAGTACCAACAACCTGCATCGGGTGCCTCATATCCGATCCACGCAGCAAGAAGGCTGACAAAGTTGGGATTGCCATCATCATCCTAAGTTGTGTAAGCAATATTAATGCCAAGACTTTGGCCACTAACATGACAGAAATTGCTCTCGACGCCAAACATAATAATGTGACAGCAATTTTGAAAAAAAATGTAGTAAAAGGTTTGTTGGTTTTTTATTAAATTGTTAAGATTCAAAACTCATATTATTATTTAAATATTATTTATTTAAATTGAAGAGTCATATCTTTTCAAAGAGTTATGAAGAGTTCTATAAATACTAAACTCTTGAAACAAAAAGAAGTAGTTTTTGGTATTGCTCTCATTCTCTTACTCTTCATCTTCTCTATTTCCTTTATATTTCTTAATCCTTGGGCAATCGATAAACACTTGGCACCCTGTCTATCGTAAGTCGTGCAAAGCGGATTAGACATCTGTGAGACATCAAGGGTTGTATCTTGGAGTTGTAGACGACCGTAATAACTTGCATGTAGAGAGGCGTCTACGGCTTTAGGACAGCGAATGTTGTGCCTCTCTTGTACTCACAGGCTTGACTCTTCATATCTCTTCTTCTTTATATTCTTTGTGTCTATATGATGTGTTTAATTAATTTAATTGATTTTATTGCTTGATTAGATTTATTAAATATGATTATTTGATACCATAATTCCAACAAGGTTTTGCTCCACCATGAAAGAGTTGGCTTGGGCAACCTTGAAGTTGAAGAGCGGTAAGTATGATGGTGCTGACGGTCTGTCAGTCTGAGCTCTAATGTATGAGATGTATTGTCATCTAGAGTGACAGGACCCGACCTAGAATTTCACCATGAAGTTCCAGGTGGCCCTGCGAGGTCCACTTTTCGAGAAAGTTCAACATAACTTTTCCCAAAAATGAACAACCCTAACCTGCAAAGAATTCAAACCACACTTCTAAGCATGCCTTCCTTATACTCTTGGAGTCATCCTGCTCCCCAAATACCAACAACTCCATTTCCACAATAAACAATTTTTATAGGTCATCAGAGCAATTCTAAAACAAATGAAAGTGAATAAAAGATCGATAGATCCTACAATGCGGAAGCAATGACAACTATGCCTCATCTCCATGTACGCCCGACCTCGACTAATCTCACCTGCAAACTGGGCATTTGAAACCAAAGGACCCAGGGGAAAGTAATTTAAAAAAACATGTTAGAGTGAGTAGACAAAAATAATTGTTTCACAAATATTTGAAGTAAAAAGAAATTATACTTTTCCCTCAAGTATTTCTTTTAAAGTCTCATGCATGCAACTTTTGTAAAATAATCGTTCGAACTAATTTATATAACACTTTTGCCATTTATTTAAAGTCTCATGCTGACCAATGAATAATCAGACTAGCCCCGCTAGCCATAAATAACGAAATATAATATGGGGAAGATAATTTGGCATATAGGTGAGTCTCTCAGGCTCGGGTGATAGCTTTCCGGGCTAAAATACTCTCATACTCCCATTATATACCTTTATGCCACTAAGTGTAGCGATCAAGATACTGGGCTTCAGCATTACTGTCATAAAGACAGTAACCAGCGCCACAAAGGCGGACAGGCTTCGGTGATCCAATCACCTCGCTACACAGGCGGACTCAATGCTAGAGTGATAAATAATCACCTAACGTATGACATAAGAAATACGAAAACCAATAAATCCATAAAGTTTCTCCAAATATTGCAAATGAATTTCCAATTACGTGCCCTACACGCCAAGATAATCTCAAGTAAACGATTAGCATATAATAATAAATTTCAGAAATCTCTTCGTAAAATAGTTCGTCAAAAATCACATAAATTCATAATTTCAAATAATAATCAGCATAAAACATAACCTTTGCAAATTAATCATGATTCTGAAATCTCCAAATGAATGCTGAATTTCATAAAGTTATAGTAGGACCAATAAATCCATAAAGCTTCCTCAAATCTTGCAAATGAATTTCCAATGACGTGCCCCACACGTCAAGATAATCTCAAGTAAACGATTAGCATATAATAATAAATTTCGGAAATCTCTTCAGAAAATAGTTCGTCAAAAATCACATAAATTCATAATGTCAAATAATAATCAAGATAAAACATAACCTTTGCAAATTAATCATGATTCCGATTCGTTAATATTTTGTTATGGATTCAAGTTATAGTTGAATTATTTGTTGAAAAAACTATTTATTTTTAATAGTAAGACTCACTCCTAAATTGATTATGCAAGCCACCTCGACACCACATCATAAAACATAGGCCATATATGAGCAACGTTAACAAGTTAGATAACTCAATTGTCGGAAAACAAACAAATTGGACCTATTAGATCAAAATTGAAAGTGCAGGGGTGTTTTTGATGAAATTAGAAGTTCATGGACTGAATTGATCTTGGACCCAAACTATAGGATAGTAATTTGTATTTAGCCCTAATATATAAATCATATTCTCGTATGCAAAATATAAATCCAGGGCCGAGCATAACAATTTCATAAACAAGATTCATAAAGAAAAATTAGTTGATACCAAAATTATAATTCAAATCCGAATTGACATGCTCGGTGAGTTAATCTATAATTAAAAATAGTAAAACTATTAATTTAAGGATTTTATTTGCATGCATCTTTATTTCAAAATAAAAGTCCACTCACAGTATATGGCTAAGCTTGCTGTTTATTCAAAATTTCCTTAAATAAAGGTTCCTCACGTCCTATACAAAAATAATCGCACGTAAACAAAATAATTACAGGACAGAAATTAACTTCACCATAATTAAAACGAATTTATAATTCTCCTTTAATCTCTACTCCTTCAATTCTGCTAGAGTTTAATCCAAACTTTACCAACAAATTCTATTCGTCGATTTATAAATTCTAAGATGAATTCGAAAGAAATCCGACTGTCGGATTCTCGTAAATCGATAATCGAAACTTTTAATTTTCAGAAATTCATAATAAATTCAAAATTTCACCAATCTTCATCAAACTTCATATATAAGCTCTACAACATTTATAGGATTTAATAGGCTAAAAACATAATTAAATCACTGTTCAAGCACCGCAATGTTCCACGCCGCCACTATTCACGCACCGCCGGTCAACCACTACCAAATTTTACCAGCAGTACCATCTCATCATCCTAAGCATTTATCATAACTGTGACAAAATGAGATTTCAAGTCTAAGGGGTCGAAATTACCTCGAACCCGTATGGGGTTTCTCGTCGTCGATCCGCCGTAATCCGACAAAATCATCGATACCCATTGCCAATGATCGAACCAGCATGAAGAGGACATTAAGAATTGGGTGGTGGAACGACTGGAAATAGCTGGAAAATGGAGATGCCATCGGATACCCGAAAGCCGACCGAGTCCCCCACCTTCGCGGCCTTGCTGCGTCGCCTACGGTCCGTTTCGCGCCACCAAACCACCACTAACGTGAAGAGGACAAGAAGACGGTTCCATAGCCACTGACGACGTCGCAATCTGTCGCCGGACGGAGGAGAAACCGAGAGAGAGAGAGAGAGAGAGAGAGAGAGAGAGAGAGAGAGAGAGAGAGAGAGAGAGAGAGAGAGAGAGAGAGAGAGAGAACAAGAAAAATTACCGTCATACACAGTAATTTTTCAAATATGTACTAATTTATCCTGAACAGTAACTTTCATTTTTCACTTATAACTTTTGCATACGAACTTCGATGTTTACGAACCAAGTATGCACACGCTCGGTTTAACATCCTCTATGACTTTCATGAAGAAAAATTTTTCAAATTTTGAACCGAACAAAAAGTCATTCTTTAGGGCTCCTTAAACTGTCAAAATGGAGCCGAAAATTAAAATAACTCTCGTTTACCGTCCGAAAGACCCATAAATCTATAAATTATATTCGGGTCGTAACATAGAGATTGAGCTTTACCGAGGGAAAGTAATTCCTAAGAACATGTTTTATGAAATGATGATAAATGAAGATCTATCTGAGGCTGCTAGTAATAGATTAACTGAAGGACTCTAGCTAAACCATGTTAGGATTATTGGGGTTTTGCTTTGCTCATCACTGGTTGATGACAGATTTGGAGCTTGTTTGGTGTATGCAGATGGGTAAGGAATAGTAGATTGTAATTCTGTTGGTCATTATTGTGTGATTAGAGTTAGGTTGCGCATATCCATCAACATGTTCGAGGAGCCTGATCATGTATTTTTGGTCACCAATTCGGTCAAGAGAGAGGCGTGGCTCGCATCAGTTACCTAATCACTGTCAGTAGGTTAATGGATAGCTTAGTTACACTTCACAGCCTTGCCTATAAATATCTCTTAAGTTGGCATATCCACCATATCAGTCCTCAGTTAGCTTAGTTTCCTCACGACCTGGTTCTCAACGTACTCAACTTAACCAAGCCACCTACCCAAGAAAACACAAACAATTTCATAACTCTCCACTCCAGCAAAAACCCACCAAATTAAACACTAAAGAAACCAAGTCAAGCAATCTATACCACTCTTTCCTTCACAAAACAAAATGGTTCACAAAAGTTGGGAAATGTGATGGCATAAGTTTTTGGGTTGAGAGAAAAAGCTTGTGATGGAAAATGTTGACCCCAAGTCAAAAGTGAGGCGATAGCCGAAAGCGATAATTGGCACAAACTATTCTCCGAATATGCCATCAAAGGATCAACCTTAGCGGTGGGGCACTAGTCATTGGCGGAAGAAAGACTTTTGTCTTCCTTATCGGATGCATGCATTACTTTTCCGACACTGTTACTCACAGATTTGAGCTTATTATTGATATTTATGTCTATCAGACGTCGACATGAGTTCAGTAAGATAATCTCTCTAGGCATTACTGGTACTTGCATGCATAGAAAGTGATATTGTTTATAAAAACTTAAAATGTAAAATTTATCGTTGTTAATCGACTTACTTGTTATTTTTAGGGATAGATATTATTGTGGTACCGACGCACTCTCAAAAGGAGGGTGGGTCTCACTTTTTCTTTACATTGTCATCCCGATGATGACATGCTGCTTAAAGCATGAACGTGGCCCGTCAATAACAACCTATCTTGATATTGTCAAAAGAGCATTCGACAATAGATTATGGATTATAGCTTCCGTGTTTAATTTTGAACAAAGAACTATACTTCTTTTTTTAAACAGACAAAGAACTATACTTCGTCGCTCTCGGCTTAGTAATAGCTGAAAGTGACAATTGGCATAAATTATTAACCACGTTCACCATTAACCTTGGCGGTGGGGCAATAATAATTGGCGGTAGAAAGACTTTCATCTTGATTACCGCTTGTATTACTTTTCCGACAATGCTGCTCACAGATTTGAGCGTATTGTCGTATGTGTCAACCAAGGGAGTTCTTTCCTCCCTCCTCATCGTGGGCTCGCTCGTATCTGTTGGGAGTATTGAGAGTTAGCTTTCACGCACAAGGAGGTCATAAGTTTCTACAATGCCTTGCACTGATCAAGTATATCATCTATCGTGGTCCTATATTTATCATTACTGTCATCATGATGAGCCTTCCAAAGTAATCCAAGAAAATCACCCCCAAAGTTGTGTTGCTCCAGCTGAGTCACTGCATTGTTTTCTCTTTTCTTTACAATCTCTAGTATCGTGTCGCATATTTCCTTCTCAAGCTACCCTGCCTCAATTTCATCACTAGTTTTGAGAAGCTTTCTACAATAGTGTGGAATGAAAGAATAAACATGAGATATGGGAGCATACACTATCCTCCTTGCATACTGCAACGAATAAGTATTGTTTCTGCATAGCAATCATAGTAATTATTAAATCAAATGAAAAGTAGCACGTTGGTCATCTCATATTCAGTTAAAACAGGTGAGAAAATTTAGTAATACGTTATTAAAAGAATCGAAATCCTTTGCATCATGCAAATGATCCTCTCCGGCCTTTAGCTAGAATGAAATTAGATAAGTTGAAATAATATTTAAGGGTTGTCATTAACTAATGAAACTTTCCATGTATTGATATTGATAATTACAAAATCTTCTCACTTGTTTTAACTTTTAACTGAATATGAGATGACCAATACGCTACTTTCCATGTATTGATAATTACATATCTTCTCACCGGAGATGATATAATTGATCAGTGCAAGGCATTGTACTTTGTTCGACAAGAAACCACTAATGGTTTGCTGGCTTGGATCGTCATTCTTTTGGCACTCCATCAAGATTGGCAACAGGAAGCAAGAAAAGAAATCCTACGTACAATTATTCGGAAAATAAAATCCAAATTCCGACAGCATTTCCAGATCATTCCTAGAGAATAAACAATTTATATAGAAGTGTACGTACCTCTTCAAATGGTAAAGTTCCTATTCTCCGTATTGTCCATCAACCTTCTCTGCGTCCAAACTCTCTCTCGCTGAAATTCTTTTACTTTCTTTTACAACACGTTATCAACAGGAGTAATTCTACCATTGAGAATAATTTTCTAAAGCACAATGCAAAGGAAATAATTTTGCATGTAATTGTTGCGCTACTGACATTTATTGGTTCAATTAACACCAATTTTAATGCACAAACGTTATGTCAGTGAAAATTAAATTGTTTCCTTTATAATTTAATTTATTTCGGGAATATCAACTACCATACCCGAGTGGAACTGCTATTGCTATTCTTATTAGTGGGTTCCATACTCATAATTAGGAGTACTGGCTCTGGTACCATGAAAGCTTTATAGAGAAACTTGAAGAAGAAAGCTAAAGAGGGAAGAGGAAGGAAGAGAGAGCACAGATGCGTGAAAAGGCTACTTTTTTACTGGATTGATGTTGAATATTACAGCAGTTAAATTTTAGGGTTTTTGTCCATTTACCCTAATTAAAGGGATTTTTTCCCAACTCACCCCATTAAGTTTTTTTTTAATTCCCCCTTACCTATGAAGACTCTAATAAGGTCTTCCCTAATACCCATTTTTGAGACTATTTTACCTTCATACCTTTTTTACATAGAGAAAAAGAAAGCGAGAGAGCGAGAAAGACCATAAGAGACTTCGCCAATGTCCGTTCACTGGCCACCACCATCGGACTTCGGTAAACACCTCGCCGGATGTCCACAAAAATGTCGTCGGAGATTTCATAAGTCGCCGGAAAGGTTTATTGACCCTCAATAGAGGGGCGATAAACCCCATTGCCCCCCAATAGACGTCTATTGCCCCTCAAATAGAATTTTCGATCGCCGGAATGAAAACTAATCTCTCTAAGTTTAGACAAATAAACTTTGATTAAAGAAAAAAAATGAAAGGATTACATCAATTCAAAATGTCTATTGCCCCCCAATACAACTTTCAATCGCCAGAATGAGAATTAATCTTCCTAAATTTAGATAAATAAAACTTTTATTAAAAAAAAAGAGAAGATTACATCAATTCAATATGTCTATTGCCTATGATTATACACATTTTTATACATGTAATTTTATCTAAAACACTATAAATAAGTTAATCTTCAAATCAATTATTATGTAATTAATCTATTTTTATTTACTTTATAGTAAATGAGTGGAGTTATGAATTACGAAGAAATTGTACAAAATTAGAGCAAAACGGAGTTTCGATAAAAAAAACGTAAGTATCGCCGTGTTCAATTGTAATCGACAATTAATTAGATGGAAGAAAGAAAGGGTAATTATGTTTAATTACCCAAGAGGTGGGTCACGTGGGATGAAATCACCTGTCCCTAGACTCTTTATCTCAAATATGTCCCCCGGATAAAAAATTGGCACCTAATCACTCCACTAACAATAACTTAACACTGTTAACTTGCAATATTTTTAATTTAAAAAATGACAAATAATTAAACTTGGTCCTGGTTCGGTGGTTCATAGTCCTTACCTTCTGATCATATTCTCTCCTCCAAAAACCCATCTTCCAAATTCCAGTCCCATCAAAATTGGCCCTATTTCTTTCTATCTATAATCTCTGTGCAGGACTCCCTATTCTTTTACTCTCCAAAACTTCATCATCACAATTATGGCTTCCTCCAATCAAACAAAAATGTTCCAAAACCAAAAAGTTCTTCACTGACCCAAAGTCTTTTCCTTTTTCTTTCTCACAATGACCCAGATTATCAGAGACAGAGTATTTGACTCCTTTGGTTCCAGAAGAAGCACCAAAGTTCTAATTCCAGAACCTGAACTCGTCATCATGCCTATTCACCCGATCAAAGACCTGCCCAACCCGTATTGAGGCTTCAACCATTGTAAAAGATTGTAAATTTGGGGAAACGTCCCATTTGGATAGGGGATCTGTAGATCTCCAAACCTGGCAAGGGAGATGTATAAACTCCTTGGTTCAATTGAACCCAAATCAGCACACCAGGATACAAAAGTAGTAGAAGAGGAAATTGGATGGGAGATAAGCCCATTTCATGTCGTCTTGATCTCGCATATCATTATAAAGTGGGAATGACATTGAATCAGATGATTTAGATTTGAAACTTTTTCTTCTGGGCTCTATCGATCTGAATGAAGGAAGAGAAAAAGTTTATTATGTGTTTTTATTTTATTTTTATAAACTAGAAGAGTTAACGGAGTTAGTGGGCTGTTATATTAGTGATTAGGTGTCAAATTTTTATTGGTGGGACAGAATTGGGACAAACAAATTAGGGATAGGTGATATCATCCCTTGATTTATTCTTCTTCTCTCCCACATTTGGTTACCACGTGTCCCTTACCCTCTCCTGAACCAACATCAGCCACTCATCCAACCCATTCTCTCCTCTAGAGGTCATCATGGGCCAGGATAGGACCGGCCCTACCCTAAATTTTAGAGTTTAGGGTCGGGCCGGGACGGGTCGGGTCTAGTCAAAGTCAATAAAATTTAAGGCCGGGTAGGGTCGGGCCGGGGCTTAAATATGTTAACCCTTACCCGTCTTAAAAGCCCGATCTGGTAGGGCCAAAAGGATCGGGTCGGGCCAGCCTTCGAATAGGGCCGAATAGGGCCGAAATGGGCCAAAAAGGGCCTTATTTTGTATAACTAAAAAAAAAAAAATTATTTTTTCCTTAAAATGTGACTTAATGATGATATAGGTAATATAAGACTCATTATTTTTTATTGATCATATTTAATATATACATATACACACACACACATATAGAAATTAACTTATAACATTTATTAATTTAGTTAAGGTGGTTATATTCAATTAATTATCTCTTTAAATCTCCCGATATTAATTGTTGTGTAACAAAGAAAATAAAAATTAAAGAAAACAAAGCATATGTTATAGAAAATAATAAAAATAATATATAAATTTTAGGGTTGGGCCGGGTAGGGCTTTTAGGGCCGGGCCGGGTTTGGCCCTTACGGGCTCAATCGGGTCGGGCCGTAGGGTATGGCCGGGCTTCATTTGCATGACCCTTACCCTACCCTATTTGAGAAAGGGTAGGGCCGGCCCGCCCTAATGTAAGGGCAGGATAGGGCTTCGGCCCTATGAGCCGGGCGGGCTTAGGGCCGAAGGGCTAAATTATGAGGCCTACTCTCCTCTCTCTTGATATATATAGCCCATGACCATTCATATCTCTAACACATACACCTCTCATCCCATCTTTTTGCTCCATTTTTCATATTTTTTTCAGTTTTATTTCAGAAATTTGAAGGATTACTCATGCAAAAGCTTCAAGAATTCATCAAAAGCTTCTCCTTTACAAGATTCAAGACTTAAGTAATTGTGGGGAACCATAAATCGAGACTAGCCATAATTGCTCTCTAACAATTTGTGGCCTGTTCTTGTTACTCTCTACTTCTCTTCACCTTATTCCTCTTTAAATTATGTATATCGATGTTAGTTTAATGATGGGTAGTGAGTAGTT
Source organism: Rosa persica (assembly GCA_025331145.1). Taxonomy (NCBI): domain Eukaryota; kingdom Viridiplantae; phylum Streptophyta; class Magnoliopsida; order Rosales; family Rosaceae; genus Rosa; species Rosa persica. The sequence goes on from WFKR01000005.1 coordinate 14,601,992, forward strand.
TTGTTATTGGGGGCTAGGATTGTGTGTCCTAGTCCAAATCTTGTGTAAGAAATGCTTATTTTAATAATGATGCAATTTTCATATGATGGATGCTTATATCAATTTTTGTTGGGTTAAATGCATGTCTAGGAGCCTAGTCAACTCTAGGTTGTGTGTTTTGAGCATGTATAGGACAGAGTTTTGTTGGGTTAAAATACATGTTTAGGAGTTTAGTCAACTCTAGAGTGTGTATTTTGAGCATGTCTAGGACGGAGTTAGGACCCCTAATAATTCTTAAGCTAGAAACCTTCAATTTCGTATTCAATGGGTTATAAGCATAGTGATTTACACTTATTACGTAATTGAGCGGATAAGTCGCTTAGTAATCTAATTCCTCGATCTCTAAACCCTCTTGATGTGACTTAGTAACCTCCAAAAGAGGTCTATTGCTCCCCAATTTTTTTTCTTTTCATTTTTCTCTCCTTTTGGGCATTCTCCATTTTACCAAAATAAATAAAATAAAAACACACCAATGTCTCGACCTCGACGAGACACATACGACAATTACAATCTGCTGTGGCAGCAAAACCTAGGGATGTCAACACCGGCGACCTCACAGACTTGCAACACAGACATGCCCTTAGGGATTTTGACAGGGTATCCGTCCACGAACACCTCGATCGCATTGTCCGAGTTCGCTAAGTGGATTCGGGCCCTACCGACCGGGGTCCTGGGTGGGAGGTTGACGGCGGGCTTGGGCTGGGTGGCCGTGGATGGCTCCGAGTTTTTGAGCTCCGAGGTGGATGTGACCATGGTCCTCTGGAAGGAAAAGGGTGCAAGGTTTTGGAAGCCGAGGAGGAGGAGCCTTTGCTGCTTTGGGCCTTAAGGCCTTGGAAGCAAGCGATCCCAACCCTATTGGTGAGCTCTCACTCTGTATTTGATTGCTGTTTTGAAGGTGAAATGAGGGAGTGGGGCGGATATCTATGATCTTACTCTCTCTCAGCTACCGATTTCAAAGGCGTCGGGGAGATGGAACTTGATTTGGAATCTAATCTCGACGGCGATGATCAGAGTTCCTGCGCGAACTACGACAAATTCTCTCTCATAAGCTTACTCTCGACGGCGTACTCTTCTGGCACGACGGCGGTGATAAGCAGCACCGGTGGGTTGGTCCTCACACTCAGCTTTCTCAGCGAGCTCTTTCATCAGAGAGAGAGAGAGAGAGTGCATCGCCTGCGGTCTTGTTGGAGAGAGAGATAGGACGACGTCGTGCTGGAGAGAGATGAGAGAGAGGAGCATGGCATCGATGTAATTTTTTAATTAGACTGAGGACAAAAATGTCAATTTAGTTTAAATTGGGTAAGAGGAAATAAAAATATGTTGCTGGAGTAAGTGAGAAAATTTTAGCTAATTTTGATACTTTGGATCAAAGACCCTAAATTTTATACTATTTTAAAAAAACCGATGCCTATCTAATGCCTTTTATATCCTTAACAAAGCTTACTCATGGCTTTAGACCTTTAGAATTTGGAGCTACTAGTTAGTAGCCATTGTAATGGTGCTAGGTGTCCTCACTGGAGTTTAGTTTAGTTTTTGTTTTTTTACTTCTCGCGGAAGGGTTGTCAATGGGTCGTGTTGGGTCAAAATATTTGTCGTGTTGCAAGAACAAACTCAAAATCAAACTCATTTAATAATCGTGTCAAAAATTTAAACTCAAACCCAACATATTTATTAAACAGATTACCCGGCCCATTAAACTCAAATCAAACTCATTTAATAATCGTGTCAATGGGCCAATATTCCTAGGCCCAACCCGGCCCGTTATTCTAACGTGCTCGGGTCGTGCTGGCCACTAACGGGCTTGGGCCGTGCAGGGCCTCTTTTAAGCGTGCCAGACTCGTGCCGTGCTAGTGCTTAGCGGCCCGTTTGCCACCTCTAATCGAGTTATATGGGTTCATTTCGTGTTGGCGGGTTGACCCCTGGCCGATCCATTTATTAAATGGGTCATGACATATTGACCTAGGGCCGACCCGCTTTTTAATCGTGCGGGTTCAAACCATTTTATTTCGTGCTGCTTTCGAGTCGTGTTATCGGGTCGTGTTGGAATTGACAGCCCTATATGTGGTATCCTCCTAGCAAGAGGTCTAGGCAGATATACAGCTACCGCTGAACTTGTAAAAATTGAGTAGATAAGAACAATTCTTGTACTGTACAAATTCACTGGTTTAATATAATCAGTGATAAGTACCAAATGACGCCTATCCTTTTTATCTAGCAACGACACAAGAAATCAGTTAATGAATACACAGCACTAAGATGACAAACAAAAAAAGAAAACCTAGAAATTCAATTTGAAGAATTGAAATGACCTGCCAGAAGTCTGAGAATCCCTGAAGGAGCTTGGTACAGTTTTGAACCCCCAGTGTTAAAAAACGAAGGCATGTGTGGAAGCTCATTATTCTTCTGTGCACTATCTGTTGTATGGTGTATATCTTTCTCCTGGATGATCGTAATCTTTGAATTCTGATGGGTAACAGACATGCTTGACAGGCAATAACTGGTAAGGTTAATTACTAATTAAGTTGGAACAATATTTGAAACTGAAGCCCCAAAAGAATAATGATGCCGTATGACTGTTGTATCGGGGTTGAAGTACGAGAACATCTTAATGTTAAACTTGGTCATGATTATCTCATCATGCTCGGTTTCGAAAGCCATTGCGATATGATTCATTTGAATATTATGCATCCTCTTGAAACAACAAACCAAATTCATATGCTCTCTTGGTTACAAGCCAAAGCTGCTATGTCATGACAATGTTCCTTTCTTTCTGAGACTAAAAAGACAACATGAAACCAAGAATATGTAAAACTCTGGATGCATTGTAGAAAATGCTATTGGCAGCCATAGATAAATAATTGGAAGTAGAACTCGAGCATACTTTTCTTATTAGCTTCGGCTTGGGGAATCAAAGATGGATCTCATCAGTATTGTGACGAAAATACTTTTATAGCAACAGCTAGTTGGTCAGAAGAGACCCGGAACCCCAAAGAGTCTCAAACATTATTTCAGGTTTTGTTAGGAAAAACACAAGAACAGAATAGAACATAGAAATTAATGGGGCAATACATCAACTAGCTATTTGTGACAGTAATTCATAATGGAAGGCTTTAAGAAGTGTAGTACTGTGTACGATTATTGTATCAAGATACTAGGTTGGTATGAAGATCACAGGATTCCATTTCTGTTACTCTTCAAAACCAGTCATGATCACCTCACCATGCTTGATTTAGTAAACAATTGCAGTTTGATGCATTTGAGTATGCTACAGCCTCTTGAAACTGTAAAAAACCAAGTTCCTGCCATCTTCGTTCATGAAAATGTTTCTTTCTTTCAGAGACTAAAACGGCATAGATTGAAACCAAGAAAAGTAGAAATAGTATATATAAAACTCTGGATGCATTGAAGAAAATGCTGCATGCAGCCACAGTTAAGTAGTACATCACCCCCTTTGCCTTCCAAAAGGAGAGAATTGAAGTTTGGAGCTAAGCTTAGGCTCACTAAATGGAAGATAGATACTCTTATATACAATGCCAACCCCAAAAGTCAGGAGGCAGCAAAAATGTGATGCTGGTCTCTGTTAGTGAGTGATTTCTGGTCACACAATTGATTGATCACTAGTCAGTTAAGTGATGGTACCACAAAAAAAAAAAAAAAAAAAAAATATATATATATATATATATATATGAACCAAGATGCCCAAAAAAAGTGATCACCTATAGAAACAAGTGTTGGTGACTTGGTGTTGCATAATTACATGTAAGATTGGAAGGGGCTTCAGAACTCATACACAAGATTAGTGGGAAAAATGGAGGAAAAGGGCGGAAAAGAAAACTGTTCTTGTTTATTATATATATCATGGACTATGGAGTAGATAGAAGGGGCCGTTGTTAGTGTTGCCTATTCTAGGTTTCCTATTATCAACTACAATCTGCACCATGTACGTAGCTAAACTTATTTTCCTTGGTCTAATTCCTTCATCAAGTAAAAGCTTTGGTAAAAGAAGGAAAAGCTTTTCTTTATCAACTAGCTCCTCACCTGCCTCTGAGGGTATTCACTCCATGCTAAAGTTACACCTGATAAAGCATTCCCACTTCGATCAGTGAGGTATGAGGAATCTGGAGGGCGATTGCTGGACGCCTGCAATTTCGTCTTAGAAAACCGTAGACAATGTCAATTGCAAACTTCTTCAGGAAAGGCGATATGTCACTTGCCACAACATGAGTATTTCCCATCATGTAAGCCACACCAGCTTCCCTAGCCTCCTTGAGTTTGTTCACCTCCTGACACTCGACACTCCCACCCTTAATCTTGTTTATCCACTGCTCAGAACTGGCAATACTAACCTCGTTTCCCACAGCAGCAAACATACAGTTCGGTGACTGCTCTCTGACTGCCATCTCTTTGCAATGGGCCTCCTGTTTCAGGAACTTTGCCACCTCTTCAATCAGTTGCGTTTCAAATTCGTAGCAATCTCTTACATCTTTGTATCCATACCTGAACATTACAACATATATATAAGAATTTCAAATATGGTTTAAAACAAAAACTAAAGAATTGAGCTTCTTGCAAGAGAACCTTTACAGAAAGTACCTTACAATACACCGAAAGATAAGCAATTTTGGTGGGCCAACCCGGCTAACAACAAAACGCTTATCCAATGGAACTTTCGGAACCATCAAAGACTTGAGGGTCACAAATATAAGAGTATGATGAAATGCTGGGAAGTTTGTGACGAAATGTGCAAACATTGGAGGGAGACCAGAGGCAATGTTAGAGTAAACTAGGCAGATTCCAGGGACCCTTGTGATACCTAGGCTTGGCCCAGAGCTTAGAAGCCTATCCAAGGATACCTTGTTCTCTAGCTCAAATGCATCTTTCTTTAAAGTCCCATAATTCCATATAGACATCAAAGACAAGATTACTACAGAAAATAAAAGGGGAAGCCAGCCCCCTTTATGTACTTTACTGAGGCACGCAGAAACATAGAGTAGCTCAAGAGATCCAAAGATTACGATGAACAAGAACGCCAAAAGAACATTTTTCTTCCAAACAGTAGTAATAATCAAAAACATCAAGCAGGTTGTGATGAACATTACTGTCACTGCAGCAAGCCCTGTTAAAAGCATCATAATATTAAATTCTTACTTCGAAAATGCATGCAAGCATGCACACACATATGAGAGTGAGAGAGAGAGAGAGAGAGAGAGAGAGAGAGAGGCCGAACCATATGCGTTGCCAATCATATTAGTGTCTTGAAATCCAATGACAACAGCAAGACACAATACCATCAAAATCCAATTCACCTCAGGAATGTATATCTGCCCATGTATCTGATTTGACGTATGTTTTATCTTCACACGTGGGAAGCAACGCAGTCCCCTGCACTGACTGACTATTGAGAAGGTAGCTGAAATTATTGCTTGACTTCCCACCACAGAAGCAAGAGTAGCAATAATGAATACTGGCCAAAACATAACCTCTGGATGGAAAGGAGAAGATAAACACAAAAAGATCAGATGAAATCAAGGGTATGCACAGCAAATGAGGCCTAAAAAAATTCAGAAACTACACCACAGGTCTTAGCATTGCAGAAAATATACTCCACATCCATTTGTTTTAAGGGTAAATGTAGCATATTAAAGCTAATAACAACAGGAACATTTGAACTCATGACCCTATACTTTAAAGACTGTATACTGAAGAATACTGTTGGCTTTAAAGTGGAAAAGCAATTTAAACTGGTCTAAATTAATGATTTCGAGTAAAATTTAGTTCCTTGATTAAATGCACGAGTTTACACTAGAAGTAACTAGCTGACATAGTGATATACCATTAGATTAATATAATACAAGCTTTACCAGGGATGGCCTTGTAAAAGCTGCTATTGAGATCCATTCTGTGCTTGGAGAGATAAGCAGCTTCTCCCATGTATGCCAGAACTAAGCAAGGATAAACAAGCCCTGAAAATGCAACCTGCCAGGAAGAACTTATTAAACATAGATCCATAAATAAGCAATGTCGTAAGCCACAAGCGCAACTATTAGAAAAGCATGATTAAATTGTGCTTTTTAATCATAAATCAGGGCTAAAATGCAAGAGAAAATTGTCCACCAGCCAACTATCCATTACGAAAGCATACCCTGAATTAGCATGATAGTACCAAACTCATGTCAAAGGATGAAAGTAGCATACCCTGATAGAGAGTTTGGAAAAATGGCCAAGATCAGCAAACATTGCTTCTGTACCTGTAATGGCCAAAAGATGACTTAGCATTAGCCAAATAAAGCTAATGTAGAAGATATTTCAAAGAGGTTGTCAGACAAAGAACAATCTCACATTGCAGAAATGAGCTTATAAAAGAAGTCGTGAGACTAACTAACCTGTGAGACAAAGAACAATGCCTCCGAGGGAACTCCACCCAGCTCTTCCAGTTTTTTCAAAGAACTTGTAAATATAGTGCGGTGACAGAGCACATATAACACCAGGGTTCCAACGAAATATATTGTAAATGCCCACCCCACTAATGCATAGCAACCATGCTGTCATGATTGGAGCAAAAAGAAAACCAACTCTGTGTGTCCCATAATGCTGAAGAGCAAAAAGGCTAACCAAGATGATGCAAGCTACGAGCACAGTATAATCTGTTATTTGCAAAGGTAAAATAGAATTAGAAAAGGATGTTTCTCCATTCAACTCAATTCCCCAATGACAAAATCTCCATTCATATTGTAAATATCTTAACACTTTTAGTGGCAAAATTAGACAGCACAAATACTTTTTGTGATCAACTTACTCTCATGTAAGTGTGGGACTTTGACTTTAATTCCATTGACTGCAGAAAGAACTGCCAACATATAAAACAAAGCCCCATTAGGCCTAAATCAATCACTGCAGAAGGAACCATAAACAGGAACATACACCCAAGTTCAATTTAGAAAGGGTCAATTAGAAAGGCAAGAGAGATCATTATAGATATCATACCAGACATTGTTGGAGTGAGGATACCATCACCGATTACCATGCCGGTCCCTAGAAAAACTACAAGCACCAATACTATTCGAGAACTCTTATGCTTTTCAAAAAATTCTTTTATGAGTAAGCTCATTCTTGTATCTTTAGAAGTTTCAGATCTGCAAGAAGATAGGCGCTCATGAGCAGGATCGACTGTGTTCAAAAGACCCATCCTTGAGTGTCGGCATAGTGATGAATACAAAGCAAACGTTCCACCTGTAAAACCAGAAGTAAATCTCCAATGTCCAACAACAACCAACCATGTATTTAGTGAAATACTATACGATGATTCAGGTTACTATAAGCACCTTCGCCACTGTCATCTGCCGCTAACACAAAGAAAATGTATTTGCAGAGAGGAATAAGAGTCAAAGTCCAAAAAACCATGGAAAGTACCCCAAGAATCTCAAGATTCTCCTCATAAAGTTGCATACTACCTGAGAATGTACTTTTGTATACATATATGGGGGATATACTAAGATCCCCATAAACAATACCAAGACTCTGATAAGCAAGGCAGAGAGTGGTCGCGTAGAAATTCTGCAGATGAAACAAGCAAGAGGAGTGTTACGATGTTTAAAAACTATAAAGCAAAAAGAATTTGATTACTTATATAGCCAAATAACCAAAGACCAAAAAAAAAAAAAAAACAGAAGTAATCGAGAGTAATGAGTTAATTGAGTAGATCTAAGTATCAAAATCCACAAATTTCGGACCCTGAATTCTTCACAAGTGAGAAGCCATGAAGAACATTTCTTCTTTTGGTCAGTCACGAACAAGTGTACCAAAACAAAACGTAAACTTAATTTTCTTATATTATAAGAAGCTAATCTTGAATCAGCTAAACTGCCCAGATAAATGGAATGAGAGATCATTTACATCACAACCAGAACTAAAATGAAAGAAGAACAATTCCAGTCATGGCACAAACAGAACTAAGAAATACCAAGTCAGATTCTTCTAAATGCCAACAATCATACAAAGATGACATGATATACGTTTAGTCTAAGTATCTCATAAGGTCCCCATAAACAAAGGAAGATGAAACAAAAATGCATCTGTTGTTTGGTTTTTGTGGAAATTAAACAATGACAAATGATAAAAAGTTAGTACTCTAAACCCAAAACAGCAAAACCTATTTTAGAATTACAGAAATGATTACCATAAACACTCAAAATTTCAATCTTTTTTTCGTTTCTCTGCGACTTAATATCCATGGAAACAAACACAGAAAAGAAAGAAAGAACACGAGTACAAATAGAAACATGAGGCAAAGACACACTAACCATACGTAAACCGCCGGAAACAGAAGCAGATTCTGGGTCCACTTGTCTTGCCATTGGCGACCCAAAAAGCTCAATCAATGCTAGAGTTTGTAGTTTGTACCACTCTAGAACTGTGTACTATGTACTATGTTCTAAACTGGGCTTTTGCCAAATGGTGGAAAGGGAGAGGACCCAAAAGGAATCAAATATCTGCAGTTGTGTTTCACTTGGAGTTTTCTTTACGGATGAAAGCCAGTGATGGCAAAAAACAGAGAAACTGAGAGACAATGAGGAGGGAAGGGAAGGAAAGCAGTTAAAGACTGCGAGCTTTGAAGCAACACAACGTGTCAAGATGGGACTAGAATAGTCCTCAGAATGGTGGCCTAGGTGTCTCTGTGTTTTGCCAAGTAGAAAGCAGGTCAATTTTTTAATATTAAATCATTGTTCTTGCCAATAATTTACTTGGGTAGAAAACATTAGACTATAGAGAAAGAGAATAAAGGTCATTTGCAAAGAAAACAAATAATTTATCATCGAGAAAAAGAAAACAGATAATTGAATAGCAATTCCTAATTTTTTTTTTTTTTATGACAGCAATTCCTAAATGTTGGGAAATGAAGATGAACTAGTATATACATTATATCATTTTGGCGACTTGTTTCAGAATCAAAATTTTGGGTTTAATGTTTTGTGTATTTTATGATAGATTCAGGGCATGTCAGAGTTTATCATTGTTAGTTTTGGTTTGTGTTTATCTTGTACCATATAGTTCAATGATGAGAATAATTCATTCTCTAAGCCTCTTTAATTGAATTCTAGATTGTTTGACAATTGATTAATCTGATTATTTTTTCAATTTTGTCTAATATCTTGTCATTGTCTTCATGTACAGTTTAAATGATATACATTTTATCTCAGATAATCGAGGGCCGACAAAACAACCGATCTAGATTTTCCATTAGTATTGGTGGGTCTTGGAGTACCTACCATGGGGGCTAGTGCATATATACTTCATGGTGATTATCACCACCTACACCTCATAACACAGTTAAACGTGTAACCGGAAATGCACTAGCAACTGAACGTGTTTAATAAACACTTCATTTCATAAGCATTTCTCATTTCTTGTATATTTAATTTCATAAACATAAGTCCAACATGAAAATTAAATATAGTGAAGTGTTTTACCAGGCGATGGAAAGATATCGAGTTGCTATTGTTATTAGCAAGTCTACATCTAACTAATAGCTAGGGAACATTAAAGATTCAAAGTTGGGTGTAATGTGTACATATTCTTGTGAGAATATGGCAAGTACCATAGCTGTGCGGCTATATAGAATCTACAATATTCGAGGAAAACAGCAAAGCATGCATTGGAATAACCTAGGAATCTTGAATTAAAAAAAAAAAAACGGCCTCACCAGAATATTTTTCTACACAGCATAAAACAAAATGAAATATAAGAACCAGAGTTTCATCCATATAGAAAAGAAAATGAATGGCGGGCAGTAATATTGTATTCTTGTAAAAGATGGGGAGGAGGTATCTTCCCCTTGTCTTTACTGATTAGTGTTCCATCTATTATTTATGGTAATTTTGTTGTTGTTGGAGATACTAATATAAAATCCGGTGACACATCAAAAGTGTCGCTTGTACGCAATCATCTCTAACCAAAAAAAAAAATTGTAATGACTAATTCTAATGGTTAAGTGTAACAACATTTTGTTACCGGATAAAATGCAAGACCAATAAAAATCGATTGAAATTGTTGAGTATGAACTCTTTTCCTAAAAAGATTTCCCAACTATGTAATTTAACTAACAAATCATGTGAAGCAACCAATTGGACAAGAGATTTATTCTCCTCTTTTGTGTCCAGTTAAATCCCAGAAAGGCAAATTCGATCGAGTCAAGTTCTTATCCAACAAACTCGATTTGGTCCAACTTCATGTATGGATTTGCTTATACCACACGAATAATACCATGCATATACCTCACATGTGACTATCACGTGATATGCATATCTTTCTTGAGAAGGTAAACAATCTTAGTCAAACTACTAATATCTCAAATCTAGTTGTCCAAAAAAAATAAAAACTATAATATCTCAAATCTACTCGTCGACCAAATATCATAACTCACTGGTCCAATTTGATCAACCTCCCATTGGATATGTTTTTCAAAAAGGGACCAAAGGTTTTACATCATATGTGACAAGGTAAGTCAGTGTTTTGAATTCGGTGGTATATAGAAATTTGCATGCGAATTCCATCACTTTCTGCATTGGCAATTTTCGTGCGGTTAAGTTGGAAAATGAGATGGATGTTTTAGACCCCATAATGGTTGAGATTGACTTAAAGAATGTACGACAAGCAATTGGGGGTTGCCATAATTTGACTTGTTGCAAGAAAAAGGGACCGCCCGGTACATCCAATGAAGTTAGTTTCATATTGTACGGTCTCGTAAGTTTAGGCAATTTAGCCGACTTCTATGAAAATGTAAGAGTTCACACGATAATATAATATATATATATATATATATATATATGAAGTGGGAACCAGCAAAAGGAAATTAAGATGGTTTGAATTTATTGGTTGCAGAGTGTGGTGATCGGCTGATCGCGGAACTGCATTGACTGATCGAGGTCGATCGACTTTCGATCACTTGTTCATAGATCAATTTTGATCTCTGGTATTACGCGGCATACATAGTGCAGCATCGTCAAAATTACATTCAAATTGTCTCAATGAATATTTTATTAGGGCTGGGCTCGGGTCGGCCCGGGTTGATGTTGGGCCTAAACCGAATTCGACCCGTTTCTATCGGTTGAGACATAATGTGGGCCTAAAATTGTTTCCAAATTCTGTGGGTCGAACTGAATTTTCGGTGTTCAGTCCGGTTCGGTTTCGGTGATAGTTGGGCTTTTCTTTGTTTTCTTTATAGTCCAATTTTTGTAGATCAAACAATCCATTTAAATAAAACCATAAACAGAAAGAAGCAAAAATGCATGGCCCAATTGGCCCAAGCTACTTGGAAACAACTGCCAACCGTTAAAACATTGCTGAAACTTTCAGTCTTTCAAGTTTCAACACGAGTTTACAAATGCAGAAACCTAGGACAACAGTTCATTACAGAGCTTCACAAATTAAACAAAGTCCGGAACACTTAAAAACAGTTTTCATTACAGACTGAAATTCAACAACCTTAGTTCATTACAGGCCGAAATTCAACAAATAAAAGAGATCAAACTTTACAGTAAGTTCTTGATCTCCAAAACTGAAAAAAGTTCAAGAAAGCATAGAAATGCAGATCTGCAAGTCCTTATCCTTAACCCATCAATCACTCTTCATCGTCAACTGTGGTTACAACAGATCCTGCCAATGAAGAGAACAACATATTCACATCAGATTAACACTTAAAGGACCAACATATTCATTATTCACAACACAAAAAATATTCAAACAACAAACTCATTTTATAACACATAAAATAAATGGGAAGTTACCTGATTCAAGCTTTTCAAGCTCACCGTACAGCACCAACTCCGTCTTAGTAGGCCCTTTGTACTCATTAAAGACTCCACCCCTTAACCAATCACTGAGACAAACCAACCCCTCAACCATACTAGGAGTTAATGAAGCTCGAAATGGGTCTACAACCCTCTTCCCTAGGCTGAAAGCTGACTCCGAGGCCACTGTTGAAGCTGGAACAGCAAAGACATCCTTTGCAATCTTTGACAGAATTGGGTATCTAGGTGCATTCTCCTTCCACCAACCTAAAAGCTGGAAATCCTTGCTCGCAGGGTCTTCGGAAGCTTCAAGCAAATACTTGTCGACTTCATTCCTGATCTCCACCACCTCTTTCTCCTGCCTAAGCCTCAAAAACTTACTCAACGATGCAGCATGTGAGTCCTCTTCTTCTGCAACAGCTGAATGAGCAACACGAGGTTGTGTTATGTCATCTGAGGCTTGTGCAGCAACGGGATCAGATTGGTGATACTCCTGATATAGCTGCAAGAGGCTCCTCCTCACTTCATCTACCATAAATCCAACTATGCTGTTGTCCGCATGCAGTTTTGGAAAAAAAGTATTCAAGATACAATAATTTGTATCTTGGATCCAAGACAATAGCAAGCAGTAATGCCATGTTAATGTCCTCTAACTTCAACCAATACTTGTCGAATTTTTTCTTCATAGAGGACCCTATACTAACCATCAAAGGATCATCACTAGCTGCACATTCTTCTAATTCATCGATTATGGTACAAATCCATTGAACAGGTTGGTTTGCAGTTACTACCTTAGTCCCACTAAAATTCAAGGTTGCATCGTAAAAGATTTTAAGGAACTTCGCTAACCTCGCTGCTTTCTCTCAATCCTCATTCTTAGGCGGCCCAACCCTCTTGCTTCCCCCAACTCTGTCCATAAAATAGTTCTCATACTGCTGATCCTAATCTTCAAACCTAGAGAATGCCTGCTTATACTTAACAGCGATGTCAAGCATAAAATAGGTGGAGTTCCACCTTATGCAGACATCTAAAAGCACTACACCCCCTTATGTTCAACCTTCTCTCTAGAAGCACACTTCCTAAACTTTTTAAGTCTGGCGGGTGAACTCCTAATGAACTTAACAGCATTCCTAATTGCATCGATGGAGGAATCAAGCTCCTCCATCCCATCCCTCACAATCAAATTCAAAACATGGTAGCAGAAACCTGCCACCTAGCACTAGGCACTTCCAATTTCCAATCTTCTCCTTCATGTAATCAAGTGCAACTTGATTACTCGAAGCATTATCAACTACAATGCTAAAAACCCTCTCAATACCCCAAGTAATCAAGCAAGACTATTAATTTCCCTATAGTCTTTCCCATTGTGGTTTGGAATAACACAGAAATTTATAATTCTTTTAAGCAAAGTCCAAGTGTCATCTATGAAATGGGCAGTGAGTACTAGGTAATTGATATTCTGAACCAAAGTCCAGGTATCGGTGGTTAGTGAAACCCTCAGATTATTTCTAGCTAGAAACTCTCTTATCTTTTCGTTCTCAAACTGGTAGAGATTCCAAATATCTCTACAGATTGTCCTACGACTAGGGACACTAAACTTTGGCTGAGCAATTTTCATAAAATCTTGAAACCCCTGCCCATCTACATGACTAAAAGCTAGTTCATCCCTCACAATCATCCTAGCACATGCTCTTCTATAATTCATAGGATCATAAGCTAAGGATATTAAATTACCACCTTTTTCAGCAGATTCGAAAGCAAGGAACCTCTGCCTTTTTGCTAGGATGTAAACCGGACACTTCTTGCACTGGTATAGCATGTGCATCCTCATTGATGTCGTCCCATTGGCTTTAGGATCGCAGGCATAGGTTTGCGGGCAGTACTTGCACTTTGCTCTCGGTTTCGCCATCTTTGAACCATCTGGATTCTTCATCTTCACAAAGTGATCCTAAGCTGCTGACTGGTTCTTCCTCTTCACAATTTCTTTAGCTTCGCTTGTTGTGGGTTCATCTTGGTTCTTCCTCTTCACAATTTCTTTAGCTTCGCTTGTTGTGGGTTCATCTGAAGCACTAGTTGGAGTAGCTGGTGTTCCTTGTTGAGGAGGCGGCATGAGAAGACACCCGGCTTGATTGGTACGAGAAGACTCGGACGAACTAGGTGTCATATTAGGGGTCTGCATCGTTCCTTCCTTAGACTGAAAAACAAACAGCAAATTAGTTTTTTGAACATCAATCATTATAGTAACATACAGACATAAACAATTAAACATCTACACAACAGACTAAAATCAACTAAAATTACAGTTCAACACATCAACATAATCTAATAGACATACAATCACAGTAAAACACATAAACACATAAACAAAGATCCTAATTTCATTTCCAGAAACCCTAATTTCATAACCCATGCTTCATTTTCAGAAACCCTAAAATTGAAACAGTAATTTCACTTAAAGAAACCCTAAAATCAAAACCCATGATTCATTTTCAGAAATCCTAAAATTGGAACCCTAATTTCACTCCCAGAAACCCTAAAATAAAACCCACAATCGATGGAACAGATGAGATTTTGAAACCCTTAAATCTGGACCGAGTGAAACTGAAATCAAAACCCATTTTCTGCAACCCAAAGCCTAAAATCGAAGTATGTCTCTACAAAAGTATATCTCAGCACCCTAATTTCATATCAAAAAGACTAAAAGAGGGAAAATAAGCAAAATGAAGAGGAAGGTTAGGGTCGAGAGAGAGAGAATCTCTGCCAAGTCCATATCCATCTGCAGTGATCGGCGATGATGATTGGCGATGATGCAACACGGCGAGAGAGAGAGAGAGAGAGAGCGCGGGTCGAGAGAGAAAGTGAGTAGGTTGAGAAAGAGAGAGCTCGAGAAGTCGAGAGAGAGACTGAGAGAGTGTCGAGAGAGAGATTGAGAGAGAGAGTGAAAACGGCAGGAATGAAAATGAAATGAGAGAGAGACTTCGATTAGGGTTTTTTTTTGTGATCCTGTAAGGTCAGCCTCACGTGAAACCTGTTACAAACCGATCAGAAATTAACATCTATTTAAATTTAATTAAAATTAATATATTATATATAATTCGGTCGGTTCGGTTGTTTTCGGTCGATTCACAGAAAAAACCCGGTTCCGACCTGGTCTAGTGCGGTTTTTTTTTTAAAACTGCTTCTTCCGGTTCGGTGACCGGAACCCCTTTTCCGGTCCGGTTCGGCCGGTTTTCACCTTCCGGTTCTGTTTCTGCCCCCCTATATTTTATTATAATTTGAAAATGGAAAATGCTTAAAATTAATTTAGATCATCTAGATATTTCGTATAAATATGCGTCAGATAACATTATATGATATCCTGCATGGATAAAGACAACTGGGAAAGTACTAACTCGGACACAATTATATTTAATAATACTTTGAAGAAGATAGTTCGTCCGCCGTCATGTTTGCCTAGAATATTTACCATGGCTAGTTTTCATGGTATTGTACAGAAGAAAATGTGACCTCACAGTTCATCCAACGAAGTTAGTCTACGTTGTTGTAATAAGTACGGTTGGCCGACTTCAAAGAAAATGTAACATAGCTCATACAATTCCATGTGTCGATCGAGTGGGAAGAAACCAAAGGAAATTAATATGGGTTTCAATTTGGGGGCAGCAATAATGACTGCATCAACTGCATAACAAAAATTTCTGATATTGACTCTTCAGTTTTGATCTCTTGTGCTGCTGACCAGGCTTATCAGCATGACTTGGACGAATGGATGAGTAGGACATGCCACATGTATTCATAGAGAGAATACATATGGCCATTCATGGGATTTCGTGTGAAACTTTAATTGAGAGAATCTTTGGTAGGGTCTGCTACCACCAGGGGGTAGTGGGCGATATTTTTGGTAACTCATTTCAATAAGAGAGAATTTCACAAGTGAACAATCAATTATGACTTATTTGATACTTTGGTCACTTAATTTTCAAATATATCACTTTGATCATTTAACTATTATTCTGTCAATCACTTTAGTCACCAAATGAGTATTTTGTCTCACTTTAATAATTTCTCCCAATTATTCTAATTTAGACTTTTCAATTTTTTACAGTTAGTTGGACAAAAATATCTTTGATACTGTGGCAAATAAAAGAAAAATTTAATGAAAAAAAAATTAAGGGAGTGACTTATGTGAATAGCAGAGTTAAAGTTGAATGACTTAAGTGATATATTTAAAAAGTGAGTGACCAAAGTGTCGAACAGGTAAAAGTTGAGTGATCATTTATAATATTATCCCTTTCAATAAAACATGAGTAGTTTTAGAATACAATGAAGAGACAGAGAAACATGATTGGCTGGGTGTACCATTCACGTGACACGTCTGTTCTACTTAAGAATTTCTCATTTTAGTTTTAGTCATGAGAAATTCTTAGGTAGGGCAGGCATGCCACGTGGTGATACACTCAACCAATCAGTGCTTATGCAGGGGGTGTTTTGGGTATTTCATTTTAATTAAACATGGGTAATTTTGAAATACAGTTAAAAACAGAGAAACATGATTGCTGGGTGTACCGGCCACATGACACGTCTATCATATCTAAGAATTTCTCTTTAGTCACAATTGATAGGAACAGTTTTCGGTTTTATGTTTTGGTTAGAGAAGATTGAAGTTAATCCTTCACCTGAGCTAACCTAAAAGACCAATCATGTTCACCTACTCAGTCATTTTCATGATTAGTTGTACTCAACTGCCGTTAGATCTAAATCCAACAGTGCAGGATACTAAGAGAAGTAGATACATTTCAACCACCTTATTGTTATCCACCCTGTGATTTAGATTGAACAACAGTTGAGCACAACTGAATATGAAATTCATTGAGTAGGTGAACAAGACTCTCTGAAAGACTTAATAGAAATTATTTTTATTTGAATTGTGTACTATCCAATGAAAAATATGACAAGGGCTCTTTAAAATCCTAATCGAATAAAACTCATTGGACAGAACCTGCATAACGTAGTTTGGTGAGAAACTAAGTTTAATGTAATAATCTCACATTTCACGTAAGCAAAATTACAAGACCTCTCATAGACTTTGAAATGAATATGGTAACGTAGGCTTAAGATTGCAAGACAGTTGAAATTGAGGTCTTACGTTCATGGCAAGTAATACTCAAGTGAAGGTGTGTATCCAATTATGGAGTACAATGTTGAAACTTAGATAGCTTAATAAGACTAGACGACATGGGGATTGCAATACACACAACATGAGATGAAAATATGTCAGTCGTCCACTACCCAATTAATGGCCATTTTCTTCTCAACTACTATGTGTCTATGTACCATTCTCTTCCTAATTCCTATGTTCAAGTCCCTTGGCTAGTATTCGGTGACTTTAACAGTGTTATTAGGGCACATGAAAAGCGTGGTGGAAACCCACCTAATGCTTGCTCATGCATGGATTTCCAAAGCATGTGCACTACTTGCAGTTTACTTGACATACCAACAAAAGGGCTTTCTTATACTTGGACTGACAAAAGAACTTATACTCACCTTGATCGAGCGTTGGGCAACTCTGCTTGGATGGATGCCTAGGCTTCTGTGTCCTATCGTACCCTGACGAGAGCTTCCTCTGATCACTGCCCTATTCTAATGTCTCATTCCAGATTGGCTTTCATCCCAAAGTCTCCTTTCAGGTTTAAGCGCATGTGGCTTCTCTACCCTGGTTTCTTGCAGTTAGTCCGTAATCTCTAGACTAGCCTGCATCACGTGGGCTGTCCTATGATTTCTTTTGCTTGCAAGCTATGTGCTCTCAAGAACTGGCTTAAAACATGGAATGGCTCGGTGTTTGGAGATACTAATGATAGAGTTAACTCCACCAGATCTGCTCTTGATACAATGCAGTCAGAAATCTCAGACTTTGGCCAAACAGAGGATCGTTTAAACAGGAAAAGTCAGGCCCTCACTAGCCTAAAAGAAGCTCTAGCTCTACATGATTGCCTCATAAAAGAGAAAGCTCGGGTTCATTTGTTACAAGATGGTGACCACAATAATTCCTTCCTTCAAAATATGGTCAAAATTCGCCATCTCAAGAATTCAGTGACTTCTCTTTGTGTGGGTCAACGTCACATTTTTGATCATGAGTTGATTGCAGATCACGCTGTACACCACTTCAGCTTAACTTTCACCCGAGACTGCGGTATTATTAACACTGGTCTGGTGGAACGCCTCATTCCAAACTTGGTAACTGACGGGGAAAATCTCTTACTCACTGTTCTTCCTTCTGCTGAGGAAATCAAATCTGTTGTTTTCTCTATGGATGGGTCAAGTGCTCTTGGGCCAGATGGTTTTGGTGGCTACTTCTTCCAATTCTGCTGGGACGTGATCTCAATCGATGTCATCTATGTTGTTCAAAGCTTCTTTCTGACTAGCTTTGTTCCACCTCACTTTAACTCGAGTTTAATCACACTCATCCCTAAGAAACAGGAGGCGGACAACCGATCTGATTTTCGACCCATTGCATTAGCAAACTTTGTCTTCAAGATTATTACTAAAATCCTTGCGACTTAGCGAGGTAGCTGCTAGAATTATCTCCCTTGAGCAGAGCGCTTTTATAAAAGGTCGTTCAATTGTTGACTCCATCTCTCTAACATCAAAATGCATCAATCTGCTGGATCGTAAGTGTGATGGAGGTAATATTAATTGCTTTAAAGCTTGATATTAAAAAAGCTTTTGACACAATCGATTGGTCCTTCCTGCTTCGGGTTCTTACCTCGTTTTGCTTTGCCTCATACTTTATCTCTTGGGTCACTATTATCCTGCATTCTGCTTATCTTTCTATTCTAATAAACGGGGAACCGGTTGGCTTCTTCCCTTGCTCGCGAGGTGTCTAGCAGGGGGACCCTCTTTCCCCTCTGCTTTTCTGTCTTGCTGAAGAGGTGCTAAGCCGGGGTATCTCCAACCTTGTGGTTAGGGGAAAGATCACACACTTTGCAGCGCCCAGAAAGGTTAATTCCCTGTCCCATGTACTGTTTGTTGATGATGTTATGGTCTTTATGCAAGGAGACACAAAGAGTTTACGGAGTCTTTTGCGTTTTCTTGAGGACTATGCTCGGAATTCAGGCCAAGTTATCAATAAAGCTAAGTCTTCAATCTACTTGGGTCGGTTTGCACATCCTAGGGCTACATTTATTCAACATCTTCTGGGCATCAGGGAAGGTAGTTTGCCTTTCACCTATATTGGTGTTCCAGTCTTTCAAGGGCGCCCAAAGCAATTTTTTTTCCGGGGTATTGCAGACAAAGTAAGGTGTAAACTTAGTACTTGGAAAGGTAGACACCTTTCCCAGGCCGCGAGGTTGCAATTAATCACTTCTGTTATCCAAAGTATTCTTGTGTATAGCTTTCAAGGATCTATGAGTGGCCCCTCTCTATTCTCTATAAGGTTCAAGGTTGGATGAGAAATTTCTTTTGGGTGGGAGACCCTTTAAAGTCAAGCTCGGCACTTGTGGCTTGGTCAACCTGTTATCTTCCTCAAAATGAAGGTGGCCTGGGTCTTAAAAACATTGTCATCCTTAATCAAAGCCTTCTTCTATGTTTTCTCAACTTTTTCCTTCTGTGGCTAATCGCATTCATGAGATTGTCCTCCCCCTAAAGAACACTGAGGACCAAGTCATCTGGTCTGGATCCTCATGTAAACTTTCTGCCCATGATGCTTATGATTTCCTTCTTTCTCATCATCATGTGGTTAACTGGGGAAAACGTATATGGCACCCTGCTATTCAACCAAGAAAAATTTTGCTTACTTGGAAAGTGCTTTTTGAGAAAGTCCCAGTTCATGCCTTACAAAAGCGTGGTCATTCTCTCTGCTCGATGTGTTCCTTCTGCAATTCCTCTCTGAAAACGTTGGAGCATCTTTTCTTGCAGTGTAGAGTGGTCCTTCAAATTTGGGAATGGATGCTACACCTTTTCCATCTTCATTCCCCAGCTCCCCTCTCTATTCACGCTCTTATTTCTGTTGACTTCACCTCTAGTCTCCAACGTTCTGGTGTCACTCTTTGGAGACTTGTTTTTTGCAACCTACTTTGGTCTATTTGGCGAGAAAGAAACAAGGTGCGGTTTGACAACATGAGATTTTGTTCAATTCATCTCAAAAGAAGCTTTATCCTCTCCATGCGTGACTCAGCTTCTCTCTGCTTCAAACCATGTACCACTTACACCTCATCTCTGCCCATCTTTAATTTTTTGGGCCTCTCATCTTTAAACATTCGTGCTCCTAGATTTATTCCAATCACTTGGGTCTGCCCCTCTCCTCCTTGGCTCAAAGCCAACACTGATGGTTCATTTCAAGATGTCAACTTTGCTAGTTATGGTGGCATCTTCAGGGACAACCTTGGCCTCTTCCAGGGAGCTTTTTCTGCAAAGGTTTCTGTCCCTTGTGCCATTGATGCGGAGGTTCTCGCAGTGATCAAGGTTTTGAGACTCGCCTGGGTTCGCAATTGGACTCACATATGGATTGAAACGGATTCCCCTCTGTGGTGACTTATTTTCGGCATCCCCATATGGTTCCTTGGGGTTTAAGAGCTCAATGGATTAATTGTTTGCATTTCACTCGTCAGATTAACTTCTGGGTGTCTCACATCTTTAGAGAGGGCAATGCGGTGGCATATCGTCTTGCTCGTTATGGTGCTTCAACTGATGGGTATATGTGGTGGAATTCTCTACCTCCTTTCATTTCTAAGCATTATGGTAGAGATTTGTCATCCCTGGTTTCCTACAGATTCAGGTAATGTGTGAGCTGTTAGTTGTACGTAAT
The DNA here is from genome assembly GCA_025331145.1 of Rosa persica. Classification (NCBI taxonomy): domain Eukaryota; kingdom Viridiplantae; phylum Streptophyta; class Magnoliopsida; order Rosales; family Rosaceae; genus Rosa; species Rosa persica. Next base: position 14,622,617 of record WFKR01000005.1, read on the forward strand.
TGGTTGGTCTTATTGGGTTTTCCTCCTTTGTATTGTTCTCATGGCTCTTAGTTATGGGGTTTTGTACTTGTTTTCAATTTTTGCATCTTTTGCTCTTTCTGTGGAGAGGTCTAGGCCTAGTCCCCATCTCCTTTTGTACCTCTGTTCCTATCATTAATCTTCATTGAAGGGTGCTGAGCTGGCCCTTTTTCGCTTTAAAAAAAAATTGCAACAATTCTTAGCAAAGAAACAAATTTTGTTTTCAAGAAAGAAACAAAAAAACTGACTCACATGTCCTTCGCCATTAAAATTTTTCAACTTCTAATTAATGGTTGCTACCTTCATTAATTTTGTTCCATATATAGAGAATGTGTAAACAAGTGTGTAGGAATTCATGTGTAACGAGTCTATGAGTCTGTGACAACAATGATTCAAAGAGACATTTATCTCCATTTTAACCGTTAAATAACATGTCTCATGCACCATCCCTCTATTTATACAAGGAAACTATGCACAATGGACTTTTAGAAGAACTAAAGATGCAATGGCTTCTTCTTTCACAATTCTTCTTCTTGTTCTTGCTATTATCCCATGTTTTATTGTCATTGCAGATGACCAACTAATCCAAATCGAGTGTCACAACGGCGAGGTACCAACAACCTGCATCGAGTGCCTGAAATCCCACCAGAGGCTAACAAAGCTGGGATTGCCGTCATTATCCTAAGTTGTCTAAGCAACAATGCCAAGACCTCGGCCACCAACATGTCAGAAATAGCTTCTGGAATCAAAGATAAAAATGTCACGAAAGTTTTGAAAACATGTAGCAAAGGGATTTACTCATCCACACAGGACTTGGCTTCGGCGACCCTCAAGTTGAAGATCGAGTAGCAAGTATGGTGGTGCTGAACATTCTGTGAGTCGAGCTGTCGTGTATGTGGCTTATTGTCGTCATGAGTTGAGGTTTACGATGGGAAAGTAGTTCCTAGAGACATGATTTATGAAATGTTGATACATGAATAGGCGAATAGCTATCCGTGGCTGCTAATAGAATAATTGAAGGACTCTAGCTAATAAATGTTGGAAAAGATTTGGGGTTTTGCTTTACTCATCATTGATTAATGAAATAGTTGAAGATTCTTGGGATTGCTGTATGCACTGATATGGTGACATGAGTAAAGAAATAAAATAGTCTTGATTGCTGGATTACTCTAATTCAAACTTATCTCATGTTACGATCAAATCAAGAGGGGGAGAAAAGCACACCTAAGCCAACAAGCAACGCACACCTAATTCTTCCAAACCCAGCTATCCATGCCTCTCGAGTCCTCCGATCCCAATCGCTCTCACCCGTCCATAACGGGTTTTATCCAAAGTCTCAAATTCAATCTCTTCTTCGGAGGGATTGAAATTATCTCTTCAATGATACTAAATTAAGATGAATGTGTTTTTTTGAACCATTTTCTTTGATAGACCTTTCACTGCTTGTGTTTCTTGGCCCATGAAGACTGATCCATCAACCACTTGCGTATAGCTTAATAGTCATAAACTAGGCTAGCTCGTCCTTTGAAAACTTACACACAAATACAAAATTTCCTTTTTAAAATGGCAGAAAAAGAAAAGTAAAATAAAAAAGTCACAAATATTATATTTTATAATGATAATCTTCTTTTGATAACCGAACACGAGTTTTAAATCTCTAATTTTTAATTCTTAAATAAATAATTTAAAAGATGGTTCACGTAGCATTATTCTTCTTAAATATAATATATACGTACTCATAGCCTACATTTTATATAAAGCTAATAATATATATAATCCAATAAGATCGTACGATCTGATAAACATATGACCAAGAAATGGATAAATAATTAAGGAATGAGGACTTTCGACAGAATTCAAAAATTGCATGCACTTGATAGTCTTAAAATTACTAGTAGCGATCTTTGCAATATCGTTGTAATTGGTCAACAATGGAACATGCATCATTGCACTTACGAACCCGGACTCCCACATAATTAAAATTAGACCCAACGCTGCTCCCTGTGGCCGTGCACTTGTTTCGAAGATTGATCTTGACGACGATATCTTCAACATCGGTAGCATCACAAATACAGTCGTCCTTCTGCTGCACTACTAATGCTTTCGGAGGTGACATCGAATAACTCATGCTGCCCTTAAAATAAAAGTGTCAAAAGACTTAGAGTTTACCTTTCTCCCTTGATAAAACGAGTTCATATACTTCACCCTACAGAATCTCTGGCATTTTCATAAGCTGTGAATTCTATTGATTCGAAGTGATCATAATGGACGTCGTAATACGTGTGTGGATTTTGAAGAGTGATCCTCGATCGAGGGCAAGGTTATAGTTTAGGGTTTTGTTACTACTGAAGTTAGTGAAGTAGCTGAACTCGGTGAGCGAGGCATGAGTGACGTGAATGTTGAGACTCGAGGCTACGGGGTTGTAGATTTGGTCCTAATAAAAAGAGGGAGAAGACGCTAAATATGACTAGGCATGTGATGATGCAGCAGTTCTCTTCATACATTCGTCAATCTCGACATGAATAGAGAGGTCCTTATAGTGGGATTAGGAAATCATAGACCAGACTAGGAAAGAAATAACTATTCCATGTTGATTTGGTGAATATATACATATTTAGGAATAACAATACAAGGTCGTAAAATTATTTAAAAAAAAAAAAAAAAGATTTCTATGTACAATTTAGATGTAGCCGGCACAATTGCACCCTTTCACTATTTTTAATAGTCAATTTTTTTTTTTTTTTAGGATATTGATTTCATTAGATTCAATAGCCGTTTGAACAAGCTACAGTGTACCATGTATTTGGAATAAGAAAATGATAAAAATCCCGAAACTGTATCAAGTAAATGTAATTCATTACAAAGTTGTTTTAAGCTCGCAAATTTTAGCAAGTTTATAAATAAGAAACAATTTTGTGTCTTCTATGAAAAAATCATTAACCAACCTCTCATTAATCAATCACACAACTATGGAGCCAACAGAATATCATTTCCTAGCAAACAAATAGAAACAACTCTTTATCAATAAGTCGCTTGAAAAACATTAATCTTATTCCAGATAATTATCAACTCTTATAACGGTCATGATCCAAAACTGATTTGCCCTAAAACATACATCAAACCAAATTCCCAAGAAGGTCTTAATAGGCCTGGGCACCCCAATGCACCAAGTGATAAATCGAGAATGGCATTTAGCCCGAAAGCCCGACAAATTGGCCCAACCCAAACCGAACTGTCTGGGCATTTAAAAAAAAATTGTAAGTTTTTTTACAAAACCCAGCCCAAAACAAATATAGATTGTGCCAGTCCCAGGCCCTAAAACGTCAAAAAAAAAAATGGCCCGAACTTAAGCCTTATGACACATGTCTTCAATTAATTGGCTATAAAGAGAAGTGCAGTGACACTCAATCCCCTACCAGAAGACTTACCGAGAATTCTCCATCTCATTCTCTGGGATACATCTCGGAACTGTTGTACAAAAGGATGCTTCATGCACAAAAAGCATTAGGATTCCACCATGGCTAAATAAGCTCCTGCCATAAAAGGATGAATATCCTTAGATCGCCAATTGTATTCAACAGTCCATGTTATGACTAAAACAGTTCAGATCTTCCTTCTTGATGTCCCCCACTTTTCCTGCAAAGTTTAGACATCTCAGGTGAGCTAATATTTTACCATAAAGTGTAGTGAAGGTATAATGGATCTACGGCCTATAAAGAGCTGATCCAACTAGGAAAACCGAGTATCAGCAGAGTATTAAGAACAACTTACCATCTTTTCGACGTTTGCTTCTCCCAAATATATAGCCAGAGGGCTAGGCCCAGGAGTAGCACAATACAGCTTATGATCCTCCTTTTCTACACATTGCATCCAGCCGGTTTAAGTGTTTAACATTGATCTTTGTATAGTCTTCAGGATCTGAAAGTAGAAAATTTAGGAGATTAAAGAAAAAGACAATGTAATGTTACTAATGTCTTATGTCTATCATCCAATAAGCAATGTTACTTGATTTTTTAGACAAACTTAAGGATAAATATGCTAATTGTGTAAAGCATTGTTGTTTAGTAACCAACTTTTATGTTGAAGATGAGTCCATACCTTGTACAGATGCTGCCATTCTCATGTAAATATCTTACCCATTTTGAGTGAGATTTCTAATGTCAATCAGGTCCCCAAACCACATCAAGCAACCAGTTCCTCCTTCACTAATATACAAATTTGAATAAGCTGAGCAGGAACAGTTCTTCAGGCGCGCCATCTCTCATTCCTTGAGGCTCAAACTTTTGTTAAACCAGGATGGTTCTGCGTTTAGAATACTGACCCCAGACTACTTCTGAAACTTGTTGCCGTCGCAATCTAGCGGAGTCTTTCTGACACACACATTTGACCAATCCATTGTGTCCGTATCTTTTGGAAGCTTTGGTACAGAACATGTTAAACAACCACATAATGGGGAATTCTCAAAACTACGGCCACCATGTGCACCAAAAAGTGCAAAATCGTCACAGTTATATACAGGAACCAACTTTGGTTCTATCAATCAATGTGCAGCGCCACACAAGCCCATCTTGAGCCAACACCAGCCGGGAAAGAACTGAGCTGTTAAGAAGCTTATTACTATAGTATTCTTAATGATCAAGATCTAAAACCAAATACAAGATTATACGTGGCAAACTAGTACAAGAGAAGTCTAAGTTGTTTTGGACATGTCGGATATATATGGATAGGTTCTGACTTCTGAGGATATGCAGAGCAGAGCCATAAAAGTGTAAAATAAAGCTATCAATGCGAGCGTCAGACATACCTCATCAAATGGCATTTGTTCGGAATATTTCAAATGATATCTTCTTCTCTAACTTCGTTGTGTTCTACATCTTCATCCATGCTTCCAAGTAATTTTTCAACATCTTGGGCATACAGAAAGGAGGCTCCACACCTTTTCACCCTCACAATGGGAAGGCCACGGGGTTGACCGTAGCAAAAATTAGAGTACAACCTTTTCACCCTCACAATTGGACAGAAATGTACTGTAACGATGTTGTGATCCTTGAAATGATGGTATTGCATGACAGCAGACGGACAATACCGAGGAAGATATTTCCCGATTTCTTAATGAAACATTGGCAAGTATTTCAGAAAATGGCGAGCTGGGTCATTGGTATGAACAATGTCGGGAGCTGGGTATGATGCTCTTTGATGGAAGTAGAGGCGAGCAGAATCTAAACCAGGCCTTATAAGAGCTCCATCACACTGAAAATTGAATAATGGCAGCGGAATACTGCGCCAATGTAAAGTTGAAACAGATAGTTTGTAAGAATCTGATGGAAGGCCTTCAGAAGGTACGAGATCAGCTAGCTTCACACGGCCGACAGATGGCAGGCCACTACCTGCCATAAATTCCTTTGGAATACTCCCTACCCGATTTTGAACAGAGGTCTTATCCAATCAACTGCGTAGATTACAAACTGACATACGTCATATCACAAAAAACAAACACAAGAGAAACAACAAAAAGAAGCATCATCAATCATCAATTTTTTCTTAATGAGAGGATTCCCACACACTAGGAATATCGAAAGATACGACCATTTAAAGAATCATAATTGAGTTCAGTTGGTATTGTAAGAACCTAAAACACCACTCGTTTCTTCTTTTAAACATCAAAGCATCTATCTTTATATATGCATGCAAAGATAATACGAAGCTCAAAAGTCAGAAAATTCAAGTGATATCCAACATGCCTCAGTGAAATCTAAATTTAGAACAAACGTAAGAATGTGGTGAAATGTAGAAGTAAATGAAATACAGATTTCAAAACTACAGCATCAATTGGAGCCTTCCAAGCACTAGAACAGCTTCATTTCTATAGGAATAACATCTAAAAATGCAGTCTTTCTTGACACATTAAAGTGAAAACCTTGGAAAAATTCATGGGGCAACGTTGACCCTCTCCATTGAGCTTTATCCAATTGATGCAATGTTTGGGTTTGATAAAAGAAATATAATTTAGCAGGAAGACACCCAATAGACGAATTCACAACCATTATCAAACCAAAACATTAGCTTCAATTAAGAGTACCCACCAAGTATTTCAATTCCAAAGTGAAAAAAAACAGTGGGAAAATTTCTCCTTAGAGCTACTGCTTTATATACAGTATGGCACAAGGAAAGGGAGAAAGAGAGAGCTGACCTTGTTAAGTTGTTAGAATGAAATTGTTGCCCAAAGTCAACCCAGAAATTGCAATTCAAAGGAGATTAGGCCTTTTGCAAAGAGGAGAGGTTCTCTGTTTTGATAATGGAAAATCGGGGACATGGAAATTCTGGATTTTGAAGTGAAAGAGAAAGAGGATTCAAAGGCATGGGGCAAATGCCTACGCAGCAGCTGGCGGTGGCTATTTCGTGAAAGCGTGACAACTGCATCACACTGAAGTGCTGAATGAACGCAAAGATTTACCCGAATTTTTGTTTTTGTTTTGTTTGTTTTTTTTCTTCTTTTGTTTTTTTTTATTATTGTTACATTTGTCCTACCAATTACAACTAAAAATAAAAATAATTATACCAAAATCATCACCCTCTTCGATGCAAAAATTCGGATATAATTTTCATTGATATTATTTAACATATAAAGAGACTGGATGGATGAACGGTCAAACCTAATGGTTCGACCGTCATATTACAGACCATATGCTTCTCAATAATTAAGACCACTATTTAAACTATTTTTCTAAAGAAGAAGGCACCCGGCAAAACTTTAGATGTTATCAACCTAAACTCCTAAAGACATCTAAAAGAAATTATAATAATTTTATTGACACTGAAGGTGACGAGGATGAGGGGGTTCCGGGTTCCATATTGAGAGTGTTCAAAGAGAAAGTAAACACTAAACAGAAGCGTGGTTAGGTTGCAGCATTCACGTTTGCAAGCTTGGAAGAATATGTCAATATGAGCAATTGTTTAACCAGGAAGCTTTAATGACATAAAATGGGTAGGTGACTTGGAAGTACCATTTAATATCTAAATGCAACAAAAGTCTAATGGAGTAAGACGGAAAACACACTAGTAGAAGTTGAAGTATTATAATACCGAATTGAAAGACTAAAGTGGGAATAGGATAAAAGTAACTGAATACCACTACTATTATATTATCAAAAAAATCACTTCAATTGTATGTTTTATGTTACTTTGCTTGCCAATTACCTATTCATCGTGACATATCTCTTTCAAATCCAACGTTAAATGTGGTTCGCCGTTCAACTATCCACATCATTAAGTTGTAGAAAATGTATTGTAGTAAGTGTAGCTTTCGGGATATAAGAGTACCAGTGGAAGTTTGAATTGAAATGGCTGGTTAGGCATCCAATTATAGTTTTACACCAAGTCATTTACTAAGAGTTGGCTGGTTCAGCCCAGTGGTTAGTTCAGACTCAAATTGGTACCAATGAGAAGATAATTAACTAGGCCTAAACTGATATAAAAAATTTGTGTTTGTAACTCATCATTCAAATGAGCCCCAACTCATATTAGAGGAAAGCAAAGGGATAAAGAGCAGAGAGTACTCAACATGATATCAACATTCATCGAGCCCCCACTTGTGTAACAGTGAGTTCATTAGCTGAACATTCTGTAGCCTCATCTGTAGAATCTTCAAGTTCTGTCAGATTCAACCAGGCTTCTGAGGTTGAGGCAATGCACCTTCACCACTCAATATTAGAACAGCAGATGGCATACTTGGCCTATCTTGTGGTTTTTGTTGCACACATGCATAAAAGACCTACATGAATCGATCGCACAACTTCATATAGAGTGCTGGGGTCCTCTACCGATGGATCAAGAAGTTCAATGGACATGCCTTCTATGAACAGTTTCCATGCATGAAAGATCAAAACATTTAGTTTACTGTATATATAGAAGAAGAAGAATCAAGTAGCAATAAATTTCTTTTAAGTTCACAGTTGTACCTCACATGTCTAAAAAGGTTGAGATTCTGGATGCGAGAATCCTTAGTTTCTCTTCCAGCTCACTATCTCTAGCACCAAAACTCCATAATTGTAGACATCGGATTTTATCTAGTAGAAACCATCACATTTTGGGGACATGTAACCACTGTAAACCAATGAATCAAGGATTAGTTTTGTAACAAAAGAAAGTAGACTAAAACTAGTTATTCTTTGGGGTATGTACTTACTGTGGACCAATAAAACCAAATATAAACTTCCTCGGTGATAAAACTGAAAATAAAGAAGTCCAAGCTTTTGTCGGGCATGCATTCGTAGATCAGCATCATTTCATCTTGTTGAAAGCAGGCACCCTAGAAGCTTCACTAGATTCTTGTGCTGAAGTTTGGCAATATTGTTAGCGTGAGTCATAGTTTAACTTTAGGGGTAGAATAAGGAGTAGAATATATTGTAATATATTGTAATTATTTCGTAGTTAGTACTTACCTGTTATAGTCCTGTAAACTTCTTTATATACCTCCGCTGTGGGATGAATAGATCATTAGAAAATTCATTCTCAATCTTGTTATATTTGACTTGGTATCAGAGCAAAGATCCGAGAGGACTTTGTTTCTTATTCATTCTCAATTCGAGCAATCGATACAAAACCAAACCCCTTTGTTAGGGTTGTTTTTGTCGTTCTCTACCCTTAATTCAAAACTGGTCTTCATCTCTTTTTAGAGATCGACCTTTGTCAAGTCGAAATCCTTAGCAGCAAATCCACCAACGACACTCCAATTAGAACTCTCCTTCACCATCAACATAACTCCAGAAACTATTAGAACTCTCCTTCACCATCAACATAACTCTAGAAACTCAAACACAACTTCAAACACATACCTGTCTCTCCTCCTTCGCCGCCGTCCTCCAGGTCCAGGCTGCATCAATCCAGGCCGCATCGGACTGAAGGAGTTCTCTCACCCAGGCCGAGTCGCCACCGTCCTCCAGGCTGCATCACCTTGAGTCGCCGCCGTCCTCCAGGCTGCATCACTCTTTCGCTCATCCGTCCTCCACGTCCAGGCTGCATCAATCCAGGCCGCATCGGACTGAATGAGTTCTCTCACCCAGGTCGAGTGGCCGTCGTCCTCCAGAGACGCCATCGCTGCCCAGATCGTCGTCGGCGCTAATACCCAGTCCGACGCGTGTCCGAGAACGACCCAGTCCGGCGTCGTTCTTTCAGCACAGTCCGGCGTCGTCACGATCCAGTCCGGCGTAGTTCCTTCAGTATCCAGTCAGGCGTCGTCGGCGCTTGCTTCAGTGGTGTCGGCGCCTCCTTCAGTCAGCCCGAGAACCTTCCTTCAGTCAGTCCGAGAATCCCTTCACGCAACAGCTCAACCTGCAATAGGTTGAAAAAAAAAAAAAAAAAAAATTCTGCACGTTATACTGTTTTTTGGTTCTGTCTCTTTCATTCCGCTGCATATTCTGTGATTGTGTAATTTTACTGCTGTATTGTTGCAATGGGTGGTGATGATAGTGAAGGACAGAGTTCTAAGATCAATGAGGTCCAAAAGATTGAGGTTTCTGTTCGAAGTTCAGATGGTGGTTCTTTTGGTGGTCCGAAGCTCAATGGTACCAATTTTCGAACATGGAAGAAGATTATGTCTGTCCATCTTCGTGGCATACACAAGATGGGGCATGTGAATGGAACAACCAAAGCTCCTAGTGAAGCAGATGTGGATGCCTTTGCTAAGTGGGAGGATGATGATGGATCTGTGATGGCTCTCCTCTTCAAAGCCATGACTGAAGATGTTTTACAGTTGGTGGAAGAGTGTGATACTGCTGAAACAATATGGAAGACATTGGGGGATCTGTATACCAATGAGTTTGATTTTATACAGGTTCATGAATTGATGTGTAAGGCTGCTAGTATGCAACAGAACGGGCAACCAGTAGCTGTGTATTTCACCAAGCTAAATAATGTATGGGCTGAAATCGATCAGAAGCGTCCTCGCAAGATCAAGAATCAGGAAGACCTTGTATGGTACCAGAAGGAGAAGGAACTAGAAAGGGTTCATGTATTCCTGAGAGGGCTTGATGAGAAGCATAGCAGTGCGAAGGGAGAATTTCTTAGAATGACAGACCCTTCTAGTTTGAACACAGCTTTTACATACATCCGCAAAGATGAGTCTCAGCAGGAAAGTGTCAAACATGCACAGGTTGAAGTATCTAGCCTCGCCGTTCAGGCCAAGTCACGAGCATCTTTCCTTCAGCAGAGTTCAGCCCCACTTCATCAGCAGGGTTTCCCACAAGGCTCTACTAACCGCCCTCGTCCTCAATGTTCTTATTGCACTGATCTTGGGCATGTTCGGGAGACTTGTTGGAAGTTGCATCCACACCTTAAACCTAAAAATCAAGGTTTTCGTCCCAAAGGGAAAGCAGCTGCGGTTCAATTGGTCCAAGAACCAGATTTCTATGGAGTGACTGGCCAAGATCATCATACGGCTGGTGGAGCTACTCCTACAGCCTCTATAGCTGGTCGAGGTAAAATTGGTATGGCTTTAAAAGTTTCTAACTTTGTTGGTTCTGATACATGGATTATTGATTCTGGTGCCTCCGATCATATAACTTATGACAAATCATATTTTACTGAATTGTCTTCCCCATCCGTGTCCTATGTAACCAATGCCAATGGTGAGGCCTTTCCTGTGTTAGGGTCAGGGTCAGTTCGTATTACTCCCACCTTAGAACTTCATAATGTGTTATATGTGCCTGACTTGTCTCACCATTTGATATCTGTTCCCCAGCTGAATACTGAGTCTAAATGCTCCGTAACCTTTTATCCTATGTATGTGATTTTTCAGGATCTTCTCACCAGGGAGATAATCGGTCGGGGGTATCTGAGGGGCAGGTTGTTCCATCTGGATCAGACATACGCAGGAGAGAAACCAGGAGCACAGTCTCGCACCGCTTTGACTTCGAGTTCTGATAAGCTAAGTGAAATTTGGTTGTGGCATCGCCGTTTAGGGCATCCCTCTTTTAGTTTTATGATAAAAACCATGCCTACTTTGTTTATTGGTGTGGATGAGTCTGTTTTACATTGTGAAACATGTGTTTTGGCAAAGAGTCATCGTGCTACTTATTCTCCTAGTATTTCTAATAAAAGTGTTACTCCTTTTGAGTTGATTCATTCTGATGTTTGGGGACCTTCTAGAGAACCCACGGTCTTGGGTATGAGATACTTTGTGTTGTTTATTGATGATTGTACGAGATTGTCATGGGTTGCTCTTCTTAAAACCAAAGATGAAGTATTTCCAGCTTTTCAAACCTTTCGCACTCTTGTTCAAACACAATATCATAGCACCGTTAAAGTCCTTCGTTCTGACAATGGGGGAGAGTATGTTAATCATGTTTTCCAAGAGTTTTTCAAAACCCATGGGATTGTTCACCAAACTACATGTCCACAAACACCAGAACAAAATGGTGTGTCTGAAAGGAAAAACCGTCATTTACTTGATATGGCTCGTGCCTTTCTCTTTAGTGCTCATATGCCTAAGTATCTTTGGGGTGATGCCGTACATGCTTCCTCTCATCTTATCAATCGTCTTCCATCCAGTGTCCTTCAGGGAAAAATTCCATTTGAGGTTCTTGCATCTCATGTCTCCTTACCTTCATTTCATAATCTTCCAGCTCGTGTCTTTGGTTGTGTTGCTTTTGTCCATGTCCCTAAAAACCAAAGGTCTAAGTTGGATGCCCGGGCACTTAAGTGTGTGTTTGTTGGTTACGGAGGCTATCAGAAAGGGTACAAATGTTATCATCCACCTACCAGAAGGTACTATGTCACTATGGATGTTACTTTCTTTGAGGACATGAGTTATTTTTCCTCTTCGGGTACAGCTCTTCAGGGGGAGAATTTATATTTTGAAGAGCTGTATTATGGGAAAAGGGAGGAATCAGAAGGAGGAGTGGAAGTCACACAAGTAGGAAGTATTTTGACGGATCCAGTTGAAAGCATCAGCTCATCATCTCCAGAAGCAGAAGCTCCAGACATCCAGACACCTGCAGTTGAAGACACAACTGCCCCTCCTACCATCACCTCTACCCCTGACCCACAACTTCCTGGTACTGAAGATCACTCATTTGAGGTATGTCCATCCACTGGTACTAGTAATAGTGAGTCTAATGTTGAGCAATATGTGTTACCAAATAGGACCACTCGTGGTCAATCGGCCAAAAGATATGAACCTACTCTTACAGCCAAAGCAAAATACCCCGTAGCCAATTATATGTCCACTAGGAGGTTGTCTAAGTCATATGAATCATTTGTGAATCAAATATCTGCTGTATCAGTACCTAACAGAGTGCAGGATGCGTTGGGAGATCCAAAGTGGAGGAAGGCAATGGAGGAAGAGATGGAGGCGTTGCAGAAGAACAGTACTTGGCAACTCGTGTCTCCACCACAAGGCAAGAAGGCTGTAGGTTGTCGTTGGGTGTTTACTGTGAAACATAATGCAGATGGATCAGTGAATCGGTACAAAGCACGTCTTGTAGCAAAGGGGTTTACTTAGACATATGGTATAGACTACGATGAAACATTTGCTCCTGTGGCCAAGATGAACACTATTCGGGTTCTGCTCTCATTTGCCGCTAGTTTAAACTGGCCACTCCGACAGTTTGATGTCAAGAATGCATTTCTTCATGGGGAGTTAGCCGAGGAAGTGTACATGAGCCTTCCACCTGGGTATGTCGTTGCTTCTCCTGGTGATTTTGTATGCAAATTGAGAAAGTCACTGTATGGTCTCAAACAGTCGCCTCGTGCTTGGTTTGGAAGATTTTCACAATTCATGCGGAATGTTGGTTACAAACAGAGCAACTCAGATCATACCTTATTCCTCAAGCATCAACAAGGGAAGGTAACAGCTCTAATTATTTATGTGGATGATATGGTAATCACTGGCAATGATACTGTTGAGATAGATAGACTGCAGAGACAGCTAGCCTCTGAGTTTGAGATGAAGGACTTGGGTGAACTTAAGTACTTCTTAGGAATTGAGGTAGCCAGGGGGAGAGAAGGGATCTACCTATGCCAAAGGAAGTACGTTCTTGACTTGCTGACAGAGACAGGTTTGTTGGATTGCAGACCTATTGATACTCCTATTGAGCAGAATCATTGTTTAGCTGAGTATCCAGATCAGGTACCTACTGATCGAGCTCGCTATCAGAGGTTAGTTGGGCGCTTAATTTATCTAGCTCATACTAGACCAGATATTGCATATGCAGTAAGTGTGGTGAGTCAGTTCATGCATAACCCGAGTGAGAGTCACATGGATGCTGTTATGAGAATTTTAAAGTACCTGAAGTCAGCTCCAGGAAGGGGAGTGTTGTTTTCTAAACACAACAATATCCTTGAGGTTTGTGGCTTTACAGATGCAGATTGGGCTGGCAATATTACAGACAGGAAGTCAACATCAGGTTACTTTACATTTGTGGGAGGTAATTTGGTTACATGGAAGAGTAAGAAACAGAAAGTTGTGGCACGATCTAGTGCTGAGGCTGAGTATAGAGGTATGGCTCACGGAGTATGTGAATTGTTGTGGTTGAGAAATCTGTTACGTGATCTGGGTTTCAAACTCAAAAGTACTATGCAGTTGTATTGTGACAACAAGGCAGCCATTGACATATCACAGAATCCAGTACAACATGATCGTACTAAGCATGTGGAGGTTGATCGTCACTTTATAAAGGAGAAGATAGATGCCAAAATTATTAGCTTTCCTTTTGTTCCATCTGAAGAGCAACTTGCAGATATACTTACCAAAGGAGTTTCCAGGAAGGTATTTTATGACTCACTAAGCAAGTTGGGCATGATTGATGTGTATGCGCCAACTTGAGGGGGAGTGTTAGCGTGAGTCATAGTTTAACTTTAGGGGTAGAATAAGGAGTAGAATATATTGTAATATATTGTAATTATTTCGTAGTTAGTACTTACCTGTTATAGTCCTGTAAACTTCTTTATATACCTCCGCTGTGAGATGAATAGATCATTAGAAAATTCATTCTCAATCTTGTTATATTTGACTAATATGTGTACAGCCTCATTTTTGAACTCATTAATTCCTTACATAGAGTCTCTTGCAAGCCTTTTCACTGCTATTTCTCATCCATCTTTCAACATACACCTGAAATTCATCAGTTCATGTATATTGTGACTAAAATTTATACTCGTTTAGTCTTCACAATTCACTTACACTATTTAGTACAATTATCCATCAGTCCTGGTTAAAACCAAAACTACATGTACCAAACTGATATGAATGTCAGCTTTTACCTTAAAGACAGATCCAAAGCCACCTTCTCCTAGTTTGTTGTCGTTTGAGAAGTTACAGGTTTCATTAACAACAGTGGTCAAGTCAAGTAATTCCAGATTGTCCTCGTGGCTGCGGCTCAGTTTTTCTGCTGAAATGAAGTAAAGGAGGTATGATTTGTTGCTTCTTTTCTCAATAAACTTATACATAAGAAAAATGGTACTACTCCTTTTTCATTTATAGACTCAAATTTTTAATCAATAATTCACTACAAAACTCAACTACTTCACTGGAAACTGGAGGGATCGATCAGAAGAGTACAAACAACTTACCATCTTTCTTCCAAACATAAAAGAGCATAGATATGCCCAGTAGACAAAACAAGAATGCTAACTATGATTCTCACTTTCTTCACATTGGATTTAGTAGGTTTGGCATTGATTCTGGTACCAGTCTCTTCATTATCGATGAATGAAATATATTTGAAAGAAAAAATTAATTTAAATTAAAGATTAACAATCAAGTGAATACTTTTAACCATGTTCTTGTTGGAAGTAGAGTTATGTTATCCTCTTCTGATTAGGGCATCTCCAACAGAATTCTTATTGAAAAAAAAATGAAATTTAACTAATTTTAGGCTAAGTTTGATCTCCAACATACTAGTTAAACAAAAGCTAAATTTAACTTTAACTAATAAAACCTAGCTATATTTAGTTAGAGAGGAGATAGAATTTAACTAAATCTTAAATTTAACTTAGGATTTAGGTATTCTGCTGGAGCAAATTCAACTAGTAACTAGTTATATTTTAGTTTTAGCTACTTTTAGCTATGAAGTAGATAACTATCACTATTGGAGATGTTTTGTACAAAGTACCAAGTCTTGAGGCATCAAGATGATTACATAACTTGCTCTGATACACCGTCGATCCAACACTAACCTCGTCGCCTCAGTCCCACACCAGACCTCACCACCACGACCCACGTAGATGCCCGACTGAGCCACGCCGCTTCAAACCCAGCCTCTTAAGATGCAACCAATCCAGCACCCCGCCATCAGGTCGCTGATCATGGAGGTGCCTCGACAAAGCGCGACCCGAGTTGCACAGCCGCCCACCGCGCCCAAGACTTCGTTTGGTGCTCATCGTCGGACCATCTAGCCAAACCACATCCCACGAGACTTTTGGGAGTATGGTGTTCAAACACCCGTCCGGCAGCAACCCATTAATGACTAGGCGGACTGATGCCGACCATAAGCGCCCCAAACGAGGAGGAATTTGCAAACCCTAAACCCAAGACCGTCCGAGTTTTTTGGAGCTCTCAAGAACAATGAGTCTCCTCGCGAAGGTTAGACCTTAATTAGTAGTCTTATCCGGATAAGGTAATTGGACAATAAATTTGGCACCATTCATATTCAATTGGACAATAGAGCAGCTAGCTTGCTCAAGTGGAAACTTAAGGAAGAGATCTTCAACTTGATTTAAGTGATAATTTACTCAAGAGTGACCAGTGTTGAATCCACATTTTTATCCTCAAATCTGGTCTGATTATCGTTAAAAAGGATTTGATTCCAAGCATTCCTAGTATCCCTTATAACATCCCCAAAAAACCTTATTCATGACCATCATATAGCTTTGAAACCAAATTACTTTAGAATCTAGAATCCGAAAACCCTATTCATGACATATTCTCAGTCTTAGGATTTCAGTAGTAATTTTTCATGCAAGAACAAGGCAAAACTCCCGACCTTTTAATTTAATGTGACAAAATGCATGGACACCACTTTATTCCCTTTGTCTAAGATAACAGAATTAGCCAAGTAATTGGAGCCTGTACTCTTTTCGTCTGCCTTTAAGCTTAATTATACTAGTTGAGTAGCTTCATACATAATGCATTGGAATATATGCATATTGTTCAATGTTCATATATTTGATCAACCCAGAGCTATCCAACTTTTGATTGCAATTATCAGTTTATCACAACAGAAACACACGTACAATGTCACGAGCTTCAGAGGGTGAGTGGAAGACTGATTGATGTACTGCTAGTGTCTAAAGCAGAGATAACATTATATTACTTCATAAGTTGGGCAGGGCAGCTTCAAATCTGAAGTAGCAGAATAAGTACTCCATTTAGATGAAGCTTTGGTATGCATTCACGGCTCAAGCTTTGGTGCGCAACATTCAAACACCCAGAAACACCTGAAATCAAGTCTAATTGCAACAACTTAGAAAAGATCAAAAAAAGGCGCAAATGGATGCTTCACATTTCATAATCATGATCTTTAATCGATCCTGGAACAGATGTTGCGGTTTGGGTCTTTAGGGGAACTCTTAACATGATGGTGAGAGGCACTGATCTTACTTTCTCAGATTCTGTCTTCGAATTGCCATCATCTTACTTTACAGCCCTCCTACTTTGTTGCAAAATCACATTGAGAAGTGAAAAATTGAGGCTCTTCAATACCTGTGAATGATGCCGGCCCATAAATATTGACAAGAAGAAAAGAATGGAAGGGAAGGAGACATGGAAACCAGGCCGCCAGGCGCCATGCAAGTACAAAGATACAGTGACAATTTTACAAAGAACAATATTCGAAAAGTATCAAGCAGACGGTGAAACTAAGTTAAAGAAAGCATCTTGCCAGCCTATTAAGCGTACACAATTTCATGCATAACAGGAATGACATCGATCTGGGCCACAGGGTATTTGTTATCTTAGAGAAACTAAGCAAATCCTTGAAATGACAAACATATATCTTTGTTATCTGTTAATGGATGTGGCCATTGTCTGATACAACCAAGATTATGACAGTCTCACAAAACAATTACGCCAAAGGGGGCTCGACTCAAGCTCAGACTGCAAGTAGATCAGACCAGAGTCTTCAAAGATCCTTATGTTCCTTTCCCTCCAAATTACCCAAAATTATAGCCACAACAATTTAGCCCTTCTCCCAATTCTCACACATGAGATCTATAAGAACTTAAGCTAACCTTTTGAGAAGGAGACTATATAATACATTAGCTCGGGTATCAGATCATTCGAGTATCATGTAATCACAGAAATGTTTCACTTGTCTCATTACCTATAATGTATCACAGTATCAGAGCCTAAAACTAATCAAATTTGAATGCAAAATTCAGAAGCAACCATAAATTTAAGAACTTTGTTGTTTATCATACCATAAATCTATTCTCTTTCAACAGTGAAAAACCAACAATGTTATACATTATGCTAACGTACATACATGTATACTATCAAATAACCAAATGACAAGATGAATTCCCAAATCAAATTCCAAATTTCAATGCATGTAAACTACAACAGCGTATCATTCTCAAAAAAAAAAAAAAAAAAAAAAAAAAAAAAAAAAAAAAAAAGACCTACAACACCGTATATAAAAACCCTCATAGTTTTATGATTCACAAGCTGACTCTGCCTCAACTAAGGAACCTCTTGACCAACCCCACTCTGCCTCTTCAAACCCAAATCTTCATCAGCAACCCACCTAACATTAACTCTCGCGTTTCGAAACACCATTAGCATACAATGCATCCTCGATCATCTTCCTCTCTCGCCCTCCGCTTCCTCTCCCCCTCTTCGGCTCTTCCTCTCTCCGTTTCAAACCCTCCAGCACCGAATCAGAACCCAAATTTCTCCTGCCTATACTTAATCGACTTCATCTCCTCTAGAGAAGAATCCACATCCATCTCTCTTTTCAAATCCAACGCCTTATTCTCCGCCGCCTTCAATTGATCCCCAAACTCCTCTGCTCCCTCTTCCGCTTCCTCTCCTCGGCCAGTCCACCGCGCCAGGGCTCGAAACTCCTGGTCGCGCCCGACTCAATCGAATAGTCCGAGTTCCACGAGTTCCATGGTTTGATCGGTGAATGATGGAAAGAAGAGAAGGGAAGGTAGTTTTAGAGAGGGAATGAGACTAGTGAATCAAGGTAGGAATAGAAGTTGCTTTTCTTCTTTTTTCCATCTTTTGAACTTGACAGGCCATAGTTAAAAAAAAAAAAAAAAAATTGAACTTGTTTCTATTTTTAGCGGTTCAAGAATCTCAAATGCTCACGAAAATTCTATGATACATGAATGTATTTGTGTATTAAGCATTGAAACTTAGTGTCTATCTTCGAAGTAGATAACAATTGACTGCACAATTGATTTGAACTTTTGCACGAGCAAATTGATAATGCTAAGAGTATTTTTGCTAGTATTTTTAGCAATGTTAGTTATTTTTTAGTTAAATTTCAGTTAAAGTAGCTAAAAAGTTATTTTGGCTAGATATTTTAGAAATATTTCTGTATCAGTACTCTCTATTTTAGCTAATTTTAAATTTATATTATTTTTAAATAAATATTAAATATATTAAATGTATTTATAAATTATATAAAGTAACTCAAAAAAAATCTCATCTCATTTTCTATATTTAGGAGCGTGATAACTAAAAGTTATAATAGAAAACCACTTAGGAGTCTGATGCAGCTGTTAAAATAGATAAAAAAAAAAACTAAACATGCTTTCTAAAATAGCTAAGGAACTAAAATAGAGAGTCTGTTAAAGATGCTCTAAGAATTTTGAGCTCGCTAATAACATTGTCGTCATCGGAGAGCGCCAAGGTAGAAGCTGGATGAGCAGTGTTGACTTTAATGACATCGACCGAAACATTGGGGGCAACTTGCAATGTAAAATCCTAGCTCTCGAACAAATTGTGTGATATATTCGTCGGCACTTGTTAGATGTTATTTGTGATATAACCATATTCGTTGGCATTTATATTGCCCTCTGCTTGGCTACTGTCATCGGCATTTCCTCTAGTTAATGAGTGGCTTTATCTATACTTTCAGCTTGTCATTTTCTTTTCCTATTTGTATGTTTTCATCATTTGGGTGTCTATCTCTGATCCCAAAAAACAAAAACAAAAAAATCTTCTTTTTGGTAATATGCTTTTATTTAGAATATAAGGTTTAAAGTTGACAAAATTCATAAATAATCACTCAATTTTGAAAGTAGCTAACCGTAGTATCAAATTGGTCATAATTTAGCTACTATTTGTGCTTTTTGCCTTCCAATCGTGGCCATAATCGTGTCATGTTTGTGTTAACTACACGTAAAAGAGACTGGGACGACGTCGTTTGAGTGATAGAGTAGGGGACACGGACACCTTAACCTTCTCTCTTCAACTTGCTTTCCTCTCCTCTTCTTCTACTGCAGGCCGCAGATTCTCTCAGATCTTCTCTCAGGTACTCTGAATCTACCGTTTATTGCTTCTCATATTCTCTCAACTTCTTGGGTTTATATCAATTACACTCAGACTCTTAACTTGTTCTAAAGTTGTCACCTTTTGCTATCCCATTCTCTGAAATTTGGGATTTTTATTGGTTTTTTTTTTTTTATCTTCTGATTCGTTGGGTATTTGATTATTGTCAATAGACTCACCAAAAACTTTTGTACAGTTGCATTTCATGCCAGTTAGTTTCTGATTTTAAGATGTTGCTTCTACTAGGATTTTGGGATTTTCTCTACTCTTAAACCATCAATTCCACCTAGCTCTTTGGATCATATCTTGTTTGTTTTAATTTTTTTTTTCATTTTGCAAGTTGAGTCCAAGCCCTCTTGTCTGGTGCATTGCATAATTGCTGAAGTTTCTCATTCTCATTGTCAAGTGTATATATGTAATGTTATATCAAAATTGTTTAGGGTTCTGCTAATTTACAAGTGTTTCAAATAAACAAAAACATAGGCAAAATGTTCCAAGTATGAAGCTTGGGAAGTAAAGACGACACATTACATGTGTTGGTACATTTATGAAACACAGGAGTCAGAGGCGAGAGGTTGATTGCAGAGTCAAAATTGTCTTGGAGGTTGCAAATCTTAGTCGAATAGTCGTTTACACAGCCACATCAGTTCTGCAATAAGCTTTACCAGCATATTATGATCACAGCATTTTCGAATAGCAAAGTTTACCAACCACTGCTGCTTTGATTATTCTCACAAGTGATTTGTTTTACAACAGATTATAAGATCGAACTACGCTGAAATGACTTCCCTTCAAATCTCCCCCAACACAATTTCTCAACCTCTCAATCTCCGCCGTCAATTCAGCTCAAAATTGGACCAAAGGGTCCGACTAATCAATGGCCGAAGACCGGTGATGGCTTGCCTTAGCCTTGACGTGGAAGCACCAGTTACTGCATCAAAATTAGGGTTTTCGAAGAGCAAGGAGGTTATAGAGACAGAGGCGAAGGTTCTGGTGGGGACCTACGCAAGGACTCCAGTGGTGTTGGCCAGTGGCAAAGGTTGTAAATTGTACGACACCGAGGGGAGGGAGTATTTGGATTTGAGCTCAGGGATTGCAGTGAATGCACTTGGACATGGTGATGAGGACTGGTTGAAGGCTGTGGTTGAACAGGCCAATACCCTCACTCATGTCAGCAATGTCTACTACTCCATCCCTCAGGTTTGAGCTTTATGTTTTATTGTCGGGAACTATTCTTGTTTGATTGCCAAGAAGATGTGGGTTTATAAAATGAAAGAATTTCCTCTGGAGCTTTTTAAAGTGATTTCTTTATGTTATCATCACTATTGTCATGATATGAAGGTAGGAGAGCTAATCAATTAGAAGTTCTCTGGTTATGATTTGCTATGGACTTATGGCATTGCTTGCTGTAGGTGGAACTAGCAGAGCGTTTGGTGGGCTCTTGTTTTGCAGACCGTGTGTTTTTCACTAATTCTGGAACTGAAGCAAATGAAGCAGCCATTAAATTTGCAAGGAAGTTTCAGAGACACAATCATTCCGATGCGAAAGAGCCTGCCACAAACTTCATATCTTTCACTAACAGCTTCCATGGCAGGACCATGGGTGCGCTTGCCTTGACTAGCAAAGAGTATTACAGGTCTCCGTTTGAGCCCGTCATGCCTGGTGTCACATTTGCAGAGTATGGAAATATAGAAGCTACCAGAAAATTGATTCAATCTGGAAAAACTGCTGCGGTTTTTGTTGAACCTATCCAGGGTGAAGGGGGCATATACAGTGCTACCAAGGAGTTTCTGCAATTTCTGCGTACTGCTTGTGATGAGGCTGGGGCTCTTCTGGTGTTCGACGAGGTAATCAGCTACTTTTGTCCTCAGTTTGTGTTGAATTCATATGCTAGATGGTGAGTTCTCTAAATTTGTCTAAACCTTTATGTCCACACCAAAATTTTTTTGAGTTGCTTTGATTTAAGGTGGTAATTGCAATTGGTTCATTTCTATTAATCCCTTTGATAATGGCGATAATGGCCATAAGCAGCACAGCCCATTTACCCATGTATTATTTAGGATCTCCTGGGACTATTTTTTCACTAGTGAATATGGTTCTCTTTCCAGTCCTCTTTTCCAAACTGCACAAAAAAACTTGTTTCTGTTGTATTTTGGTTCATCTCTGATTTCAATACTTATAGCTAATGGTAGTCTTATTGCCCCTTATGGTTACCTTTTTTTTTTTTTTTTTTTTTTTTTTTGATAAACCATCATTTAGACTTTTCAAGTGACTTCATTATGTTCATGCTTCCTGATACATAACCGTGTGAAAATTCATGTTTCCGGTTTTTAGCTTTTGGTGTCATGTCTATGTGGACATAAAGTAATATTTTTTTGGTACCTATATAGTTGTTACATTATACCAGCAACAGTTAAATTTGACTTCCTTAGCTACTTGCCCACTATAATTTTTTGTCTTTGTTGTAATACTCTTTACTAGTAAAGATAAAAGAACTATAATAAATGCCTAATTCTTAAAAAGAACTAGATAAATAAATGTAGGTCTCATAGAGTGTTCAATACTGACTAGGCTTTCAATTTCTTTTAAAAGGGAAACGAGAATTGAGCAACCTAAGCCTAAAAGATTCAAGTTTATTGAGTAATTCTCTCTTACATTGTATGTTTATAAGGTGTTTCAACTAATTTTGTTTGTTCTTCCTACCAGACACCCTTTTTATTTACACTCTTCATTCTTTTATTCTGTAGGTTCAATGTGGTTTAGGCCGAACTGGGTATCTGTGGGCGCATGAGGCATTTGGTGTGTTCCCAGATATAATGACACTAGCTAAGCCACTAGCTGGAGGCCTACCCATTGGAGCTGCATTGGTGACTGAAAGAGTTGCTTCTGCCATAGCTTTCGGTGACCATGGAAGTACTTTTGCCGGTGCACCTCTCGTGTGCAATGCTGCCTTAGCCGTTCTCAAAAAGATATCAAATCCCAATTTTCTGGACAGTGTCTCTAAGAAAGGTCTCTACTTCAAACATATCTTAAATCAGAAGCTGGGAGGAAACCCTCATGTGAGAGAAATACGCGGTTTTGGGCTTATTATTGGAGTTGAATTGGATGTCCCTGCCTCACCTCTCGTGGATGCCTGTAGAAGTGCCGGCCTTCTAGTGTTAACTGCTGGAAAAGGCAATGTTATGAGGCTAGTGCCTCCATTGATCATAAGTGAGCAGGAGCTTAATCGTGCAGCTGAGATTTTGTACCTAGCGTTGCCTGTACTTGACGAAAAAAATTCAAATTAGAAGGAAGAAAATTGTATGTTCCGTTGTAGATGTTGCTTCTAGTTCGTGTACTTGTTTGTCATCAGCATCTAGATTCGAGAATGTTCTTCTACATTTTTAAATATGGACAACTATAACTACTAATGTTACTTGTATTGTTGGTGGTTGCTAAGAAAATAAAAGAATAATATAAACACATTTTCAATTGTTGGCCGAAATAATAAACACAAAATTCATCGGCTTGTGTCGCTCTGAGTACTAATGTACATGGATGTGGAATATGCTCTACGCTATAAGACACCAGAAAATGTAATAAAAAATAAATTAAATATTGAAATCTTGTATCATCTGTCTGGTAAACATCCAAATTTCCGTGCTTTTCATACAAGCATCACAGACAATGTACAACACATAATTACATCAAAGTAGCAATGATTGCCTGACGCTCATAAGCAATACTCAATCCGTGCAAGTTTAATCTCAATTGAAGACCGAGCTTCCCCTTATTTCTGTGCTGCAGCATGTATAATTCGAAAATGGCAGTGTAACATACAACTGCACAGATTCAACGAATCCAACTGAACTGCACAAAATGCAAAATCCTGGTTCTTATGACCATACAATTGTCAAGCTCGCTAACATGTCAAAGGTGGATTCTCATAGCTATAAAAATCTCAGCATATGAAACTATCAGATCTTTTCAACCTTGAACTTACTATGATCATGACTGTCTGGTTTGAGTACCGTGTATAATTCACTTTACCGGCCGAACACCAACAGTTTTTACACGGAACCGATACTGTGGTCGAGACTCTTCCTCATCATCATCGTCATCACCTTCGCTAGAGTCATCTTCCACACTGTCCCACCGTCCATAGTCCAGAGAAGAGTGTCCCTTCGGTTTTGGGATTGCTTGCCATCCCTTTTCTTTTTCAGGTGATACTTTGATGTTATCTGGTGTAACTTCAGCCGGGGAAGTAGTCTTAATAAAGTTTTCTTTTGGATCCCTTACTTCTTCAGCAGAGTCCTTGTTGGTTGGTGTCTTTAATAGGATGACATCAGCAATAGTAGTAATATTAACCTCAGCAAGCTGATGCCTTCCTTCCCTCGAAGGTACTACATCTTCTTTTCCTATATATTGCTCTTCTCTCTCCCCATATCTATTTGGCTCTGCTTCATCCTCTTCTTCTTCCTCTTCCTCTTCTTCTAGCTCTGCTTCGGACTCGGGTATTGGAGCCAGTGACTTTCCTCAAGCAGAAAAAATAACTTCTTACTCACAGCCAGGAAATTGACATGTGCAAATTATGATTTCAGCACCTGCTGCACTGCTGCTGGTGATGATGATGTTCATAATTGTAAATTTATTGCAATGATGATGTTCACATGGTGATGATGATGAAAAATTCTCTGTCAAATACAAATGGACAGAAACCTGAAGTTGTTCGAAAAGTGAGGACAAATGCTTGCTTTCCGATTTTAGATTCTAAATGCAAACTATTCTACAACAAAGTGGCAGGTCACCAAACTTATGAATTAATCTTAAATGGCCCCTAATTTTCAATTATTGGAGCATAAGTAATGTGGAAATCCTATGAGGATTAATGAAAATTTGGCAGAAAGAATAAGAGATTATACCACTTGCGTCCTTAAACGGGCTTCAAGGTTCTGATACACTTCGGATGATGGATTTAACTCTATGAGCCTATTAACATCAAAGAGTGCTGAGCGGTACTCCTTTAGTGTCACCAGGGTCTGAGCCCGCAACATCAATGCTCCAGTGTGATTGTAATCAAGCTCAAGCACTGAGGTACATTCCTCTGCAGCCTAAGAAGATCAGAATGAAGTCATGTAAGAAATCAATTAACAGAAAAGAACAAAAACCAGATAGGACAAAAATGCCAGAAACAAATTTCTATGGATGAAATTTCATATATGCTCACATAAACCAACAATGTGAAAATAGATAAAAATTAGAGACACAAGACTGAGGTACAAGCTACATTAATACGCAGACAAGTCAAAGACCTACATCTGGATGCATAAATTTCCTGTGCTCATCAGATCATGCTGAATTTCAACCATCACTTAACAGCCAAAAAGGAGTGCTTTACATACTTCACTTGAATGGATTCCCTTGTCAGTCCACCAGATCCACAAATAAAGAAACATGTTATAGCTCCTATTGTTTTCCTGTTAGGAACTTATAAGGACGTTTTTTCTTATAGGTAAGACTGTAAGACCTAAAACTCTTTCTAAGAACAAAAATTGGAAAAGAAAAAAAAAATCTATCTTTTATAGGGAAATGGTTTCATCTTCCTCATAATTGAAATTGAGCAACTACCACTACTTTCTCCATCTCAACTTTGACAGTATTTGAACTCATAACTAGCAAATATGGAATTTTAAAATCAAGGATGTCTTCCATGCAGATAGAGATAGATATGCTCTAGAACTTAGGACTCGAATTTGATCTAAAATAGTTGAGCTTAAGTATTCTCTCAACATTTGTAATAAGAAAAGCACTTGATGTGTTGGCCATTACATCTTAGTTTCCTGAATAAAAAGACACGTGGAAAATGGCAATCACACACCTCTGGACAAAGCATACAAATTCAAAGAAATTCTTTAAATTTATGTCTGAAAAGTTTACAGTTTGTGTAGAATTCTATGAGCTGCTGGGTCTCCTTATCACGATAGAAAGAAACGAATTCCAAATCATATAGAAAACTTAGGAGCTTAAAAGTTGGATCAAATAAGAGTATGAATAATACCTCCAGACTATATATCACTCACCCAACATATAAGAACAAAGCCTTTAAACAGTAAAAGAGTACTTACTAAAGAAAGAGCGTTTATAGAGACTAAAACATAATCATCTCAATGATTCTCAACCATGTGAATAAAAAGCACTAAAATTTTCAATTCATATACTCTGAAAACAATTTGGAAAATCAAAAAGGATCATTACCAAACAAAATTTACATACTTTACCAACTACTTGGTAAGAAATTTTGAAAATAGAAAGAGACAAAAACAAAAAAGGGAGGACCTTTTTGAAATCGTGAAGCTTGAGGAAGCAAGCGGCTCTATTGCTGTGGAGAGCAATCTTCTGGGGTTTGGTCTTGGCCATGGATAGGGCTTCGGTGTAGAATCCCAGGGCCTCCTGGTACCTCCCTTCCCGGTACATGAGGTGGGCCCGATCAATCTTGTACGCCGGCGCCGCCGATGCCATCCGGCCAATCTCAGCCGTCCAGTTGTTCAGTCTAGCGGAGAGAGACGGAGGGGGTGGAGTGATTGAGAAATGTGATTTACAAAGCTGGAGAGGCGCAGCTGAGACAGCTCCTGAGTTCAAATTTTCTGATTTATTGAAATTTCATGATTTTTTTTTTTTGTTCTTTTTGTTTTTATTGGTGGGTGCACGTGACTTGTTGGTCAACCACACGAATCATATGTATAGAATTCTTTTTGAATAATGCTATCACACATATTACATTGATATTCAAATTATTGATATCAATAGATACAAATCAAAAAGTTGTGGCGGTGCTACGGGGATATACGGGGATAAATCGACTCAATCCACTCATTATACATTGATTGCTCACTTATGTAAAGCAAGCTTAAGAGCTAAGAAAGGACGTAGTAAATAGCAAGCCTTGAAACTAAAAGACATAGGATGCACTTAAGAGCTAAGAAAGGACATAGTAAATAGCAAGCCTTGAAACTAAAAGACATAGGATGCACAAAAGTGCATAGCTTTTCTTATATTATAGGAAATTATTGTAAATAAGCAAAAAAGATTAACTAGAGCACAACAGCCTAGTGGAGCCCAACACGAGGCAGCCCTAGCCCAAAGCCTAATAGAACAGCCCAACTCAGGCCCGGTTAGTTTTCTTCTGCACCAAACAGCTGCACGATCAACAGCTCAGCCATGCCTCCACAACCGCCCCTCCAAAACCTCCACTGCTACCGCCAATCCAGGATCGAGTCACAAATGCTAGAAACCCAAAGTAGATTCGAACACAACACTATGATGAATCAACCTAAACAGTCCAAACGTCGGAGAACTACCAAGAGCCAGCGAACGCGATGATGGCCAAGAAAACTAGAGGCTACAAAAGACGACATTAATGCCTCAAGATTGCACCGAAAACCTACGCCGATCAATCCAGTCAATCATTCGAGCACAACACTCTCAATCAAGCCTCCCCTAGCACTAACATTAAAATACCCATCTGGCAGCATAGCACAACGTCGACTAGGCCAGAGTATAGTCAAGACATCAAACGTATAAGGTCTTGCAGATACGTTCTTCGATCTTCAGTGTCACGCCCCGAATTTCGAATAAAGAAATTCGAATCTGAAACGCGATAACATAACAAGCACAAGAAAACAAATAGAAAATTCTTCATTTAAATTAAGCGATAAAACACACCGAGCTCACCAACATCAACACGGACTCGTTCTTTATAGTCACATATTAATTTACAAAGAGTTTACAAATTAAACTGAATTACAATTTAATAAATAAACACACTCACCAACTCTCTACACAGCGGAAGACTAAAACCAATACAATTCTACGTTCAAGTTACGACAGCAACAATCCCCTACTACGACAACTGTTACTCTTACTTGCACAATAAACCCTATACCATGGAATAGTGCACCGGGTTGAAACAACAACCCGGTAAGCTTGTGAAGCTCGTGTGAGTAAACCTAAATAACCACAAAATCCTTTTCTTTTCCTTTTTAAGGAACACACATGTCACACTTGTGACAAATCAAATCATACAAAATGAAAACCGGTAATTCCTACATAGAAAATTAGTTCAGGAGATCACTCACTCACTCTAAAGCCAAGTAATCACCCTTTTAATTCCATTTAAAATTATTCAACTCAAGAGTAATTAAAACAGTCCAAAGACCAATTCCATATCAATAAGAAACAGAAGTCCCTCAAATGAACAATAAAAGAAAGAACCCACACAAACTCTCTTTAAAAACGCGTATTCAAATGCCTCATGTAACCCCCGTGTTACTCCCCTTAAATACAATTAAAAACGTGTATTCAAAGGCCTCATGTAACCCACGTGTTACTCCCCTGAAATATGATGGCAGAAAGATTAGAGCTCTAACTGAATCATAGCCTGTCAGCTCGACCGAGGTTCAAACCTACGATAATAACTACTTGTGACCCGAATCCATAGATACGAAAACATTTAAAGTCTCACGTGACTCAAAACTTTACTGAGCTCGACTACTCATTCAACACAATAAGTAATAGTTCAAAACGATATTATGAATAAATCACAATTCACTCATATCACAATGTCACGCCATCTATATATATATATATATATATATATATATATATATATATATTCCACGTAAATATATATATACGTAGTCATTCATGCAGGAATGACCACTAATATCAACTATAGTTCACACATAATAAAACCAAGAAATTCATTTTATACTTAAATTCATTTTCTTACCAGTGAACCACAGTTCTAAGGACCGTAGTTGATTGAGTTCATATCATTTGAAAACAAATCTTTATTTGCATAAAACGATTTCACGATTTAGAAATAAAAACATAGGAGAAGTAATTCAGTTCGTAAATGAACCACATGAGATTTACTCACCTCTAAATCCAGCTGCGTCTACTTAACAGCTCAAAATCACAATCACAACCGTCCATCCAATACAAACTCTTCAATCACCTAATCAAATATGATTGCAACTTAGCAAATGATTCATAAAACACACTTAAACGACGATCCAACGGTCGGATTCTCACCGATCACCATTGGAATCATCCTATCAAAATTATAAGAAGATCCAACGGGTCGGATCCTTGTGGATTGCAAACCGAAGATAACGCGTAAAACCGAAACCCTAACATGCATCAACTTTCTCCAAAATGATCTTATAATATATCAAAATGACCATATCGATGTGTAGATGAATAAACTGAAAACAGAACACACAAAAGATGTTGGACGCGCCGCCATAAGAGGCGGGTCAGCGCGTGGTCAACGGTGGCGGTCAATGCCGGGTCAACCACCTCCGATGTCAAAGTCCTCAACTACAAACTTGTTCATATTGAAGAGATGAGCAACCTTCATACCTGGAGCTAAGAGAGATTCTGTCTAGATCGTCCTAGAGCAAGTTTGGAAAATCAAGCAATCTTGGTCGTCTGATCAAATTCCAGATCCATTGTGCATCGTTGATCTTCAAACCTTGATCTTTCACTCCACACTCAAAATTGTTGTGCAAGGCAGGTATGAGGATGATCTAGAGGAGGATGACATTCCAAAAAGCAGTCGATCGGCCCGAGTTAACACCGGAATCTGTAAACTCCGACTGGGTCGAAATTGCCCGCTCCGATCTGCCGCCTGTTGTGGTTGTCGTCGACGTTGAGCACCAGAGGGAGGACGGCGGGGTGGCGGCGACCAAGTCTGCCTTGGTTTCGTCGCTGGTGAACGTTGGGAAAGGCCGGAAAAGCCGTGTCGGGTCGTTGGGTCTGAGTTTGGGTCGCGCGGGGCTGAGGAGATAGAATGGAGAGAATTGGGGGAGGAAAATATAAAAAGGGAAACTTTGGGATTTATGAAATAATCCAGATTTTTTTCCTATTTATAGAATTTTCCCAAATTTTCAATCCCTCATAACTTTCTCATACCAACTCCGATTTTCGCGTTCCACATATGCACGAACTCGTATCGACGAGCTTTACGACTTTCGTGAAGAACATTTTCACAAAATTGAAACGTATAAAAGGTCAAACTTCGTAACCCCCCCTCTAAAATGTGCATTTCGAATAATTATTCTCCCGAAAATAATTTCACTCCACTCTCAAACCACGAAATCATACTAACGAACACTTTATTAATTCCTGGAAATTCCACGACATTAATAACGAATTTCCAAGGTATTACATTTAGGGTGGCTAGTCATCACCCTGGGATATTAGTCTATAATTATAATATGTTTAGAGTTTGAGCTGTTATATTAATCATATTAGTTGTATAATTCATTAGTATTTCATATCAGCCACAAAACGCAGTAGAACAACATAAATATAAAGCAACCACCATCGATTTTGAACTATAAAGTACTAATGCTAGTTAGAGTTATAGATATTTACAATATGAATTTTATATGAAAAAATTGAGACATTATTTACTGATTTATAAAAATTTGTGTCAACTCAAACAATTGCTAATTCCATACTTTATGTTGACTAAATGAGATTTTTAAGAGCATTTCAATTTTGTTTTTGTTTTTTAAGGTAGCAAGCATGTTTAAAGATAGTATTTACATTCAGTTTGTTTCCATTCCAACAGATCAAAACGCCTCCAAAAAGGCCAACCGAAGAAGCACAAACAAAGTGATGAAAAGGGAGTTTAGAATCAAGCCTAGAAGCTGCATTCTCATCAAGCTTAGCATATAGAGAGCAAAATAATGTTTGAGGCATCACAATCTGATCCACCTCTAATGTCGTGATGTTAATCCCTGAGGCATCTCGCTCTGATTCAAAATTGCAACTCTGATGAACTTGAGCTTTGTGGGTCTAGAGAGATTATGGTCCAACAGGATCAAAAGCCCTAAGACCAAGGTCTTTTGCATGCTCAGCAAAGGCCTATCTATTGCATAACCCTCAAACTTAACAGTAAAGCTGCCAAGTGAAATATCCTGGCACAAATTTGGTATCTCTATGGTTTGGAAAAAAAAAAGAACTAAAGTCTTAAGAATCTGGTTATCAATTTAAGAGAGAACGAAACAAAAAAAACCTACCTACATTCTTTTCGGAGTGTCACTAATCAGAATGTGCTTATCATCAATGCATTAATCATCCATATACTTTGACAGAACTTGAAAGTTGTATTTATGGGACGAACTGCAAGAGAAGTTACAAAATGATCAAAGAGTTATAGCAATTGAAGTATTCAATTACAAAATCAGGAAGAGATAGAAATGATGAACCTTTATGACAATTTCTTTATCTTTACTCTTCTTAAACACTTGCCTTGTTAACTGAAAATTGTAAAGGAAGAGAAAGCCATCCACTGATAATATGTCAAATATCCACAAAATCCACATTAGTCATGTATTAGTTCCTTAACACACTCCTAGAATTTCCTATTGAAAATAAGTCATCCTATAATGGCCTATGTCTCGTTACACGATAAAGATTTAATAGGTTAGTAGTATTCAGAATCCGGAAGTCATATAAAGACCAGATGCAAAATCAATATCTATTTGAAACTGATCATTACGGAAGAGTATAGTAAGCTAAAACTTCAAAAGGACTCGAGTTGAAGTAGAAGGCTAGGGACTCGACTATCTCGCCGATTCCCAGCAGAGACATAAGATCGAGTATCAAGCGAGATTTAGGGCTTGCAAGCTGGGTGAGAAGAATGACGTTTGAAGCAGGTGCAAGGACAAGCCTGCATTTAATATGACGTACAAGGTCTTATTTTTCTGCTATGACTAGTCCAAGTTTCAAGTGACTGCATCAGGGTGGCACTTTGGAAACGCCATAGATTATTTAGATGACCATTCTAAAACGCCTATGATTTGTATTAACGACGTTTGCGGAGATATCACCAAAGTATTTAATGATGCTTTTGAAAGTGCCACCAAATTTTTCTAAAGGTGTGTGTCATTTATTTATGACGTTTTTGACTTTCGAGTATTTTCTTGAAGTAGCTTCGATATAACGGGGAGCTGTGTAAAGGCTTTAAGGAGAGAGAGAGAGATAACGAGAATAAAAAAATAAAGTGAACAGAGAGACAAGAAGTTTAAAACAAGATGAGATGGGCTTAGGTGCCAAACGAAAAGAAATTGAGTGGTAGACTCAAAAAATAAATAAATTAGGCAATGGATTTTAGGATGTAGCAGAACGTCATGGGCCAAAATAAGTTTTACAACGTTATTTGCCATTAAAAAAGTTTTTGTGACGGCTAAGACAATATCATAGATTTTCAACTGAGAGAGGCTAGGATGTCAATGCACCATCCATTCTTAAATTTAAGGGTACCACTTCACGTGACTTCGGATTGTGATCGTGACCGGCCTATTCTTCTTTTATTATGGATTTAGACTTTCTGGTATAAGTAGAAGAGGAATCAGGTGAGCAAACAACATGATTGCAAAAGTAACAAATATGGTGGTCATTAAAAATGCTTCGATGTGATTCCTTAGCATGGGCTCGTAAGGGTGCAAAGGATATGGAAGAAAGAACTAGAGTGAGAGAGTTTGAGACGGAAAATAAAATAAACTACAATGAAACGCCACTCGAACAAAATATTAATCTCATTATATAAAAGAAAAGTTAAAAAAATTGAAAAAGCCGTACGAATGAGTCGATTCTCCTTATTACGATCATTACATAAAAAATGCCTAAGAAAAATTAATAACATTTGCAGTGAAATTGACTTTTTTTTTTTTTTTTGAAAGATAAAATAAATCACAACTTAAATCCTCTAACACAATCACGTCCTAAATTATCAAACAAAAAAACATAATTAGCTGATAAAGGAAGAGAGTTGTGCCAACACCAAGCTTTTGATCCATGACCTGTGCCTTGCAAGTTGCAATTGACCTTAGAAATTGTTTGTGATTGGTGTGGTTGTTCAATTAGTTTTTTTTTTTTGGTTAGAAAAATATAAAAAGTAACAAGGCAAATTAAAATTACAAAGCAAATTAAAAATCGTGTTTTTGCTCCAAATGGAGAATTTGAACTCTGAAAACCCCATCCACCCAAAATCACACACGTGTCATCCAACACAGAAAAGAGAAAAGAAAAGGAATAGTAGCTCTCTCTAATTTTCTCTCAAGTCTTAAAAACCGGGCCTCAACCCAAACCGCGACTCTTTTTTCTCTCTCGCCCTCAGAGTGTCCACAGCATAAACCCTAAAATCCAAAATTGGGAAGATTTGGGTACTTGTTTTGCCCTAGCTGCCCTCTCCTATTCGTCAATTCCAGGTAACAACACTATCTTCTTCTTATTTTGGTTTCGCGCATTTACTTTTCCATTCAATTCTACCCGTCTCATTCAATTTTACGAACCCTTTTAAGCGCGCATTATGCCAAGTTTACCCTATTTTGATATCGCAAATGCGAACCAGAGAGATGGGTTTTGTTTATTAGGGTTTTCTGTAGTTTTTTATACTGGGAAGATTGGAGCTTTAGGATAATGCCGTGTTTGTATTTATTCAATTTCATGAGAATAGGTTTTAGAAGAAAAGGGGGTGTGGGTAGGGCTTTCAATGATTAATTTTTTTTTGTGTATTTTATTATATGTTTGTCGAAATTCTTTGTGATTCTGCAATTGATTGAGCTAGCAAATGTAGTCGTATAGATCTTGAAACTACATACGTAATCCGAGTTATCATTTGATTTCAAAACCGCAAAAATAAAGGAGAATGAAGTTTGGTGTGGTATCGTAAGATGAACAATTGGGTACTGTTTTCTGCTATAGAAGTGTTGTTCAATGGTGAATGAATTAGTGGCCTTTTGTTGATTAAATTCATGATAAGGGCAACTTGTAAAAGATAGTTGATTGATGTGTCCTACATTGTTATCCACTGTAGCATATAGAGGTCGGGTAGTTATTGAGAGACTTGTTAAGGACTGGAGGAACTACATGTTTGCAGCTTGTGAATCGTTTATGTGTTTATTTATTTTAATTTATATAAGTTTTTGTGATATTGACCTCATCAACTTTACCTGCGAAGGATTATGGTTTTCTGTTGAGAATTCGTTTGGCCTCATGGCTTAGTATCTGAAATTCTGAATTGCTTCCAATATGTGAATAAACTTGAGAGACATGACTAGGAAAACGCCCGCTTTGACTCATTTGCATCACGTATTGTTGACATAGAAAGTTCAGTCTTATATGAGGATGCAGATACAAATTGCATATCAAATGGAAGAAAAAGTTAGTAGTTGGAAGAAAGAAACAGAATTTTATTTCATGGACATGAGGTGAAAAAAAAAAGGGCATTGTGTTTGGCTAGCTGGATGTTAAATTTAACAGTTAACATTAATGATTGCATGCTTGGTTTCTGTGTTTTGTTTATATTTTTGGTTAGCACACAACGCCACTTAATTTCATTGTTTATATATTCTATGTCCAACTCGTCCTCACCAACCTCTTAATTCATGAACAGGAAGATACGGTACTATTCCAATCTACAACATTCAACTCTATAAATTTTGTACATCCGGTTTGTTGTAAATTTGTGAGCAGAGATATACATATGGCCGGTTTTTTGCCTGCTGAGTCCTCTCATAGTGGAATCACTGGTATGTATGATGGTGGGTCCTCTAACGCTCAGGAGAGGCTGGAGGAAGGATCCTGTTGGTACTTTTACAGAAAGGAAATTGAAGAAAATTCTCCATCTAGACTAGACGGCATTGACTTGAAGAAGGAGACATATCTACGCAAGTCATACTGTACTTTTCTACAAGATTTGGGCATGAGACTTAAAGTGTGAGTTTCTGAGACTTACCTCCAAATTTATTTCATTTGCCATTTATCTTGAACCAATTCTTTGTTGTTTAGGTTGTCATTTACCTTTGTAGTTGTATTTTATCTTAACTTTTGTGTCTCTGCCTAACTTTTTGGTAGATTGTTATATCATTTGTATCACAGTATGTTGTTGTACTCCCAAAACCAAAACCTGTCGACATGCCTCATTTGCTGATATATATAGCATCATCTGAGAAGTATTTTATATTAAAGTAGTTTTGAATTCTTACACTTCATTTCAGAATATTCCATTTCTTATAAAAAAGATAAGATGGAATCTTCTTGATGCTTTGAAGATTGTTTTAAGGAAGATATAATGTTCTGAAGCTTTCTATTCCTCACAAATGCCCTTTGGGTATACAAATCAGGTGGCTTAATATATTTTAGGATTTTGGCATATAGGAAGTGTATGGTTTTTTTATGGCTATATCTTTGCAAGAAACGATACACACAACTGCTGGCTCCTGCCATTATCAAGTTGAACCTAAACTTGTCAACTATATGTTTGCATGTAAAGTGCAGAGAAGTGACTACGTTTTATTTATGCTTGTTTAGTAAGATCTTAATAGACACTAAGGTTGTGGGCAAGTGTGTATTCTATAGAATTCAACAGGTTCTTTTTATTTTATAGAATTCAACAGTTTCTTTTGTAATCTTGGCTTATTTTTTGGCATGATTACTCTCGATTCTTTTAAAAAAAGCAAGTCAAGACAAAATCTTCATCCGTCTTTATTTCAGGTATTTGTCTCTATTTAGTACCTTGCAAAATATAAGTGGGAAGTTTAACACTTCGCTTGTTTACGTAAAAAGTTTGAAAAAAGTTTCCCCTTCGTATTGGTTCATGTTTTGGATTTTGCTGCTCACCTCGTCTGAGTTATTGCTTCTAGTCATATCTGGATTTGAATTTTTTGGTGCCCTCCAGTTTGTTGAGAAGTTTTTGGAATACTAGGGTTCCATTAGTGCTGTACTTGTGTTCTTTTTTTTGTATTTCTTTTTTTTTTCAATAGCTATAGTATAAAGATGAATGGTAAACTGTTTGGTATTGTACATAAAAGCAACGGTATACAAGTGATGCACCTGAAAGTTAGGTAAATGTTATTTAGAGCTGCTTTGTGTTTAAGCCTTTTGTTTTGCTGTTTTTTTAAGCCGTTTTGTTGATTTGTTCCTGTAAATCTGTTTGGCTTGTAGTGATTATTTAGTACAAGTTCTGCTTCTTTGGTTTGATTTTTATCTAGAATGCTTTTAGTTTTCTCTGTCCGACTTGATTTCTAAGACAGATTTAAGTTTGATTTGAATCTTGATTAATACTATCCTAGTAGGCTTGTTACAGATTGCTATTGACAGTGTAAATCTTTCTTTCCATATTAGGTTTGCATATACTTTTCTTACTTTGTTTTGACTCATTGTTTCAGCATGATCATAGTCTTGAATGCTTTGTTATGCAGACCCCAGGTAACAATTGCAACAGCCATAATTTTCTGTCACCGATTTTTTCTTCGACAATCACATGCAAGAAATGATAGAAGGGTGAGCACTGATGATCTGAATGCCCTCCAACCCCTATGGTTGGCCTTTTCTATTTATTTTATGTCTGAGTTAGTTTAGACTTTCTACCTGGGGTAGTAGCTAACTTGCGGAGTTGGCTGTTGACTCTTACATGTTTTTATAATTCTATTTTCAATCTGGAAAAGATAAATAGGAGAAAAGAAAAAGTACTAATGAACAAATTATAAAGAACTGAGATCATGATCATGCTCAGTGGTGACTGACTAAACTCTTAAAATGTTACTGCAGACTATTGCAACAGTTTGTATGTTTCTTGCTGGCAAGGTTGAAGAAACTCCACGGCCACTGAAAGATGTTATCCTCGTTTCTTATGAAATTATACATAAGAAGGATCCTGCAGCAGTTCAGAAGATCAAGCAAAAGGTAGTTTTCACAACAGTGCGTGTATACAATACATTCCTGTACCTCATTAGTTATTGTATTCATATTTGTGTTACGCACTACTCATTAACTCATTAAGATCATCCTAATAATTTTGGAAATCATGAACTCATGATTATCGTTTGCTTTCTATTTTACCTCAAGATCTCAGGCCAATTACGTGGCTTAGAATATTTCTTCTCTGTTTTTAATTTGATCATTGTGTTATAATACAATCTGAAATACTGCAGGAGGTATATGAACAGCAGAAAGAACTAATTCTTAGTGGAGAGAGGGTTGTTCTTGCAACTCTTGGTTTTGATCTTAATTTACTGCATCCTTATAAACCCCTTGTTGAGGCGATAAAGAAATTTAAAGTAGCTCAAAATGCCCTTGCTCAAGTTGCATGGAATTTCGTCAATGATGGGTATGCTTGATCGCAGTATGTATATTCTGCTTGTCTTTGGCCTTTCTCGTTTACTTCTTGAACTTGGAATGTGGCATGCAGACTTCGGACATCTCTTTGCTTGCAATTTAAACCCCACCACATTGCAGCTGGTGCCATTTTCCTCGCTGCCAAATTCCTCAAAGTAAAGCTCCCGTCAGATGGCGAGAAGGTCTGGTGGCAAGAGTTTGACGTCACCCCACGCCAGTTGGAGGGTGGGTGTCCTCATTTTAATTCAGTAGGTGATGCTACAGAGCAATCAACAGTGTCCGTTTCCCACCCTTTGTTCTCCATCAGTCCAGATTTTCCTCCATTTTTTTTTCGCCCTTCTAATTCCTTTTCTTACTCAGATAAGTTAGCAGGTCTAAGGAAAACTAAAAAGTTCAAAGTTTAGAACGAGTTAGGAATAAAATGAAAATGGTTTGGCCAATTACATTAGTGTTGCTGGGAAGAATTAATAGTAATTGGATCATCTGTGACTTATTGTTAAATAGTTTTGTGAATATATGGCCTTTTCAGCTTTAATCTTACACAATTGTTTTCTGCAGAAGTTAGCAATCAAATGTTGGAACTTTATGAACAAAATAGAGCTCCAGCTTCCAACGAAGTGGAAGGAAGTACAGCTAGTGGTGCTAGTCATCGGGCCCTGCCAAAAGGTACAGCTAGCAATGAAGAACATGCTACAAGACCTGGAACCTTGAAATCTTCATCATCTAGACCAGCTTCTGAGCATTCAGATGTTGACAATGGTGATGGACCTCCTAGAACCACCCAAAGTCGAAATAATGACTACAGAAGTACAGAAACGAAAAATGCTTCTGACCAAAATGTGGATGTTGAATGCAAAGATAATCAGCTCCCCGGACCAATGTCATCCCACCAGGAAAAGGGAGGACAATCTCAAAATGCATCAAAATTTGCGTCAGATGGATATGGTGAAGGTCAAGATAATAATGGGACATGTGAAACAAGAGAAGCAGGGGAATTGCAGGACAAACAATTTGATCGAAGTGTGGAGAATAGAACAGGTGCACTTGGCCAGTCACCTCAGGATGTTATAAAAAAGATTGACAGAAACAAGGTGAAGGCAGCGCTGGAGAAACGTAGGAAGTCTCAGGGTGATATGGCTCGAAAGAAAGATTTGATGGATGAAGATGATCTCATTGAGAGGGAACTGGAAGATGGTATTGAACTTGCTGCTGGGAGTCAAAGCCGGTCTAAGCCCTCAAATGGACCAGAACATGAGCACATACATGACGTGAAACATCAAGACAGTGTTGGGTATGGTGGAACTGATATAAATACTGTGGAAGAAGGTGAGGTATCTGCGCATGATGATGGTGGCCAGGGATACCAATCACCCAAACGCAAGGCAGAAAGCCCGAACCTCGATGCTGTAGAGAAGAAGCAGCGTCGTGATTATGAGCCTGGAACCTCCCACCATAATGGGTTTGATTATGGAGAAGATCATGGCAGGAGGGTTGGACACTCAGAAAGGGATCAGAAAAGGCAAGCACAGGAGAATCATGTTTGAGGTAGCTGGATATTCTTGAGTTAATCTCTTGCGAGTTCTCTTCATGCACAGTTGTACACTGATTTCTTTGCAGACTATCCTCGGTATGCTCATCTGATCCTTTATTATTCCTGGTATCGGAATAATATATTATTGATGTTTCCAAAGGGACCCAAAGGCTCCTCATGTTTTGGATGCTGTATCTTGATTGATGGTTAAATTGTGAAGAAACTTCCAATATTTGAGAATCATCAATTATATATAAAATGATTGCAATTTTTGTAGGGTATCATGTATATCTATTCCATTGTCCATGGTTAGAGACTTGGTTGACAATATGATAATCAACTTAAGAGGGATAGATAATCCATTGCAATCACGATTTCTTTTTAACTCTCCTCCTTTCCGTTGTGTCTAAGTGGACTGAAATGATCAATACTCGATCTGTTGGTTTGTATGAGAAAATAATTGCAATACAAACAGGGTATTTACATGTTTTTCATTGTCAATTTCTCCTTAGTTAGCAGTGCATCAAGGAGGTATGAGGCTATGACCGTATGAGCGTAACCACTCTTTAATTTTACGGAGATATCTTTTTAAATGCCTATGACTTGATATTAACATTTTCACTTTTGAGTATTCCGCTTATATGTTTAAGAAGTATCAGCAAAATTTCTGAGCCGGCACAACTCCGATAAGAAACTTACCTGAGGTGGAAGCAGTTGAGCATAAATAAAACTGAAAAAGGAATGAGGAATCAGTCCATCGGGATCTGCTATTAACTGACATGGCTTCGATATTGTCCACGACATAACTGCCTTTGCTTAGGCATCAGGTCTAATCTAAAAAAACATGAAAAGTTCTTGGTGCAATTTGTTATATTTTACGTAATCATTTCTAATGTGAGATTTTTCCTTTCCCAAAACCATATATGAACTCCACTAGCACTGCCAAACCAAAGAGAACCTAAAATCAACAATGCTAAAACACTACTCTATTGCACCACTACCGAGTCGAATATGGAAGCTCGGCCACCAACTACCCTGAAAATTCTTAATGGAGCTCTATGGAGACATTTGTTAACGTCGAAGTGTGTGAAGATTTACTTTGCGATTTACTTCATGAGGTGGAAATGGCTTGAGCACAAATGTTATTTGTTAATGTCGAAGTATATGAAGATTTATCTTGCGATTTACTTCATGAGGTGGAGATGGCTTGAGCACAATTGTTTCTTCTGCGAGTTTCAATCCATAACTTGATCGGAATACGAGTGGTTGGTTTTTCGGGATTGCCTTATCAAACTATATAGCCATTTGCTGGTGTTTCTACAATTTCCCAACAGGGCGGGAATGATGAATTCTTTCGGTGCTCTTCATCACCTACAAAATAGAGATCACGGCCAAAGAGAGGGGTCAGTGTGTATGACCCTATAACCGTCCAATGCTCAAGTTAATTAATTGAGTGGCTAGTTTGGCAGAGTAAAAGTGTCAGAACAAAAAGAACATATATATATATATATATTTTTTTTTTTTTTTTTTGAAATTGTGATTTGAGATGAGTATTTATAGATAACGGCCTTGAGGGTGTCACATCTTTTTCTTGATGTGAAGTCCTAGAATTATGAAATGTCATTGTACATATAAAGAATGTTCTCTTCAAGGGCTCAAATGTGGACAATCTGAGCGTCATGGCTTCTCACGTGCCTCTGGAGAATTTGTTTGTCAGCTTATCATGGACATGCTCAATAGCGATCCTCTTAGGGTGTCTAGGGGAATATGATATCGAGTTAATTGGTCATGAACTTAGTATTGGATTTGAAGGTTTATACAGTGAGACATCAGAGAAAAAATAAAGATCGGTACAACCGGTTCGGTCATAATATGCCCAATAAGGATAAGTTTGAGGTTCAATACAATGGGTATAGTCATTCATATTGAGAAAATCCGATGGTGAATGTAACTCGTCTCTCATACACACTGAGCCATGAGATGGACTACTCAATGAAATCGACTCTATCCATGACAAAGCACGGGTAATGAGCCGTCAAGATATGGTAGTAACAACTAGCCTAGTGTTAGAACCTCACGATATACCGGAAAAGTTGTAGCTCATTTTTTTGTCTTCTTAACTTGGATAAGTAAAATTAAAACATTAGATTGACTCTACTAGTATTGTTTTTCTAATTCTAACTTTACCCTCTCATTTAATAAAAAAAAAAAGAAAAATAATAATAATAAAAAGATATGAAGTTTTACATTTGTTAATTGTCTTCTGGTTTTGCCAGTTAAGAAAGTCAAGTCATGGTTGGAAAAAGCCGACAAAAAGAAAATCCAAACACACTTGCATATTTGGTAAGAAGTAAAACCAAATAAAATTAAAAAGCAAAAACACGTATATTAAAAAGGCAAATACACAGTAACACAAAAGCTAATGCTGGTCCTCGTCCTCAGAACACCGATCTTTCTTTCTCTTTTCCTCTACCTCCCTCCACACTATTAAACCCTAACCTCCTTCCGATTTGGGTTTGTTCGGCTCTGCTCTTCTTCAATCCCATATCCAGGTAACAATCACTTCTTCAACTTCCTTTTCTGATTTTCCTTCTTTCCATTTTCAGTTCTGTGTGTCGACCCATCGAGCTCAAATTTGAGCTGGGTTTATCGAATTTCGCCCTTCTTGCTCAAATTCAAAGTTCAAAATTGGGTCTTTGCGGTTTCGATAGAAAACCTATCGGTTCCTGTAAATTTCCCAGAAAAAGAAGAAGAAAAGTATTGGGCTTTTTTTTTCTTTCTTTTTCTGTAGAGTTCTTGGTATATGCTTTTGCATTTTAATTTGGAATTGTAAAGTCTGTTACTTGGAGCACTTTGCATACTGCTGAACTTTGATGATTGAGTTAGTGCTATCCTGGAAAGCTAGCTCTTATAATGTGAAACAAACTTTTGGATAAAGTATCGTAGGCTTTTTTGATCTTTGTAGTAGTTACATTCAGCAGCTATGTGATGCAAGATGAGAAACCAAAGGATAGAGTTTTGGTTTTCCTCACTACGAGAAAGTTGGAAGTAATTACCCAAAAGGATAGGGTTGAGAAACCTAAATTATATTAGGTGAATTCTATTGTTTTTGGTGCTTGGTGATTGTTTCTTTGTTTTTTTGTTGCTTTTGTTATTGTATCTTGGAGCTTTTCTCAGTGGATGTCTCGTGAACTTATTTGTAAATTCGCTTTCTTATATAAAAGATCACTGACTGGATGCTGAATGTACAGTTATGTGACCTATTGTCATTCATTATACACTAGTTTTATTCTATTCTTTCTTTGTATATCGTTTATGCCCTTTGTGATGCTCTTACGGCCCATTGTTTCTGACTGGTCCTGGTAATTTTTGGGCAGGATATTGCTGGAATTGGGTATTTAGTCTTTACATTTTTGCGCCAATGAACTGTCTATGTCAGAGGTTTTTTTAATTTGTAAAGAGAGATACAGATGGCCTCCTTTTTGTCTGGCGATTCTTCTAACTTTGCTGTGAGTGAAAGTAGTTGCTATAGACAGACTGAGGATAAAGAGGAAGGAGGCTCTTGGTACTTTTCCAGGAAGGAAATTGAAGAAAATTCTCCATCTAAAGTAGATGGCATAGACTTAAAGAAAGAGGCGTATCTACGAAAGTCATACTGTACTTTTCTACAAGATTTGGGGATGAGACTTAAAGTGTGAGTTTTAAGCCTTATATATAAATTTCTTATCTGTTTACCTTTTAGCTTCAAAAAAGGTAGTTTGTTTGATTATATGTATGTATCTTTTCTTTTTCTTTGGGGATGATTTTATTCAGATACATTTATTTATAAAAACATGTCTAAGATTGAAATGGCTAGTCATCTGGACTGCAGATATGTAAAGTTATCATAGCTGTGGTACTTCATAAAGATAACTGATAGTTAAACGTTGAGTTTGAACTTTGAAGGTTCATTCTAGTGGATTGAGTCTAGTATCTTGTGTTTTGACTCACACTTTATTATGTGGTGACTCATGTCATACCAAAAAATTGAGATCAATGATTCAGCATGTTGATGATCCTGAACATTTTGTTTTGCTATTGCAGACCCCAGGTAACAATTGCAACAGCCATAATTTTCTGTCATCGGTTCTACGTTTGCCAATCGCATGCAAAGAATGATAGAAGGGTGAGTATTATCAACCTGGAATGGCTTCAATCCATTATGCTTTCATCTTCTGGTTGATATGTATCTGAGTTAGCTTTAGACTTTCTAGCTGAGGTGAAAGGTAATACATTATTTTGGCTGCTTCTATGGCATCTGTTTATTCTCTCTCTACCTTGTAAAGGACAATTATTTTCATGCTTGGGAAGGGAAGGTACTTAGTGAGAAGATTTTACGGTTTACATTTTTCTTCCGCAAGTCTGATATCCATTTAGAGCTCTGATGTGATTAATGAACAAATAGATAATAGGAAAACTGATATAGGACTGATGATTATAGCCGGGCATGAAGCCACATTGGGCGTGGGATTACCATATTCAGATTTGAAAACCCACTCTCTTTCTAACGACCATAAATATCTGTGTAATTTAGTGATCCGGAATGAGTTACCTTATTGACTAAATTTTATTAAACATTTATGTCAGACCATTGCAACAGTTTGTATGTTTCTCGCCGGTAAGGTTGAAGAAACTCCCCGGCCTCTGAAAGATGTTATCCTTGTCTCCTATGAAATTATTCATAAGAAGGATCCTGCAGCAGCTCAGAGAATCAAGCAAAAGGTAGTTATCAACTTATCATAATTGTGCTTGTAAATGCGTCCCTCTACTTGGTTCGTCCTAATTTTTTTGGGGTGATTCTGATCTATGCACTATTGTTTTTCTTCTCTATTATTCACCCCAAGTTCTCAACTGCTTATTGTATCCCCTCTGCTTATACAACTTTTTCATGTTTAGTTACCTCTTTTAGGTTGAGCACACTGTGCATACCCATGTTGCATTATGTTACCTATACTAGAAATTTTACCCGCGCTTTGCCGCGGGATCTCCATTCAAATTGAAACTTAAAGCCAAATTATTTTCATTCACATGTTAATATACTAATACACAAAATTTAGAAATAAAAACTCACTCAAGAGCAGAATTTTAAATAACTGAATGAAACAGTTTTGGATCAAAATTTTAGCAGCCATTTCTTCTGAAATAAAGCTAAAGCTTCCTCCAAAAATGGACCAAAATCTTGGATCTCTCCTAAGGTTTAGTGCATCATTGCCATTCTGAAGTTTTACCAATCTCAGTCCCTGCAAGGTAAAATGGTTAATCATTAAATTCCACAATGCATATTTGACAAATTTTTCTCAATCTAATATGGAATTATAGCAAGAGCTAGAGAAGTTGATATGATCATGAAATTTTGAAGTTGTTGTGACTTCATTATCGTTTACATCTAGCTACCATGAAGTCTTAATTGGTTTAGAAATCTGCATATCACACATTCAGAGCTATTCCTATATATGCTAATGAAATTCATGGAATTGTTTAGTTGGTTTTCTAGATTTGTGGATTCTGCAGCTGATTTGCTTAATATCTGTAAAACAGTAAGCTTAGAAGTAATGTGGGGAAATTCTGCAGCTGACTAATTAAACCATGTACTAAACAGCAAAACACTGACAAAGATAAAGATGATAAACATTAAATTCCCCACTGAATCACAAAACTGCTTCTCTTACCAATAGACCAACCAAAATGAAAATCCACGGTTGAAAAAACAACCTTCTCTACCAAACAAAATTCATTAAGCAGTCATCACTTTAAATACAGTTCCTGATTATCATTACTTTCAATGTCTTTTAACAACGATAGCTTAAATCAAATAATACTAAAATGGTTATCAACCTCTCCCATCCTAAACCACCAATAAACAGTAAGAAACCACTCAGAACAATATACCAGGTCATACGACCAAAACCACCAAAAAAAAAAAGACCAATTTTTTCCCCATCAAAAGTTCCTATACTTGCAGGACACAAAGCAAATCCCTAAACTCAATCACCAAACACCAATATTTTGAACCCAAATCAAGAACGGAAACCAT
This sequence comes from Rosa persica, assembly GCA_025331145.1. Classification (NCBI taxonomy): domain Eukaryota; kingdom Viridiplantae; phylum Streptophyta; class Magnoliopsida; order Rosales; family Rosaceae; genus Rosa; species Rosa persica. Next base: position 14,666,906 of record WFKR01000005.1, read on the forward strand.
TACCTGGTCAGATTGACCAATGAAGGAATCAAAAACAATGAGATTCTCCGGTACCCGTAGATGGTGAAATTTCGTACTCGTTTTCAACCCAACCCCTGCATCTCAGAGCCTGATCGATGCGGTACAGCTTGATGGCGTCTCACTTGTCAAATTGGAGATCAAATCTTCCTCTCCTCTATTGCAGTGCCCAAGGTTTTGCAAAGACTGCAAATTATGGAAAATTAATTTTAGATCAATTGATTTTTAGACAAATAAAGGGGACTTACTTTTGATAACAGAAGTTAGAAACTATAAAATGGCAAACAACCCGATATTGAACTACCTTAGTCGTGAAAGATTTGTTGGGTTGGTCAAGAAAACAAATCAGAAAACAAATTACAAAACAAAGCAAATCTAAACATTGCTCAGAATCTAATAACTGTCATTATTATTCCCTAAACATCAATCGGTAAAACTTACTTTAGTTTGGATGAACAATTTTCGACAACTGAAGAAGAACCCAAATCAAACACATACCTATTGAAAGCTTCTTCCCAAACTCGATCAAAATTCCAGCAGCAACCTTTTTCGAAATAAACCCAAACCTTGTTCCGAAAGTTCACCAAAATCTTGGACCTCTATTCTTCTTCTTCCTACCCCAGCGACTTACGATCAAAATCTGAAATACTACATCAAACCCACAATTGAAGATGTCAAATTGTATATGAAATATGGCACATAAACTGTGTAAACCAAACGTTTACAACTTCAATACCCTACCTGCAGAACTTTTCTTCAGGCCGCGTCTGTATCCGAGAACAAAACCGAAAATAGAACGAAGCGTTTGTATCTGGCACACTCGATGTAGGCTTCTAGAACACAATAGAAAACTCAGGCCTTTCTCTCTCCATATATACAGCTTGAGGGCAAATATTGAACTCCTCCACTATCTATTGAAGAACGCGCCGAAAATAAAACCACAATCACTCAAACCCCAAACTGCAGCAGGAACAATATCCCTACAAAATCCAAACCCAGGTCAATTGAAAACTACTTAGATTGACCATTTGCATACAACATATTATAATTGGGGTCTCATTCTTCATGGATTGGTGTTCACCTCTCTGTACTCCTTCTGCAACAAATCCAGATCGATCACTTCTTCTTTCCTCTCACAGTCTCTCTCTCTCTCTCTCTCTGTTTCCTCTAGAAACCACGAACGAAATCCACACATATTTAAATTGACTATAGAAGGATGGCATCCAGTAAATGAGAGAAACAGAAGGGCAAAACCGCCACTTCATGTATGAACAGTTGAATGAACAGGGATGAACAGTCAAGGTCACTCGGCTTTAGATTATAGTATAATGTGTGCCCTCCAGCCAACTACTAAGTCTGCTTGACTGAAAATCAAAGCATTCATTGCTTAACTGTCTGCTCTCTCTCTCTCTCTCTCTCTCACACACACACACACACACACACACATATCAAATTTACTGTTCAAATATTCACAGATATGTATAACTAAACATACTGTTTAATTATAGTTTGTGTCAGATGTGAAGTATTTTCTGTTGGTATTTTTTTGTTTAGTCTATTCACATATATGCAACAATCACGCAGGAGGTATATGAACAGCAGAAGGAATTGATTTTAACTGGCGAGAGGGTTGTTCTCGGAACTCTTGCTTTTGATTTCAATGTACACCATCCGTATAAACCCCTGGTGGAGGCAATAAAGAAATTCAAAGTAGCTCAAAATGCCCTCGCCCAAGTTGCATGGAATTTTGTTAATGATGGGTATGATTTCTTTTAGTTTATGTCTGTTGCTTGTTCTTGGCCTGTCTTCATTTCTTCTTGAACTTGGAATGTGGCATGCAGACTTCGGACTTCTCTTTGCTTGCAATTTAAGCCCCACCACATTGCAGCTGGTGCCATTTTTCTTGCCGCCAAGTTCCTCAAAGTAAAGCTTCCATCAGATGGCGAGAAGGTCTGGTGGCAAGAGTTTGATGTCACCCCACGCCAATTGGAGGGTGGGTCTCCTTGATTTATTACAAGATGTAATACTATGGAGCAATCAATAATGTCCTTTCCCATCCTCATTCTCATCTGATGAATTTCTTCATCATTCTACAGTCTCTACTTTCGACCCTATAAATTTTTTCGTTAGTGTCATATGGTTCTGAGAAAGACCTGAAATGTTCAACCTACCAACCAGGAGAAAAAGTTTTAATATCCCTCACTCCCTCTGTCGCTCTCCCTCCATCCGTCGTCCCACCAGAGTCCTGTGATCATGTCTTTATTACTTAAAAGTTTTTTTTTTTTTAAATGTATTTGGTAGTGGTTTCAGTTGACTACTTTTTCTGCAGAGGTTAGCAATCAAATGCTGGAGCTATATGAACAAAATAGATTTCCATCTTCTGACGATGTTGAAGGAACTGTAGCAACTGCTACGAAGATTAAATCCAGGATGGAGCACCAAGACCTGGATCATGGCTCGTCAGTTAACATTCCGGCCTCACATGAGGCAACAAGTAACAGTCATTTGCAGGCTGGAGGTACAAGATCTGGAACCTCAAGGCCGGGATCTAGGCCTGCATCTGAGCAGTCATATGCCCAGAGTCAAAATAATGACTACAGAAGTGCTGGAATGACAGGTTCTTTGGATCAAAATATGGAAGTCGAAGACAATCACCACCCCAAAGTCGAGGAAGCTCAAAATGTATCAAGGTTTGTGTTCGAGGGACGTAGTGAAGAAGGCCAAGAAAGAGAGAGTAATGACAGGAGGGGTGAAATAAGGGAAGGAGGGGACAAACATTTTGGCCGAAATCTGGACAATACACAAAGTGCCCTTGGTCGATCACCTCAAGAAGCTATTAAGAAAATCGACAAGGACAAAGTAAGGGCAGCATTGGAGAAACGAAGGAAAGCCACTGCTGATATGACCAGGAAAACAGATTTGCTGGATGAGGATGATCTGATTGAGAGGGAGCTGGAAGATGGTATTGAACTGGCTGGTGGGAGTGAGAAAAACAAACGGGACAGAAGGCAAAGCTGGTCCAAGTCCTCACATAGACAAGAACATGAGAGCCTTCATCAGGGAAAACATCGAGAGGGTGTTGGAGATGGTGGACCACGTTTTAGTACTATTGAAGAAGGTGAGGTATCAGCCTTTGAAGCTGGACATGAATTTCCGTCACCCAAATCAAGCAGTCGCAAGAGAAAGGAAGGAAGCCCCCTAGAAATTGTTGCAGAAAAGAAACAGAGACATGATTATCGCCATAATCACTTTGACCATACTGAAAATCATAACAGGGTAGGCAGAGTTGGCCACACTGAAAGGGATAATAAAAGGCCAGTACAGGAGAATCATGTCTGAGGTGGTGTCTACTATCCTGAGAGGATTTGACACATGTATCATGATTTCTTTGCTGATGGTTTTGGGTTACACTGCCCCTTCTTTTCCAGCTTCTGGGAATTGTTCTTGTCAATTAGTATACCTCTCATTTTAGACTTCCATGTATACCTTTCCTCCCCCTAATGTGCTTCAGAAATCCCTAAGAGGCTTTTAAGTCTATACATGCTTCGGATGTAACCCTGTACTATAGTTTTAATGATGAGAATTTGATGTAGAATCTTATAATGGTTAAAATTGAGAAGAAACCCTTGATAGTTTCTAATCAATGAGCTGGGATACCTTATTTCCTTCCCTTTTTCGATTTTTGTATTTCTATCGATCTAAATAATCTCATTCCTTCTGTCGGTAACCATTATCAATTTTAAAACTTAACAGTACTTTGTTGCAGACGCACTTGCGAATCTAGGTTTCCAGTTTCCTCTTCTTCAATATGATGGAACTGTCTTCTCTTCTGTGTTTATAGATTATCTGGGGCAGCCTCCCTGCTCCCTGTTGTAGTTTTGTCCGTTCGTTTAATATATATATTTTTTTTGAATCAACGAAACTATTATAGATCAACAACTCAAGTGAGTTGAGCACAATCGTGCTGTAGTATATCCATAATGCAAGGAGCATAATCAGACTGCTCCTATAGAAGCCTCAAAACCTAAAGCTGCCGCGCGGTGAGCCACCGCATTACAGTTTCTCGGAGTCAAAGAAAATTAAACAAGGAAAATTAAAGATCATAATGTCTTTAATTTTAATCAAAATTATACCAAGTGACAACTTAGTTTTAGTATTTCAGTTTGGAGTCACTAGTCCAAAATTGATACCATTACAATATTGATTCAATTCATTACAGAGAGAGGTCACAGAAAACCGAAGTCTGGTAAAAGTTCTGGGGTCAAAATTATACAATCACATGCTTCATCTCTATCAAGAGAACGGAACCATTCACCTTCTATGTTCTCTATCTTCCTTCCCTGCGCTTCTCTTATGAACTGGCTCATCTCTCTTGTCTCGTCTGTCATCAACAGATTTCTTCCTAAAGTTTCTATCATCCCTCATTTCTGCATGCTTATGATGCTCTGCACGTCTCTTTCTATAAAATTCATCGTCTCTCTTTTCTGAAGGGCTACCATTAGCTGCACTTCTCTTTCTGTATTCTCTATCCCTACTCCTTTCTGTGGATCTATCACCATCTGCAGTCCTCCTGTAATCTTCATCTCCCCTCTGTGCTGCATACGTACCTTCATCTGCATACCTCTTTCCACTCTCCTGCTGGTCAATATTATCATCTCTGTCTCTTCGTCTCTCTTTATGCTTCTCTCTATCACTATCTGCACTCCTCTTTCTGTAATCTCCATCACGTCTTCTCTCTGCATAGATTCCATCATCTGTGTATCTCTTTCCACTTTCCCGTTGATCCAGCTTATCATCTTTGTCTCTTTGTCTCACCATAAGCTTTTCAGCATCCCTTTCCCCTTCAAAATCTCGATGACTTCTTCCACCAGATCGACTTGATCTACTGTCTCGACTTGATTCCTCTTTGTATCCTCTACCTCTGGCACTGTGTCGGTCTCTATCACTTGAGTGCTTATTTTCTTGATCCCGCCTTCGGTCCTCAGAACTCTGCCTATTCATCTTTTGGTTCTCAACTCGGTTAATTGGATCATGGTCTTGATGTCTCTTTTCTTGTCTTGGACTTTCTGGAGTATCTCCATCAAATACCATCTCATAACTGCAAGAATCATAATAACATCAGACACACACGCACAAAACACACACACACTCTCTCTCTCTCTCTCCCCCTCATTTTTTTCCTCTCGAATGTCAACAAGCCAGAATGGCATGATATGTCAGTTTGTTTTGTTCAAGTTTACGTCTTGGGCACAAACACACACAAAGAACGACATACCTAGAGTTGTTGCCTCCACCACGCTGTGCATTATCATTCTTCAATACGTACTTCTGAGGTTGCTGTTTACTGGCATTATCACCAGTGCACTCCTTGGCAATGTGATCAAGTGCACCACATTTGAAGCAGCCTTTTCCTACAAGCAACAAAGAATAAGAATGATTAATTCAGTCCTGTTGCAATCGTACCTACTATGGTAGGTGATACAAATAAATTCTGGAGTGTAATTGGATTCTGAAGGATAAATGTTGATACAATCATACCACTCCATAGAGTACTCGATCATACATTTTCATAAGATACAGATTTAATATCGACTGACATAACTCCTAGAAACACCAACAAAAACACCAAGCAAAGAATAAACAAATGAAAACTCAGTTTTACAACCTATTATCAATCTTTCACATCTCAGAAGTTCATTTCTTTAATTACAAAGCACACAAACCAGTGCAAAGGTTAGCTAAGTTGATATATTTAGAAAAAGAACAAAGGAGAACTGTACCAGAGAATGATAGCACATTCCAATTTTACATAGCAGGTCACCAACAAAGTTGCCTCAAGGCAGAAGAAAAAGAAAATGAACAGAAAGGAACCGATCATATATCTTTTCTGCATGCTTTAAACTCTATACCTTTGCCCGCTTCTTTGCGCCTGTATTGGGACCACAACCTTGCAACACTCTGACTAAAATCTACATGAATTCTCCGGTCATCAATCAAAGCATTATCCATCTGTACCACAAAAATGTTGAATAAAACAAGAGATTCAGAATGAACTTTGATATCAAATAATTACAGAGTATTTCATTCCTTGTTTACAGAATATTTCTTCAGTCATCAATCAAAGCATTATTCATTTGTGCAACAAAAATGGGCCTTGATATCAATTAATTACAGAATGCCTTATTTATTTAGAGACTGACTCAAACGAATCAGAAGTCAATTTTTGCAGCAAGATTACTTATGTTTTGCTGCAAGAATTCTACTAACCTATTTTGTTTAAACAAGAAAAGAACTGAGCAACACCACAAGTTCAATCTTAATTATGATCTCCATAAAAGTTGCTACAATAACTAATGACAAGATTAAGAATCACAGAATGAAGCAAGTACTAAGATTATCATGCATGCACGCAGGAAATGACAATTAGATTCAAGAAATAGGTAAATTGATTCTTTCAGCATACCTTGAAGTATGCTTGTTCACAGGCCTCTTTCGTTTCAAATTCTGGCATTACAAAATGTCATAATGATTAGCTTAACATAATCAAAGATTTGAATACTACATTAAAGAAACTGAAATGAATTCGACAAGAAAAGAGTAAGTAAAGGATAGAGAACGTGATGATACTTAAGGACTAAGGTCAACCACTAAACTTGTGCACAGAAGTTGGAAGGACAGAAATTGAAGGACATATAAAGCAAAGGTAACAGAAATACATTCTCAAGCACAGAAGACAAGTATATTTCGTACGTGAAACAGAAGGAAAGTATTTGTATCTAACATAAAATTCACTCACCTATGAACGCATAGCACAAACTGTCTCCAGTCTTATAATCACGTATTATGTCAGCCCTGCAATCATTTACATATCATCACATAAGCTCTTTGTAATCCCTAACTCACAAATCCCAGAAGTTATTAGTAATTAACAAACAAGAATACTACTTACGCTTGCACAGTTCCAAAGCGTGAGAAAATTGTGAACAAGTCCTCATCCTGCATCAAGAGCCAAACTACTCAGCAGCTTGTTACAACAATATATAGTCATAGTGCCAAAATTGTAGGCACCAGAAAACAAGGTCAAAATAAAAAAGAAAATCATGAAAAGAAGACTACATACTTCAGTGACTGGATTCAGTTTACAAACAAAAAGCACATTATCAGGCGGCTTTATCTCAACATCAGGAATATCCCCTATCTGTTACACAGACATGGCAAGAAAGTGGGAAAGGAAGATCAAGCAACATCACATTAAGCAACTAAGACAACAGGTTTATGTTAAAGGCGCTTACACTCTCAAGTACAACAGCACTGGAATGTGCATCTTTGGCACGAAGACGCTCCTCAAGCTCTCCAGGAGCCAATTCTTCATCCATAGGCACCCAATCATCTTCAAGACGCACATTATCATCAACCTAGTCAGAAATCATAATAGAGATAAGTCAAAACTTTGAGTACCTTAGAATAAAATCTAATGATTAATCCACATCCAAACAACTCAAGCTTTTTAAAATATGGTTAAACAGACTTATCCAAGATTCTGACTTTAACCCTACAATTGAAACTTTCCAAAAACTAAAAACTCCGCATGTTGGACCAATATTAATAAGGAGAGACCCACATGTAACTGTAGAATATAAAATAATCATTGGCCCACAACCTTCCAGCTAAAAGTTTTGCCAACAAACTTGATCAGAACTAGGCATAGTAGGATCACTATGCTCATACTATTCAGGGAACTTGCTATTCCAAGTGCTATACAAGAAATAGATTTTCATTTGTATCTTAGTTTGGTATTTCACACCTGGTAATAGAATATAACAACTATTAGTAATTACCTCATCCTTTGGTTTGCCTTCCGGGGAGGCTCCAGGAATTAACTCAGATAGTTGTGAAGGATCATCAAAAGGATCATCCAATATGTAGGTATGCTTGATTCTGTTCACATAAAAATGTGAGGATGAAGTTAATCTAACTAAAGACAAACATAAATTAAAATAATATATACAGGCAAATGGGGGACCAACCTAATATTTTTATAGGGTCTGTTGCTCTCGTCCACATAAGCCTCATTGATCCTTGTCAATGTCTCCAACCCCTCTGCTATCTCCCCAAAAACCTGCAATACAGACATCACTTTAATAATGCACGTATCAAATCCACCACACAAAAAATCTATCTACTTGAAGACTACGAGACTGAAACACTTCTACTAGACATGCATATGCTATCTACTAGGATAGCATAGTGTAGATTTATTGGAACAGACTATCTACTTGTACTTAGCGCAGCCTACACAAACACACACAAGGGTAATCACTATTGCAGAGAAAAAAATCCTTTATTGACATATCAAACAAACCCAAGCATTCATGCATAGGAAGATATATCCCATCAAGTCGATGCATAGGTCTCCCTCCCTCCCTCTCTCTCTCTCTCTCTCTCTCACACACACACACACACACACTGTTATTTTTTCAGAGACACTTATGCCCAAAAAAAAAAAAAAAAAAAAACCTATCCTGTAACGCTGCTCCTATAATAAATCACATAATTCTAAGACTTCATCCACCCCAAAAAGGAATTAAATTAGGTTACTGGAAACCCGACAAAGTTGGACAATGGATTCAGTAAATAAATAGTAAAGAAGATAGATGCGAATGAAGACTTACTGTATGCTTCCCATCGAGATAGTCTAGATCATCACGCAATGTAAAATAGAACTGCACAAAAGAACAAATAAAAACATCGGCACATCACTATTTGTAATTGAAAAGTGAAAAGAAGCCCATATAAAGTGCACATGCCTACAAACTTATGCCAGAGTAGCAGTAATCTTATACCTGAGAGGCATTGAGATTCTCTCCAGCACTAGCCATGGCAATTGTGCCAGTTTTAGCATGCTTCAAATCAAGATGAATCTCATCACCAAAAAAGCGAGCCTGATCACCATACAAAAATCTGAAAGTAGAACATGGTACAAAATCAGTATATGATGTTATATAAGAACTAGTCACTTCTCCTAGTTTAAGTAGACTGACTGATAGTCATAAACAGAACCTATACAAAATTGATGTAGTAGAAGTTGTTTCTGTGAGGGAAAGAAAGAAAGAGGTGCAACACGTGTAGGAAGAACCATATTAAGACATTTAAGCTGAAATCAGGAATTCCATGTGAGACAAGTTATGTGCAGCTGTGAATAGCACATGCAGTGTTCCTTACTTGTATATTGAATCACCACCAGAACCCGTTCCAGTTGGGTCACCAGTCTGTGCAGTAAAATCCTTCTGGACCGTGTGAAAGAGACACCCGTTGTAATACTTTATCCTGAATTGATATAAGCAAGGAAAGAAAAAGTTAATATACTAGAACACAATTAGATACAGCAATGATATGTATACAATTTTTACAAAATACCAACCAAGTCGAGCATTGAGCAATATAATTTACAACCAGGAGTTAAGATATTAACAATACCAAAATGATTCTTAAATAAGATCCTTATGGACACTAATGTGCCTGAAATTCTTAGGTGACTCAGAAACTTTATGAATCCAACACAACCCCTTAAACAACTGATAAAAGAACCCGGTAGGTATGTTAGCCAGGCATCTCAAGACTCAAATCATGGGAATCCACTACGAACCTATTTTTATGTTCTCAAATGACTTCACTCCATTACTGAAGTAAACAGTTACCGAGATAACATTTTTATTTCATCGATTTTCCTAGTTTATTAACTAAACCAACAACCAAGACCTCTCATCAATCTACAAAAATACAGCGCGACATCAATAAAAGTAATAGCAATACTTTCAGTTAAGTAGTAGTAGACTTACTTGCAGAGCTTTAAGAAGTTCTTGGCAGTAAGAGGGCACCTGTCTGTGTACAAATCCACAACTATATCTCCCAAACTCGTCACTATAAGCACTGACATCTTCTCTCTCTCTCTCTCTCTGCATTAATCCCAACAACTACTTCATTAAACTCAACCTAAAAATCAAAATCACACTATATATATGCATATGCATAGCTCAAAAACCAAACTGGAACCAAATTTAATCTCAAAAATCCGTTTCCAAAGACTAGCAAAATTTGATCTTTTCTTTCTTTCAATAAAGCTTCAGCATTTACATATCACAAAACCGCATAAAGCATCAATTTTTCACTACATTGAAACCCTAAAAACCCAATACTGCATAGAAAGAACAGAAAAGAAAGAAGAAGAAAAAGCTTAAACCTCCCAAGAACAAAGCTTTCCCCAAATCTAAGCCCTGCCCAAAATAATAAAGCTTGGAGAATCATTCGAAACCGAAACCCTAACAACTGGCTCGCTCAAACGTACCTCTGGATTTCCCTTCTTCAATCTGATTCAAGAGCTATGGTTTTAGCTTTCTGCGAAGAACAAAGAAAGAACTCGCTCTAATATCTTGGTTTGGGTCGGGTCGGGTCGGATGAAAAAAATTGGGCCTCAGTTTTAGGCTTGTGGTTTCTTGGGCCGTGGGCCATTTCTGAAATCTGCTAAATTTGATTTCGGAGGGAAAATCTCCCCGCAAATTTCGAACTTTGACAGAGACCCGAAAAAGGCAAAAAAAATTTAAAAAAGGAAAAGAAAAAATAAAAAGAAAAAGCCAGGGGAGGGAAAGAAAAGGACAAAATTGTTGTTAGAGAATAGAGAGTGGGAATTTAATTCAAAAGAAGAGAATAAAAATTAAAAAAAAACTCCAACGCCATTTTTCGTTGTGCCCGAAGCGATATTAGAGACAACTCTCCCAAGCCAAACCACCACAACCACCGTAGGAGGAGGAGGAGGAGGAGCGATCGGCTATGTCTCAGGGAAGCGGAAGCGTCGGAGGCGGAGGCGGAGGAGGAGGGGGGCCGGATTTTCAATTGCCGGACGAGATCTTGGCGGTGATTCCGAGCGACCCGTACGAGCAGCTGGATCTGGCGAGGAAGATCACGTCGATGGCGATAGCGGCTAGGGTTTCGAATCTGGAGGCGGAGGTCGGGAGGCTGAGGCAGAAGCTGAGCGACAAAGATAGGGTTATTTTTGACCTTGAGGAAAGAGCCTCGCGCCTCCAGCATGTTAACCACGACGCCGACTCGCGGTTGAGAATTGCGCTAGAGGAGAATGTAAGAGCTCGTTAATTTCCCCCTTTTTTTTTGAATTTGAAATTTGGGGGTTTATTGAGCTTTGTTGTTTGATTTGAGAAATTTGATGAAAGGGTTCTTCAAATTTGGTTTAATTTTTCCGCAATTCAAACTAGCATTGACAGAATGTTAGAGCTTGAGTCTGAATTTGAAATCGTTTTTTTTTTTTTTGGTTTTGGTTTTGTTGAGTGGGAAATGAGGGACTTTGGCTCAGTAGGGTTGAGTTGGGAGACTGGATTATGGTTATTGGTGATAAAAGATGTGAATTTGATAGGTTTGGCTTGTATGTTGAGATGAATGAGCATGATAATTAGGACCAGCAGGAGATGAAAATAAACTTGAAGTTGGCTTTACTCCTCTTTTTGAAAGGAGTCTTAAACTTAAATCATATTAGTCTTCTCATTTTTATGTCGAAGATCGTTCTATCAGGCTGAGAAACTAATAATTATTATGGTTTTTTTTTTTTTTTGTGTTCTTGTTATTTGTGAAGATGAGGCTTTCCAATGAAAGAGATTCAGTGGCAATGACTGCTAAGAAGCTTAGCCGTGACTTGGCAAAGGTGGGATTTAGTATCAATTTTTAATGAGAGTTCATTTTTTTTATTCTTTTTTTTTTTTTACTTTTTACTTCAGCTTTTGTATTCTTGTACTCTATAGTTCTAAAGGAAAGGTTTTCTTCTTTTTGTTGTATAAACTTGAGTGTATCTTAATCTAAGTGCCATATTGCAACTTCTTCTTTTGAGATGACAAGCAAAACTTACTCATTTTGGGAGGAATATGGGGATGGCCTGTGGTATATTGTTGTACTAATATTTTCCTTTGTAAGTTCAGTTTCATGGTTGACACATCATTGAATGTTGATAGCTTTCCCTTCGTATAAATGAAAATGATATAACTGCAATTGCCAGAATTAATGATTCCCATATATCCTTTCCTGGAGTCTGTATCGTTGAAATATGTGTTCTTAGGATTTTCTCCTTTGATTGGAGTGTCCTCATTTTATTTCAATTTTGTAGCAGTTGTAATATATATTTGTTTTCTGTTTTGGACATGTCAATGGTGACATTTCAAAATCTGTTTTGTAAGTGATCATCTTTTAAGAAACATTGCAAAAGATTCCACAGCTTATTTAGACATTTGATATCAAGTATAGTACTGTTATAGGGAGGATATTGGTAACTTGATCTAAAGTGCACTTTTCAGACCCACATGACTATATTTCAGCAATTATCGTGCTGGTTGTTGTGCCATAAAATTCTGACATATTAACTCATAACTATCTTCCGTGTTTCTTTCTCATCCTTCCATTGTTCATTTCTTTGTTTTGGTTTATGCTGGTTTGTGTGGTCTATTTGAAGGGAATTCGAACCTTATCTTTTCAACATCCTTTTATTCTTGTAGCACGACGACCTAAGGGCTAACATTTCCTTTTTCTTTTCACAGTTGGAAACATTTAAGAGACAACTGATGCAGTCTCTAAACGATGATAATTCATCTGTAAGTATATCCTTCCCAGTTCTGTTTGTTTTTATTTTCTTTTATATATAGATTTAGTGATTTCAGTTTGTTATTGTCATTCCTCTCATGGAAGTTTTGCTGGTGGAACTTTATGTTCTTTGTATAATTCCTTTTTATGGAAATCACTAGCTATTTTTTTACCTCTTACAGCCAGCCAAAACTGTTGATATTGGCACCTGTGATCAATCGGTTCCAAAGGCATATCCAGATAAGGGTACTGATATTTGACTTGATTCCCTCTGTAATGAATTAAACCGTAGATTAGTGATGGCGCCCACAGTTTCTACGGTTCCAAACTTAATATTTTTTTTGTTGCCTTTGGTTGATGAGCAATGTGCTATAATTTTTTTTTTAAACGATGCGCTATATTTCTTTGTCCTGCCAGATGAGGAGACAAATGGCTACTCAGCACAATATTCGTCAACTGGTTCGACTGATATGGGGAACACAACTGATGAAGGTATATGCACTTGATTATATAGTTTTTGGATCTGTATGCTGCTGCTGTGTGGTACTCTTAGACTAAGCACCAAACATTTGTACAACATATTCCAGATTGCATTGTAGAACATGTTATACAAACATTTCTACAAATATTCAATATGCATCTATTTGCTTTTATTCATGGTGAGTGGTGAGTGGTTATAAAATGTAATGAAGGGTGTTGTGACATTGTACCTAACTATTTGTTGACAGCCTTGAAGAATGCTGGGCAAAAGTTTTCGTTGACTCCCTATATCACACCTCGGCTTACTCCAACTGGAACTCCAAAGATCTTTTCGACAAGTGGGTCGCCTAGAGCATATTCTACCATCCCATCTCCTCAGCAGACCTCAGGTGCCACATCTCCCACAAAATCATATGATGGACGGAATTCAGTGTCTTCATGGTACCCATCAAGCCAGCAGTCATCAGCAGCAAACTCTCCACCTCGTGGACGCCCACTGTCAGGTTGGAATAGTTATTGCAAATTTTATGATTCTTTCAAATTTTTAAGACCAATTTTCTTAATTTCAATAGGAACTCTTGGTTCCTTTATGTCCCAGTATACCCTTTGCTGCAAATTTGTAATTCTCTATCAAACCCAGCTCCACTCTTACTTCAAATTAAATTTTGTCTTTCAATTCAACAGTTAATTGTAGTTGGCAACAGTCTTTGAACACTCTTATACTATGCTGAATTACCTTTTGGCATTTAAAAGTTTACATCTTGTGCATTGTAAATTGTGTAGGGCGTACTCCTCGAATTGATGGGAAGGAGTTCTTTCGTCAAGCCAGGTAGGTCTAATTATTTCAAGTCCAATTGATTTCATGGTAGTGAGGTTTGAAACTGATTGAAATGTAATGCAATATAGGAGCCGCCTATCATATGAGCAGTTCAGTGCATTTCTGGCTAACATCAAGGAGCTAAATGCTCAAAAGCAAACCCGGGAGGTAAAACTTTATGGAATAGTTTTGACTGTTTGCTAAATCTATGCAACTGAATATCTAGCTGATTCATCGATTACAAAAATAATGAACAGTTTGTATACATTTTCTTCCAGGAAACTCTAAGGAAAGCAGAGGAGATCTTTGGGACAGATAACAAAGATCTATATTTATCATTTCAAGGATTGCTTAGCCGGAACATACACTAGTGTCCCCCACACAGTTGCTTGTAACATTTATAATAATCAGTAAGTTCATCCTCAGTTTCTCTCTCTATCCCTGCATTAATATGTGTAGATGATTCCATACATAATTAATATTCTGGATTTAGTGAATATGTGTAAAAGTCTTGGCTGCCTACTGGGTGCTTTTTAGTTTTTAATGTTCTTTCGGTATTTGTGACTGTATGTTTGTGTTTGCATGGTGGCCTGGTTTCCATGTTTCCTTCCCTTCACTTCCTTCTTTTTGGCTTTTGACCCTCTTCCTGTCACAAAATATGGGCATCATTCACAGGTCTTGAAGAGCCTCAACTTTTCACTTATATACATCACCGTTTGTGCAGTTTGTGTTACTCTGAATGTTGAGTTCGATGACCATAACTCAACAGTTAGCTCTTATGCAGGTCGAGCAGTCTGGCGCCTCGCCTTGTAGGCTGTGGATAGAACTTGTTCTCACCTGCTATGAATGGAAGGTCCATGGCTCTTTCTCTGTCATATTATTTGCCGAGATGTTTCAACATCATGAAATCTGTTGAGATGTATTCAGACATTTGTTGAGATGTAATTAACATCAAGTTGAGTTTCAGCAGAGTAGGGTTTTGTAGGCTTCAGTTTGTCCTAGAATGCAGGTATGCCGTGTAAATAGTTGCTTTATTCTTTGGATTACCAGCTTGGTTATTTAAACTAGAACAAAGTGACATTACTTTCTTGACCTTGCACGCGTAAAGAGGGAACCCTCTGTTGAAGTGTTTGCTAATAGTTTCTGGTACTAGTGTAAAGCAGGAAGGCCCAACTTGAGAAGATGAAACTAAGACTTGAGGAACAAAAATAAAAAAGAAATGATATATTCTCTTTGGATCAGATAGGTCTAACACCAACCGTTATCTGGATAGCTAGCTTGTTACATCATCTTGTACCCATGTGAAGGGATAGATACATATGAATAACGATCGAACAGGGGATGAATTGAAGACTGAAATGGTTCTAGATGACCACTTCGTCAAATATGAATCACGACCAAATCTCTACAATGTGGGGCATACACGAAGAAATTGATCTGATATTATATGGCTCTTGTTGGCTAATCTTTTCATATGCGATTCCTGCTTGAGCCTCGGAGAAACAAAGCTAAATGAAGTACTTATTCTACTACATGAGAACTGAAGCTGTCCTAACCAACTTATGTAATAACGTGTATAACATGACCTATCTCTGGATTGCAGTGCACACGAGTAGCAGTGGTAGATCGATCAGTCATCATATTATGGCGACAATTACAACCAACTTTCGCCTAGGGTTTGAACAATTTTGTCAAGTTCGTGGCATTCTACGTATGTTCCTGTTGTGTTAATTGCAATGAAAGTTCGGGTAGCTGGAGTTGATGATATGATCCGATATGCATAAATGGTATAATTATCATCTGTTTTATAATAAGCCACTTAAGTACAAGTTTAAGTACTTGGTTAAGGATATTATGTGCGACAAAGGGAATAAAGTGGTCTTCAATGTACCACATTCTGAGGTAAGGAGTTTTGCTGTTTTCCGCATGAAAGTAGAGCCAATGCCATTGAAATGGTTGGATATGAAAGAATATATCCGAAGCAACAAAAACAAGCTAGCTACACAATGTGGTCGAGTGCATAGGTCTGTTTTTAATCTGTTTTCAGCCCTAATAATATCTTTCAATAGCGGAATTTAAATTTTCGAAATGGATCTCTTGATTGACTCCTCTCCATCCCTTATTTTCTTCACTGATATCTTCTGGTTTTTCAAACATATCTTCCAAGCGAATACGAACCAGAAAAAGCAGTAAAACGGCATTTGTTGCTTAGCCTGGAAGAGAATTGGTGTGTACGGGAAAAGTCTTGACAAATCTGCTGCAGGAGGATCTGTTTTGGGAAATAGAAACAAAAGAAGGCAATGCATGGACAAGAATAATTCTTGGCTGGTAAATGATGGGAAACACAAAAGCATGCTGCTGTACGTTCGTAGTGATCTTATGCTCTCCTGAAATCTACCTAGATTCATCTCAACTCGACATGCACGTTGTACCAACATGAGCATGTTGGACTTGGACTTGGACCAGGGATAAATAATGGAGATCATGGTAAATGAAATATGCATATCTTTTACCATTTTACTCCCACATATATATACATATATACATATATATATATATATATATATATATATATATATATCTGCGCTGTTGCTCAGTATATCATGAGCATCCCTACCTTGCCTTTGAAGAGAATTTTTAGATCATTTCTCGATTTATGCATGTCATTTTTAAGCAAAGGTTGCGCTAAATGTGCCGGTACTCCATTATCTTATTTTTTAATAGAATTTATATTGAACTTAGAGGTAATGCGATATTTGCAAGGGGTTAAAAAGCTAAACTTTTGTGAAGATACCACATTGGACCAACCAATTATTTCTTAAAGTTAATCAACTTTTAAACACAAGATAGAATGATAGATACCCATTATTTTCCTCAGTCATATTATTTCTTACTTTGTGCGCTTCTCAATTTGTTTATATCCGATTCTGTTGCTATGCTGTGTCGATCTAAACGAATAGGTAAATTTTTAACCGTTGAAAGAGAACTACTTTATGGTAAGACGAATAAACATGCCCTTGTTGCGAAAAAAAGAGAAAAGAAAAAAGAAGAAGAAGAAGAAGCCTTCTAATTGTACATGTCATTGCAATTTCTTAAAGCTAAAACTTTGTTTTAAAATTAAATTCTGATAAGAAAGTAAGATGGCTTTGCTGTAATTCCATAAATTTTCATCCATACCCTCCAAGATTGATATAATTGATACATGATACTCAAATGATGTGATGCCTAAACCTTGTCTAATTGATAGCCCCTTCTGAAAGAGTTGCGGCTTAAGATCTTAAAAATCTCTCAAATTGCAGACAATATTTTTGTGAGGATTTCATTCTTTGTTAGATGTCAAAGGAAAAGATGGAGTTACTTACATTAGGATCCGCTTCTTCGCATTTTCAAGTGGCTATTAAGGGTCAGGCTAGCTGGCTAGGGTTGATGGGATGGGCTTTTAACAGAGGACCTGATACTATGTACTACTACTGCCTACAAATCTTTTAGTTCTATCTCATATATTTTGACTTTATGCGGCAAATAGCTAGTGAGAGATAAAACTTCATGCTTAAGGGTAGGGTACCCTAAAGTGCTCCTTATTCACTACTTAGCTTCATGATAAAACAGGTCCCCAACTTGTTCCAATTGAATTCTCCAATATTTAAATTGATATTGGAAGTTGGTATGACTGGAAAGCCAGGAATCTTTCAAAGACAACAAAAAATTATGGAAAACCTCTTTAAGCGAAATCCTTTTGAACAAGATATTCCCTCCCCCCTTCAAATCAGAATTCAGAAAAATATAGAAGAAAAAAAAGAGAGCCAACACTCAGAACTATTTCAAGCCTAGTCAATGGATGATCGATGTAGAACAGTTGAAGGGAATTCACATTTTAAAATAGAGTATATGTCACAAATAGTTCCTGATGTTTGTGTCATTCAACACTTTGGTTCCTAACATTCTAACCTATCACATTGGTCCCTTAAAATTAATTTTCGACGTACTTTTAGTATCATGCGTTAATAACACCATTCACTTTTCTATTTTTGAAGGGTATTATCATCTCACCCTCTTTCTTTTTCTCCGTCACAAAACTCATCATCGTCTTACTCAAGATAAATAATCACTGATCATAACTAAAGACAAGAAAAATGCAAAGCATAAATACTTAAATAGTACTAGTACATGCAAAATGAGAAGTAATTAGAATAATTACTAATTAACTAACATTAGAGAGGGAAAGACGAAAATGTCCTTTGCAAAAAGGAGGAGTTGACAGTATTATTAATGAATGTACTAAAAGTATGTCAGAAATTAATTTTGAAATACCAATTGATGGAACCAAAGTTTGGAATGACCCAAACATCAATTATTGTTTATAATATTTAGAAACTTTACTATAAACTCATTTTCATAAGAGAGAAAGAGAAAAAACTAAAAAGAAGGACAGATTTCTTTTCTTAACTTTTCCTTCAGAAAAATGGAAAGAATCAATCCAAACCAAGTCCAACTCAACATATGTCCGTTTTCCTGATTAAGAAATTAAACATAGCTTTGAACTTACCTCAACAAAAGATACCGTTATCTTATCATGATATCATTAAGCCTAATCAACTTTAAAGGACCAATTAAAGCTGGGTTTACACAGGTAACAAACAAGTCAGAACGTGCTCGGACAATTATGCAATCCTACCAGTGTAAGACAGTTTTGTATATGCAGCATATCCTACAGATATTTATAATATCTATTAGCATGAAAATGGGGTTAGTTTGGCTGGTTTTTTTTCATTTCAAAAACCTTTTAAGTTTAAACTAACAATTGCAACCATAAAATTCTCCAAGTATCTTTATATAGCACTAGGGAGATTGATATATATTCCT
The DNA here is from genome assembly GCA_025331145.1 of Rosa persica. Taxonomy (NCBI): domain Eukaryota; kingdom Viridiplantae; phylum Streptophyta; class Magnoliopsida; order Rosales; family Rosaceae; genus Rosa; species Rosa persica. The sequence goes on from WFKR01000005.1 coordinate 14,685,720, forward strand.
TCAAAAATTTGAGCTTCTAGTCGTACGATTGTTTCTCACGCACATAAGAAGCAATATTTTCGCCATTTTACAGGTATAGGTTATAATATCAAATCACATTTTAAGTATTCCCATGCAATGTTAAGAAACCATGTATAGTTGCTTACTCCAGATAGGAAAGCAAAGTACAATAGGAACCTTACCTTATATGTGACTAGCTAGCAGAACAAGTTCCATGCTCATTCAAACTAAGCAGCTTTCTTACCACGAAGGAGCATTTGTCCCTTCATATATGTGTCAAACAAAGATCCTAGACCAGAAGCATGAGGATAATTTAGTCACTGTACTTGCATGAATGTAATGGAAAAATATTTGGGTCGAAATTATTTAATTTGGACGAGTTCGTGCGTATAAACTCCTTTTCAATTGCATACATTTTATATTTTATTTTACTACTCTGAAATGTTCATATTTTAAATCTCTTTTTAAATATTGCATCTACCAAATGTCAAGCAAATCAAAGATCATTTACTCATTAATCTATAACAAATAAATGAACAATTTTGGTAAAATAACATTCTCATAACTAACCGTCATCTTTGTTAACCCGATTCACCATCGAGGGTAGAGATCACAACTCAAAGAATAGAAGTGATTTCCTTTCATTGACATTTTATGAATAAATAACTCTTTTTTAGTTGATTATTTTGTAATAGCGATATTCAAAATGTGATTTAGGAAATGGTGATTTGGGTTATAAAACTAAGATACATGCTTGGTGAAAAAGGAAAAATGAAAAATTTGGACGAGGTCATCCAATTTAGTTTTGATCTAAATAATTTTCTTGGCATTGCAAAATCAAGTTTAATTGGGGAAATGGTCAAGTTTGATTGGAGGCACATATGTTGTACTTGATTTGTTGATGCAAAAATCATACAAGGCCATGTGTTAGATTCTTGGTCTATAAGTACTTAGGTAGGGTAGGTCTTTAGTAGAATTTTTTTTTTTTGGTGAGAATCTGTAGTAGTACTTGTGCGTGTATAGCTTTAAACGGTGCAGGCCAGGAGAATAGAATTCACATGAGGCCCTCTGTTTCTCTCTTTATCAGAGTCTTCCAGCTTTTCCTTCTAACAGGCAGTGCCTAGATTGATTCACATGCTTTAATTCTATATAGCTTTGTGATTCCTTATTATTTGCTTAGTAAACTAAAATTTGTCTATCAACACTACGTGAGAAAACTTTTTGGAACAAATTTATATATAGAATGCTGAATTTAGAGAACACGTATTCAAATAAGATTCAACAGATTTTTTTGTATAATCTTGTAATTCATTGGTTAAATTTATCGGGATTGTTTATGATACTTGAATGTTCAACGTACACTCATTTTACATATAATTAAACTAAAATTACGGATTAATTGAACCAAATTTAACAACAAATTTACGCCTTATAATATTTACTACATATAGGATAATCTGGTCATCACTCCTAACGAACCCTCTCACAGCTCAACAAGTGTCAATTTTTTCCCCCTTCCTCAGACATCTGAATTCCTTCTCTTCATCTGGCCATCAAATGAAGTCTTTATTCCTACATGAAATTCTCTCACTTCGAGCTTGCTCCCCAGAATCGATCTCCACAACCAAGGCAACACAAACAAGCCCAGCAAAAACCCACTTCCAAAATCTCATCTTTTCCTGATCCTCGTCTTTCTTCATCTACAAACTCAGTACCCAAGATAGAAATGGCGCTGGAGATTCGAGTCGAATGTGAAAGATGAGTTCTCTGCAATCTGATGAATTGGGCGAGAGATTACTTTCAAATATGAGCCGTTGAAACGAAATTGACTGAGAATGTGATCAATGAAATTAGCTTAGTATAAACAGAGAATCGATTCAGACTCGACGGTGGGTTGATTCCAAGTCTTATCTCAGTCTTCATTCTTCATCACCAAGACCGAGCATTTCCCAACGGTTTGGTTTCGTGGGCCTCGTGGTTTTCACAATGATACAGATCCATTGATCGGTGGAGACCGGAGAAACCTTTAACCATGCGGGGAAGAAGAGTTCGAAGAAGAAGAGACAAGCTAGTGTAGCGGTGGGTATATAATCCACTCATTTATAATTATTTGAACAAAAATTTATAAGTATTTGAATAAAAATTACAACATTAAGAACAAAAGTTACCATATTCATTTATATTATTTAAATATAGTTAAACAAAAATTACAACATTGACAATAAATTTGTTCAAAAACTTGTAAAAATGTCGTAAGAGGTGTAATTATTATTATTAGAACTAAGATTACAACATTAACAACGAATTTGTTCAGAAACTTGTAACTAAGATTATATAAAAATAGGACTCAAATTACAACTTTGACAACAAATTTGTTCTCACCTTTTGTAAATGTGGGTATGAGATACCCACCACTACACTAGAATTTTCCCTAAGAAGAAATCCGGATTGAAAATATAAAGGGACTGGTGTTGAGCTTTTAGGAGAACCACAATCAAGTATCGTCCTTACATATAATTGAACCAAGTTACAACATTAAAAACAAATTTGTTCACAAACTTATAATAAAGTTGTAGGTGCAACAATTATTTCTAATAGAAGTAAGATTACACAAAAATGGACTAACATAACCATAATGACAACAAATTTACTGTCATATCTGTAAATGTATGTATACATACTAGTATGTACCATAAACTCTCTATGTCACGCCCCGAATTTTAAAATAACAATTCAAAATCCGAGACATGAAAATACCACATCACAAAATTATCATCCTGAAAATTTTTCTTTTCTTAACATACTCACCACATGAAATAAAATCAAACCGAATGTATTCTCGGTTAATTATTACAACTCAATCCAAAATATAATGTAAAGCTCTAAATGAGCATACACACACCTCACAACTAAATAAATAACAAACTGCTATAACACCTAAGCAGCTCGGTCACCTCCCTGGTTATCCTGACCTGCAGGAATATCCGCTACACCATTGAATAGTGTACCGGGATTGCAACAACACAAAACCCGGTAAGCTTATGAAAGCTTGTATGAGTAAAAGAATGAACTGTTGCTTAATTTAATCTCATTTATTTCCACACACCACAACACTCAATTATTTCCACATATGCAAATAATAACAATCTCAATCCAACACCAATTCAATATAACAAGACAACCCAACTCACACTTTCCCCACAACTCTCATCATCGTATTTATAAAAATACGGTATTTGACAGACTAGAGCTCTAACTGAATCGTAGCCCGTCACCTGGCCTAGGTTATGGCATCCGACATATTTATAAATTATTGTATTTCATCAATATGTATACCTATATACATATTTAGAACGTCCAATAATTCCACATACTCAACCAATCGTATCCCATCATCCACACTAGGATTAGAGCGTCCGATTTCCCACACCAGTCATTACATCGACCCTAAACCCATAAATGAACACAACATATAATTTCACATACTGAAATCAACCCAACCAAGTTACATCATATTATTATGGAATTACACAATTGTAATATAATCAACTCAATCAATTCCACTCAATCATATCATCAATCAAACAATCCACTGATCAATATATATTTTCCACGTAAATATATATATACGTAATCATCCACTCAGGAATGACCACTAATACCATCTATAGTTCATACAAGAAAATCATGAAATTCATTTGTATAGTTAAAATTCACTTTACTTACCTATGGACCGTGGTGATTCAAGTCCATGAAATTTTAAAACAAATATTTAATCCGCAAATATTTTTCACACAATTACTAAAAATAAATAAATTAAAATGCTCGGTTCATAATATGAACCACGTGAGTTTTACTCACCTCGAAACTCCCGCTGCGTCTTCAATATAATTATAAATTATAATTTATAATTAACGCCGAATAGCCCACTCAATTAAAATCCGTCAATCACCTAATCATATGTGATTCGAATTTAGCCAACAATTTCAACTCATAATTTAACCACTAATTAAAGGTCAGATTCTAATTTACATTAAAATCCGACGAGCGGTTTCTCACGAAACACTCCCCTAATTACCGTTTTTCACATATACGAAGATCCAACGGTCGGATCTTCGCCCATGACCACACAAAGCCTCTGGGACAGTCATATGATCATCATAACAAATTTACAAGTTCATCCAACGGTCATAATTTCACAGATCAAAAATCTAACGACCGAAATCGATCGAAATCACAAAATTCATAACTAATTCATACGATATCCGAAAAATGCGTATAATACGTCGAAATTATCATATCGAAACATAGAATCATAAAATGGACAGAAACCAAATTTTAGACCTCCGGAGGTGGCCGGAAAAGGCCGCCGGAGTTAGGGACAGAGCCGCCACCGACCACCACCAATGGTGTCGGGGCCGAGCTTGTCCCCTTCGTTTCATCATTCTGAGCAACTTTCATAACTAGCACAAGACCTAAAAATGAACGGAAGGCGTCGAAATTACCGATTTACAGTCGGTGGCCGGAAAAAATGCAGAAACCGATGAGCTTGAAAACCGACGTGAAAACTGCAACCTCAGGCCCCGATCCCTTCTGGAAACTTGTTCAGAACTTCCTTGCGAACTCAACAAGCTTGGAATCACAAGAAACGATCGTGTATAGCTCGAGATATCTTGATCGAAAGTTTCGGTATTTCGATCCGTTCGGGTCGAGCTCCGACGAACGTGAAAACGTTCGACCCAGTTCCGGTCCTTCTTGGTGCTTGTAGAGGAAGTTGAGGCGAGCTCAATGAGACAAGAATCAAGTGAAATGATGGAGTGTAGCTCGAGATATCGAGATCGAACCGAAAATGGACGTTTTCGGTTCGGGCTTCGCCGCCGCCGCCACAGGCTGCGCCGCCGTGTAAGACTGCCTCCGGGAGCTAGAACAGCTCGAGACGAACACCTGGGACTTGGTTTGAGGTCGAGAGGTGGTCTGTGGAGGGAGAACAATTAAGGAGAAAATCTCCTCCTCTTCGGCCGGTTGCGTCTGTAAGAGAGAGAGGAAGAAAATGGTTTTTCCAGAAACGGAAGAAGAAGAAGAAAGAAGAAAAAAAAGAAGAAAGAGGAACCGGTAGGGAAAAAATTAGGGTTCCCAAAATTTTTTTCTATATATACTTGTTTCGGAAAACTTCGAAATTCGATAACTAATTCAGGAAAAATCCGATCTTCGTGTTCCGCACGTGTACGGACTCGTATCGACGAGCTCTACAACTTTCATGAAGGAAGTTTCTCCAAATTTCGTACGTAGAAAAAGTCGATTTCTCAACTCGAGTATTTCGAGCTTTTCGTTAAAATAAACGTTTCGAAACTTCGATAATTGTAAAAATGAATGATTATCGAACATAAATTGTGAAATCGCATAATAATCATTCGATACAATCACTCGAATTTAAAATAGAAATTGCGGGTATTACACTCTAAATTGATTATCATTACTTATTTATTTTTATTGTTAATTCTCATTTTAATTTTATTTGACCACATAATATTTGCATAAAAACTAAAGGGGAAATTACTGGTCTCTCCCTGTACTTTTGGGGATTCGACAGTTCAGTCCCTGCTATTCCAATTTTAACAGATAACTCCTCACACATTCAAATTTCACACAATTTAATCCAAAATGACCATTTTACCCCTCACTTCCTTTATATATATATATATATATATATATATATATATATATATATATATATATATATATACAGTGCTTCTCCACTGTGGACGTCCGTAATTTTTCTTAGGTACGGATTTTAGGTTTTAACCCATTTTTCGATCATATTTTCACATTTTAACCGTTCAGTATTTAGGTCCTAATATATAGATCACCTCTGTAAAATTTCAGCCAAATTGGTGATCGTTAAGACATCTAAAAGTGTAATTTATAACAATGTACATGAACGGTTCCGGTTCGGCATATTCGGTTCGTTCGTGTAAATTGCAGTTTTGTATGCCTTAATGATCACCAATTTAGATGAAATTTTGCAGAGGTGATCTATACATTAGGACCTAAAAACTGAACGGTTAAGATGTGAAAATATGATTGAAAAGTCGGTCAAAACTGGAAATCCGTATTTTTTTTCTTAAGTGCGGATATCCGCACCTGAGCAAAGTTATATATATATATATATATATATCTACATATACACACACACACACACATATATATATATATATATATACACACACATACACATTACACACACACACACACATATGTATAAAATTATACATATATTTATATATCTACATATACATACATATATATAGATATATACATACACATTAGATATATAAAAGTAATTTGTGAATTTTTTTATAATATGAAACATAATCATAGTATATAGACTTACCAAATACATAAACACATTAGATATATATGTATACATATATATCTACATATATATATATATATATATATGCATGTGTATGTATATATCTACATATAAATATATATAAAAAGAGAGAGAGAAGAATAAAAATATAAAGAGAAGAATAAAAAACACACACACACACATATATATATATAAAAGAGAGAGAGAGAAGAATAATAATAATAAAAAAAAAGAATAAATGAGGGGTAAAATGGTCATTTTAGATCAAATTGTGTGAAATTTGAATGTTTAAGGAGTTATCCGTTAAAATTGGAATAACAGAGACTGAACTGTCGACGCATTAAAAGTACAGGGGTGGACCAGTAATTTCCCTAAAACTAAAATAATGTAATGGATCAGATCCGATTATTAAGTTTGCATGTTGATCTAAAAAGCATGTATCAGTTTTATGATCCGGATACAACCTAATAAAACTAAAAGCAAATATCAATTGTAATTTGTAAGTGGAGAAATCCCCTAGTAGTTCTCTACAGTACTGTTTACTTTACCCCAGCACGTAAATTTTAAGCCACGTACAATATCTATGCGGCTATGTCAAACTCATATCTAGCTAATTAGAAACCAGGCAATATTCTCACCATCAACAGACAAAAACTTAAATTACGCGCTTACAGCTCCACCAAAACAGTACGTACAGTGACAGTTGCTGAAGTTAGCTAGAGCTAGCTATGTTTAAGCTGCTAAATTAACTATTTTTGACTAATTAAGCAGCAACTCCACCCTGTCAGTTCCCGAAATAGTTCGTGCAGAACAACTTGCCTAAAGCCAGTGTGCAGTTGTGCACTGCCACCATATTGCTATTTATACAATTCGAAAACAAAGGCTAGCTCAGCTCAGTAAACCTCAACTCCCACAACTAGTTGCTCAGCTTCCCTCCTCACCCTCTTCACCTCATGGATTCTCAATTCTATAATGACTATTCTCTCCCTTCTGAGTTTTGCGGCTACCCAACTCCGGCTGTGGTGACCGGTTGCGGTCCAGTTATGGGTGGAGCAATGTGGGGTACTAGTAGTCGTGAAGAAAACCTGGTACCGATATTCTGTGATAACAATGGTACTGCTAGTTTTGATATCGTGTCACCGGAGTCTGACATCTCTTCATGTGCTATTGGGGCTGCAACAACGTTCCCAGAGGTACTTGGGTTTTCAGAAGACGCCGTGGCGCCTGTTTCATTTTCAGAGTATAGTCATCTGGGGTTGAATGGAATTGCAGGGCTGAATCAGAATTTTGGTGGTGGAGATTCTTACCTCCAGCTATATAATAAAGGTAATATTATGCGTGATCAGTTTGGGGATCAGGAATGCTGTACTGGATTCATACCTGCTGATTCTAAGCCTCTTGGCCTTGCTGTTCAAGAAAATTGGGTAAGCATATATATTGAGCTTCTGCAATGTGTTTATATGGTGCAAGGATTGTTAATTGTGCATATTTTAATGAATAAATTAATAATTAAATACTAATTGTGTACAATTTTGTTGTATATAGGGATTCAATCAAGGAAACCAGGTGCCTACAATAGAAGATCAGTCGACAAATATGAAGGTGGGACGGTATTCAGAAGAAGAGAGGAAAGAAAGGATTGAGAGGTATTTGAAGAAAAGAAACCAAAGGAACTTTAACAAAACCATTAAGGTACACATCCCAGCTTATATATAAATGAAATATTCTTTTACCACGTATTTTTTTATTTAGAAATATTCATTAATAGTGGTTATATCTGTCATGTTACAGTATGCTTGTCGCAAAACCCTAGCTGATAGAAGAGTCCGAGTTCGTGGGAGATTTGCAAGGAACAGCAGTAATGAACAGCTAATTAATGAAGATCAAACTCATCAAGAAATGGCAACAAAAAGGATTGATTCCAATTGCAACAATCATGTTTGCAATGACTTATCTGAACAATTGTATTGTAGCGGCGGTGCCGTCCAGGTACTTATTAATTCATATGCACTTGATATGTTTTTTTTTCTTTTTAATTTTTTTTATATAGTTTTACTTCAAAAGAAAAAAAAATAAAAAAACAAATCTAAACCTTGACCTCTCATAATTCTGACATCTATCTTCATTGTCCATCCTTCCTGGCTAGTACCTAGGGGTACTAAGTTTTATTATTATATGATATTGGAAACACTCTTGTATATAGGATCCCAGCCTTTTTCTAGTGGTTACTTAACTTTCCGAAAACTAATAATGATAATTACACTCTGATGTTAAGTACTGATCGTGTACTACTTGATCCTAAATCTACAGATCAAATATGACGAGGAGGACTGGCTGCAAGAAGCTATGGCAAGTCTAGTGTACTTACCTTATGTCACTGCTGGCTGAGATTTGATACATATGTATATATAGTGCAGCTAGCTATTAATATTAATTAACTATGTCTGTCTAGTTGATTAAATGAGGAGACTGATGTTTTGAAGAGGGCATCGTCCTTGTAGAAGTTTCTTGCTAGCACCCATCTAATTAACAAGCTAGTTACTTAGTGTTTGTATTTGTAATATAAATTAATTGGTCCATCGATCGGTTTTAAACTAGTTCATCATTTCTTCTTATTAAGGTTTAGTCGATTCATCTGTGCTACCAATGAATCGAAATTATATATACATATATATAGATATATAATATATCTATCTATAACTAATTTCAACATTAGTTCAGTGCTTGTAAAGAAGCATATATAGTGGGATATGTGCGAACGTACCTAATAGTGGTGTTTCTAGAGGCTGATTTGATTGATTTGATCAAAGTGATGATTAAGGCTTCTATTCCACTTGACTACAAGTGCCTGCGGACTTGTTTACACGATTTTGATTAGAGGGATAATTAAGGATACTAATTCTACTTGACTATACGTTAGTACAATTGGAATTTGATTAGAGGCATGGAAAGTTTGTAACTTCTTATTTCCACCCTCTTATCTAAAACGAACTAACATTTTGAAGCCAATCTTGCTTTAAGAAAGGAATCAAAATCACTTTTGGTGGCTTTTCAGTGCCACAATCTTTATCCAACTTTTAGTTGGACAAAATGATCAGTTAAGACCCCAAATTCCTGCGATGCATGTAATTGTATGTCCATGCATGAGGTTTCATACATAAAAAATATACTGTTTTATTTACGGCTAAAGTTTGTATGAGTTCTCACATAGTTGCTTATACTCAAGTAGGACGTTTTGATTAACATATTTTATGTCGGCATCAGATACTGAGAAGTTAATTACATGATAAAGGTATAACATAAAAATTGAGTTTGAGTGGCTACATCAATGGACGTGTCTTTTCCTACGCTTTGTCCTTTATATATATTTGAGACGTTGCGGCGCAAGTTTCCGGCCATTTTATTCTTATAGTTATAATTATATATATATATATATATATATATATATGCGCGCGTTTAGTGAAGGAATAATTATCATCATCATGTTTCTTTCAAAATGGCAAATGTCAATTTTATAAATAAAAATCATACATAGTTATCAGTTTATCGCCAGGCATAGGGCATGACAGATAGGTTTGCTACTCTATAATAACAAGCACGCTAGTCTATATAGAATTACTTTGGACATGATCTAACATAACAAATAAATTATTTCGATTGCTAAATTATATTACACTGGATAAAAGACAAGAGTTCGAAAAAGAAAATTATTCCAGTTTTGTTGTTGAATCTATGATTTGCCCTATTCTATAGTGTTCTGATCGTGAAGGATAGAAATGTGAAGGCTATTCCTACTAGTTCGTACCAGCATGCGAGCCAATGAGATGTTCTAACTTGATATTGGTGGAGAAAGCAAGGATTAGTGCCTATTGTACACAATTTATAAGTACCATAGAACATCTGGCTAGCTACCTATCCAGCCTACAAAACTAACAATCTCAGCCTCATAAACATAGATATATTGGTTGTAGCACCTCGATCAATCCCTTTCTTAATCATAACTATCAACTTCACCTAGCTAGCTTAGGGCAAGTCCACCGGAGGTCATAGTCATGGTCATAGTCAACCAAAATCTGATGTGGTGACCTTGAGATGGATTTTGCTACTTCCACCGTTGGTTTTTTGACTGGGCAAAACCCACCCTTTCTTGACTACAGCCAAAAAAATAGTCAAGTCCATGACTATTTTCATGACAGGCCAAGCCCAGATGCCAGCTAAGCCCAACCTGATCGTGGCTGACGTGATGAGGAGGTCAGCAATGCTCGACGCGCCTTGGGCGGGAGTGGACGACTGGGCATTGACGCGTGGCGCCGCAAAGGACAGAAAGTGAACCACACGGTTGTCGCGTAGCGACAGAGAAAGGGGGCCGGCATGCCACGTGGATTCTTCCCGTTGGTGGGTTTTGAATTCCGGGCCTAACGGTCAAGCAATCCTAGCCATTCATTTCAATCAAAGTTGCAATCCTACGGCTTACAATTAACATGTATATATATATATATATATATATATATTTGTAACGTTAAGAAACGGTAACAAACTTAATTTAAAAAAATTCTAAATATTTCTCTATAAATACCTACCATTTATTTTACATCTCACACCCAAAAAATTATCTTTCATACTAACCCAATTTTGTGCTTCCTCCTCTTCATATAGCTCTCATTTTCTAAATTTATTTATATCCAATATGGCCGAAGAAAGGGGAAACACACGTCCAGTGGCCGAACAAGCGGGAAATCAAAGTGAAGATGATAATACCCAAGACAAAAGGAGATGGACGGATGAGGAAGATGTTCAATTGTGCAAGTCTTGGAAAGTTGTAAGCCAAGATCCGGGTGTGGGCACAAATCAGAAAAAAAACGACCTATGGAGGCGCGTGAAGCGACACTTTGTAGCAAATTGGCCCTGGAGCCGATCAGCTTCCTCTTTGCAGGGAAGGTGGAAAATTTTGAAGATTGAACTCTTTGAGTGGCATTGTGCATTAAGGCAAGCGAAAAATTGGTACAAGAGCGGTTCGAATGCGGTTGATGAGGTATGTACTAGTTGATAAATCATTTAATTTGTTGATACATTATAGTAAAATATGTCTTGATAAATAATGTAGTAATTATAATATCGTTTTAATTGTAGTAATTGTTTTTCGTTATAATTAAAATAATTAGTTGATAAATAATGTAGTAATTATAATATCGTTTTAATTGTAGTAATTGTTTTTCGTTATAATTAAAATAATTAGTTGATAAATAATGTAGTAATTATAATATCATTTTAATTGTAGTAATTGTTTTTCGTTATAATTAAAATAATTAGTTGATAAATAATGTTGTAATTATAATATCGTTTTAATTGTAGTAATTGTTTTTCGTTATAATTAAATTTATTAGTAAATAAATAATGTTGTAATTATAATATCGTTTTAATTGTAGTAATTGTTTTTTTTTATTTTATTTTTTAATTATATAGCTGGAGGAAGCACATAAATTGTGGCATGCCGGGATGAAGAGAAAAGGAAAGAAAAAAAAACACAATTTTCAGAGTTTTAATAGTTACGCTTTGTGGAGGGCTTTGCACAATTTAAAGACATCCCTAGCCATACATCAGGAGGAACATCAAATGAAGGAAATCAACATATGCGCACACAACCAAGTCCTGGAAATTCTCCCATCAACTTGGAGATGGATGTAGATGAGGTAATTGCAGGTGAAACTGCAGATCCTAATGTGAGGCCTCAAGGAAGGAAGGCTGCAAAAGAAGCAATACGGAAAGGAAAGAAGGCAGCGAAAGATCAAAGTCCTTTGTCAAGCAATCTCGAGAATATAGCGAACAACCAAATAGAGGCAACCAAGGGCAAGAAAAAACTCTATGACGAATTCGCTCGAAGTCTCCAAGAGGAAGAGAAAAGAGCATGTATCCTCTTGCAAATCGAAATGCGAAAAGAGCAACTCCTATTTCAAGAAAGGCAAGATCGAATTAAAGAGAGGGAAGAGCGTATTATGGAGATGGATACAAGTAAAATGACGCCAAATAAAAAGCGTTATTGGTCAAGAAAACAAAAGAAGATTACAGACAAAGAAGATCTTGGTGAGCAAACGCCACCTTCTATGGGTGGATACTATCCGCAACCCAATTTTGGTGGTGCATACCCACAACCTCCTTACCTCGGTGCATACCCACAACCTCCTTACCCCGGTGCATACCCACAACCTCCTTACCCCGGTGCATACCCACAACCCCCTTGCCCCGATCCATTCCCACAACCTCCCTTAACCGGTGGATTCCCACAACCCTCTTACCCCGGTGGATTCTCACAACCCCCTTACCCCGGTGGATACTATCCGCAACCACCTTACCCCGGGGGTTATCCTACACAACCACAATTTTCACCTTTCTCTCCGGGTGATTCCACCAACCCTAACCCTAATGATGAGCCTTCAAACACAAATTGGATTTCTAGAGAGGATGAGGATTATGATTTGAATAATTAGGTAATTATGTATGTTTGTAATTATATTGTACTTTTTCCTAGTTTTTCATTTATGTAAGCGACAATTTAATGAAATAAAAGTTGTATTTCGAAATTCCACGTATTAAAGCACACACCTTATATTCAAAATCATAGCACATAATAAACATAATACATGGCAAATTCAAATCACATTGATATAAAAAACATAGACATTGCCCACATTAAAAGCACACCAATTTTCATTTATGATCTAGATCTCCATGTTGCCTTGAAGGTTCCAGAAATGCTCTATCAGATCTTCTTGAAGGTTTGAGTGACTGTTTGCACTTCTAATGGCATCGTATCGATCCATGAATCCGTTGAAGTAATAACCATATTTACCAACAGGATCGAAGTCATCACCAGTGGGTCCTTCCCAAACCTGGGCCAACCTGGGCCTCATATTGTTATCCTCTTCTTCATCAGACTCCAAATCCTCATCGCTGTCATCTGGTCTTTCATCCTCGATTATCATATTGTGTAATATAATACAAGTCAGCATGATGTATCGAAGGTCTTCTCTTTCCCAGCCACGAGCCGCTCCTCGAACAATACTAAAGTGCGTCTGTAAAATGCCGAAACATCTCTCCACATCCTTCCTGTACCCCTCTTGAGCCTGGGAAAACTTCAGATCCTTGGGTCGTGTAGGCCTTGGAATTGATTTCACGAAAGTTGCCCATTGCGGATAGATACCATCAGCGAGATAGTAGCCTAAATTGTGAATCCTGTTATTCACTTGAAATTGGATTTTAGGGGCTCGACCAGCAGTCAGCTCGTCAAACAACGGGGACTTAGCAAGCACGTTGAGGTCGTTGCATGATCCAGGCATTCCAAAGAAGGCATGCCATATCCATGTGTCATAAGAAGCGACTGCTTCGAGGATGATAGTGGGCACACGTTTTCGACCGCTGTATTCTCCAGCCCAACCTGTTGGGCAATTCTTCCATTGCCAGTGCATGCAGTCGATGCTTCCAATCATCCCAGGAAAGCCTCTTCTCTCAGCTTTGGCGAGAAGTCTTCTGAGGTCGGCCGGATTAGGAGCCCGGAGGTATTCTGCCGAGTACAGAGAAACGATTCCTCTTGTAAATCGTTTCAGAGCCGCAATGGAGGTAGTTTTCGCCATTCCTCTTGAAAACTGGACGCTCCACAAAGTAATCTTCCATCATATTTTTCCTTCTTGATTCCCTAAATCGCTCCTCATTCGGTGCACGCCCCGGTTGAGAACCCCGTCATCGTGATTTCGGAGGAAGCTTCAGCTTCAGCGACTGCTGCTACCACAAGAGCATTAGTCGTACACAACTCTTCAAGATCTTCATCTCTAGATTTTCGATACTTAGCCAACAATCTCTTCATTGAAGTGAGGGAAGGAGAGGAAATGTGTTGGATATGGAGAATATGAAAACGAATGAGATTTGTGAATATCAGCTTGTGAGGAATGGTGTGCTGCCTCTTGCTCAATTTATTTACAATTTTCACATAAAACGTGATCATACTTCGAGGACATGTGTCCACTCCTGGTTTGACGTAATCTCATCCAAAATTTTAGATAAGATTACATCAACAATAACCGTTAGATTAAATAGTATGCAAATGATCTGGTCCGTTGCCAAATTGTCGGTTGTGCCTTCACTCATTTCAAGGAAATTTGTCCGTTGCCTTCACTCATTTCAAGATAAATTGTCGGTGGCTCATAATTTGTCCATTGTGCTTTCACTCATTTCAAGATAAACTGTCAGTGGCTCATAATTTGTCCACCGAAAAATATTTTTGAAAAAAGTAAATTGCATAATTATGACATTAATTATCCATAAATATTCATTATTATCATTAAATATATTTTATTTTTTAATGTTTTTTAAAAATCAAATGAACAGTAAAAGGTGAACAGTGTTGACCGGGCAAGAAAAACAACGGGTGTAAACCCATGTCCAGTGGCAGTGAATAGTAACTTGACTGGTCGAATTCTTGACTTCTCGACTTTACCTTTTCTTGACTACGGGTGCACTTGCTCTTAGTTCGAGGTTCTGGTGGTACATGTTGTTTTCACAGATAATATTCCCCACCAAATCTCACAATATATAGGGGTTTTGGTAGTCACATGCATTCTTATCGATCCGGAAGCTAAGGAAGAAAATAAGATTATTATTAGCATGGTCCTTTGCTAGGTCAACTTGCCTTGCACAGTGGCAAAATGATAATATTTAGATGCATGCATGGAAAGTGAGGTCACATATCTGACGACATAGTCTTCAATCAATTAGCATAAACATTCCTTTTGTATGATTTTTTCTTTAGTACAATTGAGTGCATATATAATACACATGTTGATGGGCTGGGGTGTACTGGTGGTGTCATTTCTGATGACTCCGAAAGAAAGTTCAATGGTTAAAACTACTGATTAGTATTTGGTCTATTTGATAACACAACATATGTTAATAGAGGTCTCAAGTCCAAATCTTTTAATTCCTCTTTGAATAAAAGAAAAAAAAAATTGAATGGTCTTGTAATTTTGATTTTGACACTGTTGGTGGTGATCCAATGTCAAATAAAGAGGTTGAACGCGTCTTCATTGATTAAATGCATACACATGAACGAATATTTGAAGCGGCTACCAAGACTATTCACCGTCTTTTATTTTTATAATTCTGTCCTATAAATACTAGTGAAGATATAAAATTTTGGATACAAGATTACAAGATTTTGAGTCTATCCACTCCAATTTCTTCTGGGTTAACACTTACAAATGACTAATTTTTATTGACAAGAACCCTTGGGTAAAATTTGATGTTTGACCCTCACCGCCTCATCTGATTTGAATCTGGAAACTTTTGGCCCTGGCTGTACAGAATGTTTCAAAGAAAAAGAAAGACCAAAACCAACTAAATGAAGAACCCTTTTATAGATATGAGTTGACTCAAATCGCGCGATCAATATTGCTAGCCGCTGGCATCTAGCAAGGCCAAGTCAAACTAGGGAAGCAAAGCAAAGGCTAGACGCCGATATGGAAATTTGTGCATAATAACAAAGTAATAGTTGGAGAATTAGAGCCTTTTCCAGCCCCAATCTACATTGTTCACACTAGACATCTTTCTGAATCTCCATAACGGATTTGGAAGAATTAAAAAAGAAGAACAAAAAGGAAAATGGGTGTCACAAGCAAGCATTCTTACAATCGTAAGAAAGCACTAGCTATCCCCAAAGTCACAGACACATTATCATGATCTTCATAATACTAGGTGACCCCATTCCAGTAAGACCAAGATATGATCCTTATTGGGATTGAACGTAGTGCCAAATTCATGATTCCCCAAAGTATTCACATTAGATTTGGACATAGAACACAGTTTAACTTCATAGCGTTTTAGTAAATCAGATGTTCTAATGTATACTAAATATAATGTAGTTGTTAGAAAGTAAAAATCTCACATTAGAAAAGTGATAAATAAAATATAACTTATAATTATAAGTGAGTGAATCACACCCAATTGTACCAAGACTTTTGTGATTAAAACCCAACACCTAACAGGTAGTTAAGTTGGAACAATATCGGTACAATGATGGACCACGGACCACGGACCAAGCTTGTCGCTGTTTAATATAGTATCAGAGCGGGTCTCTCTCCAATTGCGTTTCCAATTGTCATGAGCTCGATATGAGTTCCTTATATTGCCATCGAAAAATTTTGATTGGATTGTTACCAAGTCTCTGATGTTGGTCTTGGATTGTTGTATTGACCAAGTCTCTGATATGAGACTTATGTCCCATACGAATTTCCAATATGGAAATTGGATTGTTAATTAATTTCACGGGTAAACCTAAAGTTAAGTTGCATGTGAGGGGACGTATTGGAAAGTAAAGAACCCATATTAGAAAAGTGAAAAATAAAATATAACTTATAGTTATAAGTAGGGGTGGGAAAAAAGTCGTAAGCCTAAAAAACTGGCCCAGACAGCATGGTTTGGTTCTGGTTTGCAAAAAAAATTTGTTAAATTCTTTAGTCTAGTCCGAACCGGCTTAAACCCGGTCCCGTCTCGGTCCAAGGTTTTGAAATCTAATAAAGACCGTTGGGTCCAACTATTAATTAATCAATATTTTTTTTATAGTTTTTATTAGTCTTCCTCCCCTTTTTTCTTTTCCTCCTTCTCTTTCCACAGGTATTCTCCTCTAGATTTTCTTCTCTCTCTTTCTTCTTCTCTTCAATTCTTCTCTGCTTCTCTTCCCAGATTTATCCATCTCCGGCGACCCAGATATATCAACACCATCATGAGGGTCTCTTCCCTCCAAAACCATCCTTAATTGGTCTCCTACTTCCATGGTAAAGCACCTCTCTTTCATTATTCACCACCAAATTATCTGAGGATTGAATTGACTCTGCTCTTTCAATGGGTTTTCCAACTCTTCAGGTTCGAATTCCCAATACTCATCAGCACCGCTGCTTAATTTGGTTGAGCTTAAAGAATTTGGAGATGAATATGTTTCTTGTATTATATTCGAACTAGAGTAGGTTACAAGATTATATACAACTCTATGCTAATCTCTCCTACGTTAAAGTAGGGATAACTATAGTAAAGTATCAGAAACTCATTATACATATCTTTACAGCTATTCTATCATATCCTAGAGTATTAGCTCAGATGCCTTTCCTTAATACTCCCCCTCAAGTTGGTGTGTATGTTAAGAACACCCAACTTGCCTAATAGAGCTGTGAGCTGCTTCAAACCAAGAGGCTTGGTGAATAAGTCTGTCGTCTGCTCATTAGCCCGAACATGAATGGGCTTCACAAGTCCTCTCTGAACCTTCTCGCGCACAACATGATAATCAATGTCAATGTGCTTAGTCCTCTCGTGAAAAACAGGGTTTGAGGCAATATGGATTGCTACCTTATTGTCGCAAAAGAGTTGAATTGCTTCATTGTGATCAACATGTAAATCACGTAATAATGCCAATATCCAGGTGATCTCACAACAAGTAGTAGCCATCGATCTATACTCTGCCTCTGCACTCAATCTAGAGACTATTCCTTGCTTCTTACTCTTCCAAGAGATTGGTGCCTTCCCTAGAAACAAACAATATCCAGTTGTAGAGTGTCTAGTGTCTCTACATCTCGCCCAATCAGCATCACAATATGCTATAATATCTATGCGCCTATGGGAAGGTAGCAAAATTCCCTGACCTGGTGTGTGCTTGACATACCTCAAAACTCTATAGGCAGCTTCAAGATGTGGTTGTCGAGGCTTGTACATGTATTGACTCAAAATGTGTACTGCATAAACCAAGTCAGGCCTTGTAATTCTTAGGTAAATAAACCTACCAACGAGTCTTCGATACTGAGAGGCATCTTATAACAAAACTCCATCATCTTTAGTTAAGACCAAGTTCTGATCAATAGGGTATTTGGATGGCTTGGCACCCAAGAATCCGACATCTTCAAGCACCTCCAGTGCATATTTGCGCTGTGAGGGCACTATACCTTGCCGTGAACGTGCCACTTCAATCCTAAGGAAATAATGCAGTGCTTCCATGTCCTTGAGCTTGAAACATGCTGCTAAAAACTACTTTGTAGTTTCTATGTCTTGTAGATTATTCCTTGCAACAGTTACATCATCTACATACACAAGTAGCACGGTGATCTTGTCTTGAAACTTTTAAATGAACATAGAATAGTCTGACCAAGATAGAGTGAAACCACCAGCTTGTAATGCACTGGAGAGTTTCAAAAACCATTGCCTCGAAGTTTGCTTGAGGCCATACAACGATTTATGGAGCTTACAAAAGTGCTTATTCTCCCCCTTACCTCCAAAGACAGGAGGTAGCTTCATGTGCACGTCTTCAGTGAGGTCTCCATTCAAAAAAGCGTTGTTAACGTCAAGCTGGTGAAGTTGCCACCCTTTCTAACAAAACACGCACAATAGTAAGTTTAGCTACAGGCACAAATGTCTCACCGTAATCAACTCCAGCAACTTGACTATATCTCTTTGCCACTAATCGAGCTTTGTAACGCTCTACGGTTCCATCGGGTTTATACATCACCTTAAAAACCCACTTGCAGCCAATAGGTTGTTTATTGGGAGGTAAAGGAACAATGCTCCATGTTTTGCTGTTCTACAAAACTTGAATTTCTTCATTCATGGCTACATGCCACTGAGGGTTAAGAATGGCTTGAGAGAAGGAGTTAGGTTCTCATGTGAGAGAGAGATTGACAGTAAATGCTCTATATTTGGGAGATAGTTTGTCATATGAAAGAACCTTAAAGATAGAGTGTGGCGTACCTGACATTGCATTGCTCGTGGAAGATGGAGATGCAGAATGTGAAGGCAAGGCTGTCTCAACGTGGAAGTCTTGCAATGCGGCAAGAGGCTTTGTTGCACGTGTGGACCATCGTATCAAAGGTTAGGAAGGAGAGGCTTGGATAGGAATGGTATCTGGAGGAGGAATGTCCGGATTTGGTGGTGTTATAGTTGGTGAAGGGGAGATCTCGACAGCTGATGAGTCATAATTAGAAGACGTGATAGAATCTGAGAGATTTGGTGACGAGTTAGAATATATGATAGGGCCAAAGAGATTTGGTGCACTCATATGATCATCTTCAATATGAGAAGATAGAGTTGGGGCAGGAAACAATGTGTTTTGTGGTGGTGTGGAGTTATGACTCAAAGAAACCCTAGTTTGAAAAGGAAATTCAGTTTCAAAGAACACGACGTCTTGAGAGACCAAAATCTTTTCATCACATAAACGATATACCTTGTAACCCTTTTGTCCGTTGGGATAGCCTAAGAACACACACTCAGAAGAACGAGGATCAAAATTTGTAGGACGTAATGGACTAAGGGATGAGTTGAGACAAAACATTTACATCCAAAAAATTGTACATGGGAGTAGTTTGGAACTTTGTTGAAGAGCATTTCAAAAGGCTTTTTGTTTTGCAAAAGAGGTGTTGGTGTTCGGTTGATCAAATATGCAGCGGAAAGTATTGCATCACCCCAAAAATGTTTTGGCAAGTGAGATTGAAACAAGAGTGCACGAGCCATATTTAGCAAATGTCTATGCTTGTGCTCAGCTACGCCATTCTGTTGTGGAGTATTGAAGCAGCTAGTTTGTTGCAAGATACCTTTCGAGGAATAAAATTGAGAACACTTGAACTCAGGGCCATTGTCACTACGGACTGTCTTAACGCTACTAGCAAACTGATTTTCAACAAGTATGATGAATTGCATAAGAATGTTTTGTGCTTCAGACTTATTGTGCATGAGATAAATCCAAGTGAAATGAGAAAAATCATCTACAATAGTAAGGAAATATTGTGCTCCTAAAATAGATGGAACATGGTATCCTCCCCATATGTCAACATGAATCAATTCAAAATAACGATTACTCAAAGAAGTACTTAAAGAAAATGGCTTTCGAGTTTGCTTGGCTAAAGGAAAAATAGAACAATGGCTTGTGTCACATGACTTATTGTGCAAGAAAGGGAAAAATGAAGATACTTTGCTTGACGGGTGCCCTATCCTCCAATGCCATAAGTCTTCAGTTTTGCTTCTCACCGCATTGTACGTTCCTTCCTTAGGTATGTTGAGGCATTATAGTCCCTCACTCTCAGCTCTCGTCCTAGTCATCCTTTCCGAACGCAGGTCCTGAATGAAACAAACATGCTTGAGAAATATGGTAATGTAAAATGAATCCAAAGTAAGTTTGCTTATCGAAATAAGGTTCAGGTAGAATGTGGGAACACAGAGAACATTATAAAGGATGAAATGAGGTGAAAAATTCACTGTCCCAATGTAAGACACTGGAAGTCTCTTTCCATCTGGTAATCGCACAGTCCTATTGTGCACAAGATAATAAGAAGAGAGAAAGGCTGCACTGCATACAATGTGGTCGCTAGCCCCGATATCCAAAAAATCCATATTACATCCTTGTTATCACGATAAAGTGCACAAATTTTACCTGGAATTTCTTCAAGGTTTGGTATGTTACCCACAAAGTTGGTTGTGGATGGTTTGTTGGTATTCAACATCTCTAGCAATTGATTTCCATCTTTCACCTTGTTTCCTGCTGCTTGTATACGGTTTAGCAGCTCCAGCATCTAGTTGCACTCCATTTTGGAGAGTGGAAAGTTCACTACATCCTCCTTTCCTTCACTCATGGTACCAACATGGTTAGCTTTTGAATTGCTTGATCCTTCTCCCATCATTCTCTTCCTTTTTCTACAATAGTTGTAGGTGTGACCATTACCATGATAGTAGGTGCACTTGAGATGTGCCCTACAATTTCTTGTGTATTGATTGGTCATATTGCTCTTCTCACAATACTTATTCTCTCCTCCTATGAACTGTGATTCACGAGAAAAGGATTGAGCACTCTTCTCTTGCTTCTCGAACTTCTTTGGCCCCTTGACAGCAAAAGCAGAAGCTTCTGGCATCGATCCACTCTTGCCTACAGTTGCTTCCACTTGTTTCTCTTGACGAAGCACCATGGCATATGCTTTTTTCAGTGTTGGTAGAGGATCAAGACTGATGATATTGCTCCTGATTTATGCGAATCCTTCATTCAATCCCATCAAAAACTTCATTGTCTTCTGAGCTTCTGAAAGACTTAACTTCTGGAGCGGCATCACAGCTACAAGGAGGGAAAGAGCAAAGAGAGTCATTCTCATCCCATAATGCCTTCAGTTTGGTAAAGAATGAAGTCACCGATGTACCTCCTTACTCAGAACCATGAATAGCGCTCTCAACTTGAAATAAAGCAACTGTGTTTACCTGTGAAAACCTCTCCTTCAACTCCAGCCACATGCTTCGTGCATCTTTACAATGTATCACACTGTTGGAGATGTCTTTTGACATGGCTCCCAGCGGCCACGTTTTCACTAAAGTATTACATCTCTCCCACTGCAATTGTTCGGAAGGATTGTCAGTTGGTTTCACCAGAGTCCCATCGATGAAGCCCTTCTTATTATTGATTGTTAGTGCCATAAGCATCGATTGTTGCCATGTAGTATAGTTGTCTTCCACCAAAGTTTGCGCAACAAGCATGGCCCTTGGCTGGTCTGAGTGGTGGAGAAATAGCGGATGGTTGGAATTCTCCCATGATGCAGCATTCTTGGAGGTCTGTTGATCGAGAGGCTTTTGAACGACAACCTTCTCTTCGTTTCCAGCCATGAGGTAAGGATTGTAAGTGTGTTCGTTGGATTGGTACGGTTTCTAGGTTCTCAGATGCGCTTACGCTCTGATACCATAAAGAATTTGGAGATGAATATGTTTCTTGTATTATATTCAAACTAGAGTAGGTTATAATATTATATACAACTCTATGCTAATCTCTCCTACATGAAAGTAGGGATAACTATAGTAAAGTATCAGAAACTCATTATACATATCTTTACAGCTATTCTATCATATCCTAGAGTATCAGCTCTGATTCCTTTCCTTAATAGAGCTTGAAAGGGCTTAGGGATTTCAGAATCACAAGGAGGTCGTCTTCGACCTTCAGCGACGGCCAATCGAGGCAAATAAAGATTTAAACTTTAACAGATGGTGAAGTTCAAAGACAACCCAAAACCGTTTGAATCTAGGTTGTTATCATAGGATTTGTTTTTGGGTTGTGCTTCTGATTATAGGTTCCGTCGCGATTCCATTTTTTTTAAGGCCAGTTTGGGCCCGAATGCCCAGTGACCCTGCCCAAAAAATTTCAGTCCGGGCTTACAATGGTCCCAGCCAATGAATATCTCTTTTAGGGCCCTGCCTGAAAAATTCGGGTTCGGTCCCGATCCTAGCAAATCAACATACGGGCTCAGCCCATCCCCAGGCCTAGTTATAAGTGGGTTGACAAATAAAATATAACTTACAGTTATAAGTGGGTGGATCACACCCAATACCTAACGGGTGGTTTAATTGGGATAATATCAGTACAATGATAGACCACGGACAACGCTTGTCGCTGTTAATAATAGTATCCCAAACTATGATAAATTTTTATTTTCTCTGCCCCTTTACTAAACATCTTTTTGTGTTGCCACTAATTTCATCCGCGGTTCTCCAAAAAATTTCCCTTCATTTTACCCTCTCATTCCGCCCTCCAAATTTTCATATGTTTATGCAAATTCCTTAAATTGTAGTGAAGAATATCTATAAAGTTTAAAAAATAGTACGAATGCTAACAATAATAAACTTAGAACGGTGATAATTATTGAATTAGCTGGTTTAGGGCCGGGGAACTTTGCAAAAACTTGTTTAACTTGTTTAACACTTCAGTATAGAATTAATAGGATGATCCAATTTTGATGGAAAGATCGATGACCTGCCTTTGATATGTCAAAGCAAATGATCGATAGAGTTTGAAACTTGCAGGGTCGTTATGTTGGTTACCGGCCAATTTCAGTTTGAAATGTCAGCATGTGCTGCAAACACCAAGGAGATACAGATTCATACCAAATACTGATGTGCACAGCAGATGTTGCAACTATTGCTCCACTTAAGTAGTCTCAGCTACAGATGATAGAGGTATCGGTCACGATCAGAAACTGGCTTCCTTCAGAGAGAGAGAGAGAGAGAGTGCAACTTCATTCTGCAAATTAATCAACAAAGTAGATAATTAAGGATTAAATGGAACTCGATCAAAACATTCTGTAAACAAGGCTTTGATACTAAGTATGTTAGACAATCAGTATTCCTAAAAAAGTTACTCTATATGTATAATACTAATACTGAAGTGCATCATATTTTAGGTTTAATAGGATCAATAAAAGCTGATGGTAGCTTGATGAATCTATCAGGTACGTACGTACACTTATCTTAAAACTGAAGGGAATGGAAGGTTAAATAGCAGTATTAGTGGTTTCAGCTTTCATGGCAATAAATTAAAGGGAAGAATTCTTATATGGTACCTGGACTATTGTCTAATGCATATTTTGATACTTAAACTTTTAAAACTATCCTGATGGTACCTGAACTATTGCTCCGTTCTCCATATGGTACTTCCATCAAATCTGCCGTTAATTTTACATACGTGGCTCATTCTTATAGGATGACATTCATCTGTCAAAAAAAAAAATTATAGACAAAGTTAACGGCAGATGAAAGTATCATATGGAGAAACAGAGCAATAGTTTAGGTACTACGAGAGTAGTTTTGAAAGTTTAGGTACCAAAATGTGCATTTGACCATAATTCATGTACCATTTGAAGATTTTTCCCTGAATTAAATTGATGATTTTTTTTTTTTTTTTTTTTTTGAGATGAAGATGGAACGGTAACGCTGATAGACTGTTGGTGCGGGGTTTCGAAAATCAAGTTCAGACTTCAAGCTCAATCACAATATGATCCATAAAGATATGTGGGTGACAATGGGTAACCCAGGCCACCATGGATGACCCACAAGATTAGCAAGAGGCCACAATTGCACAACTGCAAGCTTATCATCAGGTCCCATTGGATTTCTGAGGAATAATGTATATAAGTTGACCAAATTTAAGCTACAAAATCAGAATTTGAAACCACAAGTTCATGCAGAAGTCTTGGAGCCAAATGATATGTAGTGTGATCTACAGATGCTAATATAACTATGAGCCTGGTATTAATCTTTCTGTCTCTAGTCAATATGGAGATTCTAAGGATATGCTTTTGATGTCCCAATTCTATCAGTGCATCAAAGTCCAGCACTAGATAGGAAAGAAGAGATTGCACTGTGATATTGATATAAGGAAGCCAATAAATGCTCATACTTCTTCTTTAGTAGAGAAGTCGATGGAAAGATGTCTTGTCTTGGTGAATTTTTTTCCTTGTTTGCAATTATTTTGTTCCCACAATCCCAACCTGCCTAACTATTATAGAGTGCACACCCTGTTAGACTCTTTTATATGGTAGGTATTGGTGTTGATATATGGGTTTTGATCGATCATCCTTATGCATGACATTGTAATTATGTAAGTGTATGGGTTCTGATAATCAATATAACATATACCGACGGTATGCTAACTTAAAATAAAGAAACTCATGAATAAGAGATAACTTCAATTGAAAAAATAAGAAATTGGTATTGGAATAAATAATTTTTATAGGAAAATTCTACAATGTGTTAACGTATGACATGCATACAATTGTCTTAAAGTGGTAAAATGAGTCCTCAAAACAGTTAGTTCTCAAAGTGGTAACATGAGTCCTTAAAGTGATAAATTTTCTTAGTTACTACATGAGTTCTCAAGTGGTAAAATGAGTCCTCAAAGTGGTAAAAATAATTGATGTATGAGAAATATTAACATACCATAGCCTTACCCATTTTTATAAAGTTGTTTACTAATTATATGGAATAAGTCCAGTACCATTTGGTCTAGTGGCATAAGTCTCTCATTCGTAAGTGTGAGATCATGAGTTCGACTCACAGACGGAAGACTAATTGTTGCATATAAATTGGTAATATGATTAAAAGAAAATACACAGAATGAGAACAGAGTCATAGTTAACTCTAATTGGTATTATTTACTAATATTCATGAATCAAAATCAAATCTATTATAATTAATGTAATATGTTTATCAAATAATAGGAGATTCTTTTTAATTTTTATATGGTTATGGGTAATGCGAATTATTGTAAAATTGTACGATTTTGGTACGCTGAACATATTCGAAGGAATTGAGTTTAGGAATCAAAGCCCACTTGTGTTGAATTCCATTGACAAGGAATAAGTTCATGAATTTAGGTGAGACCACTTCCATTTTAATTACCTTTCATGTTAGTAAATCGAAGGAAAAACATGTTTCATATTCCAATACATATTGGAGAATGCTAGCCTGAGTTAGACAACAAATCATACATATTCATCAGTACCAGTTTATTAAACGTATTTTTTTTTCTTGTCATCTTTGCCCATGCTGCCTACTTTCTTTCTTCTTCCTCTTCTGTTAAGCAAAAGCAATTCTCTCTCCTCTAAATGGACTAAACCCTACTTAAGACCATAGAAATGAACTAGACGCTAGCTTCTACCATCAAGGTCAATCAGGACTTCGGATTATGTTTCCGGTGTTGTTGCGATTGGATGTAAGGAGTTGGTTCCATAACCCATGAGAGCTAGTTACTTTTGCTGGGCAATTTGACATTCAAATTGATCAGAGATCAGCGCATGCATAGATGATTAGATTTGAGAAGAAAGGAGCAGTAAGGACATTTAACGATTAAATGGAATTTCTTTCAGAGAAGAAGAGAAAAAAAGTAGACAAAGAAAGGGGCAGATAGGGGGGAAAATAATTGCAACAGAGGAGAGAAAATTTGTTCTAGAGACAGTTTTTTAATATTAAAAAAGGAGTTTCTATTCATACCACTAAATTTGACATTTGGACCTCCCCACTTAATGGACCTCCAATTTATTTTTACAAATAACTAATTTGCTATCTATATCTCTCTAATTTTCCTATATGCCCATCATCCAATAAAATCAAGAAAAACTTTTTTTTTTTTTCAGATTATATTTATACTTTCAAAAATCAATAGTTGAACCTCTTTCAGTTTTTGAAGATTTTGAATTGCAGCAATTTTTTTTGTTTTTTTTGTTTGTTTTTGGAAGTTCATCATTTATGTACGTGTAATAGAGTAATGGGCGCGAGCAACTGAAGGAATACCAAAATTTTTATGGTTTTCAAGAGGAGCATCATATTAGGTTAGTGATCATTTCGTTAATTTGATATGGGCGATGAGGTATTTCGTAATATGTTGCTTCCAGATTTTGTATATGAGACCTATATGTGGAGTTATGTTTTGCGTCTTATGGTGTGGAATGAATCTGTAGCTACTTTTGGCCTAAATCATGGTATAACCTCTCATGAATCCTAGGGATTATGGGTGATGGACGACTTTGGTGGAGTTACGGGTTCTTGGATAAAGCAATTTTTTTTTTTGAAAGTTCATCCTTCATTTTACGAGAGAAGTCAAATTCTGAAAATTTTGACTACAACGTTAAATAACATTTGGGGATATATATTTTTGGGTTTACATTGGAACAGAAAGTTTTCCCCAAATTGAAGACTATTATTGTTCCTAGAGATAAAAAGAGATTTTTTTTTCCTTTATAATGTCTTTATTGGTAATTTGACATGATTTGACAAAGTCAACTATTACTTCGAAAAAGAGAGAGGTTCAAATACCAATTTTAGAGGTATGAATAGAAGCTCCCTATTAAAAAAAAGTGAAAAGTGATGCCAGGTGTTTGCGTCTGTGTTACTCAACCTCCTAGCATTTGCTGTATTGTCCATACATATTTTAAGTAAGTAAATGTGCAATCAATTCATTGGTATTTATTAGCTTTTGTAGTAGTTTCTTACCTCATATGGTTCCGGTCCTAAAAATATATTATTATAGTAATTAATTAGTATATTTTTTAATAAATTAATTGGTATATATTTTACTTGAGAGTGCTTCTATTCATACTTGTAAAATTAGTATTTGGACCTCTCTATTTATTAGATCTCCAACATAGTTTTTCAAATACTTAAAATGCTAATTACACCTCTCTAATTTTCCCTAAATAGCCTTACCCATAAAATCTTAACCAAATTTAGGGTTCTTCAACAAAAGTACTCAAGAGCAGGTAACCACAAGTTTTCCTTGTAGTCTTATCATTCAAACATCGAATTGAGTGAACCCTTACCATAGATCACGTATGCCAAAAAGAAGGATGACCACTAATACCATCTATAGTTCACACAAGGAAATAGTGAAATTCATTTGTATAGTTAAAATTCATTTTACTTACCTATGGACCGTAGTTGATCAAGTCCATATGATTTTAAAAACAAATATTTAATCCATAAATAATTTTCACACAATTATGCTAAACTAAATTAATTAAAAGCACTCGGTTAGTAATATGAACCACGTGAGTTTTACTCACCTCGAGACTCCCGCTGCGTCTTCAATCAAAATACAAACCACACCGAAACAGCTCACCCAAGTATAACCCGTCAATCACCTAATCAAATGTGACTTCAATTTAGCCAATACTTCCAAAATATAATTAAACTACCATTCTACGGTCAGATTCTAAATTATAAGAAAATCCGACGGACGGATCCTCACGAATCGCTTCCCTAATCACCGTTTTGCAATTATATGAAGATTCAACGGTCGAATCTTCACTCATGACCACACAAAGCCACTGGGACAGTCATATGATCATCATATCAAAACTACTAAGAACAATAAGATCTACTATGCCAAATAGAATATATTGAAGTTGATAAAAAATACAAACAAAAGGGGTTGGGTCTTTGCTTTCTAGTTTTGTCATGTTCCATTCTTACATGTAATAAAATACATCGAAAGATTTAAAAACTCAATCCCTCTCCTGCTTAATAAAAAAAAATGTAATAATTTTCTTTTCTATTATATTAATTAAATTGGTCAAGTTCGAAGAAAGGAATTTTCATTTTCAAACTCGAATGAGCCTAAGCCTATATAGTTAATTGATTAAAATATACAAAATACTTTCTAAAAGCCATTCTTTTGCCCCTCCTTTTTATTTTACATAAAAAAGTGTGGGATACCAAAGCATTTCCTACAAATAGCTTTTATTGTAATAGAAGACAATCAATTAGTTCTAAAAAAATTTCTTAATGATTGGGATAGCCGAACCAAACTGCAATAAATTCATTTTGTTTTATGGGAAATAGGTTTTATGAGTCAAGTTATGGGTTCGATCGAAATCGATCGAAATCTAAAAATTCGTAACTGTCACGCCCCGAATTTTAAAATAACAATTCAAAATCCGAAACATGAAAATACTACAAACTCAAAATAATCATCCTGAAAATTTCTTTTCATAACACCCTCACCACACGAAATAAAATCAAACCGAATTTAGTCTCGGTTAATTATTACAACTCAAATCCAAATGTAATGTAAAGCTCTAAATGAGCATACACACCTCACAACTAAATAAATAACAAAACTGCTGAAACACCTAAGCAGCTCGGTCACCTCTCTGGTTATCCTGACTTGCAGGAATATCCGCTACACCATTGAATAGTATACCGGGATTGCAACAACACAAAACCCGGTAAGCTTATGAAAGCTTGTATGAGTAAAAGAAAGAACTGTTACTTAATTTAATCTCATTTATCCCCACACACAGCAACACCCAATAATTTCCACATATGCAAGTACTAACAATCTCAATCACACAACAATTCAATATATCACAACAAACCAACTCACAACTCTCATCATCGTATTTATAAAAATACGGTATTTGACAGACTAGAGCTCTAACTGAATCGTAGCATGTCACCTGGCCTAGGTTATGGCATCCGACATATTTATCATTATTGTATTTCATCAATATGTATACCTATATACATATTTAGAACGTCCAATAATTCCACATACTCAACCAATCGTATCCCATCATCCACACAGGATTAGAGCGTCCGATTACCCACACCGGTCATTACGTCGACCCTAAACCCATAAATGAGCACAACATATAATATCACATACTGAAATCAACCCAACCAAAATACATCATATTATTATGGAATTACACAATTGTAATATAATCAACTCATCAATTCAACTCAATCATATCATCATTCAACAATCCACTCATCAATATATATTTTCCACGTAAATATATATATACGTAATCATCCACTCAGGAATGACCACTAATACCATCTATAGTTCACACAATAAAATCATGAAATTCATTTGTATAATTAAAATTCATTTTACTTACCTATGGACCGTGGTGATTCAAGTCCATGAAATTTTTAAAACAAATATTTAATCCGCAAATATTTTTCACACAATTACTAAAAATAAATAAACTAAAACGCTCGGTTCGTAATATGAACCATGTGAGTTTTACTCACCTCGAAACTCCCGCTGCATCTTCAATATAATTATAATTATAATTACGCCGAATAGCCCACTCAAATAAAATCAGTCAATCACCTAATCAAATGTGATTCGAATTTAACCAACAATTTCAACACATAATTTAACTACCATTTAACGGCCGGATTCTAATTTACATTAAAATCCGTCGAGCGGTTTCTCACGAATCGCTCCCCTAATTACCGTTTTTTCACATATACGAAGATTCAACAGTCGGATCTTCGCCCATAACCACACAAAGCCTCTGGGACAGTCATATGATCATCATAACAAATTTACAAGTTCATCCGACGGTCATAATTTCACAGATCAAAAATCTAACGATCGAAATCGATCGAAATCACAAAATTCATAACTAATTCATACGATATCCGAAAAATACGTATAATACGCCGAAATGATCGTATCGAAACATAGAATCATAAAATGGACAGAAACCAAATTTTAGACCTCCGGAGGTGGCCGGAAAAGGCCGCCGGAGTTAGGGACAGAGCCGCCACCGACCACCGCCAATGGTGTCGGGGCCAAGCTTGTCCCCTTTGTTTCATCATTCTGAACAACTTTCATAACTAGTACAAGACCTAAAAATGACGGGAAGGGATCGAAATTACCTATTTACAGTCGGCGGCCGGAAAAAATGCAGAAACCGGCGAGCTTGAAAACCGACGTGATAACTGCAACCTCAGGCCCCGATCCCTTCTGGAAACTTGTTCAGAACTTCCTTGCGAACTCAACAAGCCAAGAATCACAAGAAACAATCGTGTATAGCTCGAGATATCTTGATCGAAAGTTTCGGTGTTTCGATCCGTTCGGGTCGAGCTCCGACGAACGTGAAAACGTTCGACCCAGTTCCGGTCCTTCTTGGTGCTTGTAGAGGAAGTTGAGGCGAGCTCAATGAGCCAAGAATCAAGTGAAATGGTGATGTGTAGCTCGAGATATCGAGATCGAACCGAAATCGGTCTTTTTCTGTTCGGGTCGTGCCGCCGCCGCTACAGGCCGTGTCGCGGCGCAAGGCCGCCTCTGACAGCTGCGCAAGGACGACACGAAGCTCCTGGAAGTGGTTTGAAGTCGAGAGGTGGCCGGATGAGCTGGTGGTGGCTGCTTGAACTTCTGCCCTGTTTTGAGTTTCGGCCGCGCGGAGGGAGAGAGAGAGGAAGCTGCTTCCTTTCCAAAAACAGAAAGAGAGAGAGAGAAACCGGTAAAAAAAAATTAGGGTTTCCCAAAATTTTTCTATATATACAAGTTTCGGAAAACTTCTAAATTCGATAACTAATTCAAAAAAAATCCGATCTTAGTGTTCCGCACGTGTACGGACTCGTATCGACGAGCTCTACAACTTTAATGAAGGAAGTTTCTCCAAATTTCGTACGTAGAAAAAGTCGATTTCTCAAACCGAGTATTTCGAGCTTTTCGTTAAAAATAATTGTTTCTAAACTTCGATTAATGTAAAAGTGAATTATTATCTAACATTAAGCGTTAAATCGTATAATAATCACTCAACACAATTACTCGAATTTAAAATGAAAATTGCAGGTATTACAGTAACTAAATCATACGATATCCGAAAAACGCTTATAACATGCTGAAATGATCGTATTGAAATGTAGAATCTTAAAATGTACAGAAACTATATTTTAGACCTTCGGAGGTGGCCGGAAAGGGCCGCCGGAGTTAGTGACAGAGCCACCGCCGACCACCACCAATGGTATCGGGGCTGAGCTTCTCCCCTTCGTTTCATCATTTTGAGAAACTTTCATAACTAGCACAAGATCAGAAAATAATGGGAAGAGGTCGAAAAGTAATAAAAACAGTCGGGTGGCCGGAATTTTTCCAGAAACCGGCGAGCTCCTAGTTCGACATAAAAACTTCAACTTCACGCCTTGATCTCTTCTGGAAACATGTTCAGAAACTCATGGCGAACTCACCAGGACAAGAATCATAGGAAGAGGTGGTCTGTAACTCGAGATATACGAATCGAAGGGTTGTTTTTCGATCTAAAAAAGTCGAACTTCGACAAAGGTGGAAACGTTATACCCAGGTCCGGTCCTTCTTGGTGCTTGTTCAGAAAATTGATACGAGTCTAATGAGCCAAGAATTAAGAGAAATGATGATCTGTAGCTCGAGATATCGAGATCGAACCAAAATCGAGCTTTAATGTTTCGAGGCTCACCGCCGCCGCTGCGGACCGTGTCGCGGCATAAGGCTGCCTCTGGCAGTTGCGCAAGGTTGAGGCGAGCACGAGGGAAGTGGTTTGAGGCCTTGAGGTGGACGGAGGAGGAAGAGAGAGCACGGCTTCACCGTGCTCTGTTTTGGTTGTGCTCGGCCGCGCGGAGAGAGAGAGAGAGAGAATGAGTGAACAGTTTCCCAATGGGGAAAGGGAGGCCGGGAGAAAAAAGGAAGTTTCCAAAAAAATTTAGGGTTTTTTCCCTATATAACCGTTTTGGAAATTTCTTCTAAATGCGGTAACTAATTCAGAAAAAATACGATCTTTATGTTTCGCATATGTACGGACTCGTATCGACGAGTTCTGCAACTTTCATGAGGGAAGTTTTCCCAAATTTTGCACGTATAAAATGTCGATTTCTTGAATCGAGCATTTCGAGCTTTTCATTAAAACAATCGTTTCGAACCTTCGATAATTCTAAAAATGAAATATTATCGAGCAACATTCGTGAAATTGTACAATATTCGTTCCACACAATACACGAAATTAAAAATGAAAACTGCGGTTATTACAAAGAGCTGTGAATACCTCATTCTCATGTCAGACTCTAACTCCCATGACGCATCACCCTCGTCATGATGACTCCACGACGCCTTCACAAGATCAACCTCCTTCCTACGAAGCTTCTTCGTGGACCTATCCAAGATACGAATAGGTTCAACTACAAATGTCACATCTGTGTTTACTTTGATCGTACCATAATCAATTACGTGAGACTCATCTCGGACATATTTCCTGAGCATAGACACATGGAAGACATTTTGCACACCTGACATGCCAACAGGTAAAGCAAGTCGATATGCCAAGTTTCCAACCCTTTCCAGGATCTCAAAAGGTCCAACATACCTCTGTGTGAGTTTTCCCTTCTTGCCAAATCTCACCACACCTTTCATAGGTGAAACCTTCAAGAACACATGATTGCCTGTCTCAAACTCTAAAGGTCTCCTCTTCAAGTCAGCATAACTCTTCTGTCTACTCTGAGCGATTCGGATTCTGTCCCTAATAGTAGTGACCTTCTCTGTAGTCTCCTAAACGATCTCAGGACCGATGAACCCTTTATCCCCTACTTCTGCCCAACAGATAGGAGTCATACATGGCCTTCCATAAAGAGCCTCATATGGAGCCATACTGATACTGGAGTGATAGCTATTGTTGTAGGCAAACTCTACCAATGGCAGATGATCCGCCCAACTTCCCTTAAAGTCCCGAACACAAGCTCTAAGCATACCCTCCATCACCTGATTTACTCTCTCGATCTGCCCATCTGTCTGTGGGTGAAATGCAATGCTCATAGCAAGAGATGTGCCAAATGCCTTATGGAACCTACACCAGAATTCTGAAGTGAAACGAGCATCACTATCAGAGACAATCATCACAGACACACCATGAAGCCTAACTATTTCATTCACATACAACTTACACAACGCATCCCCTAAGTATGTTTTTGCCACGGGAAGAAAATGTGTTGACTTAGTCAACCGGTCAACAATCACCCAAATCGAGTCATAACTTTATCTGGACCTAGGCACTCAAGTCACAAAGTCCATGGAGATATCTTCCCATTTCCAAACAAGAATCGGCAAGGGATTCAACATTCCTGCAGGTCTCTGTTAAGTGCTTTCACCTAACAAATCCACTAAGTGTTTAAGTGCTCAAACATAACCCACTATGATTTGTTTAAAGGCCAAATAGTGTTGCTTGAAAGCCTATATATAGAGGCAACAACAAGTATCATCAGACCATTTCATTCATCAAAACATCTATAAGATGATCTAAGTTCTCTCTAGAGCAACCTCTCTAAGAGCAACTCCTCTCATTCTCTTTCTCTTATCGGTGATCACACTCCAAGTTCTAGTCTCCTTAGGAGCCAACTTTCAGTACCACCAAACCCTCTATCAAAGTGCTTTGGTCCTAGTCTCCTCGGGAGCCAACTGTAATACCACGACCACAATGGTTACAGAACCAGCCAAGCAAGGGTAACGCCCTCGCAAACCAGCCAAGCTAAAGTCACGCTTTAGCAAGTTTTCCTCACTTCACAGTGGTTTTCGCTCTGCTCGATCTATAACATCGAGTATCGATTGTGATTTTGAAGAAGCTCAGCAAAAGTCCTCGCCACGAGGCATAAAGAATCCCATAACGAGGTTGGTGCTCTCCTCGTCCACAATCGCTCAGAAGAAATTAGGTCAAGGGACACCCCTGACGACCACACCCGAACGGTGCTGGCACGCCCATGCAAGAAAAGAGACTGTTGACCAGCTCAAGAAAAACTTGAGCCAAACAGAAATCTCAACCCTCCATCTGCCCCAATCATCCACTTGGAAGGACCCTCCATATCAGAATCAGCAGTCATCTCAGCAATCCTCGCATGAGCAAACTCATCAAGTGTCTAACCCTGAATGATCCTGAAGATTAAGGTGGGCTGTAAGGTGATACTACCGAGAAAGTTTCTATGTCCTGCTCCTGTATAAGGTCAAACTCTGATGCAGCTTCTAACATGTGCCACTCTCGCACCATAATAGCTGCCATGATCACTCGAGGTTTCCTACTCAAAGCATCCGCCACTACATTCGCCTTTCCAGGATGGTACTTCAAGGTGAAATCATAATCTTTGATGAGCTTCATCCATCTTCTCTGCCTCATGTTCAATTCTTTTTGGGAGAATAGATACTTCGAACTCTTATGATCAGAAAAAAGTTCAAATTTCTCACCATAAAGATAGTGCCTCCAAATCTTCAAGGCAAACACCACTGCTGCTAGCTCTAGATCATGAGTGGGGTAATTCCGCTCATGTACCTTCAACTGTCTAGAACCGTAAGCAACAACGCTACCATTCTGCATCAACACACACCCCAAAACCTGATGAGATGCATCACTGTAAATGACTAATCTACCACCACTAGTAGGAATAGTCAACACCGGAGCTGTAGTCAATCTAGTCTTCAGCTTATTGAAAGCCTTCTCACACTCATCCGACCACATGAACTGAATGTCCTTCCTTGTCAATTTGGTCAAAGCAGAAGCAATACCTCAAAACCCTTCAATGAAATGCCTGTAATTCCCTGCCAATCCAAGGAAGCTACGAATTTCTGTAACTGTAGTAGGGCGACTCCAACTCATCACTGCTTCAACCTTCGAAGGATCCACAGAAACTCCATCATTTGAGACCACATGACTAAGGAACTTAACTTCACTCTGCCAGAAATCGCACTTCTCAAACTTGGCAAATAATTTCTCCTCTCTCAATGTCTGTAGCACAATCCGCAGATGTTTCTCATGCTCATCTGATAACCTTGAATAAATCAAGATGTCGTCAACGAACACTACCACAAACTGATCCAAGTAAGGACTAAACGTGAGATTCATCAAGTCCATAAATGCTACAGGTGCATTCGTGAGACCAAAAGACATGACAAGGAACTCAAAATGTCCATATCTGGTCCTGAACGCCATCTTTGGAATATCTTCATCCTTCACCCTTAACTGGTAATATCCAGATCTCAAATCAACCTTTGAGAACACAGTAGCCTCCCTAAGCTGGTCGAACAAGTCATCAATTCTAGGTAAAAGGTACCTGTTCTTGATGGTCACCTTGTTTAGCTATCGATAATCCACACATAACTGAAGTGAATTATCCTTCTTCTTCACGAACAACACTGGTGCACCCTAAGGAGATACACTAGCCTGAATGAACCTTTGTGCAAGTAATCCCTCAATCTGAACCTTCAACTCTTGAAGTTCAGCTGGTGTCATTCGATAGGGTGCCTTCGATATAGGTGAAGTACCTGGTATCACATCAGGAGATCCTTGGGTTACCTCCGAAAAGGATAATGGACTTCTCCATTGATGTGATACCAGGTACTTCACCTGATTAGGCCAAAATCCCTGCCCTCATGGTGATATCAGACTTCAGACAAAGGTAATGAAACACTGGTTGTCCAGGAACAAGGAAGGACACAATCATCATAAAGCAATCAATCACAACATGGTTCGGGCTCAACCAATCCATACCTAAAATCACATCATACGTGTGATCCGGAATCACAATCAAAGATGCAGAGAACTCTCTGCCACCAATCCCAATAGGACAATCATCACAAAACATGCTAAGCTCAAGACACACACCGAGAGGTGATGTAACACATAATGATCTAGTCAGAGGCATAGCAATCAAACCCAACACATCCACAATCGTACTAGATATGAAGGAGTGCGAGGCTCCTGTATCAAACGGTACTCTAGCAAGATAGTGATAAATAGATAAAGTAGCTTCCACCCCTGTGCCTGCCTGACCAATGGCGAAGACTCTAGCAGGTGCAGGCGGTAGCTGCCTCTCTTGGTTTCCCTACACTCTACCCTAGTTTCGGGGACACTCCCTAGCCTGGTGCCCTGTCTGTCCACAGCTGTAGCATATCCTACCCTGTGATTTCGTGCACGCACGAGAGATGTGACCCGGCTCGCCACAGTTAAAGCACTTCAATGGAGCTACTGGTGCTATCTGCCTAATAGGAATAACCTGAATGGGAGGAGCTACTCTACCCTAGCTGGGGCCTGATGCTGGAACTGAGTTCTCTGTTTCTTCCAGAAACTGCCCCTGAAGTCTCTGGACCTACTGCTTCCTGCCATGGCCTTTCCCTTGCCCTTGAAGTCTCTCTCAGCAGACTCATTCTCTCTATGAATCAGGTTCTGCTGCTCAATGATCTGTGTCTTAGCCAAGATCTCTCTCTTCGTCTTCAGCTCTAAGATGGTCACATCTGTAATAACCCGAAATTTAGTATCACTGTAGAACACTCTAAAATACTTTAGTTCTTATTTCTTGTGTACACTCGATATTTTTTATTGAGCTCAAAATTTTCATCTATATTATTTGTATGATGCCTGTCATTTTAGTACTAGTTATTGCTAACACATATTTGAACTTTAAGAAAGCATATCAATCTTCGTATTAATTTGAGTAGATGTGTATACGTATAAACAATTCAAATGCCATTACATCTAGAAGAGCTAATCTGATTTTTCTTTCTAACAACCATAACATTATAGGAAATTTCCAAGGAAGTTTCCTTGCAAATGCTTTTAGCCTAACTATGTAGACTTCCACCTCACTTTTGTCTTAGAAGTCAAGTAAGACTTGATTTTTAATGTATTTTTCTAGCCTATATAAACATATGATCTGATCATATTTCCTACAAGCTTGAAGATCAAGTGCAAAATTGATCAAAAGCTCCCTTAGTTGTAGAGAAAACTCACCTCACTAATCCTTCATCCTTTTTCTCTTAAGAAGTTCACTTGTTCGAAGAGCTTGAATCCAAGACCAAAATATTCACTCCATCTCTGAGTTTTTTTAAGTAAGTACATGATTACATTCGTATATTCTTTTGCCTGTAAGATTTATCAAAGTGCATAACCGAAGATAAAATGGAAAAGAATCTATTTTGCTGCAGTCATATATTTTCGTGTTTAATAAAAGTTAATATTGACAAAATTAATTATATTTTCAGTTTCTTCTTGAAAAATCATTCAGTTTTGGCTTTTGAATCACTAAAAAAGGTTAAGAAATGAAGAAGTTATGGCTAATCGAAGTTTTCATTAGTAAACTCGCTGAAAATCTCATACAGCAATCACAACTTCAAAAATTCATATCTCTCTCATTTCTTATCCATTTTCTACAAACTTTATATCAATTTGAAGAATAGGACCTCTATTTTTATTCTGGAAAGTTTGAGAATTAATGGTGAAATATTCAATACGTAAAGACTTAGACATCAAATATTAATAATAAGAAAACCGGTTTCTGCGCTGTTATGGTATTTTACCATTTCTGGACTATATCACTCTGATATGGACTACATGACTTATTCCATTTAATTTCTTGTGAAAAATCCTATGACATGGTGTCCTCATTGACTATTTTTGGACACAAATTGAACAAGTTATAATAATGGAAAGTTGACGGTTCTTCATTTTGATTGACAAATGGACACTTCGGATTAACATTTCTAATACTATGAACAGAGGACTACTAACTCTTGACTACTAACTAATATTCTTTTACTACTTCTAATTTATAGTACTTTGATTTTATTGCACATTTACTTTCAAGTTTATTTATATATATACATATGTATGTAACTATATATATATATATATTAAATTGTCCACACTATTTCAGTTATATTTACTTATGCAAGCTTGTTTATATGTTTTGTTGCTATTTATGCAGTTGTTATATGCTTTGTTGCTATTTATGTAGTTGTTTTATTTACTACTTCAAGCTTACTATATTATTGACGTGATTATATTTGGAAAAGTGAAGCCGGATGATTAGTACTACCCCGTGCTTAAGTGAATTACTGGTAAAAGTGTTTTGTGATATGAGAAGTTAGCCTGGGCTCTAGTCCCTACAGATAGTGCACTATTCTACTCATAGGAAGGAAGTGCCGACCTTGAGTATACATACTTTGGTAGTGTCCTCAGTATGCTGCGGCTTACCCGTGTTTTGGTATTATGGACCCTAGCATGTGGATTCCCATGTTTTGGTATATTCACTGAGAAAAGAAGTATCTATATATTATTTTGATCAAATATCTTTTTGCGATATATTATTAAGGGTTAAATACTATTTACTCCTTGTACTTTTGCTTGAAAAACACTTCAGTCCTTGACCTTCTAATTTCACATGTTTAGTCATTGTACTTCAAAATTTCAGACTAATAGGTCCTTGCAGTCTGTTCTTTTTTTATAATAAATTATTCCTTTCTCTTTTTTTAATTCTTTTTTCGTTATTATTTTTTTTTTCAAAAGGAAAGAAAGAAAGAAAAAAAAACAGAAAAAAGAAACAGAAAGAAAGAAAGGGCATAATTAATTAATTAAAAAAAAGAACTGAGGGCATAATAGATATTTCACCGCGACTTTTAGACGGTAAGGACCTATTGGTCTGAAATTTTGAAGTATAAGGACTAAACGTGTGAAATTAAAAGGTCAGAGACTGAAGTATTTAATGGTCAAAAGCTCAAGGACTAAACAGTATTTAACCATATTATTAATATGTTATGGTTTTAAGTGAAAAGAGAATCAAGCATGCATTGTTTCGAGGTTATTTGCACCTATTAGTTGATTCGATAAAGAGATGTGACTATGTGATGTATTATCAGTTTTATAAACGTTTATATATGTGTCTGTTGTGTGTATACAGATACATACTTAAGATTTGATGTGAACATATAAATGGTTCTCTGTACATTTTTACTTGGTTGTTCATATTTGATTTCTTATTAGACAAATTAATATAAGAATGTAGGTTGTGTACTTACTGAGTCTGTGTTGCTCATGATGCTACATCTTCTTGTTTTCAGGTATTGAATAAATGCTTGGAGAAACGGGATGAACTTATTAGGTAAAAGAATGTTTTTCTACTACTATCTCTAGTGAATATGTGTAATGTTCGAGTTTTCTTGCTTAACTTCGATTTTGTAAATATAGTAATGATTCGTTTTCTAATAAAAGTATTATTCAGATACATCTATATGTTCTATTACTTTCTTTCAATTTATTCAAAAAGGAAGTTTTGTTTATTTTGGTTCACGTCACAAATTCATGAGCCATATTTCAGTACAATATTGGCCTTGGATTTGGGGGCGTGACAACATCACACTCAATCGAAGGGCTCAACCCTCGCTGAAACTTCTTAGCTAAGTCTTCGTCATCCATCTGCTTCACATACTTGTACAGCCTGGAGAACTCCGCATCGTACTCGATCACGGTCATCTTCCCTTGTACAAGTGCAAGGAGTTTCCGTTCTAACCTTTCCTTCACAGCTACAGCAAAAGTACTTCTCCCTGAACAGCCTCTAAAAGCCATCCCATGTCAAGGTAGACACCTCAATACTCCTCTATGTGACTTTCCACCACACTCTAGCCTCATCCTTCAGCATGAAAGCGGCTAGCTTCCTCTTATCAATCTCACTGCAATCAAACATATCAAAGTAGGTCTGCAAATCCTCAATCCATCGATCCACAACCATATGATCGGTGCCTCCTCCAAACTTGGTTGCTCCCAAGCAGATAATTTCCTTTGCCAGCACTAACAAGCGAGCAAGATCATAAACCATGCCCACATGCGGAATATGCAGATCATCATAAGGTCCCTCTACCTCCGCCTCATATGCATCATCGACCGGATGGGCCCCACCCCTACCTCGGCCTCTACCCCTACCACGAGGTCTGCCTCTACCTCGACCTCTAGCTTCGTTCCCCTCAATCTCCATTACCTAATAAGCAGGGTATACTTGATTAATAAACGCATAACACTTAAACATGGCATAAGTCAAATGCAAGTCCATATTAACCAAGTAACTAAGCATAAAAGACAACGCCTAAAAGTTCTTATGACATGCTAACGTTCCTAGCCAACCTAACGCTCTCACATACCTAATGACATTGTCAATACCGAAGAGCACACGATGGGGATCCGCTACAGACGGGCCATTACTCGGAAAGTATTGACATATCACCAAATATGTACCTTACGCTTTGATACCAAACTGTCACACCCCGAATTTTAGAATAAAATTCAAAATCCGAAACATGAAAATTACCACAACTCAAAAGAATCATCCTGAAAATTTCTTTTTCCTTGACAACCTAACCACACAATTTAAATTCAAATCCCAAATTTAGTCTCGATTAATTATTACAACTCACTCACAAAATAAATTGTAAATCTCTAATTGAGCATAACAAACCTCACAACTCAAATGAAATAAATATAAATGGTGCAACACCTAAATAGCATGGTCACCTCCCTGGTTATCCTGACCTGCAGGAATATCCGCTACACCATTTGAATAGTATACAGAGATTGCAACAATACAAAATCCGGTAAGCTTTTGAAAGCTTGTATGAGTAAATAGAAAGAACAGTTGTTTAAATTAAATAATTTATTTTCACCCAAGTCAACACTCAACAATTTCCACGTCCACAAGAAACCAACAATCTCAAATCAATCACCAAATCACAAATCAACACAAAACCCTAATTCACATTTTTCTTCTCAAAACCCCGAAATCGTATTTATAAAACCACGGTTTTGACAGACTAGAACTCTAACTGAATCATAACCCGTCACCTGGCCTCGGTTATGGCATCCGACATATTTATCTTTATCGTATTTCATCAATATGTATACTTATATACATATTTAGAACGTCTGATAATCGCACTTACTCAACCAATCGTATCCCATCATCCACCTAGGACTAGAGTGTCTGATTCCCCTATACCGATCACTACGTTGACCCTAAATCCATAATGAACACAAGAATATGTTTTCACAAATTGAAATCAACTCAACCAAGATACACAATATTATTATGAATTTAATCCAAATCATCATTCCAACTCCATCACATCATCACACATCAACACACCATTCATATATATATTCCACGTAAATATATATATATATATATATATATATATACGTAATCATCCATTCAGGGATGACCACTAATACCATCTATAGTTCACACAAGG
This sequence comes from Rosa persica, assembly GCA_025331145.1. Taxonomy (NCBI): domain Eukaryota; kingdom Viridiplantae; phylum Streptophyta; class Magnoliopsida; order Rosales; family Rosaceae; genus Rosa; species Rosa persica. The sequence continues at coordinate 14,727,230 of WFKR01000005.1, forward strand.
AAATAGTGAAATTCATTTGTATAATTAAAATTCATTTTACTTACCTATGGACCGTAGTTGATCAAGTTCATATGATTTTAAAAACAAATATTTAATCCATAAATAATTTTCACACAATTATGACAAAATAAATTAATTAAAATTATTCTGTTCGTGATATGAACCACGTGAGTTTTACTCACCTCGAGACTCCCGCTGCGTCTTCAATCAAAATACAAACCACACCGAAACAGCTCACCCAAGTATAACCCGTCAATCACCTAATCAAATATGACTTGAATTTAGCCAATAATTCCAAAACATAATTAAATTACCATTCTACGGTCGGATTCAAAATTATAAGAAAATCTGACGGACGGATCTTCACGAATCGCCTTCCTAATCACCGTTTTGCAATTATACGAAGATCCAACGGTCGAATCTTCACCCATGACCACACAAAGCCACTGGGACAGTCATATGATCATTATATCAAAACTACAAGTCTATCAGATGGTCCTAAATTCACAAATCACAAATCTAACGATTGAAATCGATCGATACCTAAAAATTTTAACTAAATCATACGATATCCAAAAAATGTGTATAATATGCGGAAATGATCGTATTGAAATGTAGAATCTTAAAATGTACAGAAACTTTATTTTAGACCTCCGAAGGTGGCCGTAAAGGGCTGCCGAAGTTAGTGACAGAGCCGCCGCCGACCACCACCAATGGTGTCGGGGCTGAGCTTCTCCCATTCGTTTCATCATTTTGAGCAACTTTTATAACTAGCACAAGATCAGAAAGGGAGGCTGGGAGAAAAAGGGAAGTTTCTAAAAAAATTTAGGGATTTTTCGCTATATACCCGTTTTGGAAATTTCTTCTAAATCCGATAACTAATTCAGAAAAAATCCGATCTTTGTGTTCCGCATATGTACGGACTCGTTCGACGAGCTCTACAACTTTCATGAAGGATGTTTTCCCAAATTTTGCACGTATAAAAAGTCGATTTCTTGAATCGAACATTTCGAGCTTTTCATTAAAACAATCATTTCGAACATTCAATAATTCTAGAAATGAAATTTTATCGAGCAATATTCGTGAAATTGTACAATATTCTTTCCACACAATACACGAAATTAAAATGGAAATTGCGGTTATTACAGTTTGTTAATCACTTTAATTTTCTTTACGTAAGATTTCAATGGGTTCTGAAATTAAGAGTTGAATCTTTTGTGATTATGCTACTTGTTAGGAGTATAAGTTTAAATTTGAGGCTGCCATTTATGAATAGAGAGTTGCTTGTTCAAATATCCGGTAAGAATATGTCGGGTCTATTGAACACGTACAATGGAGTTAAGAACATATATTTTATTTTATTTTGTCCTTATTGGTCATTGTACATGAATTGACAAATTCAATAACACTTGAAAAAAATAAGTGGTCTAAATGCTAATTTTAGAGGTATGAATAAAACCACTCTTTACTTAAACTTAGTTTGTTTCTTTATAAAGTGCGGTTCATTGTGCTTCGTGTGAATATGGTTTTGAAAAAGAAAAGAGGAAAAAAAAAAAAACAAACTTTCCGTGTTTGGAAATCATCACTTCATCAGCTTTTATTAATTGGTCCATTATGGTGCCAAGTAGCAGATATTTTGTTTTACTAAATGGTTATGGATCCATAAATTTTAAAATAAGCATTTTCAACCTTGAAAATGCAATGCCAAATTCGATCTAAATCCCTCTGAAAAAAAGTTTAGTTGAGCATTACTTGCACGCACAATACAAGAAACAATACCAACACTTAGGCCCTAATTACAACCTTTGGCTAACTGTACATCAAGAAAGCAAGCAGTTGTCATTTGTCGCATTCACCAACACAGGAAAATTCACAAGCAGCGACATGAACATTGGAGCCGCACAAACCAAATCACAATCCATCTAAAACACGGTTTGGTAACCAGGATATTAGTATAGGTTTTATATTATATTGGCATTTCTAATACAAAACATGGAATTGTACGTAGGTTAAGCTAGAGTTGTGTCATGGTTTGGATGAAGACTATATCAAATGAAATGGAAACTCAATGCACTTAATTTTTCAACTGACTCTCCATGCTAGACCACACGTAATTTCATGGCATTTCATAATGTTCTCTGTCTTTGTGCATACTGGGATTGGTGTCTATGTTGTAATCCTAGTTGAGTTAGGATTTTTGACTTAATCAGTTTTCGCTATTTTTAATTAATTCAAAGATATTTGAGCATTCATTGCAGGCCATTACTAAGTCATAGAAGGATATTCTTATGGGCCGAATTGGTTAATTAAGTCTATCATTTCACATTATGGATAAAATCATGTTTATTTATTGAATATCTTTTGATATGCAAGCAATTTACATGTGTTTCTAACCTTTATTTCTTGAAATTAGTGAATACTCAAGTATTATTTTGTAGTATTACTTTGTTTTCTTCAATTGAAGAAATTATGGTCAACAAAGGAAAAAGACAAAAGAAATGACGATTTCGAGCCAAAATTCAACTTCTAACTAAATGACGAAAAGTCAACTAGTAGAACATCGGGCCAACCAACTCAACCCAATCCACTAGCAAAAAGTTTAAGGCTCAAAACAAAGTCCACAAGTGAAGACCCAAGCCCATTTTTATTATATCTTTGTATTCAAATTTTAAATTCAAAATGTATGTAATGACAATAATAATAGTGGACTGCCCATTTCACACACATCACACATGTAGATGAAATATTTATTTGTGTTCGCACTAGGCACACACTTATTTAAACTTTTACCCTCCAATTTTCTTCATATATATTTTCCAAAATATTTTCTAAACTTCTAATTCTTTACATTTTTATTAGGTTGTTTTATTTTTTTCATTTTACCTAATTTCTCCCCTTTGTTTAGCCCTTGGACTAAGGTACAAGTCCAATCTTGACACTTGAGGATATCTAAGCACCTTTGCACACACATTTCACAACTTAAAGACCCATTTTTCTACACCCTAGGCCTTTTGGCCGGATTTTGGGACTTCTCTCCCTGCTCACCTCTTTTGGTCTTCTTCATCCCCTATTCTTCACTTGTAAGCTTGCACAAAGAGTAGACACACGTCTTCGAAATCTAAGCCACCATCTCTATACCATGGCTTCATAAGAGTAGCAAGAGAAGCCATGAAGTTATGGCAATAGCTAGTGATAAGCATTGCCTTGACTATCATGGATTTCTCCTTTCTTTCCCTCTTCTTTGTCTCTCTTATTTGTTGCATATGTTGTTGTTTGATGTGTATGGATCGATATATATTTATGTGTGGCCCCTCATGGTTTTAGGGTTTTGAAACCCAAGTTCAATTTTGTACGGTTTTGATGAGGAAGTAATAAAATTGATGTTTATTAGGTTAAATACTGTTTACTCCTTGTACTTTTGCTCGAAAATCACTTCAGTCTCTGACCTTTTATTTCACACGTTTAGTCCCTTTACTTCAAAATTTCAGACCAATAGGTCCTTGCCGTCTAAAAGTCGCGGTGAAATGTCTATTATGCCCTCAGTTCCTTTTTTTAATTAATTAATTATTATTTTTTTTTTTGAAAATGAATTTTTTTCCCTTTCTTTCTTTCTGTTTTTTTTTTCTGTTTTCTTTTTCTTTCTTTCTTTCTGTTTGAAAAAAAAAAGAATAAATAAAATAAAAAAAAAGAATTAAAAAAAAGAGAATAAGTTTATTATATAAGAAAAAAAAACTGAGGGCATAATAGACATTTCACCGTGACTTTTAGACGGCAAGGACCTATTGGTCTGAAATTTTGAAGTACAGGGACTAAACGTGTGAAATTAGAAGGTCAGGGACTGAAGTGTTTTATGGTCAAAAGCTCAAGGACTAAACAATATTTAACCCATGTTTATTCATATGCTTTGTATACTCTTGCTTTAATTTCTATGTTTATTCATATGTTTTTCCCCTCCTTATCTATGTTTAGTGTGTTGGAATTGTAATATGAAATTGAGAAATTTATATTTCAATTTAATTTATGGCATGAATATGGTGCAATTTTCCCATTGCATATCTCTGTTTACATTTGGATTTCTTTAGATTGGGGTTCTTCAATCACCCAATTTTGAGTATTATTACCCTCGATTGTCGGAATAGTAGTTGGAATTGTTAAGTAGGGTAATTGTTATCACAAGTACTCTTTTCGACATTATTATTTGGGTTGCTAGAGTATGTTACAATCGATATTTCGAAACCTAAAGCATTTAGTTTTAAACACTTATAGCCCTAACAAGGCATACCACTACTTTATGACAATCAATTTAGCTTTCTTTTCAACCTCTTAATGCTAAATGAAAATCCAACAAAACACTTGAAGCATTTTTTTAATTAATCATCGTCATTCCATATAATTTTGGATTTGGGTGGAGAACCTTAAATTCCATGGTGACCCTTGATGCAATGCATTCCATCCTTCTATCTATTTTCTTTTTATAACGTAGTTAGTTTGTTAGTTTATTTATCAATTTAAAAACCCCAAAAATATTGTGATACATTTTCTACCATCTCTTTGTAAATCCATGTGGGAGTGAGTATTCCAAGCGTTCTTGTGTGCTTCATGGCCCTATCTAGGCCTTGCTTGGTGCAAGGCTGTCTATGTGAATATGTGATGCAAAATCGAGCTTAAATGAGGTTTAGTGCCTTGCTTAGCCATTTTTCTATTTTTATTTTTTTGCGCAACTAATTTTGGTGACCTAGAACTATAAGATTCCTAGCTAGCTCGTAATCCTTGAGGTATGATAAATTGGGATATAAATACTTCCTATCTTTGATGACCGTGTTGATTGTTACGCGGTAGACCAATGAAAAACGCCCAAATCAACCTTCTAGGAAATGTTATTTCCACATAGGCGTCAATTAGGTTTTGGAGTTTTAACTCTCCAAGGTTTTAGGGGGAGTCTACACAATACAAATAGGTACAAAATGCATTCATTTAGTATGCTTTTAAGGAGAAAAATATTTTGTGCGTCCATTGATAGTTAGAGAAGTTTTTCATTTGTATTTAAAAAACCATATGTTTATAGAATCATTGATTTACTTGTTCCTTTTTCTTCTTCTTTTTTTGAAAAAGGATTTACTTGTTCCTTACTTAAGAAGATTTGTGAGTCAACACATTTTTGTCATTCATCACTTTCTGCATATCAAAGATCAAGGTCAGTTGGAGTCACTGATGTGCAAGGAGTTTGAAGGTCGATCAAGGTCAGTACCTATCAATCCAAGAAGACTAGTGAAATCAATTTAATAGTGGAGAAGAATTACAATGACATGATCATATCACAACCTTCTACAATGAGTCTAGTGAGAATCGCCGAGGTCAATGTTATTGGTTTTCTGTAACAATGAATGTGTATCTTTTCATTAAGTGATTTGATTAAGTGATTTGATTTTCACTAGGGCCTTTAAGAGTTAAGGCCGCGCAGTGTTAAGAAAAGTACATAGGGGATTACAAATTGGTGCCTTTAAGGCATCCGGACCCTAGTCTATCAAATAACAGGGCTCTTGAAATGTTTGGATGTAAGTGATTCTCCCATATTTTTTCCGTGGTGCAGTTATGGCTAAGGTGAGCACAAACATCAGCTACAAAGTTTGCTTCCCTGTAGATGTGCTTGAAGGAATTCGAAATGGTCTCAAAGTTGCTTGTAATGTTCTTGATATCATTGATGATCTGAGCAAGTCTCCAGGGTGGGTTTATTTTGTCATTGACAACTTTAATTACCAGTTTGGGAGTCTCATTTGATTTGGACATTTTTGTAGCCTCTTCGCCAAGCCATTAACAGATTGTCTCTTAATGTAGCCGCCTCAGCCATCAGTACAGTGGCATTTCCAATGTTTTTGGAAACTGCCAGAGTTATGCTTCCAGTGTAGTCTCTGAAAATAAATCCAAACGCAGCATTATTACTTGAAACTGAGCCATCAAAGTTGATCTTGATCGTAGTCGCAAGAGGAAGGTGCCATTTATTTACACCAGAGTTGGTTTGAGTAGCTCCTCCTGTTTTGACTTGGTTAACTTCTATATATCCTTTTAAGGTAGTAGCATCAGCTGCAATCACTGAGCTGGGATGGGATTTGACATACCTGAAACATCAATCATTTCTAACTTTCCAGACTTGTCAACATGCAGCAAGAACCTTCATGAGAAGATCTTTATCATAATCTTTCTTCAGGAACATTTTATCATAATCTTTCTTGGCTCCTTTAGTGGAGGCTTTTCCAAATAATAGAGAGTTATCAGCAAAGACTAGGTTTGAGATTCTAAACCTTTGGGGTGAGGAGAGAAGGCCTACATGAATTTTTGAATTAGCAGCCAATATATTGAGTTGTCTAATGAGAAGTTCCATGCAGAGAATGAAAATATAAGGAGATAAAGGAGTTGTCTGATTCCTCTAATAGGTTGAAACCAGCCTTCTGGTTTTCCATTCATAATAATAGAGAAAGAGACATTAGTAATATAGTTCATGACCCTATTGATCCATTCAGAATGGAAACCAAATTTGGTTAGACAAGCTTTTATGAAGCTCTAGTTGACAAAGTCATAAGCTTTCTCCAAGTCAAGCTCGACAACCATCGTTGCAGCTGACCTTTTCTTTCTCTGAAAGTCCAAGACCAGTTCATGAGCATTTAGTATGTTATCTTGTATCAATCTTCCTGGTGCAAAAGCTCCTTGGTTCTGGGAGATGCACTTATCCAGCAGAGGTCTAATTCTCCTCACCATTATTTTAGTAATGATTTTATAACTGACAACATAGAATAATAGGTCTAAAGTGAGCAACTATTTCACGGTTTTCTATTTTAGGTATCAAGGCAATATTGGTATGATTCAAATCATTAAGGGGGGTATTATTTTCAAGGGAAAATTTTAAGAACAGTACATGAGGTATGGGCCACTGAGAATTAAGGTTTATATACTTTACAAAACTGAAGAACAGTGTCTGGGCCCAACCCAACATAAGTACACACCGTTATTAACAGGTTAACTTTGTGTAATTATTCATTTTTTGAAGGGTAATTTTGTAACGGCTCAACTGCACCTCACCAGCTTGACCACGTCACAGTGCTGCAAGCTTCTAAAACATAAACCAAATTAATGCTCGATTTACATTCTAGAGGACCGCAAGGCATTTTTGTTTGATAAAATTTTTGAAAAACGCACAGCAGAGATTTGAAATACATTTGAGGTGAAAACTTCTTGAAATTACAAAATTCACTTTGTTTGTCTACAACTTGTCATTTTCAAATAATCGAGTAATATTAGACTTAACAACACAATGAACATTCAACAACGAGTTTGAGAATAGCATGGATCAAGAAATAAAGATTGAGAGTAACGTCCGGAACCTGACTTTTGTAACAAAGAGTTATCGAATCCCGCACACCCAACTCCATTTGCTACAATCCCGTTACCAGTGCACAGTACCTGCAACCACACTATTGTAGGGGTGAGCGTTCATCCTCGCTGCTCAGTAGGGGCTTCACCTCGGCTAGATTTGAAAACATTTTAACTTTAGTGGTGCACCAGTATGAAAACATACTCAAACCATTTTATTTAAAGAAACGACAAACTTTAAAAATATTTTCTGACTCAAAATTGATTCATGATACACAATTAAATACGGTACCATATATTACCTGATGGCTGGTCCTATAAAGCACTACATGACCTTACCTCGCATTAGAATTTAAAACTAGGTAAGCATAGCGAGAGCGTCCACTACCTAGCTGCACAGGCGTGCTGAATCCGTCATTATGATCGGAATACTCAGACGATCGGCTTAACTAACCCTCCGGAGGTTAAAGGGATTGAACCCAAGGAAGTCAATGTCAACCTTCGCTTTCAAGCCATCACAAATTCTCTCGCTTTCAAGTCAATGTAACCAAGCCATTTAACTCATCATGCATCACCATTAAATTAAATACGAAAAACAATTGACCGAGTGAGTCCCGAGTCCCCTACCTAGATGCCAAAGCTTTAACATTTTGCGTTGTCCTGAATTCACGAACCTTCAGTTCTTCGGGTGACTGGAGTCCTAATTTCCAACACAATGATTGTTAATAAATTGTCGAACTAATATATAAAGTCTCGACAATTAACTAACTGCCCGACCAACTTTTCTTGGTTTGACCAGGATTGGACCAATCACAACCAATTTCAATTTGTTCCCGATTACCGGACATACTAATTGAAATCAAAATATAAACAGCTTCTAGTCAAATACTTTCACCTCCCAAATCTTTTAACATCTCAATTCCAATTTACTTAACAATCTCATCGCATAGTAATTCCATTGAATTACCTTGGACACCCATATTAAGACTTAAACAATTTCTTAGCATAACTCCGGTTCAAACTTGGATACCAGACCGATCTTAAGTTCTTAACCACATGTTGATCAACTGAACTACAATTTCTTCCACAACCACAATAGTCATAACTCCATTATAAATTCCCAGCCATCTCAACATAATTACTTACCAGTTCTTAATCAAACTTCCAATTCAACTTTCAGCCAACCAAATTCACAACCAAAAATTGAACGAAAGAACATTTATGTTTCGAAACCCCAAATTTACCTTCAACAAGACAAGTATGAGTGCAGGCTATACATCAAGATCTTGAGTTAGCCACTCTCTTCATTTGAACCACAGAGCAATTTCTCGTCAATTCAACGTTCCCAATGAATCAAGCTCTAGAAGACATCAATCCATGCCTATAGGCATCGGAGATGAACCCAGAAACTCTAGGAGTGTCGTCGTGAACAGTGAATTTTGGTGAAGGCCGAGAACACCTAAACAGCAACTCAAAACAAAATCATTCAAAACTTAGTCGATTTCAAAAACAAGTCATAGCACAACGTAGAGCTCGACGAATGATGGATTTTCCTACCTCATGTAGATCATTCTATTGCCGAAATTCATTGAAGAATAGTCAGAAAACACGAAGCTTCTCAGCCTCCATTCTCTTCCCAGAGCTGCCAGTTGAACAATCTGACCCCAGAAAGACATCAGGGATGAGGAGAGGAAGCTATTGGTGCCGGTACGCCGTCATGAGGTGGTCGAATGAAGATTTTCCAACTGGATCATTTTCTTGGGTCGTCAGGTCGTCGACCGGGTCCAAGAGCCTTGAAGCACTACAAGAGAAACTAGCAAAAACAAGGAATTTCATTGTGACAACCCAAAAATCGTCATAAAAACTTGGCAAATCTGAGAAAATTTCAGTTGTTGCAGATGATCCCATCAGCAACAACCAATTTGTAACATAAAATAACTATTTGCAACAAATTGACAGTTGTCGCCCAGTTGACATTATGAGACACAATTCCTCACAAAATGTCAATTAGGCAACAATTTCTACCAATTGTCGGTTAATGTTAGTGTGATAACTTTAACATCCTTGCAAAAGATTAATTAGGCGACGACTTATGTGAATTGTCGCTAAATATTTATGTGACAGCTAGATTTTTGTCGCTGAAGAATGATTTAGCAACAACTTATGTGAGTTGTCAGTGAATGTTTATGCGATAACCTTAACTTCCTCGCTGAAAATCAATTAGGCGACAACTTTAATGGGTTGTCCCTTAATGTTTATGTGACAACTTGAACTTCCCACTAAAAACTTATTAGGCGAGGACTTCTACTAGTTGTCGGTTAGTGTTTATGTGACAACTTTAATGTTCTCGCAAAAGACTAATTGGGAGACAACTTTTACAGGTAATCGCTTGATGATTATGTGACAACTTGAACTTCCTTACTGAAACCTAGTTAAGTGACGATTTCTACGAGTTGTTGGTTAATGTTTATGTGACAACTTGTAATTCCTGGCTAAAAACTGATTAGGCGACGACTTCTATTAGTTGTCAGTTATGTGACAGCTGTAATTTTCTTGCAAAAGACGAATTAGGTGACGACTTCTAGATGTTGTCACTAAATGTTTGTGTGACAACTTGAACTCTTTCGCTGAAAACCAATTGGACGACGATTTGTACGAGTTGTCAGTTATATTGTAAACAGCTTTAATTTTCTCAAAAAAGACCAATTGAGCGACAACTTTTATTGATTGTCACTTAAAGGTGGGTGAGACGAATTCCCTCAAGGTAAATTTGTGTGAGGACTAATCCCCTCAAGACGAATCTAGGTGAAGAGAAATTCCCTCGAGAGGAATCCAAGTAAGGAGAAATCTCCTCAAGGAGAATCTGAGTAAGAAGTAATCCTCTTGAGAGAAATCCAACTGAGGAGAAATCCATAAAAAGAAAGAATATGTAATACCATACTTCTACGAGTTTCGGTTAATGTTAATGTTTAAGACATCCTTGTAACCAAAAAAGAAAAAATATGTAACACTAAGTCAAGCAAAGAGACTAGTCCGTGGTTGATCAAATAGAGAGAGGTAAAGTCTTGCTTTTATGAATTTTTCTTACAATGGTGGTTGAGCACAACATATATAGCGGATTAGCAGAGAATCAATTGGATAGTGTAATTAACAAGCTTGTGGAAATTAAGGAATAATCTCACTAAGGGACAAAAGAAAATAGGTCTATTACATCATATTTTTTAAGAGTAAAATTTTCTCATAACTTTATTTTAGGCTTTTGGATTTGTACATGCTATGTTTCTACTTTTGATTAACTTAGAAATCAGAGCCTTATATGGGGTAAACCAGTGTTTTAATAGTTGTCTTTGTTTTAACAAAATAAGATTTATAAAATAAGACTTTTACTAGGAAGACACCCTTGCTTAAACTAACATTCTACAATCTATATGTCACAACTCGTAATTTTTGAATAATAACCGGCGGCGGCGGCATCTTCCGGAGTCTAAATCGTAAATTTTAAACTCTGAAAAATACAAAATATAGAGATTTTGAATGAAAATTATTTTTTAAAAAAAAAAGGCGCCATCTAATTGAAAAAAGAGAGGCGCAATTCATCAAAAGACAGGGATTATATCAGAAAAAAAAGAATAATGAATACATAGAAATCATAGAATAAAAACCTAGCAGAACAGTCCACTTTCAGTGCTTTGGCTGGCACCTCAACTGAGGTGATTGTTTCTTGGCCAATTCACCATGTAATTAGTTTGTTTGCTATTTAATTAATCAATAATTTTTTCAATTTTAGGTACAAAACTGAGTTAATTGGGATTACATAGTTGCTGTTCTGATGAATATGGGCATGAAGCTATTTGGGCTGCAATAGAATCTGGTGAATCCTAGGTTGGTACGTAGATGCAATGAAGCTATTATTCAAATTACTTCTCCATCAAGAGAACTTGGTATCATAGTGGAGGTAAGTGTGCACTATTGTTCTTTTTAAGCCAAGTTATCCTGTCATGCCCCGAATTTTAGAATAAAATTCAAAATTCGAAACATGAAAATTATCACAACTCAAAATAATCATCCTGAAAATTTCTTTTCTTAACAACCTCACCACACGAAATCAAATCAAACCGAATCTTGTTTCGGTTAATTATTACAACACAAATACGGAATAATTTGTAAAGCTCTAAATGAGCATACACACCTCACAACTCAAGAAATAAAATATAACTGCTGTAACACCTAAGCAGCTCGGTCACCTCCCTGGTTATCCTGACCTGCAGGAATATCCGCTACACCATTTGAATAGTGTACCGGGATTGCAACAATACAAAACCCGGTAAGCTTATGAAAGCTCGTATGAGTAAAAGAAAGAATGGTTGCTTAATTAAATCATAATTATTTCTACCTAAGTCAACATGCAACAATTCTACAACCACAAAAACCAATAATCACAATCAATCAACAACTCAACACCAAATCCTAACTCACGTCTTTCTTCACAAAACTTCATCATCGTATTTATAAAAATACGGTATTTGACATACTAGAGCTCTAACTGAATCGTAACTCGTCACCTGGCCTATGTTATGGCATCCGACATATTATCTTTATCATATTTCATCAATATGTATACTTATATACATATTTAGAACGTCCGATAATTGTACATACTCAACCAATCGTATCCCATCATCCACCTTAGATTAGAGCGTCCGATTACCCCATACTGGTCACTACGTTAACCCTAAATCCACAATATGTACAACCGTATGTTTTCACATAAATAAATCAACTCAACCAACTTATATGATATTATCATGAAATTAAAGCATTTGAGTATAATCCAAATCATCATTCTAACTCAATCATATCGTCATTTAAAATCACGCCAATCAATGTATATATATTCCACGTAAACATATATATATATATATGTAATCATTCACTCATGAATGACCACTAATACCATCTATAGTTCACACAAGAAAATCGTGAAATTCATTTGTATAATTAAAATTCATTTTACTTACCTACGTACCGTGGTGATTCAAGTCCATGAAATTTTAAAACAAATATTCAATCCGCAAATATTTTTCACACAATTACCAAAACTAAATAAATTTAAAACGTTCGGCTCGTAATATGAACCACGTGAGTTTTATTCAGCTCGAAATTCTCGCTGCGTCTTCAATAAATATAACTCACAATAATCCAAATGCTCGTCAACTCAAGCCGTCAAGTACCTAATCAAGTACGGTCTTTACTTAGCAACGAAGCATGAAATAAACCTAAATGATGATCCAACGGTCGGATTTCAAAATAACGACAATCCAACGGTCAGATTCTAAAATAAAGACAATCCGACGGTCGGATTGAATTTAAATGATGATCCAACGGTTAGATCCTCACGGATTGCCTTTGGAAACATCCTATCAAAATTATACGAAAATCCGATGGACGGATCTTCACTAATCGCCTCCAGAATCACTATTTTACAATTATACGAATATCCAACAGTCGGATCTTCGCCCGTGACCTTACAAAGTCATTGGGACAGTCATATGAACATCATATTAAAATTTAAAGTAAAACTGATGGTCTGATCTCCGTAAATCTCAAACCGAATGTAAATTGTAAAACCGTAAATAGTAACGTCAAAACAGAAATTGACTATTTATCAACTTTTTCTAACACGACCAAGTTATATATCAAAACGCTCGTATGAATGCATAGATCATCGTCCAGATAATAAAAACTCAAAATTTGGTCCGACGCGCCGCCACACGCGGCGGTCAGACGGTGGTCAACGCCGGTCAACCACCTCCGATACAAAAGTCGTCAACTACAAACTTCTTAAAAATGAAATTGTGAACAACTTTAATACCTGACTTTTTCAGAGATGAGGTCGAGATCGTCCTAGATCGGGCTTTGAAGTTGGATTAATCTAGGCCATCTGATCAGTCTCCAGATCGAATCAGGGACGTTGAAATCTTCAACTCTTGATCTACCACTCTACACTCAAAATCGTGATGCAAGCCACATATGGGGATGATCAGGAGGAAGAGCACGTCACGAAAATGGGATTGATCGGCCCGTGCACCGCCGGAAAAATGGTTTTCCGGCCGGATCGGGTTTGGGCTTCGGATAGAGGCTTCGATCCGAGCCTAGGAGCGGCGGCTGGGTGTGGCGACCGAGGGGATCGACTGGGCGCGAGGCAGCGAAGCGGATGGGGGCCGGGTCCAGCGGCGGCGCGGCCGGGAAGGCCGACTTCCAGTCGAGTCGGGTCAGCGAGTCTGCAAGCACAGTGACCAGGCCGAGAGAGAGATACGGGGGCTGATGTGCAAAAAATGAATTTTTTCGTCCTTCAAAACAAACTCAGATTTTTCCACTATTTATAGAAAAATTTCGATTTTCAAAAATTCATAACTTATTCATACGAACTCCGAATAATACGTTCCACATATGCACGGACTCGTATCGACGAGCTCTACAACTTTCATGAAGGAAGTTTTCCCAAATTTTGAACGTATAAAAAGTCGATTTTCACGACCCCCTAAATAACGTTCGTTTTCGAAAATAAAATCATTCGAAACCAATTTTCTCAACCCACGACAATCCAAATAATCTCAAATATCATAATTCGATTAATATAACAATTATTAAATTACATAAATTTATTGTATGAAAATCTGGGTCTTCACAGTCTACCCTCCTTAAAAGAATTTCGTCCCGAAATTCAAGCATGTTCGTCCACAAAAAGCTGAGGATATCTCTTCTTCATGTCAGACTCAAATTCCCATGATGCATCACCCTCGTCATGATGACTCCACAACACATTCACAAGGTCAACCTCCTTCCTACGAAGCTTCTTCGTAGACCTATCCATGATACGAACATGTTCAACTACAAACGTCACATCAGTGTTTACTTCAATCACACCATGATCAATCACGTGAGACTCATCTCGAACATACTTCCTGAGCATAGACACATGAAAGACATCGTGTACACCCGACATGCTAACAGGTAAAGCAAGTCGATATACCAAGTTTCCAACCCTTTCCAGAATCTCAAAGGGTCCAACATACCTCGGTGCGAGTTTTTCATAGGTAAGACCTTCAAGAACACATTATCGCCCGTCTCAAACTCTAAAGGTCTCCTCTTCAAGTCAGCATAACTCTTCTGTCTACTCTGAGCGGTTCGGATTCTATCCCGAATAATAGTTACCTTCTCTGTAGTCTCCTGTATAATCTCAGGACCGATGAACCTTTTATCCCCTGCTTCCGCCCAACAGATAGGAGTCCTACATGGCCTACCATAAAGAGCCTCATATGGAGCCATACCGATACTGGAGTGATAGCTGTTGTTGTAGGCAAACTCTACCAATGGTAGATGATCCGCCCAACTTCCCTTAAAATCCAGAACACAAGCTCTAAGCATATCCTCCATCACCTGATTCACTCTCTCGGTCTGCCCATCTGTGTGTGGGTGAAATGCTGTGCTTATAGCAAGAGATATACCAAATGCCTTATGGAACCTATGCCAGAATTCTGAAGTGAAACGAGCGTCACGATCAGAGACAATCGTCACTGGCACTCCATGAAGCCTCACTATTTCCTTCACATACAACTTACACAACGCATCCCCTGAGTAAGTTTTTGCCACCGAAAGCAAGTGTGCTGACTTAGTCAACCGGTCAACAATCACCCAAATTGAGTCATAACTTTGCCTGGACCTAGGCAATCCAGTCACAAAGTCCATAGAGATATCTTCCCATTTCCAAACAGGAATCGATAAGGGGTTCAGCATTCCTGCTGGTCTCTGATGCTCTGCCTTCACCTGTTGACAAGTAAGACACTTCGACACATATTCTACCACATCCCTCTTCATACCATACCACCAAAACTGCCTTCGTAGATCCATCTACATTTTAGTACCTCCTGGATGTATAGTGTATCGAGACCTATGTGCTTCCCGCATGATCTCCTCTCTGAGGTTATCAACGCTCGGAACATACAATCTCCCTCGAAATCTCAACCCTCCATCTGCCCCAATCATCCACTTAGAAGGGCCCTCCACATCCGGGTCAGCAGTCATCTCAGCCATCCTCGCCTGAGAAAACTCATCAAGTGTCTGACCCTGAATGATCCTGGAGATCAAGGTGGGCTGTAAGGTGATACTACCGAGAAAGATTCCATGTCCTGCTCCTGCGGGCATAAGGTCAAACTCTGATGTAGCCTCTAACATGCGCCATTCTCGCACCATAATAGCTGCCATAATCCCTCGAGGTTTCCTACTCAAAGCATCCGCCACCACATTCGCCTTTCCGGGATGATACTCCAAGGTGAAATCATAGTCCTTAATGAGCTTCATCCATCTTCTCTGCCTCATGTTCAATTCTTTCTGGGAGAATAAATACTTCAAACTCTTATGATCAGAAAAGAGTTCAAATTTCTCACCATAAAGATAGTGCCTCCAAATCTTCAAGGCAAACACCACTGCTGCTAGCTCTAGGCCATGAGTGGGGTAATTCCGCTCATGTACCTTCAACTGTCTAGAACCATAAGCAACAACGCTACCATTCTGCATCAACACACACCCCAAACCCTGATGAGATGCATCGCTGTAAACAACTAATCCACCACCACTAGTAGGAATAGTCAACACCGGAGCTGTAGTCAATCTAGTCTTCAGTTCATTGAAAGCCTTCTCACACTCATCCGACCATACAAACTGAGTGTCTTTCCTGGTCAATTTGGTTAAAGCCGAAGTAATACCAGAAAACCCTTCAATGAAATGCCTGTAATACCCTGCCAATCCAAGGAAGCTACGGATTTCTGTAACCGTAGTAGGGCGACTCCAACTCATCACTGCTTCAACCTTAGAAGGATCCACAGAAACTCCATCCTTCGAGACCACATGACCAACATGACCAACATGACCAAGGAACTTGACTTCACTTTGCCAGAAATCGCACTTCTCAAACTTGGCAAATAGTTTCTGCTCTCTCAACGTCTGTAGCACCATCCGCAGATGCTTCTCATGCTCACCTGATGACCTTAAATAAATCAAGATGTCATCAACGAACACCACCACAAACTGATCCAAGTAGGGACTGAACGTGCGATTCATCAAGTCCATAAATGCTGCAGGTGCATTCGTGAGACCAAAAGGCAAGACAAGAAACTCAAAATGTCTATACCTGGTCCTGAACGCCGTCTTTGGAATATCCTCATCCTTCACCCTTAACTGGTGATATCCAGATCTCAAATCAATCTTTGAGAACACAGTAGCCTCCCTGAGCTGATCGAACAAATCATCAATCCTAGGTAAAGGGTACCTGTTTTTGATGGTCACCTTGTTCAGCTGTCGATAATCCACACATAACCGAAGTGAATTATCCTTCTTCTTCACGAACAACACTGGTGCACCCCAAGGAGACACACTAGCCTAAATGAACCCTTGTGCAAGTAAGCCCTCAATTTGAACCTTCAACTCCTGAAGCTCAGCTGGAGCCATTCGATAGGGTGCCTTTGATACAGGTGAAGTACCTGGTATCACATCAATGGAGAAGTCCATTACCCTTTTTCGGAGGTAACCCAGGGATCTCCTGAAACACGTCCGCATACTCTTAAACTACAGGAATCTCTGTAATCTTTAAACTACTACTCCCTGATTCAATATGGGCCAAAATCCCTGTCCTCATGGCGATGTCAGACTTCAGACAACGGTAATGAAATACCGGTTGTCCTGAAACATGGAAGGACACAATCATCCTAAAGCAATCAATATCCGCATGATTTGGGCTCAACCAATCCATACCCAAAATCACATCATACGTGTGATCTGGAATCATAATCAAAGATGCAGAGAACTCTCTGCCACTGATCCCAATAGGGCAATCATCACAAAACATGCTAAGCTCAAGAGACACCCCGAGAGGTGATGTAACACATAATAATCTAGTCATAGGCATAGCAGTCAAACCCAATACATCCACAACCGAACTAGATATAAAAGAGTGTGAGACTCCCGTATCAAACAGTACTCTAGCAAGATAGTGATAAACAGATAAGGTACCTTCCACTCCCGTGCCTGCCTGACCGATGGCAAAGACTCTAGCAGGTGCAGGTGGTAGTTGCCTCTGCTGGTTACCCTGCACTCTACCCTGATTCCGAGGATACTCCCTGGCCTGATGCCTTGTCTGTCCACAGCTATGGCATATCCTACTCCGAGGTTTCGTGCACGCACGAGAGATGTGGCCCGGTTCACCACAGTTAAAGCACTTCACCGGAGCTGCTAGTGTTATCTGCCTAATAGGCATAGCCTGAACAGGAGGAGCTACTGCTGCCCTAGCTGGAGCCTGATGCTGAAACTGAGTTCTCTGTCTCTTCCAGAACCCACCCCTGAAGTCTCTAGTTCTATTGCTTCCTGCTATGGCCTTTCCCTTGCCCTGGAAGTCTCTCTCAGCAGTCTCCTTCTCTCTACGAATCAGATTATGTTGCTCAATGATCTGTGCCTTAGCCAAGATCTCTCTCTTGGTCTTCAACTCCAAGATGGCCACATCACGCTCAATCGAAGGACTCAACCATCTCTGAAACTTCTTGGCCAAGTCTTCATCTTCCATCTGTCTCACATACTTGTACAGTCTGGAGAACTCCGCATCATACTCGATTACGGTCATCTTCCCCTGTACCAGTGCAAGGAACTCTCGTTCCAACCTCTCCTTCACTGCGGGTGGAAAGTACTTCTCCCTGAACAGCCTCTCGAAGTCGTCCCATGTCAAAGTAGACACCTCTATGCTCCTCTGTGTGACATTCCACCACACCCTAGCCTCATCCTTCAGCATGAAAGCCGCTAGCTTCCTCTTGTCGGCCTCAGTGCAATCCAGCAGATCAAAATAAGTCTGCGAATCCTCTATCCATCGATCCGCCACCATGTAATCAGTGCCTCCTCCAAACTTGATTGCTCCCAAGCGAGTAATTTCCCTTGCCAGCATCAGCAAGCAGGCAGGATTATCAACCACGGCCACGGGAGGAATAGGCTGATCCTCATAAGGTGCCTCTACCTCCGTCTCGGATGCTTCTTCAACTGGAGGGGCCCTACCCCTTCCTCGGCCTCTACCTCTGCCATGAGGTCTGCCTCTACCTCGACCTCTGACTTCGTTTCCCTCAATCTCCATTACCTAATAAGCATGACATACTTGATTAATACATGTATACTTATATACAAATTTATCGTATTTCATCAATATGTATACTTATATATAAATTTAGAACGTCCGATAATTGTACATACTCAACCAATCGTATCCCATCATCCACCTTGGATTAGAGCGTCCGATTACCCCATACTGGTCACTACATTGACCATAAATCCACAATATGTACAACCGCATGTTTTCACATAAATAAATCAACGCAACCAACTTATATTATATTATCATGAAATTAAAGCATTTGAGTATAATCCAAATCATCATTCTAACTCAATCATATCGTCATTCACAATCACGCCAATCAATGTAGATATATTCCACGTAAATATATATATATAATCATTCACTCAGGAATGACCACTAATACCATCTATAGTTCACACAAGAAAATCGTGAAATTCATTTGTATAATTAAAATTCATTTTACTTACCTATGGACCGTGGTGATTCAAGTCCATGAAATTTTAAAACAAATATTTAATCCGTAAATATTTTTCACACAATTACCAAAACTAAATAAATTTAAAACGTTCCGTTCGTAATATGAACCACGTGAGTTTTACTCAGCTTGAAATTCCCACTGCGTATTCAATAAATATAACTCACAATAATCCAAATGCTCGTCAACTCAAGCCATCAAGTACCTAATCAAGTAAGGTCTTTACTTAGCAACGAAGCATGAAATAAACCTAAATGATGATCCAACGGTCGGATTTCAAAATAACGACAA
The DNA here is from genome assembly GCA_025331145.1 of Rosa persica. Taxonomy (NCBI): domain Eukaryota; kingdom Viridiplantae; phylum Streptophyta; class Magnoliopsida; order Rosales; family Rosaceae; genus Rosa; species Rosa persica. Next base: position 14,746,531 of record WFKR01000005.1, read on the forward strand.
TTCAACGGTCGGATTCTAAAATAAAGACAATCCGACGGTCGGATTGAATTTAAATGATGATCCAACAGTTAGAGCCTCACGGATTGCCCTTGGAAACATCCTATCAAAATTATACGAAAATCCGATGGACGGATCTTCACTAATCGCCTCCAGAATCACTATTTTACAATTATACGAAGATCCCACGGTCGGATCTTCGCTCGTGACCACACAAAGTCATCGGGACAGTCATATTAACATCATATTAAAATTTGAAGTAAAACCGATGGTCTGATCTCCGTAAATCTCAAACTGAAGGTGAATTGTAAAACCGTAAATAGTAACGTCAAAACAGAAATTGACTATTTATAAACTTTTTCTAACATGACCAAGTTATATATCAAAACGCTCGTATGGATGCATAGATCATCGTCCAGATAATAAAAACTCAAAATTTGGTCCGATGCGCCGCCACACGCGGCGATCAACGCCTGTCAACCACCTCCGATGCAAAAGTCGTCAACTACAAACTTCTTCAAAATGAAATTGTGAACAACTTTAATACATGACTTTTTCGGAGATGAGGTCTAGATCGTCCTAGATCGGGCTTTGAAGTTTGATTAATCTCGGCCCTCTGATCAGTCTCCAGATCGAATCAGGGACGTCGAAATCTTCAACTCTTGATCTACCACTCTACACTCAAAATCATGATGCAAGCCACATATGGGGATGATCAGGAGGAAGAGCACGTCACGAAAATGGGATTGATCCGCCCGTGCACCGCCGGAAAAATGGTTTTCCTGTCGGGTCGGGTTTGGGCTTCGGATAGAGGCTTCGATCCGAGCCTAGGAGCGGCTGCTGGGTGTGGCAACGGCGGGGATCGACTGGGCGCGAGGCGGCGAAGAGGATGGGGGCAGGGTCCTGCGGCGGTTCGGTCGGGAAGGCCGACTTCCAGTCGGGTCGGGTCGGCGGGTCTGCAAGCACAGTGACCAGGCCGAGAGAGAGATACGGGGGCTGATGTGCAAAAAATGAATTTTTTCGTCCTTCAAAACAAACTCAGATTTTTCCACTATTTATAGAAAAATTTCGATTTTCAAAAATTCATAACTTATTCATACGAACTCCGAATAATACGTTCCACATATGCACGGACTCGTATCGACGAGCTCTACAATTTTCATGAAGGAAGGTTTCCTAAATTTTGAACGTATAAAAAGTTGATTTTCACGACTCCCTAAATAACGTTCGTTTTCGAAAATAAAATCATTCGAAACCAATTTTCTCAACCCACGACAATCCAAATAATCCCAAATATCATAATTCGATTAATATAACAATTATTGAATTACATAAATTTATTGTATGACAATCTGGGTCTTCACATATCCATTCATTGTCAAGCACTTCTCAATTCCTAGAACTGAGTCATTGTTTTGCCATGCAGATGCCACAGCCTTTACAAAATCTCTAAAAATAAACTTTCAGCACGGCAAATGTGTCTCCAGTAATGAGTTCAAAGTGCAAGAGCGAGTAGACAATATTCCAAGTTTTGGGGAAGTGATCAGGAGCATGCCAAAAAGATGAGGAGTTCATTGCATCACTTTCCTGCAAACCAACGACCAATAATTTGGTTACCAGTATGTTGGATTTAGTACACAAGGATCTCTAGACTGTTTTGAGTTATTATTGATCTAACTATTTTAAATTGATATTGATTGTAAAGAAAACTTAGGGATTAATATTCTTATTTTGTCGGCTCATCTTTACATGTTATGAAAATGAATTTTCTTGCTATGGATTAGAGAATCAAGAACGATAAGGGTAAAAAGTCTTCATAAAGTTGTCGTAAAAAGATTAGATTTCTCACTTCATTAAATATGTAACGACTTTGGATTGTCGCAACGAGTTGTCGCCTAATGCGTTTTACTGATTGTCAAAAGCGACAAAATTATACGGTTGTCATTTTTTCAATATGCAATGCAATTAGTTCCTTGACGAAATTATAGGAGACAAACAAAAAGCCTCGCATATAATTTTCTACAACAAATACATATCCACATATTAATATATGCAACAAAAATGAAACCTCACAGTTATTTTTTGCAACAAAAAAAAGTCTCGCATATAAATTTTATATCAAACATATAAGTGTCGCAAATGGAATATGCAACTTAAACGAGGTCCTGTAGAAATTGTAACAAATATAAATTCTCGCTTATAGCATTCGGTAATGCTCTCACTTATCTTGGAAGATGTCGTACGTGAGGAACCGAATTGCGTCGCTTATTGAAAATGCGACAAACATCCAAGCCCCGCATATGGAATATGCGACGTAAACGAAGCTTCGTATATTTAAAATAGTAATAAATATAAAGTCTCGCATATAGTTTTTGGTAACACACTTATGAGTGTCACAATTTGTTAAATGCGACGAACCAATTGCATCTCATATTGAAAAAGCAACAACCATGTAATTTCGTGTTTTTGACAATCAGTAAAACACATAAGGCGACAAATTTAGACTTTTTACGATAACTTTGGGTTGTCGTCGATGACATTTTCTCTTGTAGTGAAGCTTCTGGAGCGATTTGAGGCGTTCGATCTTGATCTGACCTATTTATAGTCTTCCTTAATTGAATCTTAACGACTGAGATCAAGCGGTGATAAAATTCAACAATTCAGATTTCACCGCAATAATTTTTGTTTATTTAAAATGAATTTCCATAGTTCCCAGACTTCGGAAATTCATAATAAATAGTTCAGATGTCCAAAAAATTCCCCAAAAATACTCACGGACTCGTGATATCGCATACTTTAACCAGACCCTTAAATTGAAGATGTAACCTTGTGAAAATTTTTGAAAAATAACCCCAAGGATCTTGCTTATTACTGAGATTATAAATTCCATCCCGAATAATTTCAGTCTATTAACTCAAATACTTCCGGGGCTCACAAATTTAGTATTTTTGATCAATCACTCGTCTACTCATGATTCCCAACTCTAATCAACCCAATAAAACCAAAATTCTAATCATGAAAGCCAAATTCAATTGTTGCTGCTCCAATAGTTGTTATTGTTGCTGGGCAGAGCAGAGGACATCACATTCACAGAGGTCTTGTGGTGGGTCCGACGAGTGAGGAGTTCGTTTTGGGTTCGGTAACTGTAAGGTCGATGACGACAACGGTGAGGATGTCTCTCTCTCTCTCTCTTTCTGAGAACTAATGGATATCTCTCTTTTTGTCTGCTTTCTCAGTGGATACAAAGAGGTTTGAGAACCAATGGTTATTTCCTTCAATAAAGGAATCAACTTCAGCTACAATGGAGGGTGTTAAAGCTAAACTCATGTATGGTGTCAATGCGATCCACAACCTTAACAAGGAAGACAATGCAGATTTCAACCTAGTGCTCCTCCTCCCTTCAAAATAGCTGAGATCCGAGCTGCCATTCCCAAACATTGTTGGGTCAAACCCATAAAGGTCCTTGAGCTATGTGTGCAGTGACATCATTGTCATATTTGCAATGGCAGCTGCAACCATTTACTTTAACAATTGGTATGCATGTCTGGCCACTATACTGGGCTGCTTAGGGAACCATGTTCTGGGCTCTATTTGTTCTTGGACATGATTGTGGCCATGGAAGCTTTTTGGAAAGTTGCGTGCTCAACAATGTTGTGGGGCATTTTCTGCATTCTACAATTCTTGTACCTTATAATGGATGGAGAATCAGCCATAGAACTCACCATCAAAACCATGTCCATGTTGAGAATGATGAGTCCAGGGTTCCTCTGACTGAGAAGGTTTATACAAATTTGGATGAAAGTACAAGAAAGTTTAGATTCAAAGTGCCTTACCCCATTTTTGCATACCCATTCTATCTATGGACTAGAAGTCCAGGAAAGCAAGGTTCACATTTCAACCCTTACAGTGACTTGTTTTCCCCGAATGAGAGCAATAGCAATTGACTTCTTCTAGTATGAGAGTATGGAAATTTGGATATGAAGTTTTATGGGTGAAACTTATTTCCATTTGATCCATTTTCGTGGGTTAAACAATCAACGAATCGGCAATTTTGAAGGTGGTTGGCTATTTAGAGGAGATGGGTTCTGTGATAGTGGTGGTCATGGTAGCAATGGGGGAGGAGATGGGTTCTGAAATATTAGTGGTAACGGTGTAATGGTGGCAATGGTGAAGATGACTAAAGGGTTGCATACTAAGTGTAGAGAGAGGTTTTTGGGTGTTCATAGCAATAACATACCTGTTTTAGAGAAACTGGAATTGAGAGAAATTCACTGAGTATTCTCATTGATAATAGGGGCCTATTTAAATGCATAGAATCTGAATCATACAAGGAAAGTAATTTTACATTAAATAGAATTCTAAATCCTTCTATTATAACTCTGTTTGGACCCAAAATGAGCATTTTGGCCTGACAAGGCACGTCTTGGAGAAATCGAGCCAATATCAGTGGCTCAAGCTATATATTGTCGACAAATTCGAAATATATATTTAGAGGCTAAATAAAGCCTACTATGGAAGCGTGGAAATGAAAAGTCAACTTTAGCACATTTTCCTACTTCGGCTAGGAGAAACCGAGCTAAACAAGGAAGGAGGGGCGGCAGACTAACCATCCGAACTTCAAATGAGTTGAAACTTTCCAGATTCATTCTAGACATCCCAAGAATCATTTCTTATGAAGAGTGCTAGAGCTTGTTCGAAGTGGAAAACCTTCAAACAATCAGTCCAATTTTCTGCAGAAGCAAAACTGGAAAACTGGACCTGTAAGGAGTCCAGTAGCATTTTCGGCCCAACCACATGGAAATAAATTCTGAAATTTTACCACAATAATCTACATCCATGGTGGATCATTTCATATGCAGAAGTCGAAAGTTAAATATGAATTCTTAGTGGAGATAAAAATTAAAGGAATAAATAAGTATTAGTGCTCTCACCTACCAAAATCCACTAAGTGTTAGTGAATTTGGCCTAACAAATCCACTAAGTGTTAGTGAATTTTGCCTAACCCACTATGATTTGTTTAAAGGCCAAATAGTGTTGCTTGGAAGCCTATATATAGAGGCTACAACAAGTATCATCTCACCAATTCACTCATCAAAACATCTATAAGATGATCTAAGTTCTCTCTAGAGCAACCTCTCTAAGAGCAACTCCTCTCCTTCTCTTTCTCTTATCGGTGATCACACTCCAAGTTCTAGTCTCCTTAGGAGCCAACTTTCAGTACCACCAAATCCTCTGTCAAAGTGCTTTGGTCCTAGTCTCCTTGGGAGCCGACTGTAGTACCACGACCACAACGGTTACGGAACCAGCCAAGCAAGGGTAACGCCCTCGCAAACCAGCCAAGCTAGAGTCACGCTTTAGCAAGTTCTCCTCACTTCCCAGTGGTTTTCGCTCTGCTCGATCTACAACATCGAGTATCGATTGTGATTTTTAAAAGGCTCAGCAAAAGTCCTCGCCACGAGGCACAAAGAACCCCACGACGAGGTTGGTGCTCTCCTCGTCCACAATAGCTCAGAAGAAGTCAGGTCAAGGGACACCCCCGACGACCGCACCCGAACGGTGCTGGCACGCCCACGCAAGAAAAGAGACTGTTGACCAGCTCAAGAAAAACTGGAGCCAAACATTTTGGCACACCCGGTGGGACCTACTGCGAGCTGTAAACCACACCACTATTAAGAAGATGAGGTTGGTAAGGGGTTGTGAATCATAACGGAATAGGTGAAGTCTCTTTTGTTAATATTGACCTAAACTTCTTATTGGTGCCTAGTTCAGGTCCATTAAGGTTAAGGGCGGTTTTTATTAACACTTGTTGAACTGTCTTCACACTTATGATCTTTCTCATCTTAGTAAGTATAGCCTATGTGAAATGGTGTCTAGAAAGGGGACAACGTTCATAACAGGCTATTGAATCCAGAAGTGCGTGCAAATAGGCCTAAACCACTATGTGGGAGTAGTTCATGCCAAAATGGATTCTGCCTCTTTTGTTCGCCCTCCCCCACCTGGCCATTTCAGTAAGGTTGCCCAAAGGATTTGAAAGAAAGTTTGTGTCTAGGCGACTATACTTGGGCCGCAGGTCTAAACCTTGATTCACAGTGTCTTATTGAATTCAGCTACTTATTGAATTCAGACTTCCAGAAGCCATTGGGAAGTCAAGCATAAACCCTTATCAAAAGGTTTACGTTAACTGCCCGAAACATAAGACCTCCAGTTACAGACCGCACTCGCGTGCAGACTGTCGTGGTCTTTCCGAAGAACAGGTAATCCAAAGATTTTTTTTCCACCCTCCATCGACAGAGATGTCAACTGAACGAGGAGGAAATAGACATCCTACTACTGAAGGCGAGCAAGTTCCTGCTGCCCAGCCTAATCAGGCTGGCGATACATCTAGCATCACCCAGGAAGCCGCGAGCGCAGTTACAACTATTGACTTTATGCCTATTCTCGTTCCAGAAAATGCCACCATAGAAGAGCGGCTTAATATCCTTTAACAGAATTCTGCCGCATACCATGAGAAGATGGAAAAAGCCTTTGCGGAGGACCGTCGACGGCTTGATGAGTTCACGATCTCGATCAAGAGGCTTGAGCTAGGGGCACAACAAACACAAGGGCAATTGGATGGCATAAACCAAAAAATGCAGAAGAACCATGAAGAGCTGTTGGTCGCAAGCAAACACATTGCTTTAGAAGTCGCGACGATTCGTAAAGAAGGATCCAACGTCGTAACCCAGGTGGCCATGCAGAAGGCTGACCTCGATCAGGCCAGAGAGGTTCTACATAAAACACTGGGAGATCCTAGTGCCATTCTAGGCTCTCTAGGTCAGTCCCCCATATCTGCTAAGTACATACCACCAAATGCTCGCGGCGGCAGTACATCCACATGCGCTACTGCCGCATCAGTCAGAGGTAAAGAGACTACTCTGGCAACAAGTGGGAAGAACAACGCCGCGTCATCAGTCACGTAAGGGACCAGGACTTTGAAAATCAATGATGGGGCCTTTGTTGATCATAGCCCGTTTCCCCAATATGACAGTGACGGAGTTGAATACGTGCACCACGATCCACCTCCAGCAAGCCATTATGGTATCGACCGGGTTGAAAGTCCAGCGAAGGTCACAGTAACCACAAAGGGTCAGCCAGCAGTGGGTTTTGCGTCGCAGACGTCAACCCGACATAAAATGACCCACGGAGGCGGTATGTCTTTGGTTAATCAAGCTTCACAGGCACCACCGTTGATCTGGTCAGTTGAAGGTACAGTGGTTCACCCACCTCCTCCTGATCCAAGATATGTAAGGAGAGAAGAGGTAGAAGCAATGATCAGGGCCGCGAACCAGAGGCCTAACTTGGAGGAGGCCTACCAGGGGCCCTTCCCACCTCATATTACACAGACACCTTATCCTAGGGGATATAAGAACATTACGTTCTCTACTTTCTCGGGAGAGGAAGTCGAAAATGCCGCAGCCCATTTGGTTAGGTTTCGAGTACAGTGTGGCCAGTACCAGAACGATGATAATCTGAAGTGTAATATCTTCGCTACTTCTCTATCGGGGTCTGCCTTCACCTGGTTCACTAAGCTGCAACCGGGATCAGTTACGAGTTGGCCCGCGATGGAAAAGCTGTTCAAGGAAACCTTCGGGACTATCGAGCCGGAAGTAGATCTGGCTTCACTCACTCAGATGGCTCAGCAGCCAACTGAATTTGCTGTCATGTACCTTCAGCGCTTTCAGATCTGGAAAGGAAAGTTGAACGTGATTCTGCCGAAGAAAGAACTTGTGAAGTTGGCAATCAAAGGCTTAGAGCCCCGCCAACGCAAAAAACAGCATGGAAGCATGTTCAATTCCATGGGGGAACTGATCACAGAAGTAGGAAGTTTCGAGCATTTGCTCAGGGAAATGGACGCTATAAAAAACGCCTCAAAAGGGACATACATCCCAGGGAAACGCCGAATAGTGGCTGCGCTCAGCCATCAATCCAGTCCCTTTGATCCTTACTACAAGAGTGAGGAATCTAGTACAGCAAAGGCTGACGAGTCTGAAGAAGATGAGATTGCTGCGCTGGAACTCACCGGAAAAAAGGCTTCAACACTAAAGTAACTGAAGCTGTGCAAAGAACCAGTGAAGCTCAAGTCGGTGGTTTTCACCAAACCAGAGTTCGCAAGTTATACTTACGACGCGAACAAAGCGCATGAAATCTTGGATGAAATGATCGCCGCGAAGATGGTGAAAACCGACTTCGGCCCATTTCCCAAACCAGAGCAGCTAAAGGGGAAGAAATACTGCAAACTCCATAATATGTGGAATCATAATACAGCCGATTGTGTTAAGCTAAAGGATTAGATCCAAATCTGGTTAAGCAAGTAGAGGTGCCAACAACAGCAGCAGCGTTGGTGGACCTAGATCCCTTCCCAGATACCGGCATCAACATGGTGGACGTGGCATGGGGTGAAAAAGATCAGCAGAATCAAAGTCCAGACTATGAGGTTAAGGATTTGATAAGGGCTGGAGACAAAGCCGTGAAGCGGGAATCCAAGACTCGTTTACCCATTGTCATATGCTCACGGTGCAAGGAAGAATGTGACACTCAAGCCCTGCATGAGGAAACATCCCAGACTGTCCAGTTTGGATCTCTGCCGCCAATACGGTTAGTATCATCCTCTAGAAACTTCCAACCATGCAGCCCAAGAGTACACAGTGGTTTAGAAACTCCTTCTCCAAAGGACTCAAACTTATTCAAAAAGTTGAAGACTGTGAGGGAAGAAGGGCAAGCAGATAAGCGGTAAGGGGTTGTTACCAGACCTTACATTCCGCCAGTATCAACATCCTCCATCAAAGAAGGGAGATGGTATACCCAAAAGAATGGCAAGGCGATGGAGATGAGCTCTTCAAAGAAGAGAAAACTCCAACGAAGGTTTGGAGAAGCAAAGCGAACTTTGGAAGCACTAGATCAAGGACTAATCAAACCATAGCAATTACTGAAACCTCCAGAAGAGTATCAAAGACAATTGGAGGTACTGGCCTCCAAGAGATTCGTTTCCCCGCAAGTTCAGAAACCGCAGCCCAAAGTATTACGCCAAGGGCAAAAGCCATGTGCCCCCAAGATCAGCGCTCAGGAGAAATCCCTAGTTCCAGCGAGGCAAGAACCGCCGCCAGCTCGTAAAGACAATGTTTGGCGGAGAATATCTCGCGAAGGAAGCAATAGCGAGCCTTCCATCTTCGACAAGCTGGGGGCAAAGACAATCGGTCCGCGATTGTGCAGAAAGTTCAAAACTTGGTGGTCACTCTCCCAGAGGAAGTGCCAGGGACGAAACAAATTTCAGAGTCACTGAACCAGATTCCTATAGTACAGGAGCACGAACAAGCCAAAGCGGTGGTCCCAGCAGAGAAATCCTTGGTTGCTTTCATGGTTAAACAGTTTAACGCCGATATCCCAGCAGATGAACCCAAGCTCAATCTTGATGATGACATGGACAAAACAGAAATGGTGGATATCTCTTGCAATATGGTTTATGTGCCCTTACCAGTCGCTGCGCAAGAATGCATAGAAGCTGATGCAATTGGAGAACAGCAGTTCCAGATCACTTCAGCAGCAACAACGCCGGTGAAAGAAGCAGTGTCCCTTGAGACTGAAGATGCTAACAGCAAGAGTTTCTTCATGAGCTTCACAAGACCCACACCTGCCATGGTGCAACACATGCGACCTTTGTATATCACAGCAGAAATTAATGGGACTAAGGTCAGCAAGATAATGGTTGATACCGACACGACTGTGAATGTCATTACTACAAGGACCATGCAGCTTTTGGGAATCAAGAAGGAGAAGATCCAGTCTACCTCTCTCACATTGAAGAACTTCACGGGCACAGTAACTAAGACGTTAGGTTTACTGTTCCTAAAAATCAAGGTGGGTCCCTCATAAAGCGTTTATGCGTTCTTTGTTACGGATTGTTACGCGGCCTACTGTGCCATCCTGGGAAGAGATTGGATTCACCGAAGCTATTGTGTTCCATCAACACTCCACCAAGAGCTGATTATGTGGAATAGGGTGACAAATAAGGCTGAGATAATTAAAGCAGACCCCGCCCCTTTTTCTGTTTCCACGAATTACGTAGATGCCAAGTACTACTTGGAGCCAATTACTCCATTGCAAGTCGATAGCATCGACAATAAGGGCCGCCCCACAGGGGTGACGGCTTCTGAGTTGGCACAGTGGGGACTCACGCTTGTAAAAGAAGACCTAGCGAGGCCCGGCCATGCTGTGCCCCGCATAATGGGTAATTAATGGATTACGACCTTCCAGAGGAAGGGATAGAGGCCTTCCATTCCTTGTACGAGAGGCTATCCTCATACTTGGTGGAAAAAGAGGCCTATGATCGAGTTGCGACCTTAGAAATTGTTTATGAAGAGTTCATGGACCAAGAAGAGGAGGAAGAAGAGATTCAGCTTACTCCAGCGGCATTGGATGACACACCTCCGAATGTTAGGAACCCTACTGAAAAGGTCAATCTGGGAACAATTGATAAGCCTATAGAAGTGGCTATCAGCACTTACTTAGAGTCTAGCGAGAAACAGAGGCTCATCGACTTATTGCTAGAATTCAAGGACTGCTTCGCGGAAAAATACGAGGACATGCCAGGCCTATCACCAGACTTGGTATGCCACCAACTACCAACGCTACCTGATAAGAGGCCTTTGAAGCAAGAGCTGCGAAGAATGAACTCAGAGACCCAAGTACTGGTCAAAGAGGAAGTTGAAAAGATGCACAAGTCGGGCATTATCAGGGTAGCCAAGTACAATCAGTGGCTGTCCAATATAGTGCCTGTTCGTAAGAAGAATGGCAAGATGAGGGTCTGCGTGGATTACAGAGACCTTAATTTAGCTACACCTAAAGACGTCTACCCCATGCCAGTGGCGAACATGTTGGTAGATGCAGTTGCAGGGCACGAACTGTTGTCTTTCATGGATGGCACAGCGGGATATCACCAGATACCGGTTGCGGAGGAAGATAGACACAAGACCGCATTCCGCTGCCCTGGGTTTACGAAGTTTTTGAATATGTGGTCATGCCTTTTGGACTAAAGAATGCCGAAGCAACATATCAGAGAGCCATGAACCTGATCTTCCACGACATACTTGGGAAGATCTTAGAGGTTTACATTGATGACGTCGTCGTGAAGTCTAAGAAGAGTGGAGATCACTTCACGGATCTCAGAAAAGTTTTCGAGCGCATGCGGCTACACAAGCTCAAAATGAATCCCGCCAAGTGCGTTTTTGGAGTTCAGGCAGGTGATTTCCTGGGATTCATTGTCCATCAAAGGGGCATTGAGGTCCCTGAGGATAAGGCAAACGCGGTCATCAACGCATCTTCCCCGCGAACGAAGAAAGAATTACAGCGATTACTGGGTAAGATCAACTTTTTGCGACGTTTCATTTCTAACTCTGCGGGCAAAATCCAGCCCTTTTCCCCACTACTGAAGTTGCAAGGACAGAACGAGTTTGTGTGGGAACCTAAACATTAAGAGGCTTTTGACAAAATCAAGGCCTATTTGGCGAGCCCGCCAGTGCTTGTTCCTCCCAGAGCTGGATTTCCATTAAAGTTGTATGTTTCAGCAGTTGAGGCTTCCATTGGCAGCCTCCTCGCTCAGGATGATGAAGAGGGTGTCGAACATGCCATCTTTTACCTCAGTAGGACACTCACAGAATGCGAACCAAGGTACACTTCAATGGAAAAGTTGTGTCTTACATTATACTTCTCAGCATGCAAGTTGCGGCATTACATGTTGTCCTTTACTACTTGCATCATTGCTCAAACCGATCTAGTTAAGTATATGTTATCGCGACCTATCTTGAGAGGCCGTATTGGCAAGTGGGTGCTCGCCTTATCAGAATTCTCATTACAGTATGTCCCACAGAAAGCAGTAAAGGGGCAAGCCATTGCGGACTTTCTGGCACATCACCCTATGCTAGATCTCCCTGCGGTTAGAGATTTAGAGGTCGCTGTCATAAATTTAGATCGCCCAGAGTACGCCACACTGTATCAAGCCACAGTCTCACTCCAGCCCTGGGTTTTATATTTTGACGGGTCAAGAACAGATACGCTAGCAGGAGCAGGAATTGCACTGGAGAATCCGGCTGGAGATCACTTTTCGTACTCATTCCAGTTGGAGTTTCAATGTACCAACAACCAAGCAGAATATGAGTCCTTAATCATAGGCCTAGAAGTACTGCTGGAAATGGGAATTAGAGATGTACAAATACTTGGCGATTCTCTCTTGGTTATCAATCAGTTGTGCAATGAGTTCAGATGCAATAGCTTCACATTGGTCCCTTATTGGAACAGGACATTAGAACTGTTGGACCAATTTGATAACGTACATCTTGAGCACATTCCTCGCAAGAGAAATTTTGCCGCAAACGAGTTGGCCCAGCTGGCAACAGGGGTAACATTGAGATATGGCGTGCGGGAGAGAATCCTTAAAGTCGAGCGTCGCACCCTTCCTTCTTGGATGGCAAGAAGAGATCCTCCAGACGATACGTCAGTCGCAACCCTGGAATCCATTGACGTGGATTGGCGCATCCCTTTGATCAATTATCTCAAGCATCCTGATCAGACCACAGATAGAAGGATTTCTCTATCTTGCCCTCAACTACTTCCTCAGAGGTGATGAACTTCGCAGACGAGGAGAAGATGGCATGGATTTCAGATGTGTTTATGGCCATGAAGCCAAACAACTCATGCGCCAAGTTCATTCTGGCATTTATGGAGCTCACCAAGCAGGTCCAAAGATGCGATGGTTGCTCAAACGACATGGATATTTTTGGCCCAGTATCTTGAAGGATTGTATCGCGTTCGCTAAAGGTTGTTTGGACTGCCAAGCTCATGGGCCGGTCCAGCATGTTCCTAATATTCCAATGCAGCCCATTATACAGCCTTGGCCTGCAAGAGGATGGGCGCTGGATTTAATTGGGATGATTCACCCACATTCATCACTTCAACATAAGTTCATCATCGTTGCGACTGATTTCTTTACAAAGTGGGTTGAAGCAGAACCTTTGAAGGAAGCATCTGGTGGCACGTTGCGACAATTCCTATTCAAAAACATCATCTGCAGATTTGGGATCCCAGAAGTTTTTGTTTCGGACCGGGGGGCAGCTTTCATGGGTGGTGAAGTTGATAAACTGGCAAGAGAATGGGGAATACAGTTCATCCATTCCAGTCCGTATTATGCTTAGTCTAATGGTCAAGCAGAAGCCAGCAATAAGATCATTATCAATTTGCTGAAGAAAATGTTGGAAGCTAATCCACGACAGTGGCATGAGACAATTTATGAAACTCTTTGGGCCTACCGCACCTCTAAGAGGAATCCCACTGCGACAACATCTTATGCTTTGATGTTTGGCCATGATGCAGTCCTGCCATTGGAAGTCAACGTCCAGTCATTACGAGTTCAAGAGCAACATCATCTCATTGGAGAAGACTACGTTCAGGCTATGTGGCAGGAACATGAAGACCTTAGCGAAAAGCGCTTGGAGGCTTTAGATAATTTGGTCATGGAAAAGCAATGAGTCGCTCGTGCCTATGACAAGCGGACGCGGGGAAGGAGTTACAGCGAAGGAGAGTTGGTTTGGAAAGCAGTTCTCCCCCTTGGCGAAAAATTAGATGGTCGCGGCAAATGGACTCCAAGATGGGAAGGCCCGTACATCATCTATAAAATCTTAGAGAAAGGAGCTTTTCATCTCAAGGACCTAGATGGAGATGTCCATCATAACCCTATCAATGGGAGATACTTGAAGAAATACTTTCCCAATGTTTGGGACTCGGAGGAGTCGTAGACAATTTATTCGCATGAGACATGGGGGACAATTCTAGTGTTCCTACACTCGCAAAGCCCATTTATGAAGGCCTGTTTTTAAGGCCCATAATCATTTCTTCGTTATGCCTAGCAACACTAGGGGGCAACACTATACCATACTAAGCCTAAACCCAACCACTGGGCAACTTTGTATATAAATATTCATGCTATTTTATTAAAAAAAAAATTATAGATACAACTCTTAGGGGACAATTCTAAGTGTTCCTACACTCACGAAGCTACTAAGCCGAGTCAGCGGCTCCGAAAGGTTTTTCCAGCTTTGCCTTGCAGGAAAGGCTGAGCTCAAGGGAAGTGTAAGAGCCACCACTGTGACCGCCACCTCCATCGGAAGTAGTTTTCTTTTTGCTAAAGATGTCCTCACCATGCACGGGAAACAGTGAAAGGGTTTCAATCTCCTGGTGATCTTCTCCTCTTTGTTCCATGAAAGTCTGTTCTACATTCATGTCAAAGAAAGTAGAACTAGTTCCCGCTCCAGTTGAGATTGAACAATCCCTAGCACTATTCTCCATGTTCATAGATCCATAACAGATATAGTTCCCCATCTGCCTGTTAAAAGCAATCATCACACCAGCGGAAGAAGCAGAAGCAGGTGCAGAAGATCCAAAGTTAATATACTGATCCTCATGTTTCCAATTGGTAACATTATCAGCACCAACAAGGCCTGATCTTTGCATGGGCACATGAACATCCGAAGTTGACCTCTTCTTCTGCTTCTCCCGAGCCCTTTGGTTCACGAACCAATAATAGACGTTCTTGACCTCGATCTTGCCGTACCATTTCAGCTGGAGATAGATCCTCTGAATCTGCTCTATAGTTGGGGATCTTTCGCCCTTGTTGTAGAAAAGCTCCTTGAGGATTCTTATCTGATCTGTAGTAGGAATCCACCTAGTACTGCTCCTCCTGCGAAGCATGTTAGCACTACTCCCGGCTGCTTTGTTACTTCCTCCATCCTTAGTTGGATGCCGGTTTTGTGGTTCCATTAGTGATGGATTGAGAGAATGCAAAAATTGAAGAGTGGTGATGATGAGTAATTAAGAAAGATTGATGTTAGAAATATTCGAGTTGATGAAACGATTTTGGGATTGGAAATTTGGGTTTATAATGTGGAGGAAGATATAGGTATACAAATATCCGCCCCTAGATGGACGGTCAAAGAGAAGAGTCAAACTAAGTGTCAGTAAAGCGTAATTAAAGTTGCCATAAATCTCGGAAAGAATGGATTAGCAGCATGTGAGGGAACCGAACGGTTTTCGAGGAGGTAATTGTTCTTTTCACGAGATTATTTTCTTTACGATCGTTGTTTTTCAACGAGTGATTAATGCCTTAAATCTCAGAAAAGAAGAGATTAATAGCATGTGGGAAACCGAACGGTTTTCGAGGGGGGCTACAGAGATTGACTCACAAAGCTCAATTTCAAACAAAGTTCTTCCACGTGGCGTTTCGCCGCAATGGCCCCAGCTTCGGCCTGAGTGGCCCGTTCTCTGATACAGGCCAGGTTACGGCCCATTTCTTCAGAAGCAGCCAAAGGTTCATCGAGTTGAGCTTCTTCTGCAGCAATCGCATTCTCAACAAAGGCTAAATGGGCTTGGAGGTTCTCGATTTGAAGTTTGAAGTCGGACCTTTGGATTTGTAGTTCCCGTAGGCGGATGGCTCGCTCATTTAAAATATCGCGGGAGAGGTCCATTTCTTGAGAGACACTATTCAAAGCCTCTTGAGCGTCGTGAGCCTGGGTGTTCGTGGCCGATTGACGTCGGCGGGCCATATCAAGTTCATTCAGCAGAGAGTCGATAGCACTAAATTGCCATGAAGTCAAAGCTTTCTCCTGGCGGAGATACCTTAGAGCTTCTAAGACTTGCGGGAGGATATCAGTCTCCAATACCCAAGGACCTAGATGTTCACGAACCACCAACTTAGTCTCATCCACAGTAGAAGGAGGAGTTACCTCCAACACCCTCATCAATCTCTCGAATCTGGTAGGAGGAGGAGGCGGGGGAGACGCCACAGGATCATGAACCACCACTGCAAATGGGTGGACAGCTTCCTCAATTTATTCGTCTTCAACAGGTTGGTCTGTCCCTTCAGCCGCAGGAGAATCTGGAAACTCAACTCGCGGCTCACCATAGGCAAGTGGAGCAGATTCAAGCATAGAGCCCTCAGCTCCGACGGTTGTCTCATTTATTCGCAAGACTTGGGGGGCACCACCTCCGTCAGTATCATTTTCCATCTCTGGGGCGACTGTCCCGCCGATAGAACCCTCAACTTTTGCAGCCACCTCCTCGGTACAAATAGAATCCTGGTCAGATTCAGAAATGTCAGAGAGCGGGGTTGGATCAGAAAGGGAAATGGAAAACATTGGCCAACAGTGGCTTACCTCTCGAGTTGTCGGGTCAATATCTGGTATGTGGTCTCCAAGAGGAAGAGGCCTCACCTCATTCACCTCTTGGACCTCTAGTGCCGTAAGAATCTCTGTCGTCATCAGTTCCTCTTAAGCGGCAG
This sequence comes from Rosa persica, assembly GCA_025331145.1. Classification (NCBI taxonomy): domain Eukaryota; kingdom Viridiplantae; phylum Streptophyta; class Magnoliopsida; order Rosales; family Rosaceae; genus Rosa; species Rosa persica. The sequence goes on from WFKR01000005.1 coordinate 14,762,888, forward strand.
AAGCCTCAGAGTGGCTTTCCACGCTTACATGCTCCGAGGACTCATCATCGGAGATCGTTATTAAAATGGTAGGACCTTGCAGATGCTCTTTAGATGTGGAAGACAGAAGAGGCGCCACGGGGTTAGTTGATGCTTGAACTAGTGAGAGAGTTGGCTCTTCTGCAGCGGCTGAGGATCTAGCCTCGCTCAGGCGAGAGGGATCAGTGGTCCTCTGACGAACCTGTCAAAAGATACATAATGAAGATCCTGCACAGATTCTAAAATTTAAATAGAATAAGACGGGGCCGGAGTTTACCAATCGCATTCTTAGAGTTTCGTCATCTTCAAAACTCTCTTCGACGGATAGAGCTCGATCGCGTTTGCAAGCAAAGATAGCAGTGGCCTGCACGACAAAAGAATCACAACTCAAAAAGGGGGAAAGCACCAAAAATGCAAGTTTGGGATCGTTCTTAACCAAATTACCTCAGCAGAATCTTCATCATGAGAAGATTCTCCCTCAGGAGTCCCCTCTGCTATTGCCTTTTGTTTCTCGGCCTGAACAGAGGCTGTCTTGCTCCGGGTAGTTTGCTGCAAAACACACTCAGGAATAAGAGCGGGAAAATCAAGACAAGGAAAAGGAATGGTGAAGAAAGACAAAAACTTATTATTGCCCTAGGCTCATGGATTTGTATCCCTGCATACGATGAGCGAGAAGGTAGAGTAAGTCGCCGAGGTTGTGCTGTAGGGTTGGAGAAGCGCTCAAAAATCTTGCGGTCCTCCGGACCAGGACTACTCATTCCACGAAAGATCTGGACGAAGAGTTCGTCATGTGGCAGGTCCCAACAGTTCACAGACACTTCTTTCCACCAATCAACATAATCATTGTCGACATCGTTGAGGGGATACAGCGCTCTGACCCAAGGGGGAATCACTATCAAAGTAAACTGACTCTGAAAGGAGGCAGACCCAGGTGGGGCTAATCTCCGCCAAGAGGTGTAGTAATTGGCAGAATCAACCAGAGGCCAGGGTACCAACTGGGCCAACCCAAATTGGCGAGCAAAGTGGTTAGGGGCATAGAGCTCATAACTTACGCGGTCGGTGGTAAGACGAATATCTGAGCAGGAGATGGCTCGACCAAAGGCCAAGAGGGCTCTTTCGCTATGATCGCGTCCACTGGGCAGAAAGCCATCATCAAGGGGAGGAGGGAATCGCATAGAAAGGACTATTTTTGGGTCCGGCATCTCTCCCAACAAGTACAAGTAAATAAAACATTCGGAGTAGGGTAGAGCTCGATGCCTTATATTGCCACAAAGCCAGTTCCCCAAAAGGGAATCGACTGGAGGTTCCGTTGGAATATCACCGCGACGGAAGTGAGGGAAATAAATCTGCAACCAAAAGGCAAGGATCCAGAATGGACCACTAATGTCGGTATCAAAGGGGCGCATTACAGCTCTATAAAGGGAGGGATATAACGAACCCAATACAGGTTGCCCAAGGCCAATGCAAATACCATTGTAGAGAGCAGTGGCCAGAGAATTCCAGCACCCAGTAGGTTTGTTGGAAGAAGTGCAAAAGATAAATTTGCAAAGCCAGATTTCCAGGAATGCTATTCCTCCTGTATGGTCACACTGGGTGCGGTAATAATCACGCCAGACAGGGTAGGATTTACTGTGATGCCCCCGACCAGTCATATCCATTCTCAAAGGAAATTGAATACTATCAAACTGACCATGCACATAGGGGTCAAAATCAATGGGCAACCCCGTGATGGTAAGAACATCCAGCAGAGTTATGCTCATCTGCCCAAACCAGAAATCGAATGTATTGCTGGAAGTGTTCCAGAAGCAAAGAGCAGCGGCAAGCGATGCAGGGCTAGTATTATGGGGAAGACAGAAGCATAAATCGATGGTTTGGGTAATACCCACCGCATCCCATCGGGCCAAATCTCTCACTCGGACCTCTTGATACCAAACCTTTTCCTCGAGAGTGATGGTAGGCCAGAAGCCCACTTTCCTCCTTGGTCCCCAACTGCTAAAATCACCAGACACCTACCGAAGAGCCACTATGGGACGGCGGATGGGAAGCCCATAATAGGCCATAGCATCATCTGGCAAACGATCGCGAGGCGTGGGACCCAAACCCTCTTGACTATCACCTCCACCAAAGCTCATCAGTCGACTTCTCTCCTCTCTGGTCTGACTTCTACATCGAACACTCATGTTAGTCCGCCATGTGAATGTGGCTTTCTCAGTGATTTCATCTGCCTGATAGATAACGAATGGTTTCTTGGATGTCATTTCTGGGTCACAAGGAACACTTCTCCATTACACCTTGATTTATAGCTCAAGTGTTTTTGGAGATTAATTTATTAGCTGGGCCAGTGAGTGGCCCTAGTTGATAATTAATGGATCACTATTCTATCTTGAGAATCGATAACGACAGTGAAGATATTCCACCTTTTCCTACCACCGCAGGGCCAGCATAGTGGCCTGATATTTTTTTTAATAAAACATGATTAAAACCAATGCGGTTTTAGATACTAAAGTTGTAGCAAATATGGTGGTTTCATTTCGTCACATGTCATGATGACGATAGCCATGATTCAATCATCCTCTTCAGCATAAGATTCGCGAAGGATTAAATGGCAGCAAACAGTTTGCTATTCAACATCTTATTTTGCCAAGTACTATAGGCCTTGATCAAACTTGATCTAGCCAGCAAAAAGGCTCCAAACACCTACATTTGAGAAAATCAACAGAGAGCCACCGATCAAGGCAGATACTCGCTGCTATACACATGGCGAAGCTACCACCAAAGAAGAGAAGGATCCTCATTCGCAATCAAAAGCAGTCTCCTTCGTATGGGGGGCACGCTAAAGTTCTGATATCCTACAACCTGCCTAAGTTTCGTCAATTCACTGCATACCAGACATCAGATACTGGGACAATAAAGTTGGCAAAGAAAGCATCAGTTTATGACAAAGGCAATTCAGATTGTGGCATCCAAGCTTTATGGCCTATTTAGAGGCCTATATGGAATCAATCAAGTAATTTCAGTCAAGCCAATACAAGTGGCTTCAGAGCAACGATATTATACGAGTGGTATTGATTCAAGACCTCTTCAATCAAGACGAAGACCTTTGACTTCGAGGTCTGGGGGGCAATGTTTGGACCCAAAATGAGCATTTTGGCCTGACAAGGCACGTCTTGGAGAAATCGAGCCAATATCAGTGGCTCAAGCTATATATTGTCGACAAATTCGAAATATATATTTAGAGGCTAAATAAAGCCTACTTTGGAAGCGTGGAAATGAAAAGTCAACTTTAGCACATTTTCCTACTTCGGCTAGGAGAAACCGAGCTAAACAAGGAAGGAGGGGCGGCAGACTAACCATCCGAACTTCAAATGAGTTGAAACTTTCCAGATTCATTCTAGACATCCCAAGGATCATTTTTTATGAAGAGTGCTAGAGCTTGTTCGAAGTGGAAAACCTTCAAACAATCAGTCCAATTTTCTGCAGAAGCAAAACTGGAAAACTGGAACTGTAAGGAGTCCAGTAGCATTTTCGGCCCAACCACATGGAAATAAATTCTGAAATTTTACCACAATAATCTACATCCATGGTGGATCATTTCATATGAAGAAGTCGAAAGTTAAATATGAATTCTTAGTGGAGATAAAAATTAAAGGAATAAAGAAGTGTTAGTGCTCTCACCTAACAAAATCCACTAAGTGTTAGTGAATTTGGCCTAACAAATCCACTAATGTTAGTGAATTTTGCCTAACCCACTATGATTTGTTTAAAGACCAAATAGTGTTGCTTGGAAGCCTAATATAGAGGCTACAACAAGTATCATCTCACCAATTCACTCATCAAAACATCTATAAGATGATCTAAGTTCTCTCTAGAGCAACCTCTCTAAGAGCAATTCCTCTCCTTCTCTTTCTCTTATCGATGATCACACTCCAAGTTCTAGTCTCCTTAGGAGCCAACTTTCAGTACCACCAAATCCTCTGTCAAAGTGCTTTGGTCCTAGTCTCCTTGGGAGCCGACTGTAGTACCACGACCACAACGGTTACGGAACCAGCCAAGCAAGGGTAACACCCTCGCAAACCAGCCAAGCTAGAGTCACGCTTTAGCAAGTTCTCCTCACTTCCCAGTGGTTTTCGCTCTGCTCGATCTACAACATCGAGTATCGATTATGATTTTGAAAAGGCTCAGCAAAAGTCCTCGCCACGAGGCACAAAGAACCCCATGACGAGGTTGGTGCTCTCCTCGTCCACAATCGCTCAGAAGAAGTCAGGTCAAGGGACACCCCCGACGACCGCACCCGAACGGTGCTGACACGCCCACGCAAGAAAAGAGACTGTTGACCAGCTCAAGAAAAACTGGAGCCAAACAAACTCTATTACCACTGGGTCAAGTAACCTAGAGTTTGGGCCAGACACATAATCTGGATTTCCTTGAACACTCTCCCTTGTGTCGCCCAAACGTGGTGTTTCTCTCGTTGCCTCGTAAAAAAACCTTGCCGAGTAACAAAAACCCAGTGGGACAAAAATAAACTCGGTCGAAGGGAAAAAAGAGCACAACACATCCTTCACGTTTCGAGACCATACATGTAGACATCTCCCCCTGATGTCTGCATCTCCCCCTGATGACTACGATCATGGGGATTCGGATAACTTCAGCAAACGATGCTACCAACATGTTTCTCGAAAGTGGAATTTAGGCAATGACTTAGTAAGTAAGCCTGCCGCACTGTCCTCAGATTGAACCTAGTTCACTTTGATCTTGAGAAGAGTTTGTTGTTGCTAATTATGCTTGGCGTTGTCGCTTTTGATGTAGCCTTGCCTCATCTGTTCAAAACAAGCAGCATTATCCTAAATGCTTGTAGGCTCATCTGTGGTAGACTTCAAACCACAACTGTTCGAACATGCGTAATTATGGATCCAATCCATATATATTCATGAACCACTTCGTGAAGAGCAATAATCTCTGCATTGTTCGAAGATATAGTGACTAGGGTCTGTTCTGTAGACCTCCAAGATATCACGGTCTTTACCTATAGTGAACACTTAACCAGTTTGGGAATGACCTTTGTGTGGGTCAGAGAGATACCCAATATAAGCAAAACCATCCAAAACACATGTTGTTTTGGGGTGAGGATAGGAAATGCAGGTCAGCGTTAGAGGCGTTTCTGGTGTGTGATGGGTCTGAATCCATCATCTCTCTGTAGGAATAGAACAAGCCTATATCGATCGTACATCTCAAGTATCGAAAGATATGTTTTACACCAATCTAATGGCGTCGCGTTGGCGTAGAGCTATATCTTAGCTAACAAGTTCACAACATATGAGATGTTCGGTCTTGTGCATTGAGCTAAGTACAATAATGCGCGTATTGCACTTAAGTGGGGCACTTTTGCCTCTAGCACATATTCGCCATCATCCTACAGACGAAGAGGATCCTTTTTAGGATCAAGACTACAGATGATTATGGGGGTGCTTGAAGGCTTGACCTTGTCAAAATGCCTAAGCATCCATCGACACGATGCTCAAGTTCCAAACAGAGACATAATCGTGTTCTCCCAAAATCTTTCATCTCAAACTCGGATTTCAAGTGTTCAGCGGTTTCCCTTAACTCTTTAAGAGCTTCCTATGAAGGTCATATCCAACATGAACTGCGATAGAATCCGAAACTTATTATGGAAACGCGTGGGCATATTCTTTCCCAATCAAGTAGTCACTTTAGTGAGCGTTTCAACTTTATTGTAAACGCGCTCTGTGGTCTAGAGCCACTTGACTTGGGTAGATGAAGTTCACCATGAGCCTTCATGTATATTCTGTATCTAGATCCCCGTATAGATAGGTAGTGACCACATTTGTAAGCTGCATGATCAGTTATTTGGAAACTACCAAACGGACAGGGTAGTGGAGTGCAATGACATCCATTACGAGAGAATATGTCTCATCGTAGTCGATTCCAGGAAGTTTTTGTGAGAAGCCTTGCGCCATAAGGTGAGATTATCATCTCTTTTTCTCAACACGCTTTCTAACGAAGACCCATTAGTCAACAGATTTTATGATAGGAGGTGTTGGCATCACTGGCTCAAAAACCTTCCTCTTGGTTAGAGAATCCAACTTAACCTGGATTGCATCTTTTCATTTAGGCCAAATCTCTCTGTGTTGGCATTCATTCATCAACGGAGCGTGGTTCGATATTATCGGAGTCAACAAACTTATGCCCAACGAAATGCGCAACTACATCATCAATTATGATGGAGTTTCTATCCCACGTCTCATATACACCATTGTAATTTTCATAGAGCTCTATATTCTGAGAAATAGGTTCTGACGTTGAGGCGTCCTCCAACGATAACCATAATCTAGAAGATACTCATGAGACAGATTTTGAGTCTTGATGATCCAAGGATTAAGTTGTGCCAAAGTATCCTTCGAACCCACGGGCCTCCCACGCATCCTAGCTGGGGCCATGGCCTCTAACGCCAGAGTGCCACTCTCTTTGGCGTTGGTACCATGCCTACCTCCGTGCAGGATGGCACTACGTCCTCTTGTAGGGACGTACTTCCTTACAGGCATATTTCCAGCAGATGTGTGATCTCGTCACTTTTAGTAGGGATCGAGATGAGAAATAGTGGGGACAGACCACGACAATTCCTGTCGTTCCTGTTGAACATCCATGTTCTTATCTCCCCCTAACGACGGGAAGACTATCTCAGCAGAGTGACAACCCGTAAATCTAGCAGTAAGGAGATCGCCTAGCAAGGGCATGAAGTGGCGGACGATTATTGGAGTCTCAAATCCAACGTAGTTACCCATTCGTCTGTGAAGACCCATCATAAAGCGTTGTGGAGGCGCAATTGGCACATAAAGGAACACTCAAATATGCGTAAGTATGATACTTGTACCCAGTTACTAGCTGTAACGCAAAGGTAGGTTGAGTGGCGGTGGTTCGTAGATGAATTAACATAGTTGCATGCGATATTACATCATCCCAAGAGGATATAAGGAAATTAGTACGCATTACCAATGTCCGTACTACCATCGTAGTCGTTTCCGCGAGACCAATTGGGTGTGTTTATGGGAATATAATGTCCAACATTAGTCCCAATGCAATAACCATCGAAAGGCTTCGATGTAAACTCTCTAGCATCGTTAAGTCCAATTGACGGAATAGGATGATCCGGGGAGTGAGCCCGTTGTCATATGGTATTTGCTAGGAGTGTAGCAGAAGCAGCATTTACAAGTGGACAATGGCACAACACGTGACCAGCGTGTTTGCGTGTCAACCAACATCATGAGATATTTAAACATCCGCAAGTTGGTTGAATCAGTCCACAGAATCCCCACAGATTTGATGTAAGAACATAATGAGTATTTTCATATCCTTTGCATAGGATGGTCTCAGTCCTAATTTCCCGAAGGAACAGACTTTGCAAAATGAGCGAGAGGCCTTGGAAGCAACCAATGAGGATTTTGGTTGGGCCTAAGCGTTTGTAGCGCTATTAGAAGCAAAATGTGTGACTACATCTCCCATCATGGCGTTGGAGCCATGGGAATTAGTATGTATGGCGTCATGGCCATTAGGAGGAACAACCATGGCGTCATGCTCATGGTTGGCACCATTTATGGCGTTGTCACATGGGACTTGGGCGGCCCTATAGCGCCACAAGACGGCTGCAGCGCTAGATGCTGCAATTGTTATGGTCTTGCTAAGTTCAGGAATCAATTTTCCATTCTTGCTTCTTCTCACTCTGAAGAATGGATGTCCGTGTAAAGTCTTTAGCAGACGGATCATCATATTATGACCAGGATGACCTATCCTGTCGTGGCAAAGCCAATATGTGTCCAAATCCAAGAGATCTTCTCTCATAACTTTATTGGATTTAATAGCTTGAATAGTGACATAGAGTCCACTAGAGAGACACATAAACTTCTCTAAGATGCGCATTTGTTCGAAATCATTAGAGGTATTGCAAAGGAACTCATTTTCGTTCTCTACATGCATTTTCGCATGGTATCCGTTGGCTATTCATAGGTGCGATTTGCCCTAGGAGCTTAGAGAGTGACAGTAATCAAGGTGACATTTGGCAAAGTGAACTTGGGTTATTCCATGTCCTTGAGTTAATACTGATGGCCCAGCCATCATAGTCACAATGTAATATGCTCAGAATCAAAATGGAGTCATAATGAAAAGAACTCGAAATTGTATTCATAAGCCAATGAAGTTACATCATTGTCTCTTTGACCAAACAAAATCTAATCCAAAATGCTAGCTAATGCAAAACAATGGTAGCCATCTAACTTCTTTCAGTAATTTCAATGCAAATGTGACCAGGTGAGTAGAGAGATGTCGGTGGAGCAAGGCTCGCTTAAGTACCACTTATCTCAAAACCTTCCTAGACATCACAATTACTTTGGGTGAGCCTACTTTGAAGAAAGATGAAACCATAGGAATTTACTACAAAAATAATATAGCCTATTACATCTCTTGGAAAAATAAAGACTTAAACAGAATTGGCGATCTATTGATCTCAGCCAGATTTGCAGTCTTTGTCCCTTCACTCTAGATCATCATCTTGATCTTCTTGTTCCACATTGTGAGCTTCTCTTGCTTCACAATATGCTTTGTAGGCGGTGACAATTTCTTCACGAGCTCTACAAATGTGTGCCCAATGACCAGATACTCCGCATCTAGAACATACATCTCTGTGCTCAAACTCCATTGATTGAGGCGCTTTGAAAGCATCATTAGGATGGCTTTTAGTGTTGGTGGCGCCACCAACATGGCCAGAGGCGTTGCCTCCCTCTCTCTCTCCACGTTGACCTTTTCGGTTCCGTGTTCTCCTATTTTGGCGGTTACCTTCCTCATTAGAGCGATAATATAGACCAGAAAGTCCAGGATTGTCCCTAAATTTAGGGTTTCACTCATGGCGCCCTCTCTTAGGGGCGCGACTATAATTGGATTCCGAAAAATGCTCTGTTTCCACGGATCTCGAATTATAGTTCTTCACAAGGATGTTGTTATGCTTTTCAGCGACATTCATAGCTCCAATGAGCTCATGAAACCTTGTGATCATTCCTGCAGTAATATCAATTTGATAGTCCTTAGTAACCATCAATGCAGAGACGGGGAAGGTAGAGAGAGTCTTCTCAATCAACATCGCATCTGTGATCTCTTTATCACAGAATTCTATTAAGGATTTAATGCGAAGTGCTTCCAAGTTGTAGTCAAGAACTGACTTGAAATCACAGAAGAGGAGGCTATGCCATCTCACTTCTAGGTCAGGAAGCAGGGAGTCACGGAAGTTGCCAAATCTTTCTTCGAGTGAAACCCACAGCCTTATGGGGTCTTCTTCATTTATATACTCATACTGGAGCGAATCATTCATATGACGAGTCATTAGGATGATAGCTTTCGCCTTATTTGCCTTTAAGGCTGCTCTATTGCTTCTAAAGCTTGAGCTTACTCAACAGTTAGCACGTCCTGGCTAGGCTCGAGAATCGTCTCCAGGATTCCATCGGCCTTAAGATGCTGGCGGACATCACGAACCCACCTGTGATATCTAGAGCCAGTTGTTCCCAATAGAGCAAAGTCCAATTTGTTCAGGTTACTCATCCTGAAAGAGAACAAAAAATTAGGGTTAGTTTCAGGGCGTAAAAGGCTACCACGAAAACAATAAAAATTTCTGAGCGTAGTCGCTTCTAAGAAATTAGGGATTTCTGAGCGTAGTCGCTTCCAAGAAAATTCGATTCCAAGAGAGGTTTTGGATTAGATCGAAACAATGATGTATGTGGTCGATCGTTTTTCTTCTCAACAAACTCTAAGTTTAGAGGACTCTACAAGCTCCAAACTTGGAGTAAGCACGAACCCCCACAGTTCGGCTTTTGGTCTCGCCGATGAAAAGAAATGGGGTAGAAGAAGGGATGTTGGAAGTCCCCGAGAAAAAAAAAATTGAAAAACTTCAAAAACGGGAAATTTTAGAAAAGTTTACCTTGAAAAGATGTCAGAAATCTTGGCCGGAAAAGTTGTTGGCTTGGCAGTGCAGGGATACTGCAGGGTCGCTACAAGGATGCTGCGAGGCCGCGAGGATGCTGCAGAGATGCCGCGAGGACTGTTGTGGGGCCGCTGCGGGGATGCGACTGCTGCGGGGATGTCGCGAGGCCACGAGGATGCTGCAGGGGCTGTGGAGATTTAGGGTTTTGTTTTTAGGACTAGGGTTAGAGCTCGTGCTGATAACGTGTTTTAGAGAAACTGGAATTGAGAGAAATTCGCTATGTATTCTCATTAATAATAGGGGCCTCTTTAAATAGAGGATTACAATGCATAGAGTCTGAATCATACAAGGAAAGTAATTCTACATTGAATAGAATTTTAAATCCTTCTATTATAACCCTATTACCACTAGGTCAAGTAACCTAGAGTTTGGGCCAGACATATAATCTGGATTTCCTTGAACAATACCAAATTTTTTTTTTTTTAATTATTCTTGAAGTGCGAATTTTCCCTATGAAATATAACAGAAAACATAGAGACCTAACGGAAAAATGGACAGTGTGTACTTATGTTGGATAGGGTTTTGAACCTCAGGCACCATTCTTCAGTTTTGTAAAGTATATAAACCTTAATTCTCAGTGACCCATATCTCATGTACTGTTCTTATAAATTTCCCTATTTTCAGAAAAAATTCGATTTTCCAGGATGTACTTACCTCATTAATTCCAGCAACTTTGATAAAACATGGCATGAAGTCCATCCGCCAAGAGCTTTTAAAGGTCCTATTGAATTCCAGGCTTCTTTGATTTCCTCTTCAGTAACTTGTTTCATGAGGGCAATATTATCTTCCTCTGTGATGCAGGGCTTCAGTGACATTAAGAAGCTATTCATATCCGTAGCATTTAGCTGGTTATTAAAGCTAAATCTTTTATGGAAGTCCTGCACAAAGAAAGGGATACATAAGTTAGGATCATTTAACTAAATGCCATTGTTATCCCTCACACCTGTAATATGATTATTTTTCTTCTTAGGTTAGCTTGGGTTTGGAAGAATTTAGTATTCTTATCCCCCAACGCTAACCAATCAGCCCTGGCTTTTTAAGCCCAGAATAGTTCCTCCTCTTTATAGATCTTTGCAAGTTCCTCTCTTACTTTGACACCCGGTTCTTTCAGATAATTTGATCTTGGAAAGATTATGAGCTATTGGTGAATATCTTAGCTTTTGTCCTGCAAAAAAGAGATCTTTTTAAATAAATCTCCAAAGACATTCTCATTCCAGATTTTAATGTGTCCTGAAAATTGATTTTGAATAGCCAAAAAAATTGTTAGGGGCTCTCTGTCAAGCTGTTTTCCCCAGAAATCCGCCACAACTTTCTTGAAGTCCTTGTGTGAGAGCCAAATAGCCTCAAACTTGAAAAGTTTATGAGCCTTGTTTTGTTTAGGCGAAACAGTAAGACAAATAGGGCCACAATTTGAGTTATTATTGGAAAATTTTGAAGGGTCATGAATGGAAAAGAATTAAGGTAGCTAGCATTGATACAAACTCTATCAAGTCTTTCATAGATTGTATCTTCATATTGTTGTTTATTTGTCCAGGTGTAAGGCACACCCTTAGCATCTAAGGAGAAAGCATTTGCTTCATTGAGAAAGTTATTAAAATTTATCATATGATTTGTAATTCTTTGTACTCCTAACTTTTCCTGAAGATTCATAATACTGCTGAAGTCTCCCACTAAAATCCAAGGGTCATTGTTAGCAGGTTTAAACCTTAGAATTCTTTCCATGAGGCTTATTGTTTATCCTTTTGTGGGTAGACATAAAAAAAAAGTAATAAAAGAAGACTTCTTGGATCTATTATCAGTCATGTAACAGTGGATAAAACGATCATGGATATGAATAATATTAAAATTGATCATAAGAGATTTCCAAAGTAGCAGCATACCACCACACTGGCCCTTAGCAGGAGCAGCAAGGCCATAAACAAAAGGAAGCTTCCTAAAAATTTTATTTAATATATTAGAAGATGCACTAGTATCCAAGATACATATGGCATCCAGACAAAAGAAAGAAGCATAGAATTTGATCTGCGCAGTGAATCCGGGCCACGCGCTACCCATGCTATTCCATGAAACTATCTTCATTCTGCGTTCTTGACAATGGAGGGCTGGATGCCTCCTTGTCACTTGTCTCTGCCATTTTCATATCCTCAATCATCTCTTTGGTCCTCTTCTTAGGGCTTCTAAAGTCGTCCCCATCACTAATTTGCATTCTTGCCAAAACTGAGCTAGTACTTGGGCTCCTCTCAAATTCCTTTTCCTTATAACTAGTATCAGCTTGGTTTCCAGTAACCAGGTACGAGCAGTCTCTTCATCCATTCCTGCATTCTTAGTTTCCTGACAGTTCTCATACTGCAACCTTAGCATAGTAATAGTCCATGGGATTGGTGGGGGAGTAATAAACCTTTTGAGCAAGATAATCGGGATCAAGGGATGAGTCATTCATTTCATAAATCTTAGCAATTTCCTTTAGATCCTCCTCACAGATATCATTAAAAGAAGAACTAGAAGAAGAGTTAGTAAAGGAACTCGCCCTATCTCGCTCATTGCTAGTCACTTTCATCTTGGTTTTCTAGCATCAGAAACTTGTTCCCATTCTTCCCAATTATGATATTACAAGTGCCTCGAGCCGCATCCTTATAGCTCTTTCCATTTTGGATCATTGTACCATGAATGGCTTTCCCTTTCCCATGAATTGCCTCTTTTTTAGGGTTAGGATTGATAATGTTGTCAGCTTTCTTTTCTTTGTCATGTCTCTAAACTAGTTTCCAGCCTGGAGATGGAGGGTTAAGGTCAGCATTGTTGGCCTCAGGATCCTCTAGCCCTGGATTCTTCCTCACATGTTGTGGGAAGTACAACATGCATGACTTTATCGGAGACCAGCTGTTGAAGCTCCGGGTCTATTTCCTCAGGGTAGTATTGCACATCATCATCAAACTCAGCATGGTCCACCATAACAAAGTGCTTCTCGACCTGCTTGTAGGGGCAGTTTCTAATCTTGTGTCGGTGGCTACCACATTCGAACCAAACTTCGAAGATTGCTTCGTAGGAGACAAAAACTCTAGCTGGTTCACTTCACAGCTCCTGGGGTAGATTAGCATCGTCTTTATCCTCATCATGAACAAGCAGAAATCTCTTGAGAGGGATTCTCATATCTATTTCCATACACATTCTGGCGAAGATATAACTTTCACCATTCTCCGTACGTTCGTCAATCTTGATGAATCTTACCCCAAATATGGGCTGGATAGCTTGCTTATCCTAGTAATGGAGTGGAAGGTTAGGTAGACGGATCCAGACAAAAAGTTGTTCAATTGTTGCAAACATCGGGTCAAAAGATGGGGACCACCTCCTGATGTGGAAAATCCTCCCTTTGACAAACCAAGGTCTATTATCTAGGACTTAGTCAACATCCTCACTCATGGAGAACTCCAGCGAGAACCATGCATTTGCCATCCGGTTAAGCTTGACAGTGCCAGAGAGGTTAGCCCAGTTTTGTCGGCATTTTCGGATTACTTTCTTGACTGGGACCTTTTCTCAAACACTTTCGCAACAAGGTAGTAGTTGAAGAAGTACTCCTTGTTGGGGATAGCAGATCTAGGAACAGTGATTTGGGTTTCATTCCGTTAGACATCAACCTTAGCGTTCCCAACCATATCATTGAAGGCTGGTTCATCCCTACCAGGTCTTGGGTATGGGTCAAAGGTTGGGAGGGTTCTGGCTCCGGAAGAACTAGCTTGGGCTCTAGCATTAGGACTGAAGGCCATTTTGATTTCCAAGTGAATCTTATTAGGGTTTGGGACTTGTTGATCGGAGCATTGAACCCTAGCTCCATTTAGAGAGCAGGATTTAAGTCGAATAATAGGAATCGACCTCATCGGGAAATGCTTTTCGCATGCAAAGGGGTGGAAGATCAAACACTCCTCTGAGCGTATATGATCGAGGTGTAGGTGTAGGGAAGGGTAATAAAAACTACCCCATTTCGATTGGCTTAGCTGAATCGGAATTGGCCTCGATTCAAGAGGGATCTGATAACAAGGCTAGTAATTGAGAATCCAACAATAAGAATAGAGTAAATGATGACATAGGTCGGCGTACCTGATTATATTGTTTCATCTTGAAAACTAGCATTTGAAGGTTGATTGTGATCCAAGTGTAGATCTAGTATTCCTTCCCAATGGGATTTTTGTTTCCTTGAGCTGATAATTCTTCAGCATCTAAGAAAACACAAATCATCTTCATTAATGAATACTGGAGATTTTCCTTTCCAACGAGGTTCCACTTGCTCACTATCCAATTTTCAATCCTTTGGGTTTTGGATATGGACCTAAGCCCTAGGAGCTTGATCGCAACTCTACAATTTGGTGATGGGGCTAACTTGATTAGCCATGGCGACCACCATCGCACATCTCCGGCTGTCCAGAAGCTGAAGTTGATGAACCTTAGCAGAGATATGAGATCCCCAAATTAGGCCCCTGTAGCGCTTGTCATAATTTTTATCAACCAGACATCCTATTGTTAAGGTCGGCAGTTGTTTACCTCATTTTGAGGGTACTTTTACATGAGTACAAGAAAACTCTAACCAATTATGAACATGGTTACAAAAAACTAAAGTTTAGGGTTTTGGAACAAGAAGAGTGGCAACAAAAATATAAAAATAAAAAGTAAAAACAGAGAAAATGGGATAAAGGAAGAGGAAAAGTGGGAAATAGTTGTTTTATGGGTTGAGATTTTGGAGACAACCAAAAAAAAAAAAAATGGCGGTGAACCTAAGGTTTCTAGTACCAATTTTTTGGTCTCTTAGAACTTTCAGGAACTATGGACTGACCCCCGAATAGAATACACAGTCATACACTTGAGGCCCAGATTGTTCAAGAAAGAAATAGCACGTCCAATTTTTGAAGATCTGAAGACCCCATTCTCATTCTATTGACCAAAAAAAAAAAAAAAAAGAGCCCCATTCTTCCCTTTGTTTTTGTTTCCATATATGTCCATTCAGCTTTCTGTATAGTCACTTAATCACCTTCATCTTCATGGACATTCTATGATTAATGCATTAAGCAGAATGACATTATATACATACTTGCCAGAATTAGAGAGGTCTTAAAACTATACCTTCTCTTTTCAGCTTAGAACTAAATAATAAAAGTCGTTTAGGCTTTAGTTCTCTTTGCAAGACACGTGTTTTTTTTAAATGATTAGCTAAATTAAAAATTGATTGTCTCATTTTATATTCATGTAATGAAATATTTGTCTACATAATTCAGATGACCAAAAGAATTTCAAATTTCCGATCAAAAAAAATTTTCAAATTTGCTTCTTTTTTTTTTGGCAAGAATGACTATTATTGCATACGAACGCAAAGAATAGCAACCAATTAAGAATTAAGGGCTTGGGATCTCCTTCAATATAAATTGTGAAAGACATCTTCGAAGAGCCATCGATCGTTCAGTCTCTAATTGTGGAGATGTAGTTGTGATGTTCCTTTCACACTGATATATAATTAGAGGCAGTGGGACAGCTGATGAAATATACAGTCGTTTAACTAACATATATCTGTGTGTGTGTGTGTGTGTTAAGGTTTGGCCAATGACACAAAAGGCTTTAATCGTCTATACTTCAATTAATTTGTATCAGATGAGTGAGTCTACTACTACGATTCCCTGGACAAAGGCAAACCACATATACATACAAAATGTAAACAACACTCATCCCATCAGAGAAGACAATATTACATGTATGCATAAGTTTAGTAATGTAATTAAACATTGATATATTGACTAACTGCAAGGTTATATTACGTACAGTGATTTCTCAGAACTAGTTAATTGTTACTCTGACGTAGTCCATTACCTTTATCATACAACGGCTTCTTTATCAATATTCTGAATCTCTGATATAACAACATGTTTAAGCTTGGCATTGGTGTACTTAACCAGTTTGATCTGTTATTAGAAATTTACATGCTTAATAACCAGTCAAAATAAAGTAATACAGACTTGTAGATCAGAAAGCAATTGACGTATAGATGTCTCGATAGTGAGACACTGAGACTGGGTGGACTTGAAGCTCGAGTGGGTTAGTATTTACCCTCCTAATGTTTTTTGTAATGTAAAAAAAAAATAAAAAAAATAAAAAAAATAAAAAAAATAAAAAAAAAATAAAGAAATATCTATCAGCTGGAAATGCAGAAAACATAAGCAGCTAGGTCATACATAATACCAATATCATAATTAACTTATAATTACATTAATGTTTGATCACATTTACATATGGTTAATCAATCATCACCTCTGGTCAAGTAGAAAGATGCAGGATGCTCTATGAAAGTAAAACAGAGAAAAAGGTCAAAAAAAGAAAGATAGAAAGAAAGAAAGAAAGAAAGAGGCAGACATTAAAAAAGCAATCCCATGATACTAACTAATTAATTGATTAATTAGAGAATAACAATATATAATAATAGATAAAGCAAAGAGCAGGCATGCAAAGGTATAGGGCATAGCTAGCATGACCACAAAGAATTGGCCTGATCTACCACCATGTCCATTGTAAAAAAGGATTTGGTGGTCTGATGAGGATGATAATGATGGTGAGAATTATTATTATTATTATTAGGCATTATTTGCTTGACTGAGATGGGAGAGATGTTTTCTGATGTGGCTGCGGGAGACGATGCAGAAGGCAATTGATTCATTTTCATGTGCACCACCTCAGCTTGTGCAATGGCCAGTTGAGTTTGGAGGACGTCGATCTGTTGCTGTAGAGATGAGATTGCACCAACACAGCCGTACACAGGGTCTCTTACTCGAGCGTTTGCCTCGTACACCATCGAACTCACTGCATCACTGCGCTGGTGCTCTGGTAATTCCTGCATGTCAAATAACAGACAACTAGGGTTCAGTCCAAAATGTCCTGCATTTACTAAATTTCTCAAAAGTATTTTTAAAACGATAGATATCTTGTATATGACATACAATTTGGGGTAATGTTCATATATATAGATTCTACTCATACATCATGTAGGATATAGGGTTTAACTCCTAGATTTTTGCAATTTAAGGAACACTACTCGAGTAATTCTATTCATCTTAAGATAATCAACTATAAGTACGCTGTGATATACATTGTCACATGGTTATCCTTATGTGCACCCTAAACTTAAGCTCATTAATTAGTAATTCCTCAACTTTCCTAAGCTTAGTAGTATCACTATTCACAACTCATTTTGTCTGGAAACAAAAAGAGTTTTTCTATTGAAACATCCAAATGTACTCACTTGACCTCCTATACTTTTTACACCTCCTATCAAATTTTCAAACATTAAATTTACTCACTAAACCTCACTAAAGTCCTCAAATAACATCACTCATATAATTTGCAAACAAACTATTATCTTTAAAATAAAACACTTAGACATAAATCTCTTTTTCAATAAATAAATAAATAAATCAAATACAAGGTATTGAGTTTCAAAAATTAGTTTCTAATCAACAAGAAAATAACATGAACTATTCTGTGTTTTTTTTTTTTATGTTTTAGCTATGCACAAAATAATGAAGATTAATCATTTTTTCTTAATGTTTATTTATTTTTTCTGCTTTCTGTACCTCATGATTAATTATTTAAATATTTGTTTAGTTTTTTTAATTGCTAGCTAATTTTTTGCTTTATATAAATGTAATGGATAGACTTAGATTTACGTCATAATATGATTTATTTTGTTTTCACTCACCAATATGCGTTCAACATGTATATCATATATTTTTATGTCACATGATCTTGATCATAGTTTTAATTCTTATTAAATATATATATGTATATGAATGCTTTAATGAGTATGTAGTGAAATTAGAAAATGAAAATAGATAAAGAAAATAATAAAAAATGCAATCTAATATTATTAAACTGGAAAGTCCAGTGAAAATCAATATAATATTATTTTGATATAATTATTGTCCTTAATAGTCATTTTATAGTAGGTTATATATGTTATTTAATAGTTCATAATTGAGTGAGTTCAAATGAGCAGATTTGGAGGTCCCAATAAAAACACTCAAACAAAAAAAAACTTATAATTTCATTTGGATGCTATTCCTTATAGGTAATTAATTAAGTTACGTTCATGCCTGTCATGATCTTTTTTATCAATGAGTTGAATACTTGAATTGTGGCTTAGAATTGCCAATTAACCTCAAACTAGAAAAAGAAAAAGAAAAAAGATAGATCAACACAGATTTTAGCCCTATCAATTTCTAGATGTCATTGTGACATCATGATCATGTGATTAAAATTTCTTCTTCTTCGAAATATTATTTAGCACAATTAATTAGTCGGAGAACTTTTACTTGCTTACTTGGGATCAACATTTTTTGTTTGGACTTATTACATGTAAACGTGTTTATCAATGTAATCCATAATTATAAAGCAAAAGGCAAAGAGAATATACATCAGCAGACAACAGACTTTCTTTTTGTAAGTTTACAAGAAAGTGTACATTGAGGACGAAAACCTTAGCCTCAGCTTCAGAAAAAGCTACTTAAAATGACCATAAAGGTGAAGATGATAAACGCACACGAAGACTAGAGCTAAATTCCTCGAACTCTTCAATTCCTTTATCTAAGCATTTGTAATAACTTGATCTAGAAGCAATTCAAAACTGTAATTGGTATCCAAATCTTTTAATTCCTTTATGTACAAATGAACCATTAGTTTGAGAAAAAGTTGTTCTTGCTAGTTTTCAAAAAGGAAAAGTCTTTATCCAGGACTGGTGCTTTTCAACTGTATCTAACCATTATAACCGAAGTAAAGGTGGAAATCAAAGGAAATGGAAGCACACTTTTTTAACTTTTGAAAATATATTCCTCCCAAAATACTAACAAAGTATCAAATTCTTGGAAAATCAAAAAGAAAGAAATAACATGGAAACCTAAAAGGTTTCTTATCAGCTTCTACACCAGCAACTAGTTTAATATGGTCATTAGCTCCTGGGAAAAACCAATAGAACATAGGATTCTGTACAACTACTAAAAAACAAGCAAATCATCCTATTATATTCTTCTTTTCCTTTCTTTTGGAATGAAAGAAAATAAAGCCTATCTGATACGTACGATTGGACTTTTTTTAAGTCTGGCAAACATCAAAGCATGGCAACATCTCTTGTGATTTTGCAAATTAAGTTACATGGTTGTTAGGTTCTTTGATGATCCCCTGTGGGGAAACTAAGGCATGCATGCTTTTAGCTAAGCTAGCTAGCTATAAGGAGATCGATCATGGGATTCATCGTTATAAAACATAAAAACAATAAAGAAAATTGAATAAAATCATAGTGCTTTACCTCCTCGTTGGATCATATATCACACAATAATTGAGTTGCTTTTTGGTTAGCAACTACTCAAACATTGTTTTATCTCCTAATTAAAACTATTACACTAGACTTTTTATATTTTATGCTTTCTGGATATATTACTAAATATTTAACCGTCCATCCCCTTCAACCCACACCGCGTGCTACAACAGTTCTGATGACAAAAACAAGAAACTAACCTGGAAAAAGACATGTTGCAGTATCCCTCTCAAGTCATTTCGTTTATTTCTGAGTTGACAGCCAAGAAAACTACAACGGGGTCCTCAAAAGCAGTCTCAAATAATTTCTATGAAGATTAGTATGATCAGTTTGAGTATATATCTAACTAAATATTGGCTTGATATACTTCATTGACCAAGTTCCTCAACTTAATTAATCCAGCTTTTCAACTAGAGTTTAATAATCGTGATATTTTGGTTTTCATACTTGCGTTTCTAACAACTTCTATAAGCTTCGAGAATTTATAATTGTCTAAAAGCTTGCCTTAACCTTTCCTTCGGCATTTATCATTTATGGTGTACGTTAACCTGCAGGATGGCTCCGGAGCTGTACTTAACTGACTGCCCTAATTTTTCTTTTTATTTAAGAAAGCTTTTGAGTACCAAAAACGGCCATGACGTACCCTATCGTCTTTGAAAATAACTCCACTGGAGAGGGAGAGAGGGATTTGGGGGAGGGAGAGGGGGGGGAGGGAGAGAGAGAGAGAGAGAGAGGAGCTGAACCTGTAGCATCTTGTTGACATTGCTAGCACCAAAAACCTTGTGCACACTTGCAAACTTGTGAGGCTCATCAGCTGGAAAATAAGGAGCAAACACACAATCCTGCCCACACCTCCTTCTCAGAAGCTTGCATGCTGCGCATGGAGACATTCCACCTTGTTTTCTACCACTGATCTCCTTCATTTTCCCAGTCGGGGCCAAAAAATATTATTCCAAAAATAAGGGATTAATTACTATTATCTTCACGAAAATAGGAAAAAAGAAAAGCAAATTGATATGTATTTGCTTCCAGGGTCTTAATGATCAGAGAGGGGGGAGGGCTTGAGGGAAGGAATGGTGGAGGTTATATAGAGTATTGTGGTATATGAAAAGCAAATCTTGCAGGGTCCCATTAAAGAAGAGGCCCTAGATCTTGTTGGACAAAACATCGTTTTTGATAAGATCTTAGTCCCACCATGCATCAATAATATATTTTGTCTCCAATTTTCATCATAAAACTTTTTTCTCTTAATCCTCGTCTGGTTATCATTACTGGATCTAGTAGATAATTTGAGTTATCCTCTCCCAATTACTTTAGCTTTTTTTTATCATTACTGGAATATTAATTTGACATTTTTTTTTCACAAATTATGAGAGTTTGATACTGGATCTAGTAGATTCCATCTATAGTTTAAAAAACCAATTAGATGAGCGAGAACAATGACCAGCCTCTATAGCTTTCACTACTAATATTTAAGAGTTAAATACTGTTTACTCTCTATACTTATAGGGTTTCATCGTTTCAGTCCCTGATCTTCGAATTTCACCTAAAAAGTCTCTGAAATCTTAATTTCCTACCAATCGGTCTCTACATTCAAACTTCATCTAAATTGTCTGTTAAATTACTGACGTGGCATTTTTTACACATTAAAATGTCTATTATACTCTTACCTTATTTTTCTTAAATTAATTTATTTTCTTTTTTTCTCTCTCACTTTTTTTTTTTTTTACCTCTTTCTACCTCTTCTTCTTCCGGTTCTCTCTCCAAGGTCCAAGATCCAAAATAGTCTGCACCAACCAACCAAAATGACCAACCTCCCTCATCTTCTTCCTCAAGATCGACTCATCATCGTCACATGAACCAATCTCTCTCACCACCTTAACCCGAAGAGAGAGAGAGAAAGATGCGGATCCGGTTCTCAGCCCTAACCCGAACCCTAAAGTCCACTACCCGATCCTTCTCCTCTTCCACGCCATCAACCTTGGTAGACCTCCGGGCTCGCCTCGCCACCGAGTCTCCCACTCTCACTGAATTCGTCGAAGGCGAAGGTCCGTACTCCGTGGAGGTCGGCACGAAGAAGAAGCAGTTGCTGAAGCCAAAATGGATGAAAGAGTAGATCCCCGGCAGTGAGAACTACACGCAGACTAAGAAGAAGCTCAAGGAATTGAAGCTCCACACATCTACGAGGAGGCTAAGTGTCCCAATCTCGACGAGTGGTGGTCCAGCGGCGAAACCGGCACATCTATTGTGTAAGAGAGGAGGCTTTCGTGTTTTGTGGTTGAAATGTTGATTGGAAATGTGTGCAGGTTTTGTAATGTGAAGACTTCTAGGACTCCATCGCGGTCGAACCCCAATGAGCCGGCGAATGTGGCTGAGGCGATTGCATCATGGGGGTTGGATTATGTGGTGATTACTAGCGTGGATCGGGATGATATGCCTGATCAAGGGAGTGGACATTTTGTTGAGACCGTGATCAAGTTGAAGGAGCTCAAACCCAATATGCTCATCGAGGCTTTAAGTATGTTTTCACTTTCGAGTAGCTGATAGATAGGGGTGTGGGATAATTACCGTGGGCTGCTCTTTCATGGTCATGGGGGCATTGGCAACGGCGGCCATGTCGCCTGGATCGGGGCTTTGAAGGGATGGACCGACCCTCTGAGAGAGAGAGAGAGAGAGAGAGAGAGAGAGAGAGAGAGTGTGTGTGTGTGTGTGTGTGTGCAGATCTAGTAGTACAGAAGAGAGGAGAGGAGAGAGGAGGCCTATTCTTTGGAAGATCACTAATCCGACGAACAACGAAGAGGTGGGGGGGAAGTGAGAGAGAAAAAAGAAAATTAATTAATCAAAAATATAAGGTAGGGTTATAATACACATTTCAACGTGTAAAAAATGACACGTTAGCAATTTAACGGACAATTTGCAGGAGTTTGACGGCAGGGATTAATTGGGATGAAATTGAGAGTTTGAGGAATTTTTAAGTGAAATTCGAAGTTCAAGAACTGAAACGATAAAACTCTATAGTATTTACTTCAATATTTAACATTTATAGATTTTAAGACGATTCTTACATCTTCCAAATATTAAAAACTAACCAAATTATTTTAATGAAAATAATGCATTGATAAAATCTTCTTAGCATAATAAAGTACACAGTTACATTATATCTAGTAAATCTCCTATCTTTTTCATTATTCGTTAGTCCAGTTAGAGAACCTTATAGGATATAAACATGTAATATATGGAACTAATTCACGTTTAATAGAAAAATAATGCAACTATAATAAGTTGAAGGCCTGCTCACTTAAGGAATAGTTTTTAGGGGATTGTAAGGGACAAGTGAATCTCACGGCTGAAAATAAATACACAGTTTTAAATTATTATAGTTTCTACTTTTATATTTAATATATGTGGTTGAGATGCATTTGTCACTCACAATTCCTTAAAACTGTCCCTCGGGTGAGCAAATCTGTAAAACGTTGTTGTAGATTATCTTCATTCCAAAAAAAAAAAAGGCTCCTCTGCTCACCAGTGTATTTTTAAATTTTTTTTAGAAAATATGTTACCAATTAATAGTTCACTAAAAAGTATAATAATTATCCGCTCTTAGGGAGTTGGCAGAAAGAGTCATTATATCAAATACACGCACATTTTCGTGATGTGCCTGAAATACAAAAAGACAGCTAAAAATCCAAAAAAATGATGAAATTTAATTGAAAGTGAGGATTTCATAATTTCTATAAGCCAATTCTCTTGTTTGACATTCTCATATTAGAAATTTTAAATTCCTCTGTAGAAACAAAAAAAAAAACAAAGTAACTCACTGCATGAATGTCTCACTTAAATTTCCACAAAAATAAGCGTCATTTACGAATTTCTCTGCAGTATTTCTTTGCAATTTTTATTTCCAACAATGTTTTTTATTTAATTTTTTATTTGTTTTAAACTTTCTTAATTTATTACACATTATAAATTCCAAATAAATACAACCAAACAATAGAAATTGCAATTAATAAAAATTTTGATTGATGAAGTTATAGACTCTATCATTTATAAATTCCTACAAACAATCCAACACACTGTAAAGATAAAACATTAAAATACAGAATTCCGATATAGTTTGTGAGTGCATTTTAAAAGAGGCAATAATCTTCTCAACCAACAACTTTGAACTCTTTTTTCCTTTTTCAGCCTATCCTCGGAGAGTCTTGACAACTTTCGATTTGCGTTTAGAACCTCCCCTTCTTAAGTTTGCCCTAAGGGCAACTCCAACAATAAGTCTCATTTGGGGGTGCTATCCTTATTTTAGCACCCCCTTATTACACTATTCATATAGGACTAAATTCTCATCTCCAACCATGATGTGTTATATGGGGGTGCTATTTTCACTATTCTTGATTAAAATATAATATATTTAAAGTGTTTATGAACTATTGTCACTATTTCCCGATGCACTGTAGCCCAGTCCTGGTTCTGGAAAAGTCTCAAATATGAGACTTCAAATGAGATCAAGTTCTATAATTCCAAGACCAGCTCCTCATAAAATGTATTGTTGGAGAATGAAAGTCTTAAATGGGTCTCAAATATGATATAACACCCCCATTGTTGAAGTTGCCCTAATAACCGCAATATTTTAACCTTCTTTTTCTTGGCAAGAGAGACAATCAAGCAATTTCATTTGGAGCAGCCAAAGAAGATTCAAGTTATTCAACCAAATTGGTTGAAACATTTCCATTGGCAACATGACGAGCTAGTACACGAGTTAACTTACTTAACTTGGTGAACCACGAAGCTGCAAGATGTTTATGAGTTATGACTAACCAATTGAGTTCCGTGGTGGTTCAAGATAAGAACTACGCTACAACAGAGGAAGAACGGATCCGAAAGATCGAATCGATCGGCATGGGAAGCAAGGCAAGAAACCACTTGTCGGGACTAAGGACGCTAATAATCTTGGACAGTAGGGCGGCCGTTGGTTGGGTGGCAAAAGAGGCATCCATGGATGAACGCTTATGGCGGCAGCTCTAGGGTTTCTGGAACGCGACCAGAGCACATCGCTTAATTTTAATACAAAGATCTATTTATTTCATGGACTTAAAGCTTGAGAATAGGAAACATGGTTGGAAAAATGATTACTCCTCCACGGAAAAAGACAAGGAAATTTGGCGCTAGTAAGGAATTGAACTTCCACTAAAGTTTAATCGCCCACAAGTTTCCATATATATGATCAGAAAAAATTAGTGTCCGCTCTCTTTCTTAAACTTTTACCAAAGCTTTTTATTAGTACTCTAAGATATGACTGTTTACCAAATCTGCGGTGGACATTATTGATCGGACAATTCTTAGGTTCACTTTTTGGGTGAACGAGTACATTCACCTCTATTATTGATTAACGTATTTTTACTTAATAAATTTATCATCTAACTGTCCATATCTTAAATTAGCTTTTAAAGATCACTTCTATAAAAAAATCAATCGAATCAAAAATCGTTTAATTATCTAATTGAATCAAATAAATGGATGGTTCTAGCAACACTTACTACTATTATCATGAGCCGTCTATGTATTTCATAGAAATGAATAACTAAAAGGTCTTCAAATTGATTAATTTTTTTACAAAGCTAATCACTATATGATGTTATGCAATATGAATGGTTTGATTAACAAATTATAAAGTTAAAATGCATTAATCGCAATAGAATGTGAATATACTCATTCTATCCATGGGTGAACCTAAGAATTGTCATGATTCATCAATATTGTAGCTTAATAGATTGGATTAACATTGACACGCGTGAAAGCTGGAGAATGAAGACCAAATTAATTAAGAAACTAAGCCAAAGACAAATTACTGCTGAAGGTTGAATAATTGATGAGCTTGTTGGCAGGGCCGGCGGGCAAGGCAAAAAGTACGTAGGTCAAAGCTTGAAAACTCCGACCAAAACATAAGATGACGTCTTAATTTTCTCTTTTCATTGTTTCTTTTTCTTTCCTTTGTTTAATTACATATTTTAAAGAAATGTGACGTACTTATGAGAGCCTAGCTCATCCAAAAGGAAAACAGAACAAAGGACAAAGCTAATTTGCATGTACGCGCGAACAGTTTATGCAACCTAGTGTATGAAATATGCGTATTGTTGCAATCTTTACTATAACTAATTGTAACTTTATTTTTTCATTATCACAGTCAGTAATATTTCATTGAACCAAAAGTTAAAAGTTACAAAAAGAAAAACATACAAAGTGGAGCCATATAAATGCCTAGTTCCAACTAAACAACAGGTCCTAAGTTCCTAAATTTTACTTATATTAGCTTGAGGACCAAAAAAAAAGAACAAGCTACAACTTCTTCATCAGCACACTTTTGGCATGGATTACAAAGATGGCCAGCAATCCGGCAAAGGGCCAAATAATTTGGTCAGAACAGCGTCCGCAAACCAACCCAGGTATGGCTGGCTATCTCGGCACGTTATAGCTTTAAATCCACGCATCCAACTGATGCAACCCTCAATTTTAATATGTGAAATCAAGTAGGAGACAATACTATGATCTTCATCTCTGTTCAAACCTAACCTAATCACGATTAAAATACCGAGTATTGAGGTGGAGACGAAACGGAAAATGAATTCAGGGATAAGGATATATGGACATGTCTATACTCAACGTCCATTCCCGACAAGTACCGTTGCCATCCCAACTTATTACCATGTACTTTCAAAAATCAATTCTTTATGTCACTCGTGTTAGGATTGATAATACTGTTACTATCCCATATTGTTATCAGTGATAGTTTTCTGCTTAATTGCGTACCTCAGCCAATTCCAGAAGCTGCATACAACGGACGCGTCAGTAATCTAGTGAAGGAGTTAGAAATTTCAGCTGGTCAGAGATAGTATAAATACTGATGTACTGTAGTTGGTTCGTTATTGAGGTGGAGACGAAACGGAAAATGAATTCAGGGATAAGGATATATGGACATGTCATGTATACTCAACGTCCATTCCCGATCGACAAGTACCGTTGCCATCCGAACTTATTACGTATACTTTCAAAAATCAATTCTATATGTCACTCGTGTTAGGATTGATAATACTGTTACTATCCCATATTGTTATCAGTGATAGTTCTTATGCTTAATTGCTTAACTCAGCTAATTCCAGAAGTTACATATAAGGGACGTGTCAGTAATCCTGTGAAGGAGTTGGAGATTCCAGGTGGTCATAGATAATATAAATACTGATGCATTGTAGTTGGTTCATCAGATCAACAACAGTAACAATAAAATACGAGTAATATTCTCAAAAAAAAAAAAAATACAAGTAAAGTTTTTCCTCTGTTCTACGTGTTCTTCATCTTTTTCAATCAACATTCTTAAAATTTAGCAACTCAATAGTCATCTTATAAGATTATTCATCTTATAATATATATATATATATATAAAGCTCATAAGCTTATTAGGTTGGTACTACTTGTCTCTTTGTAAAAAGTTAAAAGTAAGAAGTAACATTTAAGAAGACATTTACTTCATGGTTTAGGAGGAGGAATGCAGGGACTAAAGCTAAGGCTATACCTCTGCGTGTGGCTAAAGCTAAAGGTATCCATAATGTGAGCGATGGATAATCAAACATGTAATTCACCATGTAGTTTATATTTTTTCTTGATGTCTTAAACTCTTTATCATATTAGGTTAGAGGAAATTAGATTAGTTACAGTATGTAGATGGGCCGGCATAACTTGATTCATAAGCTTCGTATATCCCTAGCTAGGTATATCCTATAATTAATACTATAGTAATTAACTTATTTTATTAATTTGCCTCATATTTTCTTGGTGACCCATTGTAAGATCCTGCCAGGAGCTTTACATACACATAGACAGTGATTTTATGTGGTGAAACAGAAAGCTAGAAAAACCCTGATACTAAATTCCAAAATGACAAGATATGGATGACAAGATGGGGAATCAAATTTTGCAAGTGCAATACAAAAACTAATTAACACTTTGATTAGTGGAAATTTCTTTGCCAAAGATTATCTTATGCTTGGTGATGTGATCAATATGGTCCATATGGAATGATTTTTGTTGCGGGCAAGTAACATCATTGAGAGGGAGTGCTTTTGACACAGTGGTTTTGATTATCTAGTTCCATGGCTATCCTGCACTACTAATAGTTGCGTGTGCTTAAATTAAAATTGCATTACTTTGTCAAATAATTAGTGCTAAAGTCTTGATTGAGCACTATTTGATAAAAAAAAAAAAAAAGTCTTGATTGAGCAACGCTTATGAGCTAATGAGACTCTTGTAATAATTTATGGACTAGACGTTTGTGAAAGCACAGGTGCATTTGTAGATTTAAGAAGTAAAGAAAATATTTGTGCAAATCTAAGTACGAGCCCACCATGTGACCGATCAATGAACTTGCTTTTCTTTTCAGGGGACATATATATATATATATATATATATATATATATATATGCTCACATATTGTTATTATATATTAGTACTGCGTTACGTACATTTTAGTATAGTAATTAATTATGAGACAAGAATGATCAAGAGAAACATTATAGGGCATGAAAACTGATTAGTGGAGATAATTAAGCTGGCTTTTATTGAACTTTAACACATAGGATAACTAGTTTCCAAGATAAAAGTTACTGATAGAGCTATACCTAACATGGGCGTACGTATTAGACTTGTCTGTTATAGACGAAGGAACATATTTAGATTTAGACCACACGAGTACTCTACTATGAGTATAAGAGTCCAGCACGATTAAGCACTGGGAACACACGAGAATCTTTTGCTATTCATCTTGGAGACTTGGATCATCTTGTGTATATAAAATTCTACGTCTAATAGTCTATACTATTTGGTACTTATTCAATTTCTCTTTCATCTATGACGTAATGAATTCTGTTCATTAAGTGTGAGTCACTTTTTATATAAATTTTAACAGTTGAAAATGAATCACAAAATTTATGAACTTTCAATTTTTAGCTATTTTTCATATCCTATAATGCATGACCACCAATTAGACTATCATTATTCAATAATGAGTAATACATGCTACTATTTTCACTATTCAAATGATGATCATAACACTGTTATATGATTTATGTGTTTTTTTATTGGTCATAGAATAATTAATCTTTTTTTAGTTGAACACGTACTTCTTAATTATAAATGAAAAAGTTGTGAACATTGATCTGTAATTGCACAAGTATATATGTATTGATCGGTAATTGTCAGCTATACGACATTCCGCTGGTAGCTTGTGTTAGATGTATCTAGCTAGATATATATAAATTTGACTTGCATTTATCTATTCCTATGTGCACTTGACTTTCAAGTACAAGTTCCATTATTCGGTGGATTTTCCTTTCGAGCAAAACTCATGCGTATTTAACTTCTTAATTTAGTGGTTAGTTTGTGGCAACACGAACGTACGGTCAAGATAATATATCTTAATTGCATCAGATTATATTTACGTGTAGAATAATCTCAAATGAGAGTAGATTATACATTAAAGTGGTCAGATGAAATCAAAGAATATGGAAATAGGAGAATAGCGGGTACTTCTGCCTTCAACATTGGCTGCATGGTCGGTACCTATAATATTGTCTGCGTGTTTGCCGTTGAACCCTAAATACCCACAAGGCCAAACTGCTGCATGCGTACCAAAGTGTATTATGTAAACGTTTGCATTCAAATTTCATACAATATGTTTATACGTGGCATTTTGATTAAGAGGATGTACCTTTTTAGTTAGACGAGTGATTAGTTGTATGACTTGTATTTAGTTACTAATTGATGGATCTGTCTAAATAGTGGGTATTTTACTGGTTGAAACGAACGAGTTCAAGGAAATAGAGAAACCATTGATACATAAACTTCAATTTATAGACAAGTACGTAACATCATTGAAAGACTTTGATGTCCAATTATTTTAGATATAACTCCCTGCCAACCACAGTTTACTAATCAAATTAAGATCGATGCTGACTAATTGCGGATATTCTTATGTTAGATCAGTTCACAAGATCACTCTGTTATCTTTTCTTGAGGGACAGGTTTTTTCATATCGTTTCATTCGTTTGCTGTCATGCATATATATATATATATATATATATATATATATATATATATATATCACCCAGTAATAATTAATTCTCAGGGTAGCAAACAAAAATTTTCTATTTTAGTCCCACGGCCAGGCTATAGGCACGTCACTGATATGATGTCTTTGATATATATAGATAGAGAGGGATGGTTCAGAATCTGTAATGGTTTTAGCCAATTTTTGTCAAAACCGACACTTTTTCCTGGAAAATATATAATTATGTAATTTTTTGGCACCGAAAATATATAGGTCATTCTGACAAGATCATGAGCTCGTTTTACATATGTACTGAGCACACTGACATGGAATCCAGCTATATCTATGTAGTTGGTTACATTTAACACTTCCAACTTCCAAGTCTCACAATAAGACGATAGGTTATAATGCAGAAACCATCAGACCAAAGAAATAACCTAGCAAATACCAGAACGTACAATTATATTATATATAGCTTCATAATGGCGCACATAATTCCCCCAACTTATCAAAAACATGATAAATCACTTAATTGGGTGGTAAAAGTCTGGGCTGTACCCGTAATTAATTTTCTTGGCCGCTGTGTAACCAGATATTTACTTATACAACCATTCAAAATCCGTTACTGCAGCCACACCACACCCGCCGGAGAAAACCAAACCAGTTGCTGCGAGAAACAGGGCTAAACCTTCTAGGACTAGGATAGGGCTAAACAGGACTACAACTGGGGTGGCCATGATCAGGGCCATCACTGTGGCGGTTGAAGTTAATCCGGATAAGACTAAGAGCGTGCTGCCAACTGCGCCTACGGCCAAGCATTTGGTTGCACCACCGTAGCTACTGCCGCGTGAGGACAGCTGAGTTGAGTAGTACTGGTCCTCCGGCTTTTGATGAAAGTCCGCTGATGTTATTGATTAGGGCTGTGATCGGAAAGTGAATATCAAATAACGAAATGTGATTTCAGAAGAGTGATCGATCCCTAAGTGAATTATGAAGGGTCCTGATAAGCTAGCTACAATGTCCATCTGTTGAGGTCACATTGAAGCGGCGAGTTGTTGTGTAAACACGTCGTCATGTGTGGTGCCACCTCCACGTACGGTGGGGGTGTGATCTGAGTTGTGGACACATGCCAGCGGTAGTTCCAAATCATGTAAGCTCGGAAGTCCCCACTGCGCAAGCACCTCTTTTATCCAGCACTATGGAGCCCAATTACAAGTTGGGCCTAAAGTTAAAACCCAGCCCGTCTCGGCAAGCAGCCCAAGAATGAGCCTTATGGGTGCAATCTTGCTAATTGTTCCGTAGAGACGACAACTTTGCAAAAATAAAACTTCTACGAAATATGGAACCGCGTATAAATTCTCAAACACTAAAACAACTAACCATTTCTATTTTTTGTTCGATTTTTCTTATTTTTTTATAAAATGATCCATAAATTTAGGATACGTTAATGAAATGAAAGAAAAAAAAATATTCAACCAAAAGTGAATACCGTACCTTCTGTGGAAATATGTATGAATTTACAAAGATATATCTTTCAAAAGATGATATAAAAATGAAGTATACGTTAATCTTGAGAATATGTTAAATCCAATATGTATAATCCAACATTGCGTTTTATCAAAACCAGATTTAATGGAAACAAAACTTCATGTTGAGGCCCTTGCTATATAAGTGATGTAGAACGGATGGCGACAAGGGTTGAAGAACAGCTCGATCGTGAGAAGGGAAAACCCGGTTTGCTGCAAATCTGGCATTTGGTGACAGAATTGTGATTGTTATACCTTTTCGAAAAGGGAACAATGCCAGGAACAAAACTTGTTGCTTTGCCACGAGGTGTGAGCTTTTTCAAGCTTTCGAGATCGTTTCGGGTCTCAAAACTGCAATTTACTATTTTTCAAAATTTTCGGTTTTCTAATTTGATTTGGTTTGTGATGTTTTAACCCATGGACTTTAGAGTTTCATTGTTAATTGCCCTAAGTTTTCTTTTCTCGTATATAAGCAACGTTAAGCGGCTGCAGAACTTATCTTTGTCATATTACCAATCAAATTGAGAGTTTTCTCATTTATCTCTGGTGAACTCCAGATTTCTTGTTTTATGTTTATTATTTGTAAACCTATGGTTACTTTTCCGACTATGTCAATAAGCACTACCTTTCTCTTTTACTATAAAATGCTAGGGAATGCATGCGACCGACTCTATCAGTGTCTTTTCATCCTAATACATACAAGTAAGACTCGTATCAGAAATGAAGGGATCAAGAGAATCGTTCATGTTGTTCTTTGTTGGGTTGACATTTTGTCTTGCGAGCCCGGAGTCTATTGCTCCGACCCTGGGTGTAGAGGGTGACTAGTGGACACCTAGATGCGGTAAAAAGTATTTTGTGCGGATTGTGAACGACCTCAATAAACAGAAACTCAACTATCCTTGTAAATCTGCAGACGATGATCTCGGACTTCGTAGTCTTCCTCATCAAGCGCAGTACGAGTTTGGATTTAGGCTCAACTTCGCAAGTACCACACTTTTCACTTGCGATTTCACTTATGCTCCCAACCATGTCACCTTTGTAGCATTTAGAATTACCGATCAAAGTTTTCTTCCCGATTGTGGTGGAGTGCATTGCGTATGGAAAGCTCAAGAGGATGGACTATACTTATATAATATTGCGGATGCAGAGTATGTAAAGAAGCATTCGTCGAACGAATAAATTAAATAACGGATCAAGGAATTTTATCTTAATTTAAGTATCAGCTGGGTAGAGATCATTTACTTTTTTGTAATTTTCTAGTATTTCTGTAAACTAATAAAATATCTAATAACATGTCCTTCATATCCTCCCTCCCTTTATCATTTATCAAGTGCATGGTTTGAGAAATCAAATACCTTAGAAATTTTCATTCTAATACTACTATTCGATGACTGACATATATAGCATATGGCATAGAGTAACTAGTATCAGACTATCAGGCTAGGCCACTAAACCCACTATTACGCTTACACATCAAAGTGAGATATGGTACTTAAAGTTTCTTTTATTTAATGCCTAATGGTGTTCCAAGAGTACCGTACGTACTTCAAGCAAGCACAGAATGAGGCATTAATTTGTCTGCTTCTCTAGTTCTCTCTGTATCTTATAATAATAAACCTAGCTTCCAAGAAGCCCTGAACCTTGCCTTTTCAGCTACAAATTACCAGAAGTATGAATAATGACCTAGTTCAAATAAAGGTCGATGGCTCAAGTTTGAAATTGAATGGGAATGCGCTCACTCGTAATTTAGTTATACAAGAAGTTCAATGTGGTACTGGATCGTAGGGCGGACAAAGGGGCTGTACATATGTATATAAATGACGGTGTTTATATCTAAACGGAATCCTCAGAGACGTAGGTAAAATTTGCCAAATCCTCAGGCTTCTGTTTGACTGTGTGCGCGTAGAAAGGGAGAAACAATGGGGCTGTTTGGTTCATGACAAAAAAAAAAAAGACGGAAATTTTTAAAAGAATTGATAAAAATGCATTCGGAGTTTAGAGTAACTAACTCTGATTTTTCGATTTCCAGTTTTTATTTAGGGATATATTCACAAATGGTGTATGAACTTTAGATCATTCTACACTTTGGTGTACCAACTTTCATAACTATCAAAATGGTGTATCAAGTTTGCTCCAAAATTTCATTTTGGTGTACGCCGTTAAATTTTCCGCTATCTTTACAAAAAAAAAAAAAAAAAAAAAAAACTGAAAAAGCTAAAGGAAAGATAACGGAAGTTTTTTTTTTGGCAAAGATAGCGGAAAATTTAACGGCGTACACCAAAATGAAATATTGGAGCAAACTTGATACACCATTCTGATAGTTATGAAAGTTGGTACACCAAAGTGTAGAATGACCTAAAGTTTATACACCATTTGTGATGTTTTCCCTTTTGTTTACGGTGATATGGCTAGTGGCACAAAGAATTGAAAAGAAAACATGGCAGTTTGATTGCTCTCTTTATCTTGTATTTTTAATGCAAACCCACCCAAAAGGCCTGAATCTTGCCTTTTTGCAATATTAAAGTGTTGACCAGAATCATCTGCAAAATAATTCTACCTCCGAGAGTCTGAGTCATATCAAGGGATAGTAGTTGGCTACGTACACTTCATAGAGAAGTCAAATGACCTACTAGTATTTATTGTCACTATTTGGCAAAGCAATTGTACACCAGTATTATCCTATCAAATTCTACCAACCCCAAAAGCTTGAGGCAGATCATCAATGGCTCCAAGTTTCAATGATGAAAACGCACTATTCAACTTTGTTGTCAGGGATGGCAATGGCGTGAAGGGCATGGTGGACTGAGGCCTATCCAAAGTACCTGAACAATACATACAGCCACCTCATGAGCGTATACTGAAGCCTAATGCAAGCTCACTAAATGAGCTCAGACCAATCGATCTGTCTAAGCTTGATGGGGTTGATCATGAACGAGTGGCTAATGAGATCGTTAATGCTGCGGAGGTTCTTGGGTTCTTCCAAGTTGTGAACCATATATGGCCTGCCTGTGAAGTTGCTGGAGTCTCTGAAAGAGGCTGCAAACAAGTTCTTCGAGCAAGCGCCGGAGAAGAAAGGTGTGAGCCCGAGCCCGTACGTGAAGTATGGAACGAGCTTTGTGCCGGAGAAAGAGAAGGCTTTGGAGTGGAAGGACTATGTTAGCATGGTGTACTCCAGTGATGCTGATGCTCTCATTTACTGGCCTAACGAGTGCAAGTAAGTTCCAATACTTAATAAAACCCTGGTTAAACTTAAACCAAAAGGTATGAAAGATCAATACATGTATTTATATTTCTTTTAGAAGTTTTAATCTATAATAGTATATTATTGTTTTATCAATTGAATGAACTTAAATTTCAGGGAAGTTGCTCTCGAGTACCTTAAAACATCAATGATCAATGCATATGGTAAAGAAAATAGTGAAAACTTTGATCCAGAAGCTCGGAGTCACTTGAAGACTCAAAACTAGACGGACTCATTGGGTTAAAGATGGTGAACATGAACTTTTTACCCAACATGCCTTAATCCGGAGCTCACTGTAGGAGTTGGGCGTCACTCGAACATGGGCACCTTAACAGTAAAAAACCTGCAAGATGGAATTGGTGGTTGAGGAATGCTAGCAACCTTCTTCTCCAATATTTTCTTTTAGACTTTTCCCATACATTGAGTGCCATGTGGACTCTACTACTATTGAAAATCAGATATTTATTACATTGAAAACTAAACTATTATTATCCATATATAACCTTATTTATTGTCTTTATAATTAAAGAAATCAATAACTATCCAAATTGTTCATCAGAAATCTCTCTCTCATATAAACTAGAATGAGCACCCGCGCTATGCCGCGGGATTTGTCATAAATTCATAACTAAACTGAAACTGCATACTCAGTTCCAAACATACTTACATTTACTTCAGATTTCATTTATCAAGTTCAAATTATGGAATATGTACTGCATAAAGTTAAGAAGCAGGCTTTTCTAACATTTTTT
Organism: Rosa persica; assembly: GCA_025331145.1. Classification (NCBI taxonomy): domain Eukaryota; kingdom Viridiplantae; phylum Streptophyta; class Magnoliopsida; order Rosales; family Rosaceae; genus Rosa; species Rosa persica. Next base: position 14,797,894 of record WFKR01000005.1, read on the forward strand.
ATTACATTCAAATTGAAATCTTAGTAAGGGGCATTTAATTAGTGGAGAAATGTCTAATGATTGTAGAAAGAACTCAGTTCTACCATCCATAAAGGCCCAGGATCTGTTTGATTTGAAAAGTACTTGTAAGATAAGCACACTACGACCTCTTTTATTCCCAGCTTTTTTCCTTCTGAGGAGATAAAGTAGGGTCTTAGAGCCAAGTGGAAAATGAAAAGCAGCCACTCAATGCTGTATGTGTCCCAAATCAATCTCATATTCTCATTTATAGAGCCAAGTCATGAGACTTTCATTATTGTGCAAGTGTTGGTCTATTCAATGCCTGCGAAATCTCAAGCAAATTTGATTCCCAATCAGAAAAACCAGGATACAACAGCACACCAAATCGTACATAATATGCACAGAAAATCCTAATCTTTTAATATCCAACCGCAAACCATAAACAAAATTCCAATAAAAACCTTTTCAATGCTTGTGAATTTTGAAGCAGATTTGATTCCAATAAGGACAAACCAGGGTACAACAGCATATCAATATACCAAATCCATTCCAACCAAAACCTACATAATATGCACAGAAATTCCTAATATTCTGATATCCAACCACATCATGGATACTCACAATCAAAGTAAATAAGATGGGTACCCTGCATTTGTAATATTTGAACTTAAAATTCACTGACAGCGAATCACAACTGTGAATATAAACTCTAACTCTAAAAAGTCTGTCAAGAACCCTTTAAAATCAGTCTACAAAGAATAATATGAAAAGAGTTATTTTTTTGTCAGATATGCACTGCTAAATCTTGGTACCATAGCAATGCTATATACAATGTAATGAAACTGTAAATTTGATAAACATATAAGCTACTGGTTATATTGAAAAATGCAGCAAGAAACCAGCACCCACTTTGAGGTTCCATGCATAAAGAAAGCTAAGATTATTGGCCCACGATTGATAGAACATTACAGGCATCTGCTTCAAGAAAGACTTGTGTCGCAGAAACCATATCACAAACAAACAAAGTTCAAATCTGTTCACAACAAAAAAGTTCATAAAGTCATTCTGCACAATCAACAACAAACTAATCATGCGTACAAAAATCAAAATCATCAAAAAAAAAATATTGCTGAAAGAAATAGAGCTAACCCCTTCCAAGCTGCCCTCTTTCCAATCCCAGGAGGAATCTCTCCACCTAAATCATTAACATACAAATAAAAGTCAGTGAGCTAAGTCAAGTTGACAATCTCTCTTGTTCCCAATTTAATGACGAATCACAGTAGTGAACAGGTAAAATTATGAACAAATTTGCTCCCTATAAGTTCACCTACAGGCATGCCACAGCCAATAATTGCATTGTCAAAGCTTTGTTTTCTTTCCTTCTTTCACGTTTGCTCTTCACTTCATGAAAAGTACCTACACAATTGCAAAATAGTAATTCAAAATTAGTGGAAGAAAATTACATCCATTAGATAAAAAATGAACTCAAGATACTATAAGATACAGCAGCACATAAGCTTTCATATTAAACTAAAATGGACATATATTGATAATTCAAACACCCAACCTGAAAGGTCTTTTACTTCAGTTGTTACTATAAACAGCAATTAATTACTATCACTAAAGCTGGCTTTTTTCATATACTCAAGTCTTTAACGAAAACTTTAAGTATTTTCTTCTATTTCTAATTAAGGTATCTCTCTGGTCCAATATTTTCAAACTTTTCCTTCAATTTCTAGCTACTGAATTTCTTAGCAAGCAGAATACATGGAGGAAAAAAAATGTAGGTCAGTGCAACACAGTCAATACAGTCCAACCAATTAGTCCTGATACTCTAAAATTGGTCAAGGCCTGAATTTTTATTTTTTATTTTTTTTATGTCAAATTGATAAAGCGAAGAAAAAAGCAATACTTATGATGAGTTCTTATATGCAGATATGTATAAATGAAATTTGCATAAGAATGTAAGAATATGAAATCAGTGTAGGGCCTAAACACATAATATAGACTTTGTAATTCAGTTCGGCATACATCTAGTGTTCAATATGCAGAATATAGTTACCTCTGTGATATCAGCGTAGGGCTTTCCACCATATTTTGAATTTGTTATATCAAATGTACCATCTTGGGATGGAGTTGTAGATGCTAATAATGAGATCAAAATGAAAACCAAAAACAATCTGCGCAAGGCCTCCATCACCCAAACCCCAAGTCAGTATCATATTAAATTTCATAGCGATGTTTTAAGAATTTGTTGGAAAAACTCAACAAATACCTCTTACAATGAAGAACATAGGCTCGTTACATGCAAACAGTCTGCACTGCATTACATAGCCCTGCAATTTATTGTAAAGCTAGTAGTCCAGTTCTAATCTAACAACAACAACAACAACAACAACAAAGATAAATAAAATTAACGTCCCAACCTCTTTTCTTTGTTTCCAGTTCAAACCTCTTCCCCTTCAATATGTACAACCTATGAACAAAACCAGACAACAAAAATAAAAAACCAGATTCAACCTATGAACAATCCAATTAAAAATTTCAAATGAAAAAACCAAAAACACAAAAATCAATTAGATTCTAATCCATCAGTATACCCAAATTCGTCTTCTTCTCCTACAGAACAAAACCGAAGAATCTAGCTCCCTCTGCAAACCAACTCGATTCAAAACTACAAACCAAAATTCATCCACAGAAAACAACAAAACTCTAAAAGAACAAAACTTTTATCAGGTTTATTGAATTGGAAATTGACCTCTTTACCTTGATTTCAACACTGTCGATCTTGATGGCAAAATTCGAAACAGTAGAATAGTTGAAGTTGATGAGAATGGATGCCAGCAATAGACCGAATGAGAACATTACAGAATTGTCATTTTACAGTTAACCTATCACTAGTGGCAACCTGTTATTCTCATATAAAATCAAGGACAAAAGCGTCATTCTACTGTTACATGAACAGTAATAACAGTTAACTCACCTTTCATATGTTACTAGATAATCCTTCCCGCGCGATGCTGCTGGTTTGGTTTTATTTCCTGAATTAAAGTGTACTTTTGCAATATCTCCTAACTTCAGTGGTCTTTTCCACTATGCTTGCAATCTCAAATTTCTTCAAGGTAGCATTGGCCAAGTCTCTCCCCTCCATCCTATATAATTGATGAAACAATATAATTAGCCAAAAAGCCTCAACTTCTTTCAAAAATAACTTCATTCCCTAAATCATGAGCTAATATTTATATAAGAATCCAGAAAAGATACATGTCCATTGGAATTGCCCAAAGATTTTATTTTCATTACCAAAATCCAATAAGCTATAGTAACAACAAATTCATGGCTGCAAAAAACTCAAAAAAAAAAAAAAAATTGATTTCTAATTGGGAACAAATAGAAAAGTTCAGAGTCTAATCAATTTTGTCAACCATGTGAAAGAGAAATAGAGGATATTTTTAGGTAATCATGTATGTAATATTCTAAGTCATGACGTAATTCTTTGCAGATCGTCAGAGAACTATTGAATTCGGCATATATTTCCCAATGAGATGATTGAAGGAACTTGGCAACTCATAGTTAGCAGGGATTTAGACAGATGAGTAATTTGCCCAAATGCATAATATCCAAAGTCAATCTTAACATGAGAGACAAAAATAACCTGTCGCCAATACAGATTTCTAGCTATGCATCTACCCAAAAGCACTTTGCATGAGTAGCTATTTTTAGAATATTCAGAAAGATATCTATACAGTGGCAAGCCAAATTCATGCTGAAATTTAGAAAGCCAAGAACTAATACTTACTCTAAACTGATCAATTTTTAGCTTGCCAAAGAGGTACACGATCTTTCAGCTTTCCAATTTTTACATAAGATTCCTTAGTAGCCTTTGCAGCTGCTTCCAGATCTATGCTGCGTAGAGCTTTTCAGTTAACTTTGCTTTGTTATTATCCTCCATGTTTCTGGTGCTACCATTCTGTCAAGAATGCTCAATTACTGAGTACAACTTATGGTATATGTAATTTACCATTGTCTTTTGCTACTTCTCATTCAATTCAATTAGGAAGTAAGTGGCTTTGCTACATATTTATATATGTATATTAAGATTTAAATAGAACTACATAAAATTCACAAACAAAAAAAACACTACCAAAACCACAGTTCTACGCCACCTAAAAAAAAAAAACACAATTACTGGATTTCTTGTTCATCAATCTGGTTTCCAAATAAATAAAGAAAATTAAAAAAAATCGCAAATATCAGAATCCAAATTCTAATTTTACTTGAGGGATTGATGCAAGCAGAACCAAAACCCAAATAAATGTGTGCCCATCACTTCCTCACATTCCTTCCTTTCACTTTACCAAATGTGTACAATCCCATCAGGCCATATCCCATCACAATACATAACCAATAAGCATAAAAATTAATTTGTTGTATAAATTTGTACCTTGAATCTGTGCAGTAGAGCAGTTCTTCTCCTCTTTTGAATTCCTCTGCCTCTTCTGTCCTTCCCGTCTCCCCCTTCTTCTTCTGTTTCTTCCTTTCTCCCCTCTGAAACCCCAAAAGCCACAACTATGCAAACTATAATGAGGAATCAATCACACACAATCAAATATGGCTAATTGAATAATAGCAGCAATAAATTCACACTACTCAATATGACTTATCTTTGAAAGCTAAAGACCTTGAATAAGGAACAAATGATTAAAACCAATTGAATCACACTGAAACTGTAAACAGTTAGCCTAAGAAACCATGGACTAAATTAGTCTAAGAAATACAATAAATAGAGCATGATACTATAGTGTGCATTCGATGAATAAAAAGAAATTAATTATACTTTAACTGGAAACCAATTTGTAAGTAAACTGAAGAGATATCCTAATCATTTTTTAGAACTGTGAGCAAAGATGCAAAGTATTGTTTGTCTATCTTATTAATAAGTCTATATGATTCTCTTCTCTCCCAAATCAGTTTTAGTGATGCAGACTTTTATCTCAACAGGAACAGTAGCAGTATTTGCTCACTGTTATTGAATGTGAAAACAGTACCTACTATTTTCTGTTAGTCTAAAAACAGTTGAAGTTGTTGTTGGTGCTCTGCACTCAGAGAAGTATAAACAGGATCTAAACATATAAAAACTATTTGAAATTACCTGCTCTGAGGTATTGCTGCGTTTATATACCTATTTTTGACTAATCAATTTCTAGACATGCATACCTATTTGAGAACTGAACTTAACCAAAAAGGCACAACAATAGCACAAACAAATAACTTCTTTGGAAAAAATGTGTAACTCTCAGACCATGATCCTATTTACAACAAATAAAAATAATCATGCCGTAAACTCAGAGACCATGATGCTATTTACAACCACACATCGAGTAGATAAACACAAATGATATATCTCCTTAGTTTAAGAGTTAAATAAATAGAGAACAAAGCATGATTGAGTTTAGAGAAGGATTTTACATGCAAAACTGAACTGGAGAAAAATAAAAACAGAGCAACTGATATTGGTGAAGAAGGTCATACCCTATGTGAAGAAACCAGATTTCCAGGCCTTTTGGGAGCAATTTTATTATTATCTCTAAGAATCGCTACAATTAACAATAAACTACATGTCTAGTAATGGAATAAATATCACCAATGACTTCCTTAATGATTATCATACTTACTATCATTTTCTTTAGAAGCAACATCCTCTACCATTCTGCCTAGCTCTATCCTATATCTTGCGAACAAACAAAGAAGTCGAAAATTTAAAAAGATTTTCTTTTGCAAGACTCCCAGAACTGAGATCTTGATACCATGTCTGACACTAACAACTCAGATGAAGAACTCTATAATTTGATGCCTTCAAAATTTGACATCACCAGTTGACATATCAAACAAACATACAAACACCCTTATCACCCAAACCATAAACAATGAAGCAAAAACCAAACCCTTATTCTCAATTTCCACAATGGAGGATCAAATAAACCAAACCCAAAACCCAATTTCAACAACAAACAAAACAATGGAAAACCCAGAAATCCGAAACTCCCAATTTCCATCCAAAGACCACAATTTTAAACAAAACAATCAGACCTGAGAATTAGGTGAGACAATTACCGGATTAAGGGTTCAAACTTTGGAACCCTAGCGCTTGAGGAATTTGACTCGGATACCTTTATCTATCTCTTCATGCAAAGCAAAGAAAAACACGACCGATTTCTCTCTCTCTCTCTCTCTCTCTCTCTCTCTCTCAATCTTTATTCTTAATGCCTCCTAATCGAATGTTGTTCTTCTCTACAGCCCAATCAAACTAAACTCAGCAATCTAAGTTCAAAAGCTTCATTCTTTATTATTTCATAAATTGTACCCTTTTTCTTTAGACAAACCAACAACCAACCAATAAAAACAAATAAGAGCAAGTGTGGTCTTGCTCCAATCCCGCTCCCCCAGTATCTACGTCCACCCAGCCAAAACTGATATAAGTGAAACCCAAAATTGTATGAGAATTCAACCTATCCAATAACAACGAATTGGAGAAGCAAAAAAATATGAAGCAAAAACAAACATTCAATAAAAGCCTCAATCTTCGAAATTTTACAACCCTCAGATCACGAAAGCTTTGGGGTAGGCTTACCTGAGAGAGAGGATTGAGTGCGAATTCTGGTACGGACAAAAACTCGTCGGCGAAGATGAAACCTCTGCCACTGCGATCAAGCTGACAGAACCTCTCGTACTATCTCCTGCTGCGAAAAGACACAGATCAAAGTCAAATGGGAATCCTAAGGTTCGTGATTCACTGATGAAATCAAGGAACATCGAGATTGTTGGGTTGTTACATGTGTGGTTGCAGTGTTGTTGTACTTCTTCGATGTCGTACTGACTACTGAGTGATGGCGATAGCTTAATAAACCGGCAGAAGGGAGGAAGAGAGAAAGCAACAGAAGAGAGAAGAATCCGATGGCCGTAGAAGAAAGAAGAAATTGATGGAAGCATCTATTATGGCTCAGTGGCAAAACCGCAAAAAAAAATCTCAAATGAGGGTAAAAGCGTCACTTCAAATCGGGTCCTTAGGAACAGTGACCGTGAACAGTATCTCTCATTTAGTATACAGTAAATATAATATATAATCTCCCCAACCCATAAGCCATAAGCCAAATGACCATAACACTGAGAGACCAAATCGAACCAATTTGCCCAAACCCTATTTTTGGAGATTAGATCTGATGAGGATTGGCAAACGGAGATAAAGCCGGTTCGGAGAGCTTAGCTCAGCCTTTCTCCTCTCAGATTTAACCCAAAATGTTTATCACTCACTCTCTCTAGTGTCTTACTTTGTCTCCTTTCTTGTACTTCTCTAAACTTGTTTGTTCATAGGAGAAGAATAATGGAGGAGGAGATCATAATTTCAACCATGAGGAAACAAAAGACGATTTGATAATAATTATTTATTTTTTAAATATAATGATAATAAATAAGGGTACATGTGGAAAAAACATGATTTGATTTTCAATGTAATTAATATCTTATTTTCAATAATAGTCGTATCCACGTGGCACACAATGTATGGAAAAGATCCAAATGAAATGTTAGAGGGAAAAGTTACTAGCATTCCTCATTAGTGGTTTGTATGTGAAGGTTGAAGAAGACATGAATCCTGGAAAGAAAGGAGAGTGGATCGAGATCCCTCCTATCCCTGGAGTTCTGGTCATCAACATTGGTGATACATTACAGGTTAAGACACATTCACCTTAACCTGTAATTACTATCACCTTAATGTAATAGTGAAAATCTAATCCTCTGCTATGTGTTTTTGTTATGTTTTTGTTTTGCTTAGATACTTAGTAGTGGGTAGAGGTGGCAAACGGGCCGCTAAACACGAGTACGGCACGGGCCAGGCACATTTAAAAGAGGCCCAACACGGCCCAAACCCGTTAGTGGCCCGACACGACCCGAGCACGTTAGTGGCCCGACACGACCCGAGCACGTTAGTGGCCCGACACGACCCGAGCACGTTAGCATAACGGGCAGGGTTGGGCCTAGGAATATTGACCCATTGGCCTAACCCTGACCGAGCCCGTAATGGGTCCGGCATGGTCTGAGCACGACATATTGTGGGCCGGCCCGTTACGAACACAAAATTTCATTTTGTTTTTAAACATATTTAAAAACCACAATGATGAGATTTAAATATTAGACTTCTTTATTTAAAATCTCATGACAATTCCACCAATGCTATTTTTTATATTGTTAAAATAGTGGAATAAAACATTATATCCTTGTTTTGACATAAAGTATTTTTTCTAATCTCATAATAATACAACTATAAAATGAAGGAAAGAATAATATGATATTAAATCTTCATTATATTAATAAAGATTAATCTCACAATAATATACTACAAGCAATATATTTTGAGTTATTTTTTTCTTTCTTTCTTTTTTGTAGTGGAATATAAAAAATATTAGAAAACTAATCTTAAAAAGCTAAAATTAAGAAAAATATTGTAGAAATTAATTTATTTTAATTTTCTAAATAGTTAAATCAAATTAATTTTTATTGATTCAAATTAAGATTTTAAAATCATGCTTTATAGTGGGTAAGCACGAGCACGGCCTGTTTATTGTCCTGGCATGAGCACAGCCCGACACGATATGAGCTCGGGCTATGGGCCAGACCAGGCTTAATGTTTAAGTAAATTGGCAACCATGAGCCTGGCACGATAATAAATGAGCCGGCCCAGACATGGCACGAAGCACGACTAGACCCGCTTAAAATGGACCGGTTTGGACCGGGCCGGCCCGTTTGCCACGTCTAGTAGTGGAAGGTACAAAAGTGCCGAACACAGAGTTTGAACTACAAGCGCTCAATCAAGAGTGTCTATTCTGATATTTACCTTTCCAAATCCAACAGAAATAATTGGGCCGCTGCCGGAGGTGGTGGTGCGTGATGGAGTGGCTCGTTACCGTGACATGGTTTTCGGAGATTATATGAACAGCTCTTTTGGCAATGCACATGAGGGCGAGAAGTCTCTTGATTACGCCCAGATTAACTAATTATCTGCACGTATGACTTGATATAAGAGATGGCCGGAGTGATCTATATCATATATATTGATTAGTATTAATCCGATCGAAATGTCTTTTGTGCTTTGTAATTTGATTGATCTTTCTTGTCATAGTATTGAATCTACTTCAATTTGTATGAACTTCTAATGCTTTGAGCTACTTTTGATGACTACTATGCAACTTAAAGATTGCAAGGTCCTTTGATATAATAAAGAGATTGGTTTGTACCGCTTTTTCTCGAATGTTACTCGATCGTGTTTAGACTTTCACCCTTTGTAGCTTATTTTCTTTGACCGGAAATATTTTGATTGTCAAGAGTCTTGGTTCAATTCATATTCTTCTTCTTTCTTGGAGCATTATGAAATTTAATTTTAAAGTCCAGATTGAAATCTAGATCGATCACTGACAATAAGTAAACAAAGTGATGAGAATTATTTATTCCAACACAAATTCTTTCTTTCTCTGATTGAATTTAATTTTGATTCATAAATTTCTTCGTTTCAAATAAGTAAACATGCGTAAGTAGTAGATGTCAATAAAGAACAAAAATTTCTAAAAATTTTGGTATCAAGAACCTTGCATCATAACCACTAACTTCAAATGACCCAATCAAAACACTGTCACACTCTATTTCACAAATAAAAAAGGAAATGTTATATATGTTCAACTTTACCATTGCAAATTGTAAAAATCTCGAATGAAGTATTAGTGGCATGGTATGCGGTACGTTTATCCCAACAATAATCTTTGTATTTTTTCTAAAGTTTGTCCAAATATCACCATTTCTAGTGCTTGTGCAATCCTACAATTGGAACTTCCCATACTTATGGAAATGACAAAGGAATAACCACTTTTTCATTTTTAAAGAAACAACCAGAAGGAAAGAACATCAAAAGAATAATTTTTCATCCCCATAAAAATAAATAAATTACTTTCTCATGATATTCATAATCAAACAAAACCCATATTATTTGGTCTAACGGCATTTGTAGGGCTGCACACGAGTTATGTTGGATCAGTTTTGACTCCAAACCGTCTTTATGGCAAAGTGAGCAGTTTGTGTGAACATACATTTTTTCATTTCACAAGGAATCAAACACACAAGATGAAATAGACACAATCATACAAACATACATATATATGTATATATATGAGTACAAGCAACAACTCGATTAAGACAAGAAGTGTCAGAAGGTCAACAAACTTGAAGAGGCCATTGATCCTAAACTCAAGTCTTCTGCACTGTTCACTATCTAAACTCTCTATCGGACAAGTATGAGTGTCTAGTGATAGTGAAAGTGTAGGAACCAGGTTTATATATGATTCAGCCGAGGGTTTAGCCTCCTTCCGTAAAGGAAGCTATTCAGTGCATAATCACATATTCTTAGGATTATATCATTGACACTTAATTTGGTTTCCAAGTTTTATCAGATTCCCTACCTTAGTCATTTTGACACATAATGAATAACCAATCTGAAATTTAGTCACAAGATTTTCCATTGCTTGTTCTGCACATAAATGGTAAGTTATTGAATGCAATATTGAAGTAAATGATAATGTCCATTTTAGTCTTACAGACTAAGCATTTTGGATAACTGGTCATAAGAAAAATAAGCTTAACCTGATCCAATCCAGTAAATTAAAGATGGCCTAATTCGATCGGTTGGACAGTTTTAACCTATATAATATTAACTTATTATTTATGAAAAATTCATGGTAAAATATCAAAGCTTTTATCAGTATCAAAGTTTTGGTGAGTCTGTGAGAGGCAATACATTGAGGCGGTAGAGAATAAGAGAATGAGAGATGTGATGTGAGAGGATCAAAGAAATTGCAACGATTATATACTAGAGTTCTAGGCCTTTAGGCCTTGGATTCAATATTGTAGTATATCATTTGAAAATAAAGACATAATTGGATATTTAGAACTTACTTAGAATAAATCAGACAAATGAATATACAAAGATTTTTCCATCATATTTACAAGTTTACAACATATCGATCGATTCGATTACTGCGGTTTAAACATAATAAAGCCCATTCTAATTCAGTTCATACATGGTTTGGTCCGACATCGAACCAATTTTCAATTTTTAAAGCTAAAAAACATTAACCAAATCATATTAATCGGTCGATTTCATCTGATTCGACCGGTTTGTACCACCTTTTGCACACACCTAGGCATTAATCTTCCTTACAAAAATTGTCTGATTGTTATAATTTTGAGTTTTTTGATGTAATATAAAAATACAAAACAAAACAAAAATCCAAGACTCGGATTGGATTATACATTACGTGCCTAAACGCAAATGCATACCGTCCGCACCAAACCTCGTTAGCATGGAAGGGGGGTTTGACCAAACACAATCGTTGGACCAGTTTTAAGGCGGTGGAAACAAGACCGCTCTATAACGCCACTGCTTCATTTCACATTTTCACTCTGTTTCTTTCTCTATCACACATGGATGCAAGCAAGGAAGAGTTTCTCAGAGAGTTTGGGGAGCACTATGGATACCCCAACGGCCCCAAATCCATCGACGAAATCCGAGCGACCGAGTTTAAGCGATTAGATGGTGCGCTTCTTTTTAATTGACTTAGAAATCACACCTTTTCTTTTCTGATTGCTTCCCCTGAAAAATTGAGCTGGAAAGTTTCAGTCTTTGAATTCTATTGGTTTAGTTTTGAGTTGGGGAAAACTGGGTTTTTTGTTATTGATGTTGTTGGATTTGGCCCACTTGGGAAATGCAGGAAATGTGTACTTGGATCATGCTGGCGCTGCTTTGTACTCTGAGCTGCAGCTGGAAGCAATCTTTAAGGATTTAAATGCCAATGTGTATGGAAACCCCCGTATCCTATTACGTGTGAAGTAAATGGTTTTGTTCTGTTAGATTCTTAGTGGGGTTCTGGAGTAGAAGTTGGAATTTGTATGCTTTATGGTTGGTGTTTGTATTATTGCTCTTGACTCATGATTGGTTTCATCAAGTTCCTTAATTTAAAGTTAGATAGTCAAAGTGATACCAGTTCTGCCACAAGTGACATTGTAAGGGAAGCCCGCCAACAGGTATGATATGTCATCTGTTGCTGCTTTTGATGCCAGGGCTTATAATTTTGTGAGTATTCGGCTATCCAGTGGAAATTTATTGATCTATAGATTTTGTCTGAATTGGTATTTGCTAGTAATCTTCATTGTGATAATTTTTTCTTGGTTTTATCTGTTTTAATGTGAAACGAAGCTCGTACATTTAGTAGTATGTTAAATAGCCTCTGGTGTCACACTCATATAGGTCCTTGACTACTGTAAAGCATCCCCGAAAGAATACAGCTGCATATTCACTTCTGGGGCAACAGCCGCACTGAAGCTTGTAGGGGAGGCCTTTCCTTGGAGCTGTCAGAGCTGTTTTACATACACGACGAAGAATCATAACAGTGTCCTTGGGATTAGAGAGTATCCTATCATGCTTCACTCCATCATTATCTTCTTCACATAGTAATCATTAGAGAGTTTTTGTTTCAAATTTGAACTTAATGCCTCTTCATTTTACTGTGTACTCTACTCAAACTGCCTCACTCATTTTGTTTTTTTTATTTTTTATTTTATTTTATTTTAATTTTAATATGAACCTCTCTCATTGAAGAAAACCTAAGGACACTGGTCAGACTAAAAGCATTGAATTAACTAAGCTTTGTGTCTCCTTCCGTTCCCATTGTTGATAAGCAGCTCACAAAATCTTAGGACACACACACACACACACACACACACACACACATATATATATATATATAGAGAGAGAGAGAGAGAGAGAGTCTGCACTTGAGTCAATATTCGTTATTTTTCTCTTTCGCCTTAAAAGTCTGTGTTCCGTTATTCCATATTTGTGTAACCCTTAATTACATTTAGATATGCTCTTGGTCAAGGCGCTGCAGCCGCTGCAATAGATATTGAAGAGCATGTGCATCATGGAGTATCAGGTGGTAGTGTACCATCCATGAGGGTCTTGCAGCATGAAGTACAGCGAAGAAATAAAGCTATATCTATGGAGGAGGAACCGACAGGTAATTATGAGTGGACCCATCTGATATTTGATGAAAAAATTATAAGAAGTCATATCTCATTGCATTTCTTGGCATTGAAAAGAAGTTAATTAAATTTAAATTACACTCATACTTGTGAAGTTTTATGATACATGATCATCTTGCTGAAAGTTGGATACTGATATTTTACCTGTTGCAGGTGATGCATATAACTTATTCGCTTTCCCCTCAGAGTGCAATTTCTCAGGATTACGGTTCAGCCTTGACTTGGTGAAGATAATCAAAGAAGATCCCAAAAGAATAATGGAAGGCTCTCCATTTTGCAAGTATGACAGTCATACTGCTGTATTCCAGAATTTCCATAATTTTGTAGCCGCCTATATGTTAAACCCTCATTTATGCTGATGATCAATCTTTAAATGGCTGTGTTAGAGAGACAGCAGGGTCTATGTACTTGAGTGTGCTTTATGGTTTATATTGATGTATCTGGGTAGTAAAGAGGAATTACATTTTGAAAACTCTTCATTTATTTGAATATGCATTTGATATGTTCTGTTATTTCTTCTTATCCAAAAGTGGCTGCTGGATGGTCTTGATTGATGCTGCAAAAGGATGTGCCACAGAGCCACCAGATTTATCATTGTATCCAGCAGATTTTGTTGTTATATCTTTCTATAAGGTATATATTGTAAGCTGGATGCTTCCTTTTGGAGTTTGTCTTTAGACGGATATACCTTTTGCACTGATGCTTTGTTCTCTGCATGTTTCTTGTTAAGCTATTTGGTTATCCAACTGGACTTGGCGCACTCATTGCCCGAAATGGTAAACATTCAATGATAATTCCTAAAACTATATGATGGTGGGTTTTCTATAGTTTTATATTATTGCTGACATGGTATTGCCTTCTTATCTCTAAAATGCTTTCTCTTGCTTTTTTTTTTTTGGTTGGTGTTTAGTCTTTGTAATTACCTTTAGTCTAGACTGTTGCTACTTACTTGCTAATAATATGGACTATCGTTGACAATTAGCCGTACAGTTAGGTTTTTCTTAAATGGAGGTGATACAGTAAAATTGAAGATTGTGTTAAGCTTCTTTAATTTTTGTTATTTTGAAATTGTTTGAAGACTGTATTCCACTAGTCTTAAGTCATTACAAGTAGTTACTTAAACAAAGGTTGTCATTTCCTCTGATTTCCACTAAGTTTCTGTAGTGTATCGTTCATATCGAGATAATGGTATATGGTTCTCTAATATTATATATCACTTTTCAATTCCACAGATGCTGCTAGAGTACTGAAGAAAACTTACTTCAGTGGAGGTTTGTACCTAGATATCTAATTTGCTATTAGAAGTCGGTATAGTTATGCAGGTAATAATTGTAAGAATGATACAGGTACAGTTGCTGCCTCAATTGCTGACATCGACTTCGTTAAAAGAAGAAAAAGTGTGGAAGAGCTGTTTGAGGATGGCACCATTTCATACCTGAGCATAGCTTCTATTCAACATGGGTTCAAAATTCTGAATTCACTGACTGTATCTGCCATATCTCGGTAGGTAATATTTTGCTAACTTGTGGATCCCATGTCACGTAGACTTCCATTTTTGCTCATAATTTTCATCCAAGGTCAAGAAAATCAAATTTTGGAAAAAAGAAAGCTCTCTTGCATACTTATTCATTTCCATAGTTTACTTAAACCATCATTTCCTAGAGATAACTTTTAACTATGCATGACCTTGTCACATCTTAGGCATACAGCATCACTTGCCTTGTATGTAAGGAAGAAGCTCCTGGCTTTGAGGCATGAAAATGGAGCCAAGGTTTGCATACTTTATGGCATGTCAAAGGTTAGCTTTCTAATTTAATGCGTGTGTATTATTTATTTTTGTTCAGTAAATCTGCAACATTAATTAAGTGATTGAATGCATCATCTCGTAGCTATGCCAGTCAACCAAGAGTAGAGTTCCTTTTCTTTGGTAATAAGAAGCTTCTCTATTTTTTGCAAGTCTAGTTAACATAATAAGTCTGTTTGGTCTACAGTTGAAGTCTCATACTGTATCAATTCGTCAGCAGTTTGGATTTCCTATCTGTGACTTTATTAAGGAATGCTGATTGGACCCACATAATCTCTTATTATAAGTTTTCTCGGTTTGGTTGATCTGATATACTTGCAACTTTTCTGTATCAGGCATTATGTCGTGGATTTGGTCCAACAGTCTCATTCAACTTGAAAAGGTCGGATGGCAGTTGGTATGGATACCGCGAAGTTGAAAAACTGGCATCTTTATCTGGAATTCAGTTACGGGTAAAATTCAAGAGATATTCTGTAGGCATTATTTTCTTCTTTTTTATATGTACAGTTGAATTTCTGTCATTCTTTTATCGTTGCATGCCAATGAAAAATATATGACCTACCAAAAGAAGTGACATGATGGGATTAATTTTTTATCTCTAGTTACGAATGATAGGCCTGAGCCACAACAGTTGTTACAACTTACAAGATGACATTACTTTTCCAATAAAATAATTTAGTTCAGATTTCAATAAGTTGATGACCGGCTTTATTCTAGTTAGTAAACAGTGGTCACAACCTCTTCATATAATTTTGTGTACTAGCATTAGACAAAAGGTGGAAGTGGTGCATTATTGAACTTAGCTGTGGAGGGTGGTTATGCTTGTTATGTTCAAGGCATTAGGGGAAAGTCTGGTATAGCTATCCTTAAATATCTTGCTGGATATCTTAAGACTTGAATTCTGGTGGACTGGTGGTTTAACCGCATGAGTGACATCAAGCATCTCTTTGCAGTTCCTTGGTGTCTCAACTCCGTGGAATATATATATTTTTTTCTTTTTGCATATATATTTTTTTCTTTTTTGCATCAAGCTCACTAAAACAGACTTCTAGCTTGAATTATTCAAAAGTATTCTTCTGTTTTATATACACGCATTAATTATTGTTATTTCACATTTTGCTTGCATCTCCTAGATATGCCTGATATAGAATCGGGTTGAAGGAGAGAAAGGTTACTAATGGAACTCTGCTTTTGGTATCTTGTTTTCATTGTAGACAGGATGCTTTTGCAATCCCGGTGCATGTGCTAAATATCTAGGCTTGTCTCACTTGGAACTTCTTTCAAACATTGAGGTCCTTACTGTTCATTTAGTCAATGACTTTCATACAATTTGACTGGTCCACTAGATGGCATTTATCTGTTGGGATTCTGCTGAGATCATGAAATATTCTTATCAGGCTGGCCATGTTTGCTGGGATGATAATGACATTATTCATGGAAAACCTACAGGAGCTGTGAGAGTATCCTTTGGTTATATGTCAACATTTGAAGATGTTAAGGTATGTTCTAAGCCACACTGAAAAACAGAGTTCAGTCAAAATTTTAGTATAAAGTGATGCTGCATGTCTTCCCAATCTTATGATTAAGCAACTGTGAAGACCTCACCACAAAATGTTTCTTTTCGGTAAAATTAAGGTCTTTCATATTTGATGTTTAGATGGAGATATATTATTCTCATACATTTAGCAAAAGATAGAAGAAAAGAAAAATTAAACTAAATTGGCCCTTTGGTGCTAGTCCTCTAATTTTGTTTTCTCTTATTTTGATGATATGCAGAAATTTATTGATTTTGTGGCAAGTTCCTTTGTAGCATTATCAAATGGCAGTGGAAATGGGTATCAAATAAAGCAAGGTTCATCCCCTTTCTGCATAAGGTTAATTTATATGTTGCTTTGTACTTTGGTGTGATACAGTATAAAGTTGACTTTGGATTGCTTACTATCATGTCTTGTGAAGTCAAATTTTTGAGCTCCCTCTGCTCTATTTGTTTGTATCAATTGTAATTTGTGTTACCACAAATACATGGAGCGGCCTTCTATTCACTTTTTGGTAATATGGGAGGAAAAGAACTGGGAGTACTAATAATTATGCATTATGGGACCAAAATTTCTTTACCGTTTCTTCTGCACAGTATTACATGTTGAGAAATAAAAGAGGGAATAGGTTGCTTTAACCCTACAAGGATTCTTTGCTAGTTTGTTTTAACCCTACAGGGATTCTTTGCTCTGAACTTTTCTCTTCCTGTGTACATGGGTTGCACGCGCAGGCACTTTTCAGGAAATCTTATTTTCTTCAATTTTAATAAATTGTAGGTCCTGAAAGCAGATTAGCAGCAGGAAGCTTCGCTTTGAAGTCTGTTACTATCTACCCAATAAAATCATGTGCAGGGTTCAATGCGGAAAGTTGGCCTCTGAGCAGTTCTGGTAGTATTTTGCTGTCTCAGATGACATGAACCTTTTTTCTTTCTTTCTTTCCTTTGATTAATAGCATTAAGTACCATTCTTTAATATTTCTTAGTTTTAATTTTGATTAACTTGCCTACTGCATTTTTAGAGATGCTTCTTGAAATAAAGCAAGATTACAACTTACAAGGCAACAAGCTTGCCCAGTCAGTTAATTTTTTATAATGAGTTTTAGAAACAGGATTTTGAATTTTATCTTTTCTGTGATTTGAGCAGGTCTGTGTCATGATCGGGAATGGGTTCTTACAAGCCTAAGTGGTGAAATCCTTACACAAAAGAAGGTGAACTACCAATTTAGTAGTTTTCTGATCCAAAACTAGGTTGACACACACACGGACTGATGGACCAATGGAGACACTATAGTGGTAGATCCACTTATTTCCATGTGTCAGTCTTTGTGTCAAGCTTTTAAAAATGCAAGCTAGTTATAAGGCTACCATCTTCACTGATTTGATCCATTGTAGGGAAAACTGAATTGGAGATGGAAGTAAATTTTGGTTTTGAGGGGATAGTCCAGTTTGTTTATTTAGTTAATTTTTGTGGGTCCAGGTCAATTATTAAATCCTGTTGCGAAATGATTATTATTGAAATTTTAAACTCTTCTGAATTTTGTTTTGTAGGTCCCTGAAATGTGCTTCATAAGTACTTTTATTGACCTCAATAAGGGAATATTGTTTGTTGAGTCACCCCGATGCCAAGTGAGACTGCCCATCAACTTTATGTCAAATTCATGTAACGGTGGGAGAGAAGAGATTAATTTACATGGCCAGAGGTAAATTATAAAACTTGGTTTCTTTAATTGCTTGTCATTCAATTATATATTATTACACTTTACTTGTATAGTGTGGCCTTGTTTATGACATGTCGTGTGGACCTAAAGACATGGAGGAGGGATATAGAATGGTTAATCTCAAATTAGCTGGTCTGGCCAGGTTTAAGTCACAGACTCACAGATACCATAGGAAATTCATTCTACTGTTATAAGTAGCAACAACCATGATGATGTAATAGAAAGAAATAAAATATAACCAGATCTTACTGGATATTAGACAGATTGATGTAGATATATGTATGTTTTTGTGGCTTAAAATTTGCAGTATGTAAGTCATCTATGAATCAAAGCAAATTACTTGGTTACTTCTGTTTGAAGTTTTCCAATTTTATTGAGGCTGATATTGCCTAGTTTTGGATTTATAGCAAATGTCAAGATCTGCTGTACTGGAACAAAACATGTATAATAAGTTCTGTTGAGGTTTGCATCCAATCTAGTTACGGAGTTGTTTAGACCATTTTTTTGTTGTTATCCTTTACATTGTACAACAGTTACATAGCTGTCATGGTTATATCGTATTTTCTTTTTGCTTAGATATGAAGTACAGGCTTACGACACGGAAATCAACATATGGTTTAGCAATGCCATTGGTCGTCCATGCACCTTATTACGTTGTTTTAGTTCAAATTACAACCTTTGCTTGAATGAGAGCAAAAGCACGGACTTGTGCAGACGGATGGAGAGCATGTTGAATTTTTCTAATGAAGCTCAGTTCTTATTAATATCAGAGGAAAGCGTGTCTGACCTCAACAACAGAATAAAAACAAGTATGTTTTTCTATTATACTGTTTCAATTATATAACGAGTCAAATATAGCACTCCTGATGTGGAACTTTGAACCTTTTTGAGTTGATGGTATTGGGTTATCTCCTATTGTGAAAGCAAATGCAATACAACTGCCCCTTGGAATCCTAGAGAAGTACCTGTTTCCTTTTTTGTTTCTTTCCTCCCTGATGTTAATCAAACCTCATATTCTTTGTTAAGCCCATCCAATATATTGTGAATGTATGTCAACAGGTGTCGAATACTTCTTCTTTGTTGATAAAACATGAATCCCAGCAAGCGATAGCTAGCTGAAAACACATTCTGATCTAACCAAGTCCCAAGTCACCTACATGAATAAGAGCTTTCTAATAATAATCCCTAAAAATAATTGATGTGTATGCTTCTATTTAATTTATAAGGAACAATTGATGCCTATGCTCCTTTCAACTGAGTTGTCAGTTTCTGTATAAGAATCTTTTCCCCTGAAATCTATGGATTGAAAGTATATGCAACTCATTAATTGATAGCAGATATACAAAAGGGTGCTCAAGGAACAGGAGGTCAAATCAATCCAATGAGATTTCGGCCCAACCTTGTCATAACTGGTGGTGAACCATATGCTGAAGATGGATGGAGAAACCTTAAAATTGGGAATATGTATTTCACGGTAAGTTCATGAACTGAAATGAAAACACTGGTTGCTTTTACCAATGACTGCCTACTTTTACTTGTTGCCAACTCTAGCAGAGATGTTGGATGATGATGATGTGAGTTTGTAGTTATTTGGCATACATGGCTTCATTGCAGATAGTGTGCAAATTTTAAATAAGTTCTTGAGCTTTTATAGCCAGTTATAAATTTTACACTTAATATCGTTTTCTAAATGCTTTGTGTGTGTGGGCACACATGTTTTACTTTTTCTGATTTCGGAGGCGATTCTTTCTTTCTTTCTTTTTCCTAGTCCTTGGGCGCTTGCAACCGTTGTCAGATGATCAACATTGTTCATGAAGCTGGACAAGTGCGGAAGTCAAATGAACCTTTGGCGACTCTAGCATCATATAGGAGAGTCAAGGTCTGCCATGAAAGTTATATAATGCTAATGTTATTCCAATTAATTTCATCATTATCAGCAAGAATTAATATAAAATCACTTTCCGAGAAATGCAGGGAAAGATCTTGTTTGGGATACTGCTGAAATACGAAAAAAGCATTGTAGGGTGGGATGGCGACGACAAAGATGATGATTTGTGGCTTCAAGTAGGACAAGATGTACATCCAAATATAGTTCAGCGTCAAAACATGTGAATGGAGCAGCCAATCTAAAAAGTAATGTAGTGTTCTATCATCACAGGTAGTTATAGAAGGATTTGGATTTATGCAAGTATACAAGGCTTTGGATTCCCACTGACAGACCTCTCAAAGAACTTGATGGTATACATGATACATCTCTGTGTTCTCACTCTGTCCGTATACGTTGTATTATTTTCGTGTCGTAGGCTTGTTCTGGCTTGGAGTTGTCTGGGCAATTATTTTGAATTCAATAATATGATACTTGAATTGAATATGATACGATGATTTGTTTCACTGGCGTGCCAATTGTTTCTAAATTCTAGTTCAGCCCTGCTTCATAATATGATACTGGAATTAAATAAAGAACAATTGTGATAGATATTTATGTATCAAAGTCTGATTCAACCATGCTGCATGCTTGTTCTACTTGCTGGCATGTTCTACAGGCTACAGTGCTCCAGAGCTTCAATGCTCACCTCATGTGAATTCCAATTGATCACCCAGGGTTGTTCTTTTTCCCTTTGTCGAAATCCAACGGTTGAAGATTGAAGAGCGCTCATCCCTTGGAGAGCGCTATAACAATTTTTCCTTGATAGTTGATACCCTAGCGGCCTAGTTAGTAATATTTTGTAATACATGAATAAAATACGTACTTACGTTTTTTTCAACTTAATACTAGGTTGTACTCGGTGGATTTAAATTCCTGTAACTTGACCTTACTAATATTTGAACGATATCCAAAATACATTCAAGTAGTTTTGAATATTAATATTTGCCCGCGATCATCAATATTTTGGTCTACTAGAAATTTTTGTCAAATTTTCATACGTCTCTAAAGGTTCGAGTCCACCGCATGCTCTGCAGTTCTAAAAGAATTAAAGAAAAAGCTGGAGACAATTACACATATCAAAGCAGCCGCAGGCTCTGACCAAAATGAAGGGTTTGAGGGGGTCTTTGTTTTACTGGACTTGAATGGCTCATGACCCAAGGTGAAGCTGTATTGCTATCTGGCCAAGTTTTAGTTGGCAGTAATTCTGGTTGGTCGTCCTTCTTATTCTGACATGGTTTTGTACATTCCATGGAATTTTCAAACCAGGATCGATCAGTCCATCTCTGTCTGTTTGACTATGCAACCTAACAGGCAGAACAAGCTTTCTGTACTGGATAGTTATACTCCAACTAACTTGGTTGCTTCTGGGACACTCTGTTTCGTCCACACGCGTGGACTTTTTCGTATTGTTAAATTCCTTCTGGCTGGTTTCTTTCTCTTCATAGTTAATACAGCGACTTCTATATTTTCCGCTGATGTTGCACTTATGCTAGACGGTCAAAAAAAATTGTGTTGATATTGTGTTTTTGGACACAAGCGGGGAAGGCTAATGTTCCTTTGATTATGTATTTTGCAGTCAATCTTTCGTTTTTGTACTCCCTTGAAGGTCTTCGATAAACTCCTTGCACCGTGAGGTTCAGATATGTGGCAATGTAGCAGGTTAGGAATAGGGATCATGAAAGCATTTGGATCCGAAATCATTTGTACTCCGCCTCTTGTTACTACTATATTTTAGGTTTTCCGTCTTTATCTCCATTGAGAATATTTTTGGGTACGGTTTTCAGTTTTTATCTTCATTGAGAAAGAACCCCAGACTTGCCATAAATATTCATAAATATATACTGTGAAACTTATTGTAACAATAATACATCAAATAGAGGTCTGCTCAGCTAAGAAACAATTTTTAAGGGAGTATGAAGGATAAAAACAAATACACAGTTTTAAGTTACATGAATTATCGATCATGATTTGTGTTATTTCAATCTTATAATTAATAACATTAACGTTTTCCGCTCAAAAAATTCTTTTGTATTTTTTAATATTTCACTAAAACTACTTTTTGTATACTCAATCAGGGTTGAACCAACCCCTATACTTTATTAATACTGGTTGGGTTTCAACCGAGCTATATACCGACCTAGGGTCTGAAAAGCATGTTATTAATAAGATTGAAATAACATGAAAAGAGTTTCTATTGGAATCTCCTAATCTACTTATTAGACCTCCTTCATTTTTTAATTATTAAATGACATACATATCCTTATATAAAAAGACTGTTACAGACAACAAAATATTAAGAAAATATATATATATATTTGTTCTCTCTTCAAATATTTATAATAATATAAAGACAATATATATTTCTTTTATTATTCATTTCCATTTTCAAATCTCATTTCTCATTTTCTTTGTTCATGAAAGCTTTGGAAGAAGAAAATGATTCAAAAGAAAATGCATTTAAAATTACTTGGTGATCTAATTAGGGTAAAATCCTCATAGTACCCAAATTATCACGAAATGCACTTTTTGGTACTTACAAATTTTCAACGAGTCCCGTGGTACCTGTACTATCTATCCGTTAGCCCTTATAGTACATTCGTCCATTATTCCGTTAAAAATACATACGTGACGGTCATGTGACACTCATGTGAGTAAAATAGCAAGGGTAAAATAATCTTTTCATTCATATTTAGAATTACAAAATTTAATATATTGAATATCTATAGTTAAAAAACATTTTGACACATAAAAAAAAGAATAATACCTAATTTATTCTTCACTGTTATCAGGATACTTGGGTCAATTAATTTAAGTACTTTTATTTTTGTTTAGTATTTTTTATTTTATAAAAATTTAATATATATATATATATATTAATTTAGAGATAACTTTTTTCTCGAACAATTAATAGGATTAATCAATAGAGATGGTAGGTAAATCTAGATATTCACTAAATTTAATTCTAGGTCTTTCTTTTAACCTAGTCTAATTTGTTTTAATTTAGTTTAATCAAAAATTTGTAAAAGAAATATGAAAAAATAGGTGTTTTTACGATTTTACCCATACTTTAACGGAATAATTGACGGAAGTACTAAAATGGCTAACGGAGGGATAATACAGGTACCATTAGACTCCTTAAAAATTTGTAGGTACCAAAAAGTGTATTTTGTGATACTTCAGGTACCATGGGAAAAGTCATGTGGTAATTTTGCTATTTTGCCTTTCTTTTTTTAGTAAACAAACAATTATGGGAGCATTAAAATTATCTTTAATGCTCAGAACATTTCATTTATAAGTAAGGTTAAGTTAGGTATTTGAGAAAGGTTTGGATATCAAATTTTACTTTTTAAAAAGCAAATAAGAGGTGTAAAGAGCATGTGAGGTCAAATGAGCAAATATGGAGGTTCCAATAAAAAAACTCAAAAAATCAACCCGGAACGCGACAAAAATAGTCATTATCTAAATAACCTCACGTAATCTGACTGTTAATAGCATAGCTATAAACTTTTTACCGAAAAACATTTATATGACTAGCAGAAAAATGTGTGTTTACTTACATAATGACTTTGACTTTCTTATTGCGTTCTCTCATGAAAAGTGAGTTGTTAGATTTAATTGAGAAAACTTTGTAGCCAGCATTTCAAAGAACAACAACAACAACAGTCTGGACACACATGCGTGAGAGATTATTTTTCTTCTGTGTTCTTCCTGGTTTTGTGGTCGAGGGTTAGATCCGTTTAACTAGAAGGAAAAGCACTTTAGATATAAATTGAACTAGTCAACTCATCTTGATCTTCCCAGCTGCCCGCTCAGAAGCGTCAAGTCCTTCCATTAAGAGATGAGTAGGCCGTGATCTGGGAATATAAATACGTATTATAACCCTAGCTAGCGTGTACTAGTAGTTCTCATCAGGGATTATGAGACTGACATGATTTAGACAGTTCATTTACTTTTTTCTTTCCCCTGTTGTTTTTGTTTTGTTCATATACGTACATCTCTGTCAATCACACTCGACAGATCGATGCAGAATCAATTATTGAAATTAATGATGATTATAAAACTGTTGTGCGTGTATATATACCATGTATATGTATTCTGAATTAAAAAAAAAACTAATTGATATTTGTTTGATCCATTCCTGGTCCTGAAGGATCCAGTATGCTTCATCATTTCCCACGGCTGGTGGCTTTTAATTAATTAAGCTGTGATTTATTCTTCCTTTGAGAAATGAAATGCAAGTAATTCATATATATATATATATATATATATATATATATACACACACACGCACACGCACACGCACACGCGTGCGTGTGTGTCAAATGTCAAGGGTTATTGAACTTTGAAGTCAAGATGAAGGTCAGTCACTCTTTTGCCTTTGCCATGGCAAAGTCAGACCCAAAACCCTGTTATGTCAAAAGGCGTTATATCTTGTTTCTGTAGTTGCATTTCTTTTACCTATTTATAAACTATGCTGAGGAGGTAAGGTATTTTATTGGACGGCTCAAATTTTAAAACATACTTTCATGCATATAAAAAATTTGCAAACAGCACATGTTAAAAGAAGGGAGTTAAAAATACGTACAAATATATCTACAAAAACATTTTGGAAATCTTGACAAAGGATCGATATTGAGAGAAATGCGTACCACCAACTTTTTTCCTTTTTATATTTTATTTTACAAAATTAGTGACTTCATTCATTAATCTAATTGTGAAAATGACAACATAAAAATCTCATTTACTTCAAATGAAAAAACTTAAGAAGAAAACTCCTCCTTTCCACATTGCCCCAAATCACCAGAACATGCGTAAGAAGAACTCTCTATTATATTGACGACAATAAAATACCGGAAATAAAACTTTTGATTTGTCCTTGTCTCTCTTGATCAGCACCAAGATGTTACTAGCAATGTCTCCATAACGCATTTTATCACGTTTCCTTCAGAATCTATGTAGAGCTTGGTTTTGGGTGCGTGCATCACCTTCTTTCATGTCATGGCTTTTGGCAATTGGGTCTATAGGTTTTCCTTGTTGTGGTTTTTGTTTACCCTGTTGATATGTCCTCAATGGGGAAGATGACGGATATTTACTGATATTTTTGGGTTTTTCATGTAATGTGTATTTTTGACCAAAATATCTCTAGTAGTTAATTTCAAAATCATTATCGACATTTCCAACCATTAAAACTTTATCATATACGACGGTTATGAATAAGTGTGATTTTCATGTCCAGCCATTTCTAACGAGGTAAAAGTCATATTAGAAGACTAATCAAATAAGTGTTTAGATAGTAATCAAACTACACACTTCCTGCTTCTTTGAAATGAGGCATTACTTAGGGCACTCATCATGACTCATGAAGTGTGAGGACTTCATTTCTACTTTCTAGAATGGCAACTTCTAGAAGTGGAATTCGCGCTTCTTGTATCTTTTCCGCTCAATTTCTTGTAATACAACAATGCATGCATAGTGGCAATTTCGTCCTTTCCAACCAGAAATAATAGTAAGAGTTATAGTCAATTCTTCAACAGGTAATTATAATGATCATGGATTCATGGGTAGATTTTGGTCCGTAGACTTTAGGTACCCATATAATATGTATTATTATTGTCATCTGTCAAAATTTCAAAATCACGTGGCTAAGTTGAGCGAGTCCCTTCTTTTGTCATGGTTCCCTTTTTGAATCGTTAAGAAGTTGGAATTTGGATAGTTCTATTGATTTTTGTGTATAATATCGCTTTCCATCACAACAAAGCCAAGGAGGGTCAAAGAAGTTTCTATCGTTAATTAAGTTTAAGCATGATGCGTGATGACCTAATCTATATTGCACTTAAACTAATTGTAGGAATCTAGGTATAGATTCTGTTAACCAGGCGGCCTAATGACACTTTTTCTGAGAAAATAGATAACTTCATTAATTTATCTATGGCCAGAAGACACATATATAAGATGATGTCTCATACTAAAATCATAAATGACACAAGCTACCGAACAAAGGACATGTGACCCTCACTGTTAACACATACGCTCACTTATTGAACCTAACATCATAAGGATCCAAACTCTTACAACCTAACTCCTCCAAATAGTAAAACTAGTCGTCTAAAGACTTTAATTGGTGTACAACTAGAGAAACTCAGAATTAAGCCGATAAAGATCTAAAATCCATGTGATAGGCTAAAAAAAACTAGAGAAAACTAGAAAGGGCCGAAGCCACTAAGACCAGTAGAAAAGCTAGACAAGAAACTAACACCAGATGTCCAACCCACATGACCAACAAACCAGCCCAAGGACATAGCCCAAACCACTAGGACCAGCCCTGAAGTGTTGATGACGATCAGATACCAGCACCACGACCCAAAAACTCCATCGCTGCCGCCACTAGCAACCGTCGAAATCGTTGCCTCCATTGACATCCACCGAAGTCGCCATCGCTGTAGCACACTGTTGACCACCTCGCCAACGACCCAATCGAGCCAGACTACGAGATCTCCACCAAATTGGATCCTGTAAATCCGTCCACCTGCAGCCATAACCAGCCTCGCATCCATCCCATCTGCCTTTGAGCCACATCCTCTTCCAAGTCTATAGGTCGCAGCGGATTGCACCATACCATCAATTTCCATTGTTCGCCTGTGGCAGCCAACCACTTCCGATCCCATCACCAGTCCGTAGCCAAATTAGATCGATCTGGTCACCAACTCGATTCAGTTCTCCTTCACGCTGGCAGCCTCGCCGCTCATCCAGAAGCATCCATAAAACTAGCCCGTCCGACCACCCACAACACACGCCTGCAAGGCCCGAGGCTTGCCCAACATGGCGGCGCAGTCGGATGAGCGAAGCAACCCTGAAGAAGGGAGTAGGTCGCAGAGGCGCGTACTAGGGTTTTTTCATATGCGTTCACTAGATTCTTGGCGGCCTAATGACACTTAACAGGCTTCTTAATTGGTCTGTTATTGCCTAAAAAAAAAATAAACATAATAGATATAGTCTTGTGGGACACTTGGTCCATTCTACATGGATTAGCGATCAACACTCCGCCTAGCTTACACGGGCTTTTCTGTCAAGTTGTTAAACATGTGGATAGATAACTCTTTCTCTTTGCACTTGATTTTTGTCTCGTCAATACTTTAAATCATTGGTTTGTTTCTTAAACTCTATCTCAAATAACCCGTTTGATAAAATGACTCAAAATTTACACTGAGTGGATCTTTTGCCTTGAAATTCCCTCCAAGACTGAAATGAGTACCACTGATCAATATTCCCCTCTACCCAAAGTATTTCAGAGCTCAACTTTTTCCACCTTGACCAAAAAGTCATGGATCCCGATGATTTGGTATTCATAAGAGTTTTTATGTATGATACATATGTTAGGATGACCTAATCGATACTAATTATTTTGATACAAGTGTTAGACTAGTACTCAAAAGACTTGGGGATTTTGGTTGTGAAACAATATATAGTCCATTAGTTTCGGTTGAGAGATTTTGGTTTTGACAACATTTTTTAATTTTGCAATTGAAACGTCTTTGTAGATTTCAAAACCGTCTTTAAAGCAAACTATGGATGGGGTTATCAACCCTCTATAATCACGTACTTGTTTTAGTACTCCAGAAATCATTATAATAAATAAAACAGCAAACAAAATGTTACAAAACAAACCATAAGTGGACTAAAGCAAGGTGCATGCATCAGTTTAACATTACTCGCATCTGCATTTTTGTTTTCTCTGCATTCTAGGTTTCGAAACATTTTATATAGTAATTGGTAAGTTTTTTTTTTAGTTGGATTATTTAAATCCTTGACTGGAGATTTAATAAAATCTAATCTGGGCTAACACAACAACAACAACATATATAACTCATATATCTTAAATGACCTACGTCTAGGGCCGGCCTTCCGCTTTCGATACTAAATCTAACAATACACAAAGATAACTTATAAATGGTAGTCAAACTTTCCAATTTATTGTTATTCAGAAATCAAATCAGGTGGTTAATTAGAAACATTTTAGCTATACATGTCATGTATTGTCCCAAAAAAAAAAAAAACTATACATGTCTTGTTTTGTTGACTACGATTTTGTGCCTCCATATCGATGGAAGTTGGCTAATAATGTGGTAATGTGGGGTAATCCGAGTACCAATTATGCACTTTTTGGAGGGTACGTACATGGCTCTAGCTTTGCCTTGTTGGACTGGGATTTCTTCCCTAATTAGACGGGTTGACATTTGATTAGACGGGTTGACATTTGATTATTGAAAGTAAAATGTGAATTTATTCCGTCCGTTCATGAATTTCTGTTTTTCTAAACATCAGGGCTCAGAATTCAGAAACACCATGCAAATTTTTGTTTGGGCCACAGGTTTATTGACATACTTAATATATAGGGAATAGTTAATTTCTACTTTCCTATTAATGTCTCGTTTAGTTTGTGAAAAGAAATAATTTTTTTTGCTTTCCACAATGTTTAATAAGGTAGGAAACTAATCAAGAATTTTTAATGAATGAAGGAAAAGAATGAGAGATAGAGGTAATTAATGAATTCTCTTTGGGATATAGAATGATTTATTTTCCCTCACCTTTACGTAGGAAATTTGTTCGTGTCTCTGTGCTTACAAATATATAGATCCAATCTGATGGCTTATATTCTGGTTGAAATGTATGGTCGTTACCATGCCGTATATGGCAACCCATAGTATGTTGAGGATCAGCCATTAGGTCAAGTTTAATTTCTGACCCATCCCCCTTTTTAGGTCTACTTTTTTTTTTTTTTTGTTAGAAATGGGAGATGGCATGGGCAAAGTGATGGTCCTCTCTCCTCTCCTAATAACCATGACCACCATTATAGATTTAAAGAGTTGATCTGGTTTCAAGTAATAAGAGTATAATTCAAACTTAAAGGGTAATTCTACGGTACCTATATATATGTGATACACTCATTTACAAATTTAACAATAATTTTGTTGTCATTGTAGTAAATAGAGTTATTTTTTGAGTAATTTTAATTCTATTAGAGGTAATTACTCCACTTATGATATTTTTACAAGTTTATGAACAAATTGTTGTCAATGTGGTAACTTTGTTCAATTATATGTAAATGTGTAAAACAAATGTGATAACTTTGTTGTCAATGTTGTAAATTTGGTTCAACTAAATTACAATTTTGGTTCAATTAGATGTAAATGAGTGTATGGTAAACATCCAAATACTGTAAAAAACCCTTAAACTTAAAAGCAGCATCGCTCTTAGTTGGTCTCTGCTACAAATTCTCTTCTAGTATCTACGTACTCGATCTCTCTGCCGGCCGGCTCTGTTATCATTGCCATGATTTATAGTCCCTCAACATGAGCTGAAAGGAGTAACCTCGCTTACAGCACTGACTAAAACATTCCTCTTAATTAATATATTGATCGAGATAAAGTCTTCATCGGCTACCTCTCTAAAACTAAATATCGGTGCACGACTTGTGGCCGAGCCTGAGGTCAAACCTCTTGACTTGACCTGATAATAAGCCTCTTGTGACGACTTCTTCCCATTATAAATACTCTCGTATTTCTAGCTTATGACTCCTCACCTTAATTACCTAAGCTTCTGCTAC
Organism: Rosa persica; assembly: GCA_025331145.1. Lineage (NCBI taxonomy): Eukaryota > Viridiplantae > Streptophyta > Magnoliopsida > Rosales > Rosaceae > Rosa > Rosa persica. Next base: position 14,827,621 of record WFKR01000005.1, read on the forward strand.
ATCCTTTTTCTCCAAACTGTTTATCTTCCTAATTTCCTTCAGTACCACTGACCTGCGAAGAAAGAGAAATACAAGTACGTATAGTACTAATCAACTGAAGGAAATATCAGAGCTCTATTGGTCTTAGATCGATTGTTTGAAGATGGATGGAAAAATTACTAGTTGCAAGGATGATCATCAGGATCATGATGATGGGGATGTTCCACTTCCGGGATTTAGGTTTCACCCAACAGATGAAGAACTTGTTGGGTTCTATCTCCGCCGGAAGATTCAGAAGAAACCCATCAGCTTAGAGCTCATCAAATCAATTGATATCTACAAGCATGATCCTTGGGATCTTCCAAGTATGTATTAAGCCTAGCTTTGTAATTCCTGCTTGCTTTTCTTTTTCTAGCTAGGGTACTAATTAGTTTTCTTCAAATCAGGCTAAAAAAAATCTATAGAAAAAAAAGGCGGATTGGTTATTTGCACCAATCCGTTTATCTTTTTTTTTTTTTTTTTTTTTTTGTGTAGGCTAAAAACCTCTTAATCTTTTTTTTTTAATGCAAAAAACTAATTGATTAGTTTCTTAATTCAACAGTCTGTCAGGTTCCCTGACACTATAAGCAGTTCATATCTAAATCTGAATCTGCTATAGCAATTAAGTTTATCTAGCTAGTATAGCTTCAATTTATTGTATCCTGATGAGTTTGTGATATATTATGCAGAAGCGACAACTACTGCAGGAGACAAAGAGTGGTACTTCTTCTGCAGAAGAGGGAGAAAGTACAAGAACAGTATCAGACCTAATAGAGTAACCGGGTCTGGGTTTTGGAAAGCAACTGGGATAGACAAGCCAGTTCATGATTCACACAGTAATTGCATTGGGCTGAAGAAAACTCTGGTTTACTACCGCGGAAGTGCCGGAAAAGGCACCAAAACTGATTGGATGATGCACGAATTTCGCCGTCCCTCCACCAATGACAACAACAATGTTCACACTAACCACACCTCCTGCACTGCTATATCACACGGTACTAATGTTACTGATCCTCAAGAAGCTGTAAGTAATGAGAAAGCATACTCACAATTGTCACACATCCCTTTGCAACTTGTGCTTGTTTATGCATATATGTTTTGAGGCCGGTATATTTTCTTGTTAGCTAGATATTTGACATGTGTGATATTATAAAAGTGCAGTACATTTGCACACCAAATTAAACAACACACACATTTGAACAAGAGCGTGTTCATATAATCAATATATACTTAACTAGATTTTCAATCTGAGAACATATATATATATATATATATATATATATATAGGAGTTGTACCCTAACAGGCAACAAATTTTGTGGTAATTATATTAGTAATTATACGTTGTTATTGCATTACGGCATTATCTTATATATACATGAGTACTGCTAACACGGATCGAAGAAAATACATATCAACATGGAGCTAGCAATTAAATCAAGAAAAAATTGACATTAACGTATTTATCATAAACCAATACTCAAGTTAATGCATGTTAGTCCATGACATACTAGCAATTACTCATTATCATTTCGTTAGATAAATATACTCGGCTTCAATTCAAAATTCAAAATTAATTACTTATGCATGGCTCAAAAGTTCCTAAATGGCATTGAATTCAACTAGACCTAGAAACATGATTTTGATGATTTTCCTTAATTTCCATATGTAAAGGTGTAATTACGTATTTAATCTTGTACATGGTGTCATCGGTATATGCAGGAAATTTGGACATTGTGTCGGATATTCAAGAGATCTGTGTCACATAGAAAGTATACACCAGACTGGAGAGAATTGTCTGCTAAACAATCCAGCTCTAAGAAATGCAATACGACTGATCAAGATCGTCATCAAGAGCCCACGAACATCAATCGAGAAGCTTATATCAATTTTGGTGCTTCAACCATTTGCTACGAAGAGAAGAAGCCTACTGTTCTGAACCCTACTAATTATAACGGAAGCAACAGTAACCAGGCATTGCAGAATGCAGGTCAGTTCAGCTCCGGAATGACTACTGCTACGCATCCATGCAACATGGATTCGTTCACATCGAGCTATTCATATGCAGATATTGAGAATCATGACTTTTTTAATGACAACTGGGAGGAGTTCAAATCAGTTGTACAGCTTGCTCTTGATCCATCGTTTGTGTAAACTAATACTTATGAAATTTCAATAACGGTGTGCAGGCACTGTAGCTAGTTAATTAGTGATAGCATCTAGTAGTACTAGCTAGTTAGTACGTTAGAGGCTAGGAATTTTTTTTTCCTTTGACCTTTTACCTAGAGTGTAGGAGTTCTTGTATGACTGTGACTTGAGCTATTGTTTTTTGTTTCCATGTCTATAAATTATGTCTTGTCGAAACTAATGCAATTAATATTGCATAAGAAATTCTGAGGGCTCATGAAAAAAGATTAAGGTCATCAGGGGGGCTGCTGCAAATTGAAAGAGCTAGCCAGGTTGGTTTCCTGTTGCTTGAAACACGGAAGACCAGACTGACGAGTGCTGGTTTATATTTGTTTATCTCCCTTACAGTAGTGATGAACATGCTTGAACTTAAACCAAGGCTCCGTTAGGGCTTAATTAATTTATTCTGTTCAAAGTTTTTTTTTTTTTTTAAGAATCTTTTATTTTGTTCAACCTTTTGAACAAAAAGCTAAAGTCGTGCGTGAACCATGATTGAACTCTACATAATCACAACTTGGGAGGCAGCTCAATATATAAAGTTAATTTGTAAGTCATTAAGATATCTTATAACTTCGTTTAGATCGTTGTCTCTTTTTCTTATTTCGAGCTATATATATCAACATGGTTAATTTTCTCTCTTGAGTGTATCCCTTGTTTTTGATTTCACTGTCCTGTTTGGTCAGATTGGCTGTTGGTGATGGCGATAGTAGTCGTTGTGTGTGGGAGCTAGGATTGGTCATTTGTTTCTTGTTTAACGGTTTCATGGTTAATTTGGTGGTCTAGCTTGGTGTTATAAGCCTTGGTTAGGTGGTTATGTACGTTGGCATTGGCGGTGAAGGTTCGTTGATTGGTGGCGGCGTTCACATATTTGATGGTTATTTAGGATTTATAGGCTTCATACACGACTAATGCCTCTTGGTTTACAAAATGAAAGTTTTTCCATTGTCTTTCCTATAACATATAACACTATAATTCTCATGAATTTTCCTTTCCGTCGGTTGGTAATAGCTGGGAAGTACTCGTAAGGGGAATTGCATGAAAATTTGTAATTAAGGCAATAATATAATGAGAAGTGATGAGTAATTAATGAAATGAAAGATTGAATGAGGGGAAATGAATCTTTTAGGGTATGAGAGGATTCACTTTTCTCCATTATTTTCCTTCATTCTTATTCTTGTGCTTACCAAACAGAGGAAAAGCCAACCTCTCAAATCCGCAGAAGATTTTGAAAGCTGATGGAATGACCAATTAGGCTATAAACAACCTAGCATATGTGCTTCGTTGACGGATCGATTCGATGTTGGTTTCAATATGGTGGTGGTTAAGGTTCTGACCCGTAAACCACTGATGTCAATCTCTGTACTAGGAGAGTGTTTAGTTTGGGCTATGAAGTAATCCATCATGTGTGCTTTGTTGATGGATTCAGTGATGGTTTTGATATGATGGTGGCTAGGGTTCTGACCTCTGCACAACATCAATCTTTGGTAAATCATAGAACCCTATCCACCAACATATGTAAGCGACCATTCACCACGTTCTTTCTACAATAGTTTGCTGATTTGCTTGCTTGCTTGTTTGCTTGTTTTGCATTAAATCATGAAACTTCAGTCTAGTAATTTCAAATTTTTTCTTCAAAATTTATTCCAACACTCTTTAAGACCTAGGATAATGAGCATGTACTTCGCCTCCTTACTGTATATATACCTACACTCAAACTACTGATTCTAATCACTTTAATAAAGAGATCGACATATTAAGATTCCAGGCAAATGAACACAGAGAAATCAGAAGGTGAGCAAAGTACCAGCTACTACGTACGTTTCTTGATCAATTGTTTATAGGGAAGTTATTAAAATTTCTCACCAGAATTAAATAAGTATGGAGAATGGGTCCGCCATACTTAGACCCAAGAATCATGAATTTCATTCATTGATGTTGGATTAACAATAATATCTACATTCTTTGGTCAGAAAATATACTACTTCCAAAACACGACCCCATTAGCATTGAAGGAAACCAGGCTAATCACGCATAACAATTAAGAGAATAATAGAAAGTCAAAATTCTGACCGAAAACAAGAACAGGAAGTCAAATTATTAAAGCAAAAAAATAAAGAAGAAGAAGAAGAAAAATACCTGGAATTTGATCCAGGTTTGGGTTGACTTGTTCAAAGTTGAACGAGTTTCAGGCCCAGACTAATTTAACTTCCGAGCCCAAAACTAGCTTTACATTCTCGACCCGTTTTCCGGCCCAAACCCTAAATCAATCTGGACCCGGCTGTAACTTAGAAGCCGCTGTTGAGCTTTCTGAATGGGTCAGACTGTCACTATTGCCAAGGAAGAAGAAGAAAAAGGGTGAGACAGAGGCTCCGGTGCTCCGGTGAGTTCCTAACCCAGATCTAAGCGACGTCGTTTAGTCCTACTGCAATTTCCGTTTCATTTTTTTTTTGGTCGAACTATAAGATCGGTTTCAATTTGAACAAAAATGGAGTTAATTGAAGTCACTACAATTAAGGCAATGAAGCAAAATTGATTCTGGGTTGTGAATCTTTTAGTTCAATGAATTGCATATACTGTGAGTTGAAAGAAATTAAGAAACTTTAAAGTTGAGATTCATCAAATTTTGAAGTCAAATCTTGCAAGATCAATTTTTTGAGAAGTTAAAGCTGATGGGTGATTTGATGTTCAGATGTTAAAGCAGTACTGGGTTGCTTTCTTTGTGGTGGTTTTATGGGGTTTCGGATTCAGAGCTATAGATGCCAGCGCTGGTGATGCTGATCCTCATTATAGGTAAATCATTCTTTTACTGTTTGTGGGATTTTTAGTTCTGCCGCTGAAGCTTTTGTTATAGGTTTTGAGGGTTTCTTGCTGAGTTATCGTCGGTTTGCTTTAAAGAGATCGCGTATTGTAATGTCCTGTTGTGCACCATTTAGAGTGCAATGTGGCTAACTGAGGTGTTCTGTAACCTACTGAAGCTTTCTTAGCCTGGATTAGCCATTTTGTTTTTTCAAGTGACTGGAAGTTTCAGCTGAAGAACTATTGTAGAACTTCAAATGGAGAAGCGTATTATTTCCCTTGATCATTGGGTTTGCATTTCGTATGGTAATACACTAATCAGTAATTTAGTGAATTGATTAATATCTGATATTGTTTAGGTAGAAAATCTGTTCATCGAACCAATTTACTAGTCTTTACCTCAACACAATTCAAATGGGCCTGGTGACATGCTTGCCCTTCTTTTTTCCATTTCTATTTCTGGAGGACTGAGGCTTAAACTTTGGATGTTAACTGTGTCCTGAGGAACAAGTACATACCACCAGAGAAAATAGGTCATGGGGGTTTGCTTCATTCAGGTTGGATCAGGTTTTAATATATTTAATTTCAGTTCTGTGCTAACTGTTTGGAAATATAGATTGAGTCTGGTCATTAATAATTATAGCAAGGAGGCATGGAGCATTGTTGTTCATTACTTTTGTGATAAGTATGTCTCACCTGTCTCATTGTCAGCGCTGGCTAATAAGAGCTCATTTTAAAAAGTAAATTGTGTGATGTCAACAAGCTTTCTTCACAAGCAGTTAACTTTCAGCCCTATTTTGAACCTATTAAAATAGAGGCTTCCTTGGTGTTGCTAGTTCCTTCTTCTTCTTCTTTCCTTTTCTTTTTCAATGCCTTCTTGCAATTCCTATCCGTTTGAAGTTACTTGAAATTGAATTTTGACAAGTACCTCCTCATCCTTTGAAATTAATATGTTATTATTGGTTCAGTACTGACTTGTACAAGGTTCCTTGAGTATGGTTCTTGTTATATATTTGGTGGAATCAACGTTTTCGTCCATGTTGCACAATGAAGAAGTGTGGCTTATTTTGGATACACTTGTAGCCTGTCATGTGGACTTAGGGCTTGGAATTGACAGTGTCACATTTGACTTGGAATTGTAGGGCTTGTTTACAACAATGTGAAGAAACTGGATGTGTAGCGCAGAGATGCTTTCCACATTGCAATTTCTCCTCAGGTGGGGTCTCCGTTGATGGGCCATGGTTCCTGCAAGAACCTCTTTATTTGCAGTGGAAACAATGGGACTGTCAGAGTGATTGCCGTTACTATTGTATGGTTGACAGAGAGAAAGAAAGAGAAGCAGCTGGTTATGGCCCAGTCAAATATCATGGTAAATGGCCCTTCAAGCGCGTTTATGGAATCCAGGTTTGCTCTTTTACAGGCTTATATGCCTCCGCAACATTTTCTTTTGCTCATCTTAGTTTCATAGTTTGTTCTATTTAACATGATGTCCATTTCCTCAGGAGCCTGCTTCTGTAGCCTTCTCTGCGCTCAACCTTGCTATGCATTTTCATGGTTGGGTATCATTTATCATCCTTTTATTCTATAAGTTACCATTGAGACGAGATAAGAAGGCATATTATGACTATGCCGGTTTGTGGCATATATATGGTTTCTTATCCTTGAACAGCTGGTTCTGGAGTGCTGTTTTCCATAGTAGGTAAGCTTCTCTTTCTTTCTGTAATCATTCTGCTTACGATGCATGGGAATATCTGCATGCTGTTTTATGTACTTGATAAGCTCTTATCTTTATTTATTTTAACTGCATTTGCAAGAATATATCTGATTCTACTGTGCTCTCAGACTCTCATTCCAGGAAAAGTTTAGTTTTCTGATTAAAATTGAATATTTGACTGCTGTCTACTGGCAAAATCTGTTTTAAATAACACTTAATATGGTACAACATGTCAATTTTGTCTATGTGCCGGCCATGTCAAAAAGGTCTTAAAATGTCAATTTCCTTACGTTCATGGATGAAAAAAAAGAAGAAGAAAAGGATGCAGGTTATAATTGCAAGTGTCAGATAACACTTTGCTTAAAAAATCTGTAATTTTTAATTGTGCTATCTATATGACATTATAACCTAATGTAAATATCTCTTGAAATACAAGTTATGGATGAAGGACCAATATTAAATGGGTTGAGCTTATACATAAGGACTCGAAAAGTAATAAAAGCAAACTCATACTAGTCATGATAATCAACTGGGAACCAGATACCTACCTCCTTGACACTTCCATCCATCCTCACCCCACTGACAAAAAGAAAGACCGGAAAGTGATATTTTCTTAGAAACTAAACCTATGTTTTGTGATTTATTTATTTATTTATTTTTATTTTGTGGGGGGAGCTGGGTCATTAGCACCTTTCTTGATCATTACCTTGTCTCATTGAATCACAGAGATGTGGATTTGACCGAAAAATTAGATTACTCAGCTGCAGTGGCATTACTTGGGTACTCGCTCATTCTTGCCATACTCAGAAGTTTTGACGTGAGGGATGATGCTGTCAGAGTTATGGTTGCTGCTCCACTGCTTGCTTTTGTAACTACCCACATATTGTATCTCAACTTTTATAAACTGGATTATGGTATATTATCTTCCCTTTCTATTTTTTTATTTTATTTTTCTCAGTAATGAATGAAGCTATATTCTTAAATGATACTCATGCACTCTGGCACACACAACATATTGATAAATTGTGCTTACTTTGATCTTCTATTGATATATAATTTCCATAATTTTATAGCAGTAAGCTATTAGGAAATGCTGAATGTCATGTAGGCTGACCGGTCACACAATTGGACCTTAACCATGAATCAGCTAGGTGGAAAGTCTTTGTATGGAATCTTATTGCTTTCCTGTAATCTAACTTTCTTGGGATTTTTAGCCAGTGTTCACTATAGATCACTGATAATCCTAAATTTTGAACTATTGAGAAATGCTGAATTTCTTTCATCTGAAAACTGATAAGTATAGACTCTTTGATCTTTCTTTTTTTACTTTATAGGACATTATAATCATGATAACACTATTACGTTAACACTGCAGGTTGGAACATGAAAGTTTGTGTTGTCATGGCGGTGGCTCAACTTCTTATCTGGGCGGTTTGGGCTGGTGTCACCCGCCATCCATCTCGTTGGAAATTGTGGCTGGTAGTAGTTGGAGGCGGTCTTGCAATGCTCCTAGAAATTTATGATTTCCCCCCATATGAAGGATTTCTGGATGCTCATGCGGTCTGGCATGCCACCACTATCCCCCTAACTTACATTTGGTGGAGTTTCATCAGAGACGACGCTGAGTTCCTAACCTCTAACCAGGTAAAGAAGTTGGCAAAGAAGGCAAAATAGAGTTACTCTGCGATGTTACACCGTGTGATGCCTGAGCACGTATCCCTTGTCTATATCAATGTGCTGGAAATGCGGTTTTCCCCTTTGTTTCATCCAATTTGTATTGCAAAATGAGACAGTTATTATAGGATACTGATTGCAGTTGTATTTAGAGATACCATCGTTTTGTTTCTCTTTGGCGGTAATCATGGATGCACATAAAGACTATCAGAGGAACTTATTTGTAGTAATTCTCTCTTTTATTTAGTTTTTTGGTTAAGCTGCACTGGAAGTTGAGTGAATTTACTGCCTAGTACTTGAGAACTTTTTCTGGGGTAATTCATATTTTATCGTGGACGAGCATTGTTTTGGCCAACTATTATGGACTAGCTAATATTTATCATTTTAGGCCATGGAAACTAAAAGGGTTCACACTTCACACAATAAAGAAAATTTGCCATGCATCGTTTCTAAAAAAAAAAAATAAAAAAAAAAAACAAAATTTAACATGCATTTCCAAATGGGAACATTGATAAGGCAGAAGTTGTTTCTGTTGCTTTGAGTTTGAAAGTAGTTAGTACAGATTGAATTGATATTTGAGAGAGAAACAAAAGGAGAGATGCAAAATAGAGATTGTAGCTTCAAACCATATGAATCCGGCTCCTTTACAATTGGAGGGCCTGAAGTTACGCCAATTTCATAAAATACTATCATTTTTAAGTCATTTAATGGCTGGCTAAGGTGATTGCCCATCAACGTACAACATTTGGAAACACTAGTCTAAACAATTGCCGTTAGTATTTCGACCAAATACAAAAACTAGGTGTCATCATCTATCTAAAGAAAAAAGAAAGAGAGAGAAAAAGTAGTTGCAAACTAACAATAACTATCAATGAACAGAAGACAATATTGGAAAATTTTCCAAAGAAGAAATAGGAAAAAGAGAGATGAGAGTCAGTATTCACGAGAGAGTTTAACTCTTATCGATATCACATAACAAACTCATTTGAAACTCACTTCAATCACATAAGAGAAAATTTGTAAAATTTATCGTAATTAGTCTTCTCCCTACAAACCGATAAAAAAAGGAAATTAGTCTTAAATAGTTTCTTATTTCTAACTTCACCCAACTAAACCCTAACCCTAACTTGTACGAACCATCTTCAACTTGACTATTCCCCAAAGTCTCCCCTCTAACTACACCCTGCAAAACCCTAACTTGCATAAACCACCGCTTTAATTCGACTCTTCGCTTCAATCAAAGCAAAGCCCGGCCCATTGGTTGTAAAACCCTAGATAACGAAGACTTCCCCAACCGCATATACTACTATTATATTCTCCTCTGCCCCCAGCTCCCTTCGTATATAAAGCCACAAACCCTGGATTGTATGCCCCATTTTCTCTCTACTCTGCCGCCTCTCTCGTAGCTCTGTCACCTGGTTCGTTTCTCTCTCACTTTTACTCTCTCTAGATCTGAAGCTTCCCAGCTTCAACTTTCTCTATATTTTCACTTCTCCTGCTTGTTTACTCTGCTCTAGATGATTTGCAGTACTTGCTTTTTCGATTTTTCTTGCTTAAGATCTGTGATTTGCTGCTTGAAATGGCATGGCATACTGTTCTTACTGTTTTGAATGATCGGATTGTAGTTGTTTATGCTTAGATTCTTGTGTTTGTGTAGCTGAGTTTGGTAGTAGCATGAAAACAGAATCGCTTTTGAGCTTGCTTTGTGTAAATCCATGGCTTTCTATAGTGTAGATTTACTTGTGGATGAAGATTTAAATGATAATCTTATATGTTTGCTTGTGATTAGTGGAAATATGTCCATACCGAAGTTGTTTGACTAAAATGATGGTCTAAACTGCTTACTGTGTAAGTGTTTTGATTGTCTGTGGTGATTGCGATTTCAAGTTTGATAAGTACCTGGATGATGTTGATACTGTGTGTTCATTTTGTAACTGCTTTGTTTTGTGGCACTCGTGTGCAGGTCGTACTTCAAATTACTGTCAGGTGACATTTACAATCAGTCAAGATGGTAAGTCACTATGGTTTTCATTTTTGCTTGATGCGTTGCTAAATATATCTGTTGACTTGTGTAATTTTAACGGAGATAAATTTTTTTTTGAGCAGGTGAAGTTTACTGCAGAAGAGTTGCGAAGGATTATGGACTACAAGCACAACATCCGTAATATGTCCGTTATTGCCCATGTCGATCATGGTAATTTTACATCATGTTGCACTTATTTTGCTTACCTTATGTGTGAAAACTTCCATTCTTTAAGTGATGGTTTCTGAGCAACAAAAGAACATTTTCTGTGGGTTTTAGAATAATTATAGATGTCAAAATGGTTGACATTTTTAACTACCAGTTATAGCCTGGATTGCAGTAGGGGGTTGTGTGATATATTGTTTCTGGGTGGGAATTTATCCTATTACGTTTGAGCTTATTTAAATTTTGTGCTTTTTGTTATGTTGTGTCTGTTACTGCAGTGAGCTAATAATGTTGATTTATGTTTCCACTCAGGTAAATCAACCCTTACAGACTCCCTTGTCGCTGCTGCTGGTATCATTGCACAAGAAACTGCTGGTGATGTCCGGATGACAGATACCCGTGCAGATGAGGCAGAGCGTGGTATCACAATTAAGTCAACTGGAATCTCTCTCTACTATGAGATGACGGATGAGTCTTTGGCGAGCTTCAAGGGAGAGAGGAATGGAAATGAGTACCTTATCAATCTCATTGATTCCCCTGGGCACGTTGACTTTTCATCTGAGGTCACTGCTGCTCTTCGTATTACTGATGGTGCACTTGTGGTGGTGGATTGTATTGAGGGCGTGTGTGTCCAAACTGAGACCGTGCTCCGTCAAGCCTTGGGAGAAAGGATCAGGCCTGTGTTGACTGTTAACAAGATGGACAGGTGCTTCCTTGAACTCCAGGTGGATGGTGAAGAGGCCTACCAGAATTTTCAAAGGGTTATTGAGAATGCTAATGTCATCATGGCTACCTATGAAGACCCTCTTCTTGGTGATGTCCAGGTCTACCCCGAGAAAGGAACAGTTGCTTTCTCTGCTGGTTTGCACGGTTGGGCTTTTACTTTAACCAACTTTGCCAAGATGTATGCCGAAAAGTTTAAAGTTGATGAGGCAAAGATGATGGAAAGGCTCTGGGGTGAGAACTTTTTTGACCCAGCAACCAAGAAGTGGACCAGCAAGAACACCGGTTCTGCTACCTGCAAGCGTGGTTTCGTTCAGTTCTGTTATGAACCCATCAAGCAGGTTATTGCTACCTGCATGAATGACCAGAAGGATAAGCTGTGGCCCATGTTGGCAAAGCTTGGAATCACCATGAAGGGTGACGAGAAAGATCTGATGGGAAAGCCATTGATGAAGAGGGTCATGCAGACCTGGCTGCCAGCCAGCACTGCCCTATTGGAGATGATGATCTTTCACCTTCCCTCTCCACATACAGCTCAGAAGTATCGTGTGGAGAATCTGTACGAGGGTCCCCTGGATGATCAGTATGCTAATGCTATCAGAAACTGCGATCCTGATGGTCCTCTTATGCTCTATGTATCTAAGATGATTCCTGCATCTGACAAGGGTAGGTTCTTTGCCTTTGGTCGTGTGTTTGCTGGGAGGGTCCAAACAGGTTTGAAGGTTAGAATCATGGGACCAAACTATGTTCCCGGGGAAAAGAAGGATCTGTATGTGAAGAATGTACAGAGGACTGTTATCTGGATGGGAAAGAAACAAGAAACTGTTGAGGATGTTCCCTGTGGTAACACTGTTGCCTTGGTTGGTCTGGATCAGTTCATCACCAAGAATGCTACCTTGACAAATGAGAAGGAATCTGATGCTCACCCCATTCGTGCTATGAAGTTCTCTGTCTCACCTGTTGTGCGTGTTGCTGTTCAGTGCAAGGTTGCTTCAGATCTTCCCAAGCTTGTTGAAGGTCTCAAACGTCTGGCGAAGTCTGATCCTATGGTTGTCTGTTCTATTGAGGAGTCTGGAGAGCACATTATTGCCGGTGCTGGTGAACTCCACCTTGAGATCTGTTTGAAGGATCTTCAGGATGATTTTATGGGTGGAGCTGAAATTGTAAAATCTGACCCTGTTGTGTCCTTCCGTGAGACAGTCCTTGAAAAGTCTGTCCGTACAGTGATGAGCAAGTCCCCCAACAAGCATAACCGTCTGTACATGGAAGCACGCCCATTGGAAGAAGGTCTTGCAGAGGCCATTGATGATGGCCGTATTGGTCCAAGGGATGATCCTAAAATTCGTTCCAAGATCTTGGCTGAGGAATTTGGTTGGGACAAGGATCTTGCTAAGAAAATCTGGTGTTTTGGGCCTGAGACAACTGGTCCTAATATGGTGGTTGACATGTGTAAGGGAGTTCAGTACCTTAATGAAATCAAGGACTCTGTTGTTGCTGGGTTCCAGTGGGCTTCAAAGGAAGGTGCATTGGCTGAAGAAAATATGAGGGGTATTTGCTTTGAAGTCTGTGATGTTGTTCTTCATGCTGATGCTATTCACAGAGGAGGTGGTCAGGTCATTCCAACTGCCAGGAGGGTCATCTATGCTTCTCAGCTTACAGCCAAGCCAAGGCTCCTTGAACCCGTATATCTTGTTGAAATTCAAGCCCCTGAGGGTGCTCTTGGTGGTATCTACAGTGTTCTCAATCAGAAGCGTGGACACGTTTTCGAAGAAATTCAGAGGCCTGGTACCCCACTGTACAACATCAAGGCATACCTGCCCGTTGTTGAATCTTTCGGGTTCTCTGGTCAGTTGAGGGCTGCCACTTCAGGACAGGCTTTCCCCCAGTCTGTGTTTGATCATTGGGAGATGATGTCTTCCGATCCGTTGGAGGTTGGTTCCCAGGCATCTCAGCTGGTTCAAGACATCCGAAAGAGGAAGGGTTTGAAGGAGCAAATGACCCCGCTTTCTGACTTTGAGGACAAGCTCTGAGAGAGGCATCTAATTCATTCGGTGCCATTGGTGAGGGAAGTTTACTTTGCTACATGTAGCACAAATTCCTGCCTATTTTTGTTTCAGTTTTTTGTTGTCTTGTTTTCAAGTTACCCTGTTGTTGTAGTCAGCATTCTGTTGAATTAGCGACATTTTGTGCTTGCCCATGACAAGATTTATGTAATGTTGTTTTGTTCATGTTGGTACATTATATTTTGATTTAAGCTTTACGGTATAAGTTCTAGCGTTTGTTTCATTTGAGCTTCTTATAATTGCTTGGCAGGCTATGGTGATTTGCTAGTATACTTTTGATTGCAGGTTGATGTGAATATGGTTTCATTTGCTGTTTGTTGATTGATAACCAGTTCTCCACTTGGCTTATCTGTGTTGGCCTGTGCTTGGTTGAATTTCAATGATGAGTTGGGAGATACTGTGCTGTTTGATTTTGCGAACAGCAGTCTCCCTCTGCCATAAGTAGTCTCCCTCTGCCATAAGTGTTGATGAACTTGCTGCCGTTGTGCTCCACTCTCGGATAGTGTTGATGAATTTGGTGACATGTAAGAGAGTTGGAACCATCGGAAAATGCTGTCTAGAAGACAATGGACTTGCTCAGTGGCGGCTATAGATGTCGCGATTGTTGTTCCGTAACGAAGACTCCTGCTGAGCGACTTTGATTCCATCCTTGTTGATTCTTGTATATACACAGAGGCCAGACCCAAAAAAAAATGTGTGTACACTTCTAGGCTGTTACGCTGTCCTAATAGCATCATAGTTCGAAATTGAGTCCCTATCAATAGCACCGGATATAGAAATTATGATCCCAATTTCCTTCTTGTGATCTACCGATCTTCTCATCTCACCCAATTAAAATTAACCCCATTTCGTTCTGTACTCGACTTTGGCAAGAAATGATACGAGTCCGAGCATTAAATGGGTACAATTTGGACACTAATAGGTCAACCTCATCACCATCTGTAGATGTTTTCATGTTTAATGACATTTCAAGGTTAAAGAAATTCAGGAACGTTGGCCTCTATGCTAATAAATCTAAAAGAGACATTGTGCACCAAAATCTTACAAAGACTGTTTCATAATCAACTGGCCATTGCCAAAGCTTTTCCATACCGATTTTCTACAAACAATCTTCTATAATCTACCTGATTATTTGCTTGGAGTAAACGTTAATAATCTATTGACAGTCCTTGGCATTTAGTCATGTAAATTCAAAAAAAGGAAATTACTCCAAATCAGGTAACTATAATATGCGAAAATTCTCGAGGCTGGCTTCCTCTTTCAACCTCGGCCCATGATATCAAAAACAAAACCCCAGCCCAGCCCACTAATCGGAAACTCTGAGCTTATATAACACTCACACCACTCATTCCCAACCCTCACAATCTCTCCTCAGTCCCAAATTTTGCTCTCGGTGGCTGCCGAGAGTCCTCCTCACGCTCTCTCTCGCTTATAATCCCGAGGTTCGTTTCTTCCTTAATTTTTTCCCATTATTCTATTCAGCTCTGATTATTCCCTATTATTCAAATCTGCAACTTGTTCTTTGTATTATTCGCATCTCTATCTTTGCTTTTGATTTTGTCTACTTGATCGTTTTTCTTTGCTTATATATATGCATGCGTTTCTCCTTTATGTGCTTCGATACGTAATTTTTGTTGATGAAATCGTTTTGTTGTGGATATTTGATTTATGACATATATGATCTGTGTTAGATCGTTCTGTTTTTGTATTGATCTCACTCGATGCTCTGTTTTTTTCTTCGTTGAGAATTGTTACGTAGTAATTTTCTGATGTGTGTTTTTTTTTTTTTTATAGTGGAAAATTTCACGTTAGAAAATGTGATTTTCTTCGTTTTTCTTAGTGATTGTGCTGTAGATCGGCGCTCTGTTTGTTTCGCCGGAAGTTCTTACGTGAAATGTTTTTGACCGGGAAAATTTTCAGATTTTTTTTTTTCATTCAGCGGTGGAAATCTCCATGTGTGAGTGTTGGATTTTATTTATTTATTATTTTATTTTTTTGAGAAGATTGTGTTGGATGCTAGAAGTTTGTTTACACGATTTATTCGGCTGTAATTCCTTTCTCTTTATATTGATTTCATTTGCGGGAATTTTTTTTTAACTTTATTAATTTCAAAGGTGACAAACTTTTAAGTGGTATTTCTGATTTTCCTCGGGTTCTCTGTGTAAAGTTTTAAAATGGGATCATTGCTTCTCTTATACTGATTGTATCAAGACTGTTTGAATTTTTTGCTGGAAAAGCAGAGGCTTGATTTGACAGAAAGCCAAGACTGAAAGCTTGTTGTTTTGATGAAAACAGAATTGCTATTGAGTTAGCTTTATCAATGTTTAGAGTTACTTGTGTGCACAGATTTAATAGAGTATTATGTATCAGATGGTTTCCGAGTATATAACTATTTGCAGATCTATTTACTACTTGCTTTCTTTGCTTGGTAAATGTGATTTGGATTTTGGGAATAGGTGATTTATGAGTTTCTTATGAAACTGCTTTGATGTTTCTTGCTGAGTTTGTAATTGCTCTATTTTACTGTTCTTGTTTGCAGGTGTTACTTGAATTACTGAGGTGACACTTACAATCAGTCAAGATGGTAAGTCAATCTTTTCCAGTTTTTGCTCAGTTGGTTGCTACAAAAATTCTACTTGTGATTTTAATGGAGAAATATATTCTGAATGAGCAGGTGAAGTTTACGGCAGACGAGTTGCGAAGAATTATGGACTACAAGCATAACATTCGTAATATGTCTGTTATTGCCCATGTCGATCATGGTAATCCACTGATTTTGCTTACCAAGTATCAATTGTGTGTGAAAAGTCCCATTCTTTAAGTGATGGCTTCTGAACAACAAAAGAACATTTTCTGTGTGTCTTAGAATAATTATAGATGTCAAAATGGTTGACTGTTTTAACTATCAATTATAGGCTGGATTGCAGTTGGGAGTTGTGTGATAAATTGTTTCTGGGTGGGAATTTATCCTATTAAGTTTGAGCTTGTTTAATTTTTGTGCTTTTTGTTATTTTGTATCTGTTACTGCAGTGAGCTAATAATGTTGATTTATGTTTCCACTCAGGTAAATCCACTCTTACAGACTCCCTTGTTGCTGCTGCTGGTATCATTGCTCAAGAAACTGCTGGTGATGTCCGGATGACGGATACCCGTGCAGATGAGGCAGAGCGTGGTATCACAATTAAATCCACTGGAATCTCTCTCTACTATCAGATGACTGATGAGTCTTTGAAGAGCTACAAGGGACTGAGAGACGGAAACGAATACCTTATCAACCTCATCGATTCCCCTGGGCACGTTGACTTTTCATCTGAGGTCACTGCTGCTCTTCGTATTACTGATGGTGCACTTGTTGTGGTGGATTGTATTGAGGGCGTATGTGTCCAAACAGAGACCGTGCTCCGTCAAGCCTTGGGAGAAAGGATCAGGCCTGTGTTGACTGTTAACAAGATGGACAGGTGCTTCCTTGAGCTTCAGGTTGATGGAGAGGAGGCATACCAAACATTCCAAAGGGTTATTGAAAATGCCAATGTCATCATGGCTACCTATGAAGACCCTCTTCTTGGTGATGTTCAGGTCTACCCGGAGAAAGGAACTGTTGCTTTCTCTGCTGGTTTGCATGGTTGGGCATTCACTCTCACCAACTTTGCCAAGATGTATGCATCTAAGTTTGGAGTTGATGAGTCCAAGATGATGGAAAGGCTCTGGGGTGAGAACTACTTTGACCCAGCTACCAAGAAGTGGACCACCAAAAGCACTGGTTCTGCTACCTGCAAGCGCGGTTTTGTTCAGTTTTGTTATGAACCAATCAAGCAGGTTATTGCTACCTGCATGAATGACCAGAAGGATAAGCTGTGGCCCATGTTGGCAAAGCTTAATGTCACCATGAAGAGTGATGAAAAGGATCTTATGGGAAAGGCATTGATGAAGAGGGTCATGCAGACGTGGCTGCCAGCCAGTACTGCCTTATTGGAAATGATGATCTTTCACCTTCCTTCTCCATCAACTGCTCAAAAGTATCGTGTTGAGAATTTGTACGAGGGTCCCCTGGATGACCGATATGCCACTGCTATCAGGAACTGTGATCCGGATGGTCCTCTTATGCTCTATGTATCTAAGATGATTCCTGCATCTGACAAGGGTAGGTTCTTTGCCTTTGGCCGTGTGTTTGCTGGGAGGGTCCAAACAGGTTTGAAGGTTAGAATCATGGGACCAAACTATGTCCCCGGGGAAAAGAAGGATCTGTATGTGAAGAATGTACAGAGGACTGTTATCTGGATGGGAAAGAAACAAGAAACTGTTGAGGATGTTCCCTGTGGTAACACTGTTGCCTTGGTTGGTCTGGATCAGTTTATAACCAAGAATGCTACCTTGACAAATGAGAAGGAAACCGATGCTCACCCAATTCGTGCTATGAAGTTCTCTGTCTCTCCTGTTGTGCGTGTTGCTGTTCAATGCAAGGTTGCTTCAGACCTTCCCAAGCTTGTTGAAGGGCTTAAACGTCTTGCCAAGTCTGATCCTATGGTTGTCTGTACCATTGAGGAGTCTGGAGAGCACATTATTGCTGGTGCTGGTGAACTTCATCTTGAGATCTGCTTGAAGGATCTTCAAGATGATTTTATGGGTGGAGCTGAAATTATAAAATCTGATCCTGTTGTGTCTTTCCGTGAGACAGTCCTTGAGAAGTCCTGCCGTACCGTGATGAGCAAGTCTCCCAACAAGCACAACCGTCTGTACATGGAAGCACGTCCATTGGAGGAAGGTCTTCCGGAGGCCATTGATGAGGGTCGTATCGGTCCAAGGGATGATCCTAAACTTCGTTCCAAGATCTTGGCTGAGGAATTTGGTTGGGACAAGGATCTTGCTAAGAAAATCTGGTGTTTTGGCCCTGAGACCACTGGTCCTAACATGGTGGTTGATATGTGTAAGGGAGTCCAGTACCTTAATGAAATCAAGGACTCTGTTGTTGCTGGGTTTCAGTGGGCTTCAAAGGAAGGTGCATTGGCTGAGGAGAACATGAGAGGTATTTGCTTTGAAGTCTGTGATGTTGTTCTTCATGCTGATGCTATTCACAGAGGAGGTGGTCAGGTCATTCCAACTGCCAGGAGGGTCATCTATGCTTCTCAGATTACAGCCAAGCCAAGGCTCCTTGAACCCGTATATCTTGTTGAAATTCAAGCCCCTGAGGGTGCTCTTGGTGGTATCTACAGTGTTCTCAATCAGAAGCGTGGACACGTTTTTGAAGAAATGCAGAGGCCTGGTACTCCACTCTACAACATCAAGGCTTACCTCCCTGTCATTGAGTCTTTCGGTTTCTCTGGTCAACTGAGGGCTGCAACTTCTGGCCAGGCTTTCCCGCAATGTGTGTTTGATCATTGGGAGATGATGTCTTCTGATCCATTGGAAGCTGGTTCTCAGGCAGCTCAGCTTGTTCAAGATATCCGCAAGAGGAAGGGCCTGAAGGAGCAAATGACCCCGCTATCTGAGTTCGAGGACAAGCTCTAAACCTTTTCTAATTCTCTTTTTGCAAACCAATAGGCGATATAATTGGAGTAGATGTTGTTAAGTTTTGTTCTCATTTAAACTCTTTTACTCTTCCTCTCTAGTATTTTATGGCACTTCGATCGAACAATTACTACTTTATGTTTGAGAATATGGATTTTAGTAATGTATTTTGATCTATTTTAAATTTCTGGTGTGCGTAATCTCTTGCCTTTGTTAGTTTTTTTGGATGACTTCCCTCTTGAACTAAATTCTTTGTTGTAGCAGGTAATTATCCTTTGAGGTTCTTTCGTTTTCTGAAGTAATATTGATTGTTGGTTTCATAGCTGACTCAAGAATTTGTTGGTTGTTGGATTCGCCCACTGAGGTGCTCTGTAGCAGTGTAGGCCTAGTGAGGCTTCCTTACTTTCCAAACCATATCTTGTTCTGCTTCATTCAACAGATCGATCAAGAGGGAAACTCTCAAACTGATCGAGACATTCCTGGACAATTCAATCGGAATAATGATTGTGAATCCTGGATCTATATGCAGGATCTGGAGAAAGCTCTGGAAACTAAACATATATAGGTACCATTTCTAATTATTAGTACCTTAATGAAGGTAATCAGAGTATGAGTGCAGACCCTCTTATCAGTTTAGTGCTCAAACTTTAATTCTTGCATTTTAGTTAGTTAAAACTTGGCTTTCACAAACAAAGACCTCGCGGAATCATTGTACTCAACAAAGTCGATCATTATCCTAATTAACTAGCGGACATAATGTATCACTCGATCAGCTCGATCAAATAATTGCACTTAATTAGTTTCTTAATCTTCTGCTCGTGATCCATAATATTTGCAGGTTTCTGTACCCCATCTAAGCTTCTGAGGTTATCAAACAAATTTAGGAGAGAGCTAGACAGCTCTGGTTCAATGGATTTGGATCACAGTTACAGTCCCATAGCATTCAAGAAACACTAACAACCAGCTAAACGTGGTGCCTAATTATATTATGAATATTTGATTAATGTATTAGGCTGAAAAAATTGGCTTGCTTTTGGTGATATTGTCATTGTCGGGCAAATACCATAATTAGATTGAAACACCCTTTATTTTATTTTTCCCTTTTCAGCTTTTCAGTAGTCAATTGTGCTTTCGTTTGATTATGTATTCTCTTCATATTATAACATCACAATTAAGTGTGTATATATAAGTGCATGTGCTTCATTTGGTATAAGAAAAACTAAGTATCAGCTTTAGTTGGCTCACTACTCCGTTACTGATTGTATAAGGTCTTAAGAAGATTCGTTGCTTTGCTTAATTAACATCATATAAAAATTTATAATATTAAATGAAATATTAAGGTATTTAGTATTTTATATGTATAAAACAAGTATTTTTATATTTCAATTAATTTATAATAGAAATTAAAAGAAAATGAAGAGAGAGAAAGAAAAACATATATAACATTTAAATTAAAATAAAAAATAGATACACCAAAGTCAAAAGCGTGGCTTTTGCTTACTGGAGCCTGCAATAGAGGATATCATTTTTCATTCCATGACTGCACCATACCTAATGACTTTTTGATATTATTATCCATATTCTCTAGAGCAAAAGATACAGAAAAATTAAAGTGGTGTACAAGGCATATGCTAGTAGTGCTTGGAAAGGAGATTTGGTAGATGTATGTATTCCAAACTCATTGGATTGCTTGGCACAAAAGATATTTAGTGGGACGTACTCTGCCAATTAATTGTTAAAGAATGGCATTAGTGTTGTAGTATAAATATATAAATACCGTATATGTCTATATCATGTAACAAAATACGTAAAAGTATTTAGATAGGTACTTGAGTGTATAATCATAGGTACTTGAGTGTATGAAGACTTATGTAAACATGCTTTGCCAAAGGGCAACAAGCATGGCAGAAAATCATCATCAAGATGGTTATCATTTTGGTTTTCTCTTTAAGCTTTCACACTTCAAATGTATTCATATAAATACCCCTTTGTATGAGATGAATAAACACATTGAAATCTCCATTTTCTCTGAAATATTAATCTCTCTTTCTGTTTGTCAATTCCTCTTGTTCTTAAACACGTTATCAGCACGAAGTTGCTCTAGAATTAGAATCGAAAATTGACGAAAGAAGAGTTCATCATCGATCGAAGTCATTTTTTCAAACCTACAAAAAATCCCCAAACCCTAGCTCATATCAAAGCCCTTAATTCCAGGAGCCCGGAACCTGTCTCAGAATCGTCGGAACCGGCTGGAAACTGCCTGAACCGGTCGCCGGAAGCAGAAAAATCGAATCGGACCGCTGCAGGAAGCAGAAAAACCGAATCGGACCGCTGCCGGACCGCTGCCGAGTGCTGCCGAGCAGCTGCGCAGCAGCTGTAGAGAAGCTGCCGACACATCTGTTGCCAGATTTTCGCGGCGACTTTCCTACAACTTTTCCGGTGACTTTTCCGGCGACTTTTTGGACGATTTTTCTCGACTTTTTCCAACGATCCTTCCGATCACCTCCGATAATTTTTCTCACAAGGAGCGGTACCCCAGCGATAGGGGACATGTGTACCCTAATAATAGTGGACATGAAGGACGAACAGGTCCATATAACCGCCCCAATAGAGAAGGAAACCGCAACTTTAGAGTGGGCACACGTGATGGCAACTCCACACGTGGAAGAGGGAGATATAGCAACACCAGCCGTGGAAATAGCACCATGAGCCATGGAGGTCGCACCATGCGCCGTGGTAGTAGCAGCAACCCTCCTAGGGGATATCCACAACGTGCACAACCTGCACAACCTGCACCTCAAATGAAGGGAGGGAACCACAATGACATGTGTCATAGATGTGGATCAATCGAGCATTGGTTTAAACAATGTCATGTAAGTACCCAATTAGCTGCACGCTACAAGGAGTACAGGGAAGCAAGAGAGCAAGAAGCTAACCTTGCCGAAGATGAAAATAGTGAAGATGTCAATCTCACTGTTGAGGACTTCAAAGCTGTAGATGAAGAGCACGAGGATGCCACAGACTTTGATTAGAATAATCCTCTTTCTATTTTCCAAGAATGGCAAATGTGCCTTAGTCAATAAATAACAATTGTATTAAACTCCTTCTTATGTGGCGTACCCAATAAAGTATGATGCCTAGGAAAGCAATTGAGATCGGGGTATTTAAGCGAGCCTCGCTCCACCAACATCTCTCTACTTTCCTGGTCATATTTTATTGGAATTACCAAACGGATTGAGTGATAAACAATTTGTCTAAAGTTTGATATTTAGAATAGACTTATGAATAACTTTGATGTAATCATTGACTATTTTCCCTATTAATAAAGTATCGCATTCAATGTCATGGACATGTGTTAATATTCCGAACTTTATCCCTTTCAGTATGTTTTCCGGAGAATTGGAATGCTTTCTTGATAGTGGCACCACACATACTATATTGCGACAAAGGCAATTATTTTTATGGATGACACCCAGTCGATCCTCAGTAACTACGATGGCAGGACCATCACAATTGATTCATGGTCGAGGACCAGCTCAATTTTTGTTACCAAATGGCACAAATGTTAATGTCGCCGAAGCTCTATATGCTCCAAGGGCCGGAAGGACCCTATTAAGCTTTAAAGACATAAGAGCCAATGATTTTCATGTGGAAACACATTGTGAGAATGGACAAGAGTTCCTTTGCATCACCTCTAAAAACTACGGAAATACACTAGTTTTAGAGAAACTTATGTGTCGCTCTAGTGGATTGTATGCAACCACTATTAGAGTCATTGAATCCAACCATATCATGAATGACAATTTATGGGATCCTGACACATACAAGCTTTGGCACGACCGTTTGGGACATCCAGGTCGTCACATGATGCTCCGTATATTAAAAACTTCACACGGACATCCATTCTTCAAAACGAAAAGAAGTACGAACCAAACATTGGTCCAAAGAGTTACTTCTAAAGCATATCATTCGTTTTGCAAAGCTTGCTCTTTAGCAAAGGTAGGATCAAGACCATCCTATGCAAAGGACACTAAAGAAAATATATCATTCTTACAAAGAATACAAGGTGATATTTGTGGACCTAACCAACCAACTTGCGGACCATTTAGATATTTTATGGTGTTGGTTGATGCATCGACACGTTGGTCACATGTCATGCTCTTATCCACAAGAAATGCTGCATTTGCTAAACTCCTAGCACAAATCATTAAATTAAGGGCTCACCACTCTGATCATCCTATTAAGTCAATTCGTCTTGACAATGCTGGAGAATTTACATCAAGAACGTTTGATGATTATTGCATGTCCATTGGGATTGAGGTCGAACACCCTGTCCCTCATGTACACACCCAAAATGGACTCGCAGAAGTTGCCATTAAAAGACTTCAAATGGTTCCCAGGGCATTGGTTATGCACACCAATCTCCCTATTTCTGTTTAGGGCTCTGCAATATTACATGCAGCTGTGCTTATTCGTCTCAGACCCACTGCCACCCAACCCTTTTCTGCGTCCCAAATAGTGACTGGGTATGAGCCTAATGTCTCACACTTACGCATATTTGGGTGTGCAGTCTATGTGCCAATTGCGCCGCCACAGCGCACCAAAATGGGTCCTCAAAGACGCTTAGGCCTTTATGTTGGATATGATACTCCAAGCATTATCCGCTACATAGAACCCTTGACAGGTGATCTATTTACCGCTAGATTTGCCGATTGTCACTTTGATGAGACAGTCTTCCCTTCATTAGGGGGAGACAAGAACATTAATGTTCAACAGAAAAGACAGGAATTGTCGTGGTCTATCCCCACTTTGTCTCATCTTGATCCCCGAACCACACAGTCTGAAATAGAAGTGCGGAGGATTCTCGATCTTCAGAACGTAGCGGATGCCTGATGCGTTTTCTGATATCGCTAAAGTGACAAGATCACACATACCTGCTGCAAACGTACCTGCAAGGATTGATGTTCCTAAAACTAAAGGACATGACATCCCCTCTATGAGTGATGCAGTGGCTAGACCCATGGCTCCTGCTAGAAAGCGCGGGAGGCCTATAGGTTCGATGGATTCTCGCCCAAGAAAGAAAGAGAGCTTGACACAAAATAATCTATTAATCATCGATATAAATAATCCATCTCATGAAAAAATTCCGGATTATGGTTATGTCCAAGAGACATCATTGGAGGACGCTCCAATAGTAGAACCAATTCCAGAGAATAGAGAGATCTCCATGAATTACACTAGTATACATATAATTATGGACATAAATTCTATGGCTATTGATGATGCGTTTGCATATCATATTTGCAAAAGGAATTATAGAATACGATGATATCGAACCTCGCTCCGTTGAAGAATGTCAACGAAGAGCAGATTGGTCCAAATGGAAAAATGCGATCCAGACTGAATTAGATTCACTAACAAAGAGACAGGTATTTGGGTCTATATCACTGACACCACCAAATATAAAACCTGTTGGCCATAAATGGGTCTTTGTTAGAAAGCGTAATGAGAAAAATGAGGTTGTTAGATACAAAGCTCGCCTTGTGGCGCAATGTTTCTCACAATGCCCTGGAATCGACTACGAGGAGACATACTCTCCCGTAATGGACGTTATAACGTTCCGCTACCTTGTCAGTTTGGTAGTTTCCGAAAAACTTGACATGCAGCTCATGGATGTGGTTACAGCATATCTCTATGGGGATCTAGATTCAGAGATATATATGAATGTTCCAGATGGACTTCAATTACCCAAATCAAGTGGCTCTAAACCACGGAGCGCGTTTTCAATAAAATTAAGACGCTCACTATATGGATTGAAACAATCCGGACGGATGTGGTATAACCGTCTAAGTGACTACTTGATTGGGAAGGGATATGTTAACAATGAAATATGCCCTTGTGTGTTCATTAAGAGAACAAGATCCGGATTTGCAATTGTAGCAGTTTATGTTGATGACATGAACCTAATTGGAACTCTAGATGAGTTAAAAGAAACTGCTACATATTTGAAATCTGAATTTGAGATGAAAGATCTCGGGAAAACACGGTTTTGTCTCGGAATAGAACTCGAGCACCGTAATGATGGGATTATGATCCATCAGTCAGCATATACTCAAAATTTACTAAGGCGCTTTAATGAAGATAAAACAAAGCCTCTGAGTACTCCCATGATCAACCGTAGTCTTGAGCCCATGAAAGATCCGTTTCGTCCAAGGGATGAGGACGAAGCTTTATTAGAAGCTGAAATACCATACCTAAGTGCGATAGGCGCATTATTGTATTTAGCTCAATGCACAAGACCGGATATCTCATTTGCAGTAAACTTGTTAGCTCGACACAGTTCTACGCCAACACGCCGCCATTGGATTGGTATAAAGACAATCCTTCGATACCTAAAAGGTACGATCGATATGGGCTTGTTCTATCCCTACAGAGAGAAAAGAAATGTGAACGCCGGCAACACTATCCATAGTGGCCGACGTTTTTCTCCTCCCCTCCATCAAAATGATGTTCTGACGGGTTTTGCTGATGCAGGGTATCTCTCTGACCCTAACAAAGGTCGCTCTCAAACAGGTTATGTCTTTACCATGGGAAGCACCGCGATATCTTGGAGATCTACAAAACAGACTCTTGTTGCTACTTCCTCAAATCATGCAGAGATTATTGCATTACATGAAGCCGTGCGTGAGTGCATATGGCTAAGGTCTATAAATAGACACATTCGAGGAACTTGTGGTTTGAAATTTACCACAAATGAACCTACATGCATTTACGAGGATAATGCAGCTTGTATTGAGCAAATGAAATTAGGTTTCATCAAAGGCGACAATACCAAGCATATATCGCCGAAATTCTTCTACAATCAGCAACAACAAACACTTCTAAATATTGAAGTAAATCAAATCCGATCAGAAGATAATGTAGCTGACTTATTTACTAAGTCACTACCAAAATCCCCTTTCGAGAAACATGTAAGGAGCATCGGATTGAGGAGGATATCCGAACTCCCACGATCTTCAAGAGGAGTCTAAATCAGGGGGAGTATCCAGAAACATACTTCACACTCAACACGCGTTGTGCTCTTTTTCCCTTTCGACCAAGGTTGTTTTTGCCCACAGGGTTTTATTACTTGGCAAGGTTTTTAACGAGGCAACTTCGATGCGCACCATCTACACAATACTATTGAACATGAAATATCCAAGGGGGAGTGTTGTAGTATAAATGTATAAATACCGTATATGTCTATATCATGTAACAAAATACGTAAAAGTATTTAGATAGGTACTTGAGTGTATAATCATAGGTACTTGAGTGTATGAAGACTTATGTAAACGTGCTTTGCCAAAGGGCAACAAGCATGATAGAAAATCATCATCAAGATGGTTATCATTTTGGTTTTCTCTTTGAGCTTTCACACTTCAAATGTACTCCTATAAATACCCCTTTGTATGAGATGAATAAACACATTGAAATCTCCATTTTCTCTGAAATATTACTTTCTTTCTGTTTGTCAATTCCTCTTGTTCTTAAACAATTAGCTTTTAGATTATTAGCTCAAAATTGGTTCAACACATATATATATATATATATATATATATATATATATATATATATCCTATATAAACTCTGATGATTAACACATACTATTGTCATCGAAATAGTAAGCAAGCATGCGCTAATTGAGGCACCAATGAAGACCAATCACATATAGGAAAACAAATTGGGCCTCCGATGCTGGATACTGTCCTCAGTGACTATGCCAGGAATTCGCATGATGCTGGAGAGTCAGAAATTTTAATGTTTTATCATCTTTTGCCAGTCATAAACAAGTATATCCTTCTTCATTATCTAGCATTATACTTTTTTTTTTTCTTTTTTTCTTTTTTCAAGATGCATGTCAGTAGAGCACTTAGAAATGATGCCATGCTTAAAACTGACTAATATAGCTCAGATATCGTTCTTTGTCTTCAGGTACAAAGTTGAGACGATAGATGATGTGCCTCGCATATTTGAAGCTGTTTTCAGTGCACATTGGTGGGAAGGAAGTAGGCTGTTCTGCAATAATGTCAATCTTCTCTGATGCTTCTTAGTTTATAACATATTGCCACACACTCTGATGCCTATATTTGTTTATGGAGCACTAGTAACATTGGGATCTATAGCTGATTTGTACTTTGGCTTTAATCTTTACTTGTCTGGACTTGTAATGTACTGTAGCTGATGATTACAAAAAACTTTGAAGATTCCCCAGGATCGCCTGAAGTTCTTTTCCTTGCTTCATGCCATCACTGCACACTATTTACCTGCGTTGATAAGATTATCAAGTCAGGTTTGTGCTTCTTTTTTTTTCTTTTTTTTTCTTTTTTGCCCTTTTTCTCCCATTTTGCTCATGGCTATATCAGTATATCCAGATTCATATATTTTGTTAATCATCACAAATTGTCTTTTGAGTGTTTTCGTATTTTTGGTATGCTTCAGCAACTAAAGCTTGTCCTGGATTCAATTATTTGGGCATTTCGGCACACAGAAAGAAATATTGCTGAAACTGGGCTGAACCAGTTATTGGAAATGGTGAAGAACTTTCCGGTGTGTTACATATTTTATTTTTGAAACTGGGCTGATTTCTGAGTAGCGTACTTTTCACGATGCTAACTGTGTTCTGGTTACGGCTGACAGAAATTTCAGTTCTGTAATCAAATTTAGCAAATTGAGCAAGAAATATTTGCTGTCTTGTCGGACACGTTTCATAAGCCTGGGTTCAAGTTGCCTGTCTTGGTGCTCCAACAGTTGTTTTGCCTTGTAGAAAGTGGTCTTGTGACGGAGCCTCTGTGGGATGTTGCAGTGGTTCCTTATCAATATCCAAATATGCACTGTTTGATCGGGAGCTCACCATCAAGCTTTTGAGTGATTCCTTCCCCTCCCCAACAGGACTTCCATAGAGGTTTATTTCTAATATTATTTTGTTTGTTCATACTAATTCTATAAGAATACCGCTCTCATCTGAAGGGTTTTATTTATTTGATTTTTTCTTTTCTTTTTTCCTCAGGTCACTCAATTTTTGAAAGGACTATTCAAGTCCAAGAATGACTGCTTGGCCAGATTTAAGGGAGACTTTCTAGTGCAATTAAAAGAATTTTCAGCACAGGTAGGATACTAAAGTATCAAATCAAATGATGTTTCTTTGTTTTCTTTTGAATCTGTTTTATGTTCGGATAGGACACTATTATTTTGTTAGACAATGTGGTATAATAAGAGGGAACCTGTTGCAGGACAACAAAGATGTTTATGCAGAGGAGGCTGCTGCACAAAGAGAGAGAAGGGCAACGGATTACGCCCAATGAGATACAAGATGAAATGGTTGATTCTTAGATTGCTAATATTCATGTTGGAGCTAAATTCATGTGTGATAAATGGAGATGCATTGGGGTACCTAGATTCAGTCATCTAAATCTGTCAATGCAAACGCAGCATTAGCTTCCCTTTTGTTTCCAGAATTTTTTAGTCGAAATTAGTAAAAGCACAAGGTCGCACATAGCCCGCTGGCTGCACTGCCTATATGTCTATTGGATGGCCGTAGAGTATTTAGGTGTTGATTTAGGGAAAGGAATATGTCAGAGTCATTTGTGCGGGTTTTGCTCTATCCAGATTGATCTATATGTACTTGCTAGATGGGATTCAATCTGTTTAAACGACTATTAGTATGGATCATTCTTCTTAGAAGTCTTAAGTTGAAGTTTAGTCCAGAGAAGTCGAAGCATATTCATTCAACTGTAACCCCTTGTCGTTTAGGGAAGTTGAAGTTTAGAAAGCGTCCTATGTTTCTAACCAAATTAGCAGACCTGTTCTGTGATACAATTCTTAAGGTCTTTTGACATGCCTGCACTTCTTTTTCTTGACATCACAATGACACCTCAAATTCAAACTGGGTAACCGCATCCTTACACTTGTTTGGTGGTCTGCATTAGCAGTGCTTCCCCTAATTGGGCACGCCCCTAATAAAGGTCTAGTCTAGACATAGAATTGAGGTACTGTCACCAGACTAATTGGTCATGAGTGGTTTTAGTTTTGGTAACTGCATTTGCTTTTATATAATATGACAGAAGTTGTCCCAGCCGGGATGCATCTAATGTGTTCAGTACGGAAAACTTGGTCCCTAACATGATATGCGGAATGCAATGACTCGATGGATATCCACCGGATTGACCTGCACATTTCTAAAGCTGGATTAGTCACATTTTCGAAGAGGGGTAGCATCTTTGGAGATATAGGTCAGGGCGGAGGTGTTTTGGTGGTGGAGATGTCTCCAAATGTGGGCGATGATGAATATGTTATGACCGTGGACGTGGGTGGTGGTGAGGTTGGAAGATGAGAAAACATTAGGGGAAAACAACACCGAAAAATGTATTCAAGCTATGAATAAAAAATTTAGAAGTGTGACTAAAACCGCTCTTTATTAATTTTCTTTTTTCTTTTACCACTAAATAAATCACTTCAAACTTAAAATGACTAAATATTTTGTTACTACCCTGTGGTTAAGGTCCAAAATCAATTCAGTCTCTGGACTTCTAATTTCATCAAAAACATCCATGTACTTTCAATTTTGATCTAATAGATCCAATTTGTTAATATTCTGTTATGGGTTCAAGTTATAGTTTGATTATTTGTTGAAAAACTATTAATTTGATAGATTTCTAATAGTGGGACTCACTCTAAAATTGACTATGCATGCCATCTCAACACCACGTCATAAAAGATAGGTCATATATGAGTCACGTCAACAAGTTAAATGACTCAATTGTCAGAAAACTAATAAATTTGACCTATTTGATCAAAATTGAAAGTGCATAGGTGTTCTTGATGAAATTATAAATTCAGGGACTAAATTAATTTTGGACTCAAACTACAGGGTAGTAATTAGTATTTAGCTCAACTTAAAAACACAAGACTTGGCTCTACCCTTCTACGCTGTATCTTCAAAATCTTCCCTCCTTTCAAAAGAATTAAAAAAAAAAGATTGAAAAAAATATATATTTCTTTTCATTTCTCCCACATTTAGTACGTACATCTCCCCCAATTTTTGGAAAATTTTAATCTCCATGCTACCCTTTCCTATTGAAAAAAAAAATGTGCGTCTTCTTTCTCGGCTTCTCCTCACCATCTCTCTCTCTCTGTTGCTCATGCTTAATTCTCCAGAAATACTGATGAAGAAGAACAATTAATATAGTTTAGGTCCCAAAACTCAGGCATCTCACAATGATATTAACATAATTAAAAAAAAAAAAAAAAAAACAACAAGAAGAGCCCTTAGTTTTTCCGATATACATGGTCATATCGAGTTGGATGATATGTAATTCATAGACAGAAAACAAAGTGACTAAGGACATAATATGGACTGTTCTAGAAGCAAAACAATCGACCAAGATTGATTGCAAAATCCTTGCATATATATTCAATCAACTAAGCATCTTGAGGGAGTTTGGCGGTACACTTTTTAGAATGAATTGGTCTTCATGCGTTTGAATTACCAAGGATTTTTTTTTTCTTTTGTGAAAATTGAATTGGAAAAGAGTTGAGTTGCTGGAGATTGATGACACTGCAATTGATCTGGAGAAAAGGATGTGCAAACCAAAAATGATATAAGAAATGGACAAATTTGAAAGTTTGATGGGAAAATTTTGAAGAGAATGTCCACGTACAAAATGTGGAGGTATGAATAGAATCACTAAAAAAAAATATTAAAAAATAGAAAACAAAATGAATCGGGTTGCTTCGACCTAAATCGGGTAGACCCGCCATAGAGCGGGTTCGTCTATTCAAGGCTTCAAGCTCAAAGCAGGCTTCCAGTAGGAAACTGAAACCGACTCTAGAGATGATGGAGCGCAAAGACAATCAGTCTCCTCAAGGTTACCCTTTGTTAATTCTGCTTTTCTCTTCTGAAAATGGATCTTTCTTTGTGCTAATAATTCAAATTGAAAATTGCGCAGATGAAACCGCTCGGATTCTGGTTGACTTCTTGGAGGTGGCAATCACTTCAATCGTTTTCCTCAAAGGAATTTACCCTCCAGGTTTGTTCTTACCTTATTCAATCACAAAACCCACTTCTTGTTTGTGGTTTCTATTGGGTTTGTGTCTTTATTCCCATTATTTGGGGAGCCCAGAAAGCAAAAACCATGAAAGCCAATGTGTATGAGGGGTTTAATGTTTGAAAAATTGCTTGGTTTTTGGGTTGAAGGTGCTTTTGAGAGAAGGAAGTACATGAATTTGGTGGTGCATAGAGCTCGGCACCCTGAGCTCAGAGATTATATCCATTCTGCTGTCTCAGGACTTCTTCCTTTTATCAAAAAGGTCAGTCCTTTGGGAACAAATTTCTTTGATTTTGTTGTTTTTCGTAATGGAATGTTTGCTAGAATTAACCAATTAATCTAATGCTACTAGTCAGCGGTTGAGTCTGGAAAAGAGTAGTGACCTGTTTGTTGAAATTGTTACATTGTATATGCATTTGGGTCAGTACTAGTATCAAGTGGAATTCATTGTTTCACCTTAATTATAAGGCATCTTTTGTTTATATAATGATCACTATCATCATATATGTATCTTTTGTAGTCAAATTATGTTTTAATTGAACATCAACGTGGGTTAGAGATGAATCGCCATACAAGTTAGTTCGAGTATATAGTATAAATGAGGAGGGTCTGGATGTTTTGCAAAATGAGATTGACTATGTGGATTCCTTAGTCTAACGTAGTTATAATATGTGCTCACATTCACCTTGATAAGTTCTCTCATTATTGCTGGATTGCTTCTCTTTAACCAATCATGCTATAAAAAAAATGGAATAGATATTAGGAATATAACCAATGGACTACCTATGCAGCAAGCAGCCTGCAGTAGATTTCTAATTCACTTTTATGAATTGCAATCTGATTTCTGTGATGGGAACAATACAAAATTTTCTATTGTCATGACAGAAACTGAATAAAGATTCGGTCATACTCCTGTAGACACTTTTTATTCCTGTGAAAATGATTTGGCATGATCTTCTCCTTCTTATTCTTGTATTTTGCTTGCGCCCCCCACCCACCCCCCCCCCTGCGGCAGTCATTTGCCATGTAATCTCACTGAAACGGACATACATTTTACTAATAGGGTCTGGTGGAGAGAGTAGCAGTTATTTTCTTCGAAAGTGACAACAACCCTATGGAAAGATTTATGTTTAAGCTCACTGTGGATCAGTCTTGTGGCTCAAACGTCAAAGAAGCTGACCTGGAGTTCTCACTTAGGTCATTCTTTATCAAGCTTCCTGTCATAGAATCCGTTACTAAGGTTCTTCCCCAGAGTATGTCCTTAAGTTCATAATCAACTTTTGTACTCAGTTTCATGCTTGGATGTTGTATTTCATCTTACAATACTATTGAATTTAATTTCTTTTTCTTGGCCAACCCTTTTATTTTTAAACTTGGCATTTTCATCTTTGGTTTAATTTATTCGATTTTGACCCTATGCTTGGGTTGTTTCTGGTTTCTTCCGCTTCAATTGTGGTCCTTCTGCGTTTCCATGTTTCTTTTTAAAGGTTGCAGCTAGGTCATGTAAGCTTTTGTCTTATAATAGATTGCAGGTGGGAGATAACGGCATACTTCCGGTCCCTTCCTCAGGAAATTTCAAGCAAGAATGAAGGGTTGTGGCTTCCAACAGACACAAAGCAGTGGCAACAACCTCCCCTAATAACTCCTATTAAGTCAATGAGTAGCCAACCTCTCTCTGTGCAGTTGTATCTAGAACATCCAAGTGTATATGAACCAAAGCCGTGAATAAAGATTCCAAAACTGTTCAAGTGTACGCACATATAGTTACTGTGGTATTCCCTTAATGTTTCCTATTTTACTTTGTAGTCAACTTTTTTTTTTTTTTTTCTCTTTCTGTTTTTTTCTCTTGAATCTATTATCTGGTTTCCTGACCAACATTATCTTGTGTCATGACTCATTTTTCGATCATAATATTTAGATCAATGGTTCAGCATGTTGGTGATACTGAATGTTTTGTTTTGCTGTGCAGACCCCAGGTAACAATTGCAACAGCCATGCTGTCATCCATTCTACATTTGCCTATACCATGCGACAGAAGGGCGAGTATTATAAACCTGGAATGGCTCCCATCCTCACTGGTTTTATGTCATGTTTGATACATATCTAACTTGGCTTTAGATAACGCTGTTAGTTGATTGCAGGGTTCCAATGGAAACAATTGAGTTCATTGAATCTAAATTGGATTTGCCGAATGACTTCAAGAAGTCACTGATTCGAAAGTACCCCGACTTTTTTGCAGTTAAAGATGTCAATGGAAGAGCTTATCTTCATTTGGAGAATTGGGACTCTTCACTAGCGGTCGCAGCTCGTGAGGAACGATTGGCTAGTGAAGGGTTTGTGGGCTCTGATGGAGTGGGAAGAAAGTTTAGAAATCAAAAGATGGGAACTTTCAAGGTCCACAGGCCTTTATAATTATTTGCCTGCTGGTTTTAGGACAATGCAAGTTACCTTGAGCAATTTGAAAGTAGAAGAAACTGGAATTCCCTTCTCCTTATTTGAATGCAAGGAAGCGAATGGTGGCGGTGTGTCAGTCTTCATGAACTACTCAGTTTGACTATGCAGAAGGGGATGACATCTTACCTTCGAAATTGCTGCTTCATTTGGTAAAACAGCCTGGTATAATTTACATGACTACTAAACGTGCAAGGAGCTCCGTATTTCTTATAGAAGATTAGGATGGATCAAATTTGATGAACAAATGCCCCCTCCTGTTATATAATGATAAATTTGTAGGACTTAGTTGTAGGACATATATCAACTCATGTAATGCTGTAATAGCCAAATTCTGTTGAGTAATTTTGTGCTGTATCCTAGTAAAGCTGCAAAATCGGTGATTATCATCATATTAACCATATCATCTTATGATCGGCACAATGTCCTCGACGGTTTAGCCTCTGGTCTGCTGCACAACAATTTAGAGTGCGTGAAATCTTATCTACTCTTAATATATGGAAATACTGATGGAAGTATATACCAGAAGAATTTAATGGATCACCCCTACAATACAAGTCTCTCTATCAATTCATTTCCTAGCACAAATTTTAGCATATCATTTAGTAGTTTTTGGTTTGTATCGATTCACTTCTGGATATCTCTAAGTTGATGGCCCATCAGCCCATTGCCTTCATGGATGTAACAATTTCATAAAACAGTACTTAAACAAATCTTAAAGATAGAATGGAGTTTCAGTTATGTAACATGTTGTTACATCCAAGTTATCATCATCTGTTCTGTCATCCTGAGACTTTGTAATTGCAACCGTCTTCTCCTAAAGGACATGAGAATTTCTAATTTTATTTAATGTTTCAGGGCTTTCAACCTCGTATATCCACATTGTATGCTTTGCTCATCCTTCCTTGTTGCAGTTTGGTTAGTCTGAGCCTGATGGCTGGACTATAACAAAAACTATAGAAACGAGAATGTACATATTTTCCTCCTCTTTACTCTACTATTGTTGTTTATGCAGTTAAGATGTTTGTGTAGATGTTTAAGACCGGTTTTTTTTTTCTTGAACTTATTCATATTGGTATTGAGTGCTTGCTGTAAAACTGATATGCCTGATCAATCATATGTTTTCGATCTATTCAAATTCCGCTGAAACTAATTGAGAAGTGACAATATGTATTTTGATTTGTGAAAATTATATCATATGTGATTTGTTTTCTTGTTTATCCTTTTAGGTGAACTGAGATTCGAGTACAGTATTGCATCATATCAATAATTCCTTTTCTGGAAAGTGGATCATCTGGATGTGTATCGTGTAATGTCATAGTCGACATCATAGTTAGGGATAAGAATTTGCTTTCCCACGAGGATTCATTTAAGGGGCCATGTTTTTGAGGTTAACATTTCTAATTTTTTACCTTAAAATTGAAAACCTGTTCAAATGGTGACTTAGGAAGATGGATTTGCTAAAAAGTTAACATGTACTTATGGTTATGCTTTTTTTAGAGCACCTTCAAAATTGAAAACAAGGCCCCTTTAAATGATGATGAGTATTTTTCAAGGACTTTGTGATAATTAGTTCAAATATTTGTGGTTAATCATAGCACACACTCACAGGATTGGTTTTCCTCCTTCTGCCTAATATGACTTTATAAAAGGCTAAGGGCACTAGCAACAAGAAAACCCTTCTTTTCTTCAATTTCATTCTTACTTGTCGTCTACAACTGTGAAGGTGAGCTGAGTAATAACCCATTGATATGACTATCTTTCAGGAAACAGAGCTTATGCATGTAGTTTTCCTATTCCTTTCCAGCTACTCCTTTTTCCTGAGTGAAACCTACTGTAGGCCGGTCATCAAGCTATGACTGAATGTGCTTAGATTATGGGCATACGGGTATATGTCTCTTCTCCCATCATTGCTTTTAGGTTTCTAGAATGGTTAGAAGTCGTATTTTTAGATTCAATTTTTCCCATAAACATGTACTTTCCTCCCAAATCATTACAACTATGTTCAACCCCTGAAGACTAATGAGGGCAGAAGAAAGTTTTCAATGAGAAATTAATCAAAAGATTTGTAAACCATTGTCTAGGTCGGTGTGGTTGTCCGTAAACTTATGCAACCTATCGATTTTGTATCTGATTTAGCGGTTCTGATGCATTCTCAGGTCTATGTCCTTATTACAACATATTATATATACTCGAATAGTCTAATGCATATCTATAGTTAGGATTTAGACCCCTAATGATGCAACTGTCACTAAACAAAACCAAACAAGACAAATAATTGTGCCGACAGATTGCGAAGTTTACGATAGATTTTACTCCTTATCTTGTCCAGTTTTATATGTTCTTCATCATGAATTGAAAACGGGAAAAAAAACAACCACAAAGCTCCTTTGTATATTTTTCCATGATAATAATGTGAGGCTTCCTATAATATCGGTGTTGACTGGTGTGACAGTGAATGCATTATGCAGGGTTCAATGGTTCATCCATGTTAGGGTTGGTATATGATCAACCAGGTGGGACATTTCTTGCCTGTGAAGTCACTATCCCTTCATTTTGAACTTAAGAAGATAGATTTGATTGATTTACAGGGTCATTTTTTGGATTTGTTGTAGTAGTAGTAGGGTTCATTGTGGAGCCCAGTAATAGGCCCAGCATACTGATTCAGTCTCCTTGATCCGTTGTTTCTTATGGCCCATTCTGTTTTGGAAATCAAGGCAGCTTCCAAACCATAAAAGGTTGACATTATGAACTAGTACTGCTTGTTTGTTACTTGAACAATGGATTCTTAACTTTTTTTACCATTGAGTATTTTGACTAAGTTTCACCTACCCATTATGAAGAAAAATTGTATATATTTATATGCTTTGAGTGCCCACTATGAAAAGGATTTGTGAGATTATGCTTGATTCTTGCATCTCTTATACATTAATATTGGTTGGTGAACAATATAGATCTTGGAAAAATTTCAGCACATAAGGAAAGCATATGCATGTCCTTGTGATGGATTTAATAGTCAAGTAAATAGTGAATTTATCCGGTAGTCAGATACTTTGTGTATAGTTTATAAACTGTATATAGTGAGGCTCCATTTGGATGTGTTTTCAAATCTGAGGGTTTAGTTGACATTATGTAGGGTTAAATTATTTGGTTTGGTATTGATGAATATATACAAGTATGACCATCTTATTAGAAGAAAGAAAAACCGAATGGACTTCAAATGACTCTTTGCATACGGTTTATGTCAAATCTATTTCAGATGTTTGCATATCGTATCGAAGAGATTTTGTCTAATATTTGAGAGTTTTTGAATACTTTTAATTAAATTTGGTTTTGAAATTACTATATCTTATGGATTCTTTGTAGTGTAGTTACCATATAACAAATGATATGATAATAACTATGTTTATGATCAAAAACCCTTTGTTAAAGTTATAGCTTTAAAAAATATTATCATCGTTTATATCTTACCGAAAATTATAACACACAATTGCGATAAGCAATTTTGAATTTCAAATCTGGTATAAAAAAAAATAAATAAAAAAAAAAGATTACATCAACAGAGCATTATAGCATTCCTTGTGATTGATTTCATGTTATGATTAGTACAGTTGATACACTAACCAAACTTTAGGATTTAGACAGAAAAGGAAACATGAATTTCTTTCATAATCATCAAATTGGAGTTGGAATTCCTTGTGAAAATTCTGTACTGTGCATGATCAATTTGTGGCCCAATTCCCCTCATGAACTGTCGACAACTCAATGCCGTGCACTAGGCACCACCATGCATTGATGACACTACCAAATATCTTCTCCTCCTTTCGATTTTTTTTTTTTTTTGAGAATGTCCTCCTCCTTTGATTGGATTAAAAGAGATAGGTGATTCTCTCTGTAATGTCACTCTCAACTCCAAGTTCATGTCCACTTCACACTGTTAGATGTATAAACTTTCAAAAAGTTGGAAAAGAAAGATGGAAAAACATTGTACATTCTCATCTCTCTCAATCACTCTTGGTTCTTTCTTTCTTGACAGAAGATCATTGCACTTTATATATTTTAAGAGAACACAGTCCAAACCAACCTATCCTATGCATATTGTCATTTCATATAGAAAATCTAAGGGCTATTGGTTTTGGTGTGTGCCCACTCACATCAACCATACATCATGAATGATTTTATTGGTTCTGCTTTTGCAGTGGTGCCTAATGTAGACAACAAGGAATTACATGCTCACTTTAGACAAAGCGCCCACTATATGCAAAGAAAGAGGTATCAAACACAAATATTTTACCTAATATGGAGAGCTGTTTTTAGTAGGACCGTTATGGCACAAATGGTATGATCTAATCGACCAATCATGTGCAAATTAAGGGTTATGACAGGTATTCTCAGCTTTTATTTCTAATGTGGGGTATTTTGAATATATACATATATATATATATATATATATTTCATAAAAATTGAGAGTTTTGATTAGTGAGCAAGCGTCTCAGGCAGCCGGCCGCACTATCCTAGAGGTTTTTGGGGAGTTGGGTATGCAAGTTGGAACCACAATCTGCCAGGACCCAGCAATGGGAATTAGTAAGATGACTTGGTCTTTGGCACATGGATATTGTTGTTTTAGTGGGAAGAGGCTGATGATGTTTGCACTTGAAGATACCAATCTGTCAAAAGTCCGGAAAGGAAAGAAAAGAATAGTTTTTGGTGTAACTGTTCTCCCTCCTTTTGCCCTTTTTATGCTCCTTTTTAAGTTTTAACTTCTGTTTTCTCCATGTTTCATCATCCAAAGTGAGGGGTTTCCTGGATTCAAATGTGCAATAAACAATGTCCCTCTCAATCTTTAGCCTTACTCCATCCATTCTATCACACTACTAAATCCAACCTCATAAAGTGCTGGTGGACTCACCTCAATGGCAGGTCAAGTCATTGAAATTCCCACATAAAGAGAAAGGAGGAAAAAAAATATTGTTGAGATATGATTTCTAGGCCACTGATTTGGTATGCTTTCTATCTTTGATGGAATCTTATCATGAACCCTCTTTCAAAAATCAAAAGATAACATATAACCCATTACCCTTAGCATAGCAAAATGAGAATTCATGTGATCAGAAAAGTGAAAAGAACCAAATCAGAGCAGGCCTGCCAACACCCATTAGGTATTGCATATTACTTTACCAATGTCCCTATGCAGTTTTTACCGATAGTAATTTACTTCCACATGCAGAAACTCAGAAAGTGATATTGAAATATTAGTAGGGTTCTGTTGATTCAATGCCAATTAGGAAATGCTAAATTAGTTTGGGGCCAAATGCCTAATTAACTATGCATTAGAATTCTAATCTGACAAAGTCCCATAGGTCTCATAAAATATTTTCCTCAACTAGGGTTTGTGATTGATATGGGATTTGTGGGGGGACCATTTACATATGTTGGGGTCCAATGTCTAAACTCTAAAGATGAAGAGATATGTTTAGCAAAAGCAACATAATTGTGCGATGATGGAGGTACTACTACTAGTCTAGTACTACATGATTGAGTGGCCCCTTTCACAAGGAAAGATAGGTTTAGGGTTCCATCATGACCTGGCCCTCCATCCCTGTGCTCTTTGAACTGGGGGATCCATATTCTCCTAGATATTATATGCCTTGTAGTACCTGTCCAATTACAAAACTGGGCAGCCCCACCTCCTCTCCAACACAAACTTTGAATATGGTTTATATCACCAAAGTGGGCAACTTATGTGACACACATATCTCCATCCTTTACACCGAGTCTCATACCTACAAAGCTAAAGGAAACAAACAAAGCACAGACCATGGACCTAAGATACTTAGCCAAGGATTTGTTTTGGTTTGTTTTCTCTCTGAGTATTTAGGTACTTAGATTAACAAATTCCATTGGGTCATGTGTCAATGTCTTCATTTTGTATAGCTTTGTGGGTTTGATGGGTTGAGCAATAAGCTTTAAACAATGGGCAATGCCCTTAATCATTATTCAATATGCCTTAATAGTGTGCATGTGTATCAATGAATAGAGAAGAGGAACAAGGTGAAGGGTGATGGTGATGGTGATGGTGATGATGGATGATGACCCCCGTGAAATTGATGTGTGATTCTATTTGCATAGTAAGGGGACCAAGGCCAAGGCAATGAGTACAGTTAGGTTTACTAGCTTTATTCACACATCTTTTTCATGGGAGGAAGAAATTAATGGCACCATATGGGGTTGTGTGTGATTGTTCCCTCTCCTTTGGCATTCACTAAAAGTTTTGTTAGAACCGTCGAACCACCTATCTTCACTAGAAAGGAGCAAAGGGGGAGCCGGATTCGAAATCTAGTTTTGGATGCAAGATAAATGAAAGAGTCGAGTATAGTTAAGCTCAAAGTTGACTTGTTTTTGTTAAGGAACAAGCTCAAATAAATAAAAGAGATTACGATTTGGAGTTGTATTGTAACAATCATAGATTCTAATAATATGAAAAGAGATCGTGTCTAAATACATCATTCTAGCATTAGTCCATGGAAAATAGGGTTGGTACAATACCAATGTGCAATGAAGCACTCTAGTAAAGCAAGCATCATTCATGCAATTTTGAAAAGATTAATTTGTACTTGATTCCCATTTGACAATCCCAATAATTCCAAAGATACTTATTCTCTGAAATTTTTTATTCCTATTGGATAAAAAATCATAATGTAATGTTATAACATGGTCGTTAGTCACTTTCGAACTAATCAAATATGATGCTAGAATACAAGCAACGTGGTCCCATGATCATGATGCTTAATCTGTGTGTAATCCATAAAACCAATCTTTATCAATACACAAGTAGCCAATTAAGCACCTGATCTAATTGTAATTATCATCCCTCAATGTGATCATTTTCTTTATATTACTTTCATTAGAAGTTGTTTTATCTTTCTAAGTTCTAACCATTGAATTTGAACAAATGGCATGATTATGCTTTAGCTCTATTGAGGGTTGTATAAAAAGTTGGTTGAATTGAGTTCGACACTTAAGTCAATTCTTTCGTTTTTAAGATTCAAAATTAGCATTGAGTATGGGGGAAAATGTTTTTAACTATCAGAGCTAGATACCATGTATTTGTGAAGAGTGACGACAATTATATTGCACTTAAGCTGGCTCTTTGAGATTCAAGGTTTGATTATAGTCTTGATTCTCAACGAGGCCAAGTCCTTAAGGAGGAAGTGGATTTCTGAAGCAGGAGGTACTCCTCCCGTTTTTAAATGTTGTGGCACATGAGTTGGCAAGAAGACTAGTTGCACTTTTTTTAAGTTGGATATCGATGATTTTTTTTTATGTATGGATCATAACAGTTATTCAAAATGTACACGTTTTATCGCACATATCTAAATAAAATTATCTCAACAATGAAAAAACAAAAAATAAGGGACTAATTTTCGGAAAAAAAAAAAGACAAAATCCCAACAAGAAGTTACTTTGCAACTCTTGTTTGGCAAATATTTCCAACAGTTGGTTGTTAGCTGAAGTAACATGGCTATATTGCTTGAGCTTGAACCCAACATATTTGCTAAGCTAAGAGTTAACACACTTTTCCATCCCCCTTACCAATATATTTGTTCAACCTATTTACCTATTTTCCATTCTTAATTCTCTCCGACTTTTAGCACCTTACCAGAAGTTGAAGAAAATTAGCTGAAATCTCTTGTTCTTGTCAACATTGTTAGTTGCTCTCTAGCCATCTCCCATGATTCAAGCACAATCAAACTTCCTCAGTTTTTAAAATGAAGCTTTCTCGACCTTTTTTGCTTGTCTTCCCAAAGGCAATGAAAGTACGGGGCATCTTCCATTAGCTTGAGAGTGACCTAAAACGTTTTCTTAATGAAAACCCAACTGGCATTTCACATTTGCCATTCAAGTTTC
Source organism: Rosa persica (assembly GCA_025331145.1). NCBI lineage: Eukaryota > Viridiplantae > Streptophyta > Magnoliopsida > Rosales > Rosaceae > Rosa > Rosa persica. Next base: position 14,868,929 of record WFKR01000005.1, read on the forward strand.
ACCAAATTAGAGACTATTAGCTATGCAATGTGCTCAAAGATTCTTTTCTTAAAAAAATTATAGATAATGTGGATGGCTTGGAATTCAAATGAACACGCAACCATCATACACAAGTACAGACGATGTTTATTTCGTGATATGTACAAGTACAACTATATTTTCGTTTGGATTGAATAGAAAAACAAACTTAGCCTGACAAGGAAGGAAGTGCAAGAGACAAGGAATCCCCCAAATGGTGGCCTAATGACATGGGAGTCGGTTAGTTTAGGGTTTATAGGGTCAACAAGTTTGTGCATAAGTCATCACGTCTAGCTGCCCGAGTTCTATAGATGCCATTTGGATTCCAACTTGAGTGTGAATACAAACGAAAACAAAGATCGGAGAAATATTCTTTGAAATGTTTGATTAAATTTGCAATCTTGGCATTCAGCTAAAGTTTTGATAGTTATCCCCAAAAATTTTATTTATTTTCTCTGAAATCATCGATCAACTACAAACATTTTTACTCTATTGTACAAAATTGACTTGAGTCATACATTATAATGGTGATATATTCAAGATTTTTTTTGTTTCTTACGGGTGAGATCATATTATCTTATTTTTTTGTGTAATTGTCACTTTTATTAAATTATTTATCGAAGAGCTTGCTTTAGCTTTTTTGGGTGTCACTAACTCAACTTCTCTTCTCCCTCTACCTACTCTTTTACAAATTACTCCTTACACTTTTGTTTTAAATGAAATACATTGCTCCTCAAACAAAAGAGAAAACATATGATTGTTGAACACCTTAATGCTTTAATAACTAAAATTGGAGAGGAGGAGCTTACCTTTGCTTGTCCCACTAAATCGGGTTTTGCATATAACCGCTATCGAATTCACATGAGAAAAAGTGTGGCACTCATAGCATACGATAACAAGTATTCCTCAAGAAAAAAAAAGTGTGTGATGAATTGGTATATATAAGAGCATCTCCAAATATGCCCCTCCATTTAACCAGGTATCCACATATTTACTCAACGATTTAGCATTATTATATGTAGCATTTAGAAGATAAGATAAGATGCTTATAGTAAATACATGTGTTGAAATGCAGGCCAAAGAAGGATGGGGTCAAAAACCTCCACATCAAAAACTATGTCCGCGGTGAGCACATAATGGTGATTCATTCTACCACAAAGCACAAAGAGATGAATCTTTTCCAAAGTAAACGACATCCAAAAACAACATCACATCATCTCTCTCTCTTTTTAGGTACAACGTTCCCTTAACTTTTGATTAGATTCCTAGGCAGAAACACCCATTCATTTATAAAATTAGGCCTAAATTCCTCCCCCATTACCCCAATAAACAACTAATCGAAAAAAGGCCCTTTAATTATTAAAGTACTGCATCATTATCGCCATAACTAGTAGTCAATACAAAATTATAGACAACATAACTAAGGCAAAATCATCATCAAACACTTGATTAATCCAAGAAATTTAATTAATTAAGAACTAAGCAAGATTGAAGAGTAAGATTAATAAAGGATTAATGATGGAAGAAAAAAAAATTAATAAAATCATTTATCCGAGTGGGAAGGGGAATAAGATTCGCGTGTTATATAGGGCGTGCTGGTCATAAAGGGACAGATGGTCCTGGATCCGGTAGGGGCCCATATGTAGGCCCATTGAGGTGGGCCCAAAAGATCCAAAATCCTATAAGCAAAAGCAAAATCTGTCACTGTCTCTCTTTCTTCTTTGTGATGTCTTTTGTTTACTCCCCGCCCTCATTAAATGCTGATTTTGGCGGTTTGTATGTATCTGTATCTGGGTGGGGCCCGGAGTGGGGTTGATTTTTTTCTTTGATATTAATTTTTATCTGGTGGTCCCCCGAATGGAACAGATTGTTCCTGATTGGTACATGAAGAAAAGGACAAATCTCTAAGTTTGATACTTTGATTTGGTGGAAGAAGGACACACGTCTGAATAATATTATTATTTAATGGGGTACAGGGACGGAGAGCGTGAATCTCACGTGAAGGACCAGAGGGGAGAGTAAGAGATAGGGATCACGGTTCTTCAGGTGCAGTTGGAGACTTGGAAGTAACAAAAAGGATTAAAAAGTGAAATGGTGAAGTCACACTAACTGGAGGTTGGAGGTGATGATGATGCCTGTGTGATATGTATACTAAACTCTTCTGGCAATTTTTGAAAAGTCTGATTTTTCCTATTCCTGAATTTACGGAAAAACATCTTCTGGCTCAATTTTGGATTTAGTTTGGGCAAAAAAAAAAAAGGATTTAGTTCATCATTGTTTAGTTTTGTATATTAAAATAAAATTTTGAATTCATCATTGATAAAATTTCCGATTTTTAATTTGTTATAATTGTGAGCAACTTTGACTTTAGAAAATAAGTTTGGACCATGGATGAAACACCATATGCAAATCGAAATCACAAATTCGTGCCTTAAACCTTGAAATCTAGAGAGAAGCATTTTTTTCTTTTAAAGTCAAAACCAGTAAATAATGTTCCTCCAAACCTAACTCCTAATCACTTGCTTAGATGGGAAACAAAAATAAACACCGGTTTCTAATAGGTTTCTCCCATCTTGTCTTGTCTTTTTGGCCATTTAGGTCTTTGATTGCCAAGAATTTCAACATAATGTTGATGATTGAACCTTTTATGTTATTATTGACTCCACACAATCATCATTGGATTGATTATGTTTCTAGAATTAGATAACATGTTCTTTTATTTGTTTTCTTCTTTTTGACTATGTTTCCTTATTCTCTTTCGAGGATGAATTGCCATATGTAATGCATAAAGTACGTTGCTTTCCACATCAAACTAGTTGTAGAAATGTCTTTCTCAAATAAATCGTAAATCATATTCTATTGTGAATAAACAAAAGAAAAATCAATTTGGGTTTTCAATGTTGCAATTGAATTGGTGTATGGTCAATTTATGTATCTTAATCCTAAATAAATTGAATCACTTAATGACAACGTCATCAACTAAATTTTTATTCGTTCCTCCAGGAATATATGATGAAATTAGAATAATACGAACTATGGACCTTGCACAAGATCAACCGCATAAATAAAAAAATATATATAAATATATTTTTCTCTTATTACTATTTTTGATGAGGTAGGACCCGAATTTGTAATGGATGGAAATATTGAGAAAGACAAGTTGAAAGTCCCACAAAGGGTGGCGTCCGGTGAATGAGAGGGAATGAATGAATGAATTCACATTTCACAAAAGCCAAATTCATTGCTATTGGCAGATGAGATCACCACACTACTGCTCATCTTATAATTGACTTTTATTTCCCCCAAACATTGAAAAGGAAAACACAACCACATATCACGTGCTCCTCACGTTCATCTAAACTCCCCATATCTAAAAATACAACTCTCTCTTTTTTAAAAAAAATGAAAATACAACTTCTTTATATTAAATAAAAATACAACTCTCTCTTTTTTTTTAAATGAAAAATACAACTTCTTTATATTAAATAAAAATACAACTCTTTCAATTTTTATATTTTTTTAGAGCTAAAGATTGTTTTCTTTCTTTGACAATCGTAACTCTCGTTCTCTCAAGGCTAGTGAGGATGTTAAGAAAGAGAGGGGATTCAGATTTTGACTTTATAAAATAGGTATTCATATGTAATTATCGCATTTTTTCTTGATCATTGTACTTTTACGGTTACATAAAGGTCAAAAGAGAAGAAATTGAAGCTAACAACTAGGGCAATGTTATTATCGCACTTGACTAGAAGCAAAATAAATCAAACCTTATTTTTAGTTTCTTGACTACCATATTCTTACTGTTACAAATGATATTAAAGGTAGAAAAACGTTAAACTTGGACTTTGATAAAATAGGTAATCACATCGATCTATCGTATATTAAGGCAATATCTTATTGTCGGGGGGTATTCAGTTACTACTTGCTATGCCTTTCAATGTGAATTGTATGTTGAGAAAATGATTTGTCTAAACAATAGGCAAATAACATGAAAACTATCTCTAATAATTATGTTAAGCAATGTCATAAAACGAGCAATGCTATTATCACGCTTGACCGGAAGTGATAAAAATTGTCATAAAAAAAAAAATCACCATGTTTGTCACATTTCAAGATTGAGGGCCAATTTCATTTGAAATAACTAATCCAAATTTCAAACACTAAAGCATAGAGGGTACAAGAGTTGGTAATTAAGGTACTCAACGAGCTTGTATCAAATCATTAGTTTTCAGTAATTATTCGTATCCCCCTCTGACTAATATCATAAATTTTCCGGAAGTCGCTAGTTCTCTCCGTACTAACCCACATGATCTTCGCCACCAACCCACCACCCACAACTCAATGTATATATCGTATGCTCAACATCATGGTGGTGGCAACTGGCAACTACAGTGAAGATAGGGAGGGGACTATAGTACCATACCAACTTACACACAATGTGGGGATACTATCCCATTTACCCAAAACCCCAACTCGCGTCATCCCTTACCAAATCCAGCACATCCCTACCGCCATTGATTCCCCATTCACTCCTCCCAACCTCCAAGCCTGAGGCCACCAGGCCAAAGTACCGCTGCACCAGCACCCCACCCCTAGCTACGTACCCTAAAACCCGTAGCTGTAAATTCCATTTCGGAACAAAATTACCGCCAAAAAGAACTTAAAAAAGCGAAACAAACAGTAACATAATGATGGCGTTTGGACCTGCCCTCGTTGTCCCTATTCGAAAGCGACCAAAGATAGGCCTCGCAGTAAGTAGTAACGCGCGTAGGACACGCTTCGGGAATCCCAACATCCGCTCCAAAAACGTCGTCGTCTCGATCACGCAACAAATATATGCCAAACAGTGATCCGCACTTAGGCCAGTGCTGACGGTGGCAGGACCAGGACTTTTTCGTACTTTTCCTCCCGTCCACCTTTATTTCAATTAAAAAAATATTAAAATAGTGGCCGTTGGTGCCCCAGCAGCAACATTTGCGCGCGCGTCCTACGTGTCTGCTTTTGCCTCCCCCTTCCCTCCACACCCGTCGCTTTCGCTGACTCGTTTGACCTCACACATCGGATATCGCGCGTGTACGAACGTCCCGCTATTCGTGTTACATAGTTGGCCTGGAAAACACTGTTGGATCCTTTCACACAAAAAAAAAAAAAAAACACTGTTGGATAATAAGCCCTGCGACGAAGAGGGTACATGCGCTCGTGGGGCCCCCACCCCCTTAAAATACTACATATCACGTCTTCAGTCACACTCTAACACACACATCCCGCCTTTCAGCCATAAACTCTGATCTACCCTCCTCCCCACGCTAACCTGCGCCGGTCCTTATCCGAAAAAACGATTTCTCACTTGGATTAACAACAACACAACCACCAAAACTACCGAGAAAACTAACTAATGGATTCGAAAGATATATTCTTTGGTATTTTCCAATCGAAAGATCTGTGTTTTCACCTGATTCAACGATGAATTATTCTTCGAAAAATGCCACAACAAAAGTAGAGGAATTTTTGGGCGGTTTCGATCGGTTCAAGTCGAAGTTGTAAAGTTTGCGTTTAACGCAAGGCATTTGAGACCAAACGCAGAGGATGACCAGAACAATAAATGTCGCAAAATTATAGAGAAAATTTACTCACAAGAAAAAACTGAAGAGGCAAAAAAAAGAGAAAAAGTTGTCTAAAATTTGTTGGGTGAAAATTTTTGTTGTTGTTTGTCTGTTTCTTCTAAGACATGTTAACATGCACACTAGCGTTCTTGGTGGATTTACAGACTGGGCAAGTGTGGAGGGATGACCCACAGACCGTACACAAGCACAGGTGCCTACACGGCAACAGCAACACACACGATTCCTCCTTCCCGCAATTCCTGCACCACCTACTCCCACTTGCTGTACCCGACCCGCTTCCGCCGCTTGTCCCTTCCTCCCCCTTCACCGCCCGCCACCCTACGTCGTCGTTTCCGCCGCTGCTCCCGCAGCACGACTGCGCGTCGTCCATCAGCGCCGCCGCCACGGCGTCGTTTTGGTGCTGGTTGTTGTTGGGCTCGACTTTCACCTGGGTCAGGACTTGTTCGAGGTTGGTCCGGAGAGCATTGGCTGTGGCCTCGTTGGTCTGGGCCAAGTCGCGCCATATTTGATTCTCTATGCAGAGTGACTTCACCTTCTCTTCCAGAGCCCAATTCATCTTCCCGATTTTCTCGATCTCGACCTCTTTGGCTCTCAGCCGCTTCATCATCCCCATTTCTATGGACTCGATTATCCTGCTCGCTTGCCTCTTTCGCTTTTCTTCAATCTCCAACCTCACCTTCTCCATCTGTAAAAACAAAGGCTACCCACAATTAATAAACCAGAGACGAAAATTACCCGTTTTGAGATTTAACCGAATCGGTTTCGGGTTTCGGGGCTTACATGTTGCGAAATGAGGCGGTCGATGTCGAACTGCTGCTGCTGGATTTGCAGAGAAATGTCCTCGCCAAGAAACGAGAATGAGTTGTTGTTGTCGTCGTTGTTCTTGTAATGATGGCTCGTCGGAGCAGTCGGGTACGAGAACAGGCTCGGGTTCGGGTTGATCGAGTCGACCCGGGAGCGCTTTCTTGGGAGAGTCGTACTGATCGGGACGTTGTAGGTGAGCCCACTATCCGACTGCATCGCCGCCGCACACGGCGTCGTTTTCGGAAGCATCGAGTCGTTCATCATTGAATTATTGTACGCCGGAAGCAGAGCCTCCGTCGCCACCACGCCGCCTGTCATCAATGGCACGCCGTACCCAATCTGGGTACCATACATGCCCCCGTTTCCCTGAACCGGGTTCATGATTTCACTGCGAAAAACCAAAAATCAGAACCAACCCAGTCGAAATCTCAAGGTTTCAGAAATACCCAGATGAAGAAAAAGAAGAGGGGATTAATCAGTACCTGTTGTTGCAGAGGAGTTGTTGAGAGGGGAAGAGATTGAGGTGGCGAGCTTGAACGGCCATTGAAATACAGAGAGAGAGATAAAAGGCTTGCTATGAAGCAAACGTTTCTCTCTTTATATAAAGCCTCTTTCTTCTTCGGTGTCGATTAGCACTTTTGGGTTTTTGGGTAATAATAATAATAATCTGTGCGTCTTTATCTATAAATGATGCGTTTTTGGGGACTTGGTTCTTGTTTTGGGGATAGCTAGGAAGGAAAGGAAAGGAGGAGGAAGAGAACAAGTGTGAGGAGGAAATGAACATAAGGCATGCAGTAGAGGTGGCAAGCCTGGATGGTGGGGTTTATTTAGGGTTTGGTTTGGTTTGGGTTAGAGAGAGAAACCTCTTCTCTCTAATTAATCCATTAAATTAAAGATTTTACCTGTAGAGAGAGAGAGAGAGAGAGTTGGGATAGAATGGAAATTTAGAGAGATAAAAGGTAATGGGGGGTTTTGACCGTTTTGTCTAATTATGGGATGCGGTTACCGGAATGACCCCTCTCCTCTACCTTTGTTTTTTTAATTTTTTCTTGACGCTACCGATCTGTAACCAACAGTAACAGAGCTTCGGTCAGTCCGTAATTCCAGCGATCCTCCAGGGGCATTTCCGGAATTAGTGCTGCGGAGGGACTCGATTTAATTAACTGACAGAGGAGAGAGTGAGAGGGAGTTCGATAACTGACACTGTGAGTATCCGCCACGTCATCACTTTGCCGACTCGGGCCTGTCAGTGTCTGCCACGTCGGCAAAGCCAAGTCACATTCGATTGATTATGTAATTAATTAACGCAAAGCAGCACGTGTGGGGCAGGGTGGGCAGGGAGCACGACAAGTCGATCCTTACGGAGCACGTGCGAGGGGCCAGCGTGGAGGGAGTGGGGCCTGTGACTTATTGGCAAAAACAGAAAGGTAAAGTTAATTGTTTTAGGATTAAGGTGAAGGGTAAAAAGGGACAGAGTGGCCGTTGGGTTAGGGCGCTGATGGGTACGGTGTACTATCTCCCATTGAGGACGACTGGCTCCTTTTGGCAGTTTGTTTACTTTTAGAATTTGAGGGGCAGCTATACTCATGCTTCCCGCATGGATACGTTTCGTTTTATTTGGTTCAGCTTTGGACTGTTCCCTCCAACCGTCCCTTACCACCCTTTTAAAACTCCTTTTTCTTTTCTTTTTTCCTTTTTTCCCTTTCTTTTGGGTAATTTGCTTTTTTTTTTTTTTAACCACCTTTTTGGACTTTAGAAAAATCTTAATTAGAGCCATAATCCGAGATTCGCTTGATCTATCGATCAGTGTGTTGGTTACTTATTGATCGATCAATACTTATGCTTTAGAAAACTCGCTAAGCAATCACGTCATGCTGAGTTGAGCAATTGTGTCTGTTCGAATTGTTTTGAATTTGTAACGGTGCATGATGATGATATTAAATGGAGGGTTTTATTTGCTATCGTCGTTATGCACGCGTGTTAATGTGCATGATATGGGGTTCGTTTTAACTCCCTTTTTTCCGTCATAAAACATTTTCTTTTCTAGTGCATTTCTCGTGTGTAGAGGATGGCGTTGGCGAGATATACTTTCGATCGTCATTTTGCATGCGTGTTACTGTGTATGCGTTGAGCTCATTTAACGTCTCTTATCTTGAAGCTTTGATCATCATCGTTGCTCGAGTGCATGCAAGATGTTCATTAGCTTCATTTTTCGATCGTCAGTTTGCACGCGTGTTAGTGTGCATGTCACTGGGTTTGTTTCGCTTTTGATCAATGACATGTAAAGACTTTATTTTCAATGGTCGGTCACATACATAATATTTATATTAAATAATAGCTGAGAGTCAATCAAACGTGTCTTGAAGATTATTTAGTTCTAATTTAACCTCTAAATTACTAAAACTTCCCAATTAAAATGTTGTTACCAAGAATTTGAGCTACATTATGAATTTGTGATGCCTTACCGTTGGTAGGGGTCTCCTATAATTTATCGAATCCTGCTATGAATTAATATTCTTACTCTAAACGTTTTGAATTGTCCCAAGTCCTAACGATATTGATCATCAATATCTTTTAGAGCTAAACACCAACAATTTTTGAGATTGTAGTCTTTTATATACTAATTTGTTACTCCAAAGTCCAAACCAAACAAAATTGTCTTTCAGTATTTTACGGTACCACTCCAACATGATAAGTATACCTAATAGCATCGTTGTATTAAACATCATATATAGAGTCACTCAACATATATAGGAAGGCCATATATTAGGCTGCTCATTATTGACCTTTCAGCTGTTTGAGAAATATTGGTATTATTATTGCTCTTGAATGGTCCTTGCTACAAATGCTATGTATATGTACTGCATGAAATTATTGGTGCCTAACCATCAATGCATATAAATTTCTCCCACATCCCATATTTTCTGCTTGATTAGGCTTTTGCATGACAATAATTGATCCCTGTTTGTAATGGGAGTAGTCCCACATTTATTGCCTAATTTTTTGCAGATGAATTTTCATTTCAATTTGATAAGCAAAGACATCTTGACCAGATTGAAATTTGACAGCATGCCAATCAGTCCCAACTAATTTTCATAATCGATTAATTATTATTATTTTTTGAATATTAATTATAGTAAATGCAGAAATGGCCAATAGAACATAGTGGATAAACTTTGAATAATTAATCTCACTCATCCATGTCACAGTTCACCTTGAGATTGCTTGGTTTGGATCATTTCCAAATATACTACATGTTCTTGGTCAAGTTTTGATAGCTCAGGTTAAACTTTGCTGCTAAGATTCGACTTGTGATGAGGTTTTGTTGTTAGTCACGATGTTGACCCGAAAGATGATTTATAATTACGAAAAACAACGCTCTTTAGTTGAAATCTTTATTTATTTTGAAGGAAAAATCTCTTAGCTTGTGAAAAAATGAGTTTGTAATTGAGGAGCAATTAGAACTTATATGGGTGAGGGTGTGTAAATAACGTTTTGCTTGTTAGGACTTAGATGTGTGAAAATATCTTACTTTTTTTAGTTTTTTCCAATATCTTATCACATTTATTGTGGTATTGCTATGGTTATAGTTGCGAACTTGCGATAGAAGAAAATCGAATAAGTTGGGATTATTAAGCAAAATCGATATGGTAAAATAATATAGCTACAAGATTATATCAGCATCATGCTAGAAATTTTGTGATGTACAATTGTTGAGCATGATGATATATGACTTCTAATATCGCATGTGGTGAAAACAATATATTTAGATGGACAAACCTGATGCTAGGAAAAAAAAAAAAAACAAAACACTCACACACCCCTTCATCCAAAAGAATACAATTATCTGCGGATAACATCAATCTCTTTCAAAACACGGGGAGATTCTCTATTAATAATTTTGGAGTTGATTTTTTATCAATGTCTAAAACGATGCTGATCACTGTTAAAATGACTACATATGAAGTTAGAAGAAAATCTATATCTCATAAAAGATCAGATAAAAGTCCTTTAGCAAAAAAGAAAAAAAAATCAGATAAAAGTAGAGTAAGTGTTTATAGTGTCTAAAACGATCATATATTATGATTATTATATATAAATATATTATTTTAAATAAAAAAAATGAAGTCTAAAGGTAAAAAATAAAAAATCAAGAAGATCCTATGGATTGATAGAAGAAATAGGTTTTTCAATTTCTATGCAAGAAATATTTATTAACAATTATGGAATCATCAAGATCACTAGTCCAAAATCATTCATTAAAAGTCGATGGCTTGTGGCCTTGATTCTCAGCATTTAGGTCTCACCTCCCATTCTTACCCCACATCGCCTAGATCTTGCCACCTCTCTTTCTAGAGCAAGAAAAATAATGTTACAAAAATAAGTTGCCCTATATATATATAGCACGCTCGTACACGCAAAGAACTACCTAACTACATATAGAAAATAGCTAGCTAGGAAAATTAAATATTTATATTCAACTTAGCATATAGAAAAACTTGGGTGGCCACTGAAGTAAAATTGCTCAGTCTTCATGCATTTATCTTTAACTTTCTTGCATGCCCATCCGGCTTAGCTATGACCTAGACTTCTAAGTACCTTTTAATACTTTGAGACCATCATCGTACCAAGACATGAATATGTACCTTTCAATAAACATGTCAAATTTAAACCTCTTTAGTGATCGATGCGATGCATAATGACAATAGGGTGACAAATCAATTATGTCCACCATATATTGAAGCCATAAGCTAAGATAATATGAAAACGATATTCTCAATGGAAGTGTACTACGATTAAGCAACTCCATTATTTAATCACTGGGTTTATGACATTTTTCTGAGCAAAAGCGTTGGAAAAGTAGCTTCAATCAAGGAGACAAAATGACAAATGGATCTGTCATTTAATTAGTGACATTAAGTAGCTCCAACTAGGGTTCCACAATATGATCCTACATGATCTAATTTTGCGGAAGATTTGAGGAGGCATAACCTGACATTATGAACTACTTTCTCTTTTTCTTGTCTTTTTTAAGAACATGATTAACCTTGTTCATACAAATTAACAGAACTAGGGCTTAGTTTAATACACCCACATGGAGAAGATTAATAAACTAATGCTTCTTTCCTAAGATATATATAGCAGGCCGTACAGACAGAGAGTCACAAGGGGATTATTATAAAGATGGAGATGGAGAGAGCATGATGATATCCCCCATCTTCGATCTTTCTGATTCAAGTTTTCCTTTGGCATTATTGCACGCTGCTTAGCTAACTAGATTAATCAATTGGTTGATTAGCTTTTAAGATGTTGGCATGCATGGACTAGAATAAACCCTAGTTGGTTTGTTATCAATGATCGAGAAGACAACAGCGCCGCTTCTCTTTTCCTTCTCTCTACGGTTTCAACACTCTAGGGTTTTTATTTTTATTTTTTATTTTTTTTTAAAGAGAACCAACGAGATTTCAAGCCTCTTCGTACCATGGAGGACATTGACGCAATGGCAGCACGACTAGCGTCGTCCTTGGCGCTGGCGGAGGGGAAGAAAGCAGTGGATCTAAGGCCATCCAAAGGCAAGGGTCTTCGACAACCGGAAGTGTATATGGTTGGCAAGTTGCTTACGGCTAGGGAGTATAGGAAGCGTTCCTTTTTGGGGATGTTTTCGATCTGCATGGCATGTCGGAGGGGACCGGGTTCTGTTCACTTTCTCAGATTCGGTGGACCGCGCTCGAGTTTGGCGTGGCGGCCCTTGGGGTTTCAACAGAGCTCCTGTAGCCCTAGGCCCTAGCAGAGTATGATGGTATTGAACCAGTGGAACAGCAGCTGCTGCAATGCTCCTCCTACTGGGTTACAATGTTGGACATAGTTAGTATAATACGGGATATGTATAGTACATGAAGAATACATACGTGTATTATTCGGACATTTTATTAAATATTTGTTGAAAAGTTCGGCAACATATTTTTAATTAATTAAATAATTAAAAATTTTAATAAAAAATTAATTTATATTCTTTTTTTTTCTTCAATAATATGTGTAAAATACGAAAAAAAACTTTAAAATGTGTATAGTATGTGTATAATATTTTTGACTTCAAAAGTACGGAAAATTTAACGAGTCCATTTTGAAAATATGAAGTATGGAAGTATCTTTTTAAAAAAAACATAAGTACGTGTTTTATTTACGTATAACACGAAAAATTACTAACTAGGCTGTTGGATGTGCCGCCGACGTTCAGATCCAAAAGACTGATGCGTATGATTGGCAGCACCATTGGTGAGATGAAAGAGTGGAATAGGCCGGCTTTCTGGCAGAGGTGTGATGCGGGTCAAGGTGGAGATTGAGTTCTCTCAGTCCATCCTTACTCAAAGGCTCTTTCGGTTGGAGGATCGAGTGGAAGTGCTGGTTTTTTTCCAGTTTGACAAAATATTCGGCAAGTGCAATAGGTGCGGGTTTGTAACCCATGTGGGGTTACCGTGCTCTGGATCGGTGCAGGAGGACGGGGTTGAACAGGTTGGGCCTCGTCAGTTTGGGCGGAATAGCAGTGATGGTGAGACAACAATGGCAGTTAGAGTATCGGAGACTAGGGCAAATAACTTTTGCCCGACTCTGGATTTCATGGCTCAGGTTCCTTCTGGGATCGTTGAAACTTTGGCTTCCTTGTCTGTAGGATCATTCCTTCCTCAAAAGACTCGGCGTCAAATCACTCTTCGAGAGATTGAAGAAACCACTGATCATCCATCTCCGATTATGGGGAAGAGGAGGAAACGCACAGCTAATGTGTCTGTGTCCCAGAAAAAGCTAAGAGTGAATTTGGCTATTGGTAAGCATAACATTGATGCTGCAACTATGGGGTTAGCTGAACTTGCTATGAATAAGCCAAATAAGAAGAAGCGTGGTCGACCTGCTGGTAGTGTAAACAAGATGCCTCATGGTACTGCTGGTAAGGGGAAGAAAAACAACAATGCAGTAGTGAGAAGTGGAAGGCTCCTAAGGCTCGAAAGAATTTGAATGAGAAGTTGGTTCACGCTGGTGACTCTAAACCTAAGGGGAAGGAGTTGGCTCTATTTTAATTTAATTTGCAATTTTTTCAATTCCAGTGTATGTGATGGTAGTTTCTAAGAGTTTTTTGAGATGTTTCTGTGTGTAGCTTGTACCACAATTTCGTGTCTGTCAAGTGAAGCATAGGTGATTGATTTTTCCTTATGAGGCGAGGTTATTATAGCATGTACTAGGCTTGCGTTAAGCGAGCGGTATGGTTTGTAATGAGCTGCAATACTTAGGTGAAAGTTGGTTGTTTACCCGACAATTTTTTACCCTTAAGTGTTGTTAGTCTCTAGCATTTTTATAACTGTTGATCTAATGCAATCAACTTCTAGTTTCAAAAAAAAAAAATTAAATAAATAAATAAAATGATCGAGAAGATAACGAAAGCAATACCATATTATACTTACTTTCTTATGGGGTAATGTTTCCTTAATTACCGCTTCGTTTAAGAGAGATCGTCCAACTGCAATATTTTACGTTACAGGTTTGAATCAATAGTTATGATTGACAATTTAATTGACGTAAGTTTATTTATTTATTTTGAAAAAAACTAGCTAATTAATTGATCAAATACTGTTATTAGTTCGTAAGATTTATGGCTCGAGTTAGGGATGACTGTGTAACCAACTAATCATTGGCCAATGTTGTAGTCTAATATCATATCATATTTCATATGAAGTGAATCGCTACACTTGTAGTATGTGAATCGATCCTTTTAATTTTATGTATTTAAGAGCAATTTTGTGATTTGATTTAGTTTTAAATCTATGTTATAACACTTGGCTAATTTAGAAAATTACATACAAGTAAGAGACCATTTTTTTTTTTGAAAAATAGAAAACTCATCTTGTATTAGACTTATACAAACAAGGACACAAAGCCTAGACTCAAGGAGAATGAATTAGACCTAATATATGAGATTTCATGTATAGTTATGAGTTAATACAATTTTTCATTAAAATTCCTATGATGCCACTGTCAAAAGGTTATGAGTTTTTTGTTTTTTTTCTCAAGTAATTTATTTAATACCAAAATTTTCAAAATTCATAAAAATTAGCTTGGGTATCCGAAAAATTCTCTGAAAATTCCCACAAACTCGTTCTATCTCATACTTTATTATCAAGCTCTTAAATCAATAATTTTTTCTTATGAAAAATTTTGAAAAATATTCTCAAGCACTTGAGAAATAATGAGATCGTAAATTAATATCCCAATGATTTCAACTTAGCTTGACAAATAAATTTTCGGGGCTCACAGTCAATTTCATCCGGAATCAGTGAGTTGTGGCAGTTTGATGACCAGGGTCTGAGTTACAACTTGTTCAAGTTGAATGGTGGAGTTGGCAGTAACTTCTACTAGTTCTAAAGCAGTAACAGAATTGGAGGAGTACAAGTGCAGTAGCAGAAACACTAGTATAAGTGTAGTAGCAGAACTGGACGCATATGAACGTAGCAAGTGCAATAGCAGGATTGGACGAGTGCAGTAGCAGGCTTAGACGATGACGAGTGCAGTAGCAGAACACGAGTACAAGTGTAGTAGAATTGGACGAGTATGAATGCAGCGAGTGCAGTAGCAGGACTGAACGAGTGCATTAGCAAAACACTAGTACGAGTGTAGTGGCAGAACTGGATAAGTATGATTGCAGTAGCAGGATTAGACGATGACGAGTGCAATAACAGAACATGAGTACAAGTGTAGTAGCAAAACTGGACGAGTATGAGTGTAGTTGCAGGATTAGAGTAGTGTAGTAGCAGGATTTGAACAAAAAAAAAAGTTTGAATTAAAGAAAATAATTAATATTTAGTTATCCATGCATGAATGTTAGAATTTTAAATGTCTTATTGACACATGACAACAAAATAACAACCAGTCCTTATGTGTAAAATTTTGTTCTTATAAACTCTAAATCAACTTGTAGGGATATATATGTGAATTCATCTTTTATCAAGGGCTTATTTGTGGTTTGCTATAGTTATTTATTCATCATCTTCTATCTTTCTTATCTAGCTAGTATTTAATTAGTAGATTGGTTTAAAGTTTGGCAATCGTCGCACTCGATTAGTCTTGTATAGGATCGATCATATAATTAAACAATTAGCCTCAAAACTTAATTAAAGAGATAAAGAAAGATACTACCCAAGGACTGGAGAGATCGAGTAGATGGGCAAAAGTAATACTATGTGGGAGAGAGTGATTCCCCCTTCATCATGCACCTTACTTCCTTCACCTTTCCCTTTCATTATGCTCTATTATTGCTCACACATCAAACTCAATTCCATCGGCCATACTTTGATTTTTAACCACTACCCAAAAATCTAGAAAGCATACACCAAAAGCAATAAAAAGTTGAAGAAAAAAAGAAGAGGCATTACATACAGTACATTTTGATTGCTTTCTTGTAACAAAAAGATACTAATTCCAAGGGCCAAGACTACTTGGGAGGCATACAATCATGATAAATAAGGATTCTAGTTTCTACAATTGGACTAAAAAGAAACCAAAAAAAGATGCATCGGGTTGGGAATCATGTGTTTTTGTGCCTTCACCCCCCTTGACCTGTGGAGATTGAAATATACAATTAGGGTTTTTCCTTCTTTATCTTTTTCTTCCTTTCAACTTAAAGGTTTCGGTGCCGTAGCCTTTGTATTCTATATTCTACATGTGATCTCCACAGTAACCCATCCCTTTGTTATAAGCCTCCTCGATCACATTGTGAGAATCTCCTTCACTCTCTCTCTTTCTCCATCTTTCCAGCTCTGCTTTTCCTTTTTGAGAATCACATTCATCACCCCCAATAAACCCGATAATAAAACCGACGCTGACCCGAACTTTGAATATGTCCCCCTCATGCTTGAGAGAGAGAGAGAGAGAGAGAGAGAGAGAGAGAGAGATTGATATTGTTCGATCTGGAGCATTAGCTTTTCCATTCTTGCTTTGAATGAGCAGCACCAGTAGACTGGTATGACGAGTTAGGCTAATGGGGCTAGCTATCATTATTTCTTGAATTGGAAACATGCCTTACTTGTGCTCAGGATGCCTAGAATGATATGTCAGCTTTAAATATCTCTCTCTCTCGCTCTCTCTCTGCCAAAATCAGAATAGAAATTTTGACCGTTTGGTTGAGAAAGTGAAGGAGAAGTGGCATTCATTTCATTTCATGGTCCCATGGTACATGATTCTGTATACCTATCTGCAGTAGCACTGGAGCACTCGTACAAAGTACCACGCTACTCACGAGTTATTAATTTTAGGGCCCTTTATTTTATTCAGAAAATTTTGTTTTTATTTTTACCATAAATTGAAGCTCACCCATAAATTAAGTAAGAATTTTATACGCAGGTTTCTAAAAAAACATGAATAGTGAAACACGCATTGCATGGGGCACTTATTTCATCATTTTAAGTCAGGTTTTATTGTTATTTAGTGTTCAATTTGAAATATTGAAATACTTCATTGCAATTTACAAGAAAGGTAATATGTAAAGTGAGATTTACTAAATATGATATCAATTTATGAGTTTGTATACGGAATATTAACGTATCGATACATCAAGTAAATCAGTTCGATACAAAAGTAGATTGATTCTATCCATCAATAGAGTACTAACTTGGTCTAATATCGAGCTAGTCTATGTTCAATTGTAGGAAGTCAGTCTATCTTTAATGTACCGATACATTAATGTATTATAAAATTTTTTTTTAATATATATTACTCTACATTGAGGCGATGAAGATACTCACATAATCAATCGAGGTGTGAAAGTCGTTTGAATGAAAGTTGTTAAAACAAATGGAGAGGTCTTGTCAAAATCATAATCAAGTTTGAATTTTTAAGATTTTTTTTTTAAAACTTTATTTTACCCATAAAGTAAGAATCTTATTCCTAAGTTTCCAACATTCAATGATAGATATGCAAAGAAAGAAAGAAACAGGTGGTAATTGGAAATGGGTTCCGGTCCTTTAGCATAAATGATCATTATGCAAACTAGTAACGTATACTTGGAAATTAAGGTTAAAGATTGTGCTGCTTCAGAAAAATGCATTTCCCAATGTAACATTTTCCCCTCTGTATTTTTCCTTATGGTGTTTGGCAGGATTAAATGTCTCCATGTGCATTTCAATACTTTAGGACAAGTCAGTTTTCTCATTTAATTTTTGATAACGCATTCAAAATTCAATTATTCAATAGAGAAAGATACTTGTCCCAAGGGGAACTGGGTCAGTCAGCCATAATGTAGCTAGCTAGGCCTGAACAACCACCATAGTCCGCAACACTGCACTTGTCAGTCCACAGAAAAAAAAAATTTATTTCCCTTCTTTTATTATGCTAAATATAAAAATATATAGGATCCTATTGGTTTAGGATGCCTTGAATATTAAGGTAATACTAATACTGATAGGTTCATATCAGACCAAAAAAATGAAGAAGCTGATCTGTAATGTTGTTTCAGAGCTACCTTTTAAACAGTGTTTATCCTCAAGTGTACTAGTGGGCTGTGGGATTCCCAATTTTTCGGCCCAAATTGTTTATTCGTTAGATCTATACTTACTAATTCTGTCGATAGAAATCCACTAAATTAAAAATCATTTTATTAATTGATTATCGCTGTAATTGAAGACACTTGTTTTACCATCTCTACCATTGAAATCCGAATCATTTGTTCAGTTTAATCCATTCATTCTGTGTTTCCTTCAGATGATACGCATTATTGACATTTCTCCATGAAATTGATCAAATACATTTTTTTTCCTGATCCCTTTAATGGTTGGATAAAACATTTTTCTCATTTGCAACTCAAATAGGGCCTCACCGGTCGTTTTTGGGTCTGGTGTCCTTTGCTATATTTGTGAAGTCTATATATGGCTTGGGAATATGTTCTGGTCGTTCTTTATTTTCAGTCCAGTAGAGATCTAATGGGCTAATCAAATAAATCCCTCACCTATTGGGCCTATTGGCCAATGATCCCAATCCATTGGGGCTGTATAGAGTACAAATCATGTCAATTGTTCATGAAAATCCAACCAAATAATCTTGACTCCGTAATTTTGGTTTCTTTAGTTCAGTTTCTCGATATTAATTGAAATTGATTATAAACTCGGTTAATTAGTATATTGGTTCGGTTTGGTTTTAATTAATTTAAACCAAGTTAATATTATTGATTTAATCATTAATTTGAATGAAATTTTTTATTTTTCCAATTATAAGTGTGTGTGTGTGTGTATATATATATAGAGGGCCATTCTACTAAGTGATCTCTTTTTTTTGGCATTTTATAGGGATAGACATTAGGCAAAAGTTTCGATTATATTTCGACATCTCAACCGTTCATTTTTTAGGTCCTAATATGTAGATCACATCTGTAAATTTTCAGCCAAATCGGTGATCGTTAAGGCATCCAAAACTACAATTTACACAAACGGACCGAATCTGTCAAACCTGAACCTTTTGTGTTTATAATGGAAAATTACAGTTTTGGATGCCTTAACTATCATCAAATTGGCTGAAAATTTGCAGAAGTGATTTATACATTGGGACCTAAAAACTGAACGGTTGAGATGTGAAAATATGATCGAAAAATTGGTCTAATGCCTTATCCCTATAAAAGACAAAAAAAATGGGATGCCTCACTGGAAGGGCCTTGTGTGTGTGTGTGTGTGTGTATATATATATATTTTTTTTTTTTGAGTCAAGCCCCAAGGGTGAAATAATATATTCATCACAAGCCAGAATATACCATTACATACCGTTCCGCTGTCATTTAAGGACATATGCAGATAAGAAGATAGTGGTAGTACCCACAATGGTACATAAAGATAGATATACTAATTATACAATCAAATACGTAGAGGTAGCGGAGATCCTCCATTGGTACTACACTGGAGGCGCTAGAGATCTAGGTTCTTAATACAAGGAAACATTATTGTAATTAGACAAAAGCTAAAAACATAGGGTTGGGCCAAGGGCCTAAACCATTACCCAAAATAGCAATGGACTAGGCATAACCCCACCCCAACAGTTCGCGGCCTAATAGGGTAGTTCACCAAGAAAAATTGCCCCAGGGCCATCATTCTGGTTTGGGCCAGTCCACCTTCTCCTCTTATTACCCCGTCGTACATCACCATTCGCCGAGTTCCGTCTGACCCACATCACCTGAACCGCGTCGCCACGATCCGCCACTCCACGCCATCTTATCCGGCGATCCAAGCCGTCCAGAGCCACGCCGTCGTTACTTGCATCATCATAGAAAACTCATCCTTGATCCAGGCCTTGCAACCCCACATTGCCATCAATTGAGATCCATGGCACCATCGATCTAAGACCTGACAACGGGGATCGACTACCAGATCGTAAGATCACCGCCTTTCGCCACCATCCTAGCAAATCCCTCCGATAGAGTCCCGTGGGTAGTAGATCTCTTGTCCGGCAG
The DNA here is from genome assembly GCA_025331145.1 of Rosa persica. Classification (NCBI taxonomy): domain Eukaryota; kingdom Viridiplantae; phylum Streptophyta; class Magnoliopsida; order Rosales; family Rosaceae; genus Rosa; species Rosa persica. The sequence continues at coordinate 14,888,849 of WFKR01000005.1, forward strand.
CAAACCCCATGACGACAGAGGCCGAAGGCCAGTCCCGATGTCCGGGCGCCGCCGATCGAGAACAAAATTGCAATCGGAGTAGGCCTTAGGGTTTCCCGAGGTGAGAGATTATAAGTAAAAATAATTCAATATTTCCTTTGGCTATTATAATTGTATATATAGTAAATATCCAAACAACATCAATTAAATTTAATGTAAACCAAATAATGTGTATATATATATATATATATTTTTTTTTTCTTTTTTCTTTTTGAATTAATGGTAATTCCACTAATAAAATTCATGCCAAGAAGACCATTACATATCCACCCGTTGTCTCACAATGGACAGAACAAGGCTTCGTGGTAAAACCATAGTGATACATAGGATAGACAAACTATATTCGAACTTATCGCTCACTTAAAAGAAGTGAGCCTATAACTATGCAACGTCATAGCAAATAGGCACACTACAGATACAAAAGTGCATAGTTTCCTAAACAATCAAGGAATTATTAGAAAGTAAAAACTAACTATTAGAAAAACCCAAGAGGGTAAACCAAAAGAAAGTCACCATCTCCAGCCCAATAAGCATGGTCAGACCCAAGCCCAATACCAATCTTCTCTGCACGACAATTGCATGTACAGCTGCTCATCACTTTCGATCGATCAAAGCCGCTACGACCATGCCGGCCCGAACACGTCGCCATGCTTGCGCCACACGATCCACGCCGCCCCCCTGCGCTGCATGATTTGCACTGTCATGCTACTTGTCATCACAACCTGCCAAATCTAATTCCCGTCGCTGACGAGTCTTGATACCAGCAACGAAGCTCCACCACTGTACACCACAGTCACCGCGCATCAGAGGTTCGGTGCCAAGAACTCTGCCTCAACCACCATGCCAAAAGGTAGATCAGTAACCCTCCCACGAAAACCTGTCGAGCAATAGCCTCAAGAAAAGCCTCGTCCGGCTGCACTCACCAGACCCCGACAAGGCTAGGGGTCTGCCACCGGCGGGTGTCGCAGGACGAGACGTAGAGATGGAACACGGAAAAATCCTAGGCAATACTATTCAAGTATCCTTTTGGCTAGCCCCCATAGTATTTACCAAATAATGTATATTAAAAGACTAACAAGACTAGATATGAATATGTTATACCTTATTCTATGATAAAAAAAAGAGTAAATAAAATTAAAATAATAATAATTTTTTTTTTTTATCGGTTTAGGGTTTAACCGATAATAATTATTCAATAAAAGGGGTGATCATAAGTATTTAACCGAAAGCCGCACCACAAGCATCGTTTCGATTAAGTTTTCATTAACTTTACTGTTTCGATTCAATTTTCATACAATTCGGTGCAGTTTATCGATTTTTGATTCTGAAAACAACAACAACTTTAATAACACCAGTCAAACCTCGGACCACTGTCTCAACAATTTTTTTTTTTTTTTTTTTGGCAAAGACCAGTGTCTCAACTTGAACATACGATAATCAAAGTCAAAGACTCTCATCGCCTTTATAGTTCTCGAACTGCAACACAGATGGAACCTGAAACTTCAATTCAGGTGATTTTGGAATCTCATTCCATTAAAGTAATTGACTTTAGTCAACGCAAATACAAAAGGCTGTTCGCCTTCATCTCCAACCTTCACCTAACTTGAACTTAATTGAACTCCATTCCACTAGTCTCATCGTGAGTCAACACTATTTCTTTGGACTGTAGGACTACCATTTTTTTCTGGGTTTTTTGAGGTCTCCTTTCACAAAGTACATTAATTTATGCATGCCCTTTATTTGCTGCATTACTTTTTATTGGTTATATGAGTTTTTTAAGAGTCGGTCTATATATTCATGCATCATTATCATACTTATTGGATTTTTGCTGGCATCTAGCATATTAAAATCAATTTGGGGGTCAGCTATGTCCCTAATTCTGTAGAATTTTGCTACGGACCTAATTTAGTATTAACTTGTTGGAGAAAATGAAAGGGATACAGAAAAGGATGGGACTTGACTACAAGAATAATGCTAAAGAGTACCCACATCAGAAATCTGTAGTTTTGTTTGAGTTGAGGGATCTCATCTTTTTCTGTCTTCCTACACTAACATAATACCGAGAAGCAGATGTAAGAATTTACTCATTTAATTGTGGATCATATGAAGTAATTGGTGTTTATGGTGCATATTCCATATATGTTTTGATAGACTAATTGATGGATCCTAATTGATCAATCAGAGGGAATTTCCTATATTTATTTCCATGATGGATGGAAATCACTTAAGTCATTGATGGAAATTGGTCATCTGTCACCCTATATAACCAGTGCATAATTCCATCTTATGTACACACATATGGTACTCAAAACACGTATGAGAGTTTGAGGTGCAAGGGCTGAGAGAGAAACCATTTCCTTTGGATTGACGACTTCGCCAAGCCGCTGTGTCTTGGTATACTACATATTGCTCCAATGGAACAAAGTATGTAGTTTAAGTTTCCGCCTTATGGTAATGTTGTGAGATCATGTAAGTTCTAGATCTTGGTTTTATGTATTTAAATTCTTACAGCAGATCCTTAACATCATTCACTAAACCACCTTTTTTGTTAAAGAAGGGATGCCGGACAAAAACAAGCCTTTCGGACTTAAACGCGCAGTGTGGAATATGGTATTTCCACATTTGGATCTCACCTTTTTTGTTTGGATCAGAAGATTTGTCCAGTGGAATCTGGAATTTCCAGAACGCGCCGTGTTGGTGGACCGGGTTTTGAATAATCGGAAATGACACTAGCTCCATTCCAAGAGGACCATTGTTGATTGGGAAAGGATTACGCGTTCCTAATTGCCATCCGAAGTTGAATGGCATTGGAAGCAAGTACTCTAGCATCTGTTGAATTGAATTTTCTTAGTTTCACATTGGATAATGATGTTTAGTTGAAAGCAATTCTAGTATTTTATTCAAATGCAGTTCTTGCCTTTCATGTTTCGTAATTACGCATATTAATACGCCGCCTACAGTGTAAATAATTGGGAATGAATTCCTTGCAACTGCTTCAAACTGAATGTATTGACTTATTTTGAGTTGGTTATTTACTTGTCAGTCCAAACTCCCCCAGGAAGAAGACAAAAAGAAAATGACCGGGTAGATAATAATCCTTCACAGGTATTGAATATTGAAGGAATTAGAAAATGGTTAGTTGGATAATGATGTTTATTTCAAAGAAATGAAGAGTTCAACTATGATAGTCGTAAAAAATCCATTGGTAGTCACCACCTTAAACTTCACTGAACTCCATGCCAGTGATCTTGTTAGTCACACTATGTTCTAATACTGTCTGTAATGTTTCTGGGTTTGTGAGGTTCCCTTTCACAGATTAAATATATTTGAAAAGTTCTTATCCTTTATTCTAATGCAGTTCTAGTCTTTCATGTTTGTTTGACCTTGTTAAGTAAATGATCACACCGACAGTCTAAAGAATTGGGAGAGATTCTTCCCTAAAAACTAATTCAAATGCATGTCTTCTTTGCTGAGGCCAAACACTCTCCCAGTCAGACTCCCGTAGTCCCAGGAAGCAGACTAAAAGAAAGTTACAGGGTAGATAGTTAATCTATTACAGGTATGATATATTGATGGAGTTAGAAACTAATAGTTGCTCCCAATTATAACTCTATATGTATCGTTATCGAATTTGTAGGATTTAAGTAATTATAGAGTTGTTGAACTGTCAGTCATAGAAATAGAGGCTTCTGTGTTATTTCAACTATCACACCAAGGGACTGGGGGGCGGGGTGGTGGTTAATGAGGCTTCTATGGAAATAAGGTGTTCGAGTATTACAGTCATGAAACATCCATTGAAGGTTACGATGTGCTTACATCCTATTTGCTCTTTTCTGCTTATCATCACAGCGATATTTTCCACAGCGGGAGGCAGCACAAGTACATTTCAATCCATTAGAGATGCCCAGACTATAGTTTCAACTACTGGAAACTTTGAGCTTGGATTTTTTAGTCCTACTGGTTCTAATAATCGATATGTTGGGATATGGTACAAGAAGATATCGTCTACAATAGTATGGGTTGCCAACAGAGAAGCACCCCTTACTGATTCATCAGGTGTTCTGCAGGTCACCGACCGTGGAATTCTTGTCCTCCTCAACCGTAACAAGAGCATAGTTTGGTCCTCAAACACATCAAGATCTGCAGAGAATCCAGTGGCCCAGCTTTTGGATTCAGGAAATCTTGTTGTAACAGATGGCGGTGATACAGACCCTGAGAACTTCTTGTGGCAAAGTTTTGATTACCCAAGTGATACACTCCTACCAGGTATGAAGCTTGGTTGGAACAAAGTTACAGGCTTCAGTAGGCATCTTACATCATGGAATAGTCCACAGGATCCTTCTCTAGGAAAATATACATATGAACTTGATCGCAGAGGATATGGAGAAGAAATTTTGAAGAAGGAGTCAGTTATGATATGGCGAACTGGACCATGGAATGGAATCCGATTCAGTGGCTTGCCTCATTTAAGTCCAAACTCCATATTCACATTCAATCTTTTTTTTGATGATCATGATGAAGAATATTATATTTTTGTGCTTCATAACAGCTCAGTTTATTCAAGAGTGAGTGTCACTTCAGATGGGCGTGTGCAGCGCTACACATGGATTGATACAACCCAAACTTGGGGATTCCTTTATCAAACAGTTATTGATAACTGCGAAAGTTATGCATTCTGTGGTCCAAATGGTGCATGCAATATTGACAGTTCCCCAGTATGTCACTGCTTGAATGGATTTCAACCCAAATTTCCAAAGGACTGGGATGTAGTGGATTGGTCAAATGGCTGTGTGAGAAGGACTCCACTAAATTGCAGCGGTGACTTGTTTGAGAAGTACTCTGCAGTGAAATTGCCAAACACAGAGCAGTCCTGGTTCAACAGAAGTATGAATCTCAAGGAATGTGAGATGGTGTGCCTGAAGAACTGTTCCTGCACAGCTTATGCAAATTTGGATATCAGGGATGGAGGATCTGGCTGCTTGCTGTGGTTTGGTAACCTAATTGATATTAGAAGTTTAACTGTAAATGGGCAAGATATTTATATAAGAATGGCTGCATCAGAACTAGGTACAGACTCTTCAACCTCAAACTGAATGTGTAGTATGTTCATGCAAAATTTTCTTAGAGGGACAGTATTGTTCGGTTGTACTTCACAGTTTTTTTCTTTTTCTTTATTAATTCCCTAATTCCTCATTTTTTTTTCCTTTCAAATTCTATTACGCCTGGATCATGACAACACAGTTAAAGACTCTGAACCTAAGAAGGTTAGAATCATACTATGTGGTACTCTGTTGCCTACTGGACTGCTGATCGTGGGCATAGCCCTGGTATTTTATTGCCGGAAGAAGCAGCGCAAAACATATGGTAAGTTTTTATGTACTCTTAAGCCCTTAAGTTTTTATGTATTTTCCTAGACCTGTAGTTAAGATTATAGAATTTATAGGAATATTTGCTGTTATACCATGGCCTGGTAAGCTGAACCCCTCATCGCCTGGTAACCTTTTAGAATGTATACAATATAGAAGTATGAGCCTCTGCACCCGTTGCCAATTGGTATCGTGCTGTATGCTCGTTCTAAAACGACCTCACTTTAGCTTATTTGGGAAGGAACGATTTTGTTTGATTACAAAAGTTTATTATAGGAAATTAATAATTAATTGCTTTATTATGTTTGTTAGTCCAGATTGTTCAAGACTAAACAATCTTAGGGTAGCTCATCATTTTTATAATCATACTATCTGTCCTGAGAATGTTAATAAGTTACAAAGCGATATTGAGCATATCTGCGTAAAGGATTAAATTATCTAATATGGTTTCAAAATGGTTTTTTACTTCGCAGGGAGAATGAGGAGCAGCCAAAAAGAAGGTTCAGAACTTACCTCAGGAGAAGAAGGATTAGAACTTCCCTCAAAAAAGGAAGATTTTGAACTTCCATTATTTGACTTGGCTACTGTCATTTGTGCCACTGATAACTTCTCAGAGAACAGAAAACTTGGAGAAGGTGGATTCGGATCCGTCTTTAAGGTAAAATTTGATAATCCTCCATACAATCAAATTGACACTATCCAAATTCCAAGTTGCATGGTGAATGTGTAGTTCTCTAGTCATGATACATACATATGATTTCAGGGTATATTGCAAGATGGACAGGAAATAGCTGTGAAGAGGCTCTCGAAGCATTCTAAACAAGGACTGGATGAGTTCAAGAATGAGGTTACACATATTGTCAAGCTTCAGCACAGGAATCTAGTGAAGCTTCTGGGATGCTGCATTCAGGAAGATGAAATGATGCTGATCTACGAATGCATGCCTAACAAAAGCTTGGACTTCTTTATTTTTGGTTTGACCACTCAGAAACTTTAATTTGGCCTCATTACTCCACTTTATTTTCCGATCACCTAATGCTGCCCCATTTGGCATGCTATTTTGTAGATCAAAGAAGAAGCTTTTTACTAGATTGGCCTAAGCGCTTTGACATTATTAATGGTATTGCTCGGGGGATCCTTTATCTTCATCAAGATTCTAGACTGAGAGTAATTCATAGAGATCTCAAAGCAGGCAATATCTTATTAGACAATGAATTCAACCCAAAAATCTCAGACTTTGGCCTGGCTAGAAGTTTTGGAGGAAATGAAACTAAAGCAGAAACGAATAAAGTGGTCGGAACATAGTAAGTTTCTCAAAACAAGTAATGCATAGTCAATTTTCTTTGCCTTTAAAATAGTTTTTGATTCAAAATTTGCAGTGGTTACATGTCCCCAGAATATGCAATTGATGGGTTCTACTCGATAAAATCAGACGTGTATAGCTTTGGTGTTTTGATGCTGGAGATAATAAGTGGGAAGAGAAACAGAGGATTCCTTCATCCAGGCCACAACCTCAACCTGCTTGGACATGTGAGTGCCAACTATCGTCTAGTTAACAAATTCTTTTTTGATTCATTGTGCTTCTTCTGTTTAGTAAAAAGAGTATTGTTCCTTTTTAGGCATGGAACTTACACACAGAAGGCAGATCCATTGAATTGCTTGCCATATCAGTAGGGGACTCCATTAATCTACAAGAAGTTCTGCGAACGATTCATGTGGGTCTTTTATGTGTTCAACAAAATCCACAAGACAGGCTAAGCATGTCAGCTGCAGTTCTAATGTTAAGTGGTGAAGGTGTGCTGCCTGTACCTCAGAAACCTGGTTTTTATAATGAGAGGGCTCTAACTGAACTCCGAGTCCAGTCTTCTTCACAACCATGTTCAGTTAATACACTCACTTCCAGCCTATTCGTACCTCGTTAATTGATATTTCATGTTGGTATAATTGCAATCCTTTTGTCTTTGGAATGAGCTTGAAGTTAAATGAAAGAATTTAATTTCTTGAGTATTTCTGTGGTCTGCCTATTTATCAATTACTTTCTTTTTGCTTTATTTCTTTCATTCCATTAGGCTCTAAACATTAAAGGGCTTATAGCTGTGTTAATCTGTTAATCATCCTAAACCTTATAGCTCGAAGGGTTTAGGGTTTTGTCTCTAGGATTAAGGTAATTCTTTGCACAGGCCAGAGTGCTGGACTGTACCCTAAACCGTAAGTCACACTCTACTCTAGTTCACAAGAAGTTGTTAAAAGTAAGAAATGTTACTGACAGTCTCCCACTAGGTAATATATTATTACTCTACTAGACGTTCAAGTGTTCAACATGAGGTGGCCCTCCAAAGATCCATGTGAAGCTCCTCATGTGTTTTTTTTTTCTGATTTTGTTGATCAGCGTGTTGAAGGAAACAAGACCGTTACGACTTATTCAAGAGTAGCTCCGCATGTTTGCTGTCTTGTCCTTCAACTGGTAACCAGTTTGCGGATTCCATCACCAATCACATTTATCAGTATAACTTAGAACATACTGTATATATTAGATATCCAATAGGGAAGCCCTTTCTTTCTTCCATTTTGAGTACTCTATCTGTGCCATCATGTTCTTCAAAATGTCTTCTCCACTCTCCCTCAACCATCTGAGTCTGAGTCAAGAAACTCAACTAATCTTACACTTGAAAAATGTCCTAAGCTGATCGGTGACCAAGAAATGGATGTTAGGGAAATTGGTTAAGCCTAACAGAAAGTTGTTAAAGTCTGGTTTATGCTTTAACCAAAGTTGTTACTGTTAGTTATATAAAAAGCAATGTAATGAAAGCTCTGTAATAATCACTCTAATACAATTCTTATTAAGAAAACCATCGTCTTCTTCCTCTAGCTTTCTGTTCTCAATTTCTCTCTCCCAAATCCCTAGATCTTTGATTTCAGCAAGTTGAAAGGCCGAAGAAGTTTGAGTCTGATAGCTCTTTAATGAGGGGTCGCATCGGAACCATTGGAACCTAAACAGAGATATGAAGCTTTTGAACCTAGACAATGGGTTGAGTGCTGATTTAACATCTGTTTTGACATACATGCATAAAGAATGTGGGCAGCAAGTGATTCCTAGAGATATATATTACGACTGGTAATGGGTTGCTGGATCGGACTTTCAATGCAAAGCTTGGTGATTTTAGATTGGCAAAACTCATGGATCACGATAGGAGCCATGTTTCAACGCTGACAGCTGAAATAATGGGATACTGATGCTTCAGCTTTGGTGGGGAAATTGATTAATTGAAGCTGCTGGGTTTTTGCTTTCCATTGCTTTTCTTTGTTTCAACCATCATGCTTGGCAGCTTGGGTATTGAGAGGGGATGTTAAGGGTAATATTGTAATAAGTGTTGGCTGTTGTAGTATAAATGTTTATATCATGTAATAGGTACTTGAGTGTATAATGTAGGTATAAAGACTTATGTGACATGTTTTATATCAAGAGGCAACAAACATATGATTGAAGAACAACCAAGTGGAGTTGTTGATGATGATCATGGTTATCAAATTGAGTTTCTCTTAGAGCATTCACACTAGCTTTGTATTCTTATATAAACCCTCCATTGTGAGAAAAATAAACACACAATTACTCTCTCACTATCTCTGCTATTTTACGTTTGTCCTCAAACACGTTATCAGCACGATATTACTCTAGAATTAGAATCGAAAATTGACAAGAGAAAGGAAGTTCATCATCCAACCGAAGTCATTTTTCCAAACCTACAAAAAACCTCCAAACCCTAGCACATATCAAAGCCCTTGATCCAAGAAGCCCAGAACCGGCCTCAGAACCGCCAGATGCGGCTGGAAACAGGTTGAATCGGCTGCCGGAAGTTTTGAACCACTGCCGAGAGCTGCAGAGCAGCTGCGCATAAGCTGCCGAAGAGCTGCCGAGCGGACCTGCCGAGAGCTGCCGAGAGGACCTGCCGATACCTGCCGACAGCACCTGTCGAGAGCTGTCGAGGACCTGCCTAGGACCTACCTAGCAGCTGCCGACAGATCTGCATGACAAGTTTCCGATGACTTTTCCGACATTTTCAGGTGATTTTTCCGGTCACCTCCCTCAACTTTTTCCGGCCAAATTTTCCGACAACACTATTTCAAGGTATTTTTTACTAAAAGTTCCCGTTTTTGAGTTTTTATTCATTTTTTCTCCTCTTTCCTTTTTCTTGGGAACTTGCAATCAAAAGAGGAATTATAGAAATTCACGCTAAACGAACTAAAAGTGTTCGTAATCAATGAACTAAGAGTGTTCATAATATTCGGACTAAGAGCGTCCGCAAGCATCAATTTATGACCCTATTAAACATAATTGTTTCTGTATAATCTAAATATTCTTGGAAATTGATTTCTTGGTAGCATAGCTCGGAAATCTTATTATTTTTAGTTTTCTTGGAAGTTTAAACTCCGAAACTAATATTTTCTTCTTATCTTCAGGATGTCGAATGAACCTAGATTTGACTTTCAAATCCTTGACTCAACAGGTTCGGATTACCATAGCTGGAAAACCGACGTTGAGAACCATCTCACATTAAAAGGGATATTGCCAATCATCCATGCACCAAACACGGGCCTTGTGTTCCAATGAACACCCATAAAACATGCACAAGCAATTATCTTGATGCGACGCCATATGGACAAAGCACTCAGATTAGAATACATGTCCATCAAAGATGCAAAGGACCTATGGGTAGTGCTAGAAGAGCGCTTTAACAATATCCAAGATTCCCTCATTCCTGACTTGAAGGTTCAGTGGAATGATGTACGCTTCTCTGACTTCAAGTCTGTTGCTGAATACAATTCAGAACCTCTTCACCTCAAAGCCATGTTGAGGTTCTGTAAAAAAACCCCTCACAGAAGAAGAGTTAATTGAGAAAACTCTCTCCACCTTCCCTGTCACAGTAATTTTGCTATCAAAGTAATATCGCATTGAAGTAAATGCTGGACGAATTACGAGGTTCAATGAGCTCATCAATGTTTTGTCGGTACTGAAAAGCACGACAACATCCTCATAAAAAATTATAATTCAAGACCCGTTGGAACCAAGAGTGTTCGTGAGGCAAATTATAATGCACCCAAGAGAGGCCGCAAGGAGCGGTACCCTAATAATAGGGGACATGTGTACCCTAATAACAGGGGACATGAAGGATGAACGAGTCCATATAACCGCCCAAATAAAGAAGGAAACCACAACTTTAGAGCGAGCACACGTGATGGCAACTCCACACGTGGGAGAGGTAGATATGGCAACACCGGCGGTGGAAATAGCACCATGAGCCATGGAGTTTGCACTATGCCCCATGGTAGTAGTAGCAACCCTCCTAGGGAATATCCACAACGTGCACAACCTGCACCTCAAATAAAGGGAGGTAACCATAATGACATGTGTCATCGATGTGGATCAATCGAGCATTGGTTTAAGCAATGCCATGTAAGTACTCAACTAGCTGCACGCTACAAGGAGTACAGGGAAGCAAGGGAGCAAGAAGCCAACCTTCCCGAAGATGAAGATGGTGAAGATGTCAATCTCACCATTGAGGACTTCAAAGCTGTAAATGAAGAGTACGAGGATGCTGCAGGCTTTGATTAGAATAGTCATTTTCTATTTTCCAAGAACGAAAAATGTGCCTTAGTCAATAAATAACAACTGTATTAACTCTTTCTCATGTGGCGTACCCAATGAAGTATGATGTCTAGAAAAGTAATTGAGATTGGGGTATTTAAGCGAGCCTCGCTCCACCAACATCTTTCTACTTTCCTGGTCATATTTTATTGGAATTACCAAACGGATTGAGTGACAACAATTTGTCTAAAGTTTGATTTTATTTTGGAATAGACTTTGAAAAACTTTGATGTAATCATTAGCTATTTTCCCTATTAATAAAGTATTGCGTTATCATTCAATGTCATGGACATGTGTTAATATTCCGAACTTTATTTTTTTCAGTATGTTTTCCGGAGAATTGGAATGTCTTCTCGATAGTGGCACCACACATACTATATTGCGACATAGGCAATTATTTTTATGGATGACGCCTAGTCGATCTTTAGTAACTATGATGGCAGGACCATCACAATTGATTCATGGTCGAGGATCAGCTCAATTTTTGTTGTCAAATGGCACAAATATTAATGTCACCGAAACTCTATATGCTCCAAGGGCTGGAAGAACCCTATTAAGTTTTAAAGACATAAGAGCCAATGATTTTCATGTGGAAACACATTGTGAGAATAGACAAGAGTTCCTTTGTATCACCTCTAATCACTACGGAAATACACGAGTATTAGAGAAACTTATGTGTCGCTCTAGTAGATTGTACGCAACCACTATTAGAGTCATTGAATCCAACCATGTCATGAATGAAAATTTATAGGATTCTGACACATACAGGCTTTGGCACGATCGTTTGAGACATCCAGGTCGTGATATGATGCTCCGTATATTAAAAACTTCATACGGACATCCATTCTTCAAAATGAAAAGAAGTACGAACCAAACATTGGTCCAAAGAGTTACTTCTAAAACATATCATTCGTTTTGTAAAGCTTGCTCTTTAGCAAAGGTAGGATCGAGACCATTCTATGCAAAAGACACTAAAGAAAATATACCATTCTTGCAAAGAATACAAGGTGATATTTATGGACCTATCCAACCAACTTGCGGACCATTTAGATATTTTATGGTGTTGGTTGATGCATCGACACTTTGGTTACATGTCATGCTCTTATCCACAAGAAATGCTGCATTTGCTTAACTCCTAGCACAAATCATTAAGTTAAGGGCTCACCATCCTGATCAACCTATTAAGTCAATTCGTCTTGACAATGCTGGAGAGTTCACATAAAAAACTTTTGATGATTATTGCATGTCCATTGGGATTGAGGTTGAACACCCTATCCCTCATGTACACACCCAAAATGGTCTCGCAGAAGCTGCCATTAAAAGAGTTCAAATGGTTGCTCAGGCATTGGTTATGCGCACCAATCTCCCTATTTCTGCTTGGGACTATGCAATATTACACGCAGTTGTGCTTATTCGTCTGAGGCCCACTGCTACCCAACCCTTTTCTGCATCCCAGATGGTGACTGGGTATGAGCCTGATGTCTCACACTTACGCATATTTGGGTGTACAGTTTATGTGCCAATTGCGCCGCCATAACGCACCAAAATGGGTCGTCAAAGACGTTTAGGCATTTATGTTGGATATGACTCTCCAACCCTTATCCGCTACATAGAACCGTTGACAGGTGATTATTTACCTCTAGATTTGTGGATTGTCACTTTGATGAGACAATCTTCCCGTCATTAGGGGGAGATATGAGCACTAATGTTCAAAAGAAAAGACAGGAATTGTCGTGGTTCATCCTCACTTTGTCTCATCTTGATCCCCGAACCGCACAGTCTGAAATAAAAGTGCGGAGAATTCTCAATCTTTAGAAAGTAGCAGAATCAATGCCTGATGCATTTTCTGATATCGCTAAAGTGACAAGATCACACATACCTGCTGCAAATATGCCTGCAAGGATTGATGTCCCTAAAACTAGAGGACATGATGCCATCTCAAGAATAAATGAGAATGGCGCCAACATCCCCTATAAGGGTGACGCAGTGGCTAGACCTAAGGCTCATACCAGGAAGAGCGGTAGACCCATATGTTCGATGGATTCTCGCCCAAGAAAGAAAGCGTGTTTGACACAAAATAATCCATTAATTATCGATACAAATAATCCATCTCATAAGAACATTCCAGATTATGGTTATGTCCAAGAGACATCATTGAAGGACGCTTCAATGGCAGAACCAATTCCAGAGAATAGAGAGATCTCCATGAATTACACTAGTATAAATGTAATGATGGATAAAAATTCTATGGCTATTGATGATGCATTTGCATATCATATTACAAAAGGAATTATAGAATACGATGATATCGAACCTCGCTCAGTTGAAGAATGTCAACGAAGAGTAGATTGGCCCAAATTGAAAAATACGATGCAGACTGAATTGGATTCACTAACAAAGAGACAGGTATTTGGGTCTATAACGCTGACACCACCAAATATAAAACCTGTTGGCCATAAATGGGTCTTTATTAGAAAGCGTAATGAGAAAAATGAGGTTGTTAGATAAAAGCCCACCAACTCTCTCTTTGCCCCTTTTACAATTTTATTCCTTGGAATTTGAAATTGGGGAAAAGGGGTTCCAAGTCATTATGGGTTTATGGGTCTTTATCTGAACATTGTGACATGAAGAATCTAAATATTACTATAGTTATGAACAATGAGGGTGGCTTTAGTTCGATAGGGCAGTCTGGTTCGATAGGGCAGTCTGGTCTTTACTAAATACATTTGAAGAGCAATAGGACTAATTTAATTGTTCTGACCCTAGTGTCATTCCAGAAATGAAAATCTTAAACAAGTGCTTCCACCTACAAATTGTGCACTTATTTTCAGCTGCAAGACAATGTATTTAGAGAAGGAGAAAGCCATCTTAAACGATTGAAATCGTTCATGTTAACTTGATGTATAACTTGGTGCTTTGAGGGCTTTGTTTAGCATTCATATTAACTCCTGCAAGCAACCTGTCTATATATGTATCAGAATGACTACCAGTGAAGTACTTCTTGCCTTTGTGTTGTTAACTTATATTTGTAAGTGCCGAGTTTTCAGTTAATGTACAGTTACACTACTGCTCGTGACATTTTAATTAGCAATGTCATATATCCAATTGAAGACGTACTTTTAGAAGTATAGAATTGTATACTATTATCACCCATCTAAATTTCCATATAGTATCCAGCAGAGAAGGAAGACTTATAGGTAGTCAATCCTGTAAGAACTATTTGTCCTAAACGTCTTTACTTGTTACTCGTGTCGTTGGCTCTTTTAAGTGTCTAGCATAGGTAAAGCTCATATCCAGATTGTTTTCTCTATCAAAAAAATTACAAGAAAATTCATATTCATCAACAGTTAAAAATAATCTTGAATCACTAACACAAGTTTTGAACAGAGTTAGACATCCTATTCCTTTGCCAAAAAGCAGACATCCTATTCTTTTGTTTGTCTAAAGATTGTATCTGTTCAATCTGATCAGTTTCCCATACATAAATTATGCAGACTAGGTTAGATTATTGGCCAATACATTTATATTTTACTTAATCTTTTATTCCAAGCGTGAAAACTGATTTTGTGGAGATTGATGAGATGTAATCTATAGGATCTATATAGCATGGACCATGATTTCTTAGTGTTGAAACTTTATCTTGACTATTGGAGGACTAAACCATATTGGTATTCTCTCTTTATCTTTTTAATTATCAGGTTAAGGCTTCAGTTGAGTTTATGTTGTTCAAGTGCATGAAGGCCAACTGGATTTCAAACCATGTTCTGTTTTAGAAAGCAGGATATATAAGTTTCCTGCTTGTGCAGCTCTCACATGCTGCTCTCGTGATCAAACTAGTAACACATAGAAATGGTGAAGTTATCTGCTTAGTGAGCAAGCCTCTTCCACGTTTTACAGGTCTGCTTTCCTCCATGATCGATAACATCAATGTAACCGTCTGAGGCAGGTGTAATCACCCAAGCGCATGCAGTTGGTTGCATGCATTTTGTCGAGTTTCACTTTATCACTTCCATATAATCCCAGGATTACGCAAGTCCATCTCTTCACAAACCATTGTAGTTCAAGTTTTACTTTCCTATTGTGCAATTACATCTTGTTTTCATTTTCTCTCAAAGATCCTAGAAGCAGCTGAATTTTCACTCTGGTGATGAACATCAGTAGTTTTCTATATCATGGAAAACTTTCCTAGACGTTAATCTGGTTATACCATTGATCCGGTGGTGGTGAACTGCGTAAGCACTAACATCATGACTCTTTTTGACATGGTTGTCTTTCATTCTATATCATGCTTGCTACTAATAGGCTAACTAGCTTTATTTTTCAATCTTGAGAATTGATATTATGTATTATGATTCAAGATTTCTTTATTAAGCAGGTAACAGCAACAACAACCCAGAAAACCAACTTTCATCCACCTTTCGGTCGTTGCAGACAATCACACCCTCTTGGTGACAAACTACATGCTCCTCTTCAAGTTTTGCAGGTTTGATCTCTTTTCGGCATTTATTATATATCCCGAAGTGTTCAGCAGTTACCACAAGACAAAGACAGCGGCCTGGTTCACTTTTGAAACCAACACCGCCATTCCAACCAAGTGTGGAGCTTCAAGTACAGGTAAATTATGTTGGCTGTGTAGACTCTAAAGTAAACTCATCTATCTCAAAGAGTTTTGTCAAATGAATATTTAAAGCCATTATTTCCTGCTTGTGGAATTAATAATACAAGTACTGGTCTAATAACAAAAGTCTAATTTACATATCTGAGAGAACAGGTAGTTAACTAAAACTGAAACTGCATTGAAATCTGCATCTGAGTCTATTTTACATATATAGATCATATTCAGTTCCTCGCTCAGTAGTCAGTAGTATATTCATTTTCAGGAGACTTTTGAGTTTTGATAAGCAAAGTGCTGTGGTCTACAAAGTGGGAGATAGTATTTATCATTAACAAGATGAATGCATCAACTAGACTAGTTCATGTGGACGAGGATTTCCTCATACCAACAATAAAGACAACTTCGTCAACAAGAGATAGACTACTACCAAGTCCCACAACTCCAATGGCAGAACCCATATATACCCACATGCAGCACAACCGTATACCTGTGACGAACCCGAACTCAGACTAATGAATGATCTTCCGCAATATTAGTTGCGCAACTTAAACACAAGGAACAGCTACTAGAATCAAACAATTTGGTGACATTGTTTTGCGGATAATGCTTCTTCATGGATACAACGGGTGGAAGCTAGTAACTCCAACAACAACGTCACTAGACACCTAAACTAGCTACAAGGCTGCTGTGGCAGGAATATTTGGGGCCTCCAATTCTCATCATCATCGCCGCCATTGTCATGTAATGAAGAATTGAAGATGGTGGAAGATCACTCGACGACATTCTACCACTGCAAGAAGAGTTTTTTTTTTTTTTTTTTGAAATAACTGCAAGAAGAGTTTTGCATGATTGAGTTTTGGGATTGATAGCTGGTAAAATTCTGCTATCTACCCGGGGTGGATATCAGTTCAATGATGGCCTTCCATTTTCTGTTATTGTGAGCTGGTCGTTAATGTTAGCGTAAGTTTATGAAACAAAAAGTGGGACCGAGCTTGAGAGGTAGAAACAGATGGAGGGGTAACTATGCAATTGATGGCAAACTCATCTCCTCCAATTGATCAAAGTTTATTACCATGAAAATCTAGTTCAAAGACTTCAACAACAGTTTCGCAATCGCAAAGATTTAATCTCACATCTACTCTTTCTCTCCTCCGCCCAAACCATCACCAACCCCGCCGAGATTCTATCCGATCCCGGCAACAAATCCATATCCCTCGCAATCCGTCGTCTCCCCGTCGCTGTCGCTCACCGTCGCCGGAATCAAAAAGTACGTACCCGTGCAAGGACTCGGCCAAGAAGTCGAGGGTGAAGCCAGATCGTGTTTGATTTAGAATATATGGACTTCAGACTTCAATTTCGAGCGGATTTGATGGGTGAACGGTTGGACAACTGTGTAGTAGATCGACAATGATTTCACGGGGTTTATGGAGGAGGTCGAAGAAGCTGAGAATAAAAATACTCCGAAGCCACATAGAGATAAGCTAGTCCCATGAAAAAGCAACCTCGGAATACCGAATTTCGCAGCGGCTTCAGTAGCCAAGTAAAGAACATGTCAGCTACATCCCTGAGAAACTCCTCGACCGGTGCTTGAAGCAAGCGTGTAGCTTTGAAGAACTTGCTGGCTAATTCCGGCTGGGTAATGAGTCGAGATTCTCACAACCTTTTGGCAGACCAGCCCCTTCACTTGGGAACTCAATGGCCTTATTTGTATGTTGAACCCAGAACAGGGTTTCCTTGATAATAAAAATACCCAGCCCAGTTAAACTAAACAGAAAACAATATATGGCATTTAACAACGGTGCAGTGGCTGAAGGCACATAGTAGTAGCCTATTAGGGAAGGGCAGCTTAGGTTCGAGTAGGGGTCATCATGGGCCGGGACAGGGCCGGCCCTACTCTAAAATTTAGGGCTTAGGGTAGGGTAGGGTAGGGCCTAGTCAAAGTCAACGAAACTTAGGGCTGGGTCGGGTCGGGCCAAGGTTTCAATATGTAAGCCTTTACACACCCTTAAGGCCCTTCTCGTAAGGGTCAAAAGGGTCGGGCTGGGCCGGCCCTCCAAATAGGGCTAATAAGGGCTGAAAGGACATTACTTTGTTTGACAAAAAAAAAAATACATCAATATTTTTTTGGCAAAATGTTGCTCAATGTTGTATGACTTGTATCGGTAGGTAATTCAAGACTCATTTTTTGTTGTTGACCCTATTTAATATATATATTTTGTTTAAGTTACTATAATAACATTTATAAATATTAGTTAAAGTACATATGTAATCTTCTAAATTAATTGTTGTTTAACAAAGAAAATAATAAAGAATATAAATCTTCCTAGATCAATTACAAAATAATAAAGGGATAAGTTGTATGATAAAAAATGATGAACATATTTAGAAAACAGAAAAAATAAACAATTTTTAGGGCTTGTTAGGACCGGCTTAAAGGGCCGGGCCGGGCTTCATTTCCATGACCCTTACCCTACCCTATTTGAAAAAAGGCCTGGCCGACCCACCCTAAAGTAAGGGCCGGGCCGGGCTTCGGCCCTACGAACCGGGCGGGCTTGAAATGGGTTTAGGGCCCAAAGGCCAAATGATGACCCCTAGGTTCGAGACACCCCATTCTCTTTTGCCTTTTTTTTTTTGTCCTTTTTTCTTTTTCACAAAGTATAATAAATTGAATTTGTTATCAAAAATTTGTTAGACATTGTTTCTCATTCGACTACATTAGTAAATAAAAATAAAATGAAAAGAAAAAAATTTAAATTAATTAAAAAAAAAATTCCAGTTAACATTGATTTGATTAAATTTTATTCATAATTTAACATTTTAAGTGTTTAGAAAAACTAACAGTCAAAGTTAAATCTCTCCAATTGTTGTACATGGGTATTAGAGAATTGGTCATGAAAAGTGCTCTTATAGTATTCATGATGGATTGGCAAATTGTGTCATTATGGTTGACCGAGTGGATTGCTGTTGAAACAAAGTCGAAAAATAGATAATATTTTAAAAATGAGCATAAAATATTTCAACCATTGCATCCAACAGTCGGTTTTCCCAAATTCTTATGTCTTGATGGAGTTACCCTTAGGCCTCGTTTGGTTCACGAAAGGGAAATCACTTCCCTTATCTTTCCCATGGGGAAGGGAAATCAGTTCTTGTCAGGTTTCATTTCATCTGTTTGGTAAACCAGGGAAAGTATTCAGGAAATACTATTTGATTTGCCTTCCGGTGTTTGGTTGGTGCATGAAAGGAAAGTAAAAATATATCAATGTTTCAATAATACCCTTGTATTTTAAAATAAAAACACAATCATAAAAATTCAAAAATACACCAATTTTTTATGCAAGAGAGGGTATTGTTGTCCAAAACTTTTGTAATAAATACTGGGAAATGGGAAGGAAAAATCAATCCCATGGGGTCTGAGTGGAATGATTTCCCACCTTACTTTCCCCTCTATCAAGAATGTATTTCCGGAGTTTTTGGTTACCAAACAAAGGAAAGTAACTTTCCTTTCCTGAGTCTTTAATTCTGCGAACCAAACGAGATCTTAAAGAAATGTAATTAATAAATAGTGTTATTAAGGTGTCATCGGTTGACCATATGGATCGAAGTAAAAAAGATGATGAAATTGATTGATTTTTTTTTTTTTTACAATAAACATAAAATATTTCAATCATCTCATCCAACGGTTGGTTTGAAAAAATTCAATTTCCTCTTCCTTGTTATTTTTGAGAAGTCCACGTCAATGTAAAAGTTATACAACACTAGTACACGCATAGATATTTTTAGTGATCCCCAAACCCAGAATTTAAAATTGATAAATTTGATATTACCAATGAATTTAAAGTGTATTAATAGGTACCGTGTAAAAAAAAAAAACCTGGTCGACCTTCATTTTAGTATAAATCAAAGGGGTTAACCCAATATAGGCTTATGCTTCTCTAAGGAGAGTTGAATCATGGGGAGATAAACTGTTACGTCCCGAACCTAGAATTTTCAATTTACTAATTAATTTGACGGTAAATGTCAGTTACTTTTAATTTTTACTCCGTTATATGATTTTAGTGGCCCTAAAAGTTGACTTTTTGTTCGGGTCATAATTTGAGAAAATGTTCTTCATGAAAGTTGTAGAGGACGTTAAACCGAGAACGTGCATATGTGGTTCATAAAAATCGGAGCTCGTATGCGAAAGTTATAAACGAAAAACTAAATTTACTATTCATGATTACTGTTTATAGTAAGTTTCTTTAAATAGTTGAGTTACTGTGGTAAGTTTCCAAATTTGGAAACTTACCCGGCTCCTTCTCCCCCTTTCGACCCGATTCTTCCTCCCCCTTTCGGCCCGATTCTTCCTCCTCCGAATTCCTCCGTTTCCGGCCACCCCACGACGAAACCCAAACACCCCTAGGCTCGCCTCTTCCTCCTTGTCATGCCCATGGTCGTATTTCACGGTGTCTCGACCGGAGGAGCTCGGAATTGAACCAAGAAGATCACTGTAGCAGTTTTGGTTTTTCGGCGATTTCCGGCGATTCCGGCCGTCTCCGGCCACCAAACCGGCGTCGAAGGTTCGGTTTTCATCACTGATCATTTCCCCTATGGCATTGTATCACGATTTGTTGTGTAGAAGTCGAATTGACGAAATGAAATTCTAGTGTTCTTGGAAATTTCTGGGTTTGTGTTCATCAATTGATTTCAGTTGTTTTTAATTGTTATTTGGATGTGTTGTAGTTGAATGAAATGACCAGTGGGTAGAATTGATGTTGTACACGAAATTTGGTGCCATAGGAGGAGGTTGATTCCGGCGAGTAACCACCACTCGCCGCCACTGTGGGCGACGCGTGAGGTGGTGTAGGGCAGGTTTCCAATTGCCGTAATTTAGCTATTTAATCATTGGCACAATGTAGTTTCCATATTGGTAACCTCGAGTTAATTTCGTGAAGTGTAGATATGGTTTTTGTTATGCTGTGAAATTCGTTAATTTATTTACGGATAATCCGTTTATCGGAATTCTTTAATCGGAAGCTCAAAGTAAAGAAACGAAGTTAGAAAAGTGAATTTGGAGATTTTTAAGTATTTAAGAACAAATTGGGATATGGTTGTGTTTTTGGTGAATTTAATTTTTCCGTCCTGTAATTATCGGTTTACGAACGTTACATTGTACAGGACGTGAGGAGGATTCTCACGAGGAGGGTTCGGATCGACGGCAAGCTTAGCCGTATACTGTGAGTGGACGTTTGATTTTAATTAATGCATGCAATTAAATTTTCTAAATTACGAACTTATTTAATTATCCTTTTTTTTTAAAGAGCTTATTATTCGATTTTATTTATGGAAGTGCTTTATGGTTCGAATTTCGGATTAAAGGCTGTTTTGTTCCATTTAAATTCATTAATTGAAATAAGCTTCAATGATTTGTTTTCCGAGATTATTTCCGGAAATGAGAGCTTTACTATTAGCCGATTCGAGTTTTCTGAGGGATCCTCAAAAATGGGATGATTCTTTGGAATTTTGGGACTTACCTTACTTCCGTATTTTGGGTTGAGTTTGAAAATATTTTGACGTGCGGGGTCACGTCATGAGAATTTTTATTCTTTTATTTCCTTGTGAGACATCGGGGATGTCTTACTGATTTTCAGATTTCGTATGGTTTTACCCACCATATCTGGGTCGACATATTTATTGCTAGCTAGCCTATTAGTACTCCTCCCTACTTACTTTGTGTTTGTGGGTGAGTAGAGCCGAGCATGGGATGCTCTTGAGTGTGGGACACTCCGACCTGAGTCTTAGCGGCTCCCTTTATTTTATTGTATGGTGATGGCGTTTTTCCCCATACCTTTTTAATTATTTATTTATTTATTCGTTCGACTAACGGGGCGAGTCGAACTTCCTTCAAACCAGCGGGGCTGGCTTAGTCATGAGAGTGATTTGCAATTATTAGTTCCCTATTGCATGCATAAGAACGTTCTAAACAATAAACGTGGGAAAGTAAGAAACATTTCTTTCTTAATTAAATATTTTTTTTGTCCACTCACACTAATGTTTTATTGCTTACTTTCCCCTGGGCTTTTCGGTTTCCTTTGCCCAGTTCGCAGTGCTGCTGTTCGACGTAGGATCGAGGCTTAGCACCAGTCCTGCTACCTGTCTTTCGTAGGTTAATATTAACTTACCTCATGTAATATATTTGATTTTATCGTAGATTGCTCTGATAACCTTGAGAGGCTTAGTATTATTGTGTATTAATTTCGTTGTCGGAGTTGTGTTTTATTTATGGAGTTGAAGATTAAAACCCCCAGGTTGTATTGTATAAATTTTACTGCCTTTACACTTGGATTTTAGCTTGGTAATTTGTGGTGGTTGTGAAGTGTAGGATGACTTCGTTTTGTTGGATCTTGGATTTAGAAGCGTTTACTTTCGTTGTTTTAACAGGTTGGGTTGTCCACTTTTAGGGGAAGTTCTGTCGAATTTTTCCTAAAAGTGAGCCCCACAGAGCCCATCTTGGGAATTAGAGGGAATTTTCGGGATGGGTTCTGACATAAACGTTCTGAATTTTTTACATAAATTGATGCATCTCATCCCCACGAGAGTGTGAACTTTAACGGATTAAGAAAATAAGTTGCAAGGGAGTAGTTACGAGCATTTTAGTTTAATGGATAATTAGGGTTTAGGGTTGACCACGAGAATCGAGGCCTAAACGATGACGAAAACATGTAATTTTTTTTTACCATAGCCATATATCTACACCTTGATCACATCTAATGGTCCAATTTTCTGAATTTTATTTCCTCCACCTTGTTCATTTTGGAAGGTATACTTTTCCCTACAACCAATAAACATGCTAGACAACATTAATTAGTAGGCAATTAAGGATTTTTACGATTCAAATAATCAAAATTGGAGATTGATAGATTTGATATCTATGTATGCAATGTGAATTAATAGGTACCATGTGTAAAAATCACCTGATTGGCCTCCGTTTTCATATTAATCAAATGAGTCAACCTATTATATGCAGACGCTTATGCTTTCCTAAGGGGAGCCGAATCACGGGGAGATAAACATCTCAAAATTTTTACATGGTTTGATACACCTAGTCACCATGAGTCTTTGGAAATTTTCGGAAACTCGAGCTATTTATTACTATTTTTTTAAAGTTTTAAAATCATAAAAATTACTAAATGAAATTTTTTTTTTTTAAAATAGTGCGATATGAGTTGTCCATCTCTCCTCCGTTTCATCATGGTCGTTTAAATTCAGTTAGATGGAGGATAAGTATCGAATAAGAACAAACATGAAGCATCGGGTCTCAACCCGTTTTTAGGAACCCCAAAGAACACGACCCGACCTGAAAATTTCTCCCTCTGGTGGCTTCCTGGCGTTGGCCTAGCGGAAATTAGCTCGCATTGACAGTATGAAGAAGACCTCGACACTAGTTGTCTAACTGTCTACTGGAGGAGGAGATTTAGGCCACGTTTGGTACCCATGATAGGATTAGATTGATTAACCTATCTTAATAGGATTGGATTTGCAATAGGTTAAGATAGCTAGTCCTAATCTTATTAGTTGTTTGTTACAAGATTGGATAACAAATGGATATGTGGCAAAATTTAAAAACAAATAATAAAAAAATAAAACTACATAGAGATCGTCATCATCGACTGTCCTAGTCACCGCTGCTTCTCATTGCCGGTCAACAACCCAGCTTGGGAATATGTTCTCGTCGTTCTTTATTTTTAGTCCAGTAGAAACCTATCGGGCTAATATAATAAATCCCTCACCTATTGGGCCAATGATCCCAATCCATTGGGGTGGTATAAATAACGAATCATGATAATTGTTCATGAAAATCCAACCAAATAATGTCATAAAAAAAATCAAATAATCTTGGTTCCGTAATGTTGGTGTCATCAGTTCGGTTTCTCGATAATTGAAATTGATTATAAACTCAGTTAATTAGTATATTGGTTCGGTTTGGTTTTAATTAATTTCAACCAAGTTAAAATTATTGATTTAATCATTAATTTTAATGAAAATTTTTATTTTTTCAATTATAATTGTATATACAGTAACCATCCAAACAACATCAATACAAAAATTTAATGTAGACCAAATAATGTATATTAAAAGACTAACAAGACTATATGTGTCATACCTTATTCTATAATAAAAAATAAAAAAATAAAGAAAAAGTAAATAAAATTAATAATGATAAATATTATTTTCTATCGGTTCGATTCAATTTATAAGAATTGATTATAAGTCCGAAAGCAGCATCACAAACGTCGTTTCAATTAAGTTTTCATTCACTTTATCGTTTCGATTCAATTTTGATACAGTTCGGTATAGTTTATCGATTTTTGGTTCAAAAACTTCGTTGTTGGTAAAACTTTGATTACTATCAGTCGAAACTCGGACCAGTGTCTCAACTAATTTTTTTTTTTTTTTTTTTTTGGGGGCAAAGCCCAGTGTCTCAACTGGGACATACGATAATCAAAGTCAAATAAACTCTCTCACCTTTAAAGTTCTCAGACTGCAAGACAGCTGGAACCTGAAACTTCAATTCAGGTAATTCTGGAATCTCATTCCATTAAAGTAATTGACTTTAGTCAACCCAAATACAAAAGGCTGCTCACCTTCATCTCCAACCTTCACCTAGCTTGAACTTAATCGAACTCCATTCCAGTAGTCTCATCGTGAGTCACACTATTTCATTGTACTCTCTCTGACTACTATTTTTCTGGGTTTTTTGAAGCCTCCTTTCACAAAGTACATTAATTTATGCATGCCCTTTATTTACTGCATTGTTTTTTTATTGGTTATATGAGTTTTGTAAGACTTGGTCTATATATTCATGCATCATTATCATACTTACTGGATTTTTGCTGGCATCTAGCATATTAAATCCATTTTGGGAATTTGGGGGTTCAGTCCTGTCCCTGATTCTGTTGAATTTTGCTACCGACCTAATTTAGTATTAACTTGTAGGAGAAAATGAAAGGGATAGAGAAAAGGATGGGAATTGACTTCAAGAATAATGCCAAAGAGTACCCAAATCAGAAATCTGCAGTTTTGTTAGAGTTGAGGGATTTGGATGACAAGATTTGTCCTTTGGAATTTGGTATTTCCAGAACGCGCCGTGTTAGCGGACCGGGTTTTGAATAATCCGAAATGACACTAGCTCCATTCCAAGAGGACCATTGTTGATTGGGAAAGGATTACGCATTCCTAATTGCCATCCGAAGTTGAATGGCATTGGAAGTAAGTACTCTACCTTCTGTTTTGAATTGAATTTTTCTTAGTTTCACATTGGATAATGTTGTTTAGTTGAAAGCAGTTCTATTATTTTATTCAAATGAAGTTCTAGTCTTTCATGTTGCGTATGATCGTCGGAAGCATATTAATACGCCGCCTAAAGTGTAAACAATTGGGAATGAATTCATTGCAACTGCTTCAAACTGAATGTATTGACTTATTTTGAGTTGGTTATAATTTAGCTTCTCAGTCCAAGCTCCCCAGGAAGAGGACAGAAAGAAAATGACAGGGAAGATAATAATCCTTTACAAGATTTGAATATTGAAGGAATTAGAAAATGGTTAATTGAATAATGATGTTTATTTCAAAGAAGAATTTTCTTTGGTTGACACTGGATAGTCATGTTTATTTGAAAGCAGTTTCTAGTCTTTCATTTAAATGCAGTTCAGATCTTTCGTGTATTGTATAATCTTGTTAAGTAAATGATCACGCCCGCAGTCTAAACAGTTGGGAGAGAATTCCTTGTAACTATGTCAAAATTGCATGTATTGACTCATCTTGGGTTAGTAATTTGTATTCTCTCCTGTCAATCCCAGCAAGCAGACTAAAGAAAATGAAACGGCAGACAGTCAATCCATTACAGCTATAGAATATTGCTTGAATTAGAAAATAATTTCCTTCAATCATAACTGACATATGATCACCGAATTTATAGGATTTAAGTAATTGCAGAGTTGTGGATGTGGAAATGTTGATCATAGAGGTAGAGGCTTCAGTGTTATTTCAACTATTGCAGCAAGGGAGTAGGGGGATAAATGAGCTCTAAACTAATTCAAATGCATGTTTTGACTTATTTTTACTTTGTGATTTGTCTTCTTTGCTGAGGCCATACACTCCCATTCTGACTCCCAGGAAGCAGACTAAAAGAAAATTACAGGGTAGGTAGTTAATCTATTACAGGTATAATAGATTGGAGGAGTTAGAACCTAATAGTTGCTTTCAATCATAACTCTATTTGTATAATTATTGAATTTGTTGGATTTAAGTAATCTTAGAGTTGTTGGAATGTCAATCATAGAAAGAGAGGCTTCAGTGTTATTTCAACTATTACAGCAAGGGACTAGGGGGATAATGAGTCTTCTATGGAAATGAGGTGTTCGAGTATTACAGTCATGAAAAATCCATTGAAGGTTTTAATTAGGATGTGCTTTCATCCTATTTGCTCTTTTCTGCTCATCATCACAACGATATTTTCCACAGTGGGAGGCAGCACAAGTACATTTCAGTCCGTTAGAGATGGCCAGACTATAGTTTCAAGTACCGGAAACTTTGAGCTTGGATTTTTTAGTCCTGCTACTGGTTCTAATAACCGATACCTTGGGATATGGTACAAGAAGATATCGGCTACCATAGTATGGGTTGCCAACAGAGAGGCACCCCTTACTGATTCTTCAGGTGTTCTGCAGGTAACCGACCCTGGAATTCTTGTCCTCCTTAACCATAACAAGAGCATAGTTTGGTCCTCAAACACATCAAGATCTGCAGAGAATCCAGTGGCCCAGCTTTTGGATGCAGGAAATCTTGTTGTAACAGACGGCAATGATACAGACCCTGAGAACTTCTTGTGGCAAAGTTTTGATTACCCAAGTGATACACTCCTACCAGGTATGAAGCTTGGTTGGAACCAAGTTACAGGCTTCAGTAGGCATCTTACATCATGGAACAGTCCACATGATCCTTCTCTAGGAAAATATACATATGAACTTGATCGCAGGGGACATGGAGAAGAAATTTTGAAGAAGGATTCAGTTATGATATGGCGAACTGGACCATGGAATGGAATCCGATTCAGTGGCACGCCTCATTTAATTCCAAATTCTATATTCACATACAATCTTGTTTTTGATGATCATGATGAAGAATATTATATTTTTGAGCTTCTTAACAGCTCAGTTTAATCAAGAGTGATTCTCACTCCAGATGGGTGTGTGCAGCGCTACACATGGATTGATACAACCCAAACTTGGGGATTCCTTTATCATACAGCTTTAATTGATAACTGCGACAATTGATAACTGCGACAATTATGCATTCTGTGGTCCAAATGGTGCATGCAGTATTGACAGTTCCCCAGTATGTCACTGCTTGAATGGATTTCAACCCAAATATCCAAAGGACTGGGATGTAGTGGATTGGTCAAATGGCTGTGTGAGAAGGACTCCACTAAATTCAGTAAATTGCAGCGGTGACTTGTTTGAGAAGTACTTTGCAGTGAAATTGTCAAACACAGAGCAGTCCTGGTTCAACAGAAGTATGAATCTCACGGAATGTGAGATGGTGTGCCTGAAGAACTGTTCCTGCACAGCTTATGCAAATTTGGATGTCACGGATGGAGGATCTGGCTGCTTGCTTTGGTTTGGCAACCTAATTGATATTAGAAATTTAACTGTAAATGGGCAAGATATATATATATATATATATATATAAGAATGGCTGCATCAGAACTAGGTACAGACTCTTCAACCTCAAAACTGAATGTGTAGTATGTTCATGCTAAATTTTCTGAGAGGGACAGTATTGTTCAGTTGTACATCACAGCTTTTTTTTTCTTTATTAATTCTCTAATTCCTTATTTTTTTGCTTTCAAATTCTATATTAGGCCTGGATCATGACAACACAGTTATCAATGCTGAAGACTCTGAATCTAAGAAGGTTAGAATCGTACTATGTGGTACTCTGTTGCCTACCGGACTGCTGATCGTGGGCATAGCCCTGGTATTTTATTGCCGGAAGAAGCAGCAAAAAAAATATGGTAAGTTTTTATGTACCCTTAAGCCCTCCCTTTTCCTAGTCCTGTAGTAAAGATTATAGAATTTATAGGAATATTTGCTGTTGTACCAGTACGCCTGTTACTGAATCCCTCTTCGCCTGGTAACCTTTTAGAATGTATACAATACAGAAGTATGGGCCTCCGCACCTGTTGCCAATGCGTTTTGTGCTGTATGCTCTAGGTCTGAAACGACCTCACTTTAGCTTATTTGGGAATGATCGATTTTGTTTGATTACAAAAGAATTGTACTACCTATAAGGTTATTATAGGAAATTAATAATTAAGTGCTTTATTATGTTTGTTGGTCCAGATTGTTCAAGACTAAACAATCTTAGGGTAGCTCATCATTTTTAAAATCATACTATCTGTCCCGAAAATGCTAATAAGTTACATAGAGATATACTGAGCATATCTGCATGAATGAATTGAATTATCTAATATGCTTTCAAAATGGTTCTTTACTTCTCAGGGAAAATGAGGAGCAGCGAAAAAGAAGATTCAGAACTTACCTCAAGAGAAGAAGGTTTAGAACTTCCCTCAAAAAAGGAAGATTTTGAACTTCCATTATTTGACTTGGCTACTGTCGTTTGTGCCACTGATAATTTCTCAGAGAACAGCAAACTTGGGGAAGGTGGATTTGGATCTGTCTTTAAGGTAAAATTTGATAATCCTCCATACAATCAAATTGACACTATCCAAATTCCAAGTTGCATGGTGAATGTGTAGTTCTCTGGTCATGATGCATACATATGATTTCAGGGTATATTGCAAGATGGACAGGAAATAGCTGTGAAGAGGCTCTCGAAACATTCTAATCAAGGACTGGATGAGTTCAAGAATGAGGTTACACATATTGTCAAACTTCAGCACAGGAATCTAGTGAAGCTTCTGGGATGGTGCATTCAGGAAGATGAAATGATGCTGATCTACGAATGCATGCCTAACAAAATCTTGGACTTCTTTATTTTTGGTTTGACCACTCAGAAACTTTAATTTGGCCTCATTACTCCACTTTATTTTCCAATCATCTAATGCTGCCCCATTTGGCATGATATTTTGTAGATCAAAGAAGAAGCTTTTTACTAGATTGGCCTAAGCGCTTTGACATTATTAATGGTATTGCTCGGGGGATCCTTTATCTTCATCAAGATTCTAGACTGAGGGTAATTCATAGAGATCTCAAAGCAGGCAATATCTTGTTAGACAGTGAATTCAACCCAAAAATCTCAGACTTTGGCCTGGCTAGAAGTTTTGGAGGAAATGAAACTAAAGCAGAAACGAATAAAGTAGTCGGAACATAGTAAGTTGCTCAAAACAAGTAATGCACAGTCAACTTTCTTTGCTTTTAAAATAGTTTTTGATTCAATGATTTGCAGTGGTTACATGTCCCCAGAATATGCAATTGACGGGTTCTACTCGACAAAATCAGATGTGTATAGCTTTGGTGTTTTGATGCTGGAGATAATGAGTGGGAAGAGAAACAGAGGATTCCTTCATCCAGGCCACAACCTCAACCTGCTTGGACACGTGAGTGCCAACTATTGTCTAGTTAATGTTATTTTTTTTAGGGTAAAATCTTCATATAATACCCGAATTATCACGAAATGCACATTTTGATACCTATAAATTTTCAGGGAGTCTAGTGGTACATGTACTATCCCTCCGTTAACCCTTATAGTACCTCCGTCCATTATTCCGTTAAAAATACCTACGTGGCGGTCATGTGACACTCATGTTAGTAAAATAACAAGAGTAAAATAGTCTTTTCATTCATATTTAGAATTATATAATTTAATATATTGAATATCTATAATTAAAAAATATTTTGACATATAAAAAAAATACCCAATTTATTCTTCATTTTTATTGGGATACTTGGGTCAATTATTTTAAGTGATTTTATTTTTGTTTAGTTTTTTTATTTTATGAAAATTTAATATATATTAATTTAGACCGAAACTTTTTTCTCGAACAATTAATAGAATTAATCAATAGAGATGGTAGGTAAATCTAGATATTCACTAAATTCAATTATAGGTCTTTCTTTTAACCTAGTCTAATTTATTTTAATTTATTTTAATCAAAAATTTGTAAAAGAAATATTAAAAATAGGTGTTTTATCATTTTACCTATACTTTAACGTAATAATTAACGGAAGTACTAAAATGGCTAATGGAGGGATAATACAGGTACCACTAGGCTCCCTAAAAATTTGTAGCTATCAAAAAGTGCATTTCGTGATAGTTCAGGTACCATATAAAGATTTTACCATTTTTTTTATTCATTCTGCTTCTTCTGTTTAGTAAAAAATATTGTTCCTTTTTAGGCATGGAACTTACACACAGAAGGCAGAAGGCCGGTCCATTGAGTTGCTTGCTACATCAGTAGGGGACTCCATTAATCTACAAGAAGTTCTGCGAACGATTCATGTGGGTCTTTTATCTGTTCAGCAAAATCCACAAGACAGGCCAAGCATGCCAGCTGCAGTTCTAATGTTAAGTGGTGAAGGTCTGCTGCCTGTACCTCAGAAACCTGGTTTTTATAATGAGAGGGCTCTAACTGAACTCCAAGTCCATTCTTCTTCGCAAGCATGTTCAGTTAATATACTCACCTCCACCCTTTTCGAGCCTCGTTAATGGATAATGGATAGTTCATGTTGGTGTGATTGCAATTCTTTTGTTTTTGGAATGAGCTTGAAGTTAAATGAAACAATTTAATTTCTCGAGTATTTCTTTGGTCTGCCTATCTATCAATTACTTTCATTTTGCTTTATTTCTTCATTCCATTAGGCTCTAAACATTGAAGGGCTTATAGCTGTGTTAATCATCCTAAACCTTATAGCTCGAAGGGTTTAGGTTTTTTTCTCTAGGATTAAGATAAAAGGAAAAAGGAGAGCAACTTTGCATAGGCTGGAGTGCTGGACTGTACTCTAAACCGTCAGTCACACTATAGTCTACAAGAAGTTGGTAAAAATAAGAAAGAGTAAAACCCACCACTAGGGTCAAAACTTTTCTCCACCGGATAAAATGATATCCAACTTTTAAAAGTGACTAAAATGATACCTAAATTTTTAAAAACAAATCAACTTGATACCCAACTTTCAAAAGTGATCAAAATGATACATGAAGTTTTAAAAACAAATCAATTTGATACCTCGGTTTAATTTTTTGTAACTTTATGTTAAAATTGATCACATGTGGTGCAGTATTTTATGGGGTTATAATAATATTTTACACAAAAAACTATTTTTCAATTATTTTTTATTATACTCTGTTAATTCTCTTCTTCTTCTTCTATCTCTGCCTCTCTCTCTCTTCCCATTTTTTTTTGTTTCTTTAGAAGTTGGGAAACATCCGAACTTTATTTGTTTCTACTATCGATGGTAGAATTGAAATTGAATGGAAGATATTTTTTAATTCTATAGAAGAAGAAGATTGGATTATAGATGATTGATGGCCCTCTGACCACAAATCACTTTAATTTTTGTGCTGGATTTTGCATTTGATTTAAGAAAGAAGTTAAAAAAGAAAGACTAAATACTGACTACTACGTAGTTTGGGTCTAAAATCAATTTTGTCCATAAACTTTTAATTTCATCAAGAACACTCATGCACTTTCAATTTTGATCTAATAGGTTCAATTGTTAGTCTTCCGACAATTGAGTCATTTAACTTATTGACGTGGCTCATATATGGCTTATGTTTTATGATATGGTGTTGAGGTGGCTTGCATAGTCAATTTTGGAGTGAGTCCTATTATTAGAAATCTATCAAATAAATAATTTTTCAATAAATAATCTAACTATAACTTGAACTCATAACATAATATTAATGAATTGGACCTATTAGATCAAAATTGAAAGTACATGGGTGTTTTTGATGAAATTAGAAGTCCATGGACTGAATTAATTTTGGATCTAAACCACATAGTAGTAACTAATATTTAGCCCTAAAAAAAATAAATTGAGGTATCAAATTGATTTGTTTTTAAAACTTTAGATATCATTTTGATCACTTTTGAAAATTGGGTATCAAGTTGATTTGTTTTAAAAAATTTAGGTATCATTTTGATCACCTTTAAAAATTTAGGTATCATTTTGATCATTTTTAAAAATTGAGTATCATTTTATCCGGTGGAGAAAAGTTTTGACCATAGTGGTGGGTTTTACTCAATAAGAAATGATTCTGACAGTCTCCCACTGGGTAATATATTATTACTCTACTAGACGTTCAAGTGTTCAGCGTGAGGTGGCTCTCCAAAGAGCCATGTGAAGCTCCTCATGTGTTTTATTTTGATTTTGTTGATCAGCGTGCTGAAGGAAATAAGACCGTTACGACTAATTGAAGGGTACCTCCCCATGGTTTGCTGTCTCGTTCTTCAACTGGAAAGTGGCATCCACTCTGCTGACTCCATCACCAATCACATGTATTGGCTTAACTTATACATACTGTGTGGACTAGATTTCCAACAGGGAACCCTTTCTTTCTTCCATTTTGAGTACCCTCTAATGTGCCATCATGTTCTTCAAAATGTCTTCCCCACTCTCCCTCATCTCTACCACAACTCAACAAAAACAAGCAAACCCTTTATCTTTTAAAGTTTTATTCAAATCTTTAGCAATTTCAGGCTTAATCCTATTATCGTTGTACATTTCAATCCTAACATCAATGTACATTTTGCAACCTTCCAATCTCCATGAAAACCTTCCAACAAAACTTCCCTGCCGTGGCCACACGTCCCCTAATCATCGTCCTACCAATTTAAGCCACATTTTGAACGGAATGGTTGGCTCCGCCAACACATGAAGCCAGGCACGGAACTATAGGGGGGTTGGGTTGAGCTGCAGCCCTCCTCATTTTTGTGGAAAAAGTATTTTAAGTACAGGTTCTATATAGGGTGTAGCCTCTATAAAGTCAAGAATTTCCTCTCATCCTCTTATTTTAGCCTCTGTCCCTATTTCTTAGTTCTAATTTTTATCTAACTTAGTCATCAATTAAGAAAATGGCTCTAAATTAAAGAATTTTGGTTTAAATTTTAGTAGCAGTTTTCACGTAAAGTTAACTTCAATTTGCAACCCACCAGGTTTTTCAATTCTAGTTCTGTCTCTGATTGAAGCACAGAACATCATACATTGAAGCATGGTAGCGGCC
This sequence comes from Rosa persica, assembly GCA_025331145.1. NCBI lineage: Eukaryota > Viridiplantae > Streptophyta > Magnoliopsida > Rosales > Rosaceae > Rosa > Rosa persica. The sequence goes on from WFKR01000005.1 coordinate 14,921,733, forward strand.
CAATGTCACTCGAGGATACCTATTTTTGGATAGAGCTCTTACTACAACGTTTTTGCCTTGGCCTTCATTCTATCCTCCTTTTCGTGTCAATGAGGATGTCACCAGATTAGTGTACCCGAAAATTTTGAATCGTGTCCAAGCAGGAATAGTGCGTTCAATTTTGGAGATATTTACATTGATACAAGTTCGGAGTGTGTCAAGTCTAATTTCGATTGTGTGTTTGATATGGCATTCGGTGGTGTTGGTTTTATTTTGAGTTACCCACTGATGGCAGCATTGTTAACAAAGTTGGATGAATGTATTGAGAGATATTCATACTTCTGGTCTAGTAGTTTTACATTAGGGCATCTCAAACCCTTTAGTCAAAAGTCTAAGCTATTTCATGAATTTGACACCCTAGTGTCATTACAATTCATTTAGAATTTACATTTCCAACCCCCTTTAGTCAAAAGCCATAACCATTTCAGAATTTTAATCATTTTAGACAATTATTTAACTACAATATGCATTTATATATAATACATAATTATTTTATATAATATATCATCCTTAATTAAATTTAAAAATAATTTTTTATTTTTTGTTCATTTTGGGAATTATATATATATTCGTGCCACGTGTCAATACTATTTAGGATACGATATCTTATCTCTAGGGTTTTGATTTTATTCAACACTTGTCGGCCGATATGAGTTTTGTTTTAATTACAGATAAGATAAGATTTTAGATCTAAATTTATTACTGATTTTAGCACCACTCGTTAGACATGAAAGGCTGGTGAGGTTACGTTTTTGATTTTTATCCGCCAAGTGTCATATCCTATCTTCAGATATATATCATTTTTTAACCCTCCATAAATATGGAGTTGCTCACCCCATCATATGTCACCAATTCTCAAACACTTCTCTTCTCAAATCAGAATCTTAGAAATTCTAAACTTCATTTTCATTTTATAGTTTTAGTTCATTGCTGTAATGAATATGTTGAGGAATATGCTGATACAAGAGGAAGAATATGCTTTACCGAATGAAATAAAAACCTGTAATTTTTAGAACGATCATATAAATGAAGAAACATGAAAACAAAAATGGGATTTCCTCATTTTTAGGCTCCAAGTAGGTGTTCTCAAACTCCATTAACGTTATATCTTGAGGTATAAAAGTAGTTAGCACATTCAACGATGAATCAAGAGATTTAGAATGAAGTTTAAGTACATATTTTATATGATGTAGTAAGAAAAAAAAATTATAATTTTAATAAGATATTGTCCTTTATTGCAGTTTTCCATTATGACATTTTAGTGTCATATTTATTATATCTGAAAAAAAAAGTAAATGAGGAGTAGAAAATAATTAATTTTCATGCTTTATGACTACAGTTTCAAATATTTTTTAATTTTAATAATTATGGAGATCTCACGCCTAATGCTCCAATCCCCAGTGTGTGAACAACAAAAAGAGTTTAAAAATACGCGGGTAATGGAAATAACTTTTTTTAAAAGAAGTCTACGATTTTCAAACTGTTGGTTTCTTTTTTTTTAAAAAAAAAGAAAGAGCCCGCATTTTAAAACTAAAAGAAGTTCCCGCTTTCTTTAATTAACTTCTCGTTTTCTTTCTCTGTAGGAACAAAACTAGCCTAATTATAATTTTTAAAATGTGGCTTCATTGTGGTTGTTGTGACAAATTTTTATCAACGGAAAATATCTATTCATCCAAATTTGAGCAACAGTAACCCGACTTGCCTAAATATCTTATGAGATTACCCACTTACTCAATAATTTACATATCTTTTGCCTAATACTCAATTAAATATATATTTATTGTTTTCTATTTATTTTTAGGGTAATTTTGCCCTCACCCTCTTTGTCACTTAGAGAGAGTCATGGAGACTTTGCCAGACTCTGGTGATCGGCCGCCGGAGTTGGTGACCTGATTCTGGCAACCGGTCACCGGAGTCCTGGTCGAATTCCGGTAACCGGTCACTGGAGTTTGATTTTATTGCCTCCAATAATCGTATTATTAACCCCAATAATCTTTTTATTTCTACATATTTTTTCATACTTTTCGATGCAAATCAGTAATCACATATTCAGATTATGATCCCTTGGCAAAACCCTAATTTGGGTCTTCGTCTCCTCTCATTTGCTCTATTATCTTCCTCCTATCCCCAACAAACTCCCCGCATGCATTCTCGACACCACAAGCCTTGTATAGACACGTGTCCCACCACTCCTCTACCACCTCCACTGCCGCCGTACTCATCCTCCTCATCGGCGCCGCCAACCTCACTCTCTAGAATCCACTTGTGGATCAGAAACAAAGCCTGCGCCAGAGAGAACGCCTGGATCCTTCCCTCCGGGTCCCGCCGGAAATCTCGATTATCCTCTCCTCGTCTCCAGGAACCTGCTCGTGCACGTTGATCCATGCGCTGATGTGCTGCCAGATCTACTTGATAATGCTGCCGGACTTCCCAATCACCCCATCGGCCTTCATATCGTGGCACAGAATTCGATACGTCGTCGTCACCTTCATTGACGCGTCTCCTGCTGCTGCTGTGCCTTCAGATCAAATTCGAAATCAAGAGATGCAGTTCACCTATCGAATCAATGATTCACCAAAGCGTGATGTATGTCTTTCCACACTTATCAGCCTGTTCTTTTTATGTATTTGTGGTTTTGATTTGGTTGTTGCTGTTGATCGCTCTCATGAATTATCTAGATCGGTCGTCTTTTCTATGATGAAATTAACAGAAATTCATATTAATCAAAATAATTAGAATCCTGTAAAAGTATAAGTTCTGAATAGATCTAGTTGATATATATATCCTATTCTTTTGTTTGTCTGAAAATAGATTTGAGTTCCCGGCCAAAACATAGATTATACATGTAGTGTTAATCCTCTCTACATTAATCTCATTTGCCCCTCTATTTTATGGTGCAGTATCTAAAGAAACAAAATGGAGGGAACCTCTTTTTCAATGGTTTTAGAGGGGGAGCTAAATGGAATTTAATTTGGTTTGCCAACTCCATCAGGAATGAAGATGGGAGGTAATCCAATTAATGGAGGCTAATTCTGCCCGTTGGATTTGTGCCCGATATGAAAGTGGATGTCCTCCCACTTTTAAGATAAAAAACTGTAAGCAATGTTGCTGCCTTAGCCTGAAACTATTTTCGTCTCTGATTACTCATTATAAATGTTAAATTGACTCGAAAAGTTTGCACTACTCAGCAACCCCTATATGCCATTGATAGAGTACTTTATGCTGGAGCTTAGGAGCTACACTGCCTCTGTTTTAGGTCCTCTCAACTGAGCTTGTATCACAATGTTCGGCTGAAGCGGTTGTTGAGTTTTTTATGCCTGAAATGAGATGCTTTTTGGGTTGGCCTGGAATTTCTTGTTGCCTGAGAACTGCTCTGGTTTCTAGTACATTAGGTGCCTATCTAGTACTTTTTGAACTGTAACTCTGATTTCAGAACTGTCAATTTTATTTCTTTGTTAAATTTTGTAATGGAATTGCCTCTTCACTTAGGATAATGTAATTGTAATAACCACAATTTTCATTTTCATTTTATGTAATTGTGTGAAATGAATAAAGTGTATTGCACGAATTTTACTCGAAGTATTTCATTTTTTTTTTGTTTTGAATTATCGAAGTTCCGAAACATTTTGTTTTAACAAAAAGCTCGAAATATTCGATTCAAGAAATCGACTTTTTATACTTACAGAATTTGGGAAAACTTCATTCATGAAAGTTGTAGAGCTCGTCGATATGAGTCCGTGAGTATGCGGAACGCAAAAACCGGATTTTTATGAATTAGTTATGGCATTTAGAAGATTTTTCTATTTTTGGTATATATAGAAAAAACCCTAAATTTTCTGGAGGGTTTCCATTTTCATCCGGCCTCCTTTTTTTTTTTTGGAAACTGTTCATTCTCTCTCTCTCGCACGACCGAACCAAGCAAAAACAGAGCACGGCTTCGCCGGCCGAGCTCTTCCTCAACAGGCCATCTTTTGACCCCAGACCACGACCCACAGCACGGCCTCGACCTTGTGCAGCTACCAGGGGCAGCCTTGCGCCGCGACACGGTCGACACCGGCGGCGGAGATCCGGTTTTGTTTTGTCCCCGATTTGGTTCCAAGCTTGATAACTTGAGCTACCAGCCACCAAACCTTACCAAACTTCATCCACAGGCTCGCCTCAACCTCCTGAAGCTTCCAGAGGTGTCCTTGCCCGATATAAATCAAAACCGAGCTATCAATCCTGATATCTATAGTTATAGGCCATCGTTTCTTGTGATTCTTGGCTTGGTGAACTCGCCTTGAGTTTCTGAAGAAGTCTCCAGAAGGGATCGAAGCGATTGGTAGCATTTTTTACGTCGAACTCAAGTTCGCCGGATTCTGAAATTTTCCGGCCACCATAGCTTCTAAGGTAGATTTCGATCCCTTCTTGATGTTTTTGATATCATGCCTTTAGAGTTTTTTGATAAGCATGATGAGATAAAGAGGAGCAGCCTGGCCCCGACACCATTGGTAGTGGTCGACGGCGGCTCTGCCACTGACTCCGGCGGCCCTTTCCGGCCACCTCCGGGGGTCAAAAATATTGTTTCTATGCATTTTAAGATTCTACATTTCAATACGATCATTTCGGTATATTATACGTATTTTTTGGATATCGTATAATTTAGTTATGAATTTTGACATTTCGATCGATTTCGATCGTTAGATTTGTGATCCGTGAAGTTAAGACCTTCTGATGGACTTGTAGTTTAGATATGTTGATCATATAACTATACAGTGGCTTTGTGTGGTCATGGACGAAAATTCGACCGTTAGATCTTCGTACAATTGCAAACAGTGATTAAGGAGGCGATTCGTGAGAATCCGTCCGTTGGATTTTCGTATAGTTTAGAATCCGACCGTTGGATGGTAGTTTAAGTATGTTTTGGAATTATTGGCTAAATTCAAGTCACATTTGATTAGGTGATTGATGGTTTTTACTTGGGTGAGCTGGTTCGGTGTGATTTGTATTTAAATTGAAGACGCAGCGACAGTTTCGAGGTTAGTAAAACTCACGTGGTTCATATTACGAACCGAGTACTTTTAATTAATTTATTTTGTCGCAATTTTGTGAAAAATATTTATGGAATAAATATTTGTTTTAAAAATCACATGGACTTGATCAACTACGGTCCATAGGTAAGTAAAATGAATTTTAATTATACAAATGAATTTCACGATTTTCTTGTGTGAACTATAGATGGTATTAGTAGTCAACCCTGAGTGGATGATTACATATATATATATATATATATTTACGTGGAATATATATTGGTTGGTGTGTTGTTGAGTGATGATATGATTGAGTTAGAATGATGATTTCGTGTTATATTTCGAATGCTTAATTTTATAATAATGTTGTGTATCTTGGATTGGTTGATTTCATCATGTGAAACATATTATTGTGCTCGATTATGGATTTAGGATCGACGTAGTGACTGGTATGGGGGAATCAGATACTCTAATCCTAGGTGGATGATGGGTTATGATTGGTTGAGTAAGTAGGATGCCACAACCATTGTCGGGTAATGGGGCTAGAATGAGTACGAGTATCAGAAGTTTTAAATATGTATATAAGTATATATATTGATGAACTACGATAATGATAAATATGTCAGATGCCATAACCTAATATGTCAAACACCGTATTTTTATAAATATGATTTAGGGGTTTTGAGAAGAAATATGTGAGTTTAGATTCTGCGTTGGATTGTTGAATTGGTGATTGATTATTGAGATTGTGGTTTCTTTGTGGATATGAAAATTGTTGGGTGTCGACTAGGGTGAAAATTAATATGACTTGATTAAACAACCATTATTTCTTTTTACTCATACGAGCTTTCAAAAAGCTTACCGGGTTTTGTGTTGTTGCAATCCTGGTACACTATTCAAATGGTGTAGTGGATATTCCTGCAAGTCAGGATAATCAGGGAGGCGATCGTGCTATTTAGGAGTTGTTGATTTCATTTACGTTGTGAGGTTGTTATGCTCATTTAGAGCTTTAAAATTTTATTGTGAGTTTCAGTTGTAATAATTAACCGAGGCTAAATTCGGGTTTGAAATTCAAATTTGTGTGGTGTGATTGTAAGAAAAAAATAATTCATGATATCATTTGTTTAGTTGTAGTAATTCATGTTTCGAATTTTGAATTTATTATTCGAAAATTCGGGACGTGACAGTAATAAAGTATATATATATATATATATATGTATTCAAATTCCCCTCTCATCTACACTATATAAAAGAAGAAAGAGAAGAAACAGTCTTCATTGAGCATTTGAGCTAAAAGAAGGTTTTTGGTTAATTAGAGAGAATACCACTAAAATTAATGTTAACCCAAAATAATTTTATTTATTAATCTTTTGTTTTCATTTTCCTTGAAACCTCTCTTATCTCTCTTGTTTTTACATAGACAACATAGTACTCATTACATCTCTTCATCAATTCAAGGAAAGAATCCTCAAGGATTCTTTGTTAACAAGGACATATAGTATCCTCTTCCTTGAAAGTGGAAATTATATTGGGTGGTTCTAGTTGAACATCAAATTTTTGATATTTGGATCTCTATCTTTTTTCAATTATTAATAAATTTTGTCCAACTTATATGAAAAGACAAATAATGACAAAGAGAGAGCAAAAAAAATCTTACTTACCTCCTCTATATAACGTTCAATTTTTTTTTTAAAGACAATCACATCAATATAACATTCAATTTTATTCCGAAATTTCCTTATATTACATAGTTTTTTTTTAGAATAATATTAATATTATACATAGCTAATAACTTTATAATTTAATAAAATAATTAAGTAAAAATAATTAATTTCTATACATAGTCCCTCATGTGTGAGTGAGATTTGGAGAGATGTCCTCTTTTTCTCTCCTCTGGGTTATTCTAGGGTTTCTTGCCATGGTGATTCATGGCGGTTCTAAAGTTCCGACAAGCTAGCATGGGTGGGCATTTCGTCCTTTCTGGTTGCATTAACGATGGCGGCGTAGGAGCGATCCCTCACCTTCTCATCCCGACTCTTGCAAGGGAGATCCCTCGACGGCGATCGACTTTAGTTGTTGGTGGTCTTGTAGCTTGGAATCGGAAGGGGGATGACGCTCTCCCTTCTACTCCCCTTTTCGGCGGCGGCTGGTATGGCAGCACCGATGGTGATGATGGTCGTTCTTGTGCCTTCGGGTCAAGATTAGAGGTGTGGAGCTGTGTTGTGGAGGGAGGGGAGGCTCTTCTACTAGAGGCAGTGGTAAATCCAGACATGGGTTACTCCTCCATGATGTCGCTGTGGTAGGTGACCCTATTACTGGGGAAGACGATGGAGCTATATCCATGGGTGAATGAGCGTCGGTGCCGAGTTTTGGCTTTTCAATCGATGGTCAAGGTCTGGTCCCTCTCCCGCAGGCTATGATCTGATACGGTCTTGCACTTCTCAATACAAGGATGATGGTGGCTATGGTGTTCTCGCTGGCGGCAGCCTTGCTGGCTACCGCGACGGTAGTGGGTTGGAGGCCACCAGGGTTGCAATTGTTCTTGGTGGCTTTGAGCTTTTGCGGGTTTCTCATAATTGGGCCTGTTGATTTAGCGTGGGCTGATTTAACTTAGGCTCAGAGCATGTTTAGAGTTATTGTTTTTATTTTAGCTTTGGGTTATTATCATTTTTCAAGAAATGATGGGCTCTATTTATTTTCTTTTTTTTGAGGGGGGAAGATCGACAAGTAAAAAGTAGCCTCGTAGGTAGTTTATTGATTTCAGGGCTACTTTATTTCTTGTTTTTGCACTTAATAAAAAAAAAGTGGGTGTGCTAAGAGTATGCTATGTAGTATGCTCGTGTGAGAGGCGTGCTAGAGTTGTGTGCTCTATGTAATGGTTTCTACTGACGGCCCTCTGGGCAAGTCATTATTATACTGATTGCTGATGCTTAATGAGATTGACATTTTCACCTCAAAAATACATAGTCCCATCATTTAATACAAAAGTAAATTCAAAACAATATGATTTGAAATTTTCTTAAACTAAATTTATTAATATTTTGGTGTAATTATTGCTAATTGAAATCCAAGGTAAACTCCTTTTAATTAGATTTAATTGATATATCTTATTTATTAAAGAACCAAAGCTTTTCTAGAACCATCCATATTGCAAAGGAAAATGCTTGGGATCCCAAAATATCAATACCAAATGATGTGGAAAGCGACACATCAAGATCACATCATCATCTTCAACCTAATAATTTCCAGCTTGTATTTCTATAAATTATTAAATTTTATAATTTTAAAACGTTAACAATTAAAAATATTAATCAACTCGAACAAGTTTCAAGCTCAAATGTTTCGAACTCTATCACATAAACACTTCGAATTTGTAAATTGGTATCAAATACAATCATATGGAGAAGTGTTTATGTGATAGAGTTTGAAACATATTCGAGTTTGACTAATAGAGATCAATTTACATATTTCACTGCTTTAAAATTAAGATTGACAGTTTCTGCAATCCTCACTTGAGAAAATAGTTGAAAATGCAAGCCTAACAGAACATAAACCCAGAAACTATAATTATATAGGGATTTACACGGTTATGTGAATAAAGAGGACAAAGAAATCTATAGGGAGGCACTGCAATCCCCTCTTTGGCAATCTTTTAATAATGATGGATTTGCCTATGTAACAGTCAGACGTTGATGAAATTAAAGTTCTAATCAAAGATCCAAACAAACCAAATGATTAAGCTGGCAAATATAAGTGTTGTCAATTAACTTACTGTTATTTCTTCACGCAGAACAATAAGCAAGCAGCCAATCTAATTACCAATCTAGAATGATTTCTGATTTTGGTTTGAAATTAGCCAAGATGGATTACAGAACTATTCACTTGGGGAGGAGGTGGGCATATGCGTTTTGGTTTGACCGTGGAAATTGATATGGCCGGTGAAACTTCGATCGTCAGTCGATCTACATTTTTGGTTTTGTTAGGGTTAATCTGGTTCTTTAATTATCTTCTCAAAAAAAAAATCTGGTTCTTTAATTATTTTTTTGCTAAAGAATAATTTTGTTCAAATGAAATTAATTTAATTTGCTGGATTTTAATAAATTGAGTGTGATGATGTGGCATTTGCCATGTCATAAGAGACATCATTTGGTATGAACATTTGGTATATTCTTTTGGGACCTATAGCACTACTCTATTGCAAAACAAACAGAAAAACTATGAACTGGATTAACAGAAAAATATTTTAATTGTCTAATTGTTTGGCCCTCTAAGAATCACTTTCTAGTTCCGTCACTGAAAGTACACCAAAAATGTATGCAGCTCACTCACAAATTCTTTGTGGTTGAATTGATAGAGATAAAAAAAAATTATTGAAGATACAGATTTAATTGTTCAAAGGTGTTTTTGAGGTGTACTGAGCTTTTTAAGTATTCAAAAAAGTGAAATAGAGGTTATATAATGATTATTCCTTCAGACTATTTCTTCTCCGCGAGGTATGAAAGCTCATAGTCATCTCTTATTTGTTGATGACATAATGATTTTTTGCAAGAGTGATAAGAGCAGCATCTTGAATTTGCTAAATTTTATTGATGAATATGGATTAAATTCGGGGCAGTTGGTAAACAAGGGAAAATCCCAGGTTTTTCTGGGTAAATCAGCTACTTGTCGGCGTTCACTGATTTCTAAATGGTTAGACATTCCAGTTGGTAAGCTTCCCTTTACTTATTTGGGGGTTCCCATTTTCATTGGTCGCCCAAAGCGGCTTTACTTTCAAGGGCTTGCTGATAGGGTAAAAAGTTGTTTCTCACAGTGGCATGGAAGCTCTCTTTCTATGGCTAGTCAGGTAGTTCTTGTTAATTCAGTGATTAACAACATGCTCTCTCATAGTTTTTTTATTTATACCTGGCCTCAGATAGTGTTATCGGATTTATGGCGGTGGGTAAAGAACTTTGTTTGGACAGGGAATGTGCTTACTAGTGGTTATTCTACAGTGGCATGGATGAAATGTTGCTCTCCTGTCAATGAAGGTGGGCTTGGTCTCAAGAATTTCCTGGTTCTTAATAAAGCTTTTCTCTTGAAGAAATTTTGGGATGTTTTAACTTCTTCTTCCATGGCTTCGATATTTTTACACCATCGTTTTTTCAATAGATTGGGGCAACCATGCACTTACTATAAGCGTTCTTCCATTTGGCCGGGTTTTCGTCCTCTCTTTCATGATATTTTGAATGGTTCGCAGCGGATTATTGTTTATGATACAAAGCTTGACTTCTGGCACAATAATTGGTTGGGTTCTTTTATCATTGATCGTTTGAATATTCCAACTACAGTAGTATAATGCCCCGGAAATTCATATTTATTTTTCGAGGATTTTCTGGAATCTAAATTTTGGTTATTGGATGGTTTAGTAGCTCGTGGCCGGAATGGAACTGTTTCGAGGACGAATTATTATTCCAAAAGTATGGTTTTGGGAGGTTCACAAAGGTTGATTTTTTATACATTGGGATTCTTAGAAAACTTCCTTCACAAAAGTTGTTAAGCGCGTCGATACGAGTTCGTGGACATGCAGAATACATAAATCAGAGCTCGTATAAGAAAGTTATGACTATCGGAAGAAGTTTCCATTTTAGTATAAATATGGAATTTCCGGAAATTATTTTCATAAATTCCATTTCCTTTTCCGGAAACCATCTCTCCTCTCTCTCTTCTCTCTCGACTGATACCTTCGGTATATGAGTTTCTTGTCTGACCTGACCCGGACCCAGTTTTCGGACCCAGCAGGAACTCGCAGCTCCAGTGACCTTTACCGGTGAAATGAGCCCAGATCGACTCGCCTCCTTGTTCCGCTCCTCCCTGTGGTGGCCTCTAATGGCGATACTCCTCCACGACGAAGATAGAGGCATTTGGACCTAACCGAAAAATGTAGCTCTGGTGACGACAAGACTTCAAGCTTCCATCTTTGGGTTTGTGGGAGCCTTCTGGATCGATCTATGGTGTTTGTTTGGATCGATTTACATGGAAATCAATTCAACTCGGATTGAGCAAAAATTCAAAGCTTGTGAGGTAGTTTTCGACCCTTTATGCTTCTTTTCTGACTTCGAGCTAGTTATGAAAATGCCAAGTATGCTTAGATGAACAATTTTGATGTTGGGAGTTTTGAGAAATAATGAGTTTTGGCCAGTGGAGGTGAGCCACCTCCTGCGGCGGCGTTCTCCAGACTTCCGGCCATGTAAGGGACTGTTTCTGGTATTATATATATTCTACTCGTCGATATGAGCGTTTCGAGATATAATATGCAGTTTTTGGAGTTCATATGGATTTGTTATGATTTTTACGGTTTCATACCTGTCGATTTATTCTATCCGTGAGGATTGGAGCATCCGATTGACTTGTGGTTTGGACATATTGATCGTGGAAGTATTCCGAAGACTTTGGGAGGTCTCGGATGTGGTTTCACCTCGATTGGCGCCACTTTGGGGATTTTAGTTCAAAACAGGGGTTTCAGACTTAAATCGTTTGTGAATTGTTACTAAGTTGAAACCGTATGTGATTAGGTACTTGATGAAGTATTCTTGGACGGATATTTTTGTGTTGGCTGCTTGTTTTATATTGAAAACGTAGCGGGAGTTTCGAGGTGAGTAATCTCACGATGTTCATTTACGAACAGATTAAGTGGTTATTTTGAATAGTTTTAGAAATGATATTTGTTTGAAATGATATGGACTTGATCAACTACGGTTCATAGGACTGCGGTTCATAGGTAGGAAAATGAATTTAAATATACTATGTTTTACTCAAGTTTTCGATTGTGAACTATAGTTGATATTAATAGGCATTCTTGAGCGAATGACTATGTGTGTGTGTGTGTGTGTGTATATATTTACGTGAAATATGTATATTCTGATGGACTGATGGGTGATTTAAACAATAGGGATTAATGAGTTTCATTCTATTGTTTCGACGCTTGACTTTTCGGGAGACAATGTGTTAGGAATTGGGAATTTCTATCGTTTGAAAAGTGTCAAGATTTTGTGTGAGTTGCTTAATGAGATTTGAGTGTGTTGAATCTGACGACTGGGGAGGTCTGAAGATTTTAGAGTCACGGGGTGACATCTCCTTTGATTTGATTTAACATTTTGGGTCAAGTGTGACATTTGGTCCTGAGTGACTGCTTTGAAAAGTTTTGATCTGACGACCGGAGGGGTCTGAGGATTTGAGGTTACTGGGAGTGACTTCAGGCATATATATCGGGACTTCACGCCTTTGGCCAGGTTTGTGGATATGATTAGTTAGAGTTCTAGTCTGTTGTCATTTTTACATCATGAGGGGTAGTAGGGAGCTATTTGATGCTCGTGAGTACGTGTTTTTAAAAGGGAGTTTCAAAGATTCTTTCTTTTAATAGTCCGGGGTGGACTTGTATCACAGTGTGACTTTTGGTTGATTTGAAAATGTGTTTTTAAAAGGGAGTTTCGGGGATTCTTTCTTTTAATCGTCCGAGGTGGACTTGTGTGTCATATTATTTAAATTGTCAGAATGTTCAATTTATATGATTTTTTCACGGTGTGACTTCTGTTGTTTTCTTTTGGAAAAAGAATGGTTTGTTAGGGAAAACAGGGTGTGTGTTTCCTTTTTATGAGTTGATGGGTTTCCTCATTTGGTGAGTTGTGCGTGTGTGTTTTGAAGTTGTGCGTATGTGTTTTTGAGTTACTCATACGAGCTTTCACAAACTTACCAGGTTTGTTGTATGACAACCCGATGCACTATTTAATGGTGTAGTGGTTAATCTTGCAGGTCAAGATAATCGTGGCTGAAACTGAGATCATGTGCTTACAGCTATACCGTAGGAAGCCATTTTTATGAATTTTCCGTTATAAAGATTTCCGCTTGTAGTGAGCTCTGAGGAACATTTACGTTTTATTTTATTGTTGACAATTTAATTCGTAAGCTTGTATAATACATAACTTTATGGAGTGAGTGTATATTAAGTTTAAGGGTTCAGGGCATCAGTATGTACTTGGTTTAAAAGGAAAAAAAGATTCCAAGTATTTTGTATTGATGACTGGACGTTCACACATGTATAATTATGGGATTATATATCGATTTTTATTTGTGTTAAAAATCAGGGGCGTGACAAGCAGCTAAAGCACTTCAAAAGAATCTTTCAGAGTTCATTGACAATGGTTGTTGAGCTTGTCCCACTAATTTGCAATTAATTTGTGCACCTATTTAGGATGAAATTGTCCGGGTAGTTCTCCCCTGTAAGGATGGTATGGAGGATAGGTTGGTTTGGAAATCTGCAAAGGATGGTAGGCTAACGATTGCTCTTGCATATGATTTGAAGCGCATACATCCTAACCGTGTTCCATGGGCTCGTTTTGTTTGGCATTCTAGTTTTCGTCCTAGGAACTCAGTAATTTTACGGAAATACTTACATGGAAAACTGCTTACTGATGATATTCGATAGCGCCGAGGTCACCATTTGTCATCAGTCTGCTCCCTCTGTCATCGTAGTGTTGAGATTGCAGAGCATCTCTGCTTACATTGTTCTTTTGCAATTGCTATTTGGGGGAGTCTTTTGGATTTGTTTCAGGTTCATAGTACTTTCAGTGATGTTTTCTCTTTCTTTTCTTATCCAGTACGTCATGTTTATAGCTCTTAATTATCTATGTTATGTGGGGAATGATCGGAGCTGGTTTTTATGCTATTTGGCATGCTAGGAATGCTCTCCGTTTTCAGGATTCAATTCTTTTACCGAGTTCATTATTTCATTATATTCGGATGCGACTCCATGAGATTAATTTTTTGAGTATCAGTACTATGAAGAATACGATTACTGAGCTCTGCATTTTGCATCGGATTGGTATTAGTGGCAGACCTTCTAAAGCACCAAGAATTGTTGAAGTTATGTGGCATGTTCCCTCTATTCATCAAATCAAGATCAACACAGATGGTGCAGCTTGTGGCTCTCCTGGTTTGGCAGGTTTTGGGGGCATTTTCCGGGATCATTTGGGTCAGGTTCTTGGTTGTTTTGCGGGTAATCTTGGTGTCGCTACTGCTTTGGAAGCTGAGTTGCTTGCAGTCATTCATGCCATTCAACTGATCACACAGAAAGGTTGGCATTCAATTTGGATTGAAAGTGATTCTACTTTAGTGATACACTTTCTTTCATTGCTTAAAATGTGCCATGGCATCTTACTACTGATTGGTTTAATTGTCGAGCTACTCTTGCTGCTATGAATGTAAACGTTTCACATATTTTTCGGTAAGGTAATAGTGTTGCTGAGTGCTTAGCTAATTTTGGTGTGCATAATGTGGAGTTCATTGGTGGGATTCGTGTCCCCCTTGTGCAATTGCAGCCTATTCCTGTGATATAACTGGTTTTCCCAACTATCGCTTCAGTTTTTGAATGATCAGTGACTATCTCCAGGTTTTAAATCTATGGACCAACGTCAAAGGAAGCTTTCCCTGCTATTCTCTTAATTTGAGAGTTGTTGTTCTAGTTTTGGCCTGTTTCGGGTTCTTCTTTTTCGTCGTTGGGAGGAGTTTTGGTTTATGTCCTCCTCTCCCCTATTGTAATTTTTTTATTCAATAAACTAAAATAGAGGGACGGACGGTGGGTTTCCGGGTGTAGTGGTCCCTTACCCTTTACGGGGAGGGTAGGCGCTCCGCGCAAAAACCGCTAACGAGGTGCTAATATCGTCTAATCCTTTATTTTAAATTAAAAAAAAATTGAGGTTATATAAGTATGAGAGATCCAAATATTAAATTTAGAGGTCTAACCATAACAACCTGAAAAAAAGTTATAGGAAAACTGTTGGAGATGCTCTAATATATATAACAAAATTAAAGCTGACAAAAACAAGTACCAATCTCGATCACATCACCAAAGTTAATCTTGACCTGAAAGGTTGTATAAATGTGTTATGACACAGTATGCGAAGCTAAAATAGCCTAATGTGTATGTTACCGTTAGATAGTTTTTTTTTTATAATATTAGTAGAACCCATGTCAAAAGTATATCATGTACACTGTAAGTGAAAATGCAGCTAGCATTTATCTAATTCTTACAATACAATACAATAATGTCTATAGTGTTAATTCGATTTGGTATCTTGGTGGCAATGATATATGGAAGAGATAAATAGAGAATTTTTCAATGATTAAATGTTTTATTCATTTCAGGACTCGGTACAAACACATCTTCAGAGAAGCTAAATTTGTGGTAGACAAGCTAGCTAATCTTAATCAGTCTGGTCGTGAGAATTCTATTTGGTTTAACTGTTTCGCCCTTCCTATATCCCCAGTGTCTCAATTGGATCAGTTGGCAGGGAGATGTGTTCTTGATTTTTCTTTGTAGCTTTTTTCTTCCTGCATCAACAAAAAAAAAAGAAAAAAAGAAAAAAAAAACCACTTGCATGGTGTAATTCAAATGAAAAGTGGTTTCAGACAATACCAGCTAGTTGATCACATTGCTTGCTCCATTGCCTACGACAATAGTAGCACTATGTACATGTACTTGATCAAACATAGTCATGAAATTGTATTTTTATCATAGAGACGCCTCTGGGTATCTTCTACTACCAAAAATAGCCAACTGGATTTTGCGTATGTTGATGTAATATGTGGGAACATTATTATTCCACGAGCTTCTTCGGGGTTTATAATAATCATCTTCACTTAGTATTCCAGTACTATCAAGAATCTAAGTTAATGATTAGGGGTTCATAAGCATGTCAAACATATTTATTTGCTGGACATCCACTAGGGTGATTTGTTCTATCACCAATTTGAGCACATTGCAATGACGAAAAGTAACCGGAATGATTCTATATTAGATTAGGGATTGAATTGTCCCTTTTGGTGGGGGAGCATCCGATAAAATTGGAGATATGGGAATTGAATTGGGGGCTTTGAGCCACAAACTAGGGGCAAATGTTGTGCACGTGGCAAACAACAACTCCTCTTAATTTACTACTTGGGGGCGAGGACTTGTACGTACTATCAAAGAAATTTCATATTGTATGCAATCCGGTATATAAAAGGTAAGTTTTGCTCATCAAAGGTATTTTTAAAAATTAATGAAATGAAACGTTCATCATCGAAACATCAACGAAATAGAATAAACACCATCATGAATGTTAATGTATGTTAATGTTACTGAACTAAAATAGATCTTATTTGGTTGAAGTTTGGCAGAAATAGGTGGTCCTTAAAATATAACTTAGAAAATGACCATTTTAGATGTAACAAGACAATATGTGATATTTACAAATATAGAAGAATTTGGAGTGATTGATGTGTCTAAATTCAGTCGGACGAGAATATTGTTTCATATGACCAGTGTATTATTTTACTTAAATACATACTCAACGTTTTATAAAATGAAACACTATTCACTACTAATACACTTAAAATTTTCACCGGATGAGTCAGCCATGATCCATGGCCATTTATTTCCCATGTAACCTTGCTTTGTCATATATCCATGATCCATTCACTAATTCCTGACTAGCAGACATGAGAAGCTTCAAGGTTCCATCTATGTTTTTCTCTTAACCTCACGTTAAGTTATTATACTATTTAGTTTTTTATTTTGGGACGCAACAAGGTCAAGTCTTGCAAATCATATGTTTATCATGATTTACACACATGGAAAAATGTAGTCAAAACTTGAAAGAATATGGCCCCAAAGTGGAAAAAGAAAAGGTGAGCCATTGCTGTAAATAATCCTTTCATAAGGGACTGTTGTGACAAAAGAGATCTTCCACTATTATTGGAAACCCATTGAGAAGCCTCAGTTCGTTTCCATGTGTAATTGGGAAACCCACTGAAGGCTTTCGCTAAGATCAATGTGCTTTCCTGGAGGTGGTGATCAGGTGGCTACACTAGGGTTGGAGTTGTATATCTATGTTGGTAGTACTTTGGTTAATATGTATTTTAAATTCAGGGTAATGGAGGACGCACATGAAATGTTCGATGAATTGCCTTTGAAAGATGTGGTGCTTTGGATTACAATGATCAATTGGTTATTGGGCAGTTGAGGAGGCTTTGCTGGTCTTTAGGGTCTAAAACATTTTCAATTTCAAACGCAGGCAGTGCATATTAAGGTCTCTCAATTTCAAACGCGTTGATTGACATGTATTGGAAATGCAGGGTTGCTGGAGAAGATGCGTTGGAAATTTCTTGGATGTCTTTTGTCATGTGCACCCTTGTTAATATAAAATTTGACGGATACGGCGGTAAGGGTCACATTGCAAATCTGCAACACTGAAGGACGTCACTATATCCTTTCTAGTTTCAACTATAAAAGCAAGGGACTGGTAAGGGGACAAATAAGCTCTTCAATTATATTTCAGTTTCCTTCAAGCATGCAGTGAGAAATAAACTATCCTAATATGATGTGCTTGCAACTCTTTTGCTATTCTTTCCTGCTTATCATTGCAGCAATGCTTGCCGCCGCAGAAGACAGCACAAGTACATTTCAGTCCATCAAAGACGGCGAGACCATAGTTTCAACCGATGGAACCTTTGAGCTCGGATTCTTCACTCCTGCAGGCGCTTCTGGTAATCGATACGTAGGCATATGGTACAAGAAGATATCGGTTACAACGGTTGTGTGGGTTGCCAACAGAGAAACACCCCTCACTGATTCATCAGGTATTCTCAAAATCACTAACCCTGGAATTCTTGTCCTTGTCAACCAGAACAAGACCACAGTTTGGTCCTCCAACACATCAACAACCGCACCAAATGCAAGGGCACAGCTTTTGGATTCAGGAAACCTTGTTGTGAAAGGTGGCAGTGACAAAGTTGATCCAGAGAATGAGAAGTACTTGTGGCAGAGTTTTGATTACCCTGGTGATACATTGCTATCAGGTATGAAGCTTGGTAGGAACACAGTTACAGGCTTCAATTGGCATCTTACATCATGGAGAAGTCCCTCTGATCCTTCTCAAGGCAACTTCACATTTCAACATGGTCCCAGAGGATATGCAGAACAAGTTCTGAGGGAGGGTTCGGACATAAGATTTCGGACTGGACCATGGAATGGAATCCGATTCAGTGGAACGCCTCATTTGGGTCCAAACCATGTTTACACATATCATTTAGTGTTTGATGATCATGATCATGAAGAATACTATAGCTATAAGCTTCTCAACAGCTCAGTTCTTTCCAGGCTGGTGTTAACTCAAGATGGGCTTCTGCAGCGCTACACATGGATTGATAGAACCCAAAGTTGGTTCCTTTACTTAACAGCACAGATGGATAACTGTGACAATTATGCACTTTGTGGTGCATATGGTGCTTGCAATATTGGGAACTCCCCAGTATGTGGCTGCTTGAAAGGTTTTGTGCCAAAATTTCCGAAAGATTGGGACACGATGGATTGGTCAAATGGGTGTGTGAGAAAGACTCCACTAGATTGCAATGGCGACAAGTTTCTGAAGTACTCTGGGGTCAAATTTCCAAACACAGAACAATCCTGGGTTAACAAGAGTATGAGCCTCAAGGAATGCGAGATGGAGTGCACCAGAAACTGTTCCTGCACTGCTTATTCAAATTTGTATATTAACGAAGGAGGAACTGGGTGCTTGATGTGGTTTGGCGATCTGATTGATATGAGAAATCTCACTGAAAATGGGCAAGATATTTACATAAGGATGGCAGCATCAGAACAAGGTATGGAATCATCTTCAACCCCAAAAGTCAGTACTTACTGCAATGTTTTACACAATTATAAATTTCATCTTTAAGCTTGTCTCAGTGAGTAGCATTGTTCATCGGATGATATCATGGATTCATGATAGACATTAGTCACATTACATGGTTTTTCTTTAATCTCCTGAATATTCTACTTTCAGATCCTGAAGACTATACAAAGGTCAATGGTAAACTTGCTAATTTCAATGTGAAGAAAAGGAGGATCATATTAAGCTGTATCGTGCCATCTACTGGACTGCTGATCCTGGGCCTAGCCTTCTGTCTATACATTTGCCAGAAGAAACGTCGAAAAGATGGTAAGTTGTTTGCATTACTTGTCATACAGATCTATTTTCCTAGCTAGGAAGTTCAGATCTTCATAGGGAATTATTAATTTTTTTGATCCATTATACTTTCTTGAAATATTAGTTATAAGCTCAACAAGCTCACCTGTGAATCTAAGATGTTGAACCATTTGCAGGAAAACTGACGCACAGCAAGAAGGAAGATCTGGAATTACCATTGTTTGACTTGGCTACTATTGTCTCTGCAACCAGCAACTTTTCAAACGACAATAAGCTTGGAGAAGGTGGTTTTGGATGCGTCTTTAAGGTATTGTCAGATATTTTTTTGTACAAATATTGACAGTTTCCAAGTTACATCGTACCGTATGTAGTTTTAATATGGGCTGATGACTACATGGAGAGACTGCAGAGTATGGACTTTGGTCATAATTAAGCGAACTGTTGGATTTCAGGGTATGTTGAGAAATGGGCAAGAAATAGCTGTCAAAAGGCTCTCAAAACATTCTTCACAAGGAGTAAATGAGTTCAAAAATGAGGTTACGCATATTGCCAAACTCCAGCACAGGAATCTGGTGAAGCTCCTTGGATGTTGCATTCAAGCCGATGAAATGATGCTCATCTACGAATGCATGCCTAACAAAAGCTTGGACTTCTTTATTTTTGGTTCGTTCAACCGAGAAATCTTCAATTTTAGTTTCATTTGTCTATTTGGTTAAGTTTCTTATCACCTAATGATGTTCCATTTGGCATGTTCTGTGCAGATCAAAGAAAAAGCATGCTACTAGATTGGCCTAAGCGCTTTGACATCATCAATGGTATTGCTCGGGGACTCCTCTATCTTCATCAAGATTCTAGACTCAGAGTAATTCATAGAGATCTCAAAGCAGGCAATATTTTATTAGACAATGAATTTAACCCCAAGATCTCAGACTTTGGTCTAGCTAGAAGTTTTGGAGGAAATGAAACTGTAGCAGAAACGATGAGAGTGGTTGGAACCTATGGTTACATGTCCCCAGAATATGCAAGTGACGGGTTCTACTCTACCAAATCTGATGTTTTTAGCTTTGGTGTTTCGGTATTGGAGATAACAAGTGGGAAGAGAAATAGAGGATTCTCTCATCCAGACCACGACCTCAACCTTCTTGGACATGTGAGTTTCAGCTGCAAAGTTTGAGATTTCTTTCTGTTTGTTTTTTTTGCTTGATTTTCTGCTTCTGTTGCTAAAAGCAAGTGTTTCTTCCTTTCAGGCATGGAATCTATACACAGAAGGCAGGTCCATGGAATTGCTTGATACATCAGTAGGGGACTCCACTAATCCATCCGAGGAAGTTCTGCGCTTGATTCATGTGGGCCTTTTATGTGTGCAGAAAGATCCAGAAGATAGGCCAAGCATGTCAGATGTTGTTCTAATGTTGAGTGGCGAAGGTGCATTGCCTCAACCTGAAAAACCTGGGTTTTATAGTAAAAGTAGTGATAGGTCTGAAAACCAAGTCAATCCTTTATCTAGAGCATGCTCGGCTAATGAAGTTAGTTTTACGCTACTTGAGGCTAGATGAATGATATTTCATTCTGGTGATCATATCATCTTAGTTGATTTGTATAGGGTTATCAATGTAGGCTCCTTTGAATTCTCAGTTAGCTTTTAGGTCAGTCAGTCACATTGGATTTATTATTTTGATCTGAACACAATATTTGGTACGTACATTGTACATTTATGGAAAATGAAAATGCATGGCTCTTGATTTGAGAACTTTCCGAGTGAACTTTTCCTAACTTTTTCTACAGATGCATGTACATATGTGTCTTTAAAAATATTAAAAAAAAAATCTATTTTGAAGCTTGCTCTGAGCGAGAGCGAAAACCCTAGGGGCGGTGGTAGTCCTAGACCGAATAGATCGCTCTAAATTCGGTGGCGACCTCGGCATCTTGGCCGGCCTTTGGCCTCGTTGACGCCGTGAGGTCTGCTGCCGAACAGGATTGAAAGCAATCGTTTCGAGGAGCTCCTTTTGAAGGGTCTTACTTGAGGTTTTTTGCAAGTTGGCTCGGGTTGCAGGCTGGGCTTGCAATCTCTATATGCGGTGGCTATGTAGGCGGAATTGGGACCTCGGTTTTGCTGCTGGATCGATGACCTTCTGGGAAGGGTTCACTTTCTGCGACGGCATGGATTGCAAGCGGTTGGATCGGGGCGCGTCGTGGTGTTGTTGGATATGGCGGCGTGTTTCCAGGTGATTTAGGCTGTGGCGATGATTTAGCAGCGGGATCATGGCGGAGCAGCGCGGCATGGTCGGTGGAGTAGCCACGGCGCTGAAACTATTCGATGGCCAAGGGGGTGTGGAGATGAAGGTTGAGCCTGGACCCGGTCAGGCTTGCTGGGCTTTTTACATGGGCCTCTTTGGATCTGCCTTGAACTAAATAAGTTAGGCTAGGGTTTTTTGCCCTAGGCCCATCCATATGTCAATTAGTTTGTCTAATTACGATAATTTCCTTGTTTTAGGAACCTAAGCACTCTTGTGCACCCTATGTCTCTTTAGCGTCTCTGGAGTAATACCGAAGGAGGATATCCGCTATCTCTACGTATTGAATGTACAATGAGTAGGACTATATTGTGAGTACTACCACTAACTTCTTGTCTGTTTATGGCCTTAAATGACAGCGGAAGAGTATGTAATGGCCTATTCTGACTTGTGATTAATATATTTGCACCTAGTTTGAGTTTGATTAAAAAAAAAAATTGTTTTAGGTGTTGAAGATGATTAATGTGGGGGTGCCAAACTTTAGAATGAGTTCCTAATCAAGACTGGGAAATAACAGGTTTCTAATTAAGAAATAGATCAGAGGAGAAGTAGCCTGATCTATTCAAGAATTTCTCTTGAGAACGAATCCACTAGGAGTGAATTTACAGGTTCTAGTCAAGAAATGGGCCGAGAGAGTGGTAGCTTAACCTATTTGTGAAATTCCTCGAGGTGAAATCCCCTCAATGCGTCTCTGAGTAAGGTAGAATCGGGTTCTAGTCAACAAATAGGCAGAGAGGGAGGCGGCCCAACCAATCTGAGAAATTTCTTGAGGCGGATCTAGGTAAGGCGAAATCAGGTTATAGTCAAGAAATTAGTTGAGAGGAAGGCAGCCCAATCTATATGAGAAATTGCTTGAGGTGAAACCCCTCCAAGGTGGATCTGGATAAGGTGGAACCGGTCAGTTTGATCGAATCCATAGCAAGAAGCACTCTTCCATTTCGTCTTAAAGGTGGCGTTATGGACCCACTAACGCGTGACTTGCAGAAGTTGCACACAACTACGCCCACTAACCAAAGATATCCGTTCAGGCATACCTTTAAATACTTAGTAAGATGAACAAGCTTTAACTTCTACTTTAGTCAGCACAATTATAGCTTGATATATGAAAAATGTGAAGATTTTTTTTTTTAACAAATAAACAACTCATATACAACAACTAATCTATTATAAGTCGAACTCACAACATCCTACTTACAAAGAGAAGACTTATACCACTAGACCAAATGGTACCGGACTGAAGAACTTTTTTAATAGAAACGTCAATTTTTATTAAACAAATGATTAACTACAATTGAGAAGATATAACAACAAATCGATCAGTCAAATTCAAGACATCCACCAGATGAAATGATGCTAAATATGAATTATGTGAAGAATGCTAATTATACATTATCTTATTAAGACACCCAAAATCTATAAGCATTAGATTGTTGTTGGTAAAAAGATTTTCTGCTATTATACCCAAGTAGTAGTATCGACTGGTTCTTAGAAAGAAAAATTAATGGATGTTTCAAAGGTGTGGGAAAATGCTCTCTGGTCAAAGTAAGAGATCAAAACAGTGATTTTGATTTTAGCTGAGTTTAAATGTAGTTTGACCTTGGTAAAATATGAAAGAATTAATGGAGTCAATTTTCAATCAAAACAAGAAGATTAAGATGGGTCAGTTGACAAAAAAAAAAAAAAAACTGGAGGGAATTGAGAGAAAGGAACATTACACCAGTGGTTATTTTCTAACACTAGTAAAATTCAAACCACAGACTCCAATTATTCTCTGGAGATAAAGAACGTTGGATGCTCAAACTCGACTCCCTTAGAAGGTGTTCGACATAATACTTGAGAGAGGGAGCAACCAACAAATAACACCAAGAAGTGAGTTTTTTTTTTTTTTCCTTCCAAATGCGTGCCGAAACTAAAATGTTGAGGTGGAGAGAATTATGAGAATGGGGTAGCTTTGAAATTAAAAAGGGTAATGAAGGAGTTGAAGAGAAGCCTCAACATGGTCTGCTGCTCATGGAGCTAGCATTCCATCAACTCCGACACCTGCCCCTTCTGCTTGGGATGAAGCTACTCGTAATAGTGGTGTGGTAGTGGTCATTAGAGACTACCACTACTAGAGAAAACCCATTTAGAAACAAAATTGTTTTATCTCTAATAGAGAGAATTCGTCCCCCAAAAAAATTTGAGATGGAACCGTTTTGTGGCTAAAGTCGTCTTCTAAAACTCGTCCCAAATTGTTTAAGGCAACAATCGATAAATTCCGTCTCCTAATGTATTTGGAGAAGAAATAAAAATTGTCCCATATTCAATGAAATTTCATCCCCCATTCTCATTGAGCATTGAGAGAATGGAGGGAAAATAAAATAAATTGGCGCCAATAAGAGGAATAGGGAACGAACTCATTCCGTCTCCTTTTATTTTCAAAATTAAATTTTTTTTTTCAAATTTAATGGCGCCAATTAGACAAATAGGGGACCAAACTCACTTCGTCTCCTTTTATTCTCAAATTTTAAATTATTTTCAAATTTAATTTTTAATAAATTATTGAATTATATTAGCCAACAAATCTAAGGGTTGTCGCCAATTATATAAATAGAATTTTTCTTTAACAAAAAATTTGGATTTATTATGAATAATATAGTAATAAACAGAGCCCTAACATCAACTCTTTTTTCAGATCCAACTAACATGAACAAATGAAGCACTTTCATAATATGCTTCATAAGTCTTCAACTAGAAATAATATCTATAACTAATTAATATCAGAAATGCAGACGGCTTTTGATGGAGAACCAGAGGCATATGGTGACTGTCCTTGAACATATGTCCGATCAGTATACCTGCACCAAAAACTATATCGTAAAACATTGCTGACCCCAACAAAATGCATGAAAGTGATAAAATGAAAATATATATGGTGGACCTTGATAAGAAATACTGAAATGAGTAAATAGGATTTGATAAGGAAACATGATTGACGTTTTACAAAAATGGGTTCATGATGAACATAAAACATTATTGAATCAGTGCAAAACATCAAATTAAACAAAAGTTAGTTTTCAGTACCAAACAATACCATGAATACTTATCAAAGCAAAAATAGACACAAGATACCAATGCTTTAAACTTGAGTTAGACAACTAAAGACAAGCAAACAAACATGAGAAAAAACATGTGATCAGACCCATAAGCCCAAATAAGAAAGGGTTTACCTTAACGGTAAGGGGATCAAGGTAGGAGCCGACTACATAATTAATCTTCATGCTCCTAGCCGCATATCCATCCAACTACACAATGTAACAAAAATCAAACACCAAAAGTTAATATCAAGAATGAAAATCCATAAAGTAAGCTAAATAAAAAATATCTTTATAGTAAATATCAAGAATGAAAATCAATATCAACTTGAAATTTGAACCATCTTCAAGGGTATTGCGGCAAAGGCCTATACCTATGTAAAATAATGGGGGGAAAAAAGATTCGTATAAAAAAGAAATTAACTAATTGGAGGCACTTAATTTACAACATAGTTATTTACTATTTATTTTTTAATTAAAAAATTTTGAAATATATATATATATATATAATGAATTATTAAATTAAGTACCTTACGTTCCTCTCATAGTCGTGTGGTTGAAAATCGGATGGAAAAGATTGCAACAAATATGTAAGCCAATCAAGTCACCTCAATTGATTTCAGAAATTAAATTCAATATATAAAATATTTTCCAAATTGAAAAACACAAAACATCATTAAACCCCTAAACCTTACGCCCATCTCATAGTCGTGTGGTTGAAAATCGGATTGAAAAGATTGCAACAGATATCTAAGCCAATCAAGTCACCTCAGTTGGTTTCAATAAGAAATTATATTCAATATAAAATGCTTTTCGAATTTAAAAAAACAAAATATCATTAAACCTCTGAGGGCAGATTTGAGTGAAGATAAATATCCTCCAAGGGCTAATCTGGATGAGAATAAATCCTCTCAAGATGAATCCAGATGAGAAGCTATTCCCTAAATACAAATCTGTGTGAGGAGAAATATCCTCAAAGCGAATCTAGGTGAGGAGCATTCCCTTCGATAAAAATCTAAGTGAGGAGTCGAATACAGGTGAGAAGAAATTCCCTCAAGACGAACTCCAGGTAAGGAGAATTCATGATGGAGCAATTTTAACAAAAAAAAAATAAACTTGATGGAGTCATGTTTAAAAAAATCTTATGCATATACATACGCGCTAATATTTCAACTGTATGAACAACTTCAATTAGAAAGAGGTTGGCGCCTAGGTTGGGTAAGTGGTACGCCGACCTTTATGGTACGCGGTACGCTATGATATATTAGTTAAAATTTTAATTAAAAATAAATTACATATGATAAATATAATTATGAAAAAATAATAAATAGATAATCATATATATAATAAAAAATACTTTTTTACGTAAATACCCCTCATACATATATTATGAAAACCACATTAATTTGGAAGGGTAAACAAGTAAAATTAAAGATTAGAGGTAATAAAGAAATTAGGATCGAAATATCTTAGATATTATCTTCTTCTTTTTTTCATATTTTTTTTCCTCTCAGCTTGTCGAGTTGCGTTGTCTTGTCTTATGAGTTTGGTACAAAGTTGAATCTTCCATTTCATATATGTTCTATGTTATATAAAACAAAAATACTGCCAATAGAATTAGGGGCAAAAAAAAAAAATTCACCCCTATTTCTTTTCGTCAAAATTTTGAAATTTGGCATAATTCCCTCTCAAATTTTAATAAATTATTTACAAAAAAAAAAAAAATTACATTTCATCCCCAATTAAAGTTTGGGAGAATTAGTCCGTCCCAGAATTTTTTATCCCTACATGGGTTTTCTCTGGTAGCATACAGAGGTGTCTCTCTACTGTTCATGGCTCCCATAACTCAGCCATAGAGACTGAGGCCGATGCTATTCTAAGGGGCCTCCAGCTAGCAGCCAAGTTAAAGTTCCAAAGAATCATTTTGGAAGGTGATTACCAACATATTCTTCAGGCCCTAGATGACCCTTCGGTCTCTCTTAACTGGAGGATCATCCCAATGCTAAACAAAGTGGCCCATCTTAAGTCTCTGTTTATCATCAAATGGAACTGGATCCCCCGAGAAGCGAACCGCGTTGCGGATGCAGCGACGAAGCTCACAAGAATGAGGTTGTGCTCCCAGGAATGGGCATACAGGCCCCCAACCTCTCTTCTGTCAGTCTTGAGGAATGATGGTCTCCCGGGACCTCCTTGACCCAGTTTTGGTGGCTTTTTTGTTTCTGTGGCAGGATTACTGTCTTGTTGCATTAGTGTTAGCGTGCAGTCTGGCTTACTTAGTTTTTTCCTTTTCTCGTTGTAAAGCTTTTGCTGGTGTTGCTGTAGTTTGTTTATCTTTTGCCTAGGTGGCTTAATGAAGATCTTTTTTTTCAGACCAAAAAAAAAAAAAAAGGAGTTGAAGAGAAAGTGGCGTCTGCTAGGTCGTGCTAGAAGAAATCTTGGCAAAGTGAAGGCAGACAACGTAAGCATGTTCCTCCAAACTCTATCCTTTTGACTACAAATGCATTTTGAGATGGTAATTATTTGAACATAGTAGTATTTCACTGTATTTGTTTTATAAAGTTTTTTAAAGCAGGCATGTTAGTAATTTCTAGGGGGATTATGTTGATATTTCATATTTGATAAAAGCATAATGTGAGCACAGGCATAAAAAATCACCAAGAATTAGGTTTTGCATTCAACTTATTTCTGTGTAGGGAAAAACCGCCAATGTTCAGCTAGTTGATGATGATGTGTTCTAAAACTTGAGTTTGAAGAGATTTGTAGATGTTATATTAAGAAATTGTGTGGCCTGCCTAAATTTCTGAACACTATAGAACTTTCGAATGTACAAATGTCATAGTAAATTTGTTCAATTTGCTTTTAGTTACTGATTTGATTAGTGGACACAAGCAAATATAAAACGCCGAGTTCTCAAATAAACCTAATCTATAAAGTGAACCAAATGTCTTCCGGATCGGATTATGAAATTTCTTAAGCAGTAAAACACTTCACATGGATTAGTAAGGAAGTTTCGGCGGGTCGCATTGCTGCCTAGTTTCGGCTCGAGTACAATCATTATATCCTGTTTACAGTCTTGTTAAAAATGAACAACACGCTCCATTGTTTTAAGAGGAGCCCATTGTGAAAGATATCATTTAACTTGTTTGAGGGTGGGGAAAGCTGCCTATTATTCAGCTAGTTGAGGATGTATTCTAGACATTTGAGTTTGAAGGGGGGTTGTAAATGTAACTAATTCCTGGCCAAGACCAAGTAGTCATCAGTATCTAGGAAGTTTCGGAGTGTCATATTGCTACAATGCTACCTAGTAACTAAGGAAGTTTCGGAGTAACTAATACGCATGAATGCACGGAAGGTGTTCGACATAATGCCTCAGACAAGAAATGAGCTTTTTTCCAACTCAAATTTTGAGGTAAAGAGAAAGAGAATGAGAATGAGAATGCGGTAGCTTTGAAATTAAGGAGGGGTAATGTATGAGTTGAAAAGAAAGTGGGCTCTGCCGGGTTGCATGTGCTGGAATTTTCTTGGCAATGTGAAGGCAGACAAGGTAAGGATGTATTCTATCTTTATCTGTATGATTACAAATGCATTTAGAGGTAGTAACTGTTTTGGAAAAAGTTTCTAGAAGCAGGAATGTTTATTGTTTGTGAAGAGATTATTTTGATCTTGAATATAAGCATAATATGAGCACAGAGCATAAAATATCCTCAAGTATTAGTTTTTGAATCCAACTTATTTGAGTTTTCCCCAAAACCGCCAATATTCAGCTGGTTCATGATGATCCTTTTTTTTTTTTTTTTTTTTTGAACAATAGATGATGGTTCTAAAACTGTGAGTTTGAAGGGGTTTGTAATTGTAAAGTAGATAGCAGTACTATGCATATAGGTTAGTAGTGAAGTAAGACCAAGTCACCAAACTAGCGAATTGTCTTGATTCCCTTCACTATTATTCAGTGTGCAAGGTTGCTCTACCTTTATTATGGAGCACTATTAAACTATTAAGTATACAGATATTAGGATAAACTTTGTTTATTTTTGCTTTTTCATTACTTAATTGATTATTGGAAACAAGCAAAACAGCAAATATAGGCCTAGTTCTCAAATAAACTTATTCTGTAAATTGTATTAGTGACTTGTGGATTGGGTTAAGAATTTTCTTAAGCAGTAAGAAACTGCGCATGGACTAGTAAGGAAGTTTTGGTGTCATATATTGCTACCTAGCTTTGGCTAGACTACAATCATCAAGTAAATCAAGTATGAATGCACTTATGTCATTAGCTAGATAGAAACAGCAACCAAATAGAGAATTAGAAATAGTTTATACAGTACAGAGTTAAAGACACTGAAGCAATAGCTTTAGCAACATTACGGTATGATACTTATATATTAGAAATTATCGATTCTGTAATGGGATAGAACAACAAGAAACACATTATGGCATCATCCATCATATCATCTCCACAGTCCTGCTAACCAAACACAGCACGCTTCATTTATCGAAGTTGGTGAAAGCTAACTGGAAGGAGGAAATTAGGGACCCATTTTTGCAAGCCACAGTACTTTAGTCAATAATGGTGACTTGCATGATTGAAATATATTTCGCCGAAAGTGCTGGGAAATTTTCCTTTCTGCTTTTTACCTCTGTATACTTTTCTGGAAAATGTGCACAGTATGGATTCTTATTAATCTAGTTTGATTCTGATGAAGGATCAAAGTTTGTTCAGAGTAGATGAAGAAAATTGCTGAGGGAAGATCAAAATATAAGCTACCTGAAAACACATTCAACTTGTTTGGGAGTTGGAAAAGATACCAGTATTTAACTTAATTGAAAATCTAGTTTAGAATGTGTTCTAAACACTTGGGTTTGAGGGAGGTTCCGTTTGTAATGAAGTCTTAACAAAATGTTTTGTAGCTGCAATGTTTCAAAGTCTGAGTCAATGGTAAGAGGTCCGAGACCAAGTTACAGATGAAAGCTGACACATGAAAGCTGTACTGTGCATCATAGCCAGTGAAGTGGACCAAACTTCCATTATCTTGATTAGTGCGTAAGGTGACTTGCTAACTTTGATAAGTCACTTGATACGGCATGCTTCATTTTGCACAGTCGGTGAAAGCAATAATGGTGGCCTCTGAATCGCTTACTTTTTGACTGATTGAAAGATACTTCACCGAAAGTGCTGGGAAATTTACTCTCTGTTGGTTTTTCACTTCTGAATATTTTCCTGGAAAATGTATGCATAGTTTCTTATTTACCGTTCTTTCACTCTGGTGAGGAATAGAAGTTTATTCAAAATAGATCAACTAAGTTGCTGAGGGCAGAAAGAGAGCTGAAAAACTGATTGGGAAGTGTCTATTGATATATTTACTCGTCCAAGTTCTAACCAGGTTAGTAAAACCGCTAAGAACACTAGTCTTGCTGTGCAATTACTTATCTGTTTTGCATTCTGAATCTTTATATTCATCAGAAAGATGTGCTTCATTTGACTTGTTGATCTTTCAGGCTACAATATGGCTGCTGCTTCTTCTTGCTCTGATATCATCCCTCGGGAAAAGTATGATGTATTTCTTAGTTTCAGAGGCGAGGACACCTGGAATACTTTTACCAGCCATCTACATGCGGCTTTATGTCGGGAAAAAATCCACACTTACATAGATTACAAACTGGAGAGAGGAGATGAAATCGCACCTGCCCTTCTCAAAGCAATCAGAGAATCGAAGCTTTCGGTTATCATTTTCTCCAAAAACTATGCTTCTTCAACATGGTGCTTGGATGAACATACTCCAATACAGAGGTGAACAGATTGTTATACCCATCTTCTACGGCATAGATCCATCAGTTGTACGCAAACAATCGGGGAGTTATGCAGATGCATTTGTTCAACGTGAGGAACGTTTCAAGGACAAGAAGGAGGACAAGGTGCTCGCATGGAGAGCTGCTTTGAAAACAGCAGCGGATATATCTGGATTTGATTCCCAAACAATGAGGTAACTCAATCTGTAACTCATGGGTCCATTTGTGACATCTATTATGGCTATGATTGTTACTGCATCACTTACTACCTACTTTGTCTTTCATATGTATATGGCAGGCCCGAGTCTGATTTAGTTAAGGTTGTGGTCAATGACATTTGGAGAAATTCAATCGCAAATTGCAAATCGCACGGGGTTTAAAGGGCCTGGTTGGAATGGAAAAACACATTCAACAAGTTGAATTGTTATTATGTCTCAACTCACTGGATGTCCAGATTGTAGGTATTTGGGGTATGGGTGGTATCGGTAAGACCACCATTGCTGAGGTTGTATTTGATCGACTCTCTTCTCAATTCGAAGCTTGCTGCTTTATTGCAAATGTTAGGGAATCAGAGGCGAAACATGGACTAAATGATTTGTGGAATCAGATTCTTCGTACACTACTGAAGGAAGAAAATCCATGTATGGCCACTCCGTCTATTATATCAACTTTTGCACGAGAGAGGCTTCGCCGTACGAAGTCCCTCATTGTTCTTGATGATGTGAGTGAGCTTTCCCAATTAGAACCTTTAGCCGGAGGTGATTGCAATCTGTTTGGCCCCGGAAGTAGAATCCTTGTAACAACCAGAAATAAACGCATATTTAGGAAGTGATATCTTCACAAATGGTGTATGAACATAAGCCATTCGACATTTTGATGTACCAACTTTCATAACTATCAAAATGGTGTATCAAGTTTACTCAAATCTTTCATTTTGATATATGCTGTTAAATTTTCCGTTATCTTTGTAAAAAAAAAAAAATTCCGTTATTTTCCTTTAGCTTTATCGATTTTTTTTTTTTTTTGTAAAGATAACGGAAAATTGAGCTCAAGAGCTTTATCAACGTCTAATTCCTTAACCTCATATATCTTATGATCATCAACACCATTCTTAAATGAGAAAACATCACAAATGGTGTATGAAAATTAGGCGATTCTACACTTTGGTGTACCAATTTTCATAACTATTAAAATGGTGTATCAAGTTTGTTCCAATCTTTCATTTTAGTGCACGCCGTTAAATTTTCTGTTATCTTTACAAAAAAAAAAAAAAATCGACAAAGCTAAAGGAAAAATAAAGGAATTTTTTTTTTTTTTTTACAAAGATAACGGAAAATTTAACGGCATGCACTAAAATGAAAGATTGGAGCAAACTTGATACACTATTTTGATAGTTATGAAAGTTGGTACACCAAAATGTAGAATCGTCTAAAGTTCATACACCATTTGTGATGTTTTCCCATTTAAGAATGGTGTTGATGATGATAAGATATATGAGGTTAAGGAATTAGATGTTGATAAAGCTCTTGAGCTATTTCATTTGATAGCTTTTAGAAAGGAGTCCCCCCCGTGTGATTATGCAACTTTTGCTAAAGCGGTGGTCGATTATGCTGGAGGGAATCCATTGCCTCTTAAAGTCTTGGGCTCCGTATTCTGTCATTGCAAGAGCAAAAAAGACTGGGAAGGTGAATTAGATAAATTGAAAAAATATCCTAACAAAAGAATCCAGAATGTATTAAGGTTAAGTTGTGATGGATTAGAAGAAAATGAGAGGGATATATTTCTTGATATCGCCTGTTATCACAAAGGAAAGCATATTGACGAAGCAAAAAGAATTTTAGATGCCTCTGGTTTTTGTAAAACCATATATACATGCTCACAACATATGCACAACAATCACAAAAGGGATCAAGGCTTACCTTCAGCAATCACCGGCATGGATTCCATCTTATGCAGCTGCTAAACTCCATCACTGAATATGGCCTTCTGTTACTTACCAACTTGCTTCTCAATGGATAGAACTTTATACAAAAACGTGGTAGTAATCAGGGACCAATTAATCTGTATATATAGGAGACTTAAACCTCAAGAAGCTTCTCATTAAAGCAATCTATATCGGTTTAGGTTTCCTAGTTAGATTCCTAATGTAACACTTCATTGTAGTCTTTCTTGCAGACTAAGAATAGGATTATTTACCTTAATGAATTGATACACTCTTTCATTAAGTTACTAGTATTGATTTATAGTTTGTGTCCATGTTAAACTAGGTTTGACAATTGGCTAATCATCAATTACTTTATGATGATATGTGTTAAGTCCATGTTTGATCTAACAATTTCCCCGTTGGACTCACACATATCATGCTCAATGATTTACACCAGAGAACATCAAAACCTACTCAACTTACTGAAGTGCGTGCCAGACAACAAACTTGAATCATAAATCCATTCCAAGATGGTCAGATCACAGTTACTCATGTAGAGCAAGAAACAGTATACATTTTAACAAAAATGTAGAGTTTCAAAACCACTAACACAAGCTTCTACAATCCACATATGTCAATCCAGAAGTGATATGATATATGCTAATGTGTATCAACAAGAAGGCATATACCAGGTCCTACTTTATGTTTCTTAAACTAGAAACTCAAGCAATTTTACTGAACACTGATGGCTTAAAATTGTTGCTTGAACCTTAACATCATGCTATACATGATTTAAGCCATCTGATAGCAAGTATAACTTTAATTAAAAAATTAATAATTTTCAGAACATTTAATAAACGCTGCAGCAATAACCAAAATCTGAAAATACCTCAAGAAATTTTATTGATAATAATAAACTGTCTTTACAACCAAGTTGTGATAGATAAACTGGAAATCCACAATTCAAGGAAATATAAGAACTCATAAACCTTAGAAATTTAAATTGCTCCAACTGGACTAACTCTCTACTGAACCTAAGCATCTAAAGTCGCTAAAACTCCAATGCTTGCTGTATGCTTCTGGAATGCTGCTACTGACAAGGCATTGGTGAAGGGATTTGCTAGCTATGAATTTGTATCAATGCTCAAAACAGTTATTTCACCATTCTTAACCCTTTCTCTAACACTGTAATACTTTAAATCAATGTGTTTGGAATTATTTGATCTTTTACTGTTTTTGCTAAAGAAAACAGCTGCTTCATTATCACAATAAATCACAAGTGTTCCAGCCACAATGTGACCTAACACTTTGGTCTGCATCAAAAAATTCCTAATCCAAAGTCCTTCACACACAGTCTCATACACTTCAATACATTCAGCTTGCATAGTAGAGGTTGAAACAAGAGTTCGCTTCATGGTTTTCCAAGCAACTGCACCTCTTGCAAGCATGAATACATATCCACAAGTTGACTTCTTGGAGTTTGGATAATTCCATGCAAAATCCGAGTTTGAAAATCCAACAAGTTTCAGATCCTCCACTTGCCTATAAACTAGCATATAACTCTTAGTTCTCTGCAGGTATCTCAACACTTTATTCCCACCTACCCAATGCTCATGGCCTGGATTAGATTGAAACCTTGATAAAATCCCTACTGCAAAAGACAAGTCTGGCCTAGTGCAGACTTGTGCATAAGGTTTTGACTCCATATTTTCTTTTTCACTTTTGGGACTCTGCTTCTTAGTTAGCTTATCTCCTTTAGACATGGGAACTTCTCCAGCTGCACACTTTTCCATACCAAACCTCTTCAAAACTTTGGTAATATAATTCTGTTGAGACAAACCAAGTAGTCTATGTGTCCTATCTCTTTTAATTTCAATACCTAGTACATAGGATGCTTCTCCTAAATCTTTCATGTCAAAATTCTTTGATAGAAAATTCTTAGTGTCTTTAAGCAGTTTTAGGTTACTGCTAGCCAAAAGTATATCATCTACATAGAGGACTAGGAAAATAAAATTGTTCCCAACTGTCTTCAAATAAACACACTCATCCACCAAATTTTCTGTAAATCCAAAAGTAGAAATCACAGAATCAAATTTCTTGTACCACTGTCTAGAAGCTTGTTTTAGGCCATAAATTGATTTTCTTAACTTGCACACTAAGTTCTCACTTCCAGCTTGTACAAACCCTTCTGGCTGCCTCATATAAATCACTTCATCTAGTTCACCATTCAAAAAAGCTGTTTTACCATCCATCTGGTGTAGCTCTATATCAAAATGAGCAACTAAAGCCATGATTATCCTAAAAGAGTCTTTTGTAGAAATTGGAGAAAAAGTCTCAGTAAAGTCAATGCCATCTTTCTGTGTAAAACCCTTTGCAACTAATCTTGCTTTATGTCTCTCTACATTTCCATTTGCATCTCTTTTGGTTTTGAAAACCTATTTACAACCTATAGGTTTCTGATTAGGGTCAGGTTCAACTAATTCCCAAACTGCATTTTGGCTCATGGAATCAATTTCTGCTTCCATTGCTAGCTGCCATTGATGAGATTCACTACTTTCAATGGCCTGATTAAATGTAGTTGGATCATTGTCCTCTGCACAGTCCATTTCAATTTCTGCTTCTTACATATAAACAATGTAGTCATTATTCCCCCCCCCCTAAGTTGGTTTTCTTGCTCTCTGTGATCTTCTAGGCTGAGGATTGTGAGGATTAGGTTGAGCTACAGGTACCTGATCAGTTACTTGGTCAGTGACTTGGTCAGTTACTTGTCCAGTTACAGGTACTTGATCAGTTACTTGGTCAGTGACTTGGTCAGTTACTTGTCCAGTTACAGGTACTTGATCAGTTACTTGGTCAGTGACTTGACCAGTTACAGTTACTTGATCAGGTACTCGATCAATGACTTGGTCAGTTACTTGACCAGTTACTTCTTGTTCTAAAGGCAATGCTACACTTATATTCTCATCTGGCACAATTTCCTCAAAATCTGAGGATAAATCCTCAAGGTTTGTATTGTGAACTTTTTCACTTAGAAACTTCACTCGATGTGTTTCAAAAATTCTAGGTGAATGAAGAGCAGAATATAATTTATAGCCTTTAGATTTATCTGGATAACCTATAAAATAGCAACTAACCATCTTAGGATCAAGTTTATTCAAGCTCGGATTATAAATCCTAGCTTCTGCATGACATCCCTAAACGTGGCAGTGATGAAGACTAGGTTTCCTGCCACACCAAAGCTCAAAAGCAATCTTTTCTATAGCTTTGCTAGGTGTCCTGTTGCAAATATAAATTGCAGTTTTTAAAGCCTCACTCCACATAAATTTAGGCAAACCAGTTGTACACATCATGCACCTAACCATGTTCAAAAGAGTCCTATTCTTTCTCTCTGCAACACCATTCTGTTGTGGGTTATAGAATGTTGTATATTGAGCTTTAATTCCATTGTCTTGCAAAAACAAGGCAAATGGACCATTTTGTTGGCCGGATTCAGTGTATTTGCCATAGAACTCACCCCCTCTATCTGATATCACTGTTTTGATTTTCTTTTCTAGTTGATTTTCTACCTTAGACTTAAAGATTTGAAAAGCTTTCAATGCTTGTGTCTTTTCTGAAAGTAGATAAACATAACTATATTTAGAAAAATCATCAATGAACGTGATAAAATACACATTCCCACAAATAGTTTGATGCTTAAATGGACCACATATATCAGTGTGTATGAGTTCTAGTAAATTTTGGCTTCTATATGCAGTCTTCTTTCTGGTATAAGTTATTTTTCCCTTAAAGCATTCAACACAGTCTGTTAGATTAGAAAAATCAAGTTCATTTAGGGTATTGTTTTTCACCAAAATTTTCAGTCTCTCTTTTGAAATATGGCCGAGTCTTCTATGCCATAAAAATGCAGACTTTTCATTTAGTTTGGTTTTTTTAACACCTGTTAAAGTGCTAGTACTATTGTGTTATCTTCAACGAGTAAAATTTCTTGTTGAGCCATTGAACAATTTAACTGTAAATAATCATTCGAGATAACACCAAAACCAATTTGAACAGAATTTTTAGAAATAAGAATTCTGTTACTATCAATAACAAGTCTACAACCAGATTTTACTAAAAGAGAAACTGAAATCAAATTCCTTTTGATGGAAGGTACATAAAAAACATTGTCCAAAACTAATAATTTTCTCAATCCTAAATATAGCTTTAAGGTGCCAATAGCCTTGACTGCCACTCTCATGCCATTTCCCACACACAGGTTCACTTCATCACTTTTTGGGATTCTCCTCTTATGAATCCCTGCAAAGAATTAGTAATATGAATAGGGGAGCCTGAATCTATCCACCAAGACTGTGGTTCAACATTTATAAGATTAATTTCTAAAGAAAAAACTGTATTAGAAAAAATCTTACCCTTTTTGGCTAACCAATTCTTATAGCCAGTGCAGTCCTTTTTCATGTGTCCTACTCTTTTGCAAAAGTAGCACTTGAACCTGAATGACCTGTTTTCCTTGGCCACTGTAGCTGTTGAACTCTTAGTTATGGCTTTGGTAGGCTTGAGCTTATTCTGGGGCTTTTCCTTTTAGGCTTCTCAATGAGGTTTATGGCTGTAGCAGGTTCTTTTTCTTCCTTGATCCTAGCTTCCTCATCCACACAAATGGATATAAGTTCATCTAAAGTCCAATTTCCCTTTTGAGAATTGTAACTGGTTCTAAGATGACTAAAACTATTAGGTAGGGAATGCAGTGCATAATGCACTACCTGTTCATCCCTAACCCCCATCAAAAGCTCCCTGAGTCTGCCATTTATATTGATCATCTTCATAATGTGCTCTCTAACTCCCCCTGAGCCCGTGTACTTCAAATCATGAAACTCCTTAGTCAGCCTAGCTGCTTCTGCTTTTTCACTTTCTTTAAACTTAGCACCTATGAGTTCTAGAAAATCTGATGCTAGCTCAGGCTCTTCTATGCTACCCCTGACAGTCTTAGACATAGATGTACGGATGAGGTTCTTAGCCATTCTATTGGATCTATGTCACTTCTTGTAAAGGTCAGTTTCTTTCTTGGTGCTCTTTTCAGTCAACTCTGCAGGCTTATTCTCAGTAAAGCAATAGTCTATATTCTCATGCATTCCCATATAGTTCTCTACAAAATCTAGCCAAGCTCTATAGTTGGTTCCAGTTAACATCAATACATTGTTCAAGTTCATGTAAGAGTTACCTAAAGAGCAAAACAAAATTCATGTGAGTTCTCAGTTTTGTAAAGAAAATAACTTTAAGTTTTCTGTGTTGAATTTAGCTTTAAGTAACTAAAACAAGAACATACAGAAAAAGTAAACAATCCATACTTGCATTCATGTCAGTCCATACTAAAAACAATATTAAGCATCACTTTTGAGCAGAAACTTAATATTCTGGAGTTCTTTATCAATATGCCATGTTCAATGAAAACAAGTTATCCAAAGAAATTTATCCACATCTTTAGAGAGAAGAAAAAATTTCTAAGTATCCATATTTATTTTCATCAAGCATGCATACTGTTGTTTTGTATTCTAAAACCATACTTGACCACTTCTTTGGAAGATAAAACTGAAGCATAGTTTAAAACTCAAAACACAATTTCAGTTTTGTTACTCGATCAGGTACTTGGTCAGTTACCTGACCAATTACTTGATCAGTTACCTAATCAGTGTTTTCTGCCAACATCAATGAAGGATGCTTTGTGCATCATAATCACTTATGCCAATAGAAAACCACAAAATATATGAGCTCTTTTTCTTTATATTCTATCCAGATTCATCCTTGTAAGAAAATAAGCTCTTGTATATGTCAACTTTAACAATGTGTAAACAATTTCTGGGAGATTTTTGTTCTTCATGCAATTATACAATCACAAATACAATACCATATCATCAATCAATTAATCATGCATATTCAAGCACAATCTAAATTGTTTCGATTCCAAGAAACCACAAAACAATCAAGAAATTGTAAATTTCATCCGGTCACCATCTACTCTAGTCTACCACACGCCGGGAATGCAACTAGGGTTCTTAAGCACAATCAAAAACTCAATTATCATGCTATGAATACAAAACAATTTTCACAGAAAAACCTATTTTTGTTTTTTTCCCCAATTTGCTGCAAAAATTCTCAGCGGAAGCATCAACTTGATAACCAGATGCAGCAATCGACTTTATAGGCTTCTTGATTCACAGCAATCGGGGTTTTGAATCCCCTCCCCAGATGAAAACATCTCGCGCGTTTCCGAATCTAGTCCCAGACCTTCGTCTTGATCAAAACTAACCGTTGTGATACAACGGTCACTTGTTCTTCATGTTTTGGTCGGGTTTGGGCTTAGATAGTCCGCGTGCTGTGACTAGGCCTTGATTAAGTAACTTACTTTGATCAGGTGCATGACCAGTTACTTGACTCGTAAAGCAAAACCCTAAAACGATTTTGATGCCAAGCCTATGGCTCTGATACCAATTGTAAAACCATATATACATGCTCACAACATATGCACAACAATCACAAAAGGGATCAAGGCTTACCTTCAGCAATCACCGACATGGATTCCATCTTATGCAGCTGCTAAACTCGATCACTGAATATGGCCTTCTGTTACTTACCAACTTGCTTCTCAATGGACAGAACTTTATGCAAAAACATGGTAGTAATCAGGGACCAATTCATCTGTATATATAGGAGACTTAAACCTCAAGAAGCTTGCCATTAAAGTAATCCATATCGATTTAAGTTTCCTAGTTACATTCCTAATGTAACACTTCATTGTAGTCTTTCTTGCAGACTAAGAATAGGATTACTTACCTTAATGTATTGATACACTCTTTCATTAAGTTACTAGTTTTGATTTACAGTTTGTGTCCATGTTAAACTAAGTTTGACATTTAGCTAATCATCAATTACTTTATGATGATATGTGTTAAGTCCATGTTTAATCTAACAGTTTTTGTGTCAATGCAGGACTAAGACTTCTCATCAATATGTCTCTTGTATCAATAAAATGTTCAACACTAGAGATGCATGATTTGATACAAGAAATGGGTCGGGAAATTGTTCGTGATGAATGCGTTAAAGATCCTGGAAAACGCAGTAGATTGTGGCTTGCTAATGAAGTTCATCATCTACTGAAAAAAAAAATACGGTAAGAGCTGAATACACTATTGAAAAAGAAAAGACCAAGCAATTTTCTATACGAGTTAGATGGATGGCAATTTAGTTTTTAGTAAAGTAATTTTTTTTCTCTACTGTATGCTCATTTATATTTTGCCATTGATTTTCAGGGTACTAAAGCCATTAAGTGCATAGTCATGAACATGGATCTCAATAGAGATTTATACGTGAATGCTGCATCCTTCGAAAAGATGCATAATCTAATATTACTTGATTTATACTCGAACACCAACAAAGTGCACCTTCCTTCAGGTTTCGAGTTTCTACCTGAGGCCCTTAAATATCTGAGGTGGCGTTTCTATCATTTGACATCGCTGCCATCGAGGTTTTCTTCAGAAAATCTTGTCGAGCTTCATATGCGCAACAGCCGACTTGAGCAACTTTGGAATAAAGGCGTGCAGGTTTGCTTTATTTAATTCTTGCATATGAATAATGGTGTGGAAAATATAACTCTGGCCATTAATTGTCTTTGATTTGTTACAGATCAATCTTGGGAGCTTAAAACGCATCGATCTTAGTGACTCCGAGCACCTGGTTGAGGTTCCAGATCTCTCTGAGAGTCCAAATCTCGAGAGCATTTGTCTTGCAGGTTGTACAAGTTTGGTTCAACTTCCTTCATCTTTTTAGCATCTTGCCAAGCTTACGAGTCTCAATCTATATTGCTGCTCCAATCTCAAAATTCTTCCAGAGATGCCAGGCAATCTGAAAAACTTATTATTGGTCAGGACTGCAATAGAAGAATTGCCTTCATCAATTTGGTGTCTCGAGAAGCTCCGTAGTTTGGGTCTTAAAGGATGTAAAGAGCTGAAGAATCTTCCAAGCAGCACTTGTAGGCTGAATTAGCTCCGATATCTCGGTCTAACTGGCTGCCTCTCTCTTCGATCTTTGCATGTCGAGCTACCTTCTGGGCTGAAGCAACTGTACTTGAGAGATTGTGAGAGTCTTCGGTCTTTCCCTGTCGAGCTACCTTCTGGGCTGACGCAACTGCGCTTGAGAGATTGTGAGAGTCTTGGGTCTTTGCCTGTCGAGCTACCTTCTGGGCTGACGCAACTGCGCTTGAGAGATTGTGAGAGTCTTAGGTCTTTACTGAAGCTGCCATGGGTTCTAAGATAGTTGGATGCATGCGGCTGCGCGTCACTAGAGACAGTCTCAAGTTCGATGAGGACTGCACCCACACAAGGTGTCCAGAAATTAGAACTCTGGCCTAATGCTTTGAAGGAACTTGGTAGGGATCAATATGTCAGCAGTTTTGTTGGACTCCGGTGAGGAGGAACATTTATTTATAAATTGCGTGAAATTGGATCAGAGTGCACGGAGCAACATAATGGCTGATGCACGCCTCAGATTTATGCGACTTGCAACTGTATCACGTCTCTCCAAGCCACTTGTTTGGACTCCAGAACTTAGAATTGTTTGTCTGGGAAATAAAATTCCAAAGTGGATGAGGTATCAAAGTGAGGGATGTTCGATAAATATCAAGCTTCCTCCTCATTTGTTTCATCAAGGCTTCCTCGGTTACGCTCTATGCATTGTGCTTGCATTCAACAACTTTACGCCACCGCCCAGTAATTGGGATTCTAGCTTTAGTTGTGAAACCCATTACAAAACTAACAATGGTCACGAAGATTGGTGCAAACGCCTCGATATTCGCTTACCAGATGATATAATTCTCAATTCAGATCATGTGTTCATATGGTATTTCTACCCTCATTTTCTTCGATCAAGAAGTACAATCAATCGCGAGGATTGGGTGAAAGCATCCGAGGCCTCTTTTCACTTGATGTTGTACCAACATACTTATCCGAACGATTGGTACCGCAGTAGTAGAGAAAAACATCCCTTAGACCTCTCCACTATGACGATGAAAAGGTGTGGAATCTCCTTGCTGTATGATGATGTAGTTATGGAACCAAAACAAGTAGTTGAAAAAGAAGAAATCATCATGAAAACCAAGAGACGACGCGACCAGTCTGAACCCGGTGGAAGCAGAACTGCAATCTTGAAAGAAGAAGATGACGGCGAACTACTTCCCCAGAGTAGTAAAAGGAAAATCAACATCATGTGAAATAGCTAGTGAGTGAACTTACATTTCTATCTTGATTCTCTTCACTATAGTGGATGCTCTGCCTTTGTAAGTTTGATAAGTTACTTTGTATATGTCAAAATTGATTTGCTCCAGACTATTGAATCTGTTGAAATGTTGTTCAGTTCATAACTTCATATTGAAATGAATCGAAATTACAAGAATTGTTGGTTTACTTGATTTACAAGGAATGAAAGAGGAAGCTACCTGTGTTTCGATCTTTTTCCTTCTTTGGTCTTTCATGTTTTCTGCTGGTAGATAAATTGACCTAAGCACTTTTCTCATATAAGCACATTTTGTTTTAATAAAAATCTGCCGGCAGGTGAGACAGTCAACACTGGTCTATCCATCCAACTACGTACCCTCACCAGTGCTCAACTAAATTAGAAATCGAGTGACATATCCATGTAAAGCCTTTATAGTTTCTAGTCAAGTTGCTAATGCTGCTACTGTAGTCTATAGTTAGAATTTGACCAAAATAATGCCGCATTTATCTTCTAATAAAAGCCAGATCAAAGACAAGTCAAAATCTAAATTATGCAGGTTAATTATAAGAAAATGACAGGGTGCCAACTTAATCCCATTACAGTTGGACAAAAGAAAATCATTGACTGAAAAATGTATCTCAGCTTCAATCAAAGAAACTTCAGAGAGATCAGCTCATAAAATGTTGAAAATGACAATCAATAATGTATTTCAAATAATATAGCAATCAAGTGTCTGAAAGGACCAATGAGGTCTGCAATATTCAGTTATTTCCCATGCATGATTATGATAAAGAAATCCATTGAACGCTTTAAGATGATGTGCTAATTTCATCTCTTTTTCTTCTTTACAGTGCTCATCACAGTTACATTTCAGTCCATTGCAGACGGTGAGACCATAAGTTCAACTTGTGGAACCTTTGAGCTTGGATTCTTCAGTCCTGGTTCTTCTACCACGCGATATGTGGGGATATGGTACATGAAGATATCATTTATCACCATTATGTGGGTTCCCAACAGAACACACCCTCACTGATTCATTAGGTGTCTCAAGATCACACGCCCCGGAATTCCTGTCCTTGTCAGCCAAAACAACAGCACAGTTTGGTCCTCCAACACATTAAGAACTGCACAGAATCCAGTGGCTCAGCTTTCCAACTGCGGAAATCTTGTTATGAAAGATGGGAGTGATAATGAGGCAGAGTTTTTGGTGGTAAAGTTTTGATTACCCAGGTGACACATTCCTTCAAGGTATGAAGCTTGGCAGAACACAGTTATAGGCTTCAACTGGGATATATCATCATGGAAAAATCCTCAGGATCCTTCTCAGGGCAATTACACTAGCAACTTGATCCCATTGGTTATCCAAAACTAATTTTGAGGCAAGGTTTGGTCACAAAATTTGGGATTGGTCCATGGAATGGAGTCCGATTTAGTAAAACACCTCATTTGAGTCCAAACCCTCTATACACAATTACACATATGGTCTTGTTTTTTTATCACGATGAGATATTTTACAGTTATGCTAGCCAACCCATCTGAGTTATTTCTAGGATGGTGATAACTCAAGAAATAACACAGTTGTTTACCTAACAACACAGATTGATAATTGTGATAGTTATGCACTTTGTGGTCCAAATGGCCCATGTAATATTGAGAACTCCCCAATATGTGGTTGCTTGAGAGGATTTGTACCCAAAATTCCAAAAGATTGGGACATGTTGGATTGGTCAAATGGGTGTGTTAGAAGAACTAGTCTACAGTGTAATGGGGACATAGTTTTCCAGAAGTACACTGGGACCAAATTGCCAAGCACCAAACAATCCTGGTTTACCACAAGTACGAACCTCAAGTAATGTAAGCAGTTGTTTATGAAGAACTGCTCCTGCATAGCCTATGCAAATTCCAATATCAGGGAAGGAGTAAGTGTGAGCTTGTTGTGGTTCAATGATCTGATTGACATAAGAAATTTCACTGAAATTGGGCAAGATATATCTAGTTATCTACATATATAAGATTAGCTGCGTCAGAGCAAGGTACGTAATCATCTTCATTCTTCAAGTCTTCGTACTTTATATAAACTTACAATAGGAAAACAGAACACTATACTTCCAATAAGAACATAGTTAAAAAATTATTCACTTGATGGTGATTTATGTATTTATGAATGATCATATATGCACAAATTGAAGTCAAAACAGAACAAATTAGTTGAAGCTCTGTCTAACAGTTCGACTGTGATACAACTAGCGAAATCTTCTTTAAAATTCTGTGGATGATAGACATTACAGTTTTTGTTTAAGAACAAGAGGAATTGACAAACAGAAAGAGAGAGTAATATTTCAGAGAGAATGGAGATTTCAATGTATTTATTCATCTCATACAAAGGGGTATTTATAGGAATACATTTGAAGTGTGAAAGCTCAAAGAGAAAACCAAAATGATAACCATCTTGATGATGATTTTCTGCCATGCTTGTTGCCCTTTGGCAAAGCATGTTTACATAAGTCTTCATACACTCAAGTACCTATGATTATACACTCAAGTACCTATCTAAATATTTTTACGTATTTTGTTACATGATATAGACATATACGGTATTTATATCTTTATACTACAACACTCCCCCTTGGATATTTCATGTTCAATAGTATTGTGTAGATGGTGCGCATCGAAGTTGCCTCGTTAAAAACCTTGCCAAGTAATAAAACCCTGTGGGAAAAAACAACCTTGGTCGAAAGGGAAAAAGAGCACAACGCGCGTTGAGTGTGAAGTATGTTTCTGGATACTCCCCCTGATTTAGACTCCTCTTGAAGATCGTGGGAGTTCGGATATCCTCCTCAATCCGATGCTCCTAACATGTTTCTCGAAAGGGGATTTTGGTAGTGACTTAGTAAATAAGTCAGCTACATTATCTTCTGATCGGATTTGATTTACTTCAATATTTAGAAGTGTTTGTTGTTGCTGATTGTAGAAGAATTTCGGCGATATATGCTTGGTATTGTCGCCTTTGATGAAACGTAATTTCATTTGCTCAATACAAGCTGTATTATCCTCGTAAATGCATGTAGGTTCATTTGTGGTAAATTTCAAACCACAAGTTCCTCGAATGTGTCTATTTATAGACCTTAGCCATATGCACTCACGTACGGCTTCATGTAGTGCAATAATCTCTGCATGATTTGAGGAAGTAGCAACAAGAGTCTGTTTTGTAGATCTCCAAGATATCGCGGTGCTTCCCATGGTAAAGACATAACCTGTTTGGGAGCGACCTTTGTGAGGGTCAGAGAGATACCCTGCATCAGCAAAACCCGTCAGAACATCA
This sequence comes from Rosa persica, assembly GCA_025331145.1. Classification (NCBI taxonomy): domain Eukaryota; kingdom Viridiplantae; phylum Streptophyta; class Magnoliopsida; order Rosales; family Rosaceae; genus Rosa; species Rosa persica. Next base: position 14,966,446 of record WFKR01000005.1, read on the forward strand.
TTTTGATGGAGGGGAGGAGAAAAACGTCAGTCACTATGGATAGTGTTGTCGGCTTTCACATTTCTTTTCTCTATGTAGGGATAGGACAAGCCCATATCGATCGTACCTTTTAGGTATCGAAGGATTGTCTTTATACCAATCCAATGGTGGTGTGTTGGCGCAGAACTGTGTCGAGCTAACAAGTTTACTGCAAATGAGATATCCGGTCTTGTGCATTGAGCTAAATACAATAATGCGCCTATCGCACTTAGTTATGGTATTTCAGCTTCTAATAAATCTTCGTCCTCATCCCTTGGACGAAACGGATCTTTCATGGGCTCAAGACTACGGTTGATCATGGGAGTACTCACAGGCTTTGCTTTATCTTCATTAAAGCGCTTTAGTAACTTTTGAGTATATGCTGACTGATGGATCATAATCCCATCATTACGGTGCTCGAGTTCTATTCCGAGACAAAACCGTGTTTTCCCGAGATCTTTCATCTCAAATTCAGATTTCAAATATGTAGCAGTTTCTTTTAACTCATCTAGAGTTCCAATTAGGTTCATGTCATCAACATAAACTGCTACAATTGCAAATCCGGATCTTGTTCTCTTAATGAACACGCAAGGGCATATTTCATTGTTAACATATCCCTTCCCAATCAAGTAGTCACTTAGACGGTTATACCACATCCGTCCGGATTGTTTCAATCCATATAGTGAGCGTCTTAATTTTATTGAAAACGTGCTCCGTGGTTTAGAGCCACTTGATTTGGGTAATTGAAGTCCATCTGAAACCTTCATATATATCTCTGAATCTAGATCCCCATAGAGATATGCTGTAACCACATCCATGAGCTGCATGTCAAGTTTTTCGGAAACTACCAAACTGACAAGGTAGCGGAACGTTATAACGTCCATTACGGGAGAGTATGTCTCCTCGTAGTCGATTCCAGGGCGTTGTGAGAAACCTTGCGTCACAAGGCGGGCTTTGTATCTAACAACCTCATTTTTCTCATAACGCTTTCTAACAAAGACCCATTTATGGCCAACAGGTTTTATATTTGGTGGTGTCAGTGATATAGACCCAAATACCTGTCTCTTTGTTAGTGAATCCAATTCAGTCTGGATTGCATTTTTCCATTTGGACCAATCTGCTCTTCGTTGACATTCTTCAACGGAGCGAGGTTCGATATCATCGTATTCTATAATTCCTTTTACAATATGATATGCAAACGCATCATCAATAACCATAGAATTTCTGTCCATAATTACATGTATACTAGTGTAATTCATGGAGACTCTCTATTCTCTGGAATTGGTTCTACTATTGGAGCGTCCTCCAATGATGTCTCTTGGACATAACCATAATCCAGAATTTTTTCATGAGATGGATTATTTATATCGATGATTAATGGATTATTTTGTGTCAAGCTCGCTTTCTTTCTTGGGCGAGAATCCATCGAACCTATAGGTCTCCCGCGCTTTCTAGCAGGAGCCATGGGTCTAGCCACTGCATCACCCATAGAGGGGATGTCATGTCCTTTAGTTTTAGGAACATCAATCCTTGCAGGTACGTTTGCAGCAGGTATGTGTGATCTTGTCACTTTAGCGATATCAGAAAACGCATCAGGCATTATTTCTGCTACGTTCTGAAGATCGAGAGTCCTCCGCACTTCTATTTCAGACTGTGTGGTTCGGAGATCAAGATGAGACAAAGTGGGGATAGACCACGACAATTCCTGTCTTTTCTGTTGAACATTAATGTTCTTGTCTCCCCCTAATGACGGGAAGACTGTCTCATCAAAGTGACAATCCGCAAATCTAGCGGTAAATAGATCACATGTCAAGGGTTCTATGTAGCGGATAATGCTTGGAGTATCATATCCAACATAAAGGCCTAAGCGTCTTTGAGGACCTATTTTGGTGCGCTGTGGCGGCGCAATTGGCACATAGACTGCACACCCAAATATGCGTAAGTGTGAGACATTAGGCTCATACCCAGTCACCATTTGGGACGTAGAAAAGGGTTGGGTGGCAGTGGGTCTCAGACGAATAAGCATAGCTGTATGTAATATTGCATAGCCTCAAGCAGAAATAGGGAGATTGGTGCGCATAACCAATGCCCTGGCAACCATTTGTAGTCTTTTAATGGCAGCTTCTGCGAGTCCATTTTGGGTGTGTACATGAGGGACAGGGTGTTCGACCTCAATTCCAATGGACATGCAATAATCATCAAAGGTTCTTGATGTAAATTCTCCAGCATTGTCAAGACGAATTGACTTAATAGGATGATCAGGGTGGTGAGCCCTCAATTTAATGATTTGTGCTAGGAGTTTAGCAAATGCAGCATTTCTTGTGGATAAGAGCATGACATGTGACCAACGTGTCGATGCATCAACCAACACCATAAAATATCTAAATGGTCCGCAAGTTGGTTGGATATCCACAAATATCACCTTGTATTCTTTGTAAGAATGATATATTTTCTTTAGTGTCCTTTGCATAGGATGGTCTTGATCCTACCTTTGCTAAAGAGCAAGCTTTGCAAAACTAATGATATGCTTTAGAAGTAACTCTTTGGACCAATGTTTGGTTCGTACTTCTTTTCGTTTTGAAGAATGGATGTCCGTGTGAAGTTTTTAATATACGGAGCATCATGTCACGACCTGGATGTCCCAAACGGTCGTGCCAAAGCTTGTATGTGTCAGGATCCCATAAATTATCATTCATGACATGGTTGGATTCAATGACTCTAATAGTGGTTGCATACAATCCACTAGAGCGACACATAAGTTTCTCTAAAACTCGTGTATTTCCGTAGTTTTTAGAGGTGATGCAAAGGCTCTTGTCCATTCTCACAATGTGTTTCCACATGAAAATCATTGGCTCTTATGTCTTTAAAGCTTAATAGGGTCCTTCCGGCCCTTGGAGCATATAGAGCTTCGGCGACATTAACATTTGTGCCATTTGGTAACAAAAATTGAGCTGGTCCTCGACCATGAATCAATTGTGATGGTCCTGCCATCGTAGTTACTGAGGATCGACTGGGTTCATCCATAAAAATAATTGCCTATGTCGTAATATAGTATGTGTGGTGCCACTATCAAGAAGGCATTCCAATTCTCCGGAAAACATATTGAAAGGGATAAAGTTCGGAATATTAACACATGTCCATGACATTGAATGCGATACTTTATTAATAGGGAAAATAGCCAATGATTACATCAAAGTTATTCATAAGTCTATTCCAAATATCAAAACTTTAGACAAATTGTTATCACTCAATCCGTTTGGTAATTCCAATGAAATATGACCAGGAAAGTAGAGAGATGTTGGTGGAGCGAGGCTCGCTTAAATACCCCGATCTCAATTGCTTTCCTAGACATCATACTTCATTGGGTACGCCACATAAGAAGGAGTTTAATACAATTGTTATTTATTGACTAAGGCACATTTACCATTCTTGAAAAATAGAAAGAGGATTATTCTAATCAAAGTCTGTGGCATCCTCGTGCTCTTCATCTACAGCTTTGAAGTCCTCAACAGTGAGATTGACATCTTCACTATTTTCATCTTCGGCAATGTTAGCTTCTTGCTCTCTTGCTTCCTTGTACTCCTTGTAGCGTGCAGCTAATTGGGTACTTGCATGACATTGTTTAAACCAATGCACGATTGATCCACATCTATGACACATGTCATTGTGGTTCCCTCCCTTCATTTAAGGTGCAGATTGTGCAGGTTGTGCAGGTTGTGCACGTTGTGGATATCCTCTAGGAGGGTTGCTGCTACTACCATGGCGCTTGGTACGACCTCCACGGCTCATGGTGCTATTTCCACAACCGGTATTGCCATATCTCCCTCTTCCACGTGTGGAGTTGCCATCACGTGTGCCCGCTCTAAAGTTGCGGTTTCCTTCTCTACTGGGGCGGTTATATGGACCTATTCGTCCTTCATGTCCCCTATTATTAGGGTACACATGTCCCCTATTGCTGGGGTACCGCTCCCTGTGCCCTCTCTTGGATGCATTATAATTTGCCTCACGAACGCTCTTGGTTCCAATGGGTCTTGAATTATAATTCTTTACGAGAATGTTGTCGTGCTTTTCGGCTACCGACAAAATATTTATGAGTTCATTGAACCTCGTAATTCGTCCAGCATTTACTTCAGTGCGATACTGCTTTGATAGCAAAATTGCTGCAACGGGGAAGGTGGAGAGAGTTTTCTCAATTAGCTCTTCTTCTGTGAGGGGTCTTTGACAGAACCTCAACATGGACTTGAGACAAAGAGCTTTTGAATTGTACTCAGCAATAGACTTGAAGTCTGAGAAGCGTACATCGTTCCACTGAACCTTCAAGTCAGGGAGGAGAGAATCTTGGATATTGTTAAAGCGCTCTTGTAGCGCCTCCCATAAATCTTTTGCATCTTTGATGGACATGTACTCTAGTCTGAGTGCTTTGTCCATATGACGTCGCATCAAGATGATTGCTTGTGCATGCCTCTTGGGTGTTCGAGGGAACACAAGGGCCGGGTTTGGTTCATGGATGATGGGCAATATCCCTTTTGATGTGAGATGGTTCTCAACGTCGGTTTTCCAGCTATGGTAATCCGAACCTGTTGAGTCAAGGATTTGAAAATCGAGTCTAGGTTCATTCGACATCCTTGAAGATAAGAAGAAAATATTAGTTTCGGAGTTAAAACTTCCACGAAAAATAATAAGATTTCCGAGCTATGCTACCAAGAAATCAATTTCCAAGAATCATTGTGAACACTCTTAGTTCATTGATTACGAACGCTCTTAGTTCGTTTGGCGTGAATTTCTATAATTCCGCTTTTGATTGTAAGTTCCCGAGAAAAAGGAAAAAGGAGAGAAAATAAATAAAAACTCAAAAACGGGAACTTTTAGTAAATAATACCTTGGAATAGTGTTGCAGGAAATTTTTGACCGGAAAAATTATCGGAGGTGATCGGAAGGATCGTTGGAAAAAGTCGAGAAAAATCGTCCGAAAAGTCGCCGGAAAAGTTGTCAGAAAGTCGCGGCGAAAATCTGTCGACAGATGTGTCGACAGCTGCGCAGGCAGATGGCTCGGCAGCTTCTCGGCAGCTGCTGCGCAGCGTCTCGGCAGCTGCTGCGCAGGGGTCTCGGCAGCTGCTGCGCTGGGGTCTCGGCAGCTGCTGCGCCGGGGTCTCGGCAGCTTCTCGGCAGCTGCTCGGCAGGCTCTTGGCAGCACTCGGCAGCGGTCCGGTTCGGTTTCTCTGCTTCCGGCGGCCGGTTCTGGCAGTTTCCGGCCGGTTCCGGCGATTCTGAGACCGGTTCCGGGCTTTTGGAATCAAGGGCTTTGATCTGAGCTAGGGTTTGGGGATTTTTCGTAGGTTTGGAAAAATGACTTCGATCGATGATGAACTCTTCTTTCGTCAATTTTCGATTCTAATTCTAGAGCAACTTCGTGCTGATAACGTGTTTAAGAACAAGAGGAATTGACAAACAGAAAGAGAGAGTAATATTTCAGAGAGAATGAAGATTTCAATGTATTTATTCATCTCATACAAAGGGGTATTTATAAGAATACATTTGAAGTGTGAAAGCTCAAAGCGAAAACCAAAATGATAACCATCTTGATGATGATTTTCTGCCATGCTTGTTGCCCTTTGGCAAAGCATGTTTACATAAGTCTTCATACACTCAAGTACTTATGATTATACACTCAAGTACCTATCTAAATACTTTTACATATTTTGTTACATGATATAGACATATACGGTATTTATACATTTATATTACAACAGTTTTTATTTTTTATTTTTTTAGTCTTTAACACAAATTTCTTGTTTCAAATATATTTCATTCACAGACTACTTGCTAAACCTGCTAAATCCAATGTGAAGAAAGTGAGACTCATAGTTAGCACTCTTGTTTTTCTACGAGGCTGTTGATACTGGGCGTAGCCCTGCTCTTTTATGTTTGGAAGAAGGATGGTAAGTTGTTTGTACTCTTCTGACCCCTCCATTCTCCAATTACTTCAGTTTTGTAGTGAATTATTTAAATTTGATTGTATAAATGAAAAAGGAGCAGTACCATTTTATGTATATAAGTTTATTGAAAAGAAGTAACAAATCATGCATCCTTTACTTAATTTCAGCAGGAAAACTGAGTCACAGCCATAAGGAAAATCGGGAATTACCATTGTTTGACTTGGCTACTGTTGTTAATGCAACCTGTAACTTCTCATACGACAATAAACTAAGAGAAGGTGACTCTGGATCTGTCTTTAATGTAAAAGCTGTCAGTCATATCTATTTGGTACATGTAATTTTGTTTGTAATCTGAACTGATGGATAATTGTACAACATACTGAGGTCAACCGTGCAAACTAAATGAGTATAAATTTTAGTCACAATATACATGAACTGATGAATTTCAGGGTATATTGAAAGAATGAAAGATAGACCAAAAATAGAAGTGAAAAGGCTCTCAAGAGACTCTAGCAATTAATGATTTCAAAAATAAGGTTGAACACATTGCCAGACTTCAGCACAGGAATCTAGTGAACCTTCTAGGGTGCTGCATTCAACAAGATGAAATGATGCTGATCTACAAATGCATGACCAACAAAAGCTTGGACTTCTTTATTTTGAGTGTGCCGGCTGCTTTTCTAATGTTGAGTGGCGAAGGTGCGTGATTGCCTCAACATCAGAAACCTGGTTTTTATAGTGAAAGGAATCTGATAGAACTCGAAGTTTCTACAGATAAGGCCAGAATGTTCAGCTAATGAACACACTGTTACACTAGTGGGGACTCGATGAATGATAATTCATGTCGAGTATTCTGTACTTGTTATCCTCTTGTTTTCCTCTGATATGAGTTGGGGCTCATTTAAGTGTTAAGTTACAGAACACATTTTTGGTATCACTTTAGGCCTAGTTATCAACTTCTCATTGGTAGCAACTTCAGTCTGAACTAACCTCTGAGTTGAACTAGCCAACTCTTAGTAAATGACTTTGTGTAAACTGTAAATGGATGCCTAACAAGGCATTTCAACTGAAACTTCCACAGCTACCTTCATATATTTCTATGACTTATTTAAGTGGATAGTTGAACGTGGAACCTCCCTTATCATTGTTAAGAGATATAAGAGATATATGGCGATCAACAAGTAGTTGCCAAGCAAAGTAACATTAGACATACTACTCAAAAATGAAGTTTTTTGATTATATAATAGTAGTGGTGGTATTCAATTGACTTTTATCCTATTCTTGTTGTAGTATAAATGTATTATAGTATAAATATCTATATCATGTAATAGGTACTTGAGTGTATAGATATAGTACTTGAGTGTATAAATGTAGGTATGAAGATTTGTGTGACATAAAGCATGTAAAGAGGCAACAAGCATGGCAATTCCATCATTGAATCAACCATGTGGAGTTGTAGCCATGATGATCATGGTTACCAAATTGGAGCACACTACAATGTATTCCTATAAATACCCTCTTTTGTGAGAAGAATAAATACACATTACTCTCCGTTTTCTCTATCGAAACTCTCTCCCTCTCTCTGTTAATTTACGTTTGTTCTTAAACACGTACGTTATAAGCATGATATTGCTCTAGAATTAGAATCGAAAATTAACAAGAGAAGGGGAAGTTCATATCCAATCGAAGTCATTTTTCCAACCATACAAAAAACCTTCACACCCTACCACATATCAAAGCCCTTGATCCTAGAGCCCAGAACCGCCAGAACTGGCCGGAAACTGCTTGAATCGGCCATCGAAAAAACTGAACCGCTACCGGACCGCTGCTGGACAGCTGCCGAGAGCCCCTGCCTAGACCTGTCGACAACACCTGCCGAGAAGCTGTCGAGACACCTGCCGAGCAACTGCCGACAGATCTGCAAGGCATCTGCCGACAGATCTGCATGGCCATTTTCCGGCGACTTTTCTGACATTTTTCCAGCGACTTTTCCTTCGATTTTTCGGGCCATTTTCTCAACTTTTTCCAATGACTTTTCCGGTCACCTCTGATAACTTTTTCCAGCCAAATTTTCCGGCAACACTATTTCGAGGTATTTTTTACTAAAAGTTCCAGTTTTTGAGTTTTTACTCATTTTTCCTCTTTTTCTTTTTCTCGGAAACTTGCAATCAAAAAGCGGAAATGAACTAAGAGCGTTCGTAATCAATAAACTAAGAGTGTTCATAATATTCGGACTAAGAGCGTCCGCAAGTATCAATATATGACCATATTAAACATTATTGTTTCGGTCTAATCTAAATATTCTTGGAAATTGATTTCTTGGTAGCATAGCTCGAAAATCTTATTATTTTAGTTTTCGTGGAAGTTTAAACTCCAAAACTAATATATCTTTTCTTCTTATCTTCAGGATGTCAAATGAATCTAGACTCGACTTTCAAATCCTTGACTCAACAGGCTCGGATTACCATAGCTGGAAAACCGACGTTGAGAACCATCTCACATCAAGAGGGATATTGCCTATAATCCAGGCACCTACAAAGCATGCACAAAAATTATCTTGATGCAACGTCATATGGACAAAACACTCAGATTAGAGTACATGTCAATCAAAGATGCAAGAGATCTATGGGCAACGCTAGAAGAGCGCTTTGGCAATATCCAAGATTTCCTCCTCCCTGACTTGAAGATTCAGTGGAACAATATACGCTTCTCCGACTTCAAGTCTGTTGCTGAATACAATTCAGAAGCTTTTCGCCTCAAAACCATGTTGAGGTTCTGTGAAAAACCTCTCATAGAAGAAGAGCTAATTGAGACGACTCTCTCCACCTTCCCCGTCGCAGCACTTTTACTATCAAAGCAATATCACACTAAAGTCAATGCTGGAAGGATTACGAGGTTTAATGAGCTCATCAATGTTATTTCGGTAGCTGAAAAGCACAACAACATCCTCGTAAAGAATTATAATTCAAGGCCCATTGGAACCAAGAGCGTTCGTGAGGCGAATTATAATGCACCCAAAAGAGGGCACAAGGAGCGGTACCCTAATAACAAGGGACATGAAGAATGAATGGGTCAATATAACCGGCCCAATAAGGAAGGAAACCGCAACTTTAGAGCGGGCATATGTGATGGCAACTCCACACATGGGAGAGGTGGATATGGCAACACCGGCCGTCGAGGTAGCACCATGGGCTGTGGAGGTCACACCATAAGTCGTGGTAGTAGTAGCAACCCTCCTAGGGAATATCCACAACGTGCGCAACCTGCACCTCAAATGAATGGAGGTAACCACAATGACATGTGTCATCGATGTGAATCAATCGAGCATTATTTTAAGCAATGTCATGCAAGTACCAAACTTGCTCCACGCTACAAGGAGTACAGGGAATTAAGGGAATAAGAAACCTACCTTGCCGAAGTTGAAGATGGTGAAGATGTCAATCTCACCATTGAGGACTTCAAAGCTGGAAATGAAGTGCACGAGGATTCCGCAGACTTTGATTAGAATAGTCCTTTATGTTTTCCAAGAATGGCAAATGTGCCTTAGCCAATAAATAACAATTGTATTAACTATTTTTCATGTGACGCATCAAATGAAGTATGATGTCTAGGAAAGTAATTGAGATAGTGGTACTTAAGCGAACCTCGCTCCACCAACATCTCTCTCTACTTTCCTTGTCATATTTCATTGGAGTTACCAAACGGATTGAGTGACTACAATTTGTCTAAGTTTGATTTTATTTTGGAATAGACTCGGGAAAATGTAATCATTGGCTATTTTCCTGATTAATAAAGTGTCGCATTATTATTCAATGTCATGGATATGTGTTAAAATCCGAACTTTATTATATTTCAGTATGTTTTCTGGAGAGTTGGAATGCCTTCTTGATAGTGGCATCACATATACTATATTGCGACATAGACAACTATTTTTATGGATGACGCCTAGTCAATCTTCAGTGACTACGATGGCAGGACCATCACAACTAATTCATGGTCGAGGACCAGCTCAATTGATGTTGCCAAATGGCACAAATATTAATGTCACTGAAGCTCTATATGCTCCAAGGGCTGGAAGAACCCTATTGAGTTTTAAAGATATAAGAGTCAATGGTTTTCATTTGGAAACACATTGTGAGAATGAACAAGAGTTCATTTGCATCACCTCTAATAATTACGGCAATATACGAGTATTAGAGAAACTTATGTGTCGCTCTAGTGGATTATACGCAACCACTATTAGAGTCATTAAATCCAATCATGTCATGAATGAAAATTTATGGGATTTTGACACATATAGGCTTTGGCACGACCGTTTGGAACATCCAGGTCGTGATATGATGATCCGTATATTAAAGACTTCACACGAACATCCATTCTTCAAAACAAAAAGAAGTACGAACTAAAGATTGGTCCAAAAAGTTACTTCTAAAGCTTATCATTCATTTTGCAAAGCTTGTTCTTTAGCAAAAGTATGATCGAGACCATCCTATGCAAAAGACATTAAAGAAAATATATCATTCTTGCAAAGAAAACAAGGTGATATTTATGGACTTATCCACTCAACTTGCGGACCATTTAGATTATCGACACGTTGGTCACTTGTCAAGCTCTTATCCACAAGAAATGCTGCATTTGCTAAATTCCTAGCAGAAATCATTAAGTTAAGGGCTCACCACCCTAATCATCATATTAAGTCAATTCGCCTTGACAATGCTGGAGAGTTTACATCAAAAACTTTTGATGATTATTGCATGTCCATTGGGATCGAGGTTGAACACCCTGTCCCTCATGTACACACCCAAAATTCGCAGAAGCTGCTATTAAAGGACTTCAAATGGTTGCTAGAGCATTGGTTATGCGCACCAATCTTCCTATTTTTGCTTGGGGTTTTGCAATATTGCACGCAGCTGTGCTTATTCGTTTGAGGCCCACTGCCACCCAACCCTTTTCTGCATCTCAGATGGTGACTGGGTATGAGCCTGATGTCTCACACTTACGCATATTTGGGTGTGCAGTCTATGTGCCAATTGCGCCGCCACAGCGCACCAAAATGGGTCCTCAAAGACAATTATGTTGGTTATGACTCTCCAACCATTATCCGCTACTTAGAACTCTTGACAGGTGATCTATTTACCGCTAGATTTGCGGATTGTCACTTTGATGAGACAATTTTCCCGTCGTTAGGGAGAGACATGAACACTAATGCTCAACAAAAACGACAAGAATTGTTATGGTCTGTCCCCACTTTGTCATCTTGATCCCCGAACCACACAGTCTGAAATTGAAGTGCGGAGAATTCTCGATCTTCAGAACGTAGCAGAATCGATGCCTGATGCGTTTTCTGATATCACTAAAGTGACTAGATCGCACATAAATGCTGCAAACGTGCCTGCAAGGATTGATGTCCCTAAAACTATAAGACATGGCGTCCCCTATATGGGTGACGCAATGGTTAGGCCCACGACTCCTGCCAGAAAGCGCGGGAGGCCCATAGGTTCGATGGATTCTTGTCCAAGAAAGAAAGCGAGTTTGGCACAAAATAATCCATTAATCATCAATATAAATAATCTATCTCATCAGAATATTCCGGATTATGGTTATGTCCAAGAGACATCATTGGGGGACGCTTCAATGATAGAACCAATTCCAGAAAATAGAGATGACTCCATGAATTACACTAATGTACATGTGATGATGAATAGAAATTCTATGGCTATTGATGATGCATTTGCATATCATATTGCAAAAAGAATTATAGAATACGATGATATCGAACCTTGCTCCATTGAAGAATGTCAAATAATAACAGATTGGCCTAAATGGAAAAATGCGATCCAGACTGAATTAGATTCACTAACAAAGAGACAGGTATTTGGGTCTATAACGCTGACACCCCAAATATAAAGCCTGTTGGCCATAAATGGGTCTTTGTTAGAAAGTGGAATGAGAAAAATGAGGTTGTTAGATACAAAGCTCGCCTTGTAGCACAAGGTTTCTCACAACGTCCTGGAATCGACTATGAGGAGACATATTCTCCCATAATGGACTTTATAACGTTTCGCTACCTTGTCAGTTTGGTAGTTTCTGAAAAACTTGACATGCAGCTTATGGATGTGGTTGCAGCATATCTTTATGGGGATCTAGATTCAGAGATATATATGAAGGTTCCAGATGGACTTCAATTACTCAAATCAAGTGGCTCTAAACCACGGAGCGCGTTTTGAATAAGATTAAAACACTCACTATATGGATTGAAACAATCCGGATGGATGTGGTATAACCATCTAAGTGACTACTTAATTAGGAAGGGATATGTTAACAATGAAATATGCCCATGTGTGTTCATTAAAAGGACAAATTTCGGATTTGTAATTATAGCAGTTTATGTCGATGATATGAACCTAATTAGAACTCTAGATGAGTTAAAGGAAATTGCTAATACTTGAAATCCGAATTTAAGATGAAAGATCTTGGGAAAACACGGTTTTGTCTCGGAATAGAACTCGACCACTGTAGTGATGGGATTATGATCCATCAGTCAGTGTATACTCAAAAATTACTAAGGTGTTTTAATAAAGATAAAGCAAAGGCTGTAAGTACTCTCATGATCGGCCATAATCTTGAACCCGGGAAAAGATCCGTTTCGTCCTAAGGATGAGGACGAAGATTTATTAGAGGTTGAAATGCCCTATCTAAGTGCAATAGGCACATTATTATACTTAGCTCAATGCACAAGACTAGATATCTCATTCGCAGTGAACTTGTTCGCTCGACATAGTTCAGCACCAGCACGCCGCCATTGGGTTGGTATAAAGACAATCTTTCGATACTTGAAAGGTACGATTGATATGAGATTGTTTTATCTCTAAATAGAGAAAAGAAAAGACGGAAGTCTACAAGGCAAAAAAAACACCTTCCGTAATATAGACGCCGGCACCGCTATCCATGGTGGTCGACGTTCTTCCCCTCCCCTCCATCAAAATGATGGTGATATTTTGATGGTTTTGCTGATGCAGAGTATCTCTCTGACCCTCATAAAGGTCGCTCCCAAACAAGTTATGTCTTTACCATAGGAAGCACCGCGATATCTTAGAGGTCTACAAAACAAACACTTGTTGCTACTTCCTTAAATCATGCAGAGATTATTGCTCTACATGAAGCTGTGCATGAATGCATATGGCTAAGGTCTGTAAATGGACACATTCGAGAAACTTGTGGTTTGAAGTCTACCACAAATGAACCTACATGCATTTACGAAGATAATGCAGATTGTATTGAGCAAATGAAATTAGGTTTCATCAAGGGCGACAATACCAAGCATATATCGCCGAAATTCTTCTATAGTCAGCAACAACAAACACTTCTGAATATTAAAGTAAATCAAATCCGATCAGAGGATAACGTAGCGGACTTATTTACTAAGTTGTACCAAAATCCCCCTTCGAGAAACATGTGAAGAGCATCGGATTGGGAAAGTTATCCGAACTACTATGATCTTTCAGTGGGAGTATCTTGAAACATACTCCACACTCAACGCGCGTTGTGCTCTTTTTCTCCTTCGACCAAGGTTGTTTTTTCCCACAAGGTTTTTATTACTTGGCAAGGTTTCAACGAGGCAACTTAGAAGCGCACGGCCTAGACAATACTATTGACATGAAATATCCAATGGGGAGTGTTGTAGTATAAATGTATTATAGTATAAATGTCTATATCATGTAATATATACTTGAGTGTATAGATATAGTACTTGAGTGCATAAATGTAGGTATGAAGACTTGTGTGGCATAAAGCATATAAAGAGGCAACAAGCATGGCAATTCCATTATTGAATCAACCATGTGGAGTTGTAGCCATGATGATCATGGTTACCAAATTGGTTTTCTCTTAGAGCATTCACACTATAATATATTCCTATAAATACTCTCTTTTGTGTGAAGAATAAATTCACATTATTCTCCATTTTCTCTATCGAAACTCTCTCTCTCTGTTAATTTACGTTTGTTCTTAAACAATTCTTTCTTTAGTTTTTCAATTTGCATGGTTTGAATATCATAATCCCTCATCTCTTACTAATGTCTTTTTCTGTGCTCTTGTTATAAAAGATGTAAAATGGCAATTTCAAGCCCATTTTGGCATTATATTCTCTATAAAAACAAAAAGAAAGTCACCTCCCCATTTTATGTTATTAGTCATGATACTTTCTTTTAGACGTGTTTAGCTTGACAACGTTTTATAACTTTTGTCGAGTATTTTCTTCCTTGGAAAAGTATTTTTTTTTTTAAAATGATAATAAAATTGAGATGAGATAGATTGGAGATGCTCATGGCCTTTAGGAAGGCTTCAGTGGAACCATTAGGTTTGATCGACTGTACCAACTACCAACCATCCAATCAAGTCATTATGCGTGTTGAGTTGATTAAAACGTGTCATTTTCAAGTTTTTGCATTGAAGAGACTGATGATTTTGGTATGATTATTATTGTTCGTGGGGAAAATATCACCAATAGTCACTGAGTTATGACTTATTCGACACTTAACTCATTGTATTTTCAATAATATCACTTAACTCACTCAGTTTTACATCCGTCTTTCACTTAACTCACTGCCGTTAATTCTGCTGTTAAAAGCTATTAAAATTGTGGGTATATTTGTCTAAACACTAAAAAAATGCATTTCTAACTTTTTTTTTAAGAAAAAAGACAATTGTTTTTTCAACTTATATTTAAGTTAAAAAAATCATTTTTTGTTAGAAATCTCAGAAATTTAAAAATTTAAAAAAGTCTAATAAATGTAAATTGAGGGTATATTTGTCTAAACACTAAAAAAATCCATTTCTAACTTAAAAAAAAAAAAGACAATTTTTTTTTCAAATTATATTTAAGTTAAAAAAAATCATTTTTTTATTAAAAATTTCAGAAATTTAAAAAAATTGAAAAAAAAAAGTCTAATAAATGTATTTTTTTTAAGTTAAAAATGATTTTTAAGTATTTTGACAAATATACCCTCAATTTTAACAGCTTCTAACGGTAGAATTAACGGCAATGAGTTAAGTGAAAGACGGATGTAAAATTGAGTGAGTTAAGTGATATTGTTGAAAATACAATGAGTTAAGTGTCGAATAATTCATAACTCAGTGACCATTGGTGATATTTCCCCTTGTTCGTGATCCACGGGACAAATGTGATGGAAAAAATAAAAGTATTTTGGGTAAATTTGTTTTAAAATTTAAAAAGCACTTCAAGGCTTCAAGCATTTCGGAATGCACGGTGTGACACTTTCACCAAACAGCCACCGCCAGCTGCTGGGAAGGCATTTGCTCACTCTTTCTCTTTCACTTCAAAATCCAAAATTTTCATCTCCCCCATTTTCCATTATCAACACAGAGAACCTCTCCTCTTTGCAAAAACCCTAATCTCCTTGAATTGCAATTTCTGGTTAGACTTGTGCAACAATTTCATTCAACAAGGTCAGCTCTCTCTTTCTCTCTATCTCTCCCTCTCCTTGTGCTTCCTTTAAGAATTGCGAATGTCTCAATCTTCTTAAACCATGTCTGTATATGTAACAGTAGATAAAAGGTGACAAATTTGCCCACTCTTTTTCACTTTGGAATTGAAATACTTAGTGGGTACTCTTATTTGAAGCTAATTTTGGTTTCATAATGGTTGTGAATTCATCTATGGGTTTCTTCCTGGTAAATTATATTTCTTTTATCAAACCCAACATTGCTACAATTGGATAAAGTTCAATGGAGAGGGTCAATGTTGTCTCATGAATTTTTCCAAGGTTTCCACTTTGATATATCAAGAAAGACTACTTTTTTAGATATTATTCCTTATAGAAATGAAGCTGTTCTAGTGCTTGGAAGGCTCCAAATTATGCTGTAGTTTTGAAATCCGCATTTCATTTACTTCTACATTTGACCACATTTTTACGTTTGTGCTAAGTTTAGATTTCACTGAGGCATGTTAGATATCACTTGAATTCTCTAACTTTTGAGCCTTGGATTATCTTTATATGTATAAAGATCGATGATTTGATGTTTAAAAGAAGAAAGGAATGGTGTTTTAGGTTCTTACAATACGAACTGAACTCAATTATGATTCTTTAAATAGTGGTATCTTTCAATATTCCTAGTGTGTAGGAATTCCTCCCATTAAGGAAAACGAAAGAAAGATTGATGACTGATGATGCTTCTTTTAGTTGTTTCTCCTGTTTGTTTTTGTTTTATGACTTATGTCAATTTGTACCTATGCAGTTGATTGGATAGTACCTCTGATCAAAATCGGGCAAGGAGTATTTCAAAGGACTTTATGGCAGGTAGTGGCCTGCCGTCTCTCGGTCGTGTGAAGCTAGCTGATCTTGTACCTTCTGAAGGCCTTCCATCAGATTCTTACAAACTATCTGTTTCAACTTTGTCACAATCATTGGCCCAGTATTCTGCTGCCATTATTCAATTTTCAGTGAGTGATGGAGCTCTTTTAAGGTCCGGGCTAGATTCAGCTCGCCTCTACTTCCATCAAAGAGCATCATACCCAGCTCCCGACATTGTTCATTCCAATGATCCTCGCGAGTGGTGCAAGACTTCTGGTTACAATGCAGATCCTCAGTTGTGGCTAGAAACATATGATTACAGACCTGGAATAACTCCTTTAGAGCCCAACAACATGATGGAATTTCCTCCAGCAGGTTTGCCAGATATATTTTCAGTGCTTGGGAAGGCAGCTAGGGACATATTGGATGCGATCAGTTTCTATTTGAACTTGCGGAGCTCGCCATTTACTGAAATACTTGACAATGTTCCATTAAGAAATCGGGAAATATCTTCCTCGGTGTTGTCTGTCTGCTGTCATGCAAGGCCATCATTTCAAGGAGCACAACACCATAACTTTGCAACCCAAGAGGATGGCCAATTAGTTATGTTTTCTGATCATGAGCATCAAGTAGACAAAACCTTGATATCTGTTGTCAAGTCAGATAAGCCAGGCCTACACATAAAGGACTTTCAGGGTCATTGGGTTCTTGTAGATGAAGATCTTGGTCCTCAAGAAGCTGTTGTTTACCCCGGACTTGCACTGTATCAGGCAACTGCCGGATATGTTAACCCTGCAGTACAAAGAACAGAGATCACTAATATACAGAACAACTTGTTTGGGCGATGTTCTTTGGCTTTTAAACTAATGCCTAAATCCATGACCCGTCTCAGTTGTTCAGAGATGAGCGCTGCTGGTCATGGGGTTGAACCTCAGTTCCAGCTTCCGGTACCAGTTGATGACTTTATGCAAAGGTCTCACCCAATCGATCAGCTTTTTAACCGACAGACTGTTCAGAGTTTCAATTTCCATGCAACCCCAGATGGTATGTTGCATTTAATTCTTTTACCATGGTTACAAACTGACAATAACGTCTTGCTATTGTACTGTCAATTAATATCACATGTATGAAGTATCTTTTTTTAATTACAGCACTTACCTTGATTGTCTAATCTGCTTAGTTCTGGATTGTTACATACTATGTTCTTACTCAAAGAGAAGCACATGCACGCACCTACATAGATTGTTTACGCCAGAATTTGGCTGCTAATTTCTTAGGAGGGGTGTTGTGTAATTGATAGTGTAGTGCTAAATTAAGTATAGCTCTGTTAGATAAGCTTTGTGCTCCTTTGAATGAAAAGACACGGATGCTGTTATCATTGACATTTGATGCCACTTTAGTTTCGGTGAAAGAAAAAAAAAGGAGAATATGGTTTAGCTATTGTGCGTATTCATTAGTTTTTGAAGTCCTGTTGTCAGAAATCTTCCAACCTAGTATAGTTTTCTAGCAAGTCATTCCATCTGATGATTGCTGTTTATGTTCAATTTCATTGTGTTCCTCGTGTGAGTAGCTCTTAGTGAGAAGCTTTTAACAGCAGGTCCTTGGATCGGTGAAATCCTGGTACAGGGTCTATGAAGCCCATGATGAGGAGGAGGAAGAATGATTCAAAATCCAAACCTCTGCCACCTTCCAAGAGATTACGACTGGAGGCCCAGAGAGTTCTAAAGGAAAGGGTTCAAGACATTGCAGACAAGAAAGGTATCAAGCTGAGGTTCTGTCCCCTGAAGGACTGTGAGAGTCACATTCAAACACTTGATAGCCCATGTGCCAATATAAGAATGGAGATTGGGTGGCCACATGGAGTGCCATTTGTTCATCCACATGATCTTCCCAATAAGGCAAAGATTGGTTTCCTTGAAGCATATGAACCTGGTTGGTCAGCTACGAATGATATGGAGTTGGGTCTAACTGAATCTGGACAGGCCAGTCAGTCGGCACTTGGCTAATTGTTATCCTATGTCACATTCAAGGTATCAAGTTCTTATCTGAATTAGCTGCATATTTATGCATCATATGCCTGTTTTGGGTCACTGCTTTGCAACAAATACAATGCTGGCTACCTCCCAGGTTTTGTGAGATTGCTTATATGATGTGTCAGTGAAATATTGTGTTAAACTTTTGAGATTTGTTTCTGTAAGACTACATAGCTAAACCTAGTGGTAGATAGAAGTTTAAAGTTCTGTTTCTTTCTTCTGCAGGAGTCTATCTCCTTGATTTGGATAGATGAACTCCTTTTTGTGTGGTAAATTAACACCTGTTATAGAGCCACCTGACACATGTGATCCTCTTCGGCATGTGGTTCTCATAGGAAATGAAAATCATCTTGACACCCATAATCCGGTATCCGGTTGTAAATACACAATCTTGAGACTTATGGTAGTGAAGGTTAGCTCACTGTATCTATCAGAATGTACTGAAATCTGAAGAGTGTATTGGAAACCAGTCCAGGATGGTCATGGAAGAGCTGAAGAATTAATGAGGATCGTCTCATCTGGATTGGATTGGAGGGGAATTTTGGAATTTTGTATTTGCAGCAAAATGCTTTAGGCTGTGGAATAATGTTGATGTCTGTTTTGTATCACAACTGCATTTCATAGATGGAATAAAGAGAGAAATCACCGGAATTTTGTTGGTGGTTGTTCACTTATCTTTTTTTACGTGTAATGAATGTAATGCAGCCAGTTGAAGATATCCCTTACGGTGTTTGTCTGACTTCAGGCAAGAAGTTCTTAGGAGAGGGTCTTAGTCTGGCGGTTAGACAATACGACTGGAATTGTCCAACCGGCCAATGAAGAGATCTTATATCATGGTGTGAAAAATTCTCAAGTGAGATAAGTCCACTTTTTTATCGAAGTATCCTAAAATTTACTCTCTCATCACACGATTAGTGAATCAGATGTATGGATGCCATTGAAAGCCCACTTATATAATTTTGCAGTGTGCATCAGTCGATCAGATGAGGGCCCTACACCTTAATGTGTCTTTGTTATGAGGCCTTCCTGAATCCTGACACACAACCAGATGAGAATTTCTCACTTCTATTTTGGGTAACCTAAGTGGATGGATGGAGTTGTTTTTACTTTTTAGCAAAAGTAAAACAAATTTACTGGTTTGGGTAAAAAGAAAAGGTAAACCTTCCTCAAGGGAAGTTGGGTCCAGTCTTTGGAATCCGCACTTGATAGATATGGCTGTCACGCACCACCGGTTTCGGCTTTAACCCTATTTAATCAAGTATCTCTCCACATAAACCCTATTCTTATTCAGGCCTGGCGTCCATTAATGGATTTGAGCAACCACCTCCTTCCTTTGCCAAAACTTCTCTGATCCGATGCGGCTGCGTTTTCGAACGGGACGTCCTGCACCACAATTGGCCACCTCCCAATTGAAACTTCGGGTTTGATGCTCAAATCCTAGTTTAAACTGGGATTTGGCGAATGGTGGTCGAGATTACGTACTCAACTCCACCGTTGAGAAACTCATGCAGCCCATCTAAGCATCCGGATCAAAATTTTCACGGCAACCTGGAGATCTAGGATGTTCACTTTGATTTTTCTTTGGTAGTGAAAATCGGAGACTACATGGATGCTACTCCTGTTAGATCTTACTTTTCTTGTTATTTCTCTTTGTTTTACTTGTTTGTGATGTCTACTTTGTTTTTTCTTTGGCATGGTTGAGAATTACATTAAAGTAGTCCACAGTTGAGAGCATGGTTTCTGGTTCACAGTTGAGAACATATGTTTTAGAGAGGACAGAGTACTTCTAAACTGTATACTTGATAGTCATTATAAATTAACCCAAGGTTAAGGGTAACTCTACAGGATAGGTAGGCTTTGTGCTCGTTTCAAGGTTAGAGATCCATTCTTTTCTAGTTTCAAATATTTAAAGACCTTGTTTGTGACAGGAATATTGCAAAATACTTGAGAAACAGAACACAAGATACGTTAAATTCTATGGAAGTAGAAAAAGTTATGCCCTTAACATCACTTGGGTTCAAATTTTAATCTTCTTCCATTGTCGTTGGTCGCAAGTCCTCATAGGTTGTTTCGAGTCATTTGACAATGTTAAGACTGTAACCTGGTCATATTTATTTCGGAGGGAAAATCGTCCGAACAGTGTCTGAACTTTTTCAGACTACTAATTTTCATACCTGTATTTTGAAAAGTATCAGAATGATACCTGACGATTTAAACCCGACCCAATATGCATACCTAAGAACAGTAAAAACGTGAACCCTGTTAAATTTTCAGGGGTAAAACCGGTACTTCCGAAAAGAAAAAAAAAATACCTACACCATACCAAGCACGGAGTCAGAATGGGCAGCAATCCACTGCAGTCGCACTCCAGATCCTTCACCTCCATCGTGATTCGTCTTGTTCTTTGTTGCTCCCCAATCTTGAATCATGGTCTCTCTAATACGAACCAATTTTGCAGTGTTAATAGTGGAGGGTAAAAACAGAAGCAAGAAAGGTGAAGAGAAAATTAAAGCCCCCGCAACAAAAGAAGGAACAAACATACAAATTTTCTTTCTGCAATTTATGGTTTCTGGGAATTTTCAATGAGGGTTTTTGACTGTGCTAGAGCTTAGTAACAATTCTTGTTTTGAAAGTCCTTGCTTTTCTCTGTGAGTTCCAAGGTTCTTAAATTTTCTGTAGATTTGTAGTTTCTGTCTTGATTTTGCAGACCATTTGTTTAGTGGGAGACAATAACTCTCTGTCTTCTCCTAGACCCGCTTCATCTTTCTTCTCCACTCTCTGTCTTCTTCTATGAGTCTATGACCCCAACTTCCATTCTAGAAACTAAGCCACTCCTTGGTCTAAGAAACCCATTCTGGTATGAATCAAACACACCAAAAACTGCAGAACCCAAAACCAAACGCCACTGGGACAAATTACTCCAAAGGCATTGGCCTTGCCATTATTGATGCTTTAATTGACGGTGATGGCTCTGATCCAAAACCATCAAAGCCCTAAAATTGAATGGTTATTTTTGGTTCACAGCTCAAGATTCAAAACCCTCCTCTGGCATCCTATGTTCTTCCCTCTTCTGAATCACCAAAACCCAAAGCCAGATTTTTCTCACCATGATTCTGGGTTCCCCAAGACTTAAAAGAAAGAAACCCGAAGCAATATGATACAGCAAGTTCATCATCAAAGAAAGAAGAAAATAAACAAGAAATATATATAATAATCGAATACAAATCGTTGATGACTTCATTCTGTTCATCTTCTTGGTAGGTGGTTGAAGTCTCTATGGCTTGTGCTGGTGGAGGTTCCATCTCTCTGTTTCTCTCTGATGGATACAAGAAGAAGAAGAAGATATAAGGTTATTAAGTTCAACCACGTGAAAACACTAGTAGCAAACATATTTGTTTATTAAAAAGGAGAATGATTAGTTCCCAACAATTGTTGACCATTGGGCTAAGCAACTAAGAAGTGAATTAGAATGCCCGAGTTCGAACCATAGCAAGCTCTTTTTTTTTCCTATTTCCTTTTTATATTTGTTCGGTTTGGAGAAGATGAATACTGAAAAGACAAAAATACCCTTGAAAATTTAACGGGGTTAACGTTTTTACTGTTCCTGAGTATGAATATTTGGTCGGGCTTAAATCGTCAGGTACCATTCTGATACTTTTCAAAATACATGTATGAAAATTAATAATCTGGAAAAATTCAGACACTGTTTGAATGATTTTCCCTTATTTCGAATGTATAAATCGAATTGATCGAGTTGCATATCGCCTTTAGGCACTGAATCTTGAACCCAATACTTTGAGTACCATTTTAACCAAGTTATTAACATCAAGTTTTAATTTAATCTAAACTTCCTTCTTGAGTACATCTTTCTTCCATCATTACAATCACATTGCTTCCAAGTAAATTCACATAACAATCACTGCTTGCAAGTAAATTCCACTCCAATCCCTAATAAAATAATAATTAAATGGCAGAACATGAAGAAAGAAAGAAAAATAAAAAGTCAGCGAAAGACTATTGAATGACTGAGCTTGTTTTATCTTTTACCACTTCATAGTGAAAAGAGGTAAAATCCTATAGACTTTGCCTTGAAGGTGTCGGCGAAAGAGTCGTCGTCTATGGAAAGTCAGTTGCTTCAGGCCTTTGGGAATAGGAAGAGGCTCTTGTCACTGTCTTGTGTCGTGTGACTTGTGGCTATAGCAGCAGGTAAGCAAGTTAGTGTTTTGTTCTTTTCCTATTGGTACTAACTAAAACAAAGTGAAGGGTTTAATCTTCAAAATGGTACATGAAATTGCCGAATCATGTAGTGGAGACTTGTAACTAAGCGCGGCATTAAAGTGATTGGCGGATAAGTGAATCTTTACTCAAAGAGGTGTGGCTGTCTTAATTTATTCATTTTTGTGAAGTCCCACTAAGCAGGCTTCGTAAACTTTCATGTTAGAGGGCCCCCACACAATCAGGTGGGTAGTAAACCACAAAATGTTACATGAAATTCCATCATCAAGTCATTGTGGCACTAAAGAAATTCTTCTCTCCAATAAGATACCTATATGATTTATAAAAGGTAGCCACTATATTACCTATGTCTAGAAGTTCCATAGCGGTGGGAGAGCTTCAAAATCTATTCTTTTAAGTACAACTAGGTAGAAGAAAGAGAGACGAACTTGTAAATGGTGTAACAAACCCACCTTGGAGGCTACAACGAATTGTTAGAGATATCAAACAGGATGCTAGTTCAGTTGACACCATCACCTTTAAACACATTTTTTTAAGAAGCAAATTTTGTTGCTGATGATTTCATGACATATTTCTGAAGACAAGCGTCTAGAACTCTTTTGTTTTGACTGCTTAGGGTCGGACTACTGTAGAAACTTTTGTATATGATTGTTGTAGTGGTTTCTTATCAAAAGTCAGCAGTTCAGCACGCACGTATCGCATGTCTAATTTTATCAGAAATATGGACAGAGACACCAAATTAATATAAAGAGTAACAAACTTTTACCAATTCAAGTAAAATTAAGGTGAAACGTAACGGACGTGGCCCTCAGTCGTCGGCTTCGGAAAGTTAGTTGCACGTGGCGCGTCCTCGTTACCCAGGCCTCGCCATAAACTAAGAGCCCTCTTATCACAATCCATACACGTGTACTAGGTTTAGGGTTTCATCTAGTTCTCTCTCTCTCTCTCTGGTTCAGTTCTCGACCACCGCCGACTAAGTTGAGGAACCACCTCCCTGAAGTTAAGATAGTTAACATCTTCCCCAGCGTGCCGTCATATTTCGGGATCCGAGTCCGCTGCGTTTTCTAAACGGTGAGGAGATCTAGGGTCTGCGATCAGCAATTCGTCAGATTCCATTTCAAACTGATTAGTTTTGGATGGTCGACTGAGAGAGTTTGAAGTGGGATTTGGCGAATAGAGGATCGAGATGAATGGAGCTCCAGCGTTTTGAAACGCAGCGGAAGCGGGTTCTTGCTTTGACAGGTTAAGCTGGTGAGGACGCTCACTATTTTATCTTGAGGTAGGATGATCATGTTCTTCACCATATCAGTCAGTCTAATTTTAAAAAAGAGAGTATAGAGCTATTTTTTAGCATAGATTAATGGAAACCCTTTAGTTTTAGTGCTCTATGTGTATGTAACCATACTCTATTGCTGCTTTTGTTTTTGGCTATTGTCTTGTATTATACAAGCAGGTGGGGTTTCAGGAATCTTCCGGCAATGCAAATCTGTTTCAGTTTACATCTTCGAGAAGGCGTACAATTGTTTGCTGGCTGTAATTTCTGTTCGTAATTGATATATCCACCGAGCTTTGATAATTTATTCGAGTGGTGCTCTGTAGAGGATTAAGGCTTTGCGCTCGTGTAAATGAGAGAACATAGATTCTGTTGGCCTTATTTAGTGAAAGCTGTCGGTCTCGCAACTTTGTTGGCCACCAATCTACAGATCATGGTTGGAGCCATAATATTATGTACCAATTTTCCAAAATTTTCAATGGCATTACTCCATTATTTTGTGTTTAGTATACTACTGTAGTAGCCAAAAGAACAAGAAAAACAACAATGTAGTACAGTAGTAACACAGTATATAGGTCAGGGCCACACGGGAGCACAATAGTGTATGGTAGTAAAAGACGTGCTTCATTCTTTTGCAATACATATTTCCTTTCTATCGAAATTAAAATTAAAACAAATGTTGCTGATACAGAATAGTTCGAAGAAGATATTAATACTAGCAATACTGGAGTAATGTTTGCCTACACCATGTGCCTTTGATGTTCATTTTTGATCAGTTGATCATACAAGTATAAAGTAGAGAGAAGATTGAGAGAGAATAGTCGGGAGAAAGTAGAAGTGTTCTCATTCAGTCTCATTAGCCTCCTTTACATAGAGGTAGCTAAGGTTTACATCAAAGTACATAACTAATGAGTATTTACATGGACATCTACATAGATAATAATATTTACAACACTCCCCCTTGGATGTCTACCAATGAATGATGGTATTGGACGCGCTTATTGTTGCCTCGTTAAAAATCTTACAAGGTAACAAAAACCCAGTGAGACAAAAATAACCTTGGTCGAAGGATAAAAAGAGCACAATGCACATATGTCCTAGGTAACATGCTTCTGGATGCTCCCCCTGATGAGAATCCCCCCTGATTATTGCAAGCCTCATTCATGTATGCGATAAGCTATATGTGTCATGAATAGTAGTTTGATGTGTCTATCACTGAAGTGAGACCATGTGTGCTTTGCATGTAGGGACTCATCACAAATTTTCATACCTGTAAAGTTTAAGAAATACCAATAAAGCTAGACCATCTTCAATAAGCATTACCTCATATGATAAGGTTAGAAATAATCTCATATGCTCAAATTCATACACAAAGTAATAGCTAAACAATATAAAGAAATTGACACATTTAACTTTGTATAGTTTAAAACATTGAAAAATCATCATAGCATAACTAGCCATACACATCAATATCTTTGTGTATTGATATGTGTCATATAAGCTCTTCAAGAGCTCTAGTAATTCATAACTTTGCGAAAGTTAGAATATGTTGCAACATTATTGAAATAACCGCAATTTCCATTTTAATTTCGTGTAATTGTGTGGAACGAATATTGTACAATTTCACGAATATTTCTCGATAATATTTCATTGTTAGAATTATCGAAGTTTCGAAACGATTGTTTTAACGAAAAGCTCGAAATGCTCGATTCAAGAAATCGACTTTTTATACATGCAAAATTTGGGAAAACTTCCTTCATGAAAGTTGTAGAGCTCGTCGATACGAGTCCGTACATATGCGGAACACAAAGATTGGATTTTTTTTGATTTAGTTATCGCATTTAGAAGAAATTTCCAAAACGTGTATATAGGGAAAAAATCCTAAATTTTTTTGGAAACTTCCCTTTTTCTCCCGGCCTCTTTCCTCTTTGGGACTGTTTACCCTCGTTCTCCCTCTCTCTCTCTCTCGGCCGAAGCAACCAAAACAGAGCACGGTGAAGTCGTGCTCTCTCTCACGCCACCGTCCACCTCACGACCCCTGACCACTTCCCCCACCTTCGCCCCAACCTTGCGTAGCTGCTAGAGACAGCCTTGCACCGCGACACGGTCGGCAGCCGCGGCTGGGGCCCGGTGTCCATTAAAGCTCGATTTCATTTTGATCTTGATATCTCGAGATACAGGTCACCATTCCATGTGTTTCTTGGCTCATTGGACTTGCCTCGACTTGCTGATCAAGCACCAAGAAGGACCGGACCTGGGTAGATCGATTTTACGTTCGTCGGAGCTCACCTCGATTTAGATCGAAAACCACATTCAAATCCGGATATCTCGAGTTACAGACGATCATTTCTTGGGATTCTTGACTTAGTGAACTCGCCTTGAGTTCCTGAAGAAGTCTCAAGAATGGATCGAGCCGAGTTGTGGGAGTTTTTATATGGAACGGAGCACCACCGGTTTCTGGAAAAATTCTGGCCACCTCTACTGTTTTTGGTACATTTCGACATCTTCCCGTTATTTTCTGATCTTGTGCTAGTTATGAAAGTTGCTAAAAATGATGAAACGAAGGGGAAAAGCTCGGCCCCGACACCATTGGTGGTGGTCGGCGGCGGCTCTGCCACTAACTCCGGCGGCCCTTTCCGGCCACCTCCGGGGGTCAAAAATATAGTTTCTGTATAATTTAAGATTCTATATTTCAATACGATCATTTCTACATATTATATGTGTTTTTCGGATATCGTATGATTTAGTTATGAATTTTTAGATTTCGATCAATTTCGATCGTTAGATTTATGATCTGTGAAGTTAGGACCGTCCAATGGACTTGTAGTTTTGATTTGATGATCATATGACTATCCCAGTGGCTTTGTGCTGTCATGGGTGAAGATCAGACCGTTGGATCTTCGTATAATTGCAAAACGGTGATTAGGGAGACAATTCGTAAGAATCCGTCCGTCGGATTTTCTTATAATTTAGAATCCGACCGGTGAATGGTAGTTTAAGTATGTTTTGGAATTATTGGCTAAATTCAAGTCACATTTGATTAGGTGATTGGCGGGTTGTACTTGGGTGAGCTGTTTCGGTGTGGTTTTGTATTTTTAATTAAAGACGCAGCGGGAGTTTCGAGGTGAGTAAAACTCACGTGGTTCATATTACAAACAGAGAGCTTTAAATTATTTATTTTTGTAATTGTGTAAAAAATATTTATGGATTAAATATTTGTTTTTAAAATCACATGGAGTTGATCAACTACGGTCCATAGGTAAATAAAATAAATTTTAATTATACAAATGAATTTCACGATTTTTTTGTGTGAACTATAGATGGTATTAGTGGTCATTCCTAAGTGGATGATTACGTATATATATATTTTCGTGGAATATATATTGGTTGATGTGTTGTTGAGTGATGATATGATTGAGTTGGAATTATGATTTGGATTATATTTCAAATGCTTAAATTTCATAATAATATTGTGTATGTTGGATGAGTTGATTTCATTTTGTAAAAACATATTGTTGTGCTCATTATGGATTTATGGTCAACGTAATGACCGGTATGGGGGAATCGGACGCTCTGATGTGATATGATTGGTTGAGTAAGTACGAGTATCAGACGTTCTAAATATATAATATATATATATATATAAGTATACATATTGATGAAATACGATAAAGATAAATATGTCGGATGCCATAACTTAGGCCAGGTGACGGGCTACGATTCAGTTAGAGCTCTAGTTTGTCAAATACCGTATTTTTATAAATACAATTTCGAGGTTTTGAGAAGAAAGATGTGAGTTTAGGTTTTCTGTTAAATTGTTGATTTGGTGATTGATTGTGAGATTGATGTTTCTTTGCGGACGTGGAAATTGTTGAGTGTTGACTTGGGTGAAAATAAATATGATTTAATTAAATAACCGTTCTTTCTTTTTACTCATATTAGCTTTCAAAAGCTTATCGGGTTTTGTGTTGTTGCAATCCTGGTATACTATTTAAATGGTGTAGCGGATATTCCTGCAGGTCAGGATAACCAAGGAGGCGACGTGCTGTTTAGGAGTTGCAGCATTTATTTGTTTTCATTTAAGTTGTGAGGTTTGTTATGCTCATTTAGAGCTTTATAATTTAATTTGTGAGTGAGTTGTAATAATTACCGGAGACTAAATTCAGGATTTGAAATTAAATTGTGTGGTGAGGTTGTTAAGAAAAAAAAAAAAAATTTCAGGATGATTATTTTGAGTTGTGGAAATTTTCATGTTTCGGATTTTGAATTTTTATTCTAAAATTCGGGGCAGGACAGTTATACTCATAATTCGAATTTGATTTTGTAGTCTTGTCATATTACTCATTGAGGAAATTTAGGTCACGTTAACTATAACGGAATGAGTACATATGAGCTAGCTTAAGACTCTTTGATTTCATGAGTGAGCTTCAGGCTCTTTCGACCTTTCATGGACTTGCATTTGAATTATTCATGTATTTTAATCCCTTGAGGATTTGATAAGCAATACGCTTACAATGACACTTTACTTTTGAGATTTTGCTTTTAGCAATGTGTTTTTAAGATCTTCATAATATACGATGACAATGTGCCATAAATCTCTCGTCAATACAATAGCTATATGTAATACTGTATTTATAGAAAATTATCATTCGTATAACTGGTATAAGGGAAGATGTTCACAATCTCATGTCTCTATAAATAGACATTGTGTGGTAGTGATTTATCTTCACTTAATATATAAATACCCTTTTGTAACTTGTAGGGTTAAAGGTCTAAGAATTTGATCACGTTTCAAGTATTCAATCTCATTGGAATTGCCTCTTTTCAATTTGGCCAGTAATATACGTTGTCGACATTTATAATGAAACGTGGTATACATCCATACAGCCCTTAAAGATTTTTGGTAGCTACCAAATATAAATTATCATTGATGATCAACAATCATAGATCCCACATATTCTTATATGCATGCATTAGCTATAATAAGCTTATTGATATAGGGTACCCATGCCACTTCTGGGGTATACATTGTCGCTTCTAGGACAATCATCTCTCATAGATGAGTCATGTAGCAAATGTGGATCTTTTTACTTATAATCTCGTGTATGAGCATTTATAGGCCTTGTGTAATCTTCCCCATTTTGGGAGCTTAAAACTTTAAATCTGGTAGATATAATGCACACAAATTCACGTCGTTATTCAAATGACAGTAGTCTTTCATCCCCCTAACGGCGGGAAGACTGTCTTATTTTGACCATGCTCAAAAGATGCGTTCAAAAAATCTATCACTTTCTTTGGAGTGGAGATGTTCATTGGCTAGTGGCGAACAAAAACCAAGTTTTAGGTTAAAAATGTTTTGTCCATTAACATCAACCATATTAATTTATTATTGTATCACTAAGATATCATTTCATAATGGCGTACTTACACCCTATGTATGTGTAGCCATATTAGGAGCTGTGATATTGTTTAATGACATTCTCTTCAGGAGAACCACGTCAATTGGATACAATTGCATCCCACAAATCAAATGGAGTCTACATTATTTGTATTAATATGGTTGGTCTCAAGAACTTTAACCCAAGCAGATGGTCTTTGCATTTAGTATATAATTTTGTCGCTATCTTTAATCAAGTCACTAGCTTAGATATTTCCTAGAATCAAAATGAGACAGCAGATAAATATCTCACACTAATTCATATCGTTCTTCAGGAACAATCTTTCTCCCCCTCATTGCAGGAGGATTGTCTCATTAAAGTGACAACTTACAAATATGCGGTATATAAACAATTTGCTTATGAATAAGATTAGCAGTCATCAAACTTGTAAGTGATTCCACGCAACATAGTAGACAAAAGATGACGTAATCAATCATGCCAAATAATGTATTTGGTTCAATGAACTTTTGGTTCATGACATTACATATATACCTCAATTTACTGTGAAAATTCGATACAGTATATATCCGATGGCATAAAGTCTTCTCCAACCATATAGGAAGCAATTAATGCAATAATATTTCAAATTCGGTAACATGATAGTACGTAGCTCATTTGGAGCCATAAATCAAGATCTACAACTCATGATATGAGTGTTACCTTAGCTTAAGTAAACATCAATTGTGAAATATTGACAGTTGGAATTGACCAAATTCATTTTGAACTGCTGGCCAGAATGATATACTCAAAATTTTGAGTTAAAGACTACAATCCATAAGAACAAGTAACTTTATCATGTGGAGAATCTCAAGTTTTGTGTCACATATAAATGTGTAGTCATAAAGAAGAGGGACTTCAGGACCTCGTATAATTGGAGATCCAAGAAACTTGAGATTTCAATTTTTTTTTTAATTTATAACAACCTCTTAAGGAGTATCAGGTTCCTAGATAATCGGATTAAGAAACATTTAGTTTTAATGGAAACTCAAGAGGTTACAATATATCTGAGGAATAACACAATAGCGCTTACAACAAGTAGGTTCCTAGATAATCGAATTAAGAAACATTTAGTTTCAATGGAAACTCAAGATGTTACAATATATCTGAGGAATAACACAATAGTACTTTCAACTTTGCTTGTTGTAAGCAAAAGACGTCAGGCATGTGAGATGAATCTCAATTAGTCAATGCAATTTAATTTGACTAGTGCCATTTTGAAAATGACTTGATAAACATCCACCATATAGTGTACCATAGGTGACACACGCCCAATTTTTAATTTCCTCACGTGTAGATGTTAGGACAGTATTTACCTTGACTTCTAATTTCTCTCTTGCCATGATCCACTTCTGGTGGCATTTCATGGTGTAGCCATGTCAATCGGCTTTCTTGCTATACAATGAGAGGGAGAGGTTATACATCTTTGGTAATATTGGAGGCACAGAATGCAACGAGACAATATATGTGCTCTTCTGGAGCCATCAATCAGCTATTAAGATCTGAGATGATTATTATAGTATCCTCATAAGCATAAGCTTTAATAATGTTTTCTGGACACCATGCATAAAATTGCATTGCCTGAAAGTCACTCAAAACATAAGTTTGAAGATGACACAAATCAAATTTATAAGAATTGAACGGTGGATCTCATAGGATATACACGAAGCTTCTGGTCCGTGTTATATAGTTAAAACATGATGTTCAATTATTGTATTATTGTTTGATGTAGATTAACATCAAATGCATTTTGAACTTCTGGCCAAAATAATATACTCAAAATGTCGAGTTTAAACTTCATGACCATAATGAGTGAAGGACTTTAGATGGTCATCTAGTTAGTATGATCATTGAGGAACTTCAGGTCCACATGTAATTAAGGATTAAGGAACTACAGGTTCTGATCTCTTTTAATTACAAAATCCACGATAACAAATTTGGGGTATACTCATACTCGTTTGTCATAAACCAACGGTTAAATATCTACTTACTCTTAAATTGATGTCAATATAATTCCCTCAAAACTTCAGGTTTGAGGTTGACCGAGATTAAAACTCTTTGATAAATTGTCCATATATCCACTCAAAACTTAAGGCTCGAGTCTACACAATTAGAACTTCAGGTTCTAAGGTGGAATGCTTTAAACATGCATAAAGAAGAAAGTATCAACCGACATATGAAATTTACTTGAAACTTCTAGTTCGAGTTGACATAAAGTCAAATAAACTATGAATGAATTATATGTCTAATCGAAGCTTCAGGTTCGAATATTTTTTCTATGAACTGGAAGTTCTAAGATTTCGTAATTTGAACTTCGGGTTCAAATATTTGGTGCTCGAAACTTCGGGTTCGAGTTTTTACTGTTAGAACTTTGGGTTCTACCATGTTACTTTAAACTTCTAGTTCAAAAAATGTACACTCGAAATTTAGAGGTTCGAGATATCAGACTACTGGTCCGTATAAAAAAAAAGAAAGAAAATTACTTTAATGAAAGAAAAGAAATTAATAGAATGCGAGCAAATAAATAAAATAATAATAGAAACTTCTGGTTCCATTAATGAAGAGAATACACAAAACATCTGGTCTGGTTCATGAAAATCTTCTATCTCTCTTCAAATTGCACAAGAAAGCAATATTGTCCTCCTGGACAAATTCTCTTTATAAAAAAAATGTATAGTCAGGAGGCTTCTGGCATGGACTTAGTGTCCATCCTCGAACTATAGCTTCTGGAGGTGGTTTGAACCCCATTATTGAAAAATATATATATAGAGGAACTTTAGGCCCTCTTATGATTGGGGATTAAGCTGAGTTTATATATTTGATTATATAGCTCTGAGGATCTTCTGGCCCTCATAATTGTATAAACTCTGGGAAACTTCATGTCGCAATACTTCACTATATAATCCTTGAGGAGCTTCAGGTCCTCTTGTAATCAGATAAAGAGACTTTAGGTCTCAATCAAGTTTAATTACAAAATAAGATGGTCTGATCAAGCAATAAATCAATAAAACAAAGGTTAAAATAAAAATATACCTTGATCAGTTAAGCTCATCCATACCGGGCTTGTAGACCAAAGGAAAACTAGTCCACACTATTTCTGGAATAATCAATTGTTTTGATACAGAACCACACAAATTTATTTCCTCACCGAAGTCTGCAACAGTTATCAACCGTGTGTTCTATCAACCAATTTGGTTAATAACTCCGTTGTGTAAGACTTAACCTTGCATATGTAAAAAAGATAATCAGTAACAAAGCATATATGAATTAAATAATTGATATGTTGTAGTAATGAAATATATATGTGTGATAGAGAAAGAACAAGTCTGTTCTGCATGATTATCAAGTTATATATTATATAAAAATAAACATGATAATACTCATAGAAGACGTATCAGACTTGAAAACAAAAACAGAAGAAACGAAATGTCATGGTGGTAGAGATAAATAACATATATGAAACAGGAACCAATGGCACCCATTTATGATTGTAAGACTAGATAGAGAGCCCGCGCTTTGCTGCGGGTATTTTAATTACCGATAAATAATATTGTTGGCAGTTTATCATCAACTGAGCTTACTGTGATCAATTTACTCAACTATATTCTAATACCTGGATTACATTTAAAAAATTGAACTATAGATTCTTTTTTTTAATCAAGACTGCTAATTCGAATTTAAAAAAAAAAATAGTACATGATGATCAATAATGGAGGTACTACTAACATCATTGTCTGCCCAAGTTGCAACATTCCAAGTGAATTGTTGAAAGTTTCGATGAGAGAAAACGTTACAGAGTAACATGTCTCAGCTTGAAAGCAGAAATTGAATTGAAGCCTTCCTTGTAAAAGGATAAAATCTCAGAAAGCTGAATCATTAGGAAATACTTTGATGAATGTTATTAAAACCTTGCATAATGGGTATTGAAATTTTACAATTTTGATGAACTGCTGCGTTGTATGTAGCCTCGAAAACGTGCAATAAGATCAATGCTGCTATCGAGCTAGGAATAAGTCTTTGGAAAAGAAATTCTCGATCTCAAATCATGACAGACCAGACTTTAGCTACTGGAAAGGGTATTCATATTATTAAGTTATACTTATTCTAAGGTGAGCTAATCAAAACGTAACAATGTCAATAAATAGCAACAGTTCTCCTATCAAGATTAAACTTAGAAACATGAGAAAGATTA
Organism: Rosa persica; assembly: GCA_025331145.1. Classification (NCBI taxonomy): domain Eukaryota; kingdom Viridiplantae; phylum Streptophyta; class Magnoliopsida; order Rosales; family Rosaceae; genus Rosa; species Rosa persica. The sequence continues at coordinate 14,999,882 of WFKR01000005.1, forward strand.
ACATGAGAAACAAATACTGAAGACCTTACGAAATTGTATTAGAATTCAACATGTCTAATACCAAAGCACAAAATTTCATATAGACAACGGCATTACACAGTGTGTACATTGGTATTCATATTGATTCAGATCAAATAAAACAATATGTTTATACTGACAATAAGTTTATTATGGCGGGATGGATCTGAACCCTGCCCACCCCAGTTCATCAACAACAATCTCAATCCATCATACATTAAATGGGTTAAGAAAGATTGTACCTGTCAAATTTGGCTGATTACCTCTCTCTCTGAGTCCGTCCTCCCTTTCACAGTTGGCTCTACTTCTGCAAGCTCTCTTTGGCTCATTCTTGAGTGTTGACTTGCTGCCTTGACCAGATCCCATGAAGCGATGGATTCAGATCATTCAAAAGGGTAGCCTCTCCATCATCGACTATCTATAGCAAATCAAGACGGTTGCTGATGCTCTTGCCGCAGCTGGAGCACCTCTCGATGACAGCAACCTTGTCGCCCACAGTCTTGCGTTTACTACTTCTATCCGCGTGCGCTCTGATTATCGAGAACTGATCTTTCTATGGAAACATTGATATTCACATTGAAACAGATCAAGCAGAATAATATGTTTATACTAAGAGCACTTCAATTCAAGAGATATAAACAAATTGAGAGTATATACCTTTGATGGCATCCTCTGGGTCTTGGATCGCAGTCCAATACTGTTCCGAATTTGTAAGTATACAAATCATAATCAAGAATGCCTTGGGTTCGGAAAAGTCTTGGAAGAAGAAGAACCACCAGAATCAAACTATTTGATCAATCATCAAGAAATTAACAAAAAAATCAAAATTCAATCAGTTAGGAAATTCTGGTTTCAATTTTGAAGAATTGCAGAATTAGTTACCAAGGAATCAACTTAGTGTACCTCAGTGTTGGAGTATGATTGTCAAACGCCTCAGCTCGATTAAAACCCTTTGGCCTACTGTACAAAATTAAACAACAAATGTCAGAAATACATTGACCTGGAAAGCTGAGCCTAAAACTATCAAAAATAATGTCATTGAAAATTTGAGTAATTTTCAAAATAAGCAAGATATGATGGTTAATTTGGATCATTCACTTACTGAATACAAAATAGCTAACGACTTTTTTAATCTAGGTCATTCACTTACTGAGAAACAACATTACTTTTTTCCACTGGTCTATTTTGGATATAGAGTCTACCAAATACTTGAGGAAATAGTGATAAACTGGTATTTAATATAAAAAGAAGGGTTTGCAATGAGAAACTTGAAGTAACAATAATCATCATTAGTTATAGCAGTACTACTAGCATATATTTTCTTGAATAAAGTTATGCATGCCATTAATCACATATTGCAATAAAGGTAATGTATGGAGAGAGAGGGAAAATAATCATTAAACTACTTTGGTTCTATATTTCAATCTGCTGGTTCTCTAACAATCAACTCAAGCAAACTCATTCAACTATAAAATTGGCTGATGGGATGTATTAGTGAAATGATATTTGGCAACCTATTTTTTGTTTAAAACACCATACACACTGACATAGGAAGAAAGCAGAAGAGAGAAATTACCTCACTCATTAACTCACAAAGACTAAAGCTTCATAAAAAAAACCAAGATGGGTAGCATTAATCAGAGAGCATTGGTTTCCAGAATAGCTACAGTGAGACTTCCAATGGCAAACATCATGGGCTGTCGTCAAAGCCGAGATTCCCAAAGCCCCTGATCTCTTTACTGAGCACTCTCTTTCCAGAAGTGGGTCTTCCTCCTCTTGCCGATGTGACCTCTTTGCTACAAATAATATAGCACACTTTTATTTATTGATTTTGTAGAACATCTTTGTAAACTATATTTTTAGTATATTTATTTGGTAAATCGTTGTTATTATTTATTAAAATTTTTAAACCATTTCTTGATGTAATTTTTGAAAGTGCAACATATAATTGTTCATGAGCGAAAACAGGTTCAGGTAAATATATACCAACTTGCTTTAGCGATTGACCTTGACTTTTGTTAATTGTCATAGCATAGCATGGTCTAATCGAAAATTGATGTGTTTTCAAAATAAATGGCCATTTATTTTCAGATGCAGTAAGAACAATTCTAGGTATCAAAATTTTTTTGCCTGTATTAGTTCCTGTTAATATTTTTGCTTCTATTAATCGATCAAATAATTTTGTTATTATTAATCTTGTACCATTACATAAACCAGATACTTGATTTAAGTTTCTCAACAACATGATAGGCATTCCAATTTTTAAAGTTAATGTATGCAATGGTAATCCACTGAATTCAAGTTTATTAAAAAATTCTTCGGGATATAAAAGACTAATATTTTCTTTATTTCCAGAATTTAATAAAATGGTATCTGAACTTAAATAAGTTGTAGTATCACCTGGTAATAAATTTATAGCATAATCATTTATATCTTGAGCTATAGTGTTTCGTGGTGTAATAATTGCTCGTTCTTTAAGGTAGTCAAAGTTGTTGTAATTAATGTTAAAATCTGAATAAGTCGTAAGAAAAATTGTTTCAATTGGATTTGTATAAAAATGAATGAGCAAATCATCAGGAATTTCAACCCAAGATGTATCTTTATCATCTTCATAATCAATTGAATGTATACGACCTTCTCCTATTTGCAATAACCAATTTGCAAAAGTCAAAATATTTTTTTTATCTTCATTGGTTAAATTATGATTTAATAACCTCACATTTTCTGTTAAATGAAATATCTTAAATGATGACCAAAAGTATGAACAATTTAATGAAGCTTCAATTATTTGATCTTTAGTTCCTCTTGCAATAACAGATAAAATTTGCCTAAAATCTCCTCCAAATAAAATAGGTTTACCACCAAATGGTTTGTTAGTTTGTGTATCATTTAAATGTGATAAAATGTCATGCAAAGATTTATCTAGTGATTCAAAACAATGTTTATGACACATTGGAGCTTCATCCCAAATAATTAACTCTGTCTTGTCAATTAATTTTGCAAGATGAATACCTTTTTTAATTGGACATATTGATAGATTATTTACAGTAAGAGGTATTTTGAATCTAGAATGAGCAGTTCTACCATTTGGAAGTAATAATGAAGCAATCCCGGATGAAGCAACAGCTAAAACAATTTTGCCTTCAGATCTTAGCTTACTTATTATTGTATGCTATAAAAAAGTTTTGCCGGTTCCTCCATGACCGTGAACAAAAAAAGCATTGAATGTTCTTTCGTCAACTGTTTTAATTACTTGATCGTAGACAATTTTTTGACATGTATTTTAATTGTGATACTAAATTTTCGTGTTGACGTTTTAAATCAAAACATTTGTAATCTAGTTCTTCTCTTAATAATCTATTGTTCAACTCTAATATCTTACTTACATCAGGCATTGGTAATTGATGATCTTTTAATGAACTTGATGATATATTAAATATTTGTTCTAATTCAAATAATAATTTATTTTTCAATAGAGTTAAATTTGGATTTCCAAGTTCAATTCTTGTTTTATATAAAATATCGTCACACATATTTGACCAATGTGAATCTAATAACATTTTAGGATTTGCAACATCACAGAATAAGATTATTGTAACAAAGAGTTAACGCATTTCAGATGTTGTTGTAACATGTGAACAATTTGTTAATGCTTCAATCAATTCTCTATCGTCGCCTAATAGACTTAAAGTTCTGCAAGTTTCTTGATAGGAAGAATATGTAATTTCATTGACAGTTCTTATTGAATCGTAATCACGACAACCTTTTTGGATATTTAATAACATTCTCATAAAATATAATTCACCTAATGCAGGATGTACATGTGCTATTCGGCCAATAGTTTCATATTGTTTTCTTGGCATCCAACATTTATTTTTATTATTCCACACAAATTTACTGGGAAACTCTATATAAGTTTATTGACATGCTTCTGGGTAAATCATATTTGCTTTAAATCATCCAGTAAGCATAGTATCTTGCATGCTTTTTTGTCTTATAATTGATTCAAGAGATTGAGACTCATGAAAAACAACATTTTGTTCTAAAGGCATCTAAATATCTAAATGTTGGACTGCTGGATGTCGAGAATGAATTGGATATTCAAATAATCTCCACACAGATTCATGAGGAGTTAAATAACGACAATTAAGATAGGATTTAATTTCATCATTTAAATTGTCATGGAATAAAATTCGAACTCGATTTGGAACTTTATTAATGTATTTAAATAAATATTTAATTAACATAGATTGAGAACATGATTCAACATTAATATGAGCATTGTATTTTAATAATAAATTTGAATTGTAGGGTACAACAAAATTATTTCCAATATGAACACCATTTTTCATTACGAATTTCGTGTCATCATCACGTCGTCTATATGTTGGAGGTATATGTGTTTCAAATATAGTGTTCGTGTTATATGATTGTGGAAAAAATTTTGAACATTGTCCATCCCGCATGCAAGGAGATTTTGGATTTATTTGTCTGCAAGGTCCATGAATCATAAATTTGCTTACAATCTCAAAAAGTTTTGGATCAATGGTTTTGTCTGGTAATTTTGCTGAAATAATAGATGTATATCTGTTGCTGTATAACATTTGTAATTTTTTTTTAACCAGAATAACATATGAGCATGTGGAAGTCCTCTTTTTTGAAATTCTATTGGACAAACATTTGCCTCAATTTGTCCAAAGGGTTCTTCAGATTAAATTTAAGCAATCATATTTTGCACTTTTATTTTAAAAATCCTTGAAATTATGTCATGTCTATCTTCGGCTTTACATTTACGTTCGTTGTCAGTATATCTTAATATTTCTGGCCATTAACACTAAAAGTAAAAGTTATAAATAAATCAGGATTGCCATATTGTCTACAAATTGTCATGGCATCTTGATAATTATTAATTATATATCTAGGACTTCCAATATGAGAGCTTGGCAAAATGATTTTTTGTCCTAACTGATGACCTTTATTAATTCCAGTTGAAGCTGCAGTGTAAATGTTCCTATAAACTTCACTTCTCAAATTCTTTTGATTTTTTCTAATCCAATCCAAACGACATTCTTCAACTGTTGTATATGAGTCAACTAAAAATTATTGAAATAATAATCTGCCTTTTAATAGAGTACTTACGTCATTACATCTATTTTGAATCTGATATACAATATAATCTCGCATTGATATTTTTTCTCTTTTCTGATTTCCTGAAATTTGCTGCATTGGTATATCTGGTTTATATCCATCTTCACCATATGGAAAAAGAATTGAATATTGTAATGACATATACTTTGAATGTATCTTAGAAATTCGTTGTAAGTGTCCGTCATTTGATTCAATAATTATGTCCTTATTTGAATTATGCTCTCCTATGTCACCAATAATTAGACCGCCAATGTCTTCACTTATTGGTTTTTCATATTTAATGAAGGCAGACAATGATTTTCAAATTTATCTCTCATAGTTCGAAATTGTTTTACTAACTCATTAGTTTCATCAAACATTTTGATAAGTCCTTCAACAATTTCTGGTTTTATATTTTGATTAACATGAGTAGGATCGACAGCATTAATACGATTTGAAATTTCATTTTTTGTATCATATACGTATGACTGTGCATATTTAGGAGATTCACCGTCAATAGGTAATATAGAACCCATCAAATGATGTACTTGACCACTAATCTTAAAAATATAAGGACCGGATCCGTCATTTATCTTATGATCAATTCCTGCTCCCATTGATGTAAAAGAAAACATTGAGTTATAAATTCTAATATTTTCTCTAAAAGATTTACTTACTTGAACATTATTTGGATCTAATAATTTTTGAAGAAAGTCTGGTGTTGGCTTAGGCTGTTCAAGCTTGACTTGTCTTTTTTTGCAACAGCTTGTATAAATGAGTGATGCATTTGCATATGATTTTTTGATAGCTTCATCAACCCAAAAACATGCGCCACAATGACTGCATGTGTGAATATTATCACCGGAGTCTTCATATTTCACGATAGTTCCTGCAATCACATTTTTGTTTTTATGAAACAATTGATATAATTATTATTTTTTCAAAGTAACAAATGAAATTTGAAAAAAAAAAAATGACCTCGTTTAGTTTTTGGTACAAAGCTTGACCAAATGGATATGAGCTTTCAACTGTATATAAAGTTTCAATAAAGTTAGAAAAATTAGTAATGTTATTCAACAAAAAAATAACTACGTAATAATTAAATAGAAACTTTGCTTACCTCGATCAATTTGTACAGATTGGCAAAGTGCACTCTTCTCTAAATCACTTGATTCTTCTATATATAAATAATGGAAAAAACATATTAATACAATGTAAATACTATTTAACTTTTGAAAACATTAAATGAGTTGTGTACTCACTTTGTTTCTGCTTTTTTTACCTAACTTGATCACCAGACATTTCTTGTATTTTTTTCTTGACTATTATGATTTTCAACATCATCATCTTGTAAAAACTTTCTTGTCTTTGTTCTTCCAATTTTTGATCTCATATCTACATTAAAAACAAATCAGTAAGTAAATATCGTAATAAAAGGCAATACATACATACGGCTATTATTTTGAAATAATTTTCAGAAAACCATGTGACCTATCTCAACCTAATCACACAAACGGTTCACCATACATAGAATTTTGACTGATGCAATCAAAGATTATCGCACCTCATTCTACTTTTGAACCAACTATTTCTTAATGAAACTGTATTCAAAATCAATAGAAGTTAAACTATCATATAGCTTAGACAAAATTATTAAAATGTCATTGCAGGGTCTAAGATCACAGAGAATAAGTTATCTAATTTGGTGTCTCACGCATATGAATTATCAACAGCAATTTCAAGCATATTAGCTGGGCCCTGTAAAAAGAGAAGCTTGCCAAATTACCCTATTTATCTTCTATACATAATTTAGTTTATGACACTATCACCAATTCCAGTTATCATCGTAGATGCTAGCACTAACTCGTGTGGAAGGCAAAATAAGTAGAAAGAATACATAGTAAGAAAATGCACCTTCATCCCAACAATTGCATCAACTGATATGCAAGTTTTAAAGGAAGATAAGATTTCTAATATTCTCTACTGTTCCCGCTAAGAGAAAGCAGAAATTTTCAAATATGCCAATTACAAAAAACATTTTCACACAATCAAACACAACTTCTGGCTAATCATATAAAACAGTAGTTATGAAATCAGGCACTTAAATAGTTTAATCCTTCAATACTTTCAAATTACATAATATCTACCTACCTTGTTTCTGTCTTTTTGACCTGATATGATGTTGTGTGTCCCGATCCAGAAAAGTACTCTGGCTCATAGAAGCAGCAAAAGTTTGATCATCACAAATTTCTGGTGTTTTCCCTTGACTGTCATGATTTTCAGCATGAACATTGTGCATAAATTTTTTTCCAGCCTGTCCTTCCAATCCTCAGTGCCATAACTGCATCCAAAAAATAAAATAAATAGACACCAAATTAGATAACTTATTCTTAGTGATCGTAGACCCTGCAATGACATCTCAATCAAAATTCGAGCTCTTCTCCATAAAAAACCCCCAAAGATTCAAACTTTCACACACATACATAAGCAATAGCGACGGAAACTAAAATCCACAACGCTTTTCACCAAAGAAAACAAAGGGTTTTCAACCAAATCAAAACCCCGAAATTCGAGCTCATCTCCATAAAAAACCACCAAAGATTCAAACTTTCACACACATACATCAGCAATAGCCACGGAAACTAAAACCCACAACGCTTTTCACCAAAGAAAACAAAGGGTTTTCAACCAAATCAAAACCTTGAGCCGAAAACGGTGACGAATGAAAACTTACCAATTGAGTTCCGATTTTCTTGATGCTTAAGCTATAGCTTGAAGTAGTTGTGAAAGCTCTTGCTGTGTGGTAAGGAGAGGATGAGTTTGGAGCAGAGATTTTGTTGTTCGTGTGAGAGAGTGAAGGAAGTAGTTTAGGAAGCTGGAGGAAGAAAAGAGAGAGTGAAAAAGTCGGTCTGGGAGGCGTAGAAAAATAGGCCAGTGCCGGAGCCGTAAAAAAAATTCAAAATGAGGGCAGAATCGCATTTCCCCCCACGAATGAACAGTAACCCCAATGAACAGTGAACCCATCTTTTATATATGTATAATTTGATTAAGGGAAAAGTGGGCTGCGATTCCTATTATCTCATAATGGAATCCGGTGAAAGCAAACACATAGCATTAGGGGTCGTCAACGGGCCGGGCCGGGCCCATTCATTGCGGGTTTGGGCCGGGCCGGGCCGGACCGGGCCTTGTTAAATTTTTTAATAATGACGGGCCGGGCTTTATTAAAAATCGAAGGATCCAAGCCCTTCCATATAAAGCGGGCCTTGCGGGCTTTATTTATAAATAAATATTTAAAGACACAAATATTTTTTTTTTTTAATCAAGCTTTGGAAATTCATTGGATAATGATCAAATACAACCAAAGATAATAGATCTATATTGTACCAAAAAAAATCTATATTTATATATAGATACTAATTTATTGATAATTAAATTTTTAAAGACACTAATCTTTTATAAATTTATATTTATACATCATACACTCCAAAGAGCAACATATAGCAATTCAAAGAAAATTAGAAAACCGACCGTTGGATGTGATTATTACAATAAATTATACGTGTGGTTAAAAATTTAGTCAATTTCACCGTAGTTTCGAACTCAATCGGATTAGTCAACCGTAGTCACTTGCATGTTTTCTTGGTTGACTGATAGCGTGATAACCGCAAAAATTGCTTATTTTTTTACATCACGTTTGTAAATATTTCATCGATGGATGTGAGTGGACATAAGATAAAAATTTCAATTTTAATTACAAATACATTGACCAATACAAATTTGCCTCTTAAAGTTGTATGACTTGTACATTGCATTTAAATTGTTGAGGTTCATTCTAAAGCAAACATGAAGTGTAAAATGAATTTGAAAAAACCAACCGTTTGATGGAGAGACTGTAATATTTTATGGTGGTTGTAAAAAATCCAGTTAATTTGGTTTTCGTTTTGAATTCGATCAACTAGGTCAAACCTAGTTACTCTTATTGTCACACCCCGAATTTTAGAATAACAATTCAAAATCCGAAACATGAAAATACTACAACACAAAATAATCATCCTGAAAAATTTTCTTTTCTTAACACACTCACCACACAAAATAAAATCAAACCGAATTTAGTCTCAGTTAATTATTACAACTCAAATCCAAAATGTAATGTAAAGCTCTAAATGAGCATACACACACATCACGACTAAATAAATAACATGACTGCTGTAACACCTAAGCAGCTCGGTCACCTCCCTGGTTATCCTGACCTGCAGGAATATCCGCTACACCATTGAATAGTGTACCGGGATTGCCACAACACAAAACCCGGTAAGCTTATGAAAGCTCGTATGAGTAAAAGAAGGAACTGTTACTTAATTTAATCTCATTTATTCCCGCACACAATAACACTCAATAATTTCCACATATGCAAATAATAACAATCTCAATCAACACTAACTCAATATATCAAGACAACCCAACTCACAACTTCCACCACAACTCTCATCATCGTATTTATAAAAATACGGTACTTGACAGACTAGAGCTCTAACTGAATCGTAGCCCGTCACCTGGCCTAGGTTATGGCATCCGACATATTTATCAATTATTGTATTTCATCAATATGTATACCTATATACATATTTAGAACGTCCAATAATTCCACATACTCAACCAATCGTATCCCATCATCCACACTAGGATTAGAGCGTCCGATTACCCACACCGGTCATTATGTTAACCCTAAACCCATAAATGAACCCAACATATAACATCACATACTGAAATCAACCCAACCAAGATACATCATATTATTATGGAATTACACAATCGTAATAAAATCAACTCATCAATTCCACTCAATCATATCATAAATCAAACAATCCACTCATCAGTATATATTTTCCACGTAAATATATATATACGTAATCATCCACTCAGGAATGACCACTAATACCATCTATAGTCCACACAAGAAAATTATGAAATTCATTTGTATAGTTAAAATTCATTTTACTTACCTATGGACCGTGGTGATTCAAGTCCATGAAATTTTAAAACAATATTTAATCAGCAAATATTTTTCACACAATTACCAAAAATAAATAAATTAAAATGCTCGGTTCATAATATGAACCACGTGAGTTTTACTCACCTCGAAACTCCCGCTGCGTCTTCAATATAATTATAAATTATAATTTATAATTAACGCCGAATAGCCCACGCAAATAAAATCCGTCAATCACCTAATCAAATGTGATTCGAATTTAGCCAACAAATTCAACACATAATTTATCCACTAATTAACGGTCAGATTCTAATTTACATTAAAATCCGACGAGCGGTTTCTCACGAATCGCTCCCCTAATTACCGTTTTTCACATATACGAAGATCCAACGGTCGGATCTTCGCCCATGACCACACAAAGCCTCTGGGACAGTCATATGATCATCATAACAAATTTACAAGTTCATCCAACGGTCATAATTTCACAGATCAAAAATCTAACGACCGAAATCGATCGAAATCACAAAATTCATAACTAATTCATACGATATCCGAAAAATGCGTATAATACGCCGAAATGATCGTATCGAAACATAGAATCATAAAATGGACAGAAACCAAATTTTAGACCTCCGGAGGTGGCCGGAAAAGGCCACCGGAGTTAGGGACAGAGCCGCCACCGACCACCACCAATGGTGTCGGGGCCGAGCTTGTCCCCTTCGTTTCATCATTTTGAGCAACTTTCATAACTAGCACAAGACCTAAAAATGACGGGAATGCATCGAAATTACCGATTTACAGTCGGCGGCCGGAAAAAATGCAGAAACCGGTGAGCTTGAAAACCGACGTGAAAACTGCAACCTCAGGCCCCGATCCCTTCTGGAAACTTGTTCAGAACTTCCTTGCGAACTCAACAAGCTTGGAATCACAAGAAACGATCGTGTATAGCTCGAGATATCTTGATCGAAAGTTTTGGTATTTCGATCCGTTCGGGTCGAGCTCCGACGAACGTGAAAACGTTCGACCCAGTTCCGGTCCTTCTTGGTGCTTGTAGAGGAAGTTGAGGCGAGCTCAATGAGACAAGAATCAAGTGAAATGATGGAGTGTAGCTCGAGATATCGAGATCGAACCGAAAATGGCCGTTTTCGGTTCGGGTTGTGCCGCCTCAGCCACGGGCCGCGCCGCCTTGTGAAACTGCCTCCGGGAGCTAGAGCAGCTTGAGACGAACGCCTGGGACTTGGTTTGAGGTCGAGAGGTGGTCTGTGGAGGGAGAACAATTAAGGAGAAGTTTCTCCCCTTTTTCGGTCGAGAGCGTCGGTGAGAGAGAGAAAAAAACCCAATTTTTTTTCAGAACTGGAAGAAGAAGGAGGAAGAAAAAGAAAAAAAAAGGAACCAGTAGGGAAAAAAAATTAGGGTTTCCAAAATTTTTTTCTATATATACATGTTTCGGAAAACTTCGAAATTCGATAACTAATTCAGAAAAAATCCGATCTTCGTGTTCCACACGTGCACGGACTCGTATCGACGAGCTCTACAACTTTCATGAAGGAAGTTTCTCCAAATTTCGTACGTAGAAAAAGTCGATTTCTCAACCCGAGTATTTCGAGCTTTTCGTCACAATAAACGTTTCGAAACTTCGATAATTGTAAAAATGAATGATTATCGAACATGAATCGTGAAATCGCATAATAACCATTCGATACAATCACTCGAATTTAAAATGGAAATTGCGGGTATTACACTTATAAACCTATATTTATATATCACACATTCCAAAGAGAAACATCTATCAATTCAAAGAAAATGAGAAAACTGACCGTTGGATTTGATTATTACAATAAATTATGAGTGTGGTTAAAAATTTAGTCAATTTCACCATAGTTTCAAACCCGATCGGATTGGTCAACCGTAGTCGCTTGTATGCTTTCTTGATTGACCGGTGGCGTGATGACCACAAAACTTGCTTATTTTTTTACATCACGTTTGTAAATATTTCATTGATAGATGTGCATGGACATAAGATAAAAATTTCAATTTTAATTACAAATACATTGACATATACCAATTTGCCTCTTAAAGTTGTATGACTTATACATTACATTTAAATTGTTGAGGTTCATTCTAAAACAACCATGAAGTGGAAAATGAATTTGGAAAAACCAACCGTTTGATAGAGAGATTGTAATATTTTATGGTGGTTGTAAAAAATAAAGCCAATTTTGTTCTCGTTTCGAATTCGATCAACTAGGTCAAACCTAGTTACTCTTATAAACCTATATTTATATATCACACACTCCAAAGAGCAACCTCTATCAATTCAAAGAAAATGGGAAAACCGACCGTTGGATGTGATTATTACAATAAATTATGAGTGTGGTTAAAAATTTAGTCAATTTCACCTAGTTTCAAACCCGATCGGATTGGTCAACCGTAGTCGCTTGTATGTTTTCTTGATTGACCGATGGCTTGATAACCGCAAAACATGCTTATTTTTTCTCATCATATCTGTAAATATCCTATCGATGGATGTACGTGTACATAAGATAAAAATTTCAATTTTATTACAAAGACGTTGGCCTATATCAATTTGTCACCTAAAGTTATATGACTTGTACATTGCATTTAAAATTATTGATGTCCATTCTAAAGCAACTATGAAGTGGAAGATGAATTTGGAGAAACCAACCGTTCGATGGAGAGATTGTAATGTTTTATAGTGGCTGTAAAAAATCCAGCCAATTTAGTTCTCGTTTCGAATTCGATCAACTAGGTCAAACTTAGTTACTATTATAAACCTATATTTATATATCATACACTCCAAAGAGCAACCTCTATAAATTCAAATAAAATGAAAAAACCGACCGTTGGATGTGATTATTACAACAAATTATGAGTGTGGTAAAAAAATTAGTTAATTTCATCATATTTTCAAATCCGATCTAATTGATCAACCGTTGTCAATTGTTTTTTAGAATATATATGCACATATTTTCTATAAAAATATGAGAATTTTCACACACACACACACATATATACATATATATATATATATAAATATAAACACACACATACACACATCTATATCTATATATATATATATAAACACACACACAGTGCACACACATATCTATATATATATATATATATATCTCTCTATATATATATATGTAAGCACACACACATATCTATTATATATATATATATATATGTGTATATATATATATATATATATATAAACATACACACATACTCATATATATTAATATATATATTCACAAACACACACAAATATATATAATATATAAAAAATAGTTTACGGGCTTTTACGGGCCGGGTCTAACGGGCTTTTGACGGGCCGGGCCTATGGGCGGGGCCGGGTTTTTCCGGGCTTTTTAGCGGGCCTCCATCGGCCCACCGAGGCGGGCTTTTGCGGGCTTTTTGACGGGCCGGGCCGGGCTTTTGGCCCTCCGGGCCGGCGGGCCTCCATCGGCCCACTTGATCCGCGAGCTTTTTGATGAGGCCTACATAGCATATATAAGGAACAGTGTCCGTGCAATTGAGTAATTAACAAACATCGGCTAGATATATATGATGCTGTATATCTTCATAAACCCTTATATACATAATTGACATAGATTATAAATAAACTCATAGATCATGAGTTATAGTTAAGAGCAACAATGTTGCACAATAAAACTCGTAGATCATCATAGAGTTTTCAGAAGAAGAAAAAAAATGAATAAAAGTAAAGCGTGCTGATAACGTGTTATAAAGTAGAGAGAATAGTCGGGAGGAAGTAGAAGTATTCTCATTCAGTCTCATTAGCCTCATTTATATAGAGATAGAGTTTACATCAAAGTACATAACTAATGAGTATTTACATGGACATCCACATAGATAATAATATTTACAACAGCTGATACAGGATAGTTCGAAAAAGATATTAATACTAGCAGTACTGGAGTAATGTTTGCCTACACCATGTGCCTTTGATGTTCATTTTTGATCAGTTGATCATACAAATATAATATCAGAAAGGAAAATAACAACAGATCAAAGATTGGAACTCAACAATGACACCTACATGAAATGATGAAATATCATTTATCGGGCCTCCAAGAGTGTAAAAGTGACTTCATTAGCTGAACATGTTTTAGGAGCGGCGTCGACTTTGATCTCACTCAGATTGGTTTCAGTATAAAAACCTGGTTTCTGGGGTTGAGGCAATGCACCTTCACCACTCAACATTAGAACAGCAGCTGACATGCTTGGCCTATCTTCTGGATTTTGCTGCACACACAAGAGTCCTACATGAACCGATCGCAGAACTTCCTCTAGTAGATTAGTCGAGTCCCCTACTGATGTATCAAGCAGTTCAATGGACCTGCCTTGTGTGTATAGCTTCCATGCCTGAAAGAAGAAAACCATCCCACACTTTTTACTATACAGAAGCAGAACAAACAAAGAGAGTGTTGACATTTGGCACGTACATGTCCAAGGAGGTTTAGGCTGTGGTCTGGATTATAGAATCCTCTGTTTCTCTTCCCACTTATTATCTCCAACACCGAAACACCAAAGCTAAAGACGTCGGATTTGGTAGAGTAGAACCCATCAATTGCATATTCTGGAGACATATAACCACTGCAAGCCAATGAATTATATTAAAGGAAAAAAAAAAAAGGTAATCTTATAAGCAAAGAAAGAAGAGACATTAGTTGTTTCTAGATACTTACTATGTGCCAACCACTCTGTTCGTTTCTGCTTTAGTTTCATTTCCTCCCAAACTTCTAGCCAGGCCAAAGTCAGATATTTTTGGGATAAATTCACTGTCTAATAAAATATTTCCTGCTTTGAGATCTCGATGAATTACTCTGAGTCTGGAGTCTTGATGAAGATAGAGGTGCCCTCGAGCAATGCCATTAATAATGTCAAACCGCTTACGCCAGTCTAGTGACATGCTTTTTGTATGATCTGCAAAATACCAGATATAAGTCACCAGCCTTGTAAAGCCATCATTCTAACAAAATCCAACTTCCTGAGCATACTCAAAGAAACAAGATAACATGTTATATTTCTGTAATTTACTAAACCCCCAAATCAGAAGGAAATTAAGGAGTGTAAAGACCCTGAAAGCTCAGAAGCTGTCAAAGATTGTGCCAACTATACATGGGAGTAGTTGCAGATTCATGTGTACCGGCATCGTGCACATAGAAAGGCAAAGATAGAACACAACATATTTAGGTTCAATCCCACAGCTCCGACTTCACAAATCAACAATAAGATGTACCGGGAATGCAGATTAGAGGTTTTGAACTCATAGTCTTTTGCAAGAGCTTGGAGATCTTGCAAGACAACCACTAGACTCCAAAAGCTCGCGTTATTAGAAAATGTGCTAGCAATGAATATCAACATGAGGGATGATCGAGATGAAGAAAACCCCTGCAAGCCCTCACCAGCAAAGGACATGGAATAACCAAACACGATGGTATCAAGTAATTAGAAACTTAAGTGAGCCATTAAACGCAATCATAAGGTTTTTGAGTTCACAGACCAAAAATAAAAAAGTCCAAGCTTTTGTTGGGCATGAATTCATAGATCAGCATCATTTCATCTTCTTCAATGCATGATCCGTGAAGCTTCACTAGATTCCTGTGCTGAAGTTTTGCAAAATGCATAACCTCATTCTTGAATTCTTCTAGTCCTTGTTTAGAATGCTTTGAGAGCCTTTTCACAGCTACTTCACGTCCATCTCTCAACATACCCTGAATCATCAGTCTAATATGACCAAAACTTGACATGCCTTATATGATATAGAATTTGCAAACTATCTGGTTTTACCTTAAAGACTGGTCCAAAACCTCCCTGTCCTAGTTCGTTGTTCTCTGAAAAGTTATTGGTTGCATAAATAATAGATGCCAAGTCAAATAATTGAAGTTCCAAGTCTGCCTTTTTCCTGCTCCATACTTTTCCTACAAATAAAGTAACAATTGATGTTGAGACTGGAATAGAAATGTGAAAATAAAAAACCTAAAAACCCTCAAAAATCAAATCAGGAGGAGCTGCTCAATCTATGTCTTTAAAAAAGATCAAAGATCGATCTGCTCGAGCAACCTTTACAAGTTCTAGGCTCTTTGACTAGCTAGGTAGATATGTCAAGTCCTTCCACCGATGCAACTAGTTGTCATTTCAACCTTTACTGATTATCATGCACTTGATCAGAAAAATTGAACATAACGCATGCATGCTACAACTCCAGAATTTAGGATTCAACCTCTACAGGGTCACAGAAATCATGTTGAACTGATGATTGAGAAACAAACTACACTTGACATGTTATAAATCATGAGATTCTAAATCTCTCCTTACAAATTACCATCATATTGAGTTCCTCGGTCCAAATAGAATATCTGAACAGGAAACATTAAGGAATCAACAAGGAAAAGATAAACAATAAAAAATAAAGCATGGTTAATTTCATTTACTGAACTTTTTAGTAGTGTTCTTTTTCTGATCAAATTTGTATGTCAAAGGTAAAGGTCTACTAGGACCACAGAGGCCAAGTATAAAAACTTACCATGTTTTTGGTGCTGCTTCTTCCGAAGATATAAGGTCAAGAACATCAGCAGGCTAGTAGACAACATAGAAGTGATTATTAATATGATTATCACTCTCTTCCCATTGATCTTTGTATTGTCTTCATGAAGTAGATCTAGTAGGCAAAAACTTATTAGTATTTGGAAAAAATCATCAAGGAGTTAGAAGGATTAATAAAGAAAAAAATCCATAAATGTGTGCTGAACACTGATACTGCTACATGAATAGACAATTTTCCAAGAAGATTTTGCTAATTGTGTTAAAAAATTTATAAAACACCGACTACTTCTGATGTTCAAGATCATGATTCCATACCTGTAGGTAGTTCTGACGCGGCCATTCGTATATAGAGATGTTCCCCATTTTTAGTGAAATTTCTAATAGTAATATCAATCAGGTCACCAAACCACATCCGGCACCCAGTCCCTCCTTGACGGATATACAAATTTGAATAAGCTGTGCAGGAACAGTTCTTTATGCACATCATTTCACATTCCTTGATGTTCATACTTGTGTTGAACCAGGATTGTTCTGTGCTTGGCAATTTCACCCCATAGTAATTCTGAAATATGTCTCCATTGCAACTCAGTGGAGTCTTTCTGACACAACCGTTTGACCAATCCATCACTTCCCAATCTTTCGGATATTTAGGTGAAAATCCTTTCAAGCACCTACATGCTGGGGAGTTTTCAATATTACATACACCATATGCACCACAAAGTGCATAGGTATCACAGCTATCAAGTTGTGCTGTTAGATGAAGGAACCATTCTCGGGTTCTATCAATCCATGTGTATCGGTGCACAAGCCCATCTTGAGCCAACACCAGCCTGGAAAGAATTGACCTGTTAAGAAGCTTATAAGAATAATATTCTTCATCATGATCAAAAAGAAGATTGTATGTGTATATTGGATTTGGACTTAAATGAGGCGCTCCACTGAAGCGGATTCCATTCCATGGTCCAGTCCGAAATTTCATGATCGAACCCTCCATCATAATCTGCTCTGCATATCCTTTGGGACCATGTTGAAATGTATAGTTGCCTTGGGAAGGATCCTGGGGACTTTTCCATGATGACATAAACCATTTGAAACCTGTAATTGTGTTTCTACCAAGTTTCATACCTGGTAGCAATGTATTACCTGGGTAGTCAAAACTTTGCCACAGAAAGCTCTCTGCAGATGGGTCAACATTATCACTCTTATCTATCACAACAAGATTTCCTGAATCCAAAAGCTGTGCCACTGGATTGTGTGCTGGACTTGAAGTGTTGGAGGACCAAACTGTCTTGTTATGGTCGACAAGGACAAGAATTCCAGGACTGGTGATCTTCAGAACACCTGATGAGTCAGTGAGGGGTGTGTCTCTGTTGGCAACCCATACAACAGTGTTAACGGGTATATTCTTGTACCATATTCCAACATATCGCTTATTAGAAGCACCTTCAGGAGTGAAAAATCCAAGCTCAAAGGTTCCACCAGTTGAAACATGGGTCTGGCCATCTCTGAGGGACTGAAAGGTACTTGTGTTAGTTGCGTATGTGTCATCTGCAATGGAAACCATTGCTGTGATCATGAGCAGCACAAAACAGGAAAAAAGATGCAAGAACATGATCCTAACTAATGGAGTTATTATTACATCCATTTGAACAAACTGAATGCTGCTAATGAAGACTTCCTTAGTCCTCTGGTATAATAGGTGCAACTTTCTTCTCCCTCATTTAATTGCAGAACTGCCCCCACTGAAATTTCACTGCATGTTGCAATGTCACTCTTGCCGCCAAATCCGTTTTGTTTCTATTGCCAACAGCGGATATGAAAGGCTGCTTGTTCCTTTTCACATTATATGAGTTCAATAAGAAGTCCAAAAACTGAAGGTACTGTGCTACTATTTTTCTCTCTTTCACACCCTTGTCACTCATCTTTCTTCCATGGGATTCGAAAACACGTTGAAGTAGCTTTCTTTGTCCATCTCGTAATTCACATTGAAGTTGGAAGTAGCAGGAACCTGCTTCCTATCATGAGCAAGTCTCCGACTTGATAATAGCATTCCGAACTCTCTCGTCAAAGAAAATGGATTTGACCACCACTCCTGCATGTGAAATGATACTTGGCTCATTCCCCGTTGTCGAAACCTCTCATCATTTCGAAAACAGACATTACTCCATCCATCATAAACCCACTACGAACTAGCTCATCCATTATTCCATCACACTGAAGACCACCAAAAGGCTCTTCAAACACCCTAGTCTAAGCAAGCCCATTAACCATTACATCTCTCTCAGGCATCTCGTCAACACCTGATGTCCTTCCTCCACTAACCCAAATTCTAGATACATATTTACTCAACAACATATACATCCAGCTCCAACCCATATAAAGGATATAATGCTAGCTCATTTTGCATAACCCAGCAATGATCGGGCACTTGGAGTGCATGTTGTTTATTAGGCTACATACTTGAGCGATACCATATGTTCATGTGATGGCCGTGTCCTTTGTTGGGGTAGTGGGTACCAACACTTACTAGACCAGATGAATATGCAACTTATATTCCACAAAAAATAAACAAAAATAGCAAGCTACACTAAATAGTATTTCAAGATTCATAGCATAACAGCTCATGGATATTACATATACAAGCCTCTAAACTTGTTGATGACCTGATGACTAGTGAAGTCTTAAAACACTAACTAAAATGTAGAGTTGCAATAATGCTTGCACAGTTGCACCATGCCTACTACGCTGATGGTGTCATCCCAAACAACCATGCTGGGCCCAGAAATTCGTTTCAGTAACACTGTCAGTCTGCAAGGAAGTTAGTAGATCAAGCTCCAAAACCGGCAGAGGTTGGGGTAGCTGCATTAGCCATCCAATGAATGCATTGGCACTCAATTCCATTTGTTGGGAAAATAGGTCTTTCTTAGCCTCGCATTGGTGGCTGGTTTTCGAAAGGTAGTTCAACGGGTGTAGCGTTCCCATAGAATTCTTCCAAGTTGTAGAAAGCTCGCTGTGGCGGAAGAAATATATGGATTACAACATCACCTGGAATTAGGAAACGGGAGTAAAAGTTTAGCATGCAGGATCAACAATTTCTAAACCTTATGCTCCAACCACAGTATCATGTTTTGGTCAATATACCCAAATTGCCATTTGCCAGAGCCCAATGATTGGTTCCATGAGGATCCATACTACATCTCACCAGAAAACAGTGATTCTGGTGTCTAAATTATACCAGGTGAATCATTACTCAGAAATTGAAACAAGAAAAGCCATATGCTTGTAGGTTTGTGCAGATGTGGGTGAGAGAGAGATTTAATTTCTTCCAGTTCAAGGTGTTACATAACAGCTTGAACAACATAGCCTATGAGCCTATGCAGTTGCATTTTGAATGGACTATTAAATACAGGATCACAACGGAAACTATTTATAAATTTATAAGATGCAAGAGAAAAAGGAAGGGAAAATTTACAAAACAGAACATTGAAGTCATAATTGACTGTTGTGTTGTGGGCACTACAAATCTTGACTATGCTTTTTAACAAGACAGAACTTTGATTTACAAAAACATAGCCAGTTTAGATACATAGTTAAACTACTGGTATTCACAACTTTGCTTTTAACAAAACTTTTGCACCAGAGTAGTGCACAGGTAGAATCCCAGTTGACTACCATAAACAAGAAGCATCATGTTTGCAAAATCTTTAGTCATCAATATTATTCAAATGGAAGTATGAAACTAGACATTTGGAAGGAAAGTTTTCAGAAAATTTCCCTACAGTACCCTTAAATTTGTAAAGTAAAGAATCCGAGCTTTGACTGGCTAGGAATGTCCGGTAGTTTTTTTTATTGTATACAGGGGTTCATGTGAGCAAGTCTAATAGAAACTGCCTAAGAAGGCTACAGCCAGCTTGCCTATTTTCATATGGAATTAGTCAACTTACCCCCATGTTATATAAATATTATAAGCTGATTCATGAAAGCAACATGGACAACAGTTTTAGACAACGGATATAAAACAAAACAAAAGGAAGCAGAAGATCAGGTCATATATCCCATAAATATAAATGTATCAAGGTTAGAAGCTAGAACACATGCACAAACTTAACAAAAAGTTTGTTTGAAGGCAAATTCACAAGGCAAGGAATACCACACTTACCAAAGTCCAACAGGGTCCATGAGTTGGGTTTAGCATCTCCATTTGGAATTTTTCCATACTTTTTCTCTGCCAGATCTCTCATCTTGGACCTAAATTGCAGCATAAAAAGTGGATCAAATATGCTGCCAAGTCCAACTCATAATTCACCTTGGAAATCAAACATAAAAAAAAAAAAAAAAAAAAATCATAAAGATGAGTTGAACCCATACCTAATTGCATCAATTTGTGGACGAGAAAAAGCTGTGGCAATAATAAAAAACCGAGTCCAGTATACAAGAGGCTTAACAAAAAGCACCTTTATATCTCCGGCCTTTACCTCATTTGCAACTTTGGCCAATTCTACAGCAACTAAAGAGATTGAAGGAAATGATTAACTGATTTCATACACAAAATATATCAAGCATTTTAAAATTTCAGGTTGATACATCCATAGGTTTTGGTTCTAATTTAATTTTAATTTGAAGAACAGACATGCTCAAAGCTCAATAACTGGACATTGAAAAAGAACGATAATAGACACAGACCAAACTTAGCATAATCTGACATCTAGATTCCAATCTATAACAAATGCGAGTATGAAGCATTCTTCATTTTTATTAACTACTTGCACATATCTAACATCGCAGATTGACTTAGTCAAGAGATTGTGCATCTTACTGCAAATGCAATCTTCAATAAGAACTTCCTGCAGCCAAATTCACTGAACTGGTTGACAAGAAAGGAGGAATACAGGTAGATCTCAAGGTACAAGCCTATTTTGTATACCAGGACAGATGATTCAAGTTATAGGCTTATCTCCCCCCTCCCCAGCATGCAGTCACGAGCCTAACACAATCCCTTCTCTCCAGACTTGAGAACCCCCCAAAACTTGGAAACATTGTAATAGGATAAGACTAAACAGACCTATTTATACACATGCAATATTAAGGCTAAAATTGAGAGGATATCAAAAACAATATCTTCATGTATCACACAGCAGGGAATCAACTTCATACTAATTATGATATGAGCTTACATGATAAGCTCTCAGCATCGTCATCAAGCTCTGCACTAGGAGGCTTCTTGTCCTTTCTACTATATACCACCTTTCCATATTTATCAAACAAGTCATCAAACATATCGTCTGTATCTTCACTCTCATTCTGCAACATTCAGCAAATAGCCAAATAGTAGCCAAGGTTCAGAATAACAAAGCGCAAATTACAAGATTTAAAAAAAAATATTATAAAAAAATAAAAGGTTGCCCCAACACGGAGCAAACCCAAAACCACTTTCAGTGAGACTAAAATTCGAAACCAAGTAGTCATCATTATCACAGAATGAAAATCACAAAAACAAAAACGACTACTTTGAGTTGATCAATCCAGCTTTTTTTACTGTATCTTCTATAACATCTACAAGATAAAGTTTCAATCTTTCACTCTCTCTACACCATTTCTTCATTCAAAACCCAAAACCCAAAACCGAAACTTGTTTCATAATTCCACTTTCTTATTAACAGCACCTCTACACAATTCAAAACCAAAACCCCTAGCTCAAATGAAATGAAAAAGAAACGAAAAACCATACCGGAATGAAACTATCTTCAGCTTCTTTCCCCTGAGCCAAACGCAATCTGAGCAATTCCCTCGACGTCTTTTTGCTTCTGGGTAGTTGCCAAAAGCATTTGCAGGGCAACCATTTATGAGAAGAAAGCTTGGCGGGGCTAGTTTGAGGTTGAAGACGACCCAGTTTCTGGAGGTCATCGTAGAATCGGTTTCCGGCGCCAGCTGCCGGGAAAGACAGAGTAACGAGTACCGCCATTGTTGTTGTTCAGATTTTTTGAAGATGATAGCAAATGTAAGAGATAGATGATACTAGCGGGCGGTAATCCATATATGGATTTGGGCGGGTTTGGGTTTGGGTCGGCCAGATAAGTCTCGGTCTTCCACTCTCCACCCAGTCCACAATTGTTTTGTATTTTTGTTTTTTGTTCACAAATTTATTTTGTAGGGGGAGTGAAATCCACTCCTTAATTTGTAATCTACATTCTCTCTCTCCTTTCTTAATCAAAATTCTCATAGAGACAAAATTTAAATTCATAAAATCAATTTAAGTTATAAAAAAATATGAAACATGAAGTGTGAATAAATTGTGAATTTCACTCCCCTATTGTATTTATTATTTTACTCTTATACGCTTTGCCAATTTATACAAGAATCAAAGTCCAGTAGAAATAGGACTTTAACTGTGTGACAGCATTCTCAGATAAGTAGGGTATGTGTAGTAGAATGTAGACAAAAAAACCTTGGGTACTGGATAGGCAAAATCCTCATGAAAGAATGTTCCATCAAAATCATACGCCAGGCATCCGGGTGTTAAATGTGAGGAGGTTTAGAGTTGAGGTAGGGAAACGTTTGAGTAAGAAGGGATGGAGGGGAAGTGAAATGATTTCAACTGTCATAATAAAAATATCTTGCAATCCACAATTTGAGGCTATTGGAGAAGCACGAGAAAGTATCTTCAAGGCTTCAAGCAACTTATAGCTCACAGAGAAATGAGAAGAACTATAGCACGTCCACATCGCATTGGTGCTTATATATGTGGATTGAACACAGTTGCGGTCTCCAACTTCAAAGTTGGGAATTGCCACGCAAATCGTTGTACTCATTGGTAAGTTTAGGTCAAACCATGATTAACTGATTTATAAGCCTCGGTAACTACTTTCAGATCATTCCAACAAAAATAAAATAATATTTTTATAGATACGAGTATTGGTGCATAAAATAATATTATCACCAACTTTCTTATCATACCAACCAACGTCGTAGACAACATTAAAAATAATAACAACAATAATATTATAACGATTGCGGGATTATATTATCCAACAAATTCCATTTTAATGAAACTATAGGTAGACTGCCTTCTTCCTTTTTTCTTTTCTTTTTTCCAGTCACCAATCCCACATTCGGCAATTTTACCTCACATTGGTGCAATCTAAAAGAACACTAATACATGGGAATTTTTAAGTTCATGGTTATTATAATGATTGCGGGATTGTATTATCCAACTAATTCCATTTTAATGAAACTACAGGTAGACTGCCTTTTTCCTTTTTTCTTTTCTTTTTTCGAGTCACCAGTCCCACATTCAGCAATTTTACCTCACATTGGTGTAATCTAAAAGAACACTAATACATGGGAATTTTTAAGTTCCACCATGAATTTAAAAAAAAAATACATATAAGGTGTTACAATCGCTTCACCAATATTCCATCAGGCAACACTTTAATCATCTCCATACAAGTAAAACAGAACATATTTAGAAAATGGCACTTCAAATCAACCCATTAACTCATAAACAACAAAAAACAGTATTAGCAACTCAGAATATCAGTCACTCTTGACAATGTCGGTAGTACATTTTCACGGGTAGTTGGTACCATGGAAGAAAGGGAGGGAGGGAGAGCAAGAGGGGAAAACAGAGGGTGGAGAAGAGAGATGCAGGTATTACCTATGGGTTACGAGGGGGTGATCTGCTACTGCTTCTTCCTCGTAAAGGCCTACAAAAAGCAACATCAGAAAAAATACCAAATCTAATGCAGCTGTGGATTTCATATGAATGATATTAAACTGATGTAAAATATTTTTCTATGATTAAAATAAACCATCAAAAAGCTCTTGAACATTTAAACGTGTTATTTTGGGCCAGAGCAAGAAAAACTTTGCCTACTTATAGAGATGCAAGTATTACCTATGGCTTCCGAGGAGGGAGAGGTGAACTGCTTCTGCTGCTGTTGCTGCTACTGCTTCTTCCCCTTGCAGGCCTTCATAAAACATCAGAACAAGCTGTTAAAAAAGCAAATCCACCAAGATTTTGTGGCCATGAATATCTTTCTAAGCTTTAAGATTTTGTGCCCATCCCCCGAAAGCCCAAGTTTTCATTATGTTGAAACAATTTTTTTTTAATAGGAATTTCATGAATAAAGACATCAGTATAAAAAGATTGCTAGTCCCTCGAGGAAAGTATACAACTGAACATGAAAAAGAAACTTAAAAAATAGGTAGAAGAAGACTAAAACATTACAGCGATTGCATGGAAGAGGCAATCTCCAAACACAAAAAAGACCAAAGCCCAAAGATAGGCCCAAAAGTGGACTTTCATCCCACAGAAAATCACCTCTTCAGCCCTTGCTCCCAAAATTCGGTGTTTTATATGATTAAGCATGCACACAAGGAAATTATGAACAAAAAAAGAATGCCCAGATAAATTCATTAGCATCCAATTGGCTATTTTGAATCACTATTAGACCAGTACGAATACCAAGCAAGAAAAACTCAAAAGTATGCCAAGCAGAAACAGATGGTAGCAAAATGCATAAACCAGAACCAAAGAAGTACACTGGCAACACATGCACCAACACAGCCACATTAACAGCATGTATCCTAAAATAGGTCAACAGAAATTTAAGAAAATACCAAGAAAAGCAAAATAAACAAAAATACCTTCTTGGACTACGAGATGGTATCCTCCGGACTACCTGTTAGGATGGAAGGATCAAGCCATGTAAGGCAACCCACAATGTAAGTCCTCAACCAAAATAACTAAGATACACAAAAGGACAAACCTTGCGTGGACCAGGTGATCCAGAGGAAGATGATGATGACCTCCCACGTCTTGTCGCTGGACCTCGACCTCTGTTGAAGCCAAGAATAAAATAGCTTAATTTCAGTACTTCAAGATATTTATTTAGTAATACATGTTCAATCCAAACAGGGAAGGTTGGTGGGCATTTTAACAAGGTCGACACTCCCCTCCTCCTCCTCCCAAAGAAAAAGAGGGAGAAATTCCAATACCGAAGACCCAAGATAGATTATCACAAAGTTGGGCAGCATCAACAGAGGATATCAACCACAACTTTACTTCTTCAAACATAGATATTGACTTAAACCATATTACTGTCCACTTATTTACACGTCATATACTTCCATAATCATTGATTGTAATGAACAAAATGTCAATTCATACCCAATCAATCAAACACGATACTGGTAGAATATGAGAAACGGAACTCCCAGTGAGGGAAAAAGGACCAAGATGGGACAAGATGATCCTCTCAGAAACATCAAACAAAAGCCACAGGCAAAGAAAAGCAACAAGCTAAAATAAACTTTTCACAGCCAATCACTCAAAAGAGCATAAACCAATCTGAAATTCTTCAGATACGTTTAAATTCAAATGATATGAAATTTAAATGTTACCTCCGTGGTGAAATTGATCTTGAACGTGACCGAGCAGGCCTACGAATAGGAGGAGAACGGCTACGCCTACGACTGATTGGAGACCTTCTCGGAGGACTACGAGCCCGTCGAGGAGGAGGTGAACTGAATAAAAATCAAATTCATTGGATAATTAGAAGTAGCTTAACAAACACATGCAACCGTCTTGCTGCAATTCCTGACTATGCCCGATAAATTGATATGGGATATACAGTGTTGTAACAGTAAATGTCAAAACACTTGCTTATTAACCAGTAAATACAGGCATGAACCTTGACCATTATTAAAAGTTGGTGGGCATGGACGCATGCAAGTTCAATGTTAGATTGTATCATGGTGCTTTTCACATATATATATAGATGACTTTCATAACTGAAACATAATAGCCTGACTTCATCTCCTTGCAACACTCACGTGCTGATGAAACATGAATACCTATGCTTTTCTGTTGTCATATTATGCATTCAACAACAGTGTCTACATGAATAATCAAAATGAAGTGCCATTTTTAACCCCAAAAAGTTAATGATTTGCCAAAAGACATAAGTTAATTAAATGAACAATGTCTGACAAAATTAAGTAATTGCTTAATAATTACCGGCGCCTTGGGGGAGGAGAGCCACGTCTGCGAACAGGGGGGCTGCCACGTATCCTTCTTGGAGAAGCCCTATATAAGAAGATAATTAATCAAATGCCACTTGATTTTGAAAAAGCATAAATATAACAAATATTCATCTGCAATTATAGATACCTAATTGGGGATCGCCGCCTTGGTGGCGGAGACCCAGAACGTCCTCGGGATGGAGAAATAAGCCTCCTTCTTGGAGGTGTATCACCACGTCGGTAAGGAGAACCTGCTCGACGACGAGGTGGTGGAGAATCTAGTGGTCTTCTTGGAGATCCACCTCTACGAGCCACTGGAGATCTCCTTCGTGGTGAAGGTGGTCTCCGACGAGGAGAAGCTGAAATCATTAAATCAAAGATAGATTAATATATTACTAGCCAAAATCCATGTATATTAATCACCTAAATATATAAACAAACCAGATTATACCTTCCCTCAAACGCTTTGGTCCATCCTTATCAGCATTGATACCATCATTTTTCACAGTATCTCTCTTTGGAGCAGTCACAACAGGCTTAGGAGGTGGTGACTTCTGACGCTGAGATAATGTGAATTTTGCTTGAACTACATTACCATCAATTTGACCCTGCAATAAGGTAATTTAAAGATATCATTCTCAAAATATATTATAGTCATATAATAAAAACTTCTTCTACTCTCACACTTTTTGAAGACTTACGCCATCCATGTGTAATAGTGCTTTTTCAGCATCTGCTCTCATCTTGAACTCCACGTATCCATATCCTTTTGGAAGATTAACCTGCAGTTTTAGCCAGTTTTATAAACTTCCACCAATATAAGTTCCTTGGATAAAGACTCAATCTAGCATGACTTACGCTACGATCCATTGCCAGCTCAACATGTACAACTTCACCATAGTTGCCTGCAAAATGATACAAGACAAGATGAGGGACAATGTCCACAACCCTTTTACTTAATATTAGACAATGTAAACTATTGATGTAAGAACACTACTCTAAATTAAATTCTTAATTTAGGGTCAGTGCTGCAGACAAGAAGCCGCTTTTATCACCAATGACTGAGCATACTTTTATTCTTTTGGTTACGAGGAGGCCCTAAAAAGGCCTCGAACAGAAAGGAAAGCAAAACTAACTATTAGGCCCAACAGAATGCCTGGATCTAGGAACACCATTAAGTCATCATGAAACACAGCAGCTGGATGAATGAGTAAGCATACTTAACAGTTGATTGAAACAGTTCTTTGATAAACTTTTGATAAAGATAAAAGAAATTTGAAAAAGAATAAAACTTGAAAAAAATAATAGCATCCCGTTCTGGTTACCCAGTAGCTACTATAAGAATCCTTCTGATAGAGACACACACTTATTAAGATTTTAAATTTAATTACTTGTCAAAATAGTAACTGACAAGGTTCGAAATTCAACCCATCCAGCATCATCTTTAGTTTGATGCAATACTTGACACAAAGTTATGGTAGGACTTTTCAAAATGATATTAAAACCACTCAAAGTCAAGAAGCCAAAATGAAGTCCAAAATTAAAAGATACAGAATAAGAAACATACCAAAAATTTCTCTTAAATGGCCTTCATTCACATTCCTTGAAAGCTTATCAATGTGAAGAACAAGTGACTCATGAGCCGGAGAAGATTTCCTGAAATGTGATAAGTTAGCAGATGTATGGGAATTCGCATACACTTTGTATGGATTTAGAGAGGCAAATATGGCGAAGGTACTCCAGGCACAAATTTAATGTCATAATACTTTAAAACAGACAGAACTCAATACAAACTGCACCCCCAATATAAAGTTGAAAGTAAATGTATACTAGGGAACCTAAAATTAAATGTCACCTGTAGCAAAAGCATGCATATCAGAGGTGCAATAATCAATCTCCCATAGTTCAACAGTTGGTAAATCAAAACATGGGTTTTCATTACTTGCATACCATAGTATAATGAAAAGGCCTGCAGATTCTACAAGTTACTAATCATACAAAATCATGTAAAAACTTGCCTTTTCAGTTATAGAAGGAACTAACTGGTCTCCTCTTCCGATTTTACAAGCTAATATATCAACATTAGCTTCCTGAGGAAACAATATTTTCAACTTTCTATACCTAGTTTCAACTATCTTTCCTTACAAACGTCCTGAGGAATCAATATTTTCAACTTTGAGCCCTCAGCATAGATAAGGGGAGGGGGAAATTGACTATCATGTTCTCTTCCTACTGTGCCCACCCAAAAACAGGATAATATGAAACCCATTAGGAAAACCAAAGCTAGAAGGAATCGAAATCAAGCACAAAAACTATCTTTACCTTGGAGGTGGAGATGCCCTTTTAGATGGTGGAGGAGATCGACCACGTCGAGCGCCAGGACTGTGAAAACAAAAAACAATTTACTTGGCATCAAAACAGGCAATGTCCTCAGTTGCACAAAAAATGGGGATAAAAACTAAACAAAGAAAGAAAGGTTTGGGGTTTTCAATTTTAATTGATATCTAAGTTGCTCAAGTTTTCTCTTCAAAATCAGGTCATAGTTATAGGTTTGTGAAATTCAATTCCCAATCTTCTTGAATCTATTCCTGCCAACTATAAAAACTATTTGTTTCGATGCAATGCTGAGATAGCTGAGGTTGAATTTCTCACTGCCAAGAACAAACGACCGATGCAACCAAAGAAACTGATTCAATTACAATACACATTGACCAAACCCTAACAATTAACCAAAAAGACTCGATCTTTAACAAAACTCACAACTTCATGCTATATAAACAGAAAATTTAAGCCGAAAAAAAAAAATCAAAATTAAACAAACAAGACTTGTTTCGACGCTGATATACATGCCAAACAACACTTCCAAAACCCTAGACTGTGCGAAACTCAAAAATCGAACCTTCTTTTGGAGGAACGGGGGCTAGGGCTGCGAGAGCTGCCGCTGCGGGATGAGGAGGAGGCGGAGGACCTGGAGCGAGATCGGGAACGAGAGGACGAGCGGGAGGAAGAGCCTGAGAATGAGCCGGAAGGGGAGCGGGAGAGTGAGGATGAAGCGGAGGCAGAGCCGGAGGGCGGCGAGCGACGGCCGCGGATTGGCTTATTCGCCATGGATGACGGAGGAGAAGGAGAGAACGAAACCCTAGATAAACCCCAGCCGGCTGGAGAGAACGGTGAGTGGATACCAACGAGGAGTGAAACTGTTTATCGTTATGTTTGCGAGTACTGCCTAGCAAATAAAACCAAGGCTTTTCTTGAGCGAGAGATAAAAACAAAGATTTTTACCCTTTTTTTTTTCCTAAATTAAATTTCAAAAACAAATTTTGTTTCTTTTTCTTTCTTTTCAGAGTGAATATTCGGTGCATCGACGTACACTAACACCGACATGAATCGACAAGCTAGATAATATTTAATACATTTTTTAATTATTATATAAAAGATTGTCTATAAATATCAATAGTAAGATCTGTTGAATTTGCATCGAAAAAATTTTCACAATGATATTTGCTTTTCTTTCTATTTTTTCGCAAAGGAGGACTTTTGCATTAGTTTTCCATTGTCGATATATTTGGAACCTTTGTATTAGACACGGCCTAAAATAATTCATTACAGTGTATAAATTTACAAGGCTTACTTCAATATTGAGATAAATAATCAAGGTATACCGGTTAAAAGTAGGAGTTCGATATGTTATAAAGAGGGTGCATTTCTGGCCAAATGATGTGCGCTGGCCCAAGGCTTCACCTATAATCCTATACAGGGACTTAAGGAGGCTTCTTCTATCAAGGACCTCCAGTTTTTGATATCACTAGTGTTAACAGTCCAGAATTATAGTCGCCAAAAATCAAAACCAAAAATTAAAGCCTTCTTTATGCCTTTTGAAGCTAAATTACTTATTGACTTCATGGAGAGGAACAAATTGACCATATTATAACACTATTATGGCGAAAGTATTAAAAGACTTCTCTGTGTTAGAGACTTCGTGGAGAGCATTTGAATGCTGCACCATATGATATCGAGCAGATCTGCATCCGGCATTAGACACAGTCCTTCAACTTTTATCAGAAGAAGATTACAAGAAAATGAGAGACACAAAGAACCAAGTTGTTGGAAGATAGAAAATTTGAGGGTACTTGAGAGATTGTGCATCTCTGCTTGGATTCAAATCCCCAGCCTTAAAATCCGAAAGACTTAACACGGCAGCTGGATTACAATTGCTCTATAACAAGATTACACGATATCAACTTGGACCCTTGGAGCCAACTCCATCAGAGATCAAAGATTACAGACCAACTACTTACCAATATTAGCTTTGGGTCGGTTCCCTAAGCTTGAAGCCAGAGATCTCAAGCATGTTCATTTTGGTTCTACAGTACTGGTTGAAGTATCAGAACGTCTTCTCTTGGCCTCATTGTCACCCAACTGCAGTGAAAAACAAATATCTTCGTCGCAGCCATTCCTTAATGATGAGAGATTCTCAGAAACCGTTCTGCCCATCTGATTCATATTATGTAGTGGGGATCCTCTGATGAAGCTTGGTATGAATTGATGCTCAACACTAGGAACCGCCTTGGTCCCATCTTCTAGATGGAACTCTGTTTCTACTAATGATGGACTCATAGGTAGGCTTCCGGGTTCAGCTTCTAAAGGGATACGCTGGATTTGGAGACCCAGTGACTCGAACTTCTCCTCAGGCCCTTCCTTTGGAAGCAACCCATCAGGAGGTGATGAGTCACCAACAGTGGATCCAATTGCAGTTGCTGACGCGCTCCTCTGTTCTTGTACAGCCACTGCATGAAGCATTTACACAGAAATGTATCAAGACGTGGACATTCTCGTTCTACACGTGCGCACGCGTGTGCGCTAAAAGAGTGACGTGAAAAGACTAATAAGAAATGATATTATAAATTCATTCATATTAGGTTTGTCTTAGTTGATGCACAATATGCAATTGTCCTTGTAAGTTCATTCAAAGATCATGAGTTAAGAAATCTGCAGACCAACTACAAACAAAAACTTTGAAGCTGCACATATGCAATGCAATTAAGGGTGAACTGAGCAAAAATTGGGAACTTTCACTAACCTTTTAGCCCTTCATCAGTTGTAATGAGGTCAAGTTCAAGGAGATTGAGAAGACGCCCGAGATCAACTCCACTTGTCCAATTCTCAGGAGGTTGACCAATTTTTAATTTAAGACGGCCTCGGTTTGCAGTCCCACCCCATATGATCCCAATCGGCCGTGGCTTCTCACCATTCTCACCCTTTAGTGTTATAAGGCTTCCACTGTCTCCTTCAAGGTCAAACGTCTGCTGGTTCTCGCCGACAACAAGAAAATCAGTCAAGAAACATATGCCTTTCTCATCATTGTACTCAAGGGCATAGGCCAATACAGTTCCAGCTGTCAAGCCAGAACTTCTTCCAACCTTCATCACATGCTTTCCGATAAGTGTACTGATCGGAGACTGCAAGTCTATTATCTTAACATCACCAATCCATCCTACACCTTTCATGGATGTAGTAACAGTAGACATGTCAAAATCATCAGAAAATGGGATAAATGCCCCATCTGCTCTCACAAATGTCTCTGCAATAACATAAAAGAAAAAGATGAATATGTCTTGCTTTTCCTTCTGTTTCTTTCTTTTTGGAGGGAACTTATACATAGTGAGGAGGAAAAAGGATAACTTATAGATATTGAGACATATGCCTGTAATGTGAAAAGGCATAAAAGTTGCATCAAAAATATCTTTGTCCATGTTGATATTAACAATCCTAGGAACAGATAGCCTTACTAGTGACGATTAAACCACATCTTTTAATGTTAAATATGCAAATATTAAAGGGGTCCCGAAACAAGGTACCTATGACATCGTTACTGAAGAGCCTTGAGCAGCCGTGCACCTCGACACACACACACACACACACACAAACACTATAAAGGAAAGAGCAGCCATGCACCCAATGAGTTAAGTAGGTAAATGTGACGCCATCAGCATGCGTCTCCCAGACATCAGAAAGAGGAAAGGTTGGGACAAATGTAGGCATAAACACTAGATAATGAAAAGTAAAAACTGATGCAGTCGTTTTAATTATGCCATGAAACTGTGAAATTTTTTTACGATGAGTTTGTTCCATTAATAAAATGGTCAGAAAAACATAGTCAAGCTCCAAATGCAATCTATGCCACATAACCAACATTTGAATCCTGATTACCTGGGTTAATTCCAGCAAAAATGCCATACCAGAGCTCATCTGTGATAAATGAGGTAGCTCTCTCTACAGCACCAAGGTATACACCAGGTCCAAGTGAAGGGGGCAGGGGATGGAACATTTTCTGATTTGGGTAATCTAAGTCAACCGCAACATGGCGATTTGTGAGAAAACCAACTTGTCTGTTCCCTGTTTGGCTTTTGACTATAGCACCCAAAGTCCCATATGTCTCCTGGCTTGCCACCTGAGTACAAGCAAAAGAAACGGTGTCCTTACCATTATTCTAATTTAAGTAAACGGAATCAGACATGGAATTACTAAAGTACCAAATGAAGGTACCAGATTTAAGTAGTAAACATAAGCAGGCACTTCAACAATTATCTTATTAGGAAAATGCCAATGGCTCTTGCGGCAGCAGCATTTGACTTAGCCCAATAAGCCATTGATTTTGGTTTATTGGACTCAGGACACTGACCAATGAGATGGTACACATGATATAGGAATGAAACCTCTATCAAGGCTATAATTATTAACAATTGAATATTACGATCATTCTCTATTAGCAATTCCACACACACACACACACACACAAAAACACACAAACAATTTTAGTGCATTCCCAATTCCACATCCATAATTTAGTTCATAGAAACAAGGTAAGATCGGAAGCTAAACTAAAAATACCTGGGAACCTGAGCCAATGCATGGATCACCACCACGCAAATCATCTACAATTTCGGTGTACAATTGTTCTTTGGGAGCAGGCTCAGGTGCACCAAAATACGAGAATTCTACCACATCCACATCACACCATACACCTCCAGGCCCCTGATTAAGTGAAAAGGAGAAAATCAGGTGGAACCCATCAGTAACCTCCACAAAATAATTGTTCAGTAAAACAAGAATGAAGAATCAAATCATTACTATCGTTCTTTCCTGACCTCTAGAGCAGTAGGTAGACATTGTATTGGGCTGAGCCATTGCTTGTGAACTTTTCTTGAAACAAAGACAAGGATAGCTGGTATATCTGTTAACACCCCCCGTCGAATGCGAAAGCCAATTGCTGTTCCAAGACTGTAACACCGCAAAATCTTGCTATGAAATGCCCTTATAGTCATCAGTTCAAGCAATGTAGTCGCTTGCTGCCCTTTTGGCAATTGACCAAGAGTTTCCGGCAGGACACCCTTCTGTAGATTAGTAAAATAATTTGCCCTCTCTTCAGCTGCATCATTCAATCGACTTGAAGTAGGCCAGGAGAAGTATGCAGCACTAGTCTCACAATGCTGTCCAGCTGATGCAAAGGGTTGAAGTGTTGGTGGACTGAAGGAAGGCAAATTAGAATGACTACAACAGGTTCTCTCGAGATCTAAAGCTGACTCCTCTGATGGTGTTGAACCAGAACAACGCATCCTCATATTAAATCTAGTCCGGTCCATCGGTTCAGTTCACCCTACATGACAGCATAATGAAAAAACTGAAGGACACCAATACTAAGGTACTAATATTATAACGTCCAAAATGAGAGAGACAGAGAGAGAGAGAGAGAGACAGAGAGAGAGAGAGAGAGCAAGAACAAAAACAAAAGGATAGTTTAGGTTGCAAATTTGCAACAAACAGCAATAGAAATGCTCACTTGATATATCCGTAAAAAGGAACACAATGAGACTAATAACAGTTAAGGTAGTTTAGATATGATTTATGCATCAGTCAACAGTGCAAGTGGAGTTATAGGAACGATTAGGAAACTTCTCATTCCGGCAAATATAATCCCCAGTTAAACTGACTGAACCAAGCAAATGGAAACACAATGTGTTGCACCTTTTGACAGAATGCAAATGAAAATGTAAGAGAGGTATCCGACATGATGATCAATAAAGTAGACCACACAATCCCAATTATAGGTAAAAATTACGGAGTAAAGACACTCCACAGAATAAGACATGAAGGAATACCATGACTTCCTTAAAGGTGAAATCCAAAAAAGTGGAAGAGAATTAAGAAACATCCTCCTACAGTAACAGCAGGTACACTTAAAATTAACATAATTTGTATTTATGATGTTTTCCACTACACATAAAACAAATGCATGATATGCTGCAGTAAAAGAACTTTTTGACCTTATCCAGAGTGATGATCAAAACATGAATCTCTAAAATGAAGTCCTGGTTTTTCAAAAACGAATGATTATCCTCCCCACTAATGTCTGCTGCTAGAAATGGAGGAAATGAAGAGAGAAACAATCCAAAATCTTCTGCTTTCTAGCTTTAAAGAAAAATCTTCACTAAGATTCACTGTGACATTCACTGTTGAAATCCAGGAAAATCACCTCATCTCATTTTCCTTTTGCGTCTGACCAACCAAACATACCAGAAGCCATGGCAATTGGTAAAGAAACTTGCTTTATGATCGAAGTTTCAGTTTTCAAATTGACAAGAAAATCTTATTTCCAAACAGTTTTCTCACTTTCTGTAAACTTATGCAATTATAGAAACCAGGAAACTCCAATCGAAATCACAAGGCCAAAGGCAACATATAACTATGAGTTCATGTATATAAGAACTAAAAACAAACCCAGCAGAAACCAAAAGGCCAAACTTTTTCAGATAAAGAGAACTAGAATCACAATTTCCTGCATAGAACAACTTGAACAAAAACAAACACTTAAAGAGTTCAAAGTAGATGACTCACTGATCAATAATGATAGAGATGGGGTAGACAAAATAAAGTTATGTGGGTCCTTTCGCAAGAATCTCACAGTCACTGAACAACTCAGAGCAAAACCAACCCAGATAGCAACTCAGCTCAATTTGACCAAGAAAAAGGCCTCTGGGATTGCCACTGCAGAGTGGAAGTTGCTGTTGCCTAAAAACCCATTGAAATTAACAATTTAGTAAAGCAAGCAAGCAGCTTTGTGCGCTTATTTTAATGAGCTTTATTGTGTTTATGGGGAAGAGAGCCTGGTGGGGAATACTGTATTGTGTAGGGGGCTATGTGCTAAATTAAATTAATAAGACCCAAAAAGAAAAGGTACTACAATCTTGAAAGCTGTCTCTGGGATTTATAATTTAACCATAATGACTTGTATTTTGTGGCTCCTTGAACTCGACCTAGAAAAAGAAAAAGATAAAAAAAACTTTAATTGATTCTATGTGGTTACAGTTCAGTTCAGGAGCGTATGAGGATGGAGCACGTACCATGTAGCACCTTACTTACATTGAGGCCTACGAAGTATGAACAGAATGTTTGTCTCTGTCACGCCAGAATAGAAAGGCCTTTATATTGCTTTGGGAAATGTAGAATCTAACCTAATTTTAATGAGAATCTGGGTTGTTATCTCTTTTGGATTTTTTTTTCTGATTATTTCTTAAATTTATGTCTTTTTTTTTTTCAAGAGTAATAACTAATAAGTATAAGATATCTTTAACAATAAAGTTAAACTTTTGAACTTTAAGTAATTTGATTAGTACTGTATTTGCACTTTTTCTTTTTTTGTTGTTAATTAATGGTGAATAAAGATTCGAACTTTGAAACTATACTGATATTTTATTAAAGAGGAATGTCTTATTTATCAAACTTGAAGACTAATAAGGATGAAGAGTCTCAATTCGGATGCTTTGAAATTTGAATACCAATTGATGTTGGGTTCGGCCTCCTCCAACCACTCATTTCAACATTGCTTCAGTTAATGGTGTGCGCAAAGAGATTGTGTGAAGTTTAACATCATCAAAGTCTCATTTCAGACACATTACAAATTTACAGGCACACTTAGGGGCATACATAGTTCAATCATGTTAACTGTGATAATATATCACCTGCTTTAAGTCTGCGCCACCACACGTGAAGAGTATCACCTAAAATAACTGAAGGTTTCACTTTCACTCAATGTAACAATTTCATTAGCCATCAAGTATAAACTTTGCTTGGTTCAATGCGAAAATTACCTATTGTATATACATAGAAGCTGGCAAGCATGCACTAAATTACACAGTATAATTGTTTTTTTTTTTTTTTTACTTTTTTTGGTAACAAGGAGGCCCAAAAGGACCTAAGAAAGACTACACACGATAATTTAGTTCAACCGAAAGTTTGGAGAAACAAGGCTCTCCACATACACATCCACATAGAACGGAACCAGGAGGCCATTTGCCAGTAAATTTTTACAAGTTCCATCCCTCGGATCGAACAGAAGTATTTTCCTCCGGTTTCTTGCCACTAATATCTTGGTATTCTTCCAGTAACATAATGGCTGCAAAGAAAAAAAGGGTTCCGCAATCAAAATCTTGGTCCATGACTCCTTCACACCATACTCTTTCATAATCCAGAACATACGCTGCCTGTTATGATCATTGTGGTGTAGCAAACA
The DNA here is from genome assembly GCA_025331145.1 of Rosa persica. Classification (NCBI taxonomy): domain Eukaryota; kingdom Viridiplantae; phylum Streptophyta; class Magnoliopsida; order Rosales; family Rosaceae; genus Rosa; species Rosa persica. The sequence continues at coordinate 15,037,204 of WFKR01000005.1, forward strand.
AAGACAGTCCTTTAAGACACCGGGTATATAGCTAATAGAATCTACAATAGATTCAGGTGGGGATAAGCCTGAGAACTTCTCTTCTGCTAAATCTAAAGCAGCAATTACAGGAAGATGATCAAGGCCCATGCACAACCAGTGGACGGCTCCGTTGAGAGGCGTCCCTGTATCATTCAAAAGATGTTTGTAAGGAAAGTCCTGAACACTTTTCCATGACTTGTTTTTCAGTGAAAAGATGAGCACACTGCAGCCCCTATAAATCTTAACGAACATGTAATCCTTGACAGAAGAAGCATAACCAAAACCATGTACATCATAACCCACTTCCTCTGGAGGATCAGCATGGCTTGACATGGGGCAATCTGGTACTCTCATGGACTCCCGAGTCGAAGGATTAAATACAAAGAATGTTTCTGGTTGAGGCATGATGCAGACTAAACCATTACAGGAACCAAGCATTTGAATCCACTGATTGTTGACATCACCCTTGAGAGGAAAATCAAGCTCTGAGGGTAACATATCATCATCTATAGGTGCTTCTTGGTCCAAGGAGAAGAGAGACTTATTGGAACTGAGAATAAGTTTCTGCTTCTGGTGTCGGCTGAGGTGGGCTGCAACAAAGTGGGGTTCATGGGTAAGATGGAGCCATGGCTTTGACACGCACCTAAATCGACAGACAGACTTAACAGGTAGTCGAGAGAGTATGTCTCTGATGGTATCCTGTGAAAGTTTAGACATGCTTACTTTACTTGACACTGAAATATCAGATAGTGAACAACTTGCTCCACCTCAATCTGGTCTGCACCACAGCCCAAAGATAAGCAAAGATAAGTTGCATAATAATGTGTGTGGAGGAAGAAGCACACATCAAAAATTAATCTTTATCAACCAGATAAAAATCCAACAAATTATTCCCTCTCCTCAGTTGGTTCTTTCAGTAAGCCACTACATATTTTACGAAGAAAGATGTTCTATCCCAAACAATCAGTCCAGTTTTTCAATTGGCTATGAATTAAGATCAACTGTCAAATAGAATTCAAAGACAGAAAATTGAGATTTAAATCAGATAGAAAATTTGATCTCTAAATCAGTAATAAAACACGGATTTGTCAGGGCTCCAAATATTGAATAATCACCAAACTCACGCACAGCAGGTCTTTCTCTATTTCAATTCTTCTACATAAATCAGTAGCCAAAGACAGAGCTTTACCATAAAAACAATTAATCCATGATCACAATCTGCCATCAGTTAATATTCACAGTCATAATAATATTCAAAGTCAAAAACTAAACATGGGTCTGTGACTTTCTACATCAATATCAAAAATCCAAGCCACAAAAACCCAATTTGAGATCAACCCATTTTCACAGACGGAATAAGCAGATTTGGGCAAAAGGGAATAAAGAGTCAAAGTTTGAATGCATTGAAACAGCAATAAATACCCAGAAATGACTCGAACGAAATAAACGAAGACGGTTCAGAGCCCACTTACAATCACAGTCTGTCTTCTCCTCCTACCCTGAGTCGTTTAGAGCTGCTTCTTCCTCCATCGGCAATTGGGACTGGCAATACTTATTTCTCTGGTTGGAATTGATATTGATCACAACTTCAGAAGCAGAAATGAAGTCAAGAAATAGGGTCTTGGGTCTTCGGTGAAAAGCAGAAAGAATATGCCAAGTAATAGTCTCCCTACTCTCCCCCACGGAATGAACTATGTCTAAGAACTGTGTTTTTGGTCGGTTTGTTTTTTAAATTTATAAAGCTGTTGTGTTTTTGATATTTTTTTCATTAAAAAAATATCAAAGGATTTCACTCCTACCCCCTGATGACTCGAACTCATGACCTGATTCTAGATAGTGAGTGCTCCTAACACTGAGCTAATTTAAAGAGATTCCACATTTGCTTATTCCAACAATTTATATCTATCATGCTCGGATTGATTTATTCATAACTTAAAAACTTTACATCACGTAAAACACAGATAATCTATCATTTTTTAAAACGACAATCTAGTTAGCATCGAACATTATATAATGTTACTCATGTTTGACACTAATTTGATACATTCTATTTCGTGTGTAACAAAATGTGTCATATAATATGTGTTTAGCTAGCCTAATTGTGTCGTACCAAATTAAATTTATCAATCAACTTAATCATGAATCATGTTATTGTGATCGATTTAGTTAATCAACACTTATTGACGAAATGTGGTAGTTTTTGTAACCAAAAACTAGACGTGCTAGTTTTCATCAATTGGTATGATTTTCATATCATAGAGGATTAGCTTTAAAGCAAATGCACTAAACAAGTAATTGACTTTATGAAGGGTTAATAGTGACTAGTGAGGTTGAGGGGAAAACAGAAGCCTATTCATGCACATGATTACCACATGAACAATCTAATGACCTAAAAATTCATGTTGGTCCTTCCTCTAGGTCTCTCTCCAAACCTCTTTTAAGTTATGGAGGTCCCGGACCCGGTGAACCTCTGAATTTGGCTACAAGGCCCTTAATTGTAGCGACGATCTGGAAATTCAGGGAGTATTTTGATGAGGTTATTGCAACTCCTTATTTCTTTATGTAACTAACTACGACTAATAAAATTGAAAATACATTATCTGAGAACCAAAAATAAATTAATAATAATAATCAACACGTAATATTATAAGTACAAACTAGGAGACCCTTTGGGACATTTATTCAAAATCATCAAGAAATATCATAGAGTGCAACCCCATGACTAGTTAACTACAAATATGATCACACTAGCATATGATCCGATATCAAATCAAACACAATGGGTTAGAACTGAAAACAAGAATACCTAACTAAACAGAATCAGTAGCAGCATCGTAAAGAGAAACCAAACCATTACACAGGTTTCAATTAATTGACGCAGTCTCAAAACTAACTTCATCAATTCTATTCAATCAACACTAGAACACATAGAGCGCAGCCAGTTCCTCCAAAGACTCTGAAGTACCACCAAAGCTTGGATCTCCATTTTCCAGCATCCATAACAAGTGATCAAAGAGTACCACCTCACACTTCACCAAGATATCCTCATGATCATGATCATCTCCTCGATTGTTATTTCGCTTATTCGATGACTTCTCGATCAAAGCATTCAACAAAGGATGCTTCAGGTACTTGGAGCTGATCACGTAACGCTTTCTGGTGCTTCCAACAAATATAGTAGTTTGCTGATGATTCTCATTCATGATGTTGCCATCATACAAATCCTCTCTAGTCGATTTGGACCGTAGACTGCTATACGATGAAGATCTCCCTAACTGGCTTGACAAGCTCTTGCACTTCCTTAATAGCAAACTGATCTTCTTCATATCTTAGTTTGTCTAATTTTTGAGCTAGCTAGAGATCAAAAACTCGGAAAAGAAAACATGGGAAAGCAGAGAGAAGGGGGCGGGTTTGTTGAGATCTATGGGAAGCTTGTGGAAGACTCAGAGATTAATGAGATATGTAGAGTGTGAGATATGTAAAGTGTGTTTTAAGATGGGAAGATTAAGTGGGTTTGGTTGGTGTGAAGTCTTTGTTTTCCGGTGCCAGAAAACTACTGTGGGGTCTATAGCAGCATCCAAACATTTTTGAGCTTGTCTCATCTAGGTTACACTCTTTTAGCCACCCCCTTGTTTATTGAGTTAGAGGAGAGGAATTGAACTCTTAATCTAGTCTCGTTCTAACCTGATTATGTCCAAAAGCTACGAAATTTTCAGCGTGTGGAGATAGGTGAAGATGCTTACATATTATCACAAAACCCTGAATGAGACATAAGTAAATTTGAATGACGAACCCGGTGAGTTTCTTGAATTTGCTCTGGTGAATCCAAAGCATTAGATTAGTGTCTGAAATGCACAATTTGCTTTCATCATACGTACGTAGAACCTATTGCATAAATGGTGAACCATAGTTTGCTTTGTCTTAATTTAGAAGCTATTGAGTTGGTGTTTCGAAGGCAGGCTTTGGAAGATGGCTGCAAGCATCTTGGTACACCCTGCCTCTTCTTTCTTGAAGACTGGAAATGGCACTGAGCTTCTTGTAGGGGCATCCCTGAAAAGGTCGACAAACCAAGGTACCTCTTCTATTCTGGCTAACAGTGAGGCTTTGCTAAGATGGGTTTTCAATGAAGAAAAACAAGAACCTGCACAAGAAGACACAATGAAGATTCTCATTAGCATCAAGAATTCTATATGAAACAGATGCCCATATCCTGTATCTTTATTCGGAGTTTGAGTGGGTAGTCCACAACTCAGAACCCTCCACCCCACCTTTGGAAGAAATTTTTTCTGATTTGAAAAAGACAGAGAGAGATCTAGAGGTACTGAAATATAGATGTGATATCCTCAATGCCTTAGACAACAAGGCTGACCCTGAATTAGCAGAAGAGATAGCAGTGTTTGTTTCAAAACTCTGGAATGACCCTAATGTAGCTTCTAGTGTTCAAGAGACAGAAGCCTGGGCATTCATGTTGGACTCTTATATTGCAACCATTCAGAAAAATATCTCTGCTTTGAGGAGAGATCCTGATCCTAACTTGCCTGTTCAATACATGTCTCTGTCCAACCTTATGGGTGTACAATTGGGAATGCTAAAGCACTACCCGGCCAGAAAAGGACAAGTGCTCCCTGATTCACTGGCTTGGTACCTTTGATAGAACCACCAAGGGTTGGCAAGCTCTGAAGCTAGTGGAAATCCATGCTTGCAGCCTAGGGAAAGAAGTGTGCTTGTTTTCTAGCAGATTGCTCTTGGCAGTTGCCCACAACAATCTGTTGTTTGATGGGTTTCGAAGGTGGAAAGTGTCCCTCTCCACACTGGTGTGGCAGCGAGGAAAGCTCGAAGCTGGTGCTGTGCTTCTTAAGAGAGTTGTGGAGGCACTGCATTTTGCTGAGACTGAAATAAAACAATGCAGGAGATCAAGCCACCTACAGAAGCTAGAACTCAAAGCTGGCAAAGGAAAAATGCCAAGCAACTTGAAGAAGAAGAAGCTAATCGATACACACACTGAGGGACAGCTTCACATTGAAATGAAGGAAATGAAAGAAATTCTTAGAAGGATGAAATCTCTCTGCTTATGAGGCTGGAGATCTCTCTTACTGTACCAATTTGGTTGCACAGAGCCGAAAATCAAACAAACTTGATTTCTGGTACTGTACAACCCTTCCTGTCTCAATGTGAGAAAGATCTCCTGGCTTAAATGAGAAGCTAATGCCTTCATCAGCGATAAGTGTTACTGAGGGACTGATTTCAACATATCAGAAGATTGGAGAGCTTTGGAGGGACAATGATCTCAACAAACTTGAAGATTGAAGATCTCTGGAATGAGATGATCTTATAGCCTACCTACTGCAGTATACTGAGATTTCAACGAACTTGAAGATTGAAGAGCTATGGAATGAGATGGTCTTATAGCCTAGCTAGTTTAGTCTACTGTGACTTAGATGATGACCAAGCTAGAAAAATGTAGAGCAAGTGAAATTTTTTGAAACAACAAGTACATTGAGTAATATTGCAGTTCCTATCATTTCATTTAATTGAGATGAACTTTCAGATCACAATTTCCTTGCCGGAATGCGTTACAGGAAATATATGTTTTGTAAAAAGCAGTCCAACTGAAGAGAAACAACACCGATCAACATAGCACGCACTGTTTAATTACTGACCCTTTCTGAGGTGTATGGTGCTGAGGCATTGCTGTTGAATGCGTATTCACACGTACACACCCACATCCAAGAACTCTCCTTATGGTTATCAGTTTCAAGCAACTATTCTTTTGGCAAATGACCAAGATGCAGTCCCGCTCTTCAGCAGCAGAGTTAATCTATCGCCTTGGACTAGTAACATGAATGATGTGTTATCCCTGCAGTTGCAATTCTTAATTAAATAGACATGAATTATTGAATACTAGCTAGGACTACCTCATATGTGAAATCCCAGAAAACCAGAGTCAAGTTTGAGTAACGAAATATAGTAGCTACTAGAGTAACAGCGGGGGCTTAATACGCCTAAGAGTTAACATATGATGGGTTTTTTCCACTAGAGATAAATAAAGGCAGGCTATAGCCAGGGAGCCCTAAAACAAACATATATGGATGCAGCGTGAAAATTAACACAAGAAGTTGCCAACTTGTTAGAAAGTGTAATTTTCAAAATCATCTGTTGAACTGTAAGAAAAAGAAAGGATGCAATCAGTGGTCTACATGCTAATCCCACTGATACCGTTCATGAGTGTCAGTAAGTTATGCGCACTGAAGTAGTGTCGGCGGTCATCTGGAAATGCGCCACGAAAGCATCAAGATCAAACTTGGGTTTATGAGGCTGTCCTGGTGGTGTCAAGCAGTGAATATGCATAAAAGATCAGGGCAGGCATTGACAGAAAACTTGATGGGGAGTTTTCTGTGTACTTTGCAGCAGTGAGAGTAGAAAATGAAGTAGATATCTGAAGCTCATCAAACAATCCACGAATGTGGGAAATTATCATTGTGCTTTAAAGATAAGAAAAAGAACACCGTTGTGCGACCAAAAGAAGTATGGCTGTCTCAATACCTAGTGAAAGCTGGAGAAGAAGGGTTGAGGGAATTTTTGATTGGGAAGAAAGAGGGAATATGGGAACATGCGAACAATATTTCAAGACAAATACTAAGTGAAAACTATTAATGGAGTGTGATAAGGGAATCAAAGCATAAGTACCTCAATTTTCTTTCTTTTCGATCAGTGGCGTCCATGAGCACAACCAAGGTGTCAGCTTGCAGTTTCTGTTTGTACCTGTGAAAAATAGTAAAACTAAGTATACAAGCACCGGAAAGTACTGTTGAGATAACAAGTTTTATGCACAGCGGTTTAATGTGTCAATGAACTTGATATTTCCTTCAACTGGTTGGGAGATGAAATATATGAGTGTATTCAACTACTCAGCATAATCAGCAGTGAAATACAGCAATGGTCCACGGTCAAATAGCTACTGGATTTGAGTTGCTAGTAGTTAGGCCGAGTACAAGTAGTTGTTAATTTGTTGAAACTTAGATTCATGTATTTAGGGGGCTAAGCATGTACAATGATTGCCATATGGATACAATTCTTAGATTTGAGGCTAGATTCGTATCCTCCTACATTAAGACAGAAGGCACAAAAGTTTTGAACCATATATTCAAATGGAAGGCAAATCGATCAGCTAAGAACCCTGGTGTCCTTATGGCACCATTAGTTATGCAATCGCAGCGAAGACTAAATTTAAAGTGAAATCCCAGACCCCTCCTACACATGCAGCAGGACTTAATGCACCTAAAAATCAAGGGAAAACCCTTAAAAATTTGACCAGAAAGAGCAGGTGCCGTATCAAAAATTTGAGCTTTTAAACTATGAAGGGAACATAAAACTCAAGCCTTGTGACCCATCTAGACAAGCACAAAACCTCCGGTATGTATAAGCATAATCAAAATTAAAATTAGCGCTGTATTAATGCCAGGGAATTTTGTAATATATGAAACTGACCGAAGATCGAGAACCCAGGTTTAAATGGGGATTTGAATCATGCAGGTAATAACCCACGAAATCAACAATAGCATAATGATAAGGCATTCAATTTAGCAGGCACCTTTCAATCTCCTGAAAACGTCTTATCCATTCTTCGATGAAAACGATGTTTTGTTTGTTTTTATTTTTTGTATTTTTGAGAATAGAAAACGATGAAATTTAAACTTTAGTTATAGGGATCTGCATCTAAAATTGATTAGTTCACTGAAAGCATGCAGCTGTCTTATTTCTATTGGGTCTCTGCATCGCAGTTGCTACCCGTACGAACAACTTGTTCGCTAGATCCATTTCCATTTTACCAAAAATTTAAAATTCACAGCATACTGTACAATATACACTAGTTTTGTAACAAGAAAAAATAAATTAGAAAAACACTTTAGCCACGCATTTATTTTATTCAATCGATTTAATAAGCAAGTCGAGGTCATGTTCGGGCCTCGTTTAATTTTTAGGGCTAATTTTACTTATGAAATGAATTGGTTGACGCATTTATTTCATTTTTGACTCATTAAGATCACAATAACAGCTTTGTCCTAAGGATAGACTAAAGAATTGTTATAGTATATAGTGATAATCGTACAATCATCAGATGATTAAACATTTCGTGGTCACCCACTCTTAGTATTAATTTCAAGGGTTGAGATTAAACACTTATAATTTAAGGGTTGAGATTAAACACTTATAATTCATGCTTTTAATCTCAACATTTAATATTATATCTAAAACATAAATGACCGCAAAATTCTTGGTCACTGTGTGATACCTCTAGTCATTTACGTATCAACTTTAAAAGCCACTATAATTGGCAGCACTGCCAAATTCTTCTCTTCTTGGATCTGTACAAGTCTTAGTGAGGTTTAAAGTTTGACTTCCCTCTCACTCATATTTCATACAAAATGGTTGAAATGTAATACTCATCATAATTTTCTCTATCTCGTCCTTAAAAAAAATTTGAAAAAATTAAAAAGGCTCCTCTACCTCTTTGTGAGTAACCATTTCTTATGAACAGAATGCTCTGACCATTTTGCCTTTCTGTTATGTTTTTGGTCTGTTCCACCGCTTCATTGATTCTCCTCTTTTCTTTCAGAGAAAAATTATAGAGACATGATTTTGAACTATGGTACACATAGTTGTCCACAATTAATGTCACGGACCTGTACACAAAATTGGTTTTTTAATTTAATTTTTTGTTTTTCCACTCCATGAAAAGTTTGCACCAAATTGGACTGATATTTGAAACGGTAGAATAATTACCTTCTTTTGGTCCTTTGGTCTCGGTCTTTCCCCGTTGGAAGCTCCCAATTGAAAGCTCTCCCGGTCCCTTTTTCCCAGTTCCCGCCCTCTCTCCTCCCAATTGAATCAAAGCTCCCTTCTCTTTCCGGCATTTGAAGAGCACCACACATGGGAGAGCGTATGAACCATGGCTGCTCTCAGACGAGAAGAGAGGCGTTTCGCGATCTGCCCAATCCAATCGCTGCCGTGCGATCCTCCATCTTCCCCGCCGAGTACGTTCTCTATTCAAATCCGCTCCTTTTGTGGTTGCGTTTTGCATTCTTATTGCCCTCGGTTTGTTTTGTTAACAATGAGAAAATGTTAGGGAAAATGTTTTCAGCTTTAGGTTTTTGTTTTTCAAAAAGGGTTGAGCTGTAGATAATAACAATAATCCAAAGTGTTGGGTGAACCTGGCTATTTGAGTATTGGAAAACGCACGACCATGAATGAAAATGATAGTCTGACTACCGAGTATAATGTTTTGGTATAACATGCTGTGGATGTTTGGTTAGTCATATTTGCACTGTTTATCCACTCATAAGTTTTCATTTGGCTGTCAGTGGTGATGAAATCCCATCATTTCTTATATCTCTGGCCACTGTTTTCCATTGTGTCTGCACTTGATATAACTGTATATTTTGGTTTCGGTGGGCAGGGAGCAGGCCTCTCTGGGAGTACGCTCAACTTCAACTCAAATCGGTATGAGCCTTTGCCATCAATTAGTTATTGTTTTACCTTTTGTGGTAGACTTTTGCTTTTTAATCCCGTTTGCAGACATACTTGGGATTTCAAATATTTGGATTTTACTTCAAGTGCATGAAAAGATAAAATTGACTATCTTACTTGAGATCACAAATTTTCAGTATCATTCTTTTCTGTGGTCTTGTTATGCCTGCTGTTTCAATATGCTACTTTTCACTCTTCCATATTTGCCACATTTAATTATCAAATAGCACTGCTTCTTTTTTGCGGTATTTCATTGATTGCTTTGTTTCATTCGCGAATGCCCAAATTGCCATTATCTTATCAGTAACAGCGATGTAAGTGAATTTCGATTTCTGTCCATGTTGATATATAGAGTTCTATCTTTTGCAATGAATCTGAAGTTTTTCTGAGAATAAGCTTAGTAGACAGAGGTGTTTATATCATGTAAGTTCAATCTTTTAAGAATCTATTTTCTGGAACTACTGTTGTAGGTTTGAACTGAATGGCCTGCCTTTCCAACTGGTGTGGAGTTTGATCCATCTGATGCTGAACTCATAGAAAATTTAGCTGCGACAGTCGGTGTTGGAAACTCAAACCACACATGTTTGTTAATGAGTTCATCCCAACTATTGAGGGGGACATTGGCATTTGCTGCACTCATCCTGAAAAGCTTCCCAAAGCTTCATTCATATTCTCATATGACTTTGATGAATCCACCCCACAAACCTCAAAGATGCAATATCTTCACTCCTGCAAGTCCTTGTGTATGCTTTTATGAGTTTATCTGTTTAGCATTCCTTATCCAAAAATTAAATTACTCCCACTTTTTTCTTATTAAGATCGAAGTTTCCAAAAAAAAAAAAAAAGAAATTAGCAAATTAGAAAAAAGAAAAAATAGATAGGCGTGGTCTTCAGCTACAAACATTCTTCACTTGCTGCTGCTTCTTCTTCTTCTTCTAATCCAGTGGTGTGTTTCTGTTACTCTAAGCTCTTTCATTGAAGAATTTAATCATTTTCTTCTATTTTCTGGGAGAATATTTGTGTTGGTTTTGTATATTTGTATGTGGATCAATGGCTGTGAATTTCATTGATAGTGATATTAGGATTGAAGGAAATTTAAGGCTTGAGAGTAATGGTGTCTGCTAATGACCTAATCTGATGAATAGTTTTATACAGTGTGCTTCTTCTTTTTATTTCACAAAGCTAATATTAGGATCATTTTACTTGGTTTTGTTTCAGGTGCAAAGAAAGATGGAAGTTGCTCCCATTTCTTTCCTAAAACATGCATATTCTACTGGTCAGCGGAAGCTTCGCAAGATTGACAAAGAGCATGGCTTAGCTCCACAGCAAAGCGTGGTCTATCAAACTAGTTCTCTACTCTAAAAGCCCATCACCTTATGAACAATACCATTCCTTATGAATAATGTGCTTCCAATTTTGCCCATTCACATTCTGTTTTATGGTCTCTTCCACCGCTTCATTCTATCTCATCTATGGTTTTGGGTTTTGAGAGAGACAGAGAGGAGGCAAAGTTGAGAGAATAGAACAGGGAAAGAAGGGAAAGAAGAAGACGACGACGACATTCATAGGTTATCAGTTCAGTCATTTTCTTCCTTCCAAAAACTCCGCCTTTGGAATGTTCAGCTGTTCAATTTGATCGGTTAGTCCGCCTCTTATGCACCATTTACATTTACTGTTTTTGGGTTTTTGTTTTTGTTCATTGAAACTGATTAGTATATTGGTTTTTGCATCTTTGATTGGATTGAGTGGTATTGAAGTTGTTTAGTTTCTGACTGTTGGGTTTGTTTGACTAGGTGGTTGTGTAAGAGCTATTGAGAAAATGAGAGTGTGGGAAATGTGATGCTGATTGTGGTTGGAGATATTTGAGTGATTTTGTGGAGGGTTGTTGAAGAAGTATGGATCTTGCCTGTAGTTTTCGGCAGCTGAATGTGTTGTGTGGAACCAAAGGGGGAGTTGAAGAAAGTTGGGAAGTGTTAATTCGCATATTGTTTTTGGGAGTAGAGATGGTGGGTGTGGCTTTTGGGGTGATTCGAGAGTTATTGTGAAAGCGTGTTTGGGGAAGAAGGTGAAGAGGAGTGTGTGTTTTAATGGTTGTAGGGTTTCGCATTTGGCCTATAGAGAAAATGTTGATGATCGTTGCTGGAGTTCGAATCTGAAAACACCTTCATTTCGTAGCTCTGGTAATGTTCTTAAAGGGTCGACAGTGGTTTGGTGGTCACTCTGTCAGAGTAATGACTAATTAGCATATGTCAATGGGAATGGTCGGAATATAGAATATGTAGCATGACTATTAATGGTTGGGAGGTCATGATTCCTTTGGCTTTCTTTGCTGGGACAGGGTAAAGTTTCTTTTATCTTGACCTCTAATGGCAAGTGATACATTTCACAATGGGGATCCCTATATAAACCTTAGAAAAATCTCAATAGTGAAATGAAGCTCCTGATAGTCTGATACATGCAATACAGGATGTATAAATTTGACGTCTGAGACAAAAGTCTGGAATTGGTCCGGGTAAGTTGTTAAACTATATTGACTAATCTGCGAGTCAAGCACTCAACCCTTATGTTACAAAGCATGCTATAGCGGTTAAGGTTTACAAGTCTATTTCTGTTTGGGTGGATAGATGAACTGATATTGGTTGCTAAAGAACTATGCCATTTCAGATAATCATAATTAGAGTTGTGATCTCTGTCTATGATAAAACGTCTTTCTATGTCTTGCAAAGAGAAAACATTGAATGCTGGCTTCTGTTTCATCCATTGTTTTTGTTTACCGATGGTGTAGGTAATTTTTAATCCCATTGATCTTTCTTGAGTGTTTAGTACATGGTAATGTTTATGGTTTTGAGTGAAAATACTGGGTTCTGGAGCAGTAACTAAGAAAATTTCAGCAATCTCGTGGAGATTTGAGTCCTGCATTCGGTGAGGGTAATACAGGGTGATTGTGTTTCTAATCTCTCCCAAGAAGTTTCAAAAAAAAAAATTATCAACTTGCATTCTTGAGCTTATCGGCAAGAACCAGATTAATACAGTCGAGAAGAAGTACAAATTGGTGGGCTAGCATGGGGTAGTTCTCAACTCATATTATTGATTCATCAACAAACAACAATCCACACACCACAGTATGAACCAAATTGCCAAAACAAACAAACATAGTTTGAGCCATTTTTGTGGTGATGGGTATTGGGTACGGATCAAATTGCCAAAACAGTTGTCAATGCTTTCATATTATATGCTTTGCAGTTCATAAGACAATTGATAATAGACATCTCAAGTGGGTGAAGGTGTTTGTCAGATGAAATCGACATCCTGGTAAGAGAAGTCAGGCCGTCAGATTTTGTCTATGAATTGCAGTTTGCTTCAAATGGATTTTGAGGATTTATTAGTGGTCACAGAAGAGCTGGGAATTCAATCCTAGTTGAAAAGAAATTATGCGAGATAATTCTGGATTCAATTCGATTGTTCTGTAGTTTGTTGAGTGTGTGCTTGCGCGTGTGAGAGAGAGGGCGTGCAGACTGCAGAGTGCAAGTGACGAAAGGTGAGGAAGACGGAAGCGCACAAGTCATGAAAATTTATGTAAATGGCGTACATCAAAATTAAATATTGGAGTAAACTTGATACATCATTCTGATAGTGAAAGTTGATACACTAAAGTGTAGAATGGTTTAAAGTTCATACACTATTTGTAAAGATATCCCTTTTATTTTTAACAGTAGAATTGTAATTTACGGCTGAGATTAATAACCAAAGGGAGGGTTTTGGATCTGATGGATTATTTGAGTTTCCGGCAATGCTTTGAATCGAAATACCGTATTTGATCAGGATTCACAATCAGCGTCCATTGATCTTTACATTTTATTTAGGGGAGTGAAATTTGCATTTTACTTTTTGCAAACTATACTCCCCTTCAGTTTTTTAATATTATTTTCCCCCATATTTTTTCGCATTTCCCGAAATACCCTAGAGTCAGATTTTTTATTTTTATTTTTTGGGTCTTTTCTTCCTCTCTTTCCTCTCTATTTCTCTCTCTTCCTTCCAAACCACAACAAAACTTTTCTCTCTTTCTTCTCCAAACATCGACACTTCTCCTGTTCTCCACTGTCACCCACATTCCCTTCAGTGTTCCTTTCCAATTCTCCAGCATAATTCCCATCCTGTTCTTCCTTTACTCACCGGTCATCAAATCACTTCCTCTCTTTCCTCTCATCCAAACCCCTAGCTCTCTTTGAATCTTCAGACTCACCCACACCGCCACCTCTACCCTCACTCCTCTCCCTCTCTTTCCTCTTATGCCTCCTCTCCACCATATCTTCTTCCTCCTCCGACCTCTCCCATTTCACTTCGCGATGCCTGGACCTTTCTCTACTCCCTTCCCTCGTGAAACCGTTCGTGGTGGTCGTGTGACGCTTCCCGGTCGTCCCGCAGCTCCTGCGACCTGTCACGGCTAGATCTGTGGTCATGGGAGCGCTCGGGCTTTGAATCGCTGTCAAATCGAGCGCGGGGTTAGCGGTGGTGGTCATCGGAAGCGTCGCGGCTGCTGCGATGCTTGTGGTAGTCGCTGTCTCAGTCTCGGTCTTGTCGATCGCGACGACATCGCTGGGAGAACGAGAGGGAGAGATGCACAGTTGTGTGTGTGTGTGTGAGAGAGAGAGAGAGAGAGAGAGAGAGAGAGAGGAAGCAGGAAGAAAAGACCCAAAAAAGAAAAAGAAAAAATCTGACTCTCGGGTATGGGAGAAAATATTATTAAAAAACTGAAGGGGAGTGTGGTTTGTCAAAAGTGGAGTGCACCTTTATTTATCTCATTTTTCGAGAATTCCGAGGTTAAAACATAAAAGAGGTTCTGTTCCAATAGTCGGTCGAATTCTGTGGGAATTTGGAATTCCGTTGTCAATTAGAAAATAGGAAAAGGCCCGTAACCTCTATAAATTCATCGTGTGATTTACTCTATGCCTCCCAACTCCATTTTAAGGCCTCTCACGTTTTGGTGGAAACGATTCAATATTGAGTCGAAGAACTTCAATTTATCCAGTGCTTTTTGATCTGCAGAAGCTACCGGAAGACACACTTTCACTGTAAGTGGGATTTCTGAACTCTTCTCTTTCTCTTTGCTAATCTTTTTGCGCATGAATATTGGGTTTATCTCGAATTGTGTTTATATGTCTTGTATTCTCAAAATTCTTGTAAAGGATTTGATTTGAATTTCCTAAATGGGTCTGTCAGGCTTTTGAAAAGTAGGGAGACCCATGTTTGGTTCCTGCTTGGAATCAATTTTTGAATGTTTACGGGGTTGGGATGTGCAGATTTTGCAGCCTATGAATACAAATTAGAGTCGTGAACCTTGATTTGTGATAAATGCTCTTTCTTTGACAAGTAGAGTCATTTAATAATCATCCATGTAAAACAAGTAGAAAAGAGAAAAACACCTTTAGAGTAGTATCATCAAGATTGATTTCTGACGGTCTGCTTCTTCCTTGATAAAGAGATGATGTTGTGTTGAAATCGAAACTAAAACCAAAGAATAATAACCTCACCTGTTTGTACATGACTATATGGTTGTTCTAGATTAATTACTCATGATGTAGTTTTATGCTTGGCATGTTGTTACTTGTTAGATAATGTTTGGATGTGTTGCATATCAGATTTAGGTGCTACGAAGTTGGTCACATTTGATATGTCAGTGACGATTGCAGTAGGCAAGCCATGCCTTCCGCAAGATATCATTGAAGAGATACTCTCTCGACTCCCTGCCAAGTCTGTGGGTCGATTCAGGTGCGTATCAAAGTCATGGCACCATCTTACCACTCAACCAGACTTCATCGACTCCCACCTCAAGCGACAGAGACAGAAACTCATTTTCAGTTCTGTTAGGTCTTTCTTCTCCTTGGACTATGGAGGTCAAGATATGGTACCCTTAGAGCTTGATTTTCCACTCAAGTACCCTCACAACCAAGGACCAGTTGATATGTTTGGCTAATGTAATGGTTTGGTCTGCATCATGCCTCAACAACTAACCTTTGTTATATTCAACCCCTGCACAGGAGAATCCTTGAGAATACCGCATTTCCCTGTTTCAAGCCTTCCCTGTGATTCATATATATATTACTTTAATGCACACAGTTTCGGCTATGCTCCATCTATCAAAAGATTACAAGTTCGTCACAATTTATGAACAAATTGTGTTCGTCTTTTCATTGAAAACCAAAACATGGAAAAGGGTTCAAGACTTGCCTTATATGTATTTAAAGAGAGATCCAGGGACACATCTGGACGGAGCTATCCACTGGTTATGTCAGGACCCTGGCGGTCACCCTGTCATTGCTGCTCTTGATTTAGCAGAGGAGAAGTCCTCGATATTGTCCCCACCTGAATCTGTCAGAGATGATCGGGAATATAAAACTGGCGTTTTGAGAGGGTGTCTTTGTTTGCTCCAGCGGAATGAAGGTAATTGGCCGTGCTCGTTTTGGGTTATGGAAGAGTACGGTGTGAAGGAATCTTGGAAGAGGTTTTTAATAGGTACGGGTCCGAGAACAAGTTTGTCTTCGAGGCCACTATGTTACTGGAAGAATACCAAGGTATTACTCTTGAGAAATCAATTGGAAATACTTTTGGAGTTTTGGGCAACCCCAAGAATGGAAGTTGTAAAGGTTTCTTGAAAAATGGCAGCCTTCGCATGGTTTTCGATTCTGATTTGTATGTGGAGAGCCTAGTCTCTCCAAATTTTCCGAAGAAGAAATGCTCGTGTAATCATGTCAAACCAAAGTTGCAGCACTGTACAAGGTTTTCTTCTACTGCTAGTGCTTCACTTTTGAATTATTGTAACAAACTTGGCTAATCCTGCATGTTGAATCTGTTCCCTTGTTTGAGGGGTAGACCTTCACTTCTAAAGATTTATTATGTTATTCATTTGTAGCATTATATGAGGTATTCAAGAATTAGCATTATATGAGGTATTCGTTCCTACAGCTGGACTTGGTCCAGCAGATTGGCAAATCAGGCTGCAGACCATGTTGCCTGGTTGGCTCGCAAGAAGAAATGCCCGGCTGATTGGTTGATTCAACCTCCTTCGTCTTTGTCCTATATCCTCGTTCTTCGTCTTTGTCTCATATCCTCCTTTCTGACGCAGTTCACACTCCTACTTTGTTTGTTTGGGCAGTGTCTGCTCTTTGTATCAGTTTGCTTTGTACGTTGGTTGGTTTTTAATGCATTTCTCCTTTGTCAAAAAAAGAAAAAGAAAAAAAAAATCATGAGTTCTATGAAGCATAGATTTTAAACGAGTTCTATAGGTTTTAAAATGGAGAAATTACTGGTCACTCTCTGTACTTTTCTCTAAAAATCAGTTCAGTCCTTTGCCTTTTAAATTAAACAGTTTAGTCCTTATTTTCTCTAATTTTCACACAATAGGTTCAAAATGACTATTTTATCCTTATTTCCTTTTTTTTTCTCTCTTTTCTTAATTCCTCTCTCTCTCCATAATATATATATATATATATATATATATTATATAGCTTTTCTCCACTGCGGACGTCTGCAGTTTTTCTTAGGTACGGATTTCCAGATTTGACCCATTTTTCGATCATATTTTCACATCTTAACCGTTCAGTTTTTAGGTCCTAATGTATAGATCACTTCTGCAAAATTTCAGTCAAATTGGTGATCGTTGAGGCATCCAAAACTACAATTTACAATAATGTACACGAACGGTTCCGGTTCGACAGATTCGGTTCGTTCGTTAAGACATCAATTTGGACAACTACATGTACCATAGTCCAAGATCATGTCTCTATAATTTTTCTCCGAAAGAAAGGAGGAGAATCAATGAAGCGATGGAATAGACCAAAAACATAACAGAAAGGCAAAATGGTCAAAGCATTTTGTTCATAAGAAAGACCAAAAACATAACAGAAAGGCAAAATGGTCAAAGCATTCTGTTCATAAGAAATGGTTACTCACAAAGTCACAAGGAGTTAAAGGAGCTCTTTTTATTTTTTTTATTTTTTAAGGACGAGATAGAGAAAATTATGATGCGTATTACATTTCCACCATTTTGTATGAATTATGAGTGAGAGGGAAGTCACACTTTAAACCTTGCTAAGACTTGTACATATCCAAGAAGAGAAGAATTTAGCAGTTGCTAATGTCTGTATTTGTGCGGCGATAGCCGGTTCGATTAACGATGATCGTACGGGCGAACCGCTAATTATAATGTAATGAAAGCTTCCTCCTAGCTGCCAGATAAGATACACAAAGTGTCAAAGGGAGACCGCGTCGGGCAACCTTCTCTTCTCTGATGCCTAAGTTAGTTGATGTATCGATGTAAACAACATAACAATAGGTAGGCAGTTGATGCGTAATTAATGAGGAGAGAAACTTTTATAGGTGGGAACTAGGCTGACCTCTTTCATGCTTTCGATGTGGGACTGATGTGCTTCAGTTCTCAGCTTATAGAGCTTCTAATATCTAGCTTGGAGCGGCGCGTGGCGGCGCGTTAGTGATTATCTGAGGGTGAGACGGGGCTCAATAGATGACCTCCTTGGCGAGGTTTCCGTAGTTCATCCCATTGGTGGTCATTGGTGTCGCTGATAGTAGTGTGAGCGTGGCTCATAATAGCTAATTGTGCTTGGGAAATATCATGTTAGTACAGCAGTGCTGCCAATCATTGAGGCTTTTGAAGTTGATGTCGTAAATGACTGGAGATATCACAAAGTAACCAAGAATTTTGCGGTCATTTATGTTTTAGATATAATATTAAATGTTGAGATTAAAAGAATGAATTATAAGTGTTTAATCTCAACCGTTGAAATTAATACCAAGAGTGGGTGACCATGAAATTTTTAATCATCTGATGACTATACGATTATCACTATATGCTATAACAATTCTTTCGTCTATTCTTAGAACAGAGCTGTTATTGCGAGCTTAATGAGCCAAAAATGAAATAAATGAGTCAGCCAATTCATTTCATGAGTGAAATTAGCCCTAAAAATTAAACGAGGCCCGAACATGACCTTGACTTGCTTATTAAATCGATTGAATAAAATAAATGCGTGGCTAAAGTGTTATTTTTTTTCTTGTTACAAAACTAGTGTATACTGTACAGTATACTGTGAATTTAAAATTTTTGGTAAAATGGAAATGGATCTAGGGAACAAGTCTGTTCGTACGGGTAGCAACTGCGACGCAGAGACCCAATAGAAATGAGACAGCTGCATGCTTTCAGTGAACTAATCAATTTCAAATGCAGATCCCTATAACTAAAGTTTAAATTTCATCGTTTTCCATTCTCAAAAATAAAAAAAAAATTAAAAACAAACAAAACATCGTTTCCCGATTCAGCTGTTTTCAGCTGAATCGAAGAACGGACAAGACATTTTCAGGAGATTGAAAGGTGCGTGCTAAATTGAATGCCTTATCATTATGCTATTGTTGATTTCGTGGGTTATTACCTGCATGATTCAAATTCCCATTTAAACCTGGGTTCTCGATCTTCGGTCAGTTTCATATATTACAAAATTCCCTGGCATTGATACAGCGCTAATTTTAATTTTGATTATGCTTATACATACTGGAGGTTTTGTGCTTGTTTAGATGGGTCACAAGGCTTAAGTTTTATGTTCCCTTCATGGTTTAAAAGCTCAAATTTTTGATAAGGCACCTGCTCTTTCTGGTCAAATTTACAAGGGTTTTCCCTTGATTTTTAGGTGCGTTAAGCCCTGCTGCATGTTGGTACGGTAGGAAGGGTCTGGGATTTCACTTTAAATTTAGTCTTCGCTGCGATTGCATAACGAATGGTGCCATAAGGACACCAGGGGAGTTCTTAGCTGATCGATTTGCCTTCCATTTGAATATATGGTTCAAAACTTTTGTGCCTTCTGTCTTAATGTAGGAGGATACGAATCTAGCGTCCAATCTAAGAATTGTATCCATATGGCAATCATTGTACATGCTTAGCCCCCTAAATTCATGAATCTAAGTTTCAACAAATTAACAACTACTTATACTCGGCCTAACTACTAGCAACTCAAATCCAGCAGCTATTTGACCGTGGACCATTGCTGTATTTCACTGCTGATTATGCTGAGTAGTTGAATACACTCATACATTTCATCTCCCAACCAGTTGAAGGAAATATCAAGTTCATTGACACATTAAACCGCTATGCATAAAACTTGTGATCTCAACAGTACTTTCCGGTGCTTGTATACTTATTTTTACTATTTTTCACAGGTACAAACAGAAACTGCAAGCTGACAGCTTGGTTGTGCTCATGGACGCCACTGATCGAAAAGAAAGAAAATTGAGGTACTTATGCTTTGATTCCCTTGTCACACTCCATTAATAGTTTTCACTTAGTATTTGTCGTGAAATATTGTTCGCATGTTCCCATATTCCCTCTTTCTTCCCAATCAAAAATTCCCTCAACCCTTCTTCTCCAGCTTTCACTAGGTATTGAGACAGCCATACTTCTTTTGGTCGCACAACGGTGTTCTTTTTCTTATCTTTAAAGCACAATGATAATTTCCCACATTCGTGGATTGTTTGATGAGCTTCAGAGATGTACTTCATTTTCTACTCTCACTGCTGCAAAGTACACAGAAAACTCCCCATCAAGCTTTCTGTCAATGCCTGCCCTGATCTTTTATGCATTTTCACTGCTTGACACCACCAGGACAGCCTCATAAACCCAAGTTTGATCTTAATGCTTTCGTGGCGCATTTCCAGATGACCGCCGACACTACTTCAGTGCGCATAACTTACTGACACTCATGAACGGTATCAGTGGGATTAGCATGTAGACCACTGATTGCATCCTTTCTTTTTCTTACAGTTCAACAGATGATTTTGAAAATTACACTTTCTAACAAGTTGGCAACTTCTTGTGTTAATTTTCACGCTGCATCCATATATGTTTGTTTTAGGGCTCCCTGGCTATAGCCTGCCTTTATTTATCTCTAGTGGAAAAAACCCATCATATGTTAACTCTTAGGCGTATTAAGCCCCCGCTGTTACTCTAGTAGCTACAATATTTCATTACTCAAACTAGACTCTGGTTTTCTGGGATTTCACATATGAGGAAGTCCTACCTAGTATTCAATAATTCATGTCTATTTAATTAAGAATTTCAACTGCAGGGATAACACATCATTCATGTTACTAGTCCAAGGCGATAGGTTAACTCTGCTGCTGAAGAGCGGGACTGCATCTTGGTCAGTTGCCAAAAGAATAGTTGCTTGAAACTGATAACCATAAGGAGAGTTCTTGGATGTGGGTGTGTACGTGTGAATACGCATTCAACAGCAATGCCTCAGCACCATACACCTCCGAAAAGGTCAGTAATTAAACAGTGCGTGCTATGTTGATCGGTGTTGTTTCTCTTCAGTTGGACTGCTTTTTACAAAACATATATTTCCTGTAACGCATTCCGGCAAGGAAATTGTGATCTGAAAGTTCATCTCAATTAAATGAAATGATAGGAACTGCAATATTACTCGATGTACTTGTTGTTTCAAAAAATTTCACTTGCTCTACATTTTTCTAGCTTGGTCATCATCTAAGTCACAGTAGACTAAACTAGCTAGGCTATAAGACCATCTCATTCCATAGCGCTTCAATCTTCAAGTTCGTTGAAATCTCAGTATACTGCAGTAGGTAGGCTATAAGATCATCTCATTCCAGAGATCTTCAATCTTCAAGTTTGTTGAGATCATTGTCCCTCCAAAGCTCTTCAATCTTCTGATATGTTGAAATCAGTCCCTCAGTAACACTTATCGCTGATGAAGGCATTAGCTTCTCATTTAAGCCAGGAGATCTTTCTCACATTGAGACAGGAAGGGTTGTACAGTACCAGAAATCAAGTTTGTTTGATTTTCGGCTCTGTGCAACCAAATTGGTTCAGTAAGAGAGATCTCCAGCCTCATAAGCAGAGAGATTTCATCCTTCTAAGAATTTCTTTCATTTCCTTCATTTCAATGTGAAGCTGTCCCTCAGTGTGTGTATCGATTAGCTTCTTCTTCTTCAAGTTGCTTGGCATTTTTCCTTTGCCAGCTTTGAGTTATAGCTTCTGTAGGTGGCTTGATCTCCTGCATTGTTTTATTTCAGTCTCAGCAAAATGCAGTGCCTCCACAACTCTCTTAAGAAGCACAGCACCAGCTTCGAGCTTTCCTCGCTGCCACACCAGTGTGGAGAGGGACACTTTCCACCTTCGAAACCCATCAAACAACAGATTGTTGTGGGCAACTGCCAAGAGCAATCTGCTAGAAAACAAGCACACTTCTTTCCCTAGGCTGCAAGCATGGATTTCCACTAGCTTCAGAGCTTGCCAGCCCTTGGTGGTTCTATCAAAGGTACCAAGCCAGTGAATCAGGGAGCACTTGTCCTTTTCTGGCCGGGTAGTGCTTTAGCATTCCCAATTGTACACCCATAAGGTTGGACAGAGACATGTATTGAACAGGCAAGTTAGGATCAGGATCTCTCCTCAAAGCAGAGATATTTTTCTGAATGGTTGCAATATAAGAGTCCAACATGAATGCCCAGGCTTCTGTCTCTTGAACACTAGAAGCTACATTAGGGTCATTCCAGAGTTTTGAAACAAACACTGCTATCTCTTCTGCTAATTCAGGGTCAGCCTTGTTGTCTAAGGCATTGAGGATATCACATCTATATTTCAGTACCTCTAGATCTCTCTCTGTCTTTTTCAAATCAGAAAAAATTTCTTCCAAAGGTGGGGTGGAGGGTTCTGAGTTGTGGACTACCCACTCAAACTCCGAATCAAGATACAGGATATGGGCATGTGTTTCATATAGAATTCTTGATGCTAATGAGAATCTTCATTGTGTCTTCTTGTGCAGGTTCTTGTTTTTCTTCATTGAAAACCCATCTTAGCAAAGCCTCACTGTTAGCCAGAATAGAAGAGGTGCCTTGGTTTGTCGACCTTTTCAGGGATGCCCCTACAAGAAGCTCAGTGCCATTTCCAGTCTTCAAGAAAGAAGAGGCAGGGTGTACCGAGATGCTTGCAGCCATCTTCCAAAGCCTTCCGATTTCGTTAATGTCGTTGAGAATGGTGAGGGAATGCTTATTTTCCATGGCTGAGAAACTGAAAATCAAGATTGAGACATATTTTCTTGTCATTGTTAGATTACTACCAGTCATTTGTTTAAATTAAAGACTTCACTCGTGATGTTTTATCATGCATAACACGAAATATTTCTCTTCTGACAGAAAAAAAAAATAGAATGACATTTGGAAAAAGGTGGGCATTTAGCTAGAGAAGTTCGCGCTCTAGCAAAGTTGATAAAATAAGGGAGCTCTCCTAATGAAGACCACAAAATTATCTCAAGGCGTACTCTAGACGCACCCTTAAGACAAATCAAATTATGCATTTGGATACTAATGCTTTGGATTCACCAAAGCAAAGTTCAAAAGCAGCAATGTCTTTCTCTCTCATCCTTACCCGAGAGGCCAAGCCTCTATTCCATCATCTTTCTCTTTGTTACTACATTACTGTTTAAATTAAAGCGCGCACTACGAACATTATTACTTTGGCCGTATTGGCTACAATTCCATGCCACAAACCACTTATTGTCGACATCCAAGTTCACAATGTCGATCGCCCCTTTTGATCAAATCATCGGCTTCTAGGAACGATTCGTAAATCGACTGAAATCCCTGACTCTCTTTCATGATATTGGGATAATATTTGTGGCTCATTGTTCTTTGAGGCGCCCTTTCCTTAGTTTAGCAGCCAAGTCTTGCAGATCTATTTGAAACTCAGCTTTCTGTCTAGCAAAGTATCGCACAAGGTTCCCTATAGAGTCTGGGTCTCGGCAAATTGGAGTTCCTCTGACAACTTTCTTAAGAACCGCAGCACAAGGATTGAGTTTTCCTCACTCCCCCACCAATGTGGCCTTGAAACCCATCAAACAGATTATGTTGTGGGCAATTGCAAAGAACAATGTGGCGCCCGATAGGTACATTTCTTTCCCTAGGGTTCATGCCTCAATTTCCATAAGTTTTAGAGTCTGCCAGCCATTAGTAGTTTTATCAAAGAGCCTGAGCCATTCAACCAGGCTACATTTGCCCTTCTCTGGGTATTGCTTTACCACGCCAAACTGTACAGCCATAAGATTGGCCAGGGATGACATCCTTACCCAAGCCTCTATTTCATCATCTTTCTCTTTGTTACTACGTTACTGTCTAAAGCACTAAAACATCACTCAGCCAGATTGGCTTCCCCCCACCAGAACTTGGCCTCATACAATCATTATAGTTCCACAAACCACTAATTTTAAATATCCAATTTTATAGTCTCCACTGTCGATCATCCCTTTTGATAAAATCATCTACTTCTTGGAAAGATTCGTAAATCTACCGATATTCCGGATTCTCTTTCATTATATTGGGATAATATTTGTGGCTCAATGTTCTATAAGGCACCTTTTCCTTGGTTTCGCAGCCAAGTCTTGCATATCTATCTGAAACCTAGCAAATTATCGCACAAGGTGGCACAACCATTTTGAGATAGACCATTGATCGATAGTTTTTACCTTGATCGGCTGCAGCCACGGCAAATCTCCAATCACTAAAAACTCCCCGCCAATTATTAAGTTGAAGTACACATTCTCCGATCACTTGATCAGTCCTGATAGCGAGTTTTTACCTAGATTGGAGTATCTCTCCGTTGCATTTGAAGAACATTATCATAATCATTTTGTATGTTCCATGGCATCACATTATCATAATCATTTTGTATGTTCCAAGCCTCTATTTCATCATCTTTCTCTTTGTTACTACGTTACTGTCTAAAGCACTAAAACATCACTCAGCCAAATTGGCTTCCCCCCACCAGAACTTGGCCTCATACAATCATTACAGTTCCACAAACCACTAATTTTAAACATCCAATTTCATAGTCTCCACTGTCGATCATCCCTTTTGATCAAATCATCTACTTCTTGGAAAGATTCGTAAATCTACCGATATTCCGGATTCTCTTTCGTTATATTGGGATAATATTTGTGGCTCAATGTCCTATGAGGTGCCTTTTCCTTAGTTTCACAGCCAAGTCTTGCATATCTATCTGAAACATAGCAAAGTATCGCACAAGGTGGCACAACCATTTTGAGATAGTCCACTGATCGATAGTTTTTACCTTGATCAGCTGCAGCCACGGCAAATCTCCAATCACTAAAAAATCCCCTTCAATTATTAGGTTGAAGTACACATTCTCCGATCACTTGATCAGTCCTTATAGCGAGTTTTTACCTAGATTGGAGTATCTCTCCGTTGCATTTGAAGAACATTATCATAATCATTTTGTAAATTCCGTAGCATCATAATCACTTAGATCAATCCTGGCAGCGCCAACCTATGAATGTATTTTTACTTAACAAGATTGGAGTACCTCTCACTTGCATTTGAAGAACAAAATTATCGTGACCATTTTGTATATTCCGTAGCATCATATTCTTCATGGTTCGTGCTTGGCCAAGCCTGTCCAGCTTTCACCAAGATTTTCTCGTTTTAGAACCTATTACAGTAGAGACTCGAATGCAATTTTGAGTGAATCTAAAGCATTAGTGTGTCTCACATGGTTCGCCATTATTTATGTCTCATTCAATGTTTCTCAGGGTTTTATGATAACCTAGGTTTCTTCTCCAATCTCCACACTTCCAAAACTAACATCTTTCGAGCAGTATAGTCTGGGATTCACTCGCTATAGGACATAAAAAGGGCCTAAAGGATTCTAACCTAGATGCTAGGGACTCACAAACGTTTGGATGCTCCCTAATGGGCAGAGAATAATATATGCTTGATGATAGCTACAGCAGGCACCAAGGTCTACTTATGTAGGCAAACAAAACTAGCCACCTTCTCATAAAGGTTTACTAGTCCTCATAGCAATAGGGATATCAATCTTGATTCATATACAAAAGAGTTTAACAATGATACAAAGCATGGCCTATTGATGTATAAAAATTTTGGGAGAGAGATTGCCCAACTAAAATCTCCCTCCTTCAATCTTTAAGAAGCTCTAGACGCATCCATCTTGCAATCGATTATGGGGAGAACTGCAAAACAGAAAAACACTGATGCCCAAGTAAATATCAATTCAAGTCTGTTACTCATCCTCCCCCAAGTCCTCCATAAGCTTGAGGATTTATAGTCATTTATTCTTTACTTCATGGTTTTTGGCCCTCTATGTTGCAGTGGGATGAGTAATGTTTGCACGTTCTCCACTACCCGATCATTTTTTACTTTTACTTTAACGAGTTGTTAAGACACTTTTAGACTTTGATCAATGGGCTTGGTTTAAGAGGTGGGAGGGAGACTTTGATCGGGGGGTTCACTTGCTCTAGGACTCAAAAGGGCCTAACCTAGATGAGAAACTCACAAACGCTTGGATGCTCCCTTACTTCTAGTGATTGACTGACCGATGTGGGTATAGCGGTTCTAAGAATCATAGGTTGACTGAATAGAGTTGATCAAATTAGGTTTAAGATTCTATCAATTGAAACCTAGCTGTTTAAATGTATGCTATTAAACTCAGTTACACATACCAGTATAATAGCTGTCAATATGTTCCAATCGTATTTGGTTCACCCTCCGTTTTAATTAGCTTCCAAAATCCCATCTTTCTTCAGTATGTTGGATATCAAAAACTTAATAATGTGAACAATCAACTGAGCTATTTACTCTACAAGCAAAATTTATGGTCTTCTCAGCTTACAAATACTTTATCCTATGGTATCCTACCATCCTCAGGACTTGCATACTTCATCTTACTGAATTCAGGACTTGCATGTAAATCTCAATTCATCTTATGAGCTGAGCTACATCCAATTGTCTCCACGACTTGAAATAAGCTGCTTCCCATGAGTGGTCATACGTTAAACCGAAACAGCATCACATCTCCTTCTTGTACGATGTATTCTTTACCCTCAGATCTTAACTGCAAATGTGAAAATAGCTTAGATGAATAAGTTTGATCGAGAAGATGCGGAAAAGAAAGGAAAAACAGTACTTTACACTCTTTGATCAGAGAAAAATAGGTGTACATGTACATGCTACTTTATCTCTGTAACATTACATATTGCCAAGTCTAGATGACCTGAGGGGCAAGAGTTGGTGCTGTCTATGCGTTTTCTTAGAATAAGAAACGCCAATGTAAAAAAGCCTTGTCAGGCCCAATTTGTAATATCTTAAGTTTCAGAATCAAGCAAGAGAACTACATGCCAGGAAGAGATAAAATTATCGATGAGATTGGCTTGTAGTTCGCTAATAATTTAGTATTGTCAGGCCTGCTTTGTAATATCTAAACCTTCAGTTCTAAACAAGTTTATCATGGGGTGAGCCATGAGTCCATATGCGTGCTCTTCAAATAACAGGATGTGTGTGGTGGACAATATGAAGACTTAAATTCAAAGGAATGATTACTTCCCATTGGCTACATAGAATTAACGAAGAATGCAAAAGCATAGATCAAACAAGTAAAACATCTCATGAAAATTTGACGAACAGTAATCTCACCACTAACTCAATATGCCTAATGCATTTTTTGTGCCAATAAAGGCACCTGGTTGTATGGAACAAGAGCAGCTCTTGATGACTCTCTGAATGTTTAAGGTAAAGTAGAAGGAGTCAACTCATATGACTATTGAATTTTTTAAAGAAACAAGAAGAAAAATTCTTGTCTTACACCTAACTCAAGCATAAACTCAGATTTATCAAAGCCGGTCATACTGCAGCCATGGAAAGTATGAAATTGCTCTATTTTAAAGCATCTCTTCTCCAACTGTTCAAATATATATATATATATATATATGTCTTTCAAGAAACGCACCTAGTAACTGTAAGTACGTTGAACAAAAAAAGACCTCTCTGCCCCAGATGTCGCTCAGAGTTATTTTCTTAAATATAATCATTTGATAGTACAACAGTAAATTGATAATCAATGATGCTGATAAAAGCTCGTGCAGAATTGTGTGAATAGGACAATTAAGCGAATAGTAAAGCAGCCAACTTACAACTCCTCTTTCCCTTGCTGCAGCAAGTGAACCAGCAGCAACAAAATCATCATAAGACACCTGACAGTGAAAGGAAAAAGAATTTGCATTTATTTTTTATTGTTCCAGGCCTCAATCCTAACAATATTAGTAGTGAGTTACATCTTAAGGGAAAATAAAGTAAAATTAACCTCCATCATTTGGTGTTCGACAGATGAGTTTGCCATAGTACTTGATTTATGCTGTCTTGAATATTGAAGAGTGAAAGAAGCATGTACTTATATCCATTGAAGGAAAAGTTGTAAAGTATCCCTAGATACCCAACCATAATAAATTTTGCATTCCAAAGAACACCATAGTTGATGATCAGCATCAATGAGTTTTCAGTTTTATATTAGATTTGGGGTATAGCCGGCTTCCCTGTGTAATTTTTTTTTTTTACCTCTCTCTCTCTCTCTCTCTCTCTCTCTCTTAACTCCATTTTTTGTTTTCATCAATATTTTTGAATACATCAAAAGCCTAGACCCCCAACAGATTTCATGAGTCTCAGGTTTAGATTGCTCATAACCAGTAGTGTGATGCATGCTTAACCCATTGTTTTTTTTTTTCTAAACAACATAGAAAACGTGTGTTTGTGATACTTACTGTCTCAGCTCGAATGAAACCTTTCTCAAAGTCAGAGTGGATGACCCCAGCTGCTTGAGGTGCAGTCATTCCTAAATCAACAAAGAACAAAATCAGAGATGAATACACTTTGATTGCCTGTCATACTTTAACCTATCCAAAATGAAACACAGATGGCAAAGAAAATTGAAACAGAAATTCTTTTGCCCACAACCATAGGCCAAATGAATTATTACAAGTTGTCAAATGATATGAAGACTATGTCAGCATTTGCTTGAAGAATTTTTAAGATCCAGAGTATACCATATGTATATGATACAACTACTGAAATTTAGCTTAACCAAAGCTCACCTGCAATAATGGTCCATGCTTTGGTTTCCTGTGTACAACATCAGAACAATCTTCTTAATACAAAAATATACAAAAATCCCATTTAGATAGATTTCCCACAATCCACTTTTTCACCTTATCTCCTGAAGTAAAGTAAGTACGGAGCCCCAGAACACCATATGTTGCTCTGATAAGGTTTCCGAGACCACTTTCACTAACACCAAGAGATTCCAAAAATTCTGTTCTTTCTTCAGATGGTAGTTCAGTAAGTTCAGACTCAACCTGCAAATGCAAAGTTCCTAGTTCACATGCTTGGTGTAAGAATTGAGACTTATCAGAATGGTAGGTACAAAAATCCAGGCAGGAATAAATCCTATCAAACATTAGGCACACAGAGACAGCCACATGCTGTAATAAATTTTCTCGAGTTCGCACAAGTATACGTCTAGTGATGTACCACAAACCTGTGCTGAAATTGTTACTAGTCCACATTGCAACTCAGAAGCAAGATTCATCACTTCTTTGACATGAGGATTCTCTCCAGGTTCAGCTAGATCAGATTCAGCAACATTAGCAACATAGATAACAGGTTTCATTGTGAGCAAGCACAGATGCTTTATAGATTCATTTTCTGAATCTGTTAAAGTGACTGATCGTGCTGGTTTCCCATCCATGAGTGCCTGCTGAATTCTCTCCAAGCCAGACCTTTCTGATTCGTCCTGAAATGAAAAGCAATATTTTGGTTAAGATGTATTATATGAAGTAGAAAAAAGGGCCGGGGGAGATGATAGCACATACTTGTACGCTGTTTAGAGCATGATACTAACTATACCTTAAGTTTGGATTGTGAATCTTTTGTTTTGCTTTTCTTGAGCTTCTCCATTCTTTTCTCAATCTGCATTTCTTGTGAATAAGACAATTCAGTTCAATCAGCTCATCTCATCCTGCCAAGCTATTACTATATGTTAAAGAGAAATGAGAAAGTAAAGGGGTTATCTGGGCAAGGAACTTTCAAAACAGAGGAGCTAGAAGATAAAGATGCACCTGAGGCATCAAAATAAAATTTTAATTGCATCACCAACTTTTATCCAGACAGCACTAATTTGGGTGGTGAAATCAATCAATGCTCCCAAAGCAGACAAATAATCAGGGTGCATCCCATCACTAGATATATGGTTTAAGTTAATTAACAAACCTGGTCCAGATCTGAGAAAATCAGCTCCAAGTTGATGACATCAATATCATTCTTAGGATCAACTTTCCCATTCACGTGAACAACGTCATTATCTTCAAAACATCGAACTACCTGAAACAACAATCGTTGAAGGATATCAATAACATGGTTCTTCAGATGATAGATTTTAAATCTCAGTGGCCCATCACCTGACCAAACAAAAGAATCCTCAAACACCTATCTAGAGAACAAAAAATTCCTGCCCTACTCAACACAATACAAATAATGTTTATGTTAGCAGAAGCTGTGAACCGATCAAGTATATTTTAACTATGTACGAAAATCCAATGGTTTTAAAGAATTGCAAAATGCCTTTAGAAGCCAAATGGGGGAAGACTTCAAAATGAAAAACATCTAAGCTCAGTCCAAGGATGTTTGGCATGCAAAAGAGTAACCATATTAAAAATTTTGCAGTTACCACAAAGGAGGCAGGTGATCCAATCAGAAAAAAAAGTTAGTGGAATAAACTTAAATTGTAGCAAGTTCTTAAAAAATACAAATGCATAAAAGGTTTCACTGTTGCTTCAGGCCATGCAGCCAGGTTCAAGTCCTGCTCAATTTATTTCTCCTCTGAACCAAAGAAGATCCTAGGTAGTACTAAATGGACCGGCATGTCCCTGGACTCACTTTCCACCCCCCAATACAACCCACATTATAGGCAATGCCACATCCATGATCACCAACAATAGAAACTGAGATCTCCTCTTTAAGATATGTTTGTTAAGGAACCTGAAGATCATTAGCTAGCATATTACCATATATCATACAAATAAAATAACCCACTGAAACTTATAAGAACCAGAAGTTCAGATTCTTCAGAATCATTCTATTATCCTTTGCTAAGAGTTTGAGAAGAAACTATATTGGCACAAAATAACATATCCTTTCAAGAGCAACTAATGTATCCTCTCTATCCACCACACTCACACATATACATTTCTTAAGCTAAATAATGGCTCCATTACCAACCAAAAAAAAAAAAAAAAGGATTTTCAGAACAAGGAAAATATGGTAATTACAAATAAATGGCACCAATAAGTAAAGGATAGAAACCTGAAGTATGGAGTCCACCTCACGAATATTTGACAAGAATTTATTCCCCAACCCCTGCAAGGAATAAAAGTACGACAATAAATTAAGCTGATGCTATTTTCTTCTTTTCTCAAAGAAAATAAATAAGCTGATACATTCTAACATATATACAACAGGACTCAAAATACATAAAACCAAAAAGAGGGGGAAAAAAGACCATGGAATTTCACCTCTCCTTGACTAGCACCCTTGACAAGGCCAGCAATATCCACAAGCTCCAAAGATGCCGGGACTATGCGCTGAGACATGCTGAGATCAGAAAGTACATTCAGGCGCGGATCCGGAACTGCAACAATCCCTACGTTTGGCTCTATCGTACAAAACGGAAAATTGGCAGCTTGAGCCTTCCCATTCTCAACCTACAGCCATAACATCATGCTCATATCAACAATATGGATCACTCACAAGTCACAACAGTATACGAAAACCGAATCACAGAATCACATTATAAATTCCATCCCACATTATGGTCCATCAAATTAACCCAAAATCAAACTTTGGTTAAAAAAAATGGAAAAGGGTCCATAACTACCAATGCAAAATGTTGCCCTGGATTAGAAAGTATTAATCTTTTTCACCCTAAAAGTCTAAAACCAGTTTAAATTTCATTTTGGAATCAAAATATAGACTTAAGAAATAGTTAAACATATCAAGTTCAAAATAACGCGAGAGGGGTTGGTAGGGCATACGACGGCGTTGAAAAGCGTGGACTTTCCGACGTTAGGGAGGCCGACGATGCCGGCTTTGAGGCTCATGCTAATCTTGGGTGAGGAAGAAGCAGAGAAGCGGCGCCCTCTGGTTAAGCCTATGACTCCCATGAGCTGATAGTGGTTCCTCTGCTTCATTGGAACAAGGAGGGAAGGGATTAGCTGATTGCATAGTGATATTCGAGCCATTGGAGTTGGGAGAGAGAGAGAGAGAGTTGAGAAGAGTGAGCGAGAGATGGAGAAGAAGAGAGCGCCGAGTTCAATTTATCTGTTTGAGGGGAAATGTATAAATATTTTTGGGGGAAAATTAATTAATTTTTTTTTTCTATAAATCCAACAACTACAAATATAGAAGATTAAATTTGTGTTTTTTAAATTTAGGGTTTGGTATTTAAAATTTTTTTTAACACTTCTCTCAAAAATCAGAGCTAATTTTTTGTAGATCGACACTTTTCATTCAGGTCGTTGCAGAGCGCGCATCGCATCGTAAATGAATACCTCTAAAAGAGTTCTATTTAACCTCTTATAGATTGACACTATTTAAAACTTCATACGTGTTGAAACAGGTTATGCACGTATTTGGATCATAGGCTCATAGCAGAGTTTTTTAATCTAATTCTTTTTTATATTTGTCATGAGGTCATAGTTTTCACTTTTCACAAGCTACCTACATATGAAATTAAGTGTATCCTTAAAAACTAGTCACAATGTGCCACAAAGAATAACAAATTAACAATCATACTCGTTAATTTCTTATCATTATACATCACATTTCACATCTACTATACAAAATGCAACAAATGTCTTTCTCATGTGCACTTTCATTTTAGCATCTCATACCCAGTTTTTTTTTAAGTGATTTCTTATAATTACATTACAATTTGTCATTAAACAATATTAATTATATTCTATATTTCAATACAGTTATCTTATGGGGAGAAATTCCTTTCAATTTCAGTATACGAACAGAATTTCCGCCTTCACTTTTCATATTCCAAACATAACAAATAAAGTGTATTCTTTAAGCACTTCAACATTTCAAATGCACATTTTCCTTTTATAGTCTCGAACATTATTTAGACAAAAATTCTCACTTTCATAGTTTTGCGCATTCTAATAATATCAGTTAGTAGTTTAAATTTTAACATAATCACACAAATCACAGTTGTAGACATCACATCCTTAATCTTGTATCCACTATAAAACACTTCAAATAATATCTACTATGAAACACTTCATATAAAATTGCAATTAAACTCTTCTCGAGTGATTGCGTTTATTGTTTATTTCGAGAATGTCTCAAACATTTTCCCTTACATGAATCATAAAAATTCTCACCTTCAGTATACGAACAAAAGTTCCCGCCCTTCATTTTTCAAATCAAGTGTTTTCTTTAAGTGTCTTAACATTTCAAACACACATTTTCATTTTACAGTCTCTAACATTATTTAGACACAAATTCCCACTTCATAGTTTCGCGCGTTTTGATAATATCAGTTACAAATTATAGTTATACGCATCATATCCTCCATCTTATATCCACTATAAAACACACTTCAAATAATATCCACTATAAAATACTTCAAATAAAATTGCAATTTAACTATTCTTCAATGATTACGTGTATTGTTTATTTCAAAAATATTTCAAACATCTTCCCCTACGTGAAACATAAAATAGGGTCTAACTAGAATCTTAGACTTTTATTTATGTACTACAACCAAGTCAAATGTCTTACAATGTATGTCTCCTCCATAATACCATTCCAATCATACACTATATTCTATTTCATTACCCTAATTGGGACTGTAGGTCTCTTTTTCATGACACATCACATCTATATCGTCCCATCCTAACCATTCCACATAAAATAACTGGTGTTGTGCATTATTATTATTAATTATAAAAAGTAACAAAAAGAGACACATAGATGCATCTCATTTTCAATCAGTTTTTTCTTTGCTTAAGAAAATTGAAAAGTATTTTCAACAACTTAGCTCCTCAGTTTTCACCCCCTCTAAAAAAAAAAAAAAAAAAAAAATCAGAAAAATAAATATAAATAAATAGTCACCTCACGTCCTCACCTCACCGTCCTCCCTTTTATTTTATCAAACCATCGATCCAACTCCTCTCAATACACCAAAAAAAGCTATCAAATTCTCAATCTTTATCCCCTACCT
This sequence comes from Rosa persica, assembly GCA_025331145.1. Taxonomy (NCBI): domain Eukaryota; kingdom Viridiplantae; phylum Streptophyta; class Magnoliopsida; order Rosales; family Rosaceae; genus Rosa; species Rosa persica. Next base: position 15,070,919 of record WFKR01000005.1, read on the forward strand.
AGGGTTCTCTCTGTTCCTCTCGTCTCTCAAATCCAGCTCTAACAATCAAAACTTTTTCCCCAAAAACCATGAACAACTCTACCCAAACCACTTCACAGATCTTCTCAGCGGTTTCTCTCTTACCGCCCTAGCAGAAAACCCTACAAAGATTTCAGCTTTAAGGGTTTTTGCTGTATTAGATTCAAATTTTTTGCTTTCTGGATTCAACCCTTGATTAGTTTTGGGAATTTTACTTACTGGGTTCTGCTCAGTTTTTGTGTTCCTGGTTAGATATTGGTATTAGAAGAGTGTAGGAGGATATGGAGAGGTTTGAGAGTGGGAGTAGTGTTCAGGAGGCACCCTGTTCTATTCCTCAGGATCTCAACCAATTTGGAGTTAATTCTTCAGGTTCGATTCTTTTAGCTTTTTGGGTGCTTTAATTTTTTGTTTTTCACGATTAGATGTGATGTGTTTTGGTGTTGTTGTTTGTTATTTGGATATTGGGTGTGTTTTGTTGCTGATAGAACAGAGGAGTAGAGTGAAATTTTGAAGCTTGAATTGGGTATTGAAGAATTTGATGCTTTATTGTTTGAACTAAATGGAACAGTGTGGTGCTGTTTACGTATAGATATTAACTGTTTGTTGCTTCAGTATAGTTATTATTACAATTAGTTGCAGACAATACTTATGAGTATGAATACTCGATATATACTTCATACCGAAGCAATTACAGTTCTCTCAGACAGATTTATGAAGTCTCCTTACTTCATAATAGTTCCCTTCTCAAAAGGAAGAAACACCAAGTCTGGTTAGTTGAATGACTGTGTGATAGTTCTGATTGGGTGTTATGTTGCAGTGATTATTGCATGAGTGGTTTGGCTTCTTCTTAGTTATATAGTTGCATGGTCGTTTACTTGAAAGGGAATCTTTTCCGCTTCATGGTTTAGTTATTTTAATTCACTCTTTTGACTTTAGTTCTCTGTTTATGTGGCAGGCGAGGTATTCGATGCATCACAATATGCATTTTTTGGTCAAGATTCTGTTGAGGAAGTTGAGTTGGGAGGTTTAGAAGATGAAGAGGAGACTGCAGTTGCGCTTGAAGAGGAGGAGTTTCTATATAACAAAGAAGAGGTTAAACCATTGTGTTTCCTTGTTTTCTGTCTCATTATTGATTGTCTTTTAGCTTGCTTTAGTGATAATCAATTTCAGAAGACTAATAAATCTCTCCTTAAGGAAAAGATCCTTGTATGCATGATACCTTTAGCTTTGTGCCATACATTAATTTTCTGCATGCCTTTTGTTGGCATAATGGCAAGTCTTTTGATTTTGACAAGTAATGCATTCAGCTTATTGTCATGCTTCAACTGAATGAAGGAGCTCAATAATAGTGTCTTTGTCATGCTGATAATTGGGATACTTCGGGGAAGGTGTGAGGCTTGTGGCAGGCCATGACAAAGCTCCATTGACACTTTTGTTGTCATTTCATGATTGATTCTTAAGCAGGCTAGTTGATAGGTCAACAAGAACCAGCTTGTGCTGGGTGTTGGTTGTGGGAAAGGAGTAAGTGGGAAGTTTCATAATTACCGTTTCAAAAGGATACCAAATTTCTTATTGCAATGAAATGAAGAGAAGTGGGCAACTCCATTTCATCTTTGGAATGCTTTTATATGCTATCTAGTTGGAAGAATAATAATTATGAATGTTCTCTGGTGGAAATAAATGGAAGAAAGGCATCATAGAATGCGATCCTGCTACTTGAACTTCTTGGGGCTTCCTTAGCAATTAAGGAGTCAATTTCTGGAATGTGCCGGAGAGAGTTTAGAAACGTCAGAGGGATGGAAGAAACTGCTCTTTCAAGGAAAGATTAAGCTTATTTAAGCCATTTTAAGCAGTCTACCTATTTTTTTTCTTTTTCTTTTTTTTTGTGTAGAAAGAAAGACCATTGTAAGTTGGGAGAAAGGGAGCTTGGTACTGGAAAATTGGAGGCATGGAATTAGAGCCATTCACTAGAGAGAAGTCTTTGTGGCTTACCTTAATAAGGAGCAAGCATGGTTATGGTTGCATGCAAAACCAACCAGCAATCCTATCCTTTAAAGCCCCTCAGAAGGGTATTGCAGAAAGGTCGGATCAGTTCTTGCAGTGATGTCAATTGGTGGTAGGCAATGGGAAAAGTTTCAGATTTTGATAGGCTTTGTTGTTGGGGGAAACCAAGTTTGCAATCAAAATAAAGTTTTATTGATTTGTTGCCACATCGTCAATTATTTTTTTGTTGTTGTTGTTGTGGGGGGTGGGGGCTGTGACCTGTTAGGTGACATAATCACATCTTTGGAGATTTTGTAAGATTTCTTTGTTATCCAATTGAAATGTAAAATTGCCTAAAAGAGAGTAGGTTTTCAATTCAATGGTAGAAATGTGGTGGCATACTTTGATATTTGTTCAGAACACTAGTGCAAGAAAATTTAAGTAGTGTAACTGTTTGTTTTTTTCTTGTTGGCAGGGTGGTGTCTCTCTATCTGATGCTGATGATCTGTCTTTAACTTTTGCAAAGGTTAGTCTACTACATGTGATGATACATGTGGTAAAGATCAATGATTTTTTTAATATTCTGGATTAGGATGAAGCACATTTTAAATTGATCATTTCTTTTATATCAGAAAATTATTTCAATGAATGTTGGGCTATAAGGTTACAATCAAATGCTGTAAGATACAACATAATTAGTGAGTCCATTATTTAAATTAATCATTTCTACACCTTATATTTCTTTAAATGTTACACACAGCCTGTTATAAGCGAAAAATCCCTTCTGCATGGCTTGGGCAGACTGAAGGGATGGATGTTGGCGTAGGTAGGCCTTAGGGTTCAGTCTGTCCGAGAGGTGTGTTATCTTGTGTATCGTTTTATAGTAGGATTTCTACTGTAAGATACAACATAATTAGTGAGTCCATTATTTAATTTAATCATTTCTACATCTTATATTTCTTTAAATATTATATACAATGCCTGTTATAAGCGAAAAATCCCTTCTGCATTCCTTGGCTTGGGCAGACTGAAGGGAGGGATGTTGGCGTATGTAGGCCTTAGGGTTTAGTCTGTCCGAGAGGTGTGTTGTCTTGTGTATTGTTTATAGTAGGATTTCGTACTATTGTTTAAAATACCATATTCTTGACATACTGCTACTCGGTTTCCTGGTACTAGAGACTAACATGCAATTTTCTTGATTGGTTCTGCCTGTTTCTCCTTTTGTTAGTGTATCTGGAGTCTTCTTTTTTGTCTTCTAAGTCGCTGTTTTGTTGCAGTTGAACAAGGATGTAAATGGAACTAGGGGCACTGGAATGATTGGTGATAGAGGATCCAGAGAAAGTGAGTGCTTATGTTGCATATCTATTTTGGTGATGCTGCTGTAGTTATTGAATCCTGCCTATAAGCCTATTCATTGTTCTTTACTTGATTGTAAATATCTTATCTATACTGTATATTAAGAAAACTATCTGGCAACCTAAGGGTAGAGATTGTCAACTATGTTTTTTTTTTTTGTTTTTTTTTTTATGTATATTCCGAATTTTTTTTGGAAGTTCAGGTTAGTTTTTCTCCCCAACACAAGACTTTACTCTTTGTGAATTAACTCCATGAGTGATTCGTGCACGGTACTACTGTTGCTTCTAGTTTTTCTTAATTTTAACTTGGCCACATTTATGCCTTTTTATTTCAACTCATTCATCTTGGCTTAATCATTGACACTGCTTTCTCATTTTGGTGCAGTATTTTAGTCTCTATTTATACAGTTCTTGGCTGTAATAAGTACTGAAGTATAGGGAGAAGAGGGGGGGGGGGGGGGGGGGGGGGGGTGGGTGTGGGGTTGGGTTGGGTTGGGTTGTGTGGATCTTGGCAGATAATTCATCGTTTAGATAAATTTTCAATATGCATGTAATTCTGCCCTTGTAAATAAAGCATATAACATGTTTAGAACAAGTTGAAGTCCAACGGTGTTTTCTACTTGATGGCTTTTGTCTTAAGGAAACAGAAAATTTTCAAAACTGGTGAGAAAGGTCACTCTTTCCTTTGGACACTACATGTTCATCTGCAATTCTATATTATGCTCTAAATCCTTTCGACTTCGTTATGCAAGTCTTAGAAATTGTCAGAGATAGTAGATGTGGACACACCTTTGAGGTTATCAGAACTCATTGAGTGTGTTGCATTGCTGCCATTAATTTTCTGACCATGACGTGTTTCTCTCAGGTTCATCTGCTGCTGAATGGGTGCAGGAAAGTTTCCCTAACTGGATTGATGAAGAAATATTTGATGCTGAAAGCATTCAAGATGGGAAAAGATGGTCTTCAGGACCGTTTTCTTCTATTCGTCCTACAGAAGCAAAGCCTTTGTACAGAACTTCTTCATATCCTGAGCCCCCACAGCTGCCACAGCAGCAGCAGCAACAACATCAATATTTTTCTAGCGAACCAATTCTGGTGCCAAAATCTTCTTTTACTTCATATCCACCTCCAGGTGGCAGATCTCAGCAGGGTTCACCTAACCACCAATCAGGCCACATGAATATTCCTTATGCTGCTGGTGGACCTCAGGGGGGAATATCTTCACCAAACCTTTCTCCCTACTCTAACTCTCCACTTCAAATGACTGGGTTACCTCATGGATCGCATTTTGGTGGAAATTTGCCTCATCTGACTCCTGGTCTTCCTGTTAATACTCGTCCCCTCAATCAATGGGCCAACCAAAGTGGCTCATTTGGAGATCGTCCTAGTCATTTAAATAATCTGTTGCAGCAACAGTTATCTCATCAGAATGGTTTGCCTCCACAGTTGATGCATCAGCCACAGCAGCCGCATCCTAGAATGCACCATCCAGTTCAGCAACCGTTCAGCCATATGTCAGCAATGCAGTCTCAACTATTTAATCCCCACCTTCCTCCATCCCCACCCTTGATGAACAAGTTTGAAGCAATGTTTGGTATGAGTGATATTAGAGATGAAAGGTCAAGATTAGCTCAGAAAGGTAGACAGAATATGCGTTTTACTCAACATGGCTTTGATACAGGTAGCTACAAAAGTGGTGGTGGGTGGCCATCATTTAGGTCCAAGCATATGACAGCTGATGAAATTGAGGGTATACTTCGAATGCAGCTTGCTGCAACACACAGCAATGACCCATATGTAGATGATTATTACCACCAGTATTGCCTTGCAAGAAAATCTGCTGGGGCAAAGTTGAAACATCATTTCTGTCCAACTCATTTAAGGGATCTTCCTCCTCGGGCACGAGCTAATACTGAACCACACGCTTTTCTCCAAGTTGATGCTCTTGGGAGGGTCCCATTCTCTTCAATACGCAGGCCTCGCCCTCTTCTTGAAGTGGAGCCACCAAATTCATCTAGTCCGGGCAACACTGAACAGAAGGTTTCTGAGAAGCCTCTAGAACAGGAGCCAATGCTTGCTGCTAGGGTTACAATTGAGGATGGACTTTGTCTTCTCCTGGATGTGGATGATATCGATCGTTTTTTACGATTCAATCAGCTCCAAGATGGTGGAACCCAGTTGACGCGTAGGCGTCAGGGCTTGCTAGAAGGGCTCGCAGCATCTCTACAATTGGTTGATCCACTTGGGAAAAATGACCACACAGATGGGCTTGCTCTCAAGGATGATCTTGTGTTTCTGAGGATAGTCTCTCTACCCAAGGGCCGAAAGCTCCTTGCCAAGTACCTACAGCTTCTTTTTCCAGGTGGTGAGCTCATGCGAATAGTCTGTATGGCCATCTTCCGCCATTTAAGGTTCTTGTTTGGTACCCTTCCTTCTGATCCAAGGGCTGCAGAAACTACAAATAATATCGCTAAGGTTGTTTCATCATGTGTTCGAGGTATGGACCTTGGTGCACTTAGTGCTTGTCTAGCAGCAGTGGTTTGTTCCTCGGAGCAACCTCCGCTTCGTCCCATTGGAAGCTCTGCAGGAGATGGCGCTTCCCTTATTCTAAATGCTGTTCTTGATAGGGCAACTGAACTCTTAACTGATCCTAATGCTGCTAGCAATTACAATATGACTAATCGGGCACTTTGGCAGGCCTCCTTTGATCAATTCTTTGGCCTTCTGACCAAGTATTGTGTGAACAAGTATGATACCATAATGCAGTCACTGCTAATGCAGGCCCCGACGAATATGGCTGTTATTGGCACAGATGCAGCCAGAGCTATTAGTCGTGAAATGCCAGTTGAGCTGCTGCGTGCGAGTCTTCCTCACACCGATGATCACCAGAGACAGTTGCTCTTAGATTTCACACAGCGGTCCATGCCTGTAGGAGGATCTAACAATCACGATGGGGGAAATGGGGCCCACATAAATTCAGAGTCTGTGCTAAGTTGATCATAAACCCAAGTGAAGCATATTTTGGCAGCTAAAAAACATAATATGAGAAGAGGGATTCTAAGCGGGCATTCAATTGGATTGCAAAATTCTTGGGTTTTTATCTACTTGTGCTCTATCTTGAGCAAATAAATTGGTGGCTGTTTAACGGCATAGATGTGATTCAGGTAAGTGTGGTATTTTAGGTTTACATGTTCTTACTTTCATGCTTCTCTGGAAAAACTTTTAAGCAAGCTTCTCTATGTAATCCTTTTAAATCCGATGGTACAGCTTTCCTTTTTATATCTTTTAGAGGGATATGAGGGTAGATAATTTTCCTCAACTTAGGAGCTTATTTTAATGCTCTGTTGTGGAATTTTAAGATAGAGATGTAGAAGAGCTTATTTTGATGCTCTGTGGTGGAATTCGTAAAATAGAGGTGTAGCAGGCATGTACAGTATTCAGTGCAGTTGATCCCACATTTGTGTAAACAGAAGGGTGAGCTGGTGCATGAAAGTCCTATCAACGAGGGTTAGGGAGAGCAAGGCAAAGATGGGGATGCTGAGTTTAGGTTCTTTTGGGCAAGTCTACATTGAGAAGGCACCTCTTGCATTCCTATGTTAAATTTTATTCAAAGATGTTGGATGCTCTTCTTTCAGTTATGTTACTGTTCAACTACATGCTGGGGGACGTACGGACTAAGTTTCAAGTTCTCTAGACATATAGCATTATGTTAGCTCTGTTGTGGCAAAATTTTTGTTTTATGTTTAGACAGTTCCATTTGGTGAATGTAGTGCACTCTGCGTGGATTGAATTTTGAAATTTGCTTAATTCTGTGTCTTCCAAGTTACAACCTTCCTTTATTATCAATTATTCATACTTTTGCCCTTCACTTTTGTTGCCAGTGTGGAAGTAGGAGTGATGTATTAGATTGTTTTCCGCCAGTGTATTGACTAGCAAGAAACTAGTCTTTCATAAAACAGATCACAATGTGAAAAACGCTCTATGCTTGGAGTATAAACTACAAAGTGCGAGTATCCTGCACTTTTGTTTCTGATTTGTATGTTTTTTGGTGAATAAAGACGAGGGTAATCCCCAAATAGGTATCAAATTACACAAACTACTGAAACTAGGCGGGCCAAGCAAAGCAAGACGAAACTAAGCAGCGGAAGAACGGCAAATGGAAACAAGGGGATTCTTTTAGAGCTTTTGACTCCTGTTCTTGTCCAACATACGCTGCAGGCAAGAAGTTTTCAAGAAAATAGTAGTTGTTTAATAACAAGAGGAATTGACACACAGAAAGAGAGAGTAATATTTCAGAGAGAATGAAGATTTTAAGTGAGTTTATTCATCTCATACAAAGGGGTATTTATAGGAATACATTTGAAGTGTGAAAGCTCAAAGAGAAAATCAAAATGATAACCATCTTGATGATGATTTTCTACCATGCTTGTTGCCCTTTGGTAAAGCATGTTACATAAGTCTTCATATACTCAAGTACCTATCCAAATACTTTACGTATTTGTTTACATGATATAGACATACATAGTATTTATACATTTATACTACAACACTCCCCCTTAGATATTTCATGTTCAATAGTATTGTGTTGGTGGTGCGCTTCGAAGTTGCCTTGTTAAAAACTTTGCCAAGTAATAAAACCCTGTGGGAAAAAACAACCTTGGTCGAAAGGGAAAAAGAGCACAACGTGCGTTGAGTGTGAAGTATGTTTCTGAATACTCCCCCTGATTTAGACTCCTCTTGAAGATCGTGGGAGTTCGGATATCCTCCTCAATCCGATGCTCCTTACATGTTTCTCGAAAGGGATTTTGGTAGTGACTTAGTAAATAAGTCAGCTACATTATCTTCTGATCGGATTTGATTTACTTTAATATTTAGAAGTGTTTGTTGTTGCTGATTGTAGAAGAATTTCGGCGATATATGCTTGGTATTGTCGCCTTTGATGAAACCTAATTTCATTTGCTCAATACAAGTTGCATTATCCTCGTAAATGCGTGTAGGTTCATTTGTGGTAAATTTCAAACCACAAGTTCCTCGAATGTGTCTATTTATAGACCTTAGCCATATGCACTCACGCACGGCTTCATGTAGTGTAATAATCTCTGTATGATTTGAGGAAGTAACAACAAGAGTCTGTTTTGTAGATCTCCAAGATATCGAGGTGCTTCCCATGGTAAAGACATAACCTGTTTGGGAGCGACTTTTATGAGGGTCAGAGAGATACCCTGCATCAGCAAAACCCGTCAGAACATCATTATCATTTTGATGGAGGGGAGGAGGAGAACGTCGGTCATTATGGATAGTGTTGCCGGCATTCACATTTCTTTTCTCTTTGTAGGGAAAGAACAAGCCCATATCGATTGTACTTTTTAGGTATCGAAGGATTGTCTTTATACCAATCCAATGGCGGCGTGTTGGCGCAGAACTATATCGAGCTAACAAGTTTACTGCAAATGAGATATCCTGTCTTGTGCATTGAGCTAAATACAATAATGCGCCTATCGCACTTAGGTATGATATTTCAGCTTCTAATAAATCTTCGTCCTCATCCCTTGGACGAAACAGATCTTTCATGGGCTCAAGACTACGGTTGATCATGGGAGTACTCACAGGCTTTGCTTTATCTTCATTAAAGCGCCTTAGTAACTTTTGAGTATATGCTGACGGATGGATCATAATCCCATCATTACGGTGCTCGAGTTCTATTCCGAGATAAAACCGTGTTTTCCCGAGATCTTTCATCTCAAATTCAGATTTCAAATATGTAGCAGTTTCTTATAACTCATCTAGAGTTCCAATTAGGTTCATGTCATCGACATAAACTGCTACAATTGCAAATCCGGATCTTGTTCTCTTAATGAACACGCAAGGACATATTTCATTGTTAACATATCCCTTCCCAATCAAGTAGTCACGTAGACGGTTATACCACATCCGTCCGGATTGTTTCAGTCCATATAGTGAGCGTCTTAATTTTATTGAAAACGCGCTCAGTGGTTTAGAGCCACTTGATTTGGGTAATTGAAGTCCATCTGGAACCTTCATATATATCTCTGAATCTAGATCCCCATAGAGATATGCTGTAACCACATCCATGAGCTGCATGTCAAGTTTTTCGGAAACTACCAAACTGACAAGGTAGCGGAACGTTATAACGTCCATTACGGGAGAATATGTCTCCTCGTAGTCGATTCCAGGGCGTTGTGAGAAACCTTTCGCCACAAGGCGGGCTTTGTATCTAACAACCTCATTTTTCTCATTACGCTTTCTAACAAAGACCCATTTATGGCCAACAGGTTTTATATTTGGTGGTGTCAGTGTTATAGACCCAAATACCTGTCTCTTTGTTAGTGAATCCAATTCAGTCTGGATCGTATTTTTCCATTTGGACCAATCTGCTCTTCGTTGACATTCTTCAACGGAGCGAGATTCAATATCATCGTATTCTGTAATTCATTTTGCAATATGATATGCAAACGCATCATCAATAGCCATAGAATTTATGTCCATAATTACATGTATACTAGTGTAATTCATGGAGATCTCTCTATTCTATGGAATTGGTTATACTATTGGAGCGTCCTCCAATGATGTCTCTTGGACATAACCATAATCCGGAATTTTTTCATGAGATGGATTATTTGTATCGATGATTAATGGATTATTTTGTGTCAAGCTCGCTTTCTTTCTTGGGCGAGAATCCATCGAACCTATAGGCCTCCCGCGCTTTCTGGCAGGAGCCATGGGTCTAGCCACTGTATCACCCATAGAGGGGATGTCATGTCCTTTAGTTTTAGGAACATCAATCCTTGCAGGTACGTTTGCAGCAGGTATGTGTGATCTTGTCACTTTAGCGATATGAGAAAACGCATCAGGCATTGATTCTGCTAAGTTCTGAAGATCGAGAATCCTCCGTACTTCTATTTCAGACTGTGTGGTTCGGGGATCGAGATGAGACAAAGTGGGGACAGACCACGACAATTCCTGTCTTTTCTGTTGAACATTAATGTTCTTGTCTCCCCCTAATGACAGGAAGACTGTCTCATCAAAGTGACAATCCGCAAATCTAGCGGTAAATAGATCACCTGTCAAGGGTTCTATATAGCGAATAATGCTTGGAGTATCATATCCAACATAAAGGCCTAAGTGCCGTTGATGACCCATTTTGGTGCGCTGTGGCGGCGCAATTGGCACATAGACTGCACACCTGAATATGCGTAAGTGTGAGACATTAGGCTCATACCCAGTCACCATTTGGGACGCATAAAAGGGTTGAGTGGCAGTGGGTCTCAGACGAATAAGCACAGCTGCATGTAATATTGCATAGCCCCAAGCAGAAATAGGGAGATTGGTGCGCATAACCAATGCCCTGGCAACCATTTGAAGTCTTTTAATGGCAGCTTCTGCGAGTCCATTTTGGGTGTGTACATGAGGGACAGGGTGTTCGACCTCAATCCCAATGGACATGCAATAATCATCAAAGGTTCTTGATGTAAATTCTCCAGCATTGTCAAGACGAATTGACTTAATAGGATGATCAGGGTGGTGAGCCCTTAATTTAATGATTTGTGCTAGGAGTTTAGCAAATGCATCATTTCTTGTGGATAAGAGCATGACATGTGACCAACGTGTCGATGCATCAACCAACACCATAAAATATCTAAATGGTCAGCAAGTTGGTTGGATAGGTCCACAAATATCACCTTGTATTCTTTGTAAGAATGGTATATTTTCTTTAGTGTCCTTTGCATAGGATGGTCTTGATCCTACATTTGCTAAAGAGCAAGCTTTGCAAAACGAATGATATGCTTTAGAAGTAACTCTTTGGACCAATGTTTGGTTCGTACTTCTTTTCGTTTTGAAGAATGGATGTCTGTGGGAGGTTTTTAATATACGGAGCATCATGTCACGACCTGGATGTCCCAAACGGTCGTGCCAAAGCTTGTATGTGTCAGGATCCCATAAATTGTCATTCCTGACATGGTTGGATTCAATGACTCTAATATTGGTTGCATACAATCCACTAGGGCGACACATAAGTTTCTCTAAAACTCGTGTATTTCCGTAGTTTTTAGGGGTGATGCAAAGGAACTCTTGTCCATTCTCACAATGTGTTTCCACATGAAAATCATTGGCTCTTATGTCTTTAAAGCTTAATAGGGTCCTTCCGGCCCTTGGAGCATATAGAGCTTCGGCGACATTAACATTTGTGCCATTTGGTAACAAAAATTGAGCTGGTCCTCGATCATGAATCAATTGTGATGGTCCTGCCATCATAGTTACTGAGGATCGACTAGGTGTCATCCATAAAAATAATTGCCTATGTCGCAATATAGTATGTGTGGTGCCACTATCAAGAAGGCATTCTAATTCTCCGGAAAACATATTGAAAGGGATAAAGTTCGGAATATTAACACATGTCCATGACATTGAATACGATACTTTATTAATAGGGAAAATAGTCAATGATTACATCAAAGTTATTCATAAGTCTATTCCAAATATCAAACTTTAGACAAATTGTTATCACTCAATCCGTTTGGTAATTCCAATGAAATATGACCAGGAAAGTAGAGAGATGTTGGTGGAGCGAGGCTCACTTAAATACCCCGATCTTAATTGCTTTCCTAGACATCATACTTCATTGGGTACGCCACATAAGAAGGAGTTCAATACAATTGTTATTTATTGACTAAGGCACATTTGCCATTCTTGGAAAATAGAAAGATGATTATTCTAATCAAAGTCTGTGACATCCTCGTGCTCTTCATCTACAGCTTTGAAGTCCTCAACGGTGAGATTGACATCTTCACTATTTTCATCTTCGGCAAGGTTAGCCTCTTGCTCTCTTGCTTCCCTGTACTCCTTGTAGCGTGCAGCTAATTGGGTACTTGCATGACATTGTTTAAACCAATGCTCGATTGATCCACATCTATGACACATGTCATTGTGGTTCCCTCCCTTCATTTGAGGTGCAGGTTGTGCACGTTGTGGATATTCCCTAGGAGGGTTGCTGCTACTACCACGGCGCATGGTGCGACCTCCACGGCTCATAGTGCTATTTCCACGGCCGGTGTTGCCATATCTCCCTCTTCCACGTGTGGAGTTGCCATCACGTGTGCCCGCTCTAAAGTTGCGGTTTCCTTCTTTATTGGGGCGGTTATATGGACCTGTTTGTCCTTCATGTCCCCTATTATTAGGGTACACATGTCCCCTATTGCTGGGGTACCGCTCCTTGTGCCCTCTCTTGGGTGCATTATAATTTGCCTCACGAACGCTCTTGGTTCCAATGGGTCTTGAATTATAATTCTTTACGAGAATGTTGTCGTCCTTTTCGGCTATCGACAAAATATTTATGAGCTCATTGAACCTCGTAATTCATCCAGCATTTACTTCAGTTCGATACTGCTTTGATAGCAAGATTGCTACAACGGGGAAGGTGAAGAGAGTTTTCTCAATTAGCTATTCTTCTGTGAGGGGTTTTTGACAGAACCTCAACATGGACTTGAGACGAAGAGCTTCTGAATTGTACTCAGCAATAGACTTGAAGTCTGAGAAACGTACATCGTTCCACTGAACCTTCAAGTCAGGGAGGAGAGAATCTTGGATATTGTTAAAGCGCTCTTGTAGCGCCTCCCATAAATCATTTGCATCTTTAATGGACATGTACTCTAGTCTGAGTGCCTTGTCCATATGACGTCGCATCAAGATAATTGCTTATGCATGCCTCTTGGGTGTTCTAGGGAACACAATGGCCGGGTCTGGTACATGGATGATGGGCAATATCTCCTTCGATGTGAGATGGTTCTCAACGTCGGTTTTCCAGCTATGGTAATCCGAACCTGTTGAGTCAAGGATTTGAAAATCGAGTCTAGGTTCATTCGACATCCTTGAAGATAAGAAGAAAATATTAGTTTCGGAGTTAAAACTTCCACGAAAAATAATAAGATTTTCGAGCTATGCTACCAAGAAATCAATTTCCAAGAATCATTGTGAACACTCTTAGTTCATTGATTAACGCTCTTAGTTCGTTTGGCGTGAATTTCTATAATTCTGCTTTTGATTGTAAGTTCCCGAGAAAAAGGAAAAATGAGAGAAAATAAATAAAAACTAAAAAAACGGGAACTTTTAGTAAAGAATACCTTGAAATAATGTTGCCGGAAATTTTGACTGGAAAAATTATCGGAGGTGATCGGAAGGATCGTTGGAAAAAGTCGAGAAAAATTGTCCGAAAAATCGCCGGAAAAGTTGTCGGAAAGTCGCCGGAAAAGTTGTTGGAAAATCGCCCCGCAATCTATCGACAGATGTGTCTGCAGCTTCTCGGCAGCTGCTGCGCAGCGTCTCGACAGCTGCTGCGCAGCTCTCGGCAGCACCTCGGCAGATCCTCGGCAGGTCCTCGACAGCACTCGGCAGCACTCCGGCAGCGGTCCTGTTCGGGTTTTCTGCTTCCGGCGGCCGGTTCAGGCTGTTTCCGGTCGGTTCAGGTGATTCTGAGACCGGTTCCGGGCTTCTGGAATCAAGGGCTTTGATATGAGCTAGGGTTTGGGGATTTTTTGTAGGTTTAGAAAAATGACTTCGATCGATGATGAACTCTTCTTTCGTCAACTTTCGATTCTAATTCTAGAGCAACTTCGTGCTGATAACGTGTTTAAGAACAAGAGGAATTGACACACAGAAAGTGAGAGTAATATTTCAGAGAGAATGGAGATTTCAAGTGAGTTTATTCATCTCATACAAAGGGGTATTTATAGAGATACATTTGAAGTGTGATAGCTCAAAGAGAAAATCAAAATGATAACCATCTTGATGATGATTTTCTGCCATGCTTGTTGCCATTTGGTAAAGCATGTTACATAAGTCTTCATACACTCAAGTACCTATGATTATACACTCAAGTACCTATCCAAATACTTTACGTATTTGTTTACATGATATAGACATACATAGTATTTATACATTTATACTACAACAGTAGTAGTATTGATTGCATTTATCTTGTGCGTTAGAGAATCGAGAAGCCCTGTTTTTTGTGAAAGACCATCAGAATGGGAAATGACTGAAATCCAGGTTGAAGTGATCCACAAGGAAACAATTACACCAGCATCTCCGACTCCTCGCAACCTTACGACTTGCAGCCTCTCTGTTTTTGATCAATTCATATCGGACGTCTATTGTCCGGCTACTTCTCTTCTATCCCAGCAGTGATGTGGCTCACCGCCACACTTTGTCACCGATAGATCCAAGCTTCTGAAAACATCATTGTCTGAAGCCCTCAGTCGCTTCTATCCCTATGCAGGCAGAACATTGATCCAGAACAACATTGTTTCAATCTGTTGCAATGCGCAGGGGGCTTTCTTTATCGAAGCTCGAGTGAACTGTCCCATATCCAAGGTTTTGGAAAAGCCTGATCTTGGGTTGCTGAAACAATTGCTTCCAACTGCCATGGAATCAACATAAGAAAGCACAAGAGGGTATCTTCTACTAGTCCAGGCCAACTTCTTTGAATGCGGAGGAGTTGCGATTGGGGTCAGCATTTCACACAAGGTTGTAGATGCCTGTACACTCAGCACGTTCATCAGTAGCTGGGCTGCAGTGGCCCTTGGTGCCGAGGTAGAGGCACTTCCAGCTGCAGAATTTGGTGTTGCAGCTTCTAATTACCCACAGCTAAATTTCTTCAACAAGACATCACTTCCAGCTGCTGACTATGTTTACGAAGCTTGAGAACAAGGCAGTTTGTGTTTAATGCCTCAAACATTGCATCTCTCAGGTCTAAAGCTGCAAGTGCCACTGTCCCAAATCCAACGCGAGTTGAAGTAGTCTCTGCCCTCATATGGAAATGTGCAATGGTTGCATCAAGATCAAACTCGGGTTTTATTAGGCCATCAATGTTGTATCAATGGGCGAATATGTGGAAAGTATTGGGGAAACCCGATTTAATGGGAAATCTTTTGGGATTCTTTACAACAGACAGAACAAAGTGAAGCAAATGATCTTCAAAGCCTGGTTGCCATACTCAGAGAAGGCATTGAGGAGTTTAAAGCCAAATATGGTAATGGAGTTGGCATCGAAGGTGTACGTGAACTTAAGAACCTGGTGGGAAATAATGGTATAGACATCTATAATTGCAGCAGTTGGTGCCGGTTTTCCTTCTACGACGTCGATTTTGGATGGGGAAAGCCATCGTGGGTGAGTACCCCAAGAGATGGTGATGGCATAGAAGTGTCTCAAAGAGGAAGACATGGCCCTAAATATTGAAACGAATCAGGAGCTGCTTGCATATGCTTCTCTCAGAGAATAAAAACAACAGCTAAGGAGCAGAACCCCTAGTACAATTTATATCCAAACTGTCAAACAAGTGAGCATTACAAGCAGATAATGGCAGAGAATTTTTCTAAACTTTGAGTAGTAGGATGGTGTCCCGTACTGGCAATTGCACCGGCTAAGAAGTTGGCTTTTCTCTTGACATATTTAAGGTTGAAGCTGTGGAGCTGAGATGACAACCATGAAATGCCTTTGAGGATGTTTTTGATACACCAGTGAGGATGTATAGATCCATGAAAACTATCAATCAACAGTTTCGAATCACCTTCCCCTTCTAGATAATGAAAACATGTAATAAGGCAGCATGAAGACCAGCTCGCAGGGCTAAACCTTCTGACATTAACACATCATTGAAACCTAAATAATAATCATAGTGCAGAAGGCTGCCTCAAATAATTTAGGTTTCAATGATGTGTTAATGCCATAAGATTTAGCCCTACGAGTTGGTCTTTGTGCTGCCTTATTACATGGTTTTAGTGCAGGATTGCCATGATAATCTCTAAAAACAAAATCTCATGCACTAAGATCATTATGTTTGACAGAGGCATCAAAGTTTAGCTTTCAAGTCCCTGAAGGGGGAGGCATCCATCTAATTAAGATCCATACTTTTGATTCTTTTAGTTTGAGTTTCATTATACTTTCTGTAATTGAGAAAAAGATTAGAAGCCGAGTACATTACCTGGTTAGGTTCTTGTTGAATACTTTCGAAGATAATATTGTATCTATTGTTCCAAATAGAATAACAAGTACAAAGAGCTATATCGAAGAAATCCTTAAACGTAGGATCATGAGCATTGGCTTATGTCAACGGGCTTCGTCAGTGGGCTTTCTGTATTGGGCTTCGTTAGTGGGCTTCTGGGCTGCCTCCTCCTTTTCCTTTTCTTTTCTGGGCTTCTCTCGTTTTGGGCTTGCAGGCTTCTAGGGTTGGGCTCGGCGGTGCTACAGGTGCAGAGGTTGGAAGTGGCTGACCGGCTCGGAATTTCAGAGCTTTAATTGGCCGGTTCAGGGCGTATATGGCCGGTTCCGGTAAAATTCTTTCCGGTTCCCAGACTCTGGGGTATAGTTGCAGTCTGTGACAGAATTTGACGATAAGTGGTGGACGAAAAAAGTGCGAACCGGGCAGGAAATCTTGTGGTTGTTCTCGGAGCCGGTTTGGTGCTTTTCTGGCCTGTTCTGGGGGTGGCGCCGCCGGTTCTAGACTCCTGGAGTTGAGAGCTTCAAGGTGGGCGGTGGAGATTTCTGGGATTTGAAGGCTACGAATTTAGGGTTTCAGGATAAGGGTTTTGTGCTGATATCAATAAAAAAGTTATTCCAAGTATAAATATTAAGAGTAGGGAAGCCAAACCTGCTTAGAAAAATGACAGTGTAAAAATAAATGTTCAATAGATTTAAAATTATTATGACAACTGAAGATCTTAATTTTAGGAGGTGTTTGGCTCCAGTTTTGTTGCAATTGGTCAACAGTCTCTTTTCTTGCGTGGTGCCAGCACCGTTTGGGTGCAGTCGTCGGGGGCGTCCCTTGACCTGACTTCTGTCGAGCGATTGTAAACGAGGACAGCACCAACCTCGTCGTGGGATTCTTTCTGTCTCGTGGTGAGGACTTTGCGGACGTTTCTTCTATTCACACACAATCGATACTCAATATTGCAGATTGAGCAGAGAGAAAAACCTACGGGAAGTGTTAGGATCTTGCTAAAATGCGACTTTAGCTTGGCTGGGTTGCGAGGGCGTTATCCTTGGTTGGTTGGTTTTGTAACCGTTGTGGTCGCGGCACTATCGTCGGCTCCCAAGGAGGCTAGGACAAACATACGTTGACAGAGGGTTCGGTGACACTAACAGTCGGCTCCTGTAGAGACTGTGATTGGAGTGTGGTCACCTGTGAGAGGAGAAAGGTTGTTTGCTCCGGAGAGGCTTGGGTAATCGTAGAGATTAGTTGATGAACTTGCCGTCTTTCTTTTCTCGTGCTAGCCTCGGATATAGGCTATTCTGTGAATTCGCAGTCCTCAGAAAAGTGTAAAATATTCTATTCTCGACCAAGGGTATCTGATATGCAAGAACATTATCTTGGGAGTTACAATGAATATCATAGATTAATTGCTAATTAATCTGGATATAGCTAAAATAGGAGCAAAGCTGACTCCTCGCTGGCAGCGGGCATTTGGGATATGGTTGTTTAATTGAATCCCCGCGAGCGCATTGCACTAATGGCGCACTAATATAGTTATGATGCTATATTCCTGATTCTCTGCAAAAGTGATCAGATCCCATAGCACGCCTAGCACCCTCTTCCAACGTGAGCTAAGCTGTATTGCACTCTCTGATCTCCACGTGGGCAAAGAATATAATGATTACCCCACGTAGATCCCCGATAGTGGGCTCCCTTGGGCCTCTGTGGGGCTTCGCGGGGATTCCGCCCGGATTCCTTCGCTGGGCTTGCTACTTGTTCCCTATATGGGCTGCTACGTCAGTCCACATTGTCTGCCACTCTAAGAGTCCGCCCAAAAACACTTTTTGGGCTCAAACAGGAGGTAATTGACATTTTTACATTTTAGAAAACTCTTTGCTTTCTGTAAGACTTGCATTTTTAGTTTTTTAGCGTTTTTTGGTGTATTTAGAAAGGGTAAAGCCCATATTGGACCATTAAGTGATCAAACCAATGAGACAAACCAGCCGCCCAAGAGCAAAGCAATAAGCAGAAGCAATCCACCAAATGGAAACAAGGGGAATTTCGGATACCTATTAATAATATATATCCAACAGAGGTTGCAGCCAAGAAGATTTTGGATCAAATAATAAAAGTAATAATTGGAGTTATTATCTTGTGAATCCTTCAAGAAAATGGAAGATGCTAAGCCCGTCAACAACTCTATTCTGAACTAACTCAAAAATTAGAAGTTTCTATCTTTGTTATGTGACACAGAAATAGAAGGATACAACTAGCAAGGTACTAAAAAGTTAGTATTCTGCACAGCACAACCAAGTATGAAAATAACAGAACAATTCAAACTGCTTGTATCCTTCACGGTCACTTTTCATAAGCAAGCTTGCAAATGATGCAAAGAATACTTATGCTGCCAATCACCCTTTTGTGTTTTTGTCTCTTTCACTTCTCTATTAGAAGCATCATTAATATAGTAGAGTACTACGTTGTGGGATTAATAAGCACCCTTTAACAATCTCATTGGCGGTTGCAGTGACTTGTTTATTTGGAAGGAGCTGTATTCGTTCCTTAGGCCAGATTAATTTGCTTAGAACAGAACGGCAATCATTCTTGCCAGTAAGGGGAGCAGCAGAATCAGGAAGTAGGCGTAGGTAACTTCTTTCAGTAAAATGTTGAAAATGGACGAGAGGAGGCTGAGGAGCTTCATATCTTACATGGTGGCGGACTCAAAGTATGTTATATATAATTTCATGAGGTAAGATAAAGATTTAGAAGTATATTGCTACGTATTTGCAATACCCTTTTTCTAGGTTTTGGATATTTTGATCCTTTCATCTAAACCATGGTTATAATTTTTTTTTTTGTAGTTTGCTACCTGTGGCTTCCCCTTCAAAATTATAAACCTAGAGTGCTTAAGACGTCGCCAAGAATCTGCCACGAAGAATGAAAATGAAATACCAAAAAGGTAAAAGGAAAAGGCGAGTCATTGCATTTATAAGATCCATGTGCAAGTAACATACGAAATGCCAAAGAAAAATCATGAAATTGCATAAAGCAAGGGCTAAGTCACACAATACATGCTGCACATTTGTGGTTTTGGAATTATATATAGAATGGCCCATGCCCCTAAGAACAAGAAAATTAAATGGAAGAACCCAAGTATGCTAGGTTCAAGAATTTAGGGATCTCACTTTGATTTTTAATACCTCAAACACCAATCACAAGGTGCAAGCAATTAACTTGAAGCAGTGTGCCAACTTTAAAACGGATAAAGCCGCATCAAGCCATCAAGGTGTCTCAGCAGTCCAATCAAACCGACCGACACTAGAGCGTAAGAAAGAAAGAGTGATTAAACAAAGTATGTATTGCTTAATTTGATAATGTTTTTTAACTTCAGCCAAAACTAATTCATGTAAAAACTATTCGAAAATGTTAGACACTTAGACTCAAAATACTGGAGCCAATTTACCAATAATAGATTCATGCTAGAGCCATTTTACCAAGAATGAATTCATATTGGTACCTTCCATACTAGTATAGATATTAAGATTTAAACAAAAATGCACCAATATATACACATGAAATAATTTTAAACTCTGTTGATTTCGCCAATTTATAAATCCGTTCTTATTTTCTAAACATGTCATAGTTTTTAAGGCTGTCAATGGGTCGTATTAGGTTGGGTTCGTGTCAGATCGAGGTATTTTTTTGTGTCGCAAGATATAAACTCAAATCCAACCTATTTAATAATCGTGTTAAAAATTTAAACTCAAACCCAACCAATTTATTAAATGGGTTACCCGTTTCCAATCTGTTTAACCCAATTAACAAATATGTAGTGTCGTGTTAGACAAAATGACCAATTTAAGTGTTAACAATGCGACCTATTTAACTAAAAAAATGCATAAATTGATTAAATTCACTAAAAACTCTAAAAGACGAAGAATATAAATAATTATATATTCATAAATAATTAAATCCAATTATTATAAAGCAAAATATTTCAAATTGTCTAATCTTATGATCAAATACTCCCAACGTCCAAAATTTCAAGAAGAAGTATAGCATAATCAGGTTATACGGGTTCACTTCGTGTTGGCAGGTTGACCCGTGGCCGACCCATTTATTAAATGGGTCATGACGGGTTGACCCACGGCTGACCCGTTTTTTAATCGTGCGGGTTCAATCCGCTTTATTCCGTGCAGGTTTCGAGTCATGTTATTTAGTCGTGTCAAAATTAACAGTCCTAGTAGTTTTTAAATTCCAACTTTTATCCAAATCTTCTCCAAATTATCTTCCTCTTATATACTTCCACATCACACATATAATTAAAGCTGAGTTTACTATATTTACTCGTGATGACGGTTTGCTCCCAACTTTTAATTAAAATTACAATTCTATCATATTTTTTTGAGGGAGAACAATTCTGTTTGTATTTGTAAATTTCTATAAATCATGTAAAAAGCTTATTTTGTGTTGTATCTCATTTGTCGCTAATCTATTATTAACAACAAAACAAGTCATATACTAAGCAGCACCGATATTTCTTAGATGACGAATATTATCTATTACATATGAAACTTGAATAAAAACAAACTTGCAACACTGTGCGGGCTAATTTGCTAGTAAAATACTAAGTTTGAGTGTGTATTAATTTTATGAATTTTCAATGATAATTGATTGAGAAGTGCCAATTTTATTTGCGCTTAATCAACAAGTGCCAACAATTTCCTCTCAATTTTGTTTGTCAATTGATTGACAAATTGACGACTTAATTTTGATCTAATTATCATTTATAATCAAATTCAAAACCCAGGTCTTGAATTAGAAATTTATGTATAAGGTCATGAACAGCTAAGGTCATATCTAAACGGTTTGAATTGAAAAGAACTAAAACTTCGACACGTGTAAGCCATATTATAGACCTCCAACAAATATAATCTTCTCCAATTAATTGCAATCAATAAAATACCAACCATACCCGCTTTTGTCATTTTCAATTTTCTATGGCTTTAGCCGGTTAAAAGAAAAAAAAAAACCAAAGTACGTTCATATTTTATGACAAGATTCTATTAATTAACGGGAAAACATTACAGATGGTGTATGAATTTTAGGTCATTCTATACTTTGATGTACTAACTTTCATAACTATCAGAATGACGTATCAAGTTTGCTCCAATCTTTCATTTTGATGTACGCCGTTAAATTATCTGTTATCTTTATAAAAAAAAAAAATTGATAAAGCTAAAGGAAAGATAACGGAATTTTTTTTTTGTTTGTTGGCAAAGATAACGGAAAATATAACGTCGTACACCAAAATAAAAGATTACAGCAAACTTGATACACCATTCTGATAGTTATGAAAGTTGGTACATCAAAATAGTGTAGAATGGCTTAAAGTAAGATATCTCTTAATTTACCGACAAACGAGGTTTTGGTATTAAAGCACCTGTCAGTTATCTTCTTCTACTTCTTCCAGTATTTAAAAGTTCAATCTCACAGAGAGAAAATCCAAAGCTATCCATCACTTCACAACTACCACTTCTCAAATGGGTTCCCAAGAGTTCTCTCTCTTCCAAACATCCCCACACAAACGCTCACTTCTCCACAGAGCCCCTTCTCTAATCGCAGATGGCTTCCTCTTCGTTGGTGGAGCAGCCATGGCTTTATCTCTGGTTTGGGCACTAATCTCCTTCATAAACCCCAGCTCAACCTTCGACACCATCATCACCTACGACACCACCTCTCAAGGCCCTGACTTGGGCTACGACCCGCCAGAGCCCACGTTCTACGACGACCCGAATCTCAGCAACTCAGTTGGGGAAGCCATAGAAAACTGGGATGAGAAGCGGAGAGAGTGGTTGAGGGTTCACCCCTCTTTTGGTGTTGGTGATAGGATTGTTCTTGTTACTGGGTCTCAGCCTTCGGTGTGTAAAAACCCGGTTGGGGACCATTTACAGTTGAGATTGTTCAAGAACAAAGTAGACTACTGCAGGTTTCATGGCTGTGAAGTCTTCTACAACAATGTTCTTCTGGACCCTAAAGGAACCGGTTTCTGGGCCAAGTACCCGATTCTCAGAGCCGCCATGGTGGCCCATCCGGAGGCAGAGTGGATCTACTGGGTCGACTCGGACGCCATTTTCACCGACATGGAGTTCAAGGTGCCATTGGAGAAGTACAAGGATCATAACTTGGTTGTTCATGGGTGGTGGCACCTAGTGAAGCAGCAGAGCTGGACTAGCGTCAATGCCGGTGTGTTCTTGATTAGGAACTGCCAGTGGTCCTTGGACTTCATAGACGAATGGGCCAGCATGGGCCCACAAGGCCCGGCCAAAGAGAAGTGGGGGAAGACCCAGAAATCATTGCTCAAGGACAAGCTGTATCCAGGGTCAGATGACCAGTCTGCTCTTATCTACCTTCTGCTGAAGCAGAGGCAGAAATGGGGGGACAAGGTTTACTTGGAGAGTGAGTACAATTTCCAAAGCTACTGGCTTGGGGTGGTGGATGGCCTTGATAACATCACCAAAGGGTACATGGAGGTTGATAGAGAAATGGGGAAACTGAGGAGGAGGCATGCTGAGAAGGTGAGTGAGTTTTATGGGGAAATGAGAGAGCAGTATATGAAGGATAAGGGGATGTGGAGAGAGAATGTGAGGAGGCCGTTTGTGACACATTTTACTGGGTGTGAGCCTTGTAGTGGGGATTATAATCCCACTTATACTTGGGAGGATTGTTGGAATGGGATGCAGAAGGCTTTGAACTTTGCAGATAATCAAGTGCTTAAGAGATATGGGTTTGTGCATCCAGACCTACTCAACTCGTCATTGGTTACTCCTTTGCCATTTGATTTCCCTGCTTGATTTCTGTTCATTTAAATTTTGTTTTTAGAGACAAAATAGTGTAGAATATGCAAGAAGACCGCTAAATTCTGAGTTTTGTTGCAGTTTAGATTTCCCGGATTGTGTTGAAACAAATTTCTATACAGAATGTTTATGCATCATATCTTTTTTATTTTGTGACTTTGTCTACTATTTTGGAGATAAATAATTAAATATCAGTAGACTAGTAGACAGTAGAAGTGACAACACCAAGTTACCAGAGTTCCCTTCAATTTCATGCCACCTCAGCTTTGATCAATAAAAAACTTAACAGTTCACCGAGCCTTGTAGCGTGGGCTTCTAAACAAACGGACATGAGAGCACTAAATTAGTTGGTTGCATGATAAAGCTAGTCAAGAATACGATCTGCAAGCGTGACAAATTCTGAAGGTCAGAAAGCAACCCTGTACTAAATATGTGTAGGTAGCAAACAGATAAGAAATCACGTTTCTGAAAATCACGTGCTTGTCTTCCTTGCAGGTATCTACAACTTGAAAATATCTTTCATTCTCCTTGTTAACTCTGCTTGAGTCATTATTTGTGCTTTCTACCCTTTCCTCTGAAGAAAAAACAAGGAGTAAAAATGTAAGAAGACTCTGTTTTAATTTGGAATCTGACTGGATTATGCCGAGAATTTGAGGTCTAAACAAATTTGTACGGGCTCTATGAATTTGACTATGCTTGATCATCATCATTATCAATGTTCTGAAAAGCTATATGCTTGTCTCATTCTTGGTAAATACACATCCTTGTCTCTTTATTGGTGTCTTTATTTCACAGAACACAGTATCTACATGTTAAAGAAAAGTAGAAGTTTAATTTGATGCTCTTTGTAATCACCTAATTGTTCCTCTTCTTATTCTCTCTCAAACTATGAATTTGTCAGTAAAATTCTAATTAAAGTTTAAACTATCATGATTGGTTTGTTTGGACCCTAACCACAACAATCCAATTTGGACCACAATGCTTAAAGAATAGAGTCATAAGAAAAATGTTAGAAAACCCAGTCGTCTTGCGCAATCTCATGCAATACATGAGAGTTGAAAATGAACACTTTGATCGTTACTTTTTGGCTTTTGGTGACAAATAATTTTGGTTGCTTTTGATCATTTACCCGTGAGACATGATTTTCCGATCAATCGCCTTAATCAGTGGGGCTTGAGCGTCGGCATTACTCATGCTAAGAGAAGTAAATTGACCCCCAATCCCCACGATCACTTTCATTGGGTTTAATCAACGACACAGGCTATGTCTCCAAAATTGCAGTCAAGAATTTCCACACCCTTTAAACAGGAATTCCGTCGTGAAAAGCGCCTTGATTTAGTGACAACCGACGCTGCTAAGTCTCCAACCTCAGTCAAACTCGTCACACTCCATTAGCCATCAGCAAGGTCCTACTGCATTTTACTGCAGAGTGGCAAGTCACAAAGCAAAGTAGCAAACCATTATTGCCTTCTTTTATGTCACAAAAGAGGCCAAAAGGGAGACTGATTTGAGAATGGTGGAAGAGAGAGAGAGTGGTGGTGGATCAATAATCAGGGAAAACATTTCGCCTCAATTCCTTTGACCGTCCCATAAGAGGAAATATTGATTAAATATACAAATCATAAAATGATGAATTACTTCGCGATGAAAATGTCGACGGCAAAACTGTTTCATCAATTTTTCAAATTGTCAAATGAATGAGGGTTACATCAAGCTCAATATCTAAACCCTAAACCAATTGGGAAACTAATGAAGGACTGGGAAGAGAAGCGCGGAAAGTGGTTGAACCTTCACCCTTTTTTAACTGATACTCCAGCAGCTGATGGTAGGATTCTTATGGTAACAGGGTCCTAGCCCAAAGTATGTAAAAAGCATGTTGGAGTTCACTTGATGCTAAGGATGTTCAAGAACAAATTCGACTATTGCAGAATCTATGGTTGTTTTTTCGATGGAGTTGCAGAATCCAAGGTTATAACATCTTCTACAACAATGTTTTGTTAAGAAGCTACTGGTGGCTGCGCAAAAACCCGAATCTCCGTGCTGCTTTGTCGGCTTATCCTGAGGCCCAGTTGATCTGGTGGATTGACTCGGATGCAATCTTCACGGACATGGAGTTCAAGATCCCATTTGAGTTCAAAAGTCAATCTTCATAGATGAGTTATTTCCAGCAGCAGACGATCAATCAGCTCTGATATATCTTGTTATAGAACATAAAGAAAATAGGCGGACAAGGCATAGAAGTACAGCCTGAACAGTATTGACTGACATAAGTGGACAAGCTTGAAAACATTTTTATAAAGGGTACACAGAGATTGCTGCTTAGGTGGAGATGTTTAGGAGGAGACATGCAGAGAAGTTCAGCCATTTCTATGGTGCAAAGAGGGAACACTATCTGAAGGGGTTACTGGAGAGAGAGTTTCGGAGGGTCTTTTGTCGCACACTTCACCAGGTGTGAGCCATGCAGTGGGGAGTACAACTACAATTACAACTGGGAAGCTATTTGGGCTGGGATGCAGAAGGCGTTTACTTTAGCAGATAATCAAGTACTTAGCAGATTTGGCTTTGTACATCCAGACGTACTCAACCCCTCAAAGGTGTCTCCCCTGCCATTTGATTTCCCTGCTTGAGTGGTTACTCCTCTGCTGTGCAAGTTGTTTCTTTCCCATATTTTCAGACAGTATCAGTTCTTTGCCACCTGGTTAATTCCAAATATTTTCTTTGTTTTTCCTCTACCCTGACAGTTGTATGGTTACTTGTGTTCATGCTATGTGTATAGTTCTTTCACCCAAGATAAAACGGAGATTAGCTATTGGTACATACCTTCTCCTTATTCTATAATCCCATTTCAGAACAGAATTGCTGCAACGATCTTCTTTCTTCATGGTTGTTCCACTAAATCCACCTGAACTCATGTTCAAGCATCACCAACGATAGTACTGCAAGGGAGAAAAGGCATGAAGCTGAGGGCATAAAAATTCTGTAGGAATTGAAGAAACAACCTAATGACGAAAATAATTCTAAAAGTGTCGGGCCATCTTCTGAGGCCTAAATATATAGATCACACTGTATAGAGCCTAATATCTCAAATGACTTTAAAGGATCCCATGTTGATTTTGTGTTACTGGTTACAAGTAAAGATAAACCTAAATCTCACTATAAACTGAAATTATTTCAATATAACCTACTCCCACAAACACAGACATGCATAGCAAGTATCTAATGATGTTACAGCTCTTGGAAAGATATGAAACTGGATTTAAAACCTTCAAATAAAAATTAGGGAAGTTTACCAAGAATTAAAGAATGGAAAACCCAGAGATTTAAAAGTCAAGAAGTAAAGGCAATATTATACAAGAATTATTAATACTCCTCCATCTATATCTTCAAGTAATGAAAAGCTAAGTGCATCAACCTATTCATTTGCTCACATACAAAATCAGAGTTTGTGATCCATATAAGGTGATTCAGTATATGGTAACAGGTGAGGATTACGGGAAGGTTAACTATTCAATCAATTCACATTCTAGACCAAGCACCATCCCTTTTCCCAAGCATAATGTGAGGATTACCATCAACATTAAAGAAACTTAGCTGAGAATTAATTAACAACCTCCATTTTTTTTTTTTTTGCAGTGGCTGATCAGGAAGACATGTACTTGGAATTCAGATATCAGAGTTACTATGCCGGATACTGAGGTGATGGAACAAGCGGGAAGCTTACCAATTTAAGTGAACTAATTGAGTCTCTATTTGATTCTATATTATCGAAATATCATGATGCCAGTAATATGCATTTTCTGAACAATTTGCATGTTATCTAAAATTTTTGAAAAGTATATGTTACTGGGAGTATAAGCTTCGACCTGCCAAGAAATGATGCACACGTCTGATTGTTGAGAGCTGTAATCCGCTCAAAATTATTGATGCTAATACAAGAACATCTGTAATACCTGCAGGAAAGGATGGTCAAAGATTAGAAAAATTATTCAATAACTGTTCTCTGGAATATCTATTGCAGGACAAAAAGAAAAGGTACTATACTTAGAAAATCATAAGCCCAAAGAGTCGAGCCTCAATCACAGATGAAGTTTCAGCCCAACTATCCATTCTCCTCGCATTAGTATCTAGATGGGGGAGTGTAAGTTCAGGGATTTGGTATCCTCTCTGCTCACCTGTTAGAGACACGCATTAGTAACACAGAAATTATAGAGTACAAATGCTCAGACAAGATTTGCTCTGTTGCATGGAGACCAGCACCTAAATAGTGTCTTACTCTTACAATTAACCATAAAGCTTATTAAATTTATAGCCAAGAGGAAAGCTCACAGCAAGTTTCACCAGCATTTCAGAACAAAAATAAATGCAATCCTCTGCAATCTTAAGGTGTTTCTTGGAATAGATTGAAGAGAGGAGACCATAAATTGGCAGGCAATTTGAATTCTACTCTGTTTCCAAAAAAGTTAGGAAAGGAGGGCATGACTGTTATTTAGCGAGCCAAAGTAGCTAAGAGGGAGGGGGCCAGAAAGGGGTTAAGGATTGGATACGGGACTTTGGAATTAGAGAGGGAGAGTCTTACAGATGGAGCATCATGTATTAAATAAGCATGGAACAAACTTACCCTCAAGTAAAAGATTGTACATCTCAAGCAAGCAATTCCTTATAGGGGTCAGGTCAATATATGATGAGGCCGTACTCTAGCTCTACAAGAAGTTTCTGAGAAAAGAACTTAACAAAATTGATGTAACCGACACTCCTCCATCACACTACATTGGAGAAAGTGTCAATTTCACAGTTCCAAATCAGTATGAGAATCAAATCACTGAAACTGATCACCACCCTGTTGGGAGAATCGAACAGACGCTACCCGAACCATATCAGCCAGCATTTCATCAAGTGTTTCAAGTTCACCAGAATCACATAACTGGCGATATAAAGGGGCCATATAAGTAGCTGCAACCTCGGCCAAGTTCCAAAGAGATAAATTCGCAGCAATTTGTAGTATTTTAATAGCCAACTCTCTTGCAGAACCAAGACATGATATGATGGCATCCGAGCATGCTTCCTGGACATCTTCCATGATCCAGAACTCAGACAGCCAAAAAAGCTCTACATATGACTCTACCTCATCTAACTTTTCTTCAGTGTCCATGTTATTCCATATACATCCGGAAGGAGGCTTTGGCAGGTTACTAGAATAGAAGTAGGTGACTAGTTTAACCATTGCCTTCCAACTGATTGAGACGTTAATGGCTTCTGAGTTGCTGCAAGTATTACCAAATAAATAAATAAAAAGTTAAAAAGGGTGAGCTACAGAACAGTTAAAATGGAAAGAAATTATATACCTATGTTCTTATTCAAGTGCTAAGAAACTAGCACAAACTAATACAACTTCAATTTAAGTTGATGATAAATTGCACTTCAGTTGTGAAGCTAATATGCAAATCTACAACCTCTCCACCAACCTACCCACCTTGGAAGGAAGTACAAACTACAAAGGCAACACACAAGCGTCGGCACAACATGTTCACATAGTTAAATGATTTAAATCACAAATATGCAGTTGCAACCAAAGGGCAAATGTTCCCATAAAAAGAGTAAATGCTACCCATAGAATCTGGTATAATCACATCTCTCATCTTCCAACCGATTCTTTCAAGAAACGTAATAGATCAATAAAATTTACCATTTCCTGCTGACAAGCTTTCATACAAGATGCATTTGAAAATCTCAAACAACCAACAGGATGCTAGACATTAATCATATGCCTACGGCCCATTTAATGAATGTACACAATAGTAACTTTTCTTCATATATAAAAATTTGCACGTATATGACAGCATTTATAAGACTAACATTATCTCTACAAGATTGACATATGCTAACTAAGATGCCAGTTACTTTTGCAAAGCATTTATAATTGAATTGTCCCAATGTTACAAACACCTTCTGGAAACCAACATCTTTAGTATACACTTTTACAATTTTTAATAGCTTTGTGAAATTATGTGGGTGTATGTTTATATATGAAACAAAAAATTGCAAGTACCTCTCCTGCATTCCTGACTCAAACAAGGCCCTCAGATAATCACAACTTGCTGACAATACAACCTTGTGAACATGCATGTGAGGCACTGATAAAGAGCAAATACCACATGTCCAGCCCAAAAGCTTTGTTTCTTTAGCTTCTAAGATGACATCCCTGAAGCCAAAAGCACACAAATATTACTGTTGCACACTATTACATCTGGAAAACCAATTAGTAGCATGGAAGTAAAAATACAAAATAAATTCTCTAGAAACAATTTCCTCCTATCTATAAATCCAGTCAATCATGATACTGCGAGCCATGACCGATACATTTGGAAAATTAAATGCTGTTAATGGATCTTGTTCGAATATTTTAAAGCCCGTTTGATATTTTTTTTCTTCTTCTGGATGTTCAATGACAAAGAGAGAAAAGAGGTGGAGGAGGAAAGGGGCAAGAGAAGAAAACTGATAACTACTTTTAAAATGTTTTGTTCAAGGAACCCATTCAATGTACTATTCCCCCCTTCTGACTAACCTCTCATCTTTCTTCTCCTCTAATCTCCTTCCTTGCTCTCTATTTAATTATATACAAATGAATAACAAAGAACAAACTTTACCCAAAATGGGCCTTTAGCTTCTAGAATGCTTATCAACAGTCCCACAAGGAGATTCAAGCAATGTAACATAATGCAGTAAGCAAATTGTTTCCATGTAGAGTCTACCAGGTCCTTTGAGTTGTCAAACCAAGACAGGCTTTATTTGAACAATGTCAAGAGACACTCAGATTCTTATATCGTCCCCAAACTGTACACTTAATAATGGATACATAGACGTGAAACACAACCTACATAAGAAAGTTGAAACAACAACAGTGCTGATGTGATGCAACAAGATATATATCGTGTAAATAGTATAGTAGGAAATCATACGAGAAACGATGTCCGGATGGACCAAGAGCTGCACTGAGATCTGAGCTAGGAAAAGCAATGCCCCACTTTGGAGGTTTTCTACAAAGCATCTGTAACAGAGGCTGTAAATTACAACGTTTGGCAAGAGTCCTCAACTTTTTCGCAAGTTCTTCTTCTGCTTGTACATATCCCAAGTAGATATACTCCAACAACATCACCAATGCTTGGTGATCGACATGAGCAGATAATCTTATGTCTTTCTGAAACTCCTTAGAAACCTCCATAGAGCCTGTCACTGAAGAATCATCAGATGTTACATCGCTAGGAAGCAGCCCTTTAGGAGGCAGTAGCGATGGACATTGGATTGCAAGCACCACCCCATGAACACTGAAACACTCTCCATTTGTGAGAACGAATTGTAAATCAGCAGAATCCTTATCATTAATTGCTTTACCAATCCTTTTCATTAGCTTACTCGGAAAACCGTAAAACCCAAAATAACTAAGAACATATGCGGCATACCATTGCACCCCAGGGGTACAATTGTCGTTACAGATGTCCTGAAGTTTACTAACTAGATCAGCTTCAATGTGAGCCAATGTATTCTTACCGGCAATTCTGTCTAGGTTATCTCCTACAGATCCAGAATGCTTTATCAACTCAGCCAATCCCAACAAACTGTACAACAAAAGAATGTCTTTCCCTTCCCATTCTCTGGAACTTGAACAACAAATTTTCTCATGAAACGTATTATGCAAATGGGGAGCAAAGCTCAACCTTTCTACTTGGAAATTATTACTTAAGCACCATTTCACGAAAGAAAATAGTGTTTTTACCCCTTTTTGTTTGATAATCCAGACTTGATACTCTTCCAAACCTGAATAGCATATAAATCCCATTAAATAAATGATAATTTGGAGTTTATCTGGTATCGCAAAATTCCCAGATGACAGATTATTAAGAAAACGCAGTAAGATATTCAGATACTCCAGGCCTTTTGGCTTCAATGTTTCAGACAATATGAATCTGGCCTTTGATGCAATGTATTTGCAGGGAGAATAAATCATCATCAGAACTGCCCTCGTTGCCGATTCACTTCTGAAGGTACGAGCAATGTCGTTTTCATATATTTTATGCCATTTCTGAATTGCCTCAACAAAGGTCAAGCTGTCAAAGGATATGGAGAAAGAAAGAAAAATCAGAAAACTAACAGCCGGAAATAAGAATGAAAACTGTAGCATCACCAGATATAAGAATTAATGAAGTCCGACCACGTTTTAGTAAAAAGAAAAAAGTGAACTTCGTTTACAGATGAAGTCTTACCATGCACATGCAATAAGGATGTCAAAGTGGAACTCAGTTTCAGGTTTGAAATCCTCCCCACAATGTATTGCAAGCCATCCAAGAATATCCCAGACATAACTCCTCAAAAAAAGTAAATAATTGGCATTGAGACCCTCCTTAGCAATAACTATCTGCTCTTCCAATGACATGGAATCTTCATACGATTGGTTGTGAAATTTTTCAAGGAGAAGATCGAGAAGGATTTTATCAATCCCTTGTTTCCAGAAGTAAATGTGATGCTCCCCTGCCCAACGAGTGATCAGAGCCAAGCGACATGCCTCCACTAGCAAAGACAACTGGTCATTGGTGACCTTTCTAGAATGTGAGCTCCAGTCACACATTCCAGAAATTATGGCTTTAACAATAGGTTGGCAAGATAAACTCATCATTTGCAAGCATTTTTGTTCATTTATCTGCAACAAAAACCATAACGAAAAATATTTAACTAATTGTTATGACACATTTGACTAATGTAACAGGAAACCTTGTAAGGAGACGAAGATAGGATTCTTACCGCTAAACACTGTGCTAGCCTGAATGCTTCAGTTCTAACAGAATAAGGATATGAGCTGTCCATGCATTGCACCATCTGTTCCAGAAGCGCCTCTCCACCTTCTAATACTTTCTTGGCCCCATTACCACATAAAGCTGAAAAAAAGTAACAGCAACTTAATTCAAATATCATAGCGCAGAAGCT
Source organism: Rosa persica (assembly GCA_025331145.1). Taxonomy (NCBI): domain Eukaryota; kingdom Viridiplantae; phylum Streptophyta; class Magnoliopsida; order Rosales; family Rosaceae; genus Rosa; species Rosa persica. The sequence goes on from WFKR01000005.1 coordinate 15,103,093, forward strand.
AACTAAGAGATATTCCGCATGGAAATGATGGGTTTCATTATTAAAGGTTATTACCTACGGCAGAATACAATTTCAAAACACCAACTTTGTGATAAACATCTCGCTTTATAAGCATATCATTTAAATCTTCCATCAGTTTAGCATCACTCCAAACAGAAAACCTAGATGGAGGCCACCACCATAGTATTGTACTCAAAAGTAAAGCCATCTGTTGAAAATGTTCAAATGGCATCATACATTCTGAAAAAGACCGTAAATTACTGATAACTTGAGATACACTTTCTGTTTTCTCAAGGATGTCGCAAACTTCTTTTGCATTCTTCACACTGAGATTTGTAAGGATAAGATTCAAAGCTGCAGCACAAGATATAGAAACTTCTGTTTGATGGGCAGATAACAAAGATGACAAAGGATTAATAAGATCTAAAGCATCCAGCTGCAGTATTGATTTGGGTAAAAGGCTGACTAATTTTACTGTCACATTTGCTGCCGTGCTCAACATGGATCCCTTGTTAGACTGAAGTATCCAGACTAATGCTGCAATGATATCGGCAGCGGAAGCCTGAAAATGGACGGAGAAAATGATGAGAACATTCTAAAGTGGAATCAAACACAGCTCAGAACTGACACAATTACAGGCATTAAAGATTTGAAACCTAGATTTTGTCCAAAATTCAATTACAGAGGATCAACTTATGCTTTTACATACATACCACATTCATTATAGAACTCCATGCATAGACAAGGGCTATAGCTGTCACAATGCAAGTATATTAAAGCTAATTTAATGCATTAAAAATGCAAATCAATACGTCCATTGGAGATGTTTTCCTATGTACATGTACATATATCACAACTCAACTTGCTGATACATTTTAAGATCAAACTACACCCATAAGGTATAGGAGCCTCCTCAACGGAGAGAAAAAAAAATGGAGATCTGCTTTCTACTAAACTTCTTTGTTTTCCTCAATTCATACCAGGGATTAAATATTTCACCTCTAACCAAAAGAAGAAAACAATGTCATACGAACAGAACTGCTGATCAACCAAATTACAACATTCAAATCAAAGCTCAACTGAAAAATAAAAGGCTAAAAAATCTTAGCTCAACGGAGATTGTAATCGAAGGGTATTGTTATACCTTCAAAAGTGGATGGTGCAGCTTATCACTGGAAACAGAATCAAGAAACGCAGCAATAGAATGGACCACATGCCTCTGTATCGCAATATCCATACACTGCCATCTCCTTGCCCTATCATCGCCATGCACTCTGCAAGACACAAGCTCGCTCAGTGGAACATATCGTATCGCTACCTCTAGTAATCCAGTCATACAACCCCTTTTTTTTTTTTTTTTTTTTGTGTAATCAGTCATACAACTTTTACACAAGACCTAACTCTGATCAACTAACCCTCAACGGAATTAGATAAAAAGCATTCTTGCCCTTGATGAATTCATTGTCAACACCTGGCTTGAATTCTAGTCTAACTAGACTCTCCTTAAGTAATGCTTAATCAATCAGTTTTGCTTGATGAGGAATATAAACATTAGCTCCATTGTAATGCTGAGCCTAAGTGATTGTAAACACTAGACCTCAAATCTGATCAACTAAAACAAAATCAAGCATGTGTTTTTTTTTTCTGAATCAAACTCTAAATAGTCATCCAGACACAATTCGAAACTTAATTGAATGAAAAGAGAAGGCGGAGCGTGAAATTGAAGGAATTACCTGGTGCCGAGGTTAAGAGCGTCGTTGAGACGCTGGTGGCGCGTGGACGTCTGTCCACTGATGATACTCCGATCGTGTTTTGAAGGTCCCATCTTTTCTGTTCTAAGGAAAAATCCAGATGCCCAGCTCCAAAGTGTTTCTGTGAATTATCAAAGAAGCGGTACCGCCATTCCTCTCTCTTATTTTACAACACAAAATTACAGTTTTAATATTAATCTCTCAATTTAAATGGCACACACTGATTGGTCGGTAAAAGCCTCAATTGTTTTTTTAATTAATTATTATTATTATTTTTTTTTTGAGAAAGACAGTGAAAACATCATGAAATTGCATTTCTTTAAAATTATATTATTACTCACGGAAACTCGTCGGTAAACAATGAGGCTTTTAATGGTCAATAAAAATTTGCCCTGCAGATTCAAGTGGACGGTAGCAGCCCAAAGCCAACGATCAAGAGCCTCCTCATACAAGGTATTGTTAAGAACATACTCTAGATTAGAGTAAATAATTCAAGATTAATTGAGTCATACATATTTACATATTGTTACAACAACAACAGAGGGAAAAAAAAGATCAATGATTGTCAAAACAATTGGGAAATATCCCATTTGCAATTTGAGTCGTATGACATCTAACAATAACTATTGTTTTGATGCAGTGAATAAAAGATAGCGATGACTAATGTGGTCAGGATTCCAGGGAGTGGTTCTCAAGCTCAGTGAGTCCCTGGCTGGAAGCTTTCTTCAGTTCAAGAGCTCTCTTATAAGGAGGGGCAATTGGGGGCTGTACAGGATCCAAGCTTCGGTAAGCTCCATTGGCATCTTTTGGCAGCGGATATGAACGGTCAGAATCATACCCACTGAGGTCACCACAAGCTAAAAATGGGATATACACCTTATTCGGTCCTTCCAACCACCCACTACTGCAATCTGCCATGTTGAAGGATGATCACATTAATTCATGCAATATTAAACAATCGAAAAACAAGATAAAGCTGTTAATCTTCATTTGAACTTCAACTGTTTGTAAGAGCTCATTAAGCATCATAGAAATTTCTAAGAATGCTCATCAAGATTGTATTATGAGAAATAAGAGTCAAAATATCTCAACTTGGAAGAATTGACATACCCAGATCACCTGCTCCTGAGGGACTTCCCACCTTTTCTAGGAGGCGATGCAGATCCTTAGGGTTGAATCCCTCAGGAGGAGAATAATTCTCACAAACCGCAAATGCCTCTGTATGACAAACAACAATTGTTAGTTTCAATACAAAAGATGGATACCACCAGATCATATTGTTAATATATTCAGTACTTTGTTCCACATGCTGTATGATCTTTATGAGTCGGTGGAATTTTGTAATATATGCAATGCAGATCATTCTACTCCATTTCATGTGCGATTTATATATCTAGAACAGAACTGCACTTGAATTTCACATAATACAAATAACCAAAGCCAAACAAGCCTGATTCTTTTCCAGAATGGCATAGCAGGTTAGACAGGAAAAACAGAAAGCTGCCACCTGAGACTGTTGCCTCAGATACCATCAATGATATTTCGCATCATAGGGCTTAGATGTATATCAGCAGTTGTATTGTGTATTCTAATATTTCAAGCTTTCAATGAACATATTGACATCGTTTCCCCTGTTATAGCCCTGCCACAAGTCCTTGGGTGGCTACCACAGGGGATTTATGGGATAAATCCCCACTACATGCAAAAGATGGGGTCTGCACATGCCATAAGATTAGTCGTACCACAACTTTTTAGCTGAACAAAGAGCTGAAGTTCAATATTTCAGAAGGGTGTCGATACAGCCCTAAAACATGGCTAAGTTTTGCCTCATTTAAACAAGTTTATTTCAAGAAATTGACTGCAAGACTCTTTCTGTTCCATGGAAAACTTGCTAAGTAGGAGCACACATACAGATAGAGAAGAAAAGAGAATGTAAGCAGCTAAGGCAAAAAAATAAAGACCAATATAATACCTATGCTGGAATTGCGGCTGCTTTTTGGTTTTGCAAAAGTCACAATTGGGAAAAATACTTTCAGCTGCAATAAATGGGAATTGTATCAAAATGTAGTTGTTGACGTCATAATAACATGCAGAAATATAATTTGTAACAAGTCTATTAGGCACCCAAACTTGGGAGCTCCACAGCTACCTGACAATAGAGAAGACTAGTATCTTTTCCACGGAATATCTTTGCAATAAATTTACCACCTTGTTTAAGTACATGAGTAACGATTGTTAAGCCCTGAAAGTAAGATCCACCAACTGTCAATATAATGCAATGTTCAAGAGCACATACAAAATAAACGTAGGCTAACAAACATAAACAGCATGTGACTTTTATCGTACTTCTAAAACAGGTACTTATGTTATAGATTGGGTTTGAAAGAGTTCCAGACACTTACTGCTAGTATCAGCTGAGACTGAACAAATTCATCCATGTCATGAAGGCCAGTAACTGCAAACCAAATCAAGCTAAAACAGATAGTAATCATAAAGAAAGCCGGAATGAGGCGGACAATAAAACAATAAATATAGCATACCATCTGGAGCACCATCACACACAACCAGATCAGCCTTGCAACCATCAAAATGCCTGATGACCTAAAAGGGTCAACACTAATTCAGCTGAAAAATCGATGAAAATAAACACAACCATTCACAGCAACAGAATGTAGAAATGCAGCTGATACTTACTACTTCGGCGGTTCGTGCATTGGTTATATCACCCTGCACTTGAATAACACCTTCAATTGGAGCCATTGGCTGCAAATCAATAGCCACAATAAGGGGCACATCCCCGTCCCTGAAAAAAATGACTCAAAGTTAGAGTCTTGGCATTCTTACACGAATAAGATTTGTACTAGTAGGTGATTAACTTACTTAGAATCAGGTGAAAGCTTTGCCGGGAGATACAATTTCCTACTCAAAACCTACACAATTGGCATCAAAGTCAGGATCTTGGAATTGGAATTATAGTGAATAGCGAGAAGAATAATGTGATACCTGACTCCAGCTACCAGGGGCAGCACAGAGATCGACGACGCGCTTCACTCCATCAAAGATGTTGAATTCGTCGTCAATCTGAAGAAGCTTGAAGGCGCTCCGAGCTCGCCAGCCTTCTTCTTTGGCTTTCCGATAGTAGATATCCCTCTTATCTCTTGAAGCTTTCCCCATCTGGAATTCGGGGTTTGGATTTGGGTTTTGTTCCGACGCGCAGTGCCGGGAAACCCTAAACCCTCTGATTCGTTTTGCCGCCACCACCGGCCATTATAGACATACAAATAACGCTGTGCCGTTTTATTTTGAAACTTGTCAATTGACGACATGCAGTTTTTTTCTTCAGTGGCAACAATTTTAGGCGTGGCTTTTAGATAATTAATTTTATTTTTCCAAAATTTGTGCTGCTTCTTTTGTGTGGCTCTAAGATTTACCAATTGCTTCATGGGATCTCTGACTACCACTATTGTCCCCCTTATGGCCTTATTGAGAGTGAGTAGTGTATCTGATTTTGGGGGCAGATGTTCTTGATTTTGCTTTGGTCTGGACAGTGGGTGCGAAGAAGACAAGAAAGAATAAGGAAGAAGAAAGAGTAAAAAAAAAAAAAAAAAGAGACGGATTACTTCGTGGCTATCAAATTTGACAGACTCTATGATATGTCTTTTGTCATATTAAATTTGACACAAGGGTTGGAAGAAATAAATATGCTAAAAGTAGTTGTTGAATAAGTTAAAAGTAGTTGTTGGGTACTCCACGTGACAAAAGACCATTCCACTAAAAATGCTTTAATTAGATGTGACTCTACGATAAATACATTCAAAGTTTAACTTCTATAAGAAAACAAAAAAGCAGCACAATAGCCAGCAAATTGGTATACCATCAAGCCAAGACTCATTTAGTTTTAGAATTGAGAGTTATAATTGCTGCACTTTCTTCAGTTATTACTTGCTCCTATCATATTATCATAAAAAGTTGTCTCCTTCTCACATATATATGATTGTCTAGACCATAAGAAGTTGTTTTTGTAAGCTTGTGTAATCAAAATCAACAAAATAAAAGGATATAGTATCAAAATTCTGTTTCTTCAGTGGTAGACAAACAACAAACTGCTCCAAGTATAAATTGCTGCAGAAAGCACTTCTTAAGAACCACATTCAAACCAGGCCTTAGTGCAACATAACTCTAATGCAAATGTACTAAAAGCATTAATAAGTAAGTTGCATTCCAAGAACATATGATGCTCAATTCCCTGAATTATGCATGACCTTCAACCTGGAAAACGAGAGCAGATGGTGATTTTCTTCTTCTTCTTTGTTTTTTCTTTTTTATTGAAATCAAAGCAGATGCGCGCTGCATTTTGAAAGAGAATTTTGAAACTTTGATATATCAGTTGTCCAAATAGACTTTCATTGGGAATCTGTTATAATATATACAATGAGGATCACGGGCTAGATCATTGTTCAAATTTTCTGTTGGTTAATGGAAAATTGGTATCAACTATATATAAAGAAAGAATAGTCGACTTTGACTACTTCAGGGACTAAGAGCATGCATGTATAGCATTTGATCAACCCAGTGGTTTGTTCACTAATTTATAGACTAGAAATATAATTTGTTTTGTTTCTTGCTAACCTTGATAGGAAAGATCAACAGTAGAAAACAATTTTTTTTTTTTCTTTTTGGTTTCTTTTTCTGAATAATTTGGCGCTAGCTTTTAATCTAGTTGCTGTTCCTGCCCTGGAAAATCTGCAACATTACTAGTCCCTTCGTGTCTTTAATTTGTCGTGAGAGTAACACTGTTGCCTTCAGTTGTCAATATTGTCTCCTAAGTAACTCAAGCAAGTTGCCTCCAATTCAATATATATAAGAGAGGCTCTGCTCTTCCTTGGCTCACAAACTATCCATGGAGCCTCTTTATCTTACTATCGTAGTCATTGTTACCACCATTGTTCTTATCATTCTCACTTACCCCAAAAACTCTAGCTTCAACCACACCAGCCTTCCCCCGGGCAGTTTCGGATGGCCAATTCTCGGGGAAACACTTGAATTCTTGTTTGGAAAGCCTGACAAATTTGTGAAGAAAAGGATGAAAAAGTACTCCTCTCATGTTTTCAAGACAAGAATTCTGGGTGAAAATGTTGCAGTATTTTGTGGCCCTATTGGAAACAAGTTCATTTTTTCCAATGAGCAAAAACTTGTCACTGCTTGGCGCCCACATTCCCTCCAAAAGCTAATCCGTTCATACCAACAATCAGATCAAACCTCACCAACTCCAACCCCAACTCTCAAACCTAAGCAAAACGAAACCACAGTGATCCGAACACCGGGTTTCTTCAAGCCTGAAGCTTTGGCTAGGTTCCTAGGGGTCATGGACATGACCACCAAGCAACAACTCAAGACACATTGGGAAGGAAAGAGCAAAGTACAAGTCTATCCTTTGTCCAAAATCTTCACCTTGGCTCTGGCTAGTAGATTCTTTCTGGGTATTGAGGACTATGACTGTGTGACTAAACTAGTCCAAGAGTTTGATGATGTGTCTTTGGGCCTCCATTGCATCCCTTTGAATTTTCCAGGAACTATTTTCAATAGGGCAAGTAAAGGAGCAGCTGCTATAAGGAAGCAGATCATATCCATCATCAAGGAGAAGAAAGCTGCTGCTTTATTAAGTGGGAATTCAGGGCATGACATACTTTCTTACATGATTGCAAGTTCTGATTCTTCAGGCAAGTTCATGCCTGAAACCGAGCTTGCTGATAAGGTCATGGGTTTGCTCACTGCTGGTTATAGCACAGTTGCTAGTGCTTTAACCTTTGTCATGAAATTTGTTGGAGAAAGACCAGATATCTACAACATGATACTTGCAGGTACATATATGCATCTTCATGGTTAAAGTTTCCCCATATTTTTTTCTTTTTTGAGAGTAGATGATCCAAATAATTTTGTTAGGACTTAGGATCATTGATTTTTAACTTATTGTTTAAGAACAAGCAAAATTAACACAGAGAGAGAGAGAGTAATGTTTCAGAGAGAATGGAGATTTCAAGTATGTTTATTCATCTTAGTAAATAAGTCAGCTACATTATCTTCTGATCGGATTTGATTTACTTCAATATTCAGAAGTGTTTGTTGTTGCTGACTGGAGAAGAATTTTGGCGATACATGCTTTGTATTGTCGCCCTTGATGAAACCTAATTTCATTTGCTCAATACAAGCTGCATTATCCTCGTAAATGCATGTAGGTTCATTTGTGGTAAATTTCAAACCACAAGTTCCTCGAATGTGTCTATTTACAGACCTTAGCCATATGCACTCACGCACGGCTTCATGTAGGGCAATAATCTCTGCATGATTTGAGGAAGTAGCAATAAAGGTCTGTTTTGTAGATCTCCAAGATATCGCGGTGCTTCCCATGGTAAAGACATAACCTGTTTGGGAGCGACCTTTGTGAGGGTCAGAGAGATACCTTGCATTAGCAAAGCCCGTCAAAACATCATTATCATTTTGATGGAGGCGAGGAGGAGAACGTCGGTCACTATGGATAGTGTTGCCGGCGTTCATATTTCTTTTCTCTCTATAGGGATAAAACAAGCCCATGTCAATCATACCTTTCAGGTATCGAAAGATTGTCTTTATACAAATCTAATGGAGGCGTGTTGGCGCAGAACTATGTCGAACTAACAAGTTTACTGCAAATGAGATATCCGGTCTTGTGCATTGAGCTAAATACAATGATGCGCATATCGCACTTAGATTTGGTATTTCAGCCTCTAATAAATCTTCGTCCTCATCCCTTAGACGAAACAGATATTTTCTTGGCTCAAGACTACGGTTGATTATGGGATTACTCACAGGCTTTGCTTTATCTTCATTAAAGAGCCTTAGTAACTTTTGAGTATATGCTGACTAATGGATCATAATCTCATCATTACGGTGCTCGAGTTCTATTCCGAGACAAAACCGTGTTTTCCCGAGATTTTTCATCTCAAATTCAGATTTCAAATATGTAGCAGTTTCTTTTAACTCATCTAGAGTTCCAATTAGGTTCATGTCATCGACATAAACTGCAACAATTGCAAATCCGGATCTTGTCCTTTTAATGAACACGCAAGGGCATATTTCATTGTTAACATATCCCTTCCCAATCAAGTAGTCATTTAGACGGTTATACCACATCCGTCCGGATTGTTTCAATCCATATAGTGAGCGTCTTAATCTTATTGAAAACCCGCTCCGTGGTTTGGAACCACTTGATTTGGGTAATTGAAGTCTATCTGGAACCTTCATATATATCTCTGAATCTAGATCCCCATAGAGATATGTTGTAACCACATCCATGAGCTCCATGTCAAATTTTTCGGAAATTACCAAACTGACAAGGTAGCGGAACGTTATAACGTCCATTACGGGAGAATATGTCTCCTTGTAGTCGATTCCAGGGCGTTGTGAGAAACCTTGTGCCACAAGGCGGGCTTTGTATCTAACAACCTCAGTTTTCTCATTACACTTTCTAACAGAGACCCATTTATGGCCAACAGGTTTTATATTTAGTGGTGTCAGTGTTATAGACCCAAATACATGTCTCTTTGTTAGTGAATCTAATTTAGTCTGGATCACATCTTTCCATTTAGACCAATCTGCTCTTCGTTGACATTCTTCAATGGAGCGAGGTTCGATATCATCGTATTCTATAATTCCTTTTGCAATATGATATGCAAATGCATCATCAATAGCCATAAAATTTATGTCCATAATTACATGTATACTAATGTAATTCATGGAGAACTCTCTATTCTCTGGAATTGGTTCTGCCATTGGAGCGTCCTCCAATGATGTTTCTTGGGTATAACCATACTCCGGAATTTTTTCATGAGATTGATTATTTGTATCGATGATTAATGGATTATTTTGTGTCAAGCTCGCTTTCTTTCTTGGGCGAGAATCCATCGAACCTATGGGCCTCCCGCGCTTCCTGGCAGGAGCAGTGGGTCTAGCCACTGCATCACCCATAGAGGGGACGTCATGTCCTTTAGTTTTAGGGACATCAATCCTTGCAGGTACGTTTGCAGCAGATATGTGTGATCTTGTCACTTTAGCGATATCAGAAAACGCATCAGGCATTGATTCTGCTACGTTCTGAAGATCGAGAATTCTCCGCACTTCTATTTCAGACTGTGTGGTTCAGGGATCAAGATGAGACAAAGTGGGGACAGACCACGACAATTCCTGTCTTTTCTGTAGAACATTAGTGTTCTTGTCTCCCCCTAACGACGGGAAGACGGTCTCATCAAAGTGACAATCCGCAAACCTAGCGGTAAATAGATCACCTGTCAAGGGTTCTATGTAGCGAATAATGCTTGGAGAATCATATCCAACATAAAGGCCTAAGCGTCTTTGAGGGCCCATTTTGGTGCGCTGTGGCGGCGCAATTGGCACGTAGACTGCACACCCAAATATGCGTAAATGTGAGACATCAGGCTCATACCCAGTCACCATCTGGGACGCAGAAAAGGGTTGGGTGGTAGTGCGTCTTAGACGAATAAGCACAGCTGCATGCAATATTGCATAGCCCCAAGCAGAAATATGGAGATTGGTGCGCATGACCAATGCCCTAGCAACCATTTGAAGTCTTTTAATGGCAGCTTCTGCGAGTCCATTTTGGGTGTGTACATGAGGGACATGGTGTTCAACCTCAATCACAATGGACATGCAATAATCATCAAAAAATTTTAATGTAAACTCTCCAGCATTGTTAAGACGAATTGACTTAATGGGATGATTAGGGTGGTGAGCCCTTAACTTAATGATTTGTGCTAGGAGTTTAGCAAATGCAGCATTTCTTGTGGATAAGAGCATGACATGTGACCAACGTGTCGATGCATCAACCGATACCATAAAATATCTAAATGGTCCGCAAGTTGGTTGGACAGGTCCACAAATATCACCTTGTATTCTTTGTAAGAATGGTATATTTTCTTTAGTGTCCTTTGCATAGGATGGTCTCGATCCTACCTTTGCTAAAGAGCAAACTTTGCAAAATGAATGATATGCTTTAGAAGTAACTCTTTGGACCAATGTTTGGTTCGTACTTCTTTTCGTTTTGAAGAATGGATGTCCGTGTGAAGTTTTTAATATACGGAGCATCATGTCACTACCTGGATGTCCCAAAAGGTCGTACCAAAGCCTGTATATGTCAGGATCCCATAAATTTTCATTCATGACATGGTTGGATTCAATGACTCTAATAGTGGTTGCATACAATCCACTAGAGCGACACATAAGTTTCTCTAATACTCGTGTATTTCCGTAGTTTTTAGAGGTGATGCAAATGAACTCTTGTCCATTCTCACAATGTGTTTCCACATGAAAATCATTGGCTCTTATGTCTTTAAAGTTTAATAGGGTTCTTCCAGCCCTTGGAGCATATAGAGCTTCGGCGACATTAATATTTGTGCCATTTGGTAACAAAAATTGAGCTGATCCTCGACTATGAATCAATTGTGATGGTCCTGCCATCGTAGTTACTGAAGATCGACTAGGTGTCATCCATAAAAATAATTGCCTATGTCGCAATATAGTATGTGTGGTGCCACTATCAAGAAGGCATTCCAATTCTCCGGAAAACATACTGAAAGAGAATAAAGTTCGGAATATTAACACATGTCCATGACATTGAATGATAATGCGATACTTTATTAATAGGGAAAATAGCAAATGATTACATCAAAGTTTTTCATAAGTCTATTCCAAAATCAAACTTTAGACAAAATTGTTTTCACTCAATCCGTTTGGTAATTCCAATAAAATATGACCAGGAAAGTAGAGAGATGTTGGTAGAGCGAGGCTCGCTTAAATACCCCTATCTCAATTACTTTCCTAGACATCATACTTCATTAGGTACGCCATATGAGAAGGAGTTAATATAATTGTTATTTATTGACTAAGACACATTTGCCGTTCTTGGAAAATAAAAAGAGGATTATTCTAATCAAAGTATGTGGCATCCTCGTGCTCTTCATTTACAGCTTTGAAGTCCTCAACGGTAAGATTGACATCTTCACCATGTTCAGCAAGGTTGGCTTCTTGCTCTCTTGCTTCCCTGTACTCCTTATAGCGTGCAGCTAGTTGGGTACTTGCATGACATTGTTTAAACCAATGCTCGATTGATCCACATCGATGACTCATGTCATTGTGGTTACCTCCCTTCATTTGAGGTGGAGGTCGTGCAGATTGTGTAGGTTGTGCACGTTGTGGATATTCTCTAGGAGGGTTGCTGCTACTACCACGGCTCATGGTGCGACCTCCACGGCTCATGGTGCTATTTCCACGGCTGGTGTTGCCATATCTCCCTCTTCCACGTGTGGAGTTGCCATCACGTGTGCCCGCTCTAAAGTTATGGTTTCCTTCCTTATTAGGGAGGTTATATGGACCTGTTCGTCCTTCATGTCCCCTATTATTAGGGTACACATGTCCCCTATTGTTAGGGTACCACTCTTTGCGCCCTCTCTTGGGTGTATTATAATATGCCTCACGAACGCTCTTGATTCCAACGGGTCTTGAATTATAATTCTTTACGAGAATGTTGTCGTGCTTTTCAGCTACCGACAAAACATTAATGAGTTCATTGAACCTCGTAATTCGTCCAGCATTTACTTCAATGCGGTATTGCTTTGATAGCAAAATTGCTGCAACGGGGAAGGTGGAGAGAGTTTTCTCAATTAGCTCTTCATCTGTGAGGGGTTTTTGATAGAACCTCAACATGGCTTTGAGGCGAAGAGTTTCTGAATTGTACTCAGCAATAGACTTTAAGTCGGAGAGGCGTACATCATTCCACTGAACCTTCAAGTCAGGGAGGAGGGAATCTTGGATGTTGTTAAAGCGCTCTACAAGCGCCCCTCATAGATCCTTTGCATCTTTGATGGACATGTACTCTAATCTGAGTGCTTTGTCCATATGGCGTCGCATCAAGATGATTGCTTGTGCATGCCTTTTGGGTGTTCGAGGGAACACAAGGGCCGGGTCTGGTGCATAGATGATTGGTAATATCCCTTTCGATGTGAGATGGTTCTCAACATCGGTTTCCCAACTAGGGTAATCCGAACCTGTTGAGTCAAGGATTTGAAAATCGAGTATAGGTTCATTCAACATCCTTGAAGATAAGAAGAAAATATTAGTTTCGAAGTTTAAACTTCCACGAAAAATAATAAGATTTCGGAGCTGTGCTACCAAGAAATCAATTTCCAAGAATCATTGTGAACACTCTTAGTTCATTGATTATGAACACTCTTAGTTCGTTTGGCGTGAATTTCTATAATTCCGCTTTTGATTGTAAGTTCCCGAGAAAAAGGAAAAAGGAGAGAAAATGAATAAAAACTCAAAAACGAGAACTTTTAGTAAAGAATACCTTGAAATAGTGTTGCCCGAAAATTTGGCAGGAAAAAGTTATCGGAGGTGATCGGAAGGATCGCTGGAAAAATCGAGAAATTCGTCAGAAAAGTCGCCGGAAAAATGTCATAAAAGTCGCCAGAAAAGTCGTCGGAAACTTGCCCCGCAGATCTGTCGGCAGCTTCTCGGCAGTTGTCTTGGCAGGTGATGTCGACAGCTCTCAGCAGGACTCGGCAGGGCCTCTCGGCAGGGGTCCGGTTCGTGCTCAAAACTTCCGGCGGCCGGTTCCGGCGATTCTGAGGCCGGTTCCGGGCTTCTGGAATCAAAGGCTTTGATATGAGCTAGGGTTTGGAGGTTTTTTGTAGGTTTGGAAAAATGACTTCGATTGATGATGAACTCTACTCTTGTCAATTTTCGATTCTAATTCTAGAGCAACTTCATGCTGATAACGTGTTTAAGAACAAGCAAAATTAACACACACACAAAGTAATGTTTCAGAGAGAATGGAGATTTCAAATATGTTTATTCATCTCATACAAGGAAGTATTTATAGGAATACATTTGTAGTGTGAAAGCTTAAAGAGAAAATCAAAATGATAACAATCTCAATGATGAATTCTGCCATGCTTGTTGCCTCTTGGTAAAGCATGTTACATAAGTCTTCATACACTCAAGTACCTATGTTTATACACTCAAGTACCTTTCTATACACTTTAAGTATTTGTTACATGATATAGACATACATAGTATAATACATTTATACTACAACACTTATCACTAAACCGTCTAAGATGTTATTTACCATACTGTATAAGAAGGTTTTTGGAGACAGAGCAAATGGAGATAGCAAACTCAAAGAAACCAGATGACACTCTAAACTGGGATGACATACAGAAGATGAAATATTCATGGAATGTTGCTTGTGAGGCAATGAGGTTCTTTCCACCTCTTCAAGGAACATTTAGAGAGGCCATCACTGATATCTCCTTTGAAGGCTATACCATTCCAAAGGGTTGGAAGGTAAGTTAATTAGCTAAATACTCGCATAATAACATGCCAAACTGTTTAACAAAAGAGCAACTCGAACTACTAGTGGAAACTCGATTGAAACTAATGTGTTACTTTGCTTATTTCAGATATATTGGACGGTGAGCTCAACAAATAAGAACCCAGAATACTTTCCCAACCCAGAGAAGTTTGATCCTACAAGATATGAGGAGGGAAGTGCACAAGTGCCATTCACATACGTCCCATTTGGGGGAGGACCAAGACTGTGCCCTGGAAAAGAGTACGCCAGGCTAGCAACACTCACTTTTCTTCACAATGTAGTGATGAAGTTCAAATGGGAGATCATGCTTCTCAATGAGAAGATGATGGGTGATATGATTCCTACACCAGCTCAAGGACTTCCAGTTCTCCTCAAACCACATTAAGAATTCGAGTTGGTCACATTCTCAACAGCAAATAAATCAAGGAGTTTCGTAAAATGTTGAATTTGTATCCCATTACTATTATCACAAACTGGAAATTTAATTATCAAAACCGTTGTCTCATAAGGTGGAGTGAAGGCCTTGAATACAAAAATAAGAGTTGGTGATTTTCATATAAGAAACTCTCTGTTCACCTGATTATCCGGTGACCATGAAGTTCGTGGTTACTTATTCTCGACCCTTAATTTTTATCCAATGGCAGGTGATAAGTGAATACTACTGATTAGGTTTTTTCATAGGTCAAGTTGATCAACACAAGAATGATACTATTCGCACACCAGTTAAACACTCAAGTATACAATAAAGCAAAGATTGATGAGCCTTTGCTTCCAGCAAACAGGACAGTACTTGTAAACGGACAAACAGAACAACTCTTACAACTGAAAGCATACAACAAAGAGAGTTCTTACCCAAGAAACACTCAGAAATATACGAGGGTAAAAGAAAAGGCAAAACCAAAGTGGAAAGGTCTATTTGGTATTTAGAGAAGGTGCAGTCTTCTTGGGAAACCTAGCACTACTGGTGTTGGATTCATGACCAACTTATATATTATCAGCAGGCTCACGTCGCATCTGGGACTGGTTGCTATAATCTTGTGGTTGTCGATTTGGATCATCATGACTGTGAGACTCAGTGCTCTTAGAAATGTTATGAGCAGCGGGAAATAGATCAACACGCTCAGACTGGACTATCTTTCCACCTTCAAGAGGTGTTCCATGCTCGTAAGCAACTCTCACTGCTTCATCTTCACTAAGCCTCGCTTGTGAAGTCGCATACTTTATGTCATCCTTGCTCTTTGCCATTCTCTCTCTGATCAGACACTAAACTACATGGATTTGCTCTATGTTCTCTGCTTTCTTTTATAATCTGTGTTCTACCATTGCGTGGCAGATTGGCTCCAGAAGAGAGTGACAAGTATATCTTTGATTCGACACGTGTCTTATATTGGGTTTGTCGCCCAAATGAAGAGGTTTGGTTCCGTTTTCGGTCTACAAACTACTGGATGGCGTACAAGGAAGAATTATCACAATCATTAAACACAGCTGAAGTTTCCAAAAACCCTAAAGCTGTAAAGTACAATGACAAAATAATTCGGTTAAGTGATAGTTGAGATTAAAGAACTGAAGAAGTGGATGTCTACACAAGAACTGTTCATATAAGGAGTAACTCAGTCTTCTAAACGCCTCACTCCATCTATGCTAAAGAAAAGAAAAGGACAATACTCCATAGATGGATGAGAAGGCAAACTTACTAGCATCTCCATCAAAACCTCTATTCTTTTCCCAACCCCTCGCGGATTAAGAAAGAGAGATGAAGAAAAAAAGACACACACACGCCCCCAAGTGATGGGGCATTACAAACCTACAAAACATCTCTCTTCCTCAAACTCATAATGTTCACTCGAGTTGAATGGAGAAGCAACTCAAGAAGCACTATGACTCGAACATCGGCAATCCTCACTCGGGAATTATTTGCTCATTATCTGCATCTCCTTCTGTCTCAACTTGAGGCTTCGAAGGAGCTTTGCTTCCAGCAGGCTGCTTCTTCTTAATCCCACTCACAATGTCATCAATTCTGAGAAGTAGGCAAGCACTTTCTATGGCTGTCTTAAAGGTTTGTGCCTTCACATTGTAGGCATCCCAGATCTGGAATCAAAATATAAGCAATTAGCAAATATTTACACATACAAAATTTGAATTGGGGATGCTCCATTATGAACATTTAGTAAAACCTAGGGGATGGCTGGTAAAACATGGCAACAACATTCCAATCACATGAAGGTGGTTGAGAATAGAAAACCCAACAAAATTAACTAGTAAAAGAAGGACAAGGAGAGAGCAACCGTAGTATGTTGGAACTACAATTACAAGAAAATGAAGAAAGCTTAAAAAAAACATACCTTTTTCTCTTTTACATCAGTTATGGCACCAGTGTTACCATCTATGCCAATCCATGCATTTTCACCATTTGCGTGCTATGGAATAGAATGAGGTCAAAATACAAATGAGGCTTTAGTACGTACAAAGAAAGGATATAATGATACTAAAACAGAACAAAACCATAAAGCTGAGAATCAAACCTTTCCTTGCAGCGCTGTCATCGTTCTAATGACATTAACCCCACAGTTCTGAGCCAACGTTCGTGGTATAGCCTCAAAAGCTACGGCAGCAGCTTCATATGGCCACTGCTCCACCATAAAAACACAAATTTAACCCCAAAACTACTTCTAAAAGCAAATAAAGTGAAGCGACAGCTAGTTCTTAATCTTAACTCCAACGCGTTCAGATTTCCAATTTCCGGAATTTTGAATCACTTTTACAAATATACAAGACTTTGGGGTAAGGAAAGTGCTTTACCTTTTCTATTCCTTCAATAGATGAACTCTTTTGCTTCAATGTAGCAGAAACAGTTAACTCTGCAGCACCACCACCAGGAACAAGTTTCGGATTCTTCAGGATATTTCTTGCTACTGCCATGGCATCCTATGAACAGAACATGATTAAATCAGATATTTCAGCATTCTATATTTTATTCTACAAAATTGGGGAAAAAAAAAGGGAAACAAATATAACAGACATACCTGCAAATTTCTTTCCACTTCGTTTAACATATCCTTACTCGGACCTCTTAAGAGTACTGTACATGCCTTAGGATCTTTGCAATCAACAATGAATGTAAAGAACTCATCTCCAATTTTTTTAACCTCAAATAACCCAGCCCCAGTACCAATATCAGATTCTTGCAATTCATCTGGTCTGTTGACAATAACTGCCCCACAAGCCTTGGCAATTCTGTTATTATCTGTTTTTCTCAACCTCCTGATTGCAGTAACACCGGCCTTGCTCAGATAATGGCATGCCAGGTCACTGAGCCCCTTTTCTGTAATCACAACATCTGGTTTGAACTTCAATATCTGCACGCAGAGGCCCTCAATGTATTCTTCTTCCAACTTCAGTAGGAGTCCCCAATCTTCTTCTTTAAGCAACTCAGCATTTGTTTGGTTCTCGCCTTTCTTATATTCAAGAGGACAGTCAAGAAGCATGATCCGCGGATTGACAATCTTTCTCCTCATTTTTCCAGGAGCAATGACATCTTTGTTAATCATTACTCCTTTCAGAACCACTGAATCTTCCAATTGGCCACCAGGAACCTTCTCAACCTTGATGTACTTTTTAATATCCACTTCTCGTAGACCCTGGCCGAGGTCCACTCCAACTATTTTAGTGGCATCAAGGGCTAAATCCTAAGTACACCAAAAAAGAAGCAAATCAATCACATCAGCTTAACATGACTTTAGTCTTCCTCAAGGAAAAGACCTTCATACTTGGAATTCGATAAACATTTATCTGGAAATAGTACTTACAGCAATTAAATCCCCGAACTGACCAGTGAACTTTGTACCGATACAACTTTTAATCAGCCCCAACATTGTTTCACCTGCCATGTAATGCGTACATAAGTTGCATGCCAGAAGTAATTGTTTGAAGATTTGTAGATTATATTGTTCAAGACAACAAGTCAAAGGAAAAAATACAACAAAGTATCACTGTCAAAACTATCACTGGAAGAATAATTCAGAAGTTTAGTCTGTTTATTCTTTTTGACATGTTGTCCTTTACTTGGTCATTTTAATTTCATGATTCAATATATCTGAAAATAACATCACAAAAACTCAATAAATGTATAAGTTACAATTGCGGAATTGCCATTGGACACTTTCATATTTGTGTGTGTGTGTGTGGGTGTGTGAAAGTGTCCAGCTCCCATTTTGCCCTACGGGTGTCATCAGTAGATCTACAGTTATGCTTAGTTTCTACTTCTATTAAGCAAAAGCTGAAGCTGCAACATCAATCCCAAATTGAATATGAGGAGCACAAGGAGTAGCAACCTCAATGAATTATATTACCAACTCATAAATCATGAGTTAGATTAACCGAGAGCTCAATAACCAGATTCTGGACACCAGATACAAATACACTGTACACAGACCTTGATAATGACTAGACAAAAACTAAAGAAACTTACGATCTGTCACGTCAATGGTCATTGCTATTTTGTCAAGCACGGCAATGGCATCTTCCAGGGCTTTATTGTAGGCTACAATGGAACAAAAAAAAAAGAAAATGAAATAATAAACACACACACATATCTAAAGCTGTAATTGAAAGAAACATCAGAAGTGAATATGTTATCGTAAGATCTTTCTACTTACCTCGGCAAATGACAGTAGGATGAAAATGCTGGTCAATAAATGCTTCGGCAACGTGTAGCATCTCACCAGCTTCAACAAATATCATACCAAATGTTAGAGACAGTATATAACTTTATATGTGCTGCACTACATTTATAATAAGGTAATTAAACAACTAGTAAAGCCTCAGTCATGATTTCAATATAAATCCTTTTCAAAGCAGTGCCCCCTTGAATTAAATCTCCCACCTATTTACGTAGCAAAATATAACTTTGCCAAAAAAGTTTAACAGGTACTCATCAATTCCAAACAGAAATCTCTGTTCATCATATCTTCACCAAAAATGATTAAAATACACACACACACACAGATATATAGTGTAGAGTACTACACATGCAGCACGTTGCTTTGAGGTTTTAATGATCAAACCATACCAAGAATAATGACAGATGTTGTTCCATCACCTACTTCTTCATCTTGTGTGCGGCTTAATTCAATCATTGACTGTCATCACAAATTTTGGAAGACCATTGATAAGTATAACATAAAGAAATAAAGTTAAATGGGGAGAGCGCATAAAACAACGAGAAGCAGAAACTTTCATTTCATGCAAAAGCCACCAATAGAGAGAGAAAAAAAATAAAGGATGAAGTAACTTTTGGACAAAAGCAATTCAACTTGGAGAAAGAGGAGTTCAAGAAGACTATCGTGCCTTTGCTGCTGGGTGCGCAAGATCCAATTCTCGCAGAATGGCATTCCCATCATTGGTTACTACAATACCTGTTAGCAATGAGGAGAACAACTTTGTTAAGAGTTATGTAAATGCATTAACACCGAAAACA
Organism: Rosa persica; assembly: GCA_025331145.1. NCBI lineage: Eukaryota > Viridiplantae > Streptophyta > Magnoliopsida > Rosales > Rosaceae > Rosa > Rosa persica. The sequence goes on from WFKR01000005.1 coordinate 15,122,747, forward strand.
AAATCCTTCAGGATAGCAAATGTGCATAAAATAGATACACGAGGCTAGACACAGATAAATACAGTAAAATTTTTCCACTGAAGGCAGAAGGATTACCTCCACTAGCATCCAGTAGCATCTTTAACATGGACCGAGGTCCCAAGGTTGTACGGATGATGTCAGCAACAGCCTGTCATCATCAGAATATTTATAAGTTTTAAGGCCCTGAGACCTTGAATACTAGAAGTACCAAAACTGAGAAATACTCATCTTTCCTCGTAAAAAGTATGTACAACTAAGGACCTAAAAACTATACAAATTTTAAGGTGGACATGCTTAACATTTTCTCATAAAAGAAAAACCCTTCTTTCCAATAAGTACTTGATATCATAATTTCCCCTTATCTCTTACATAACTATGTTGTCTAACTTTGTAGAAGCAAAAACTGCTCGCGGAACTCAAATGGTACACTGTGTATCTGGCAATTACAGTTTCATCATGCCAACTCATTCAGAAATTAGAATATATTCAAAACAAACACAAAAACAGAATTTCAATATTTCATTTCCAATTTAACTATCCTTGTTCATAAGCAATCATATTTAGCAATTCTCTCTCCCAGCACTGAGCTAGACACACAGGACAAAACCAAAACCACAATAGAACAGCACCTACACAAAGCTATAAACTATCTCAAATCTTTCAGAACACATGAAGAAAAGAAACACCAACCCTAACAAATTTAACAGATTATTAACCCTAAACGAAAAAACCCAAGTGGGTGTAATACGAAACAAAATATGCGGATCCAATAGCCCTAAACCTCTTCCTTACCTTTGAGGCCTGGATATTAGCATGGTGCACTTTACTCCCAGACTCCCGCTTCAAAGAGTCCTCTGCTCAAATCAATCAATCAAAACAAATCAAGATCAGCGAAACCGGGCAAATGGTTTTTCACCGCAACTCAAATCTCATCCACTAAAGCAGCAAACAACACAGAACACAAGCTTCTTCGCATACCCAGATGAACGAATGACTAAAAGAAGTGAACTTTGAAAGTAATCAAGAGTTAGAGAGAGAGAGAGAGAGAGAGAAAGAGAGTCGAAGCTTACTGAGAACGAGCACTTGGGATTGCATGGTGGGTGTGAGATCTGTGTAGACCTAATCAAATGAGTGTTGAGGGGAAAATAGGTTTCAGACTCTGCAGAGGCTTTGGGAGGGAAACGCCGAAAGGGAAAAGAAAATTGTAGAAACCCTCGCTCTTTCTCTAGCGATTGAGATTTAAGCCTTGTAAATGGGTCTGGCAGAGACCTCAACATAGGCCGAGGCTTGGTGGTACTTTGGGCCTGGGAGTTTGCTATGGGCTTCAACAACCTTGGCTATTGTTCTAAACAGACCACATTAGTGACATTAAAATTAATTTGGAAAAAAAAGTTGTGAAAAGAAAATGTGAAATTAATTTCTCAAGTGGATGACTGGATGTTGACATGTTTAGAATTACTTCTCTAATCTATTAATTAGTTGAGTGGGTAGAACAACCAACTCCCTCGAGTTTTTGTACATGTGTAACACAGCTAGACCATACAAGAGATAATCATGAAAAGTGCTCCCATAAAGTTTGTGACAACTAGGGAAAGTTTGAGGTCACAGTGGTTAGCTGAGTGCATCGTTGTTGAAACAAAGCAGATAATATTTTGATTATGATCATAAAATATTCCAATCGTTACATGCAATGGTCAGTTACCACATCTTCTCATGTCACAATGGGTTCCCCTTTGAGGAATGTAATTTATTATAAGGTTATAACGATACTTTCAATTGACTTGGTGGATCGAAGCCGAAACAAGAATGAAATTGGCTGAAATTTTTACAACATGCATAAATTGTTTCAATCCACTTATCCAAGGTCAGCTTACTGAAATTTTTTTTCCTCAGCCTTATCGCTTTTGAAAGATTCACATCACTTTACAAGCAAAGTACTAATTATACAACATTAGTAGGCATAAATATTTTGCGCGATCCGTGAAATCGAAATTGATATATTGTGTTTTCAACCCTACACATGTATTTGTCGCCTAGTTATATACGCCCCCGTGTGAAAAAATTGACGTGTTTCACAATGTTATGGCATCAGCCAATGCCAATCAACATAAATCTAATTCATGCAATCCTGCATCTCTATTTGGTGAAAAGATAAGCTTGCATATGCCTCTCTCGACCCTATTATTAATTGATATGTTACCCTAAGAAAAAAATTAAAAAATTAAAAAATAAAGCCTTCTCTTGTGTGAGGATGAAAGCTTAGCGGAGTCTTGGTATCAGGAAGGTTGTACGTTATATAAGGAAGTAGATGTTTAGTACTAGTAATATTATTTAGTTCCAATGTACTTTTCACACCAGATTTCATGTTTAACTTGCATTTTAATTATTCATTCATCTGAGTGATTAGATTTGTTTAGATTTAAAGTCTGCTAAACTTGTTTTTTTTTTTTTAAGAATAGATAATTTCATTATTTATCTATGGCCAGAAGCCACGAACATCAGATGCTGTCTCATACCAAAATCATAAATGACACAAGCAGCTAAGCAAAAGACAGGTGACTCTCACTGTTAACACATACGCACATTTATTGAGCCTAACAACAAAGAAACAAAATCCTTACTACTGACCTCCATTTGAACAGTAACCTAGTCGCCTAGAGACCTTAATTGGTGTACAACTAGAGAAACTAAGATGAAAGTAGTAGAAGATCATACTTCTAATATTAGGCAAGAAGACCAGGTTAGTTTAAAACTTTCCTTTGCCCTTATCTGTAGGGCTAGAAATAGTACCATGCAAGATCTTCGTGAAGAGGTTTGACGCCGTCATACTCTTCAAAGCAAACTAATGCTTGATCAAAACACCAACTCCCACCTTCGAGTACCTTGTTGCGATCACGCACTGATTCAAAGGAGAACAAGAATAAATCTCCAGCCCGTTCCTTTCTGCCTTAGGATCAACTGGCCTGTGGGTCAGAGGTCTTCCAATCAAAAAAGGTTGGGAGGACCTGTGAACGAGGCCAACGCCAATCTTTCCTAAGTCAGGAGCGCTGCCTCCTTTAGGGAGGGCAAAGGAAGCAGCGAAGCTTGCTGTGACAGCAATGGAAGCCATTGGATGAAGAGAAGTCGAGAAGAGAATGATAACAAGTAGGGGTCGTCAACGGGCCGGCCCGGGCTCGGCCCGGCCCATTTATTGCGGGCTTGGGCCGGGTCGGGCCGGGCCTTGCTAAATTTTTTAATAATGGCGGGCCGGGCCGGGCCGGGCTTTATTAAAAATCGAAGGATCCAAGCCCGTCGATATAAAGCGGGCCTTGCGGGCTTTTCCGGGCCGGGCCGGGCTTGGCCTTGCGGGCTTTTTCGGGCCGGGCTTTGCGGGCTTTATTTATAAATAAATATTTAAAGACACAAATATTTTTTTTTTAATCAAGCTTTGGAAATTCATTGGATAATGATCAAATACAACCAAAGATAATAGATCTATATTGTACCCAAAAAAATCTATATTTATATATAGATACTAATTTATTGATAATTAAATTTTTAAAGACACTAATTTTTTATAAATTTATATTGATACATCATACACTCCAAAGAGCAACATATAGCAATTCAAAGAAAATGAGAAAACCGACCGTTGGATGTGATTATTACAATAAATTATACGTGTGGTTAAAAATTTAGTCAATTTCACCGTAGTTTCGAACTCAATCGGATTAGTCAACCGTAGTCACTTGCATGTTTTCTTGGTTGACTGATGGCGTGATAACCGCAAAAATTGCTTATTTTTTTACATCACGTTTGTAAATATTTCATCGATGGATGTGAGTAGACATAAGATAAAAATTTCAATTTTAATTACAAATACATTGACCAATACCAATTTGTCTCTTAAAGTTGTATGACTTGTACATTGCATTTAAATTGTTGAGGTTCATTCTAAAGCAAACATGCAGTGGAAAATGAATTTGAAAAAACCAACCGTTTGATGGAGAGACTGTAATATTTTATGGTGGTTGTAAAAAATTCAGCTAATTTGGTTTTCGTTTCGAATTCGATCAACTAGGTCAAACCTAGTTACTCTTATAAACCTATATTTATATATCACACACTCCAAAGAGCAACCTCTATCAATTCAAAGAAAATGGAAAAACCGACCGTTGGATGTGATTATTATAATAAATTATGAGTGTGGTTAAAAATTTAGTCAATTTCACCATAGTTTCAAACCCGATCGGATTGGTCAACCGTAGTCGCATGTATGTTTTCTTGATTGACCGATGGCTTGATAACCGCAAAACATGCTTATTTTTTCACATCATATCTGTAAATATCCTATCGATAAATGTACGTGTACATAAGATAAAAATTTCAATTTTATTACAAAGACGTTGCCCTATATCAATTTGTCACCTAAAGTTATATGACTTGTACATTGCATTTAAAACTATTGATGTCCATTCTAAAGCAACCATGAAGTGGAAGATGAATTTGGAGAAACGAACCGTTCGATGGAGAGATTGTAATGTTTTATAGTGGCTGTAAAAAATCCAATCAATTTAGTTCTCGTTTCGAATTCGATCAACTAGGTCAAACTTAGTTACTATTATAAACCTATATTTATATATCATACACTCCAAAGAGCAACCTCTATAAATTCAAATAAAATGAAAAAACCGACCGTTGGATGTGATTATTACAACAAATTATGAGTGTGGTAAAAAAATTAGCTAATTTCATCATATTTTAAAATCCAATCTAATTGATCAACCGTTGTCACTTGTTTTTTAGAATATATATGCACATATTTACTATAAAAATATGAGAATTTCCACACACACATACACACACATATATATATATATATATATAAACACACCCATACACACATCTATATATATATATATATATATATATATATATATATATATATATAAACACACACAGTGCACAAACACACACACACACATATATATATATATATATATCTCTCTCTCTCTATATATATATATATATATATATATATATATATAAGCACACACACATATCTATTATATATATATATATATGTATATATATATATAAACATACACACATACACATATATATTAATATATATATCTATATATATATATATATTCACAAACACACACAAATATATATAATATATAAAAAATAATTTACAGGCTTTTAAGGGCCGGGCCTAGGCGGGCTTTTACGGGCCGGGTCTAGCGGGCTTTTGACGGGCCGGGTCGGGTTTTTCCGGGCTTTTTAGCGGGCCTCCATCGGCCCACCGAGGCGGGCTTTTACGGGCTTTTTGACGGGCCGGGCCGGGCTTTTAGCCCTCCGGGCCGGCGGGCCTCCATCGGCCCACTTGATCCGCGGGCTTTTTGATGAGGCCTAATAACAAGAAACTATGGAAGGAGGCTAGGGCGTCGTTGAAGACTAGGTTGAGAGAAAAACTCTCTTAAGGTTTTATTGTCTAGTTACAAAAATGTCTTGTTCATTTAGTAAACTTTTAATTGTTCTAAATCAAATAAATGCAATGGACAATTTTTTTAATTGCATCTTTAGCTTAAAAAGTTCTCTAAAGGGATCATATTTTTCTGCTATATAAAAGTTTATCATGCATGTTGCGTAGTAAATGTTTAAGTCGATAATAAGTAGATTTCAAATGTTTCCATAGAATGTGGTTAGCTAACTGGTTTAAATGTGATATATGGAAATGTGCAATGGAAGCATCAAGATCAAAGTTTGGTTCCACAAGGCCAACCGTCTATATTCATGCCAAAAACATGCAGAAAATATTGGACAAGCCAATTTAATGTGAAATATTGTAAGAGTGTTGGCAGTAAAGACAGAAGAAAGTGAAGCAAATCTTTAAAGCTTAGTTGCTAGCACATGTTTTCCTCCCTTTTAGATAGAGAAAGAATCCATTCTCACTAACTCAGTTTTCCTATTCCTCTTCCTTCTCTTGCTATATCTTGATCATTTTTTGATCTAGCTCATTAGCTTGAGAGTCGGGGGAGTCACCATTCTTCAATTTTCTCTCGCCTAGATGCTTTATATATCTATTCTTGGCTTTTCCTTTTCAATTTTCTCCTCGCTTGCAGTCATGGGTGTTTTTGCTCGGAGTTCGTGTCTCCCCTTCCCTGAGTGGTTCTCCTTTTTCCCAATTTCCTTTGTCATTTGTTCTACCATGGTCGATTTCTTGGCTCCTTAGAACTTTGCTCAAAGTAGAATCTATCAACTAGTGCACTGGTTGATGCTACAAGAGACTGCGTACTCTTTCAATGCTTTTCTCTTTGGTCATATGTCAGGTCTCACCTATTTATTTCAATCGGCCTCCATAGAGCAGTTTCTATTCTGGTTACCTTGGTTCTCTTCTTGACTGAATATGCTCGATGTGATGAAGGTGATGTCTGTACTGATATTTGGAAATTTAGTGGCTAGGTACATTGAAATCTTCATGGGTCTCTTAATTCCTCGATCTTTCGATTTGGATGGATTTTGTTGTTGGCTACTTTGTTGTGGTGCGGTAGCTTTGTTCTTCTTGTCAATAGTTGTAGGTTGCGGTGTGAATGCTCAAGTGTTTAGCCAGTTGTTGTTTTTGTGTTTTTTGTTTGGGCCCTCTCAAGCCTTTGTTGTTGTTGTTGTAATTCTACTTGGGAGGTCTTGTGAAACTAGACACTAGACCCGCACGATGCTGTGAGCTTGCCTTTTTTCACTTAAATTTATACGTAATATAGTTACAATCATAAGTTAAAAAAACGTTAAACTAAAGCTGTTATGAAATATATATATATATATATATATATATATATATATATATATATATATATATATATTACAAAAGACGGTGTTCTAATTGGGCGTGCATATTGGCACATTTCAAAATGTAGATTCTAAGTAGGCTATATAGACAAAAAACAATGTCTCACTCTCAGAGGCAGCATGCTTCCTATTCAGTTACTACTTGATATCATTCATGTTATTCTGAAGCTCATATAAGCTTCATCCACCTACTCAGCTTCAGAGCTCTCATCCTTGGTATATTCTTCTTCACTTGCTTCTATGGTAGCATTCATGTCATCTTAAAGCTCAGATAAGCTTCATCCACCGACTCATCTTCAAAACTCTCATCCCCAGGAACTTCTTCTTCACTTGCTTCCATGATTTCAAAGTAGTTTGATCAATCCTTGAAATTGTCAATTGTGGTTTTGCAATTGAGTAGGTGGTGGCTTTTTTGACATATGTTCTAACCGGCCATTAAGGTTCCCTAGTTTGTGTGTCTTCTTGGCTTGGCCTTTGCTGCGTTTAAGAGGGATAGAGGTTAAGATTAGGTGGATATGTGCAAACCCAATTGGGGTTTTGCAGTTAAGCAAGTGGCGGCTTTTTTGACTGACGTTCTGGTGGTGGGCAAAGGAGTGTCAGGACCATCTCGTCTCTATATAGGCTCGCTTAAATGTGAGCGTTCTAGTGATCCTTAATGGTGTGCTTTAGTTTAGGTATGTTGTTTTGGATTTTCTTACCAGATTTCTTATATAAGTTTTAGTAGACTACAACCTTTTTTCGCTGTTGTCTAATGATATCAACTTCATTTTCAAAAAAAAAAAAAGTTTAAGGGTATTTACAACATTGTACTCTAAGATATTGTACATGTAATCTTCTATATAAAGATGGTTCCTATTATTAATGAAAGTATCTTAGTATTCTCCTAAATTCTCTTTTCCTTTGATGATGATGATGATAAAGGAAGACATTAATAAGCACACAGGTCGATACAATTAATATTGCTGGATGATACAATAAAAAATCGATAGCATTATTTATCAAGAACAAAATAAAATAGTTGACTTGCATTACTGTCCTTGTGTGATGACTATATATGGTCTCTCTAAACTAGTATCATGGATCAAAGTTGAAATCAAGACCATATTATACATCTCTCAATTATTTAATATCTACCACAAAGCCAGCCAACTAGTTCTAAATATACTAAAGCTCATGTACTGTTCATAAGCACTGTTCATATCAGCAGTGGAATGCCAGTTTTGCCCAAATTTTTTTTTAATTACAGCTGTGCCATGCTATGTTGACTAAGAAAGATCAAAGATGGAAAGAGATCGAAATCAATAAGAAAGAAGGGGCTGCGTTTCAAAAAAAAAGAAGGGCTGTGATTGAAATCATTGTGATAGCGAAGGGGTGAGTGATGGAAATCGTGTTCTTGATGTACAGAGGAGAGGAGGAGGGCTCTAAGATTTTGATTGAGTTTGGGTTCTGCTTCCTGACTCATTTATCCTGACCAAAAACCAAAACATATATCGGGGAGGCCTCCGTTGATTGGAACTTTCGATTTGAGTTTTGGGCTATCGAAGAAGCGGGGATGCATAGCACAGAGAGCACTTCGTCACCAAATCGTTGAAGTTCCTAGATGAATTGGACAAAAAGCAAGGAGGTAAATATATTAGATTGCCAGCATTTTAACTGCAATATATTAGATTATCAGCATTTTGGTTATTTGATATCTAAGAAAACCATGTTTTCTGCCATTTAGTGTGAGATTGTGGTTAATGTGTTTCATTTTATTAATTGTTGTCAAGGCCATTTCTTGATTCTCTGCTTTTGAAAGGACAGAAGCATCTGAAGATGAACAAAATTTTATATTGAAAATGGCATAATATTCATGCTAATATATCTGTACAAAAATGTTAACTGCAATATATTATATTGCTAGCATTTTGACTGCAATATATTAGATTATCAGCATTTTGGTTCTTTGAAATCTTATTCTTATACCTGTTTTCCTGTTCTTAGACCTGTTTTGGCACATGCCCAGTTTGTTGTTTGTATATAATAGCTTAAAGTAGAAGTGTTCAATCCTTTTTAGGCAGTTTGATGTTTTCATTTGGAGTTGTCAACTGAGATTTGGTGATTGCTTTCTTTGATTTTGGTACTTATTTGTATATGCCTTTATGTGGGTTTGCATCGTGGTAATGGAAAATGGCTTCCTGTTGATCATTTGTGAATTACTTTAGTGGTATTTCAAATGGAAAATAGCTTATTGTGTGATTTGTGATTCTGGGTTTTGGTTACTATTGATTGCAAAATTGATTCAAAGTTGAAACTCACTGTGGTTACTATGCTCCACTCTAAACAAAACTATTGTTCTTTTCTGGTTTGTTTTTGCTCACGTAAATGTCAGGCTAGAATCATTAGTTTTGAATTGTAAATTTCATTTAAAATTTTGTTTTCTGCTCTTAACATTCATCAAGATTGTGTGGTAGTAAGCCCAGGTTTATAGATGTTCTTAACCGTAGATGATACCATGATATAATTGTTTATGGATACAGTGTTTGGTTGTTAACTTTAGAGCCTTTTACACGCATGATTTCTAGCTTCCAATTATGTCACCAGAATTTTGTTCTTATGTCCAACAACTGTACTCTTTAAAGAGGTAATAGCCTACTAAACGGGACTTAAAGATGGTCACATTCAGGTCCATTTTTTTGTCTTTTGAATTTGTCTAAAAAAAAGAGATTGGTCTTAAGTAGAAACCTGCATTATCAAAAACATTTGCACCTATTGATCATAACATTTGTTATAAAATATCTATTCGCATTAGTTCCATGTCAACCGTATTATCTCCATAAGAGATGAGATCATTGATTTGATTATATGTCTAATATTACTTAAAACTCATAAGCACACAATTAAAGCACCATGTTTCCTGTGGGACGACGAAAGCTATGGGAGGCTATTTCTTGCATTTGAGACTCATTGGAATATTGAAAAGATTATATATTTTAGGTGATTTACCTTTTTGTTTATTATATTTTGCCACTGCTATTCTATTCGAGTACTGTGTGAATGCATTTAATATGGTTTAACTTTCCTTCTCTTTGCTTTTTTTGTTCTGAATGCTCTTCTATTATTTTTTCTCTTAGGGCTTAGATGCTCTTCTTCCTTTTCACTTTCTTTTGTTTCTCTTTGAAGTGTTTTTGTATAGTTTGTGTATCAGCATTCATACAAATTTGAAGTTTGATTTGTCTATTTGAAATGATATGCTACTCAACAGATATTCTGTGGAAACTACATAATTCATTGTCTGACTATTTATTTCTCTTTTATATCAAACTGCAGTTTTGAAATTCCTTCCTGTAGCTCTAACTCTATTATCTCTTTTAAAGTAATAGGCAAACCAAACATGGAATAGCAACATCATCATCATCAGCACCGTATTTCGTGCAACTACAACTGGAGTAATCACTTTTTTGAACAAGCTCTAGCAGCAACTTTTGCTAGATTAACTTATAACCTTCTTGTAGAGCTAGCATTTTTGCCCTTCTCAAAAAAAAAAAAAAAAATACTAGCATTTTTGCACCAGCTCCAGTTGATTAGACATCAACTAAAATGTTAAATGTATAAAAACTCTTTCACTATTTCAATAATATGTAATAATTTTCATTTTGTACTTCATCGTTCTAATTTGTTCACAAGAACAAGCCGCAGCAAAGCGCGGGTAAAATTTCTAGTAGTATTCTATTGCATATACCAGACTACGAGAAGATAACCAGTGGGCAGTGGTAATGGAAGCTTTCCTATTATTATGGTCCTTGTAGTCCCTCCAACTACAATTTTTTTATTAGTATCAGATCATCATCAATCAGTTTATTATAGTTCTTATCGTCATATTATTAATATATAAAGCCTATAAACAATGACTACAGGAACTTAAGTAGTGCAATGCAATTCAAAAAGAAAATTGTATAGTAGGTATGGTTGGTATTAAACCAAGAGAAAAAATAAAAAGGTATAGTAGGTATTTTCCCAGCCAATTGGATTATACACTTTAAGAGATCAGCAATGCGAAATATTCACAGGTTGCTACCAGGTTTATGAATACCAACTATATTTTGGGTATTTAGAAACCTTGCTGGTACCAAATTTTAGGAATATAAAGGTTTGATTAGGCTTTTACCAATACACTTGTGATAATATTTTGTCTGCAGCTAAAAAATTGAGACCTACAGAATTTCAGTCTAAGAAGTCGGAAAATTAGCAAACTATATATAAAACGCCAGCAAACGTAGGAGAGTTGGGTGACGAATGTTAACGTTGAGTGCGACCCAAAAAAAACAAAAAATTGACTTGCATTTCACAGGAGTTGCCCATCTGCGTCTTTATATGGAGTGTCTTCGTTATGAGAACTCAGTGTGGAGCAAGATGGGTTCAGAGATCAAGGTTGAAGTCATTCACAAAGAAACAATCATACCATCCTCTCCAACACCTCCCCACCTTGAAAGTTTGAGCCTCTCTGTTTTTGATCAGCTTCAACCTGAGTTTTATGTCCCACTACTTCTCTTCTATCCCAACAATAGCAATGAGATCAATATTGATCACCATTCTTTGGCTGCTGAAAGATCCAGCCTTCTAAAAACATCATTATGTAAAACCCTTACTCACTTCTACCCCTTTGCAGGAAAATTTGAATATAATGTTTCGATAAGTTGCAATGATCATGGGGCAGCATTTCTTGAAGCCCACGTGAACTGTTCCATATCCACAGTTCTGGAAAAACCTGATCACGTGGTTTTAAAACAACTGCTTCCAGCTGATATAGCATCCACACAAGAAGTCGCAGGCCACCTTCTACTAGTCCAGGCCAACTTCTTCGAATGTGGTGGGATGGCAATCGGAGTCAACATCTCACATAAGGTCGGTGATGCTTTTACATTCAGCAAATTCATTAATAGCTGGGCTGCAGTTTCCTTTGGCTCCAGTGCTAGTGATCATATAGTGGTTCCAGCTGTAGAATTTGGTGTTGTGGCTTCTCTCTGTCCACCGCTAGATTTCTTCAACTCGCGACAACCTATTGTTGAATTTGCTGGAGAAAAATCGGTCACAGAAAGATTTGTGTTTGAAGCCTCAAAGATTGATGCTCTTAAGTCTAAAGCGGCCAGCGCCACTGTGCCAAATCCTACGCGTGTTGAAGTTGTATCTGCACTTATTTGGAAATGTGCCACGGAAGCAACAAGATCAAACTCAGGTTCTGTGAGGCCATCTGTGTGGTGTCAAGTGGTGAACATGCGGAAAAGATCAGGGCAGGCCTTGACAGAGAACTCACTGGGAAATTTTGTTTGGTACTTTGCATCAATGACAATGGAAAGTGAAGTAGATCTCCAAAGCTTGGTTGTTAAATTCAGGAAAGGCATTGAAGAATTTAAAGAAAAATATCCTAATGGAGTTAGTCCGCAGGACGTATGTCAAACCATACAAGAATCTGGGAACCTCATGACAAAGGATGGTATAGACAACTATAGTTGCAGCAGCTGGTGCAGATTCCCCTTCTATGAAGCCAATTTTGGATGGAGTAAGCCATCATGGGTGAGTATCCGTACTATGGCAGCAAAGAACACAATTCAATTGACAGATAAGAGAGATGGAAAGGGTATAGAAGTGTCCTTGGCTTTGAAAGAAGAAGATATGGCCATAATTGATCGTAATGAGGAGCTGCTTGCATATGCATCTCTAAATCCGGCTGCTATTTAGCTAGTAGCAAAAAAGAAAAAGGAACGTCCTCTGAATCTTCTTGGATGAAAGCCGGCCGTTTCTTAGTTTCATATATTTCATTGCTTTGCTTGTATTTCCGATCTGTTTGAAAAATAAAGCCTGTTTGCTTTAATGATTGTAGTGATGCTTAAATGTCTTGATTATATCACTACTTCTCTTGATGAAAAATTCTAGTGCAAGCTGTTGAGGAATGAAAGGTAAGCGATGCATGATCTCCATAATAATACAATTACACAAGACTCAGATTAACCTGCCATTCAAACATTATCAGCATAGGTTTCTTTTCTTCATCAATTTTTTTTCTCGTTAGGAATATTAATTGGATCTTCAATTCATGTGAATGAGTTTCCTAATAGTTAAGCCAAGCAAAATAAACATGATGATCATTAAAATAGCGTTTGTGATTGATCCATGACAGATTGAGGTTTCATCTATCTTAAAGTTTCCATCAAAGAACAGACAGAGAATGTGCAATGAACACTATTGTAAAGCCATAAATTCCAACAGCAAAAGCAATCATAAACACTAATCATATCCCTTGTGGTTATGCTGGAGAAATAAAGTTTGTTGATTTAACACTATTCCCAAAAGATTGCAAGTGCTCCCCTTTATATTAGAAGGCTTTTCCAAAGGAGCTATGGCTGTCTCTACAATCCAAAGTATAGAAACTTTAGGAACTATTTAAGAAATAATTGCATGAGAAAATGATTGAGTGTAAAAAAAAAAAAAAGAACCGAATTTCGAACCCCAAATTTTTTCCCCACAAAATTGGAGTTGGCGCCCAAGAACACAGCCCAACCATTCTGCGCCTTCTAGAAAGTTGACCATTGAGACTTGAAGTCCGAAGAACAAGAGTCGAGTGAAGGAGTTGAAGAGAAGTCGTGGGTTTTGGCAAACACTACGTCGAAAGCGCAAGGGTTTTGGGGCTTGCAAGGCTGGGCCTTTAGCCATATGAGTGGACCACAACTTTTGGGCCTTTACCCATATAGGACCAAATAAATAAAAGTATAGAACGAAGACTTTTCCATAAAACGAACTTGATCTTCAAAGCTTGGCTGTTAAAATGAGGAAGGGGTTTAAGGAATTAAGGTAAAATATGTGTTAAGGTAATGAAAGAATAGTGGGTAGTTCTGTGTAGAAGATTTGTGTAAAGTCATGAAAGAATATTTGAAAGCTTCCTAAATAACCGCTGATCACCTTAATATATATAACAAGAAATTTCTACACAGAAAGTGGGGTGGGTATTTATTTAAAGGACTTATGTATTTTTTATTCCTGTTATTTATGGTTTTACTTGTTTACCCTTTCTAATTAATTTGGCTTTCATAGTATTTTAATTCTAGCATTTCTCCACACATATTCTACATGTGCAAATATATATATATATATATATATATATTTTCCTGAAAATAAAAAAGAAAACGATTATTATAGAGAAGAGATAATGGCAGAGAAAAGTGGGTTGTGAGTTTTTGTTTTTGTTTTTTTTTAATAAAAATAAATTTTGTAAATATTATAATTGTCCTTGTAATTTAATTAATTCTCAAAATTTATTAATTTTTTAAGTTCATTTTTGTCAAAATTTTAAATTGTGGCTAACAAAACCCTCTTTTGTTAATAATAGTATAGATATATAAAGGATATTTACGTAAAAAATATGTTTTGGCTAACAAACTCTCTTCTCTTAAATATAGTATAGATGATCATAAGAGATGCCCTCAGCATTCCTAACTTGAGACCTTGATATATATTTAAAATTTTTCATGTTTATGTTTTGCTTGTATTTTGGATCGGTTCTACTGTGAAGTTGTACTAATGATGCATCTCTTCTGACTTATATTTTTCATCTAAAAAGTTAAAACTTCCATTTCATTCCTTGTTTTCATTATTCTTCTTTTATGTCATCCTCTTGCTGTCTTCTAGCTTAGCAAACTTTGATTCCAATATGAGATCATCAAAATATAATTATAGGAAAAAAAATTTTGATTCCTGTTGTAGTATAAATGTATTATAGTATAAATGTCTATATCATGTAATATGTATTTGAGTGTATAGATATAGCACTTGAGTGTATAATGTAGGTATAAAGACTTGTGTGGCATAAAACATGTAAAGAGACAACAAGCATGACAATTATCATCATTGAAGACAACCATATGGAGCTGTAGCCATGATGATCATGGTTACCAAATTGGTTTTCTTTTTTAACATTCACACTACAATGTATTCCTATAAATACTCTCTTTTGTGAGAAAAATAAACACACATTACTCTCCATTTTCTCTATCGAAACTCTCTCCCTCTCCCTGTTAATTTACGCTTGATCTTAAACACGTTATCAGCATGATATTGCTCTAGAATTAGAATCGAAAATTGACAAGAGTAGAGGAAGTTCATAATCCAATCGATGTCATTTTACCAACTTTACAAAAACCTCCAAATCCTACCACATATCAAAGCCCTTGATCCTAGAAGCCCAGAACAGCATGAACCGGCCACCAGAAAAGCAGAACCGCTACCGACCCCTGCCGAGTCCTGCCGAGAAGCTGCCGAGTGGATCTGTCGAGAGCTGCCGAGCACCTGCCAAGCATCTGTCGAGCCCCTTCCGAGCAGCTACGGAGACACCTGCCAAGCATCACACTCATTAATGTTATGTCGGTAGCAGGAAAGCGCGACAATATCCTCATAAAGAATTATAATTCAAGGCCCGTTGGAACCAAGAGCGTTCGTGAGACGAATTATAATGCACCCAAAAGAGGGCGTAAGGAGCGGTACCCTAATAATAGGGGACATGAAGGGCGAATAGGTCCATATAACAGCCCCAATAAGGAAGGAAACCTCAAATTTAAAGCGGGCACACGTGATGACAACTCCACATGTAGGAGATGTGGATATGGCAACATCGGCCATCGAGGTAGCACCATTGGCTGTGGAGGTCGCACCATGAGCCGTGGTAATAGCAACAACCCTCCTAGGGAAAATCCACAACGTGCACGACTTACACCTCAAATGAAGGGAGTTAACCACAATGACATGTGTCATCGATGTAGATCAATTGAACATTGGTTCAAGCAATGCCATGCAAGTACCCAACTAGCTGCAAGCTACAAGGAGTATAGGCAATTGAGAGAGCAAGAAATCTACCTTGCCGAAAATGAAGATGGTGAAGATGTCAATCTTACCATTGAGGACTTCAAAGCTTAAAATGAAGTGCACGAGGATGCCGCAGACTTTGATTAGAATAATCCTTTCTATTTTCCAAGAATGGAAAATGTGCCTTAGTCAATAAATAACAATTGTATTAACTCTTTCTCATGTGGCACATTGAATGAAGTATGATGTCTAGGAAAGTAATTGAGATAGTGGTACTAAAGCGAGCCTCGTTCCACTAACATCTCTCTCTACTTTCCTGGTCATATTTCATTGGAATTACCAAACGGATTGAGTAATTACAATTTGTCTAAGTTTGATTTTATTTTGGAATAGACTCTGGAAACTTTGATGTAATCATTGGCTATTTTCCTTGTTAATAAAGTGTCACATTATTATTCAATGTCATGGACATGTGTTAAATTCTGAACTTTATTATTTTTCAGCATGTTTCCCAGAGAGTTGAAATGCCTTCTTGATAGTGGCACAACACATCCTATATTGCGACGTAGGCAACTATTTTTATGGATGAAGCCTAGTCGATCTTCAGTGACTACGATGACAGGATCATCACAACTAATTCATGGTCGAGGACCAGCTCAATTTATGTTGCTAAAAGACATGAATATTAATGTCACCGAAGCTCTATATACTCCAAGGGTTTGAAGAACTTTATTGAGTTTTAAAGATATAAGAGCTAATAGTTTTCATTTGGAAACACATTGTGAGAATGGACAAGAGTTCCTTTGCATCATCTCTAATGACTACGGAAATACACGAGTATTAGAGAAACTTATGTGTCGCTCTAGTGGATTATATGCAACCACTATTGGAGTCATTGAATCCAACCATGTCATGAATGAAAATTTATGGGATTCTGACATATATAGGCTTTGGCACGACCGATTGGGACATCCGGGTCGTGATATGATGATCCGTATAATAAAGACTTCACACGGATATCCATTCTTCAAAACGAAAAGAAGTACAAACCAAATATTGGTCCAAGGAGTTACTTCTAAAGCCTATCATTCATTTTGCAAAGGTTGCTCTTTAGCAAAGGTATGATCGAGACCATCATATGCAAAAGACACTGAAGAAAATATACAATTCTTGCAAAGAATCCAAGGTCATATTTGTGGACCTATCCAACCAACTTATGGACCATTTAGATATTTTATGGTGTTGGTTGATGCATCGACACGTTGGTCACATGTCAAGCGTCCACAAGAAATGCTGCATTTGCTAAACTCCTAGCACAAATCATTAAATTAAGGGCTTATAACCCAGATCATCATATTCAGTCAATTTGTCTTGACAATGTTAGAGAGTTTACATAAAAAACTTTTGATGATTATTGCATGTCCATTAGGATCGAGGTTGGACACCCTATCCCTTATGTACACACCAAAAATGGTCTCGCATAAGCTGTCATTAAAAAACTTCAAATGTTTGCTAGAGCATTGGTAATGCACCCCAATCTCCCTATTTCTACTTAGGGTTATGCAATATTGCACGCACTTGTACTTATTCGTCTGAGGCCTACTGCCACCCAACCATTTTCTGCGTCCCAGATGGTGACTGGGTATGAGCCTGATGTCTCACACTTACGCATATTTCGGTTTGCAGTCTATGTGCCAATTGCGCCGCCACAGCGCACCAAAATGGGTCTTCAAAGACGGTTATGCATTTATGTTGGATATGACTCTCCAACCATTATCCGCTGTGATTTATTTACCGCTAGATTTGCGTATTGTCACTTTGATGAGACAGTCTTCCCATCGTTAGTGGGAGACATAAACCCTAATGTTCAACAGAAACGACAAGAATTGTCGTGGTCTGTCCCTACTTTATCCCATCTTGATCTCCGAACTGCACAGTCCGAAATTGAAGTGCGGAGAATTCTCGATCTTCAGAATGTAGCAGAACGGTTCCTGATGCGTTTTCTGATATCCCTAAAGTGACAAGATCACACATACCTGCTGTAAATGTGCCTGCAAGGATTGATGTCCCTAAAACTAGAGGACATGATGCCATCTAAATAGTACATGAGAATGGCGCCAACGTCCCCTATATGGGTGACGCCAGGAAGCACGGGAGGCCCATAGGTTCGATGGATTCTCGTCTAAGAAAAAAGCGAGTTTGGCACAAAATAATCCATTAATCATCGCTACAAATAATCAGTGTCATAAGAATATTCCGGATTATGGTTATGTCCAAGAGACATCATTGGGGGACGCTCCAATGACAAAACCAGTTCCAGAGAATAGAGAGATCTCCATGAATTATACTAGTATATATGTGATGATGGATAGAAATTCTATGGCTATTGATGATGTATTTGCATATCAATTGCAAAAAGAATTATAGAATACGATGATATCGAACCTCGCTCCGTTGAAGAATGTCAACAAAGAGCAGATTGGCCTAAATGAAAGATGCGATCCAGACTGAATTGGATTCACTAACAAAGAGACAAGTATTCAGGTATATAAATCTGACACCCCAAATATAAAGCCTGTTTGCCATAAGTGGTTCTTTGTTAGAAAGCGTAATGAGAAAAATGAGGTTGTTAGATACAAAGCTTGCCTTGTAGCACAAGGTTTCTCACAATGCCCTGGAATCGACTACGAGAAGACATATTCTCCCGTAATGGACGTTATAACATTCCGCTACCTTGTCAGTTTGGTAGTTTCCGAGAAACTTGACATGCAGCTTATGGATGGTTACAACATATCTCAATGGGGATCTAGATTCAGAGATATATATGAAGGTTCCAGATGGACTTCAATTACCCATATCAAGTGGCTCTAAACTACAGAGCGCGTTTTCAATAAGATTAAGACGCTCACTATATGAATTGAAACAATCAGGATGGATGTGGTATAACCGTCTAAGTGACTAGTTGATTGGGAAGGGATATGTTAACAATGAAATATGCCATGTGTGTTCATAAAAGGACAAGTTTCAGATTTGCGATTATAGCAGTTTATGTCGATGACATGAGCCTAATTGGAACTCTAAATGAGTTCAAGGAAACTGCTAATTACTTGAAATCTGAATTTGAGATGAAAGATCTTGGGAAAACACGGTTTTGTCTCGGAATAGAACTCAAGCACCGTAGTGATGGGATTATGATCCATCAGTCAGCGTATACTTAAAAATTACTAGGGCGCTTTAATGAAGATCAAGCAAAGCCTGTAAGTACTCCCATGATCGGCTGTAATCTTGAGCCAGGAAAAGATCTGTTTCGTCCAAAAGATGAGGACGAAGATCTATTAGAGGCTAAAATGCCCCATCTAAGTGCAATAAGCGTATTATTATACTTAGCTCTAGGCCTGGGCTCGGTTCGGATCGTGCCGGTTTAGGCCTGAAACCGCAACCAACCCTTTTTTTTCGGTTGGGCCTTTTCCCTAATTGCAATCGCTTGCTAAAGCTTTTGGGCGGCATTTTCGGTGTAATAGTTTTTCAGGTTCGGTGTCGGTTTGCACAGAATTGTAAACACAAGGAGCAAAAAGCAAGGGGCAAGCAAGTTGCATTGCTGCAGCAGGTCCAAACAACAGCAGCTCGAGTCCATCTACTTCACCTTTTGACCTTTCATTCCTCTGAGTCACTACCAGCAACCCCTCCATCTAGCCACAAAAGTCCCAAAACAGATTAAGATATTTCAGTAATCAAACATATTCAAAAGCTTAAAGCCTAAAGCTTTACGAACAGGTCAAAACAGTCACATAGAACACAAAACACACTAACACAATTCAAAGTCCCACAGTTCCAATTTCCAAAAAATAGTTGAACACTCGGTACCCATTTTGCAAAACACCAATCAGAACCAAAATCAACAAAACCCGCCAACAAACCAAGCAGTTATAAACGTCTTGATTCAATTACCCTTGTGAAAAAAACAAAGAACAACAACCATATACTGATATACCAGTGGATAAGAGAAGATTCTCAGTGAGAGGAGATGATCACCTGAGTCGTGAGAGACTGAGAGCCTCAGAGGAGATGCATCGGCGTCGGCGCCATTTAGTCGAAGGAGAGAGTGAGAGGAGAGACTAGGAGAGAAAATGCAAAATGGATCGAATGCGGCAAAGAAGAGATCTCTTAGGGTTTCTGCCAGATCAAGTGCGGCCAAGCCTAGGTAAGCTTGCTTTAGGGCCAATCAGAAATTGACAAGTATTAAAATTAAATAAAAATATAATTAAATAAATTCTGGTCGGTCGGTTTTAATCCGGTCGGTTCGACACCTGGACCCGATTCAGACCAGAAGTGAAGCGGTGCGGTTCGGTGTGTGCTCAAAACGGGGTCGTTTTAGATGCGGTGCTGTTACCGCACCGAAAAATACGGGCAGGTCGGGTCGGTAACCAGATTTCCGATCCTATATGCCCTGTCCTGCTTAGCTCAATGCATAAGACATGATATCTCATTCGCAATAAACTTGTTAGTTCGACATAGTTCAACACCAATTGGATTGGTATAAAGACAATATTTCGATACTTGAAAGGTACGATTGATATGAGATTGTTTTATACCTACAGAGAGAAAAGAAAAGACGGAAGCATGGAATCGAACCCCACAAGGCAAAACGCCACCTTCCGTAATGTAGAAGCTGGCACCACCATCCATGGTGGCCGACGTTCTCCCCCTCCCCTCCATCAAAATGATGGTGATGTTTTGATAGGTTTTGTTGATGCAGGGTATCTCTCTGACACTCACAAAGGTCGCTCCCAAACAAGTTATGTCTTTACCATGGGAAGCACTGCGATATCTTGGAGATCTACAAAACAGACCCTTGTTGCTACTTCCTTAAATCATGCAGAGATTATTGCTCTACATGAAGCTGTGCGTGAATGCATATGGCTAAAGTCTGTAAATGGACACATTCGAGGTACTTGTGGTTTGAAGTCTACCACAAATGAACCTACATGCATTTACAAAGATAATGCAGCCTGTATTGAGCAAATGAAATTACGTTTCATCAAGGGCGACAATACCAAGCATATATCGCCTAAATTCTTCTATAATTAGTGACAACAAACACTTCTAAATATTGAAGTAAATCAAATCCGATTAGAGGATAATGTAGCGGGCTTATTTACTAAGTCGTTACCAAAATCCCCCTTCGAGAAACATGTGAAGAGCATCTGATTGAGAAAGTTATCCGAACTCCCATGATATTTAGGGGGAGTCAAAATCAGGGAGAGTATCCAGAAACATACTCCACACTCAATACGCGTTGTGCTCTTTTTCTCCTTCAACCAAGATTGTTTTTTCCCACATGATTTTTATTACTTGGGAAGGTTTTTAACGAGGCAACCTAGAAACGCACTACCTAGACAATACTATTGACATGAAATATCCAAGGGGGAGTGTTGTAGTATAAATATATTATAGTATAATTATCTATATCATGTAATAAGTACTTGAGTGTATAGATATAGTACTTGAGTGTATAATGTAGGTATAAAGACTTGTGTGGCATAAAACATGTAAAGAGGCAACAAGCATGACAATTATGATCATTGAAGACAACCATGTGGAGCTGCAGCCATGATGATCTTGGTTACCAAATTGGTTTTCTCTTTGAACATTCACACTACAATGTATTCCTATAAATACTCTCTTTTGTGAGAAGAATAAACATACATTACTCTCCATTTTCTCTATCCAAAATTCTCTTCCTCTCTCTGTTAATTTACG
The DNA here is from genome assembly GCA_025331145.1 of Rosa persica. Lineage (NCBI taxonomy): Eukaryota > Viridiplantae > Streptophyta > Magnoliopsida > Rosales > Rosaceae > Rosa > Rosa persica. Next base: position 15,144,188 of record WFKR01000005.1, read on the forward strand.
TTTGTCCTTAAACAATTCCATCCTATCATCTTGAACCTAGTACTGAATCATTCTTTTCATTTATGTTTTGTTGGGTTTCATCGTCCCTCTCCATATGTATCTTTGTTATTGCTACATCCTTATTAAATAGTTTCAGGGGGTGTCACTGCTCTGCCGGCCGCATGGTGAATCTGTGGGTTTATATGGAGTGTTCTTTGTAATGGAACTCAAGTGGTGGAGCTGGCAAGATGGGTTCAGAGGTGAAGGTTGAAGTTGTTCACAAGGAAACAATTAGACCATCCTCCCCAACTCCTCACCACCTTCGATTTTTCTGCCTCTCTATTTTTGATCAGCTTTCTCCTGTACTATATTACCCACTACTTATGTTTTTATCCCTACAATAGTGATCATCATGGGGTCAATAATGTTGATCACCAACATTCTTTGGTTGATGAAAGAACCAAGCTTCTGAAAAGATCACTATCCGAAACCCTAACTCGCTTCTATCCCTTTGCAGGAAGAATTTTAAATAATGCTTCAGTCTGTTGCAATGACCAAGGAGTTATGTTTCTTGAAGCTCAGGTTACCTGTTCCATATCAAGGATTTTGGACAAATCTGAGCTTAAGTTGCTGAAAAAGTTGATTCCTTTGGGAGCTACAAAAGGAGACACTGTCTATGATTCTACTAGTCCAGGTCAACTTCTTTGAATGTGGTGGAATCACAATCGGATTCAATGCTTCGCATAAGATCATTGATGCCCACACACTCAGCACATTCATTAATAGTTGGGCTACAATTTCTCTTCGTTTTAGTACCAGCGATAATATTTGAGTAGTGGTTCATCAACAACAATATATTGCTGCAGCTTCTCTTTTCCCACCACTGTATTTCTTCAGCTCACCGCCACCTATTGTGGAGTTTGCTATAGGAGATTTTTGTTTGAATCCTCGAAGATTTCATGTCTTAAGTCTGAAGCTGTCAGTGCTGCAGTGCAAAATCCTACCCAAGTTGAAGTCGTGTCAGCGTTGATTTGGAAATGTGCAATGCAAGCATCAAGAGCAAACTCGGATTGTAGAAGAGTTTCATCAGCATGGTGTCCAATTGTGAACATGAGGAATATATTGGCGCAGCCCTCTACAGAAAACTTGATGGGCAATCTTTTAGGGTTCTTGCAAAATCAACAGGAGCTGAAAGTGATGATGATCTTCAAGGCCTGGTTCCTAAAATGAGGAAGGGGTTTGAGGAGTTTAAGGAAAACTATGGAACTAATGATGTTAGCGTGGATGATATATGTGAGCTCCTAACAGAGTTAGTGAAGTTGATGCATAAAGATGATATAGAGTGCTATTACCCCATTAGGTGCAGGTTTCCTTTCTATGAACCCAATTTTGGATGGGGAAAGCCACTGATGAGTATTCCTGCTACTGACGAACTCAAGAATTTGATTACGTTGATGGATACGAGTGATGGAGATGGCATAGAAGTACGCTTGACTTTGAAAGAAGAAGACATGGCCATATTTGGAAACAATGAGGAGCTGCTAGCATATGCTTCTTTAAATCCCTCTGTCATTTAGTTAGTACCTAAAACTAAACCTCTTGTATATCTTAAGATGACGTTTTTGATACCAGCAGTCTCTGTCTCAACTCTGTCTCTCAATATGACAAAACTCTATTCAATAAACACTACTATTCATTTTTCAATTCAACCTTACAATTAGCTATAGAATAAGCACATTAATTATCATTTCTGTACCATATGGTCAAGTTTTCAGACTCGCCATTCTAGACTTTGCATTATAGTAGACCATATTTCATTGTTAAGGAACCAACTCGAGCAATAATTCGACCAAAAAAAATTTGATTAAGCTGATGGATGCAAGTGGTGGAGATGGCATAGAAACACGGTTGGCTTTGAAAGAAATAGACATAGCCATATTTGAAAACAATGAGGAGCTGCTAGCACATGCCTTTTTAAACCCTTCTGTCATTAGTTAGGACCTGAAAGTCTGAAACAAAAAGCCTCTTGTGGTTTTTAGATGATGTTTTGATAGTAGTAGTCTCTGTTTCTCAATTTGACAGAACATTAAACAATGGACTAGTGCGCATATTTTTCCATTCAACCTTAGAACTTGTAGACTAAGCAGATAAAATATCATTTCCGAACCATATGGTCAAGGTTTCAGACTAACCATCTTAGACTGAGCAAATCGGCTATATATACCAGGTTTCATTGTTTAGGAACTAACTCAACCAATTGAGATGGATACACAGATGAAGGTTGAAATCATTGACAGGAAAATAATTAAGCCATCCTCCCCAACTCCTCATCATCTTAGAAATTTTGAGCTGTCATTTTTCGATCAGATGGCAATTACAATTTACACTCCACTCCTTCTCTTCTTTCCAAGTACTACTTCTAGTAAGCTTGAAATATGTGAGCATCTAGCAGAATCATTAGGTAAAACTCTCACTCACTTCTACCCTTTAGCAGGAAGAATAAAAGGTAATACAGTGGTCGAATGTAATGATCATGGAGCTGAATTTGTCAAAGCGCAAGTCACCTGTTCCTTATCAGATTTTCTAGAAAATCCAGAAGTCGAGATATTAGAACAGTTCCTTCCAGCTGAGATTTTATCCAAGGAGGCAGGGACTGGTCCTTTGCTTCTTGTGCAAGTCAACTTGTTCGAGTGTGGTGGAATGGCAATTGGGTTTAGCATTTCACATAAGATTGCTGATGCCTCCACACTGTCCACATTCATCAATTGCTGGGCTCAAGTAACAAATACAACCAGTACTGACAGTGAGGTATGTATCATGACTCTTCTTATATTTGGTACTTATTCATGTTTCTAACATTCAAAAAAATTATTTCTGAAATTTCTTCTTGTTATAGGTAATGCTTCCAGAATTTGGTTCGGCATCTCTCTTTCTACCACAAGATTTCTGTAATGACTCCTCACAGCCACCAGCCCGAGTATACTCCAAAAAGAACATCAATATAACAAGGAGGTATGTGTTTGATGCCTCAAACATTTCTGCTCTACAATCTAAAGTGGCTAGTTCAGCTGTGCCACAACCTACACGTGTAGAAGCGATTTCAGCACTCATTTGGAAATGTGCAGTCGAAGCATCGACATCAAAATCAGGATCTCAAAGGCCATCAGTGTTCAGCCAAGATGTGAACTTGCGTAAAAGGGTTGTGCCACCCTTGCCTGAAAATTTTGCTGGGAATGTTGTAGGTTTTTTTAGATCAAAGGCTGAAGTTGAAGACGGTACTATTGTGGCCATAGATCTAAAAGACTTGGTTTCTAAATTCAGAGAAGGGATTCAAAACTATGCTGCTATAACAAAAACCATATTTGGTTCTGATGAAGCATGGCAAGGGATCAAAGATAAGTACAAGAACCTGAAAAAAAGTGATGACATGGAGTTCTACAGCTGCACAAGTTGGTGTAGGTTTCCTTTTTATGAAGCAGATTTTGGATGGGGAAAGCCAAAATGGGTGAGCATTGCTAGTGTTTCAATTGAAAATATTATTGTTTTGTTGGATAAAAGAGATGGGAATGGAATAGAAGCATGGTTGACTATGAACCAAGAAAACATGGCCTTATTTGAGAGCAATGCAGAGCTGCTTGCATATGCTTCTGTAAATCCAAGTGCCACCTAACAGTGACAACAAAAGGTGGCCTTATTTATGATAGCTCGCTAGCTTATTTGTTTTCTTCATGTATTTGATCTATGTCTTTCTACTATGAAAGTGTAATAACAAAATTGCCAAATCTATAATATTATTAAGAGAAGAGAGTTTGTTAACCAAAACAGAATTTTTATACCAAAATATCCCTCAAATATTAAAAAATCTTTGAACTGAAATATTCGAGAATGACAAAAAGAACAATTCACAAATGAAAGAAAAAGTAAAAAAATTAACAAAAAAATAAAAAATGTGGAGCAGTTTCCTCTACATTATGTGAAATAACTGCCCACGTAGTTATTTATACTCATAGAGTGTGTTTGACGTCTAATATATGTATAGAGTTTCCATTTGAATTAATGTTGATTTGTTTATCCTTGAAATTCCAAAGCAACAACGTACGCGTTGTTGAACATAAGCACAAGATTAACACCAAAATAATCGCTATTTAGAGCGGTTCTTATTCCAAAAAGAGGGTGTACAATTATTGAGTAGGCAAGCTTTCATCAGATCCAATTTGAGATGAATTATTGAGGCTTTTTCCATATTTTCAACACCATTAGTCAAATGGCCAGCTTGCAGATAAATTAACCTATAGTGCAGAGAAGTTATAAATATTCATAGTTTTTTCAAAAGAGAAAAGAGCTAGACGCCATCTCTTATCGTATCCCTTTGGTCTTCATATTAAAAGTCAAGTTTGTGGTTTAAGTATACGGCCATGATAAAACGCTCATAATTTATTGCTTACTGATCAACATTAGACGAATAACTTGATCATCTATGTCAGAAAGCTAATTAATTATTACATGGTGAATAATATATACAACACACAGATCAGAAGACACTGATTAAAAAGAGATGGATTTAAGAGATCTGAAATCGTTTTTGATTTTTTGATATCTTCTCGAATTAAAATATTTCAAACTCAGTCCCTAATCCTCCTTATTCCTTAAAGCACTTTTCTAAAGATCTTCTCAGTGAAAATAAATTAATTAAACTTGAGATTATTGAGTCATCAGTATTAAATAAACAAAAATGCAAGTCATCATGAAAATGGTAGCTGTTGCAGAAGCCATCCACTTGTTCGATAGTTTTGAATAACTAAATAATATCCGATTTGGTTAATTGTTTTGCTAAGTTGATATTTATAGGGTTTCAAAATTGTCTAATTACCATCATAACATTACAGACGGAATCGATGCAATTCTCATTCATTTATACTGTTCTCGACTGTGAGTGGAACATAAACCAATATTGTCAGATTCTGGTGGCCGGCCTATACTGAAACCTTACCAACTTGCCTCTAGTGGCTTTCCGACATTATCATAGCCTTTAATTTGACTCTCTACGTGCACCAATGTGTTCCCGCCATGGCAGCACCTTATGGTTATAACTTTTTGACCTTTAATAACCAGCATGTACGGCATCATTAATACGTTTCTCGTTCCTACAGTTTTTCATATATAACACGTGCTCTGTTACTTTCTTTTCATATGCTCAAATCAAAACGCACATTTACATCTCTCTGCTGTGTTTGTGTGAATCTGAGATGATGAAGTTTGAGGTAATCAGAAGTGAAACAGTTAAGCCATCTTCTCCAACCCCGCATTATCTCAAACACTTCAAGCTTTCCCTCTTAGACCAACTTGCTCCTGTTGCTTATGAGCCCTTGGTTCTCTTCTACCCCTACAATGATCGTGATGTTACATTCACACCTGCAAAGAGATCCCTCTGGATGAAGACGTCACTGTCCGAAACTCTGACTCGTTTCTACCCTTTTGCTGGAAGAATCAAAGAAAACATCTCAATCGAATGCCACGATGATGGTGTTGACTATGTGGAAGCTCGTGTCCATGGCCTTCTCTCCACCCTTTTAGCACAACCTGATGCCGAGACACTGAGGCAGCTCCTTCCGGTAGAGATTGAGTCCCCAAAAGCAGGGACAGGTCCTCTGCTTCTTGTTCAGGAGAACTTTTTTGATTGTGGTGGATTGGCAATTGGTGTGTGCATGTCACGTAAGTTGGGTGATGCAGCCTCGCTGAGTACATTCCTTATGTCATGGGCTGCTAGTGCTCTTGGATTTAGTCAAGCACTGCTTCCCGATTTCAACGCCTCATTTCGGTTCCCACCAGTGGATTGTTTCTCTGCCCACAACTCTGCTGTGGATCATATCATCAAGAAGAGAATGAATGGTTGTGTCACAAAGAGGTTTGTGTTTGATGCATCAAAGATTGGCGCCCTTCAGGCCAAAGCAGCCGGTGCAAATGTGAAACAGCCCACGAATTCGGAAGCTGTCACAGCTCTCATTTGGAGATGTGCGGTGGCTGCAGCCTCAAGATCAAGCTTACTGCACAAGTCTCCTCCTAAGCTCTCTGTGTTGTCCCAATCTGTGGATATTCGCAAAAGGGTCGTGCCCCCTTTGTCGGATGACTCTATAGGGAACCTTGTGGGATACTTTGCTGCACAGGCAAATGAGAGTGAGTTGGAGCTGCAAGGCTTGGTTGCTCAACTAAGGAAAGGGCTCAAAGAGGCGAGCAACTATTGTGCCAAAAGACTTAAAGGGAGTAATGGATCTCGGGTGATTATCGAATCTTTCAAAGAGTCAGATGATTTCATCCATAGAGATGACATTATGAACTTTCATGTCTGCACAGGTTTGAGTGATTATAAGGTATTGTATGAGGTGAATTTTGGGTGGGGAAGGCCAATTTGGGTTAGTAATATTCCTAGTGGTTTAAACAGGAATGTAGCATCATTGGTGAGCACAAGAGAGGATGATGGAATAGAGGCTTGGGTGACTTTGAGTGAGGGAGACATGGCAACTTTTGAACAGAACCAGGAGCTTCTTGCATTTGCTGTGGTGAATCCAAGTGTCTTAGAACCCATTGCATTGAAGTCTGCTCTCTAGATTTGTGATTGATGTCGTTGGTTCTTGTTGAGCATCCAACTTTAATCTTGGAACATGAATCTAGCTGTCAACAGAATCTTCCTCATCATGTGTCTTATCTCTATCAACACAAAGATGAGAATTATCAAACTATATGTAACCGTGTCGCCTTGATTCCACTTTAGAATGAGGCGAAAACAGATTATGTAGCTCAAAATATGTTCTATACTCGATGTTAAACAAATTATGTGACTATTTTTGAGACTATTACATAACAGTGGAATGAGTAGCATACTGATACTGATATGCTCTTTTCTTTGCATGCCTTAAAATTCTATGTTTCCATCTACCACAACCCAAAAGAAAACCACAAATTCCTGTGTCAGGTGGTAGGAACTGCTCCAAATTTAAAAAAAGAAAGAAAAAAGTACAATTCAAATAAAAAAGAAAGGAAAAAAAGTACAATTCAAATAATCATACTTGCATAAGTCATAAATCAACAACTTCATGTCATTGTTTCCCAGATACAAGGTTCAAGTCAAGCTGACAAACACATTCAAAAGTTGAAATAGTACAAGGAGCATTAACACCTGCCAGAATGATTATCTACCTAGACTCCAACAATGTAATCGTGAAATTATTTTCTGAAGACGGGTAATGCATCGTCGATGGTGATTCAGGTAGACTCCGTTCTGAGTAAAAACCAGGCTGCTTTGGTGGAGGCAAGGTTACCTCATTGCTCAACAAGACACACACACATACAATATATATTTTTGTAATCCTATTGTTATTTGAGAAAAGTTGACTTCCATTACACCATCGTCTGTCTTTGTATGATTTTTTTTATTTTATTATGAAACTCATGTATACATATGAAGCAAAATGTGTTCAGAAATGAAGGTTGAAGTGATTGACAGGGAAACAGTTACACCATCATCTCCTACTCCTCACCACCTTACAACTTTCAATCTCTCTGTTTTTGATCAATTTATGTCTGACGCATATGTTGGGCTACTTCTCTTCTATCCCTGCAATAGTACTACTGATCATAAGGTTAATACGGTTGATCACCACCACTCTTTGATCACTGAAAGATCCAAACTTCTGAAAACTTCATTATCTGAAACTCTCGGCCGCTTCTATCCCTTCGCAGGAAGAATTTTTAGCCACAACAATGTTCTTTCAGTTTGTTGTAATGACCATGGTGTTGCATTTATCCAAACCCAAGTCAACTGTCCCATATCGAAGGTTTTGGGTAAGTACAATTCTGGGACATTAAATCATTTACTTCCAAATGCCTTGGAATTAACTTTTGAAAGCACATGCTATCTCCTATTAGTCCAAGCCAATTTCTTTGAATGTGGTGGACTTGCTATTGGAATTAGCATTTCACATAAGATCGCGGATGGCTCCACACTCAATACATTCCTCTATAGCTGGGCAGCAATGAGCCTTGACTCTGATGTAGTGGCTCTTCCAACTGTAGAATTTGATGTTGCAGCTTCACTTTACCCACCATAAGATTTCTTCATCAATTCATCCCAGCCTGCCATAGAGTTTTACAAAGCAAGGAGATATGTGTTTGATGCCTCAAAGATTGCATCTCTTAAGTCTCAAGCTACCAGTCCCACTGTTCCAAATCCCACTCGTGTTGTAGTAGTGTCAGCGTTTATTTGGAAATGTGCAATGGAAGCCTCAAGATCAAATTTGGGTTCTACAAGGCCAGCAACGCTTATGCAAACAGTAAACCTTCTGAAATTATTGGGGCATCCCACTTTAATGGGAAATCTTGTAGGAGCCTCTGCAGCAAAGATAGAAGATAGTGATGCAAATCTTCCAAGCTTGGTTGCTCTACTCAGGGAAGGCATTGAAGAATTTAAAGTGAAATATGGTAATAGAGTTACCAGCAATGATATATGTAAAATTTCCAAAGAGTATGGAAACCTAATGGGGAAAAGATGATATAGAATTCTCTAGCTGCTGCAATTGATGCAGGTTTGGCTTCTACAAAGCCAATTTTGGATGGGGAAACCATCGTGGGTGATTGTTCTAGGTGTAGTAATGACGAATTTTATTGTATTGATTGATACAAGAGATGGTGAAGGCATGGAAGCAAACTTGAGTTTCAAAGAAGGGGACATAGCTGTGATGGAAACAAATAAGGAGATACTTGCATATGCTACTCTCGATCCTATTGTTATTTGATATGTCCCTAAAAAAAGAAGAAAAAGGAAAAAAAAAGCTCCTCTTGTGTTTGGATGAAATTTTAGTGGAGTTTCTTGTGTCAGGAAACATGTTATATCGGGAACATTGTTTAGTTGTAGATGCTTATTACTAGTACCATTGTAGGGGTCATCATGGGCCGGGCTAGGGCCGGCCCTACCCTAAATTTTAGGGCTTAGGGTCGGGTCGGGCCGGGACTAGTCAAAGTCAACAAAATTTAGGGCCGGGTAGGGTCGGGCCGGGACTTAAATATGCTAACCCTTACCCGCCCGAAAAGCCCGATCTGTTAGGGCCGAAAGAGCCGGGTCGGGCTGGCCTTCAAATAGGGCCAAAGAGGGCCGAAAAGAGCCTTATTTTGTTTAACAAAAAAAAAAACATTATTTTTTTTCTCAAAATATGGCTTAATGGTATATATCGGTGATAAAAGACTCATTTATTGAACATATTTTATATTCATATAATACTTGTAACTTATAACATTTATTAATATTACTTAAGGTGGTTATATTCAATTAACTATCAATATAAATCTCCCAATATTAATTGTTGTGTAACAAAGAAAATAGAAATTAAAGAAAACAAAACTTATGAAATCAATTACAAAGAAAGAGAGAAATTGCATATTATAGAAAAAAGAGAAACGTAATTAAAAAATAGAAAAAAAAAATTATGGCTTATTCGGGCGGGCCAAAAATTTCAAAATGGAAATTGATCAATCTGACAATGCTCATGGAGGGTAACAAGCCTAATAAACTAGTTATACTACATTACAAGGCATATAAGGATTATGTGTGATCCAACAATTTTGAAATGAAAATCGACCAATCTGAAAATTCTCATATGTTTATACAACATTGATAGGTATTGTGTAAAGAAATTAGGCCGATCTTCCGTGAATAAGGCGTCCAACGTAGCAGTCAACGCTTTGCACAAACAAACTTCCTTAAGGGGAGCGGCACCATGCGCGGACAAACGTTGCGAAATTTTGACATCCGTAAGTAGACCCCTTACCCATGAGAGTGTGGGAGCTGAAAGATCGAAAAAAGTGAATTGCCAAGGACCGGTTAAGAGCATATTTGTTTTATGTTCTATTTAGGGTATTGAGTTGACCGGATAGATCGAGGTCCAACCGAAGGCGGAAATTGCTGAAATTTCTACCACTAACATATATTCATATGAAAACAACATCCAGCGGTTCATTTTAAAAAATTCCATTTCGTCCCCCATTTTGCTCATGGAGGGTAACCTCAATCATTTAAATGCAATGTATCAGTTATACAACTTTATGAGGCAAATTGGTATAGACCAACATATTTGTAATTAAATTTGAAATTTTTATCTTATATCTACGCACATCCATTGATGAAATATTTAAAAATGTGATGTAAAAAAATTAGCATGTTTTGCGGTTATCACGCCATTGGTCAACCAAGAAAACATACAAGTGAATATGGTTGACCAATCCGATCGGGTTCGAAACTATAGTGAAATTGACTAAATTTTTAACCACACGCATAATTTATTGTAATAATCACATCCAACGGTTGATTTTCTCATTTTCTTTGAATTGATAGAGGTTGCTCTTTGGAGTGTATGATATATAAATATAGATTTATAAAAAAATTAGTGTCCATTCCCTTTGGAGTGTATGATATAAAAATTAGATTTACATAAATTAATTGGGTTCAAATGTTCAATCTAATACCCATTCTCTAAAATAACATATTTCTTATTTCTTTTTATGTAAATATAGAAAAATAATAAAAATAAAATATAAATTTTAGGGCCGGGCTTTTAGGGCCGGGCCGGGCTTGGCCCTTTCGGGCTCAATCGGGCCGGGCCGTAGGGTAGGGCCGGGTTTCATTTGCATGACCCTTACCCTACCCTATTTGAGAAAGGGTCGGGCCGGCCCGCCCTAATGGAAGGACCGGGCCGGGCGGGCTTAGGGCCCAAGGGCCATATGATGAGGCCTATACCATTGTTTAGTTGCTATATATGTACTTCTCAAATCAGCTTTCATTTTTAATCTGCATTAATTGCAATTCATTCATCTGAGTTTTTAGTTCTGCTTAGATTTATAGTTTGCTAATCTGGTTACGTAAATGTTTTGTTCATTCACTAACCTTCAAAATTGTTCTAAATAAAAAAAAATGGAACGGATCAGACTACTTTTTTTTATGGCATTTCCAGCTTACACAGTTTTCTAAAGAGATCATACTTCTGGGCTACGTAATAGCTTATCATGCATGTTGTGTAGTAGATGTATTAGTCGATAATAAGTAAATTTCAAACGAACGGTTTCAGTACAATGTGGTTAGCTAATTGATTAAATATGTGATGTATGGATATGTGTAATCGAAGCATCAAGATCAAACTTGAGTTCCATAAGGCCAGCCGTGAATTTAAGCCAAAAACATGCAGAAATCACTGGGCAAACCCAATTTGATGGAAATGTTGTAGGAGTGTCGGCAGCAAAGACAGAAAAAAACACTGTAGCAAATCTTTATTGCTTGGTTGCTATACTCAGGAAACGCAGTGAGGAATTTAAACTGTACGGTAATGGAGTTCGCGGGGATGATATCTGCCAACTTTTCATAGATTATGGAGATTTAATGGGAAATAATTAATGATATAGATAATTGCAACGACACTAGATGCATGTTTGGCTTCAAAGGAGCAAATTTCGGATGGGGAAAGCCATCATGGGTCACTATCCGAGGTGCAATAATCAAGAATACCCTATCAAATATTTTCAAAAAGCACAATTACAGGGTTTTAGATCAATCTCTACCAACTGGTATAGTATCCACACAAGAAATTTGGCCACCTTCTACTAGTCCTAGCTGGCCAACTTCGATAGGGTCAATATATTACATAAGGCCGCTGGTATCTTTACAAAAAGAAAAGTGTGTCGCAAAAAAATTTGTGTTTGAAGCCTCAAACATTGATGCTCTTAGTTATAAAGTTGTCTACACCTCCATCGTGCCAAATCCTATGCGGGTTAAAGTAGTATCAAGATCAAACTCGACTTCTATTAGGCTATCTGAGTGGCATCAAATTGTTATATTAGGGAAGTATTGGGGCAGCCCATAAAGAATACAAGACAGAAACTTGTGAAGAGTTTTCCTGTATATTACTTCATAAAAAGACAGATTACAAGGATATACTATATAGGCATTGAGGAAACAAACTTCCATAACTTTTTTAACGACTCTAACAGCTAAACCCATAACTATGTTTAACAATTCTTTCTTAACAACTAAGATAAGGTATAAACAGTAGAAGATAATGCACAAATCAATAAGCCATACTAGCACAAATCAGTGAGCCATACTGCCAATACTCCCCCTCAAGCTGGATCAAGGGGTTCATTGATCCAAGCTTGCCCAAAATTCTGTAAAACTGATCAGTAGGAAGAAACTTAGTGAAAATGTCAGCCAACTGATCATAGCTTCGAGTGTAATGAGTATCAATTAGTTTGGACTAAACTTGAGCTCGAATGTAGTGACAATCGACTTCTATGTGTTTGGTTCTTTCATGAAAAACTGGATTAGAAGCAATGTGCATTGCAGCTTGATTGTCACAGAAAAGAGACATTGGTTGACTACTAGGATACCCCAAATCAGAAAGAAGACCTTTCAACCAAATAAGCTCACAAGCAGTGGAGGCCATAGCTCTATATTCAGCCTCTGCACTAGAGCGAGCAACAACAGTTTGCTTCTTGCTCTTCCAAGTAACTAAGTTACCACCAACAAATGTGAGGAATCCAGTAAGGGATTTTTGATCAAGAGTGTTGCCTGCCCAATTAGCATAAGTGTACCCCATTATGTGAGTGTTTCCATTGTTTTTCAACAAAATGCCTCTACCAATTGAGCCTTTGAGATAACGAAGGATTCACTTTACTATGTGAAGATGAGCCAAAGTTGGATCATGCAGCATAAGCAATGTCAGGTCTAGTGATTGTGAGATAAATAAGCTTACCATGTCACGCTCAGAATTTTAGAATAAAATTCAAAATCTGAAACATGAAAATTACCACAACTCAAAATAATCATCCTGAAAATTTCTTTTCTTAACAACCTCACCATACGAAATCAAATCAAACCGAATCTTGTTTCGGTTAATTATTACAACACAAATACGCAATAATTTGTAAAGCCCTAAATGAGCATACACACCTCACAACTCAAAGAAATAAAATGTAACTGCTGTAACACCTAAGCAGCTCGGTCACCTCCCTGGTTATCCTGACCTGCAGGAATATCCGCTACACCATTTGAATAGTGTACCGGGATTGCAACAATACAAAACCCGGTAAGCTTATGAAAGCTCGTATGAGTAAAACAAAGAACGGTTACTTAATTTAATCACATTTATTTCTACCTAAGTCAACATGCAACGATTCTACAACTACAAAAACCAACAATCACAATAAATCAACTACTCAACACCAACCCTTACTCACATCTTTCTCCACAATACCCCATCATCGTATTTATAAAAATACGATATTCGACAGACTAGAGCTCTAACTGAATCGTAACCCGTCACCTGGTCTAGGTTATGGCATCCGACATATTTATCTTTATCGTATTTCATCAATATGTATACTTATATACATATTTAGAACGTCCGATAATTGTACATACTCAACCAATCGTATCCTTCGGGACAGTCATATGAACATCATATTAAAATTTGAAGTAAAACCGATGGTCTGATCTCCGTAAATCTCAAACCGAAGGTAAATTGTAAAACCGTAAATAGTAACGTCAAAACAGAAATTGAATATTTATCAATTTTTTCTAACATGACCAAGTTATATATCAAAACGCTCGTATGGATGCATAGATCATCATCCAGATAATAAAAACTCAAAATTTGGTCTGACGCGCCGCCACACGCGGCGGTCAACGCCGGTCAACCACCTCCGATGCAAAAGTCGTCAACTACAAACTTCTTCAAAATGAAATTGTGAACAACTTTAATACCTGACTTTTTCTGAGATGAGGTCTAGATCGTCCTAGATCGGGCTTTGAAGTTGGATTAATCTCGGCCCTCTGATCAGTCTCCATATCGAATCAGGGACGTCGAAATCTTCAACTCTTGATCTACCACTCTACACTCAAAATCGTGATGCAAGCCACATATGGGGATGATCAGGAGGAAGAGTACGTCACGAAAATGGGATTGATCGGCCCGTGCACCACCGAAAAAATGGTTTTCTGGCTGGGTCAGGTTTGGGCTTCGGATAGAGGCTTCGATCCAAGCCTAGGAGCGGCGGCTGGGTGTGGCGACGGCGGGGATCTACTGGGCACGAGGCGGCGAAGTGGATGGGGGCCGGGTTCGGCGGCGGCGCGGCCGGGAAAGCCGACTTCCAGTCGGGTCGGGTCGGCGGGTCTGCAAGTACAGTGACCAGGCCGAGAGAGAGAGACGGGGGCTGATGTGCAAAAAATGAATTTTTTCGTCCTTCAAGACAAACTCAGATTTTTCCACTATTTATAGAAAAATTTTGATTTTCAAATATTCATAACTTATTCATACGAACTCCGAATAATACCTTCCACATATGCACGGACTCGTATCGACAAGCTCTATAAAAAGTCGATTTTCACGACCCCCTAAATAACGTTCTTTTTCGAAAATAAAATCATTCGAAACCAATTTTCTCAACCCACGACAATCCAAATAATCTCAAATATCATAATTCAATTAATATAACAATTATTGAATTATATAAATTTATTGTATGAAAATCTGGGTCTTCACATACCAACTAATCGTTGATAAGCACTTAGGTTGACAAGAGGTTCACTCAACACATCAAGTTGCAATCATGCTTATCAATATCTTGTAAGAGATCAAGAACATATTTTCTTTGGTTTAGAAAAAGACATTTCTGAGAAGTGCCCACTTCTATACCAAGAAAATATTTAAGACTTCCCAAATCTTTGATAGCAAACCTGCTTCGAAGAGATTGTTTTAGAGACTGTATCACTTCAATATTGTCACTTGTTACTATCAAATCATCAACATAGATAAGCACCACAAGTTTATTTGTTGAACCAATCCAAACAAACAAAGAAGAATCTACATTGCTTCTATGAAAACCAACTTCCTCAATGCTGAACTGAGCTTGGCATACCAAGCACGAGGAGATTGCTTTAAGCCATTAAAGACTTGTGAAGCTTGCATACTATCTCGGGATCATGAGATTGAGGATGACCTGGGGGAAACTTCATATAAACCTCTTCTTCAAGGTCACCATGTAAAACACATTTTTTACATCCATTTGATATAGAGTCCAAGCATGATTGACTGCAACTGATAACAAAATTCTCACTATACTCATTTTAGCAACAGGAGCAAAAGTCTCCTTGTAGTCTACTCCATATGTTTGAGTAAAACCACGAGCTACTAAACGAGCCTTATGTCTCTCCACACTAGGCCAAAAAATGAATCAGACGACAGTTTTTCACTGTCGTCTGATAAGGCACATTGCCGTTGTCTATCTCAATGCCGTCTGATGGGTGAATCAGACAATAGGAGGTAAATGTCATTTGAGGAAATTTTACACAACAGCAACGACTTACATGACTATTGTATGAACACCAGAAATAACAAGAACGATGAGTATGTTAACTCTTGTGCAAATCTATTTCAGACAACAGATGCTAGAAGAGAGAAACTTGTGAAGAACAATCAGAAAACATTGGCTTGTAAATAAACTGTTGTCTGAATGAAGGTTGTACATCATCTGACGAGCTGTTTACTATTGCTTTAATTCAAACAAGACGATAGAATAAGCTTGTAGCCATTGTATATCATTCTTTCATAATATAGCACCTTGTAATAAACTGTTGTCTGAAATCAAGTCTTACAATAATAGCTTTCTTATTCTCTGTGGTCTTCCTTAACTTCAGACAACAAATTATTTTAATTTTTTGTTGTGTTATATCTAGTTGGACAATTGAATAGGTTTGAAAATTATTGTAGATGGATGGTTCACACAACCGTTTTTTGTTTCTCTTTTTGTTATGTTCGTTTATTAGACAATGGTTTGCTGTTGGATTTGAATTGTCAGCTATAGAAGAGTAAAACATACATTCTGCACAATAAAAGAAACACATCCTTGATTCCAAAAACGCATCCATTAATTCCAAAAACTATTTCATCCCAACACAGGAACTAACATATCCATTGTTTAGATAGTTTCATATCTGCATTTAAGTGCTATAGACTAGTCTAACAAAAAGTGAAAGTATTTGTACAAAATTTGATTGAAGCTTGAGCATCTCTGATCTTCCCAAGTTTTTGGGTAGTCTTGCATCATATACTAACCGAGTTGAGGACTTGAATGAAGTCTTACTAGCATCTTTGTATCTACAGTAAGATGAAAAATACTAGGTCAGGTGATGTATACTAAAAAACAAAGGAAATCCCAAGCCTATTATCTCATCTACCACCAGTGTAGCATGCACTAAGAATAAAAGAATGAAGAGTAGGTAGTACAAGTACAACATTATAGATTAAAGTGATTAAATGATTTGGAGGAGCAAATGAGAAAAAAAAACTGAAATAAGCAGGAATTTTGAAAGTTACATGGAATCCCTAATTTCTTGATAGCATGCAAATAAACCGAATTTAATAAACCAAGATACATGCGTCGATAGCTGAAAATATTTAAGGTTGTAATAAAGAGAATATTTATAAAGAGAATATTTACTTTGGATTAACAAACTCCTTTATGGCACCTCCTGTTTTTGTGAACTCCTTTATGGCACCTCCTTTAAGTAATTCTAGAAAAATTGTTTTTAGGAGATTCCAACTCTGAAACGATCTTTAAGATGTCTATTGCAATTTGTAAGAAGATAATAATTTCAAGTTCCCAACCGAACTGTACAGTTTTCAGTAAAAGTTCAAATGTGTCAGAAACTCAGAAACACAAATTCACATTTGCAGAACCTCTTTTCTACCTTGAGTTTTAACCAATGAATCCTAAATAAAAGAGCTGGAACTTAACAAAAACAAACCAAAAGATTCAAAATCAATTGAAAGATATCACCAGTTAGACAAACATAGCAAGGACCTTGGGAAAGAAGGAACTTATGGATCTCTCGGGCTTGCTCTACCAAACCACCTACCTTCATTACCATATCGATCGATCTCTCTCCAACTTTCAACACCACAGAACACAAACTGAAATTGAAAACAAGATTGTTGTAACTCAATCCTTCTAAAAGCAAGGTCAATTAACAATTAATGGAATCAACCATAACTCTATCATTACTCTTTTCAACATTGTAAACTATTGTAATATAGGAAGTATCAAAAGCTCATATAATATTGTTGATAATGGAAACAAAAGGATTTGATCAGACTGTGTAGTATTAATATGAAAAGAAAAAATTCTAGAAAATTACTCTGCATAATATTGATTAGAAAGTAAGCTGCCAATGGTTAAAGTTACAACACCATGCAGAATTAAGGAAGGTTTCCTTTATCAAATAAGTCGGCAAAAGGAACAGGTTGCATAAAATAGCAACCAAGGGAATGGGTGTTGTTGCTTTCTAACTTCACCAGCAGCAAATCTGTACTTTTTTCTAGTAGGACAGTACTCACCAAGCAATCTAATTGATGACCGATAGAGAGAGGGCCGTTCAAACAAAATGCAATGTAGCAGAATGAACTACCAACTTCCTACAAGCAAATAATAAAGGTAATCAGAAAAACACATTCTAAGGAACATTACAGTACGTCCACCAATAAAAGAATTTCACTTATATGGTCATTGAAGGCAACATAATATAATTCACATTCACACAAACAGTCATCAACTTCGCAATCAGGAAAGTTATGAACTGATTAATTTCCAATGTACCTACGATTTCTTATTTTCATATTCACATTACATACAATCAAATATATTTTGTCACACAAATAACCATAGCTGATTGTGAATAAGAGTTCTGATTTTCAGATAAACAGCATATTTGATAGTGCAAATAGAAAACAGTAAACAAAATAAACCCAGTAATTTTCCAATTCCAGGTATCAATAGCGAAAAACCTGAAGGTTCATGAACCCACCCTTGAAACTTCTCTACAAACAAACAAAACTCTTGTATGAGCGGGAGCTGCACAAAACCTGCAGACTTTATTTTTCATTCCAGCAACTAAGACAAAAACATAAACCAAAATGGCTTGTTTCAATTGAACCACAATTCATGTGAATTAAACAACAATATCCCAAAATAGCTTCGATTCAAACACAATATCCCAAACAGTCAATTTCATAAACATAATAAAAAAAGAAACAACAATTGCAAAAGACCTAGTCAAGAAACCCAAACAATTTCAACAGGTATCAATCAATTCAGAAACCCAACAAAGAAAGAAGAAGAAAAAGAAGAAGGAAGAACTTAATCTGCAGTGGTGCTATGCTCTTCAGAACTGGCGGTCACTGCGGTGGTGGTTGACTGGCGGTCACTGCGGAAGTGTTCGACTGCGGTGGGAGAGAGAGCTGAGAGTATGATCTATTAGAGAGAGAGAGAGAGAGAGAAATAGGTTCTCTCCGTTTGAAGAAAAGTGGAACTGTGGTGGTGCTCGACTGCGATGGGAGAGAGAGAGAGAGAGAGAGAGAGAGCAAGAAATAGGCTCTCAGAGAGAGAAAGAGGATGTCTTATGGTCGAGGGTTGAGGCTAGGGCGGGCTGAGGACTGAGGGCCGATGAGATTGAAAGTGATTTTGAGAGTGAGAGAGGCGGGAGCTCAGGTGTTTTGGTCGAATGGAGAGGGAAATCTTTTAATTTTTGATTTTTGTCTAACTGTTAAAAATCTAACCCTAGTTTATTTTTTTGGTCTGAACTCCTAGCTAAAACTCAGCTTGTATCAGGAGAGAGCAAAAAAAAAAACACCTAAATTCAGACAAAATCAATTAGGGTGCATTGTCAGATTGTCTAAAGATAATGTGACAACATACAAATAAAAACAGTTGTGTGAAATAAGCAAATCAGACAACATCTTTTCGTAAGTATTGACTGAAAGGTTATTGCACAACAGACAACTAAAAACAGTTGTGTGATTGAAAACAATCAGACAACATTAAAAATCAACCATTCTCTGAATAAACTTTGGACAACATTGAAATAATAACTGTTGTCTGAATTGATCCATTCAGACAACATCATAATATCAACCATTGTCTGAAAAGTAATTGCACAAGAGGCAAGTAATAACTGTCGTTGGATTCAAAACTTCAGACGACAGAAATATTTTTGCTGTCGTCTGATATGTGTTGTCTGATTGAATTTTTGGCCTAGTGCCACAGAACCATCAATGTTAAGCTTCGTTTTGTAAACCTAACGACTGCTTACAACCTTATTTCCTTTAGGAATTCGAACAACACTCCATGTATTATTGTCATGAAGAGCTTGAACTTCATCTGCCATAGCTTGCTTCCATACATCAAGATGGTTAGCTTCCTCAAAAATTTGAGTTTCAAGAGCATTCAGAAGTGCAGAATGAGCAGAGGAGAATTTCTTATAAGATATGAAGTGTGTCATCAGATACCTTGCATTGTAGGTTTTATAGTCATTAAGCTTTGATGGAGGACCTCTTTCTTGTGGAGGATTTCTACGAAGAACAACTGCAGGTGGAGATACCGAAGGGTTTCTACGAAGAACAACTGCAAGTGGAGAGAGGGACTCGATAACAGATTGCATATCAGTTTCTGTATTAGAAATTTCAACTGGAACATCTTGAACGGGAGTATCAGGATTGATAGACACATTGCAATCCTCATCTATAGGAAGATTAGGAATTGAAACAAATTAGATAGAGACTCCCCTTGGTTAGTATCACATGATGTTCTAGTGAAATCAGGAGTAACTTCATCACATATCATGTTCCTGGAGACAATGAGTTTCCTAATAGCATAGTTGTAACATTTATAACCCTTTTGAGCTCTAGGATCAAATTTATCACGTTGATGAGCTTGAATATGAACGAAACATATGTAGCCAAAGGCTTTCAAGTGAGACATATCAATCTTTCTACCTTTTCACACTTCAAGAAGATATTTGAAACCAAGCACTCTACTAGGGAGTTTGTTGATGAGATATGTGGCAGCGAGAGCACCTTGACCATTTTTTTGGAACATTCATTTAAAACATAATTGCTCTGGTTTTTTCAAGAAGGTCTCGATTTTTTCTCTCGACAATCCCATTCTATTGAGGAGTACCAACACAGTTAGTTTGATGCACAATGCCTTCTATGCTCAAGTAATGTGACATGTTATTGGACATATACTCAGAATTATTATAAGATCTTAAAACAAGAATAGTTTATGAAAATTGAGTAATGATAAGTTTATGAAAACCCTTAAAAACATCCATAACTTCACTTTTGAATTTTAATAGGTACAACCAAGTAATCCTCGTAAAATCATCTACAAAGTTTACAAAATACTTAATCCATCATAGGATTCAAGAACTAGACCCCAAATATCTGAATGAATGATTTCAAAATGATTACTAGCTCTAGAAAGAGAAGAAGTAAAAGGCAATCTAGAAGATTTTGATAGATGATAGACATCACATTGATTGTCTGCTTTGCACATATTTGGAAACAAAAAAGACAACACTTTCTCTCAAGGATGAGCCAAGCGTTGATGCCATAAATGATGATCTTGTGCTGATCTTGAACTGACTTGGAATCAAAAGAATTCTTGGACAGATAATAAAGACCATTCAAAAAGAAACTTTCACCAATCGTCTTTTTGGTAATGAGATCCTGAAATATGACATTATAAGGAGAGAAGATGACAAGGCATTTCAATGTGTTTGTATTCTTCCAACAGATAGAGTTCAAAAGGAAATAAGGGAACATAGAGAGCAATTGACTCAACAAGATTAGAGAGTAATTTGACTTTTCCTTTTCCTAAAACTGAGGCACATTTGCCAGTTTCTTTTTTTTTTACAAAATCATGTAAATTTGTAAGTTTATTTGTCATGTGATTCGTAACCCCTGAGTCTATAATCCAATAATCATCCATAACATAAACATTGATAACAGTGGAGAAGGATTTTAGAGTACCTGAAGCCTCTTCATGTGGAACACAATCAGTTTCTGCAAGGAAGCCAGCAAATTTTCCAAGGAGTGCAGTGTGACATTCAATCCCAGGCATGGCTGTTTCTTCAATCACCTCTAATATGCATCTGCTTCTTGCTAAGATAGGCAGCAAATTCATTGATTAAAGCATATAGTAGGATTGGAGGTGAAATTCAACATACCCTCAAAAGGTGTATAAGAAGCTGCTGCGAGGTTGCTTTTGGTGGATTCCAAATCTTTTGAGAACTTTTGCCTTCCTTTAGAAACTTCGGCTTCTGTTCAGGATAGAGAACCTAACATCTATCCTTGACATGTCCAACACCCTCACAGTAGCTCCATTTCAATTCTGGTCTCTTACCTTTGTACACTTTAGCTTCAACTTGCCTGTGAATAGAAACATAAGCTCTAGATTCAGATACACTTGTCTTGGTCTCCACATTCATCACCTTTTTTTGAACCTCTAGTAGCACACACATTGTTGAAAGATGGTAGCTCAGCATTCATAAGAATGTGACTTCTCAAATCTTCATAATCTAAACTTAAGCTTGCAAGGAGTTGAAAAATCTTGTCCTCCTTAGATCTCTTTAACAAAACACTAGCCTCGATGTTATGAGGTCTATAAACATCTAGCTCATTCCATATACTTGTAAGGCTACAAAGGTGTTGAATAAAAGGCTTACCTTCTTGTTGAAGATCAACAATATCTCGTTTGAGTTGAAAAACTCGAGCAACATTATTTTGATTTCCATACATCTCTTTAACATGTTTCCAGAGATTCATAGAAGACTCTGAAAACTGAAAATCTCTGCTCTCCATAAAGTTGAGTAGCCAAGACATAACAAGTTGATCCTTACACAGCCAAGAATCATATGTAAGGGAGTCATCTTTAGGTTTATGTATAACTCCATATTGACATAACCAAGCTTGGACCTTCCTCCAAGAGCAAGTGTAACAGCTCTGGCCCAAGAAATATAGTTGAATTCATTCAACAAAATAGAGCTAAGACGTTGGTTTGGATTAAACTCAACATCGGAAGAATTTGCAAGTGGTTCATCAGCTTTAGAACCAAATTTCCTAGCCATGTTAAGCTCGTAAACTCAGGAACTGCACAAGAAAGAATACAGACTCAGACCTTGAATTCCTGCTCTGATACCATGAAGAATACAAGACAGAAAATTGTGAAGAGTTTTCTTGTATATTTCTTCATTAAAAAGACAGATTACAAGGATATACTATATAGGCATTGAGGAAACAAACTTCCATAACCTTTTTAACAACTCTAACAACTAAACCCATAACTATGTTTAACAACTCTTTCTTAACAACTAAGGTAGGGTACAAAAAGTAGCAGATAATGCACAAATCAATAAGCCATACTAGCACAAATCAGTGAGCCATACTGGCCATACTGCCAATAGCCCAGTTTAATGAGAATTTTTTAGGATTGTTTGCAGTAAAGATGGAAGAAAGTGAAGAAAATATCAAATCCAACTATAGTTGATGTAGGAGTGGTTCACATTTGTAAATCCCAACATTCACCGGTTTCTCCCAAGGAAGAAAGCTCAAAAATTGAAGACTCGAATTCAAGGGAGAATTCTCTCCAACCTGGGAAGAATGATACTGCACAGTGCATCAGGAGTGCTACTTGTCCCAGCCTTGGTAGTTGGTACTACTGGTCACGAAGGAGGTAAAGTGCATGTGGATACGGCTGGTCACGGATTTGATGAGGTGCATAAGTAAGTGGTACTGGTCAAACCCTCTGGGTTGGCTCTTTATTCTTCATCCCCAATATTGTAGTTGTCATCGCCCTCATTGTCCATGACCCTTTCCTCCCTAATTAGCCTTGTGTTTGTTAGAGGAAGATACATAGGTGATAGATACCATGAACCCTATTAGATGCATTCCTATTCATGTTCGAACAAGTAGCAACAAGCTGGTTTTTGTTGAAGGATGTTGACATTGAGTGTGCCTCCTCAAACTAGGGTT
The DNA here is from genome assembly GCA_025331145.1 of Rosa persica. Classification (NCBI taxonomy): domain Eukaryota; kingdom Viridiplantae; phylum Streptophyta; class Magnoliopsida; order Rosales; family Rosaceae; genus Rosa; species Rosa persica. The sequence goes on from WFKR01000005.1 coordinate 15,167,068, forward strand.
TAGTTCTAGAGTTGTAATAGGAGAATGTTCTAGATTTCCTAGTTATATTCGGATTTTATTACCTTGTATGTATTTTATAAATCCCTATATAAAGGACTCCTGTTATCAATAATACAATACATAATTCTCTCATCAATCTCTGCATTCCAATTTCCTTAAACAGTTTTTTTTTTAATTCATTAGTTTTAGTCGAATAAGGACTTGTGCTATATAAAAAGCAACACTCTCCGCTTTTGTAATTGGGGTTTATGCTTCTTGTCCTCTATGATGGAGTCTGCCTGCCTTCAACATCATACATCCACCACAAGAACAAATAGAAAACCTGATTGGTCTCAACTTCCTATTGACATTTATGAAGTGATTTTATCAAAATTACCCTTAAGAAGCATACTGCGCTGGAAAGCAGTTTGTCATTCATGCTATAATGTGACCAAAGATATCTTAGAGACATCCACGTCATTCACTTGGTTAGCAGAAGCCCCCTGGCTTCTTCTTTACCAAGATATTGATCATGACCATTTGGAGGACGTTGACGATGATTCTGGTCATGATGAAGGGTCCCTTTTTGAGAAAATGATCGAGGAAGAAGAGGGCCTTAGCATTGATAGGGAAGATACCCTCTTAAGGAGGAAGAAGAAGCCCTTTGGTTTTTATAATCTCGAAGGCATAAAGTTTTCCAAGTCGAAGAACAGCATACCTGAGGAGTTACACCATGGTGCTTTCCTCGGATCTTCTCAAGGTTGGCTGCTTTTCTTGAACAAGAAGCTAGAGTTTGTGCTCGTGAATCCCTTGTTATCTGAGACGTCTCAACTTTCACTCCCGCCGCTCTCTGATTTTCCAGATATAATTAACATAACATATGATTTTGATGGCCCCATAATCACAGGCAGCATACGTGAAAGACATTCATATCCTGCAATAAGGATTTTCACATCCTTGGAGGATTTTTGGAAAAGGTTCAGGACCAAAGTTGTAGTGTGTCCGCAGCCGACTTGCAGCAGTACCAGCAGCAGCAGCAGCAGGAACAACATTTTTGGGGTCATGATCATGTACTGTATCGTCAATAATCCACGGCTTGCAGGAGATTACAGTCTTGCATTCTGTAAGACTAATGGAGATCTTACATGGACGAAACTTGATGAGCACAGAGGAGGTTATGCAGATATTATGTGGAATCATAATCAGTTGTATGCCTTGCGCAGCAATCGTAGTACTGTTACAATGTGGGATTTTACGAATTCCATATTTCCCATTTATAAGACTGATATTGAAGCTGATGCAGGTGCAATACAAAGACCTGTCCATCATGAATCATACCGAACTTACATAATCAAGACAGTGGAAGGTCTGCTCCTGGTTTGGAGGACTTGGAGGACTAACAGCCCCGATAGGTTCCATGCATTTAAGCTGGACTATTCTGATGGGAACTGCAGATGGATAGAGGTCGAATCGATTGGGAATATTGCATTTATTTTGGATTCGAACGAGTCTATATTAATCTCACCCCATAATGCTCCAGGATGGGATAAGAATTCCATCTACTTCATGCGTAAGTTACCCAACAATGCACGCGGTTATGGCTTATATGTTTTTAGTTTGCACAAGAAAGGATCTAAAAAGGTTAAGAAAAAACTCCGCACTAATTTGCCATATGGTGTTACAACCCCAGTTTTTTTGGGTTGATTCTGTTTAAGACTCTGGTTTTAGCCATTTTTGTTGGAACATTCGTGGTCATGATAATTTGTTTCTTAGTTTCATGCAATGTCATTAAACCTTTGTCATCAATTTCTTGCAGTACTCGATTAGATCGCTTTGTTGTTTCACTATGAAGTTGAATTTGTTTAGTCGTGAAGCTTTATATGTGAACTGATGGAACAAGAGAACAGCAATTGACCTCAACCTTTTTCTTCTTTTTTTTGTGGTTGGTATGGCTCCTAGGAAAATTTTAATTCAAAATATCATTCTCCTCCTAATGTATGATCTCATATCAGTCTACAAGGATTCTGTGATGCCCCGAGTCCAAGTAAGCCGTAGGTTCTTCTACTGCTAGGTCCACGTAATTAGCAATGCAAAAATACAGTACGTTACGTATGGTTGTGATTTTGTTCTACTAAACGATAAACTATGGAGTTTTGTTGGTTGATTGCATTCTGTTTTACTATGTGTCTATTGAATGCTTCATGATATGCACTTTATGTGTTTAATGCACATAAAAGAAGTAACAATTGTATTCACAAAAGTTGCAAAGAGTCCCATAACCAGGATATAAATCGATCTGTGCTTTATAAAAGAATCACTGCAAAACATATTAGAGAACGATGTCTGTTTGAACCTTCCTTTTTCAATGAATCTTCAATCAAATATAGACCTCATCTCAACCGACCATCATGGTCAACAAAAGCCACAATTTCAATATCATTCTTTATTCTGTCCTTCATTCGTTGATCACTATGATTAGGAGTAATTACAATTTTCTCATGTTCAGCATCACTTGTTATTAGATACTAGACAATTTTCAAATGGCATTTGCTACGATCATATGGTAGCAGTTGAACTACCTGAGGTGTTGATGGGAGCATTTGGCAGCCTTATATTTTATTTCTCTTATCCAAGGAAATGCCGGTTCCAACTGCACCGAGGATATGATTTGGTTTACTTGAAACCCGAACAAAAATACACCGGGTGGAGTCTCTAGCTGCCAAATATAAATACATACCACAAACACAAGACAGTGCAAGTTAGGCTGGCTTTAAGGATAGAAGTTAATTGAAGAATATTCATCTTCTGTGTATGCGTCACGAATCTCAATGCTTTTGATATTGCTATAGTCTTGTATGAGTAGGTACTTCAATGCTATGAACCAACAACTCTTAAATTATTCAAAGATGGGGAATCACACACTAATAGTCTTTCAAGAACCGGGCCATTAGACAAGAAGTCCTCTAGAACTTCTCCAGCCAAATCAATACAATTGAAATTAAGAACTTTGAGTTTCTTCAAACCAATGCATGCAGAAGGGCCTTGAATTGGAATATGACCATCACACAAGTGCTTCAAAAGATCATGGGGGAAAGTATACCTTACCCAAGAAATTCCAGAGCATTTTTAGTACATTTATTGGCAAACCATCAACATGACTCTGCTTCAAAACAGAACATCTCAACTAGTTGACCAACATGGCCTAATACAAGCATACAAATTCGGATCTCATCTCAACATACTGCTCAAATTCAACGAAAGCTACCGTTAAAGGAACTCTTTCACTAAGCTGCTGCATCAAATGATTTCTTGCCTTCTCTTTCTTCACCTCTTCTTCGATATCCTTCTTTAATCTGTCCTTCTTTTCCTCATCGTCAGCATTAGGAGTAATTAAGATTCTCTCAAGTTCAACAGCACCCTTTATCAGGTACTTGACAACTTCAAGATGATATGCGCTAGAACCATGTCCTACATCATATGCTACTAGTTGCACTACCTGGAGATGTTGATGGGAGCATTTGGCAGCTTTATATTTAATTTCTCTTATCCAAGGAAATGCTGGATTCAACTGCACCAAGGATACAAGTTAGTGTACATGCAACATGAACGAAAATATACCAGTGAGTATAGGCTGCGTAATAAAATCATACCACAAGCACAAGACCCTCCAAGTTAGGAGTGGCTTTAAGGAAGGAAGTTAATTGAAGAAGAATACAATCATCTTCTGTGTAGAGACATAATTCCAAATGTTTGAGACTTGCTAGTACAGGAAACACAAGATCTTTCTTGTATTGAGGAACACGATCCCTCGTGTATCTCTGAAACCAAACAAGGAGTAAGGCACTGATATAATCCCATCAAAATAAAGGAAAACGAAAACATAACAATTGGATGGACTAACCCCGAGGTGGCGAGGTGACTCAGTTTCAGAATCTTTAACTGAGAAAGACGGCATGAGAGTTGAGTGAAGGCAACCTCTATGCAGTCCTTACGGGAAGGCATACTAACTGATACCTCAACAAGCAGCGGTACATTTCTAAGAAGCAAATTTCTACAATCTCCATCATATATAAAGGAAACGAGGTTTGTGTCACAAATCTCAATGCTTTTGATGTTCCTACAGTATTCTATGAGTAGATACTTCAATGCAACTGATGAACCAACAACTCTTAGATTACTCAAAGATGGAGAATCACGCACTAATAGTCGTTCAAGAACTGGACAATTAGACAAGTAGTACTCAAGAACTTCTCCAGCGACATTAACACAATGGAAATTAAGAACTTTGAGGGACTTGAAACCAATGCATGCACAAGGCCTTGAATCGGAATATGACCATCACACAAGTGCTTGATAAGATCATGGGGGAAAGTATACATCGGAGGAACACATCCCAAGACTGAAAGTCCAACTCCAGTGTTTGAACACCCTTTTCCATTGCAAATTGGATCCATTTATCAATGGAACCTGCGAATTCTTGATTTAGATGAGAACGAACCCTGAACAGTTCAATGCACGGGACAATATGCTGTTTCACCACACTATTAATCCAAGGGACGAACGTACTGATTTCGCCTTCTACTTTCGATTTGAGGTTGTTGGACTCGGAAGATATAGAGCTGTGTACGAAACTCCACATGGTTGGGGCACTATCAAAGTTAAGAGTAACAGTAGATGCCCACATATGGCGCCATCGCCTAGAAAGAACACTAGTAGCTTGTGCTTCCTTCAGGGGCAATAGAGAGAGTATACTTGCTAAAATTTCATCAGGCAACACACTAATTCTGTCCACCAAGTACTATCATTGTTTTTCTTTCCCTTCCTCATGTGTTACACACCCTATTGAGATAATTAACGCAACAAAAAAACAAAGGTCAGCAACTCTAGATTTTAATGTTGCAACTTACAAGTTATTAGTAATTCAGTAGTACATATAAATCTCCTATCTTTCACGATTTCTTCAATAATTAATTCATTTATTTCCATAAAGCTTAACTATTTTAACGATTAAGAGCAGATAAGCAAACAGAAGGAATCAAACAAAGATTCACTTTGCTATTTAATTAGTAGATATCTGGGCAAAGAAAAAAAAAAGATGCAGCTTTTAAGTAGTAGATAGATATCTGGGCAAAAGAAAGATACAATTTTTAACAATTTTACCTCTTCCTGCACAAATCCAGAAGTTGATCGACGTACCCTTTTCTTCACGGAATCTCAGAAAGCAATCAGATGAAGGTGTCGCGGCTCCGACGACACGCCGTGGCGGTGGCGATAAGGGTTAAGGTTTTCAGATAAGAAAGAGGTGAAAGAGAGACAAAGAGAGAAAGAGGAAGTGATTTGATCAGATCTAAATTTGAAGGGAAGGGGAAATGAAAAGAATTAAAGAAAATGGGCGGGCTGGGCTTCTTAATTTTCAATGAAACAGAACTTTTGGGCGCCAAAATATGATGACGTGTCTAATTGAGCTGATCTAGTTACCAGGTTAGTCCAATATAAGAGCCTAATTATGTTTTGCACCTTCAGGTATATGGTTAATTCTGTATTGCCCTTTGTTGGACATGATTATATCAAACAAGTTCTTCCTAGACTTTGCTTCTGCTTTTGTGATTGGAGACAGCTTATGGTGGTCTTTTGTTCCAGTTTGATTGATCAAAATGTAGGTTTCATCTAGCTAGGTACTTGTATCTTTGTAACAGATAAATGCATGTAATGTATGGATTTTACTGTGGTGGCTTCTCTCTAAACAAACCTTTACAAGCTTACCTTGTGGACTAAGGCTTGGCTATGCAAATTTACTCCTCTGATGTCTACCCAACACAACAAAAATTATTAGCTTTTCTGAGTTTGGCGGCACGGTTCACCACCAACCTGTTCGAGATTTGGAATTTGCAGCTCAGACCGAGTCGCACGAGTCATATTCTATGACTGGATCAAAAACGGTTCCTCTAGTTTCATTTATTTGAAGGCTTCATTATTATGCCACTTAATGGGTGAAATCAGATATTTGGTTGATCTGGGTTTAATTTGGCAGACACCAATGTAAAGAAAGTATATGATTTTAGTCATCTTACATTGATTCCTCTGTTCTGGAGCAAGGATCAAATTCATTTGGACCAAACCATAGATACAACTCGAGAGAGAGGATGAAGTACAGTTTGAGATATTGGAATCAAGGGCTGCATTACACAGATGAGTGAAAAAATACCCATGGCTGTTTAAGAACAAGCAAAATTAACACAGAGAGAGAGAGAGTAATGTTTCAGAGAGAATGGAGATTTCAAGTGTGTTTATTCATCTCATACAATATGGTATTTATAGGAATACATTATAGTGTGAATGCTCAAAGAGAAAACCAAAATAATAACAATCTCAATGATGAAATCTGCCATGCTTGTGATAGACCAAAAGAATGTCTGCTAATAGAGTTCTACTCTATCTTGTGCAACGACTTGTAGTGATCACTAGTATCTATTGAATATAAATACATGGGATTGGCCATCAATTAAGGTGTGCTCAATACTACATTTCCGTCCCTTGTTTCTAAACCTTTTAGCTTGTTGCCTCTTGATAAAACATGTCACATAAGTCTTCATACACTCAAGTATCTATGTTTATACACTCAAGTACCTATCTATACATTTATGTATTTTGTTACATGATATAGACATATATAGTATAAAACAATTATACTACAACACTCCCCCTTGGATATTTCATGTCAACAGTATTGTGTTGGTGGTGCGCTTTGAAGTTGTCTTGTTAAAAACCTTTTCAAGTAATAAAACCCTGTGGGAAAAAACAACTTTGATCGAAGGAGAAAAAGAGCACAACGCGCGTTGAGTGTGGAGTATGTTTTTGGATACTCCCCCTGATTTAGATTCCCCTTGAAGATCGTGGGAGTTCGTATATCCTTCTCAATCCGATGCTCCTTACATGTTTCTCGAAAGGGGATTTTGGTAGTGACTTAGTAAATAAGTCAGCTACATTATCTTCTGATCGGATTTGATTTACTTCAATATTCAGAAGTGTTTGTTGTTGCTGACTATAGAAGAATTTCGGTGATATATGCTTGGTATTGTCACCCTTGATGAAACCTAATTTCATTTGCTTAATACAAGCTGCATTATCCTCGTAAATGCATGTAGGTTCATTTGTGGTAAATTTTAAACCACAAGTTCCTCGAATGTGTCTATTTACAAACCTTAGCCATATGCACTCACGCAAGGCTTCATGTAGGGCAATAATCTTTGCATGATTTAGGAAGTAGCAACAATGGTCTGTTTTGTAGATCTCCAAGATATCGCGGTGCTTCCCATGGTAAAGACATAACCTGTTTGGGAGCGACCTTTGTAAGGGTCAGAAAGATACCCTGCATCAGGAAAGCCTGTCAAAACATCATTATCATTTTGATGGAGGGGAGGAGGAGAAAGTCGGTCACTATCGATAGTGTTGTCGGCGTTCATATTTCTTTTCTCTCTGTAGGGATAAAACAAGCCCATATCAATCTTACCTTTCAGGTATCGGAAGATTGTCTTTATATCTGGTCTTGTGCATTGAACTAAATACAATAATGCGCCTATCGCACTTAAATATGGTATTTCAGCCTCTAATAAACCTTCGTCCTCATCCCTTGGACGAAACAGATCTTTTCTAGGCTCAAGACTACGGTTGATCATGGGAGTACTCATAGGCTTTGCTTTATCTTCATTAAAGCTCCTTAGTAACTTTTGAGTATATGCTGATTGATGGATCATAATCCCATCATTACGGTGCTCGAGTTCTATTCCGAGACAAAACTGTGTTTTCCCGAGATCTTTCATCTTAAATTCAGATTTCAAATATGTAGCAGTTTCTTTTAACTCATCTAGAGTTCCAATTAGGTTTATGTCATCGACATAAACTGCTACAATTGCAAATTCGGATCTTGTCCTTTTAATGAACACGCAAGGGCATATTTCATTGTTAACATATCTCTTCCCAATCAAGTAGTCACTTAGACGGTTATACCACATCCGTCCGGATTGTTTCAATCCATATAGTGAGCGTTTTAATCTTATTGAAAACGCGCTCTGTGGTCTAGAGCCACTTGATTTGGGTAATTGAAGTCCATCTGAAACCTTCATATATATATCTGAATCTAGATCCCCATAGAGATATGCTGTAACCACATCCATGAGCTGCATGTCAAGTTTTTGGGAAACTACCAAACTGACAAGGTAGCGGAACGTTATAATGTCCATTACGGGAGAATATGTCTCTTCGTAGTTGATTCCAGGGCGTTGTGAGAAACCTTGTGCCACAAGGCGGGCTTTGTATCTAACAACCTCAGTTTTCTCATTACGCTTTCTAATAAAGACCCATTTATGGCCAACAGGTTTTATATTTGGTGGTGTCAGTGTTATAGACCCAAATACCTGTCTCTTTGTTAGTGAATCCAATTCAGTCTGGATCGCATCTTTCCATTTGGACCAATCTGCTCTTCGTTGACATTCTTCAACGGAGCGAGGTTCGATATCATCGTATTCTATAATTCCTTTTGCAATATGATATGCAAATGCATCATCAATAGCCATGAATTTTTGTCCATCATTACATGTATACTAGTGTAATTCATGGAGATCTCTCTATTCTCTGGAATTAGTTCTGTCATTGGAGCATCCTCCAATGATGTCTCTTGGACATAACCATAATCCGGAATTTTTTCATGAGATGGATTATTTGTATCGATAATTAATTGATTATTTTGTGTCAAGCTCGCTTTCTTTCTTGGGCGAGAATCCATCGAACCTATGGGCCTCCCGCGCTTCCTGACAGGAGCCGTGGGTCTAGCCACTGCATCACCCATAGAGGGGATATCATGTCCTTTTGTTTTAGGGACATCAATCCTTGCAAGTACGTTTGCAGCAGGTATATGTGATCTTGTTACTTTAGCGATATCAGAAAACGCATCAGGAATTGATTCTGCTACGTTCTGAAGATCGAGGAACCTCCGCACTTCTATTTCAGACTGTGTTGTTTGGGGATCAAGATGAGACAAAGTGGGGACAGACCACGACAATTCCTGTCTTTTCTGTTGAACATTAGTGTTCTTGTCTCCCCCTAACGACGGGAAGACGGTCTCATCAAAGTGACAATCCACAAATCTAGCGGTAAATAGATCACCTGTCAAGGGTTCTATGTAGCGGATAATGCTTGGAGAATCATATCCAACATAAAGGCCTAAGCGTCTTTGAGGGCCCATTTTGGTGCACTGTGGTGGCGCAATTGGCACATAGACTGCACACCCAAATATGCGTAAGTGTGAGATATCAGACTCATACCCAGTCACCATCTGGGACGCAGAAAAGGGTTGGGTGGCAGTGAGTCTCAGACGAATAAGCACAGCTGCATGCAATATTGCATAGTCCCAAGCAAAAATAAGGAGATTGGTGAGGATAACTAATCCCCTAGCAACCATTTGAAGTCTTTTAATGGCAGCTTCTGCGAGTCCATTTTGGGTGTGTACATGAGGGATAGGGTGTTCCACCTCAATCCCAATGGACATGCAATAATCATCAAAAGTTTTTGATGTAAACTCTCCAGCATTGTTAAGATGAATTGACTTAATAGGATGATCAGGGTGGTGAGCCCTTAACTTAATGATTTGTGCTAGGAGTTTAGCAAATGCAGCATTTCTTGTGGATAAGAGCATGACATGTGACCAACGTGTCGATGCATTAACCAACACCATAAAATATCTAAATGGTCCGCAAGTTGGTTGGATAGGTCCACAAATATCACCTTGTATTCTTTGTAAGAATGATATATTTTCTTTAGTGTCCTTTGCATAGGATGATCTTGATCCTACCTTTGCTAAAGAGCAAGCTTTGCAAAACGGAGCATCATATCATGACCTGGATGTCCCAAAAGGTCGTGCCAAAGCCTGTATATGTCAGGATCCTATAAATTTTCATTCATGACATGGTTGGATTCAATGACTCTAATAGTGGTTGCATACAATCCACTAAAGCGACACATAAGTTTCTCTAATACTCGTGTATTTCCGTAGTTTTTAGAGGTGATGCAAAGGAACTCTTGTCCATTCTCACAATGTGTTTCCACATGAAAATCATTGGCTCTTATGTCTTTAAAGTTTAATAGGGTTCTTCCAGCCCTTGGAGCATATAGAGCTTCGGCGACATTAATATTTGTGCCATTTGGTAACAAAAATTGAGCTGGTCCTCGACCATGAATCAATTGTGATGGTCCTGCCATCGTAGTTACTGAAGATCGACTAGGTGTCATCCATAAAAATAATTGCCTATGTCGCAATATAGTATGTGTGGTGCCACTATCAAGATGGCATTCCAATTCTCTGGAAAACATACTGAAAGAGAATAAAGTTCGGAATATTAACACATGTCCATGACATTGAATGATAATGCGATACTTTATTAATAGAGAAAATAGCCAATAATTACATCAAAGTTTTTCATAAGTCTATTCCAAAATCAAACTTTAGACAAATTGTTGTCACTCATTCCGTTTGGTAATTCCAATAAAATATGACCAGGAAAGTAGAGAGACGTTGGTGGAGCGAGGCTCGCTTAAATATCCCGATCTCAATTACTTTCCTAGACATCATACTTCATTGGGTACGCCACATGAGAAGGAGTTAACACAATTGTTATTTATTGACTAAGGCACATTTGCCGTTCTTGGAAAATAGAAAGAGGATTAATCTAATCAAAGTTTGTGGCACCTCGTGCTCTTCATTTACAGCTTTGAAGTCATCAACGGTGAGATTGACATCTTCACCATCTTCATCTTCAGCAAGGTTGGCTTCTTGCTCTCTTGCTTCCCTGTACTCCTTGTAGTGTGCAGCTAATTGGATACTTGCATGACATTGCTTAAACCAATGCTCGATTGATCCACATCGTGACACATGTCATTGCGGTTACCTCCCTTCTTTTGAGGTGCAGGTTGTGCAGGTTGTGCACATTGTGGATATTCTCTAGGAGGGTTGCTGCTACTACCATGGCGCATGGTGCGACCTCCACGGCTCATGGCGCTATTTCCACGGCCAGTGTTGCCATATCTCCCTCTTCCACATGTGGAGTTGCCATCACGTGTGCCTACTCTAAGGTTGCGGTTTCCTTCTTTATTGGGGTGGTTATATGGACATGTTCGTCCTTCATGTCCCCTATTATTAGGGTACACATGTCCCCTATTGCTAGGATACCTCTCCTTGCGTCCTCTCTTGGGTGCATTATAATTTGCCTCACGAAGGCTCTTGGTTCCAACGGGTCTTGAATTATAATTCTTTTCGAGAATGTTGTCGTGCTTTTCAACTACTGACAAATCATTAATGAGCTCAATGAACCTCGTAATTCGCCCAGCATTTACTTCAGTGCGATATTGCTTTGATAGCAAAATTGCTGCAACGGGGAAGGTGGAGAGAGTTTTCTCAATTAGCTCTTCATCTATGAGGGGTTTTTGATAGAACCTTAACATGGCTTTGAGGCGAAGAGCTTCTGAATTGTACTCAATAATAGACTTGAAGTCTGAGAAGCGTACATCGTTCCACTGAACCTTCAAGTCAGGGAGGAGGGAATCTTGGATATTGTTAAAGCGCTCTGCTAGCGCCCCCCATAGATCCTTTGCATCTTTGATGAACATGTACTCTAATCTGAGTGCTTTGTCCATATGGCGTCGCATCAAGATGATTGCTTGTGCATGCCTTTTGGGTGTTCGAGGGAACACAAGGGCCGGGTCTGGTGCATGGATGATTGGTGATATCCCTTTCGATGTGAGATGGTTCTCAACGTCGGTTTTCCAGCTATGATAATCCGAACCTGTTGAGTTAAGGATTTGAAAATCGAGTCTAGGTTCATTCGACATCCTTGAAGATAAGAAGAAAATATTAGTTTTGGAGTTTAAACTTCCACGAAAAATAATAAGATTTCCGAGCTATGCTACCAAGAAAGCAATTTCCAAGAATCATTGTGAACACTCTTAGTTCATTGATTACGAACGCTCTTAGTTCGTTTGGCGTGAATTTCTATAATTCCACTTTTGATTGTAAGTTCCCGAGAAAAAAGAAAAAGGAGAGAAAATGAATAAAAACTCAAAAACGGGAACTTTTAGTAAAGAATACCTTGAAATAGTGTTGCCGGAAAATTTGGTCGGAAAAAGTTATCGGAGGTGATCAGAAGGATCGTTGGAAAAAATCGAGAAAAATCCTCCGAAAAGTCGCCGGAAAAGTCGTAGAAAACTAGCCATGCAGATCTGTCGGCAGATCTGTCGGCTACTGTCGGCAGCTGCTGTGCAGCGTCTCGGCAGGACTCAGCAGATCTCGGCAGCGGTCCGGTTCGTGCTCAAAAATTCCGGCAGCCGGTTCAGGCCTTTTCCGACCGGTTCTAGCGGTTCTGAGGCCGGTTCTGGGCTTCTGGAATCAAGGGCTTTGATATGAGCTAGGGTTTGGGGGTTTTTAGTAGGTTTGAAAAAATGACTTCGATTGATGATGAACTCTACTCTTGTCAATTTTCGATTCTAATTCTAGAGCAACTTCGTGCTGATAACGTGTTTAAAAACAAGCAAAATTAACACAGAGAGAGAGAGAGAGTAATGTTTCAGAGAGAATAGAGATTTCAAGTGTGTTTATTCATTTCATACGAGAGGGTATTTATAGTAATACATTGTAGTGTGAATGCTCAAAGAGAAAACCAAAATAATAACAATCTCAATGATGAAATCTACCATGCTTGTTGCCTCTTGGTAAAGCATGTCACATAAGTCTTCATACACTCAAGTACCTAGGTTTATACACTCAAGTACCTATCTACACATTTATGTATTTTGTTACATGATATAGACATATATAGTATAATACAATTATACTACAACAATGGCATCTTTCTTTGTCTTGGCCAATAAATTTCTGTGCATTTTTAATACATTTATTAAGCAAAGCATCAACAGAATCAGATATAATTCAGAACAGCAACAGTTAACCAACACGGCCTAATACCGGCACGCAAATTTAGACTTCGTCTCACAATACTCATTATATTTAACAAAAGCTATGGTTAAAGGAGCTCTTTCTATAAGCTGGTTTCTAGAATGATTTCTTGCCTTCTGTTTCTTCTCCTCTTCTTCAATTTCCTTCTCTACTCTGTCCTTCTTTTCCTCATCGTCAGTAGTAGGAGTGATTAAGATTTTTTCAAGTTCAACAGCACTCTCTATCAGGTATTTGACAACTTCAAGATGATATGTGCTAGCACCATCATATCCTACATCATATGCCACTAGTTGCACTACCCGGGATGTTGATGGGAACATTTGGTGGCTTTATATTTTATGTCTCTTTTTGAAGAAAATGGTGGTTCCAACTGCAACGCAGATACAAGTCAGTGTACATGCAACATGAACGAAAATATACCTGAGTCTGTAGCTGCCAAGTAGAAATACTTACAGCGAACAAAAGACTCTGCAAGTTAGGACTGGCGTTGATGAAAGAAGTTAACTGAACAAGAATGGAATCATCTTCTGTTTAGTAACATAATTCCAAATGCTTGAGACTTGCTAGTACAGGAAACACAAGATCTTTCTTGTAGTGTTGAACACGATTTCTCTTGCAGCTCTGCAAACCAACCAAGGAGTAAGTCACATACTGCTATAATTCAACAAAAGTAAACAAAAACAAAAACAAAACATGTACTAACCCCTATATGATTTAGTTTGAGGATCTTTAACTGAGAAAGACAGCATGAGAGTTGACTGAAGGCAACCTCTATGCGATCTTTATGAGAAGGCATACAAATTGATACCTCCACAAGCAGCGGCACATTTCTAAGGAGCAGCTTCACATGCTCTCCCTTGTATATAAATGAAATGAGTTTTGCATCATAAATCTCAATGCTTTTGATGTTGCTACAGTCTTGTATGAGTAGGTACTTCAATGCAACCGATGAACCAACAACTCTTAGACCATTCAAGGATGGGGACTCACACACTAATAGTTGTTCAAGAACCGTACAATTAGACAAGAAGTACTCGAGAACTTCTCCAGCCACATTAACACAATTGAAATTAAGAACCTTAAGGGACTTCAAACCGATGCATGCACAAGGGCCTTGAATTGGAATATGGTCATCACACAAGTGCTTCAAAAGGTAATGGGGGAAAGTATACATTGGAGGAACACAGCCCCAGACCGAAAAGTCCAGCTCCAGTGTTCGAACTCCCTTTTCCATTGCAAATTGAACCCATTTATCAATGGAACTTGCAAATTCTTGATTTAGATGAGAACAAACCCTGAAATGTTCAATGCATGGAACATTATGCTGTTCCACCACACTATTGATCCAAGGGACAAACCTACTGATTTCACCTTCTACTTCCGATTTCAGGTTGAAGGACTTGGAAGATATATAGTTGCATATGAAACTCAAGATGGTTGGGGCACTATCAAAGTTAAGAGTAATAATAGACGCCCACACGTGCCGCCATCGCCTTGAAAGAACACTAGTAGCTTGTGCTTCCTTCAGGGGCAATAGAGAGAGTATACTAACTAAAATTTCATCAGGCAACACACTGATTCTGTCCACCAACTTGTTTCCAGCATTATTTTGCTTTCTGTTCCTCAATTCTTGAATTAATTGACCCAAACCAAAATAAAGGTCAGGATCCTAATGTGGAACTAGGGAGCATTACAGGAACATCTTGGATAGTCCTTCACGATTCCCTTAATTATTGAATTTAGTTTTTCAGAAAAGCATAACCAATTTAGCCCATTCTAATCATTAGAGAACCAAACAGAGAAAATTAAACGAAAATGCACATTTACATTTAGTATTGAACTACTGATTAGATATCTGGGCAGGAGAAAGACACAATCTTTTAGTGGTTTTACCTCGTCTTTGACAAATTGAGAAGTCGGTGGTCGGCGCACCCTTTTCTTCATTGAATAAGGTCTCCAGCCTCCAACGACTCGCCGATGCGGTGGCGCGTGGTATTGGAGAAGGTGGCTGTTTATCAATTTAGGGTTCAATGAGATTAGTTTTGACTGGAAGTGATGAAATCGAAAGTCCATTAGAAATGGGCGGGAATAGGATTCTGTAAATTGAATGAAACTGGAATTTTGGCGGCAAAATCTTGTGACGTGTCACTGTCTTGTTGGTTAATGGTAGTAACTAAATTACCAGTCGGTCCAAAATTAATTTAGCTCTTATGTAGTGCACCTTCAAGTAACTAGTAATGGAGAGTATTATTTATCCATGTCAAACCAACAGCCTCATCTATGCCATTGTTCTTCGATAAGCCTACGAGGTTCAAGTCAAGAGCAGAGAGTACTTTTAGTTACATAATATGAATCTTCGATGTCATGCCATTCCGGCCGGTGGATTAACAAGCACTTGATGATCTACCGAGCCTCTAACAATGTAGTGCTGAAGTTACTGGGTGAACACAGGTCACGTGACCTTGATGATGATTCGGGGAGAGTCCGTTCAGTGTAAAAACCAGGCTGCTTTGGCAAAGGCAGCATAACATCATGACTGCCCAACATTAGTACCACAGATGACATGCTTGGTCTATCTTCAGGTACTTGCTGCACACATAACAGACCTACATGAAGACACCTTAAAACTTCGGATACGGTGTCCGGATCACATAATGTCTTATCGATGAGTTCCAGTGGCACATTTTGAGTCCATAGTGTCCATGCCTAAAAATAAATTAATAGCATATGTTAGTAGGATGTACTCATCAAGCTGCAATGTTATATACCCTCTGTCACAGTAAAATCGTCTTCAAAACTTACATGTCCAAGAAGATTAAAATCGTGATCTGGATGAGAAAATCCCCTGTTCTTCTCCCTACTCAATAACTCAATCAGCACAACTCCAAAGCTAAATACATCTGATTTTGTCGAGAAAATTCCATCTACTGCATATTCAGGCGCCATATAACCACTGCAACATAAAATGTGAGTCAGAAAGAGTTTCAAATCCAGCACAAGGTAGACTGTAAAACATATAATATGTCTTAGCAAACTACTTAGTACTTACTATGTTCCAGCCACTTTATTCGTATTGGCTTGACTTTGATCAAAGCTAAATGTTTTAGCCAGGCCAAAATCTGAAATCCTTGGGTTCATGTTTTCATCTAGCAAAATATTACTAGGTTTCAGATCTCTGTGAATAATTCTTAATCTCGAGTCTTGGTGAAGATAGAGAAGCCCTCGTGCAGTTCCGTCAATAATGTTGTAGCAGGAAGGCCAGTCGAATGATTTCTGTCTTTCCTGGTCTGAACAGTTTTTGAGCATGTTAAATATCGCAATGACTGAATAATCCTAGTGGATTATGTAAAACCAACGGATGATGATATGACTGTAAATCCATGTAGTTGAGTTTGGAAAGGATCATACCAAATATAAAGAAGTCCAAGCTCCTGTTGGACATGTATTCATATATTAACATTTTTTCATCATTTTGAATGCAACAGCCCAGAAGCTTTACAAGATTACGGTGCTGAAGTTTGGATATCAGTATAACTTCATTTTTGAACTCCCTCATTCCTTGACCAGATTCCTTGGATCGCCTCTTTACAGCTATTTCTTTCCCTCCAATCAATGTACCCTACTGATCGTTGTTCATAAAAGTCATGAAATTTATCATAAGGGTAGCTCATTTCAATTTGCATACAATTGCATTACCTTGTACACAGGTCCAAAACCGCCTTGTCCCAGTTTGTTGTTGCTTGAAAAGTTATCAGTGGCATCAGCTATAGTGGTGAAGTCAAATAGCGGCAACTCCATGTCTTCCCTTTCTTCTTCACAGTTATCCATTCTGCAATCCAGCAATCTTCTAACCTCTGAATAGTGGATATCTTCATCATTAATATATAGAATTATAGATGTCCACATTGGCAGTATCAAAAAATAAAAGTAAACATATAACCTAAATTAGATTTGAGGAATATTTAATAGTAAAAGAACCATGATTCAGAATTTTGGGCCAGAATCTGTCAAGTTTCAACCATGTATTTGAAACAATCAAGTCCATCTGTGAGGAGTTTACCTTGATTTCTGAGTTTCTTGTTCCGTTTGTACAAGAGGAATCCAATTATTAGCATTCCCACCCCAAGAAGAGCAGAGCTGATTACAATTCCAGCTTGCCTTCTCTTGTTGGAATTTCTCTTCTTCCCAGTAGCATCTGAAAGATTACAAGTAAAATGCACATGATTTGAAGAGCATTTCCCATATTGCAGTTAGTTGTGATTCTAACAGTTAGCATAACTGCAGATAAGATCAGTATGGCCAACTTCGGCAGAAACAACTACCACTTTTAAGTAAACAAACATGTAGTTCTTTCTGCTCAGGGCCATATTGCTATTCTGCTCAGTAGCTGCTGCATCTAGGAAAAGGTAAATAATGCTATCCACAATGTTTGAAGAAAAAAAAAAAAGACAAAAAAAAAAGTCAAAAAGTCAAAAAGCTACCTATGTCTGAAGAAGCTATTCGTATATAGAGGTCTTGAGAATCAGTGGTAAATTCTTTTATGTCAGTGAGGTTTCCAAACCAAAGCAAGCAGCCACTTCCCCCTTCCCTGACATCTAAATTTGCATAAGCCGTACACGAGCAGTTTCTCAAACACAATCCCTTGCATTCCTTGAGGCTCCTGCTCTTGTCATACCAGGAAGAAGATGTGTCTGGCAATTTAAATCTACTATATATTAAGAAGTCATCTCTATCACTGCAAGCTAATGGAGTTCTTCGAACACATCCATCAGACCAATCTGAAGAGTTCCACTTTTGTGGAGATTTAGGTACAAATCCTTTCAAGCATGCACACATGGGAGCATCATTAACATTACAATTAGCATTAGCACCGCAAAAAGCGTAAATTTCACACTGATCTGCTTGGCTTGCAAAAAAAGGCTCCCAACTATGACTGTGGTCTATCCATGTTAACCACTGTGTAGTGCCATATGGATTCAATACATATCTAGAAAACGTCAACCGGTTGAGGAGTGTGTACTCATAATAGACTTCTGTCTCATTCGACACAAAAACAAACTCAGATATTGGATTTGGCCGCCTTTGAAATCCAGTTAATTGAAGGCCGTTCCATGATCCTGCTCTAGTCACTATCTTAGCTCCCTGAACTTCAAAAATTTGAGGCAAACCACGAGGATCCATCCTTAGTGAAAACTCTCCTTGAGCAGGATCATCTGCGCTCCTCCAAGATGAGAGATACCTGTCTAAACCATTAACTAAGTTCCAGCCAATTTTCATTTCTGGTAGTTGTGTGTCACAAGGATAATCAAAACTCTGCCAAAGAAAGTTATCAGGGTTAGTATCATTTGCATCTTTCACAACAAGATTTCCCGAATCCAAGAGTTGTGATACTGGATTCTCTGCGGTTCTTGATGAATTGGATGACCATATCGTGCTGTTTGAGCTATTGAGAAGCACTAGAATTCCTTGATCAGTGAGCTTTAAAACTCCTGAAGAATCATTAACCGGTGTTTCTCTGTTGGCTACCCAAACAACTACATCAGTAGAAAAAGTGTACCGTATTCCCAAGTATTGGCCTTTCGACTTACCAAAGAATCCCAGTTCAAAGTTTCCATCAGCTGAAACTAGAGTTTTACCGTCTCTAATATATTGATTTGGAGTGATAGTGTCTAGTGCAGTTGTAAATGAGGTTTTTAGGAAGGAGAAAACGAAGGAGCACACAAAAAGGATTCTAAAGGCTTGCATTGATTTCTGATCAGAATGTAATTTTCTTACTGAAAGAAAGTAATCCATAATATATGCAGAGAAGTTGAAACAAGTGAAAATGGAAAATGTCAAGCTTGCTCCTTACATACCTGGAGATGTATTTGTATTATTCTTCACAAGTTCATGGTAATGGAACAATTGTAGAGGAGTCTGTCAAAGCTGGAATTTATCAATTTTCTAAAATGCAGATGCTTCTACTATTAATCCAAACATGGATAGTCAAATTAAGAAAGTAATATGCCCTATGTATAGTCTCTGGTTCACATTCTGATTATCAACAATTGAAATGCTTTTATATGTATGTCCGTCTTTTTCTTTCCAGGAGGATGGAGTATTTTTTTTTTTTTTTTTTTTTTCAGAGTTAAGTTTCTTGACTAACACGATAGCTTGTTGTGAAAAAACAACTTTAGTCAGAATTCAGAAAGAAGCCCATAAACTAATAGTCATATTATTCACAGGGGAAGACAACGAAATTGACAGGCCAATTATAAAATCGACTAAAACATATCAGAAAGGGGATTACTGACCTTAACAGAACTTTCCAAGAAACTCATAATGACAAAGACCTACCCCCCACTCTCCCAGCAGTCATGTTCATGAATGAAGCTTCACTTCTGTTTCAGAAAACCCCAACGCGTTTTGGTACACAAATTGTACTCTCCAACCTGAAAGAGCCTGATGGGCATCATGTCAAATACTCCATGTTGTTCAAGCTGCATTTCACAAGGCTAAGCAGAATACAACAGACCACAAGCAAGGAAAAAAAAAAAAAAGGGAATTTTCTTGAGCAATAAAAACCTTCTAGAGCAGAAATTGTGACATGCCAGAGCAATACAGAACTCTCTTATGTACCAGAGTACAAGCTGCACAACTCTATGGATGACTCACCTATAATAATTTCAGCTATAGAAAAACCAGGACAGGTCAAGCTCAATATTGGTTGAATTTCAGTTGAGCTTGACCTGTCCTGGTTTTTCTATAGCTGAAATTGTTATAGGTGTTAAATATATGAATACCTACCCAGAATAAAATAGAAGATGTCTAATGATATTGGTTGACAAAAATGATCAAATCACAAAACAAATTCACACAATCCATGACTCCTTCCATCCTTGATTCACATTGCCCTGCTTTAACCCGAGAGAGGCACGTGAGCCCAGGGAAGGTCACGTGCTCCTTTCTTTTCTTCTAGCATTGACTATAGCCAAAGATCTAAAATTGCAGAACCTACTTCTAAACCATTAAACCCTAAACCCTAAACTAAACCTCATCTTTCTCCCACAAATTTGAAATCTAAAGCAGCAAAATTTAATGCTTTCAAAGCTACCCACGAATGTCCCATCTCACCTGAGCCTGAGGTTCTTGAAGATTCACTGCAACTCGGGCGATTTACAACGTGCCCGCCACGTGTTCGATCAAATTCCTGAACCAGACCTGCGTGCATGGACCCTGCTAATATCAGCCTACACCCGACATGGGCTGCTTAGGGAAGCTATAAACCTCTACACTTCACTCAGAGCCCGGAACATTGCTCCTGACAATCTTCTGCTTCTCTCTGCTGCCAAGGCCTGTGCGGTTTTGGGTGATCTCAGAAAAGCTACGGAGCTTCACGATGAGGCGATTCGGTTGGGGTTTCATTTGGATGTTGCTTTGGGCAATGCCATGGTTGATATGTTTGGGAAGTGTAAGAATGTTGATGGGGCGAGGCGGGTTTTCAATGAAATGCCGAGGAAGGATGTGATTACTTGGACATGTTTGTGTTCTTGTTATGTGCACTGTGGGCTGCCCAGGCAGAGTTTGGTGGCTTTTAGAGAGATGGGTTTGAGTGGAGTGAGACCCAATGCGGTGACAGTGTCGACGATTCTACCTGCTTGCTCTGAGTTGAGGGATTTGAATTCGGGGAGGGAGATTCATGGGTTTGTGGTGAAGCATGGAATGGGAGGGAATGTGTTTGTGAGTAGTGCACTTGTGAAAGTGTATGCTAGTTGTGTGAGTATTAAGCAGGCGCAGAAGGTGTTTGATAAATTGTCTGAACGAGATGTTGTGTCTTGGAACGTGCTTTTGACTGCGTATTTCTCCAACGGGGAATGGGAGAAGGGTATGGATCTGTTTTGTAGGATGAGAAATGAAGGTGTCAGGTTGGATGGCGCTTCGTGGAATGCTGTGATTGGTGGGTGCTTGAATAATGGGGAAACTGAACAGGCACTGAAAATGCTTGGGAAGATGCAAGAGTCGGGGTTTAAGCCGAATCAGATAACAGTCACCAGTTTGTTGCCAGCTTGCAAAGATTTGGAGAGCTTGAGGGCAGGCAAAGAGGTTCATAGCTACATCTTTAGGAATTGTTTGATGGACGACTTGGCAAGCACAACAGCTTTGGTTTTCATGTATGCAAAATGCGGAGAGTTGGAACTTTCAAGGAGGGTGTTCAATATGATGCCGAAAAAGGACACGGTTGCTTGGAACACGATGATCATTGGAAACTCGATGCATGGGAATGGAGGAGAAGCATTGTTGCTATACAGAAACATGTTAGAATCCGGGGTGAAGCCGAATTCTGTTACTTACACTGGTGTTTTGTGTGGTTGTAGTCATTCACGGCTGGTTGATGAAGGCATCAAGGTTTTTGATTCAATGAGGGATCACTTGGTAGAACCTGATGCAGATCATTATTCGTGTTTGGTTGATGTACTTAGCCGTGCTGGTCGCGTAGAAGAGGCCTATCAATTTATACAGAGAATGCCTATGGAACCTACTGCAGGTGCATGGGGAGCATTGCTTGGTGCTTGTAGAGTGCATAGAAGTGTGGAGTTGGCAAAAATCGCAGCAAACAGGCTGTTTGAGATCGAACCAGATAACCCTGGTAACTATGTATTGTTGTCCAACATTTTTGTTACTGCCAAAAGATGGGAAGAAGCTTCAGAAACTAGGAAGCTGATGAGGGACAGAGGAGTCACAAAAACACCAGGTTGTTCTTGGGTTCAGTTGAGAAATAGAGTCTACTCGTTTGTTGCTGGCGACAGGAGTAATGAACACAGTGAAAAGATATACAAGTTTTTGGAAGGAATGGGTGAGAAAATGAAATTGGCAGGGTTTGTGCCCAACACGGATTTTGTTCTGCAAGATGTGGATCAAGAAGAGAAAGTGGGGACTCTTTGCAACCATAGTGAGAAGCTGGCTGTTGCTTTTGCGATACTCAATTTGAAAGGGGAGTCAACAATTCGGGTTTTTAAGAATTTGAGGATATGTGGAGATTGCCATAATGCCATCAAATACATGGCAAAGATAGTTGGTGTGAGGATTATAGTTAGAGATTCATTGAGGTTTCACCACTTCGATGATGGAGATTGTTCCTGTGGAGATTTCTGGTGATTTCCAGGATATAGGTCAATGAATGTGGTTACATTATGTAAGATCAATGTCATCCAGAGCTATAAGCACTGGAATCCCTAGATGGATTAAAATTACACCTGTAAATGACATAATCCGCTAACATAAATAATAACCGAAGTGGATTATTGTTATGTTTGGAACTTTGGATAGTAAAATTCTAACAAGATAAGCCTTTGTAACTGGTATTGATTAAGCAGCAATAAAATCTTCTTGAGCTAGTCTAGGTCCATCAAAATCTACTTTTTCACAGGCAGTAGATACATTAAAGGTTTGAAAGTCAATGACTTGAAAATAAAGCTCATGATTTTAAAATGCAGAGAAGAAGCCTATTGTGGCAAAAGACACAATTTTTCGAATCTTTTGAATTGGATTATGGAACAACAAATTAAACAGTCGCCAGATGATTCTCAATATCAGCTTAAAACAAATATTAAAATTGGGCTTAACCTCAATCCAAGACTTTTTGCTGTAGATGCCCAAAAACCATTATGATGAATAAACAACCAAAAGATTGAAGGCAGTTGCTTGCAGAAGAAGATTGCTGAAGATAGAGTCGCCATGCCTCTAAAAGAAGTCATGTTCATGTTCTCAACTCAACTTGTGACTTCGTGTTCTCA
Source organism: Rosa persica (assembly GCA_025331145.1). Taxonomy (NCBI): domain Eukaryota; kingdom Viridiplantae; phylum Streptophyta; class Magnoliopsida; order Rosales; family Rosaceae; genus Rosa; species Rosa persica. Next base: position 15,189,820 of record WFKR01000005.1, read on the forward strand.
AAATTGTGTCCTGGTGCTTTAAAAATCGGTGACAGTGTTGCAACAATACACAAATTTGTGTTAGTTTTCTCCATTGTTTTAATGGGAGTGACAAGCTTCGTATAAACCATCGCTGAAAACAGAATTCAACAATCCAACCTGAAAAAGCTGGAGATCATGTAATTCAAGCTACGTTTCACAACTCAAAAGGCCAAGCAGAATGACCACTTCAAATCAGAGAAATGGATTTTTATCAGAATGAAAGCTACGTACTGAAACATTAATTACTTCTAGAGAAGAAATTTTTATTTATAAACCGTATGAGTACAAGTTATTCAACCCCCATATGCATATTGGCTCTGGCCATAACCATTTCGGACTCCTTGCGTTTCAGTTCAATTAACTAAATTCAAGGTCTAAACATATAATGAGGAGTATCTTCATCAATCACAAAAATAAGAAGTTTGCTTAATCTCAATCTCTTATTATCTGGATTGATTTTAACAAGACTACCTGTTGAAAATTTGGAGACACAAGGCTCTCTCTTTTATTTTTGAAAAAGGGTCAGTACAGTTGCTCTTGAGCCTTGATCATTACTGAAATTGCAGAATACGGGAGAGTGGGGGGGACATTATACTTAAACCCCAAATTACAATAAGCATAAAGAGCATATTCCTAAATAAAAAATGGAAGTCTCTACGAAAAGTATGTATTCTACCATGCACCAAGTAGCGAAAAATATACTTTTGACTACTCTATTCGCTTTACAAACATGGTGACATACAGGAAAGTAATGCTTACTCGAAGCCATAATATACAAATAAGCTCAGCTTTCCCATTATGTTGCCACTGAAAAATAAATTCAGTGACACTTAGTTTCATCTTGCCACTAGGAGGTTGCGACCATTTGACAAACCAAGGAACTCACTGCTTAACTAAAGCAAACAAGACACACAAGGTGTGCAGTCTGGGACAGAGACCACGTCGCCCTACTACATCTCGGTAGGGACTTATTTTCGGCATAAAAGCCACATACTTCTAAAAGGAAACAAATTAAAACAGAAAAAATAAAAACCAACCACCAGGGGCCCAAAGATGTAGCCCAGGCCTAGAATCGAAGCAAAATGGCTAAATGAACACATGGGCCTAAGAGTCTGGCCCAACCCAACACAGCCCCACTTTGACCCATCACCGCTGCCTCATAATCAGCGCTGCCGGACCGCCGAGCCACCGTCCTGCCTCATCTTTTTTTTATTTCTTCTTTTTTTTTTTTTCCTTGTTGAGAAAAGAGGGGGAGACACAAGGCTCTCTACATACACACGAAACCAACCCGATAGATAGATGGGATGATCGAAGCGGTCTTTATTCACGGGGCCAACATAATAAGTGCCATCCGTTGGATTTGTCAAGCGTACTAAATGGCAATAATCAATTATGGCTAGTAATTCCTTGGTCTTCTTCCAGTAGCATATTGGCATCACATCAATAAGATCCCCCGAGTCGTGTGCCAAAATTCTAATCCTAGTCCAAGACTCCTTCACACCATATTTTTCCATAACCCAACAGGAGAACTCGAATCCAAATGGATTAATCTTTTCTAGTAGACAAAGACACCCTCCAAAAATACCAGTTGTGAAGTCCTTATAATCTCTGTCGAAAGATTCAGGTAGGGGCAAGTCTGAGAACTTGCCGTCTGCTAAATCAAATGCAGCAATGAACGGAGGGTCCTCGTCTCCCATGTCCTCAAGTAACCAGTGAAAAGCTCCGTTCAGAGGATCCCACTTCCTCCAAGAAGACGAATCATATTCGTCAGGTATGTCTTCAACTCTTTTCCATGACTTGTTAGTTAACGAAAACATGAGCACAACGCCATCATCTAAAATAATCTTGACCATCCTGTAATCCTTGATGGAAGGAGCATAACCAAATCCGTATAAGACTGCACTTTTTGGATTTTTTTTTTTTTTGGTCAACACACTTTCTGGAACTCTCATGGACTCCCCTGTGCTAGGGTTGAATATGAACAAGGCATCCGGTTGAGGCATGATGCAGGCCAAACCATTAGAGAGACCAACCATCTTAAGCCTAGTGCCGGGTTTGCCCTTGAGTGGAAAATCAAGCGACGAGGGAGGCATGTTGTCATCATCTATAGCTGCTTCAGGGTCCAAGGAAGAGAGTGAAGAGGCGGTACCGAAAATGACTTTGTGCTTCTGCGTTCGGTTGAGTTGAGTTTCAATGAAGTGTGGTTTAGCAATGAGATGGAGCCATGACTTTGAGACGCACTTGAATCGACACAAAGTCTTGACAGGAAGTCGAGAGAGTATCTCTTCAAACATATCGCCTGAAAGGTTTGGCATGCCTACCTCACTTGACATTGAAACTTCAGATTTGAGCAACTTCACGCCACATAAATTCTGTTACAGAACCCAAGAGTTAGTTAAGTAAAATCAAGGAGTTGAGAGAGCAATAGATTAACATGCCCCTGTATAGACTCCATCTTTCTCATTCTTTTGTTTTTTTTTTTTTTTGGGTCTTGTTGAGAAACCATAAACAGACTGTGAGTTTAATGGTTTAGTTGTGGAATTCAAGTAATTAAATTTTCTAAGAACACTAAGGGTATGTTAAGTAAAAGACAAGATTAAGAGAGGATCCCAATCCAAAAAATAGTCTAACAACATTCACAATTGGCTAAGCAATCACAGAGTCCCAATTCAAAATCGGACGAAGTTGATTTCTAAATCGTGGACTAAGCATGCATGGTCTCTACAGCTTTATTGTTGATTTCCCAATATCACATATAACAAATCGAAAAACTTTATTATAAAATTTTGAGATGAACCTGTCTTTCATAATGGAAATAGGAAGCAGCAGGAGAAGCAGGCAGAAAAGAAAGAGCGCCTGACGACCGATATTGCGTGATCAAATAAGCGTACAAAAGTTGATCATCATATTTATATAGGATTTTGGTTCTTCTAAAAAGAAAAAAGAAAAAAACCATTTCAAAGTAGAACTCTGAATCCAATATCATCTTGAATCCACTTTTATCGTCTAAGTTGGGCTTCTTTTGGTAGGGCCTAACGAATTTTAGGTTTCTGAGCCGAATTTATTTGTTAAAAAAATAGTCTCAGGCTTAAAAACCATTATGCACATTGTGAAAAACTAATCTCGTTCAAGAAATCCCGCCCAGGTGGTCAATCAACTGACTACTAAATCATACTCAATTGCCCTTTGATTTAGATCCAACAGTGAAAAATAATGAGGCAGTTGAAGCAAATTTATTTACCTCATATTCTCCATCTTTGGATCTAAATCCAACAACAGTTGTGCACGTCTGCGTACAATTCAATTGGCCACCAGAGCATCACACCCAATTCCTTTATAGCGAGCAAAGGAAAACTAACTACAAATGGAAATGGAAAATGCTCGAGATAATCACGAATTAGAATTTCTTATGCTAATGAGGTTGCGGAAGCACATCAAGCGCCGACTTCCTCCTTCACTGAAATACAATATCGTATACTTAATCAGATTTGGAAGAAACATGAACAGTGATATTCAAAGTTGAATCATGAAACGAAAAACCATTTCCAAAAGCAGAAACATCACCACCTTATATTTACTCCCCTGGACAGTCGGAGTTTTGCTCATAGTTTCCCTTATATAACCTGCACTGTGTAATCCATACCAATCAGATCCCGTCACAACCAAACAACAGAACGTCTGCAAAACCAAATGCAAAACAGTACATAACATAAGGTACCTATCACGTGGCAGTGATAGGTGCCTTATGTTATGTACTGTTTTGCATTTGGTTTTGCTCCCCTGGACAGTCGGAGTTTTGCTCATAGTTTCCCTTATATAACCTGCACTGTGTAATCCATACCAATCAGATCCCGTCACAACCAAACAACAGAACGTCTGCAAAACCAAATGCAAAACAGTACATAACATAAGGTACCTATCACGTGGCAGTGACATTATGCTTGGGAAGTGTCCTCTTGTTTTACAAAAACCCAACTTCTTTATAATAAGCACATACTGCTAAGCAAAAATCAGATGACCTGTTGTATGTATCAAAGTGCCAAGAGACAACTCAGAAGTACTCTTTGAAAAACAGCTACTTGGGAATTTCTAATAGTCCGGAAATGGAAATAAGCTGCAGAATGCATTAGTGAAACTGAAAATAATAGCTTTTGATGGTTATGATGTAGGGACCTGTGGATGTCATCGATTATTTGAATAGGACCGTGATTTCTATAGTAGACCAAATCCACGAGAGTCACATATGAGGCAGCTAGAGCTGAACGTGGTGGCTTCACATTGAAAGGCTCCTGTGACAGAACCTTTGATTAATTTTTACGAACAATTTAACATATAGAAACACAGAAATTGGACTCAAGTCGAGTGACCTTAGTCCGGATTACAATCAAAGCCAACACTAATCCCATGAGACCAGATCTTTGATACAGCAAAATCAGGGGGGGGGGGGGGGGGGGGGGGGGGGTCCAAGGTTCTGACGGCTGTTCAGATTTGGTGGATCGATAGTTAGTACACCGATTTCCATACAAATTCCGTGTTTTCCATCACATATTCTGTTCTTAGTTTCTTACAAACAATGCAGCAGTTGGGGTTCAAATTTCTTAGGTTTCCTATATTTTTACCAAAGTACCGAACCCAACTCACCATTTTATTAATTAATTAGAGTGCATCCATTGTGGACTTAAAATTAGAATGTAAAGTTTCCCACCCACCATTATCTCGAGGCAGAGCATTTGAATTAACAAACTATAATGGGCTCAAAATCAAGCTTAATCAAATAACACAAAACCACTTGTTGTATCAAAGCAGAGCAGTAAGAATTCTTATATTTAGTGGCCAGGGTTTCATACCTAACGAGGATGGTCTGAAGCAACCATGAACGCTTTGGAAGACCTGACATGAAACCTGAGGAGCCTTTCACAGTTCCTTCACCCTGTGGCAATTCGTCTCATCAAGCAAATTACTAGAACATCAAGCAGAACTCCGGATTTCATTTAATCCAACGACAGTGATTTTATTAGGGTAACTATAACTTGATGAACTGAGTAAAACCCAAGGTACAACTTTAATTTAGAGTTTCCACGATATAGAATAATAGAACACTCTTTCAAAATAGTTTCTGCATATTCAGCTGCACAGGTTATTTGAAAATCAGCATTGGGGTCTATCTCCATATATAATCCACATTCACTTCAAGAATACCCTGGCAATTTGCTGGGCATTATATTCGTACCAACCAATTGAGCTCTGGCGTCTTTCAGTTCAATACTTCCAAGTCCACATATATTCAAGCAGGAAAAACAATTTCATATACTCAGCTCCACTAAGACCAAATTCAATATGCTTTAATTCAGCATCAGTGTATTCAAATATGTAACAACAGATTCAATGAAAAGACAGTAAAGCCTCCTGCAAATTATATATGTGTAACATAATTACCTCATATCTCCGACCACATCTCCAAATGGCCTCATGAAATTTATCTGCCAATCCAAACGATCTGCTCCTTACTTCCAGGAATTACGTGATATGCTGTGTAGTTCTTTAACTGTAGCATGAATAATAGCATGAACACTACAGAACAATGATGCCCACACATACAATGTTGATACACTAGTACAGAGCAGGACAGTAAGAATTCTAATACTTAACAGCAAGGGTTTCATACCTGACAAGGATGGTCTGAAGCAACCATCAGCACCTTGGAGCTGAGATGAAACCTGATGAGCCCTGAACAGCTGACCCTTCACCCTGTGGCCATTCAGATATTGCTGCACTTTTCAGTTGGCCTAGAGCTCCTCAAGCCACAAATTCATTAACCATTATCTAAACCCTAAATGCAGCTACTGTGAACTTAGAAGTATTGAACTCAATGACCCCAGACATGAAACTCGTTAGCATAGTATGTTCTCCCAGACTTGATTAACAAACCATATTGGGCTTGAAATCAAGCTTAATCAAATGAAACAAAAACCATTTTGTTGTATCACCCAGTATACAGTATTGATTCACAAGCAGTAAGAATTCCAATATTTACTGGAAAAGGAATCATACCAAAACCCAAGGCGATGCACAGCTGACCCTTCATCCTGTGACCATTTCGCGTTTTCATGTCACTCCTAGTTTTTTTCCTCATATCCCCATTTCGAGTCACCTCTGGCCTGATCCCCTCAAGCCGCAGACCACCATTGCATACCAAAGAACAAATATTTTCCCACTGAGTTCTTCTGGTTAACCAAAATTTGTGAATAACCATTCTAAAAACCCATGTCAAACTTTCCCATCTGCACAAAGCAATTTTAATCATAGTGTGCATCTAAAACCAACCGAGGAACCTAGGTGATCAAAAGTAGGGAACAAGCCTCATAATAATTCAGTACCAAAATTAGGTTTACTAAGAAATACAAGAATGTAATGGGTAAATAAAAATAAAAACTAAACAACAGATATGATTGAAGGCAATTAAATAGACGTGTGAAATACAATATTAAGGGGATTAGGCACTAATTGAATTTAGTTAGAAATCCAATCCTGTAAATGAGAAAATGGCATGAAGCCAGCATGAACCATAATTTATGGGGTTTTAGATGGATGTATTTATTAGTTCAATCTTGGAAACTTCCTTAATCTCTTTTTTTTTTTTTTTTTCCTGAAGCTCCAAACTGGGTTTATTAATTATGTTGTTTTTCCAAGTATCACTAACTGTGAAATGCATGCCCCTGAAGAATGAAAAATAATATACCAATTGTAATCTTTATAATGGTTTTAATAAGTAACTTAATAGCCATCTGCATTGAATTTCCCAAGACCAACCTCTGGAGGGAGAGAAAGGTTTCAAAGGAACCAGAATTAATTGTCTGCAAAATTAAACAGTCACAGACAGAACGATAAAAAATAGTACCTGCATTCTGTATTTCCAGCCCTGGGCTTGAAGAGAATAACTAGCTTGATCTGGTCTGAACAAGGTCCCTTCATGGCATAGGTTATTCTAGAAATCCAGAACCCATTAGGCCATATGCAAATATGCAAACCTACAAGAAGAGAATGAATATGATTTTCAGTATATCTCTGCCAATAGGAAAGGTGAAGAGAGCTTGCTAAATAAGGTGTAAATGATGCTTAAAATTTTAACAAATGCTTTTCCCATATTTCAACAAATGGCTTTGGCAAATCTCTTCATAAGGTATGAGATACAAACCCATATTCTTCTCTCAGAATAACTTTTTACCTTTTCATCATTATAGACTTAATGGAAAAGAGTTGTCTTCCCATCCTCTGATGCTGGAGGACAGCTTGGATGTAGACTGAGATTTTCAAGTTCTTCCTCAATAAGCATGGCGCACCCACATGACGCCTTGTTCCAGCAAATCCTTCCTCCTGAACATATTTACTGTACATGAAATCAGTCAAAAGAAACTCCCTATGAAAGTTCAATCCATTCTATCAAATATCCACACAGAAACTTTATTTCAAAACTGCTATCAAGGAGACTATTTCAATGCTAGAAGAGCAGAAAAGTTGAAGCTGCCATGAACATGGATTATGGCACCAAGGTTGTTACCCAGATAGGAAGAGAAACCAAGGGCCAAAAGAGCGACATAGAGAAGCATACGTTCCTGCAACAAAAAGATCAGCAATTGTTTCTTTTATTAGTACAAAGTGTAAGCTAATAATGCAATGATATTTTGGAAACTTCCTTATTCTCGTTTTTCTGAAGCAAGTAATTCCAATTTGTAATTGATGTACTTTTCCAAGTTTCTAGAAATGCAATGATATGCATGCACCTGAAGAATGAAAATAACATATAAATTGTATCTAATAATGCAATGATAGATTATATACCTCTGTAAATATAAAAAAGTCTTTTTTTTTAGCCCCTAGAAACCACCTCCATCTCATTAGCAAAGACTGTCTTTCTTAATTCCTTCTATGAACTGTGAAAGCTGTGGGAGTGAAGAACATTCATGTTCTTCCAGAAAAAACTCCTCAAAATCATTTCCTATTCGCAAATTCTTTCCCTCTTTCTTTATGCAAGACTCATTCACATCACTCCGCCAGAACAAATCTCTACAATTTGCACAGAGCCCTTCAAAATCGAATTTCAAAACCCTCCTTCTTCTTAGTCTTCTTATCCATCTCACCCGGATTGATCTGTCTCAGAAATTTGACCCCAGAGTACCTGTGAAACATGTCCCAACTGTAGTCTTTCTCACAGCCATTTTACCAGTCCATCAATGACACTGGCCAAAACTTAGAGAGATTTTGGTATAAAACCTTTGAAGCACCTGCATCCCATAGATAGAGTGATAAAAAAATTGAGCCAATTGTGTGCTTCACTATTGTACGATGAAGAGAAGATACACAGAAAAATAATCATTACTGTACTAGAACATCAAGCAGGACTCCGGATTTCATTTGATGCTATCGTCTAGTGACTACAGTGATTTTCTTATTTTCTTAGCAAAGCACAACTCTCAGAATCGACCCTAAAATGCAAAATAGCCAAACATTATGATTCAGCAAACTATTTGAATTAACAAACTATAATGTGCTCAAATCAGGCTCAATCAAAAGACAAAACCACTTTGCGGCATGAAAATCAAAATGACCCAATATACAGCAGTGATACATGATAGCAGTAAGAATTCTAATGTATAGGGGCAACAACTGGACAAGGATGCATACCTGACAAGGATGGTCTGAAGCAACCCATGAGGGGTTTGGTGAGCTGAGATGAAACCCGAGGTGCCTTGCTGAGCTGACCCTTCACCCGCAAATTAATTAACCCATCTGAACAAAGCCATTGCACAGTAAAGCTCAAACCTTTCTTTCTTCTTGTGGGTGAAAAAACTCCACTCTTTTCAGGGAATTAATCTTGTGCCTCCTCAGTTGAACAAAATAATGAATGCTAAGGCCAGCAACCCATTTCCACCATAGGGAAAAGCACGAATCTTTATGAGAGACCAGAAGCAATAAAAAGTACCAGTTTTTTTGTTTTTTTTTTGTTGAAAAAAGTACTAGTTTTTATGAGACCAGACATATAAAAGAATAAGGCCACCATTAATGATTAAAAAACAAGCTAAAAGGCCACAACGTCCAAACCAGATAGAAAAGTTATGAGCATTATTCAAATACCAAGACAAGTAAGCAGTAAAGGACACACAGGGATACAACAACAGCTCTCATAAAGGCCAAAAGTTTTATTCAATTCATATTTACACTTGATGAATTAAAGCCCTTTCTAACTGTGATACCCTACCCCACTGTTTTGAACAAACTGAGACTCTTTGGTCTATTTACGGACGACTGACGTTTAGGGGCTCCCATGACTTCATCATTTTCTCCTTCTCCAGATTCCAGTGCTCCTCAGGTATCCGCAATTTCTGCTTCAGCGCATTCACTAGTTCAATGCACTGTCTGGCATAGCTGTTCAGAGAAACCACAGGATCGTCTCCTTTCCGGAGAGAAATGGGATGACGGAACATCAAGTTCACTGTAATAAACAGCTTCTTCAACTGGTAAATTGTTCTATCATCAACAGCAGCAGCACCAGTCATGTTCTGACTTGGGAACCTGAAGAGGTCCAACTCCAAGACTCTCTTAGCTGCAATGTTTCTTCCATCTTTATCAAGCTTTCCCAGTGCAGCCTTAAGCTGCCCAATCTTCATCTCTCTTTCTTGGCTCTCTGGCAGTGAGACCAACAAGAATTCGAGGAGCACAGAGGCGTAACACCCCAATGCCACAGCTTGAGTCAAGCAAAGCCAGAGAGAGTCCGAGACCTGAGTCTTGTTACGTTGATTCTTCCTGACCCAATTGGACAAAATTACTAGACTTGGTTCCTCATTTTTGCCTTGATATGCTTCTTTTCCTCCAGTATAAGCCCGCATTTCCTTTCCCTTCGATTCTGTGATCCTTGGATTCTCAACCGAGACTACTTGTGCTTGTTCCTGAGCATTGTTAATTTTATCAAGCCCTTGATTCAAGTATCGGTTCCACTCGTCCAAGACTTCACCAGAAACCTCTATCTCTTCTTTTCCACCCCAGATAGCAACAAAGTCTAAATCTTGCTCATCATTCTTCTCTGGCGCACGAATAGCCTCCAAGATTTCAACTTCCAGCTCCAAGCCTTGGGTGTTCTCCTTACACTTCTTCAGACGTTCTTTTAACCCTTCACCTTCAAATCCACCTTTCAATGCAACTTCAACCATGGCCATGCTTGTTAGCTCCGTCTGAATGCGAGGCACGAGGTCGTGAACACCCATGTCTCTCTCAAGAAGAGTTTGGAACTTCAGTGTGCGTCGGGTTCTCTTATTGGTTTTCATCAACTGGTGCACCTTCGGGAAATCGGAGCAGATAGTGTTGAAAATGGTTGATGTTTTTGGATCGCGTAGACGATTTTTCAGAGAGGAAGCAAAACCTGCAGAGCCAGAAATGGGAGTTCCTTGCAAGAACCATGTTCTTGTTAGAAGAGACGACAACTTGTTCGCTGCTTCAATGCATTCAGGCATATGAATCTCCCGAAATGTTGGCTCCTTCTCCGGTGGGACAGGGATCTCCATTCTTGATTCTTTGAACAAATCTCTGTGGCTTCTCAATGCTCTTGCAAGAAGAGACGACAGCTTGTTGGCTGTTTCAATGCATTCAACGAGAGTATTCTCCAGTACTTCTGGGCCGTTCTCCGGTGGGTTCTCCTGCTGATTCTCTGGTGACGACAACTTGGTGGCTGCTTCAACGCATTCAATAAGAGTATTCTCCACTGCTTCTGGGTTGTTCGCCGGTGGGTTCTCCGGTGGATTCTCCATTCTTGATTCTCTTGCTCTGTTTTGGGCTCTGTTTTCTACGCTCTGTTTCTTTCTTTGGTGATAATCTTGCTCTGTTTTGGGCTCTGTTTTCTACGCTCTGTTTCTTTCTTTGGTGATTCTCTAATTCAATAGAACCCGTTTATATAGACCCCAGTAAAACCCAAATGCTGCGTCTCCCCAACAGACATTTTCATAATTCGTGGACAGTAAAGTATGGCATGATTTGAGTTCAGTTCATTTAAAGACCGGTAAAATTATCTGTTTTTGATTGTCAAGTTTATATATTCGTACCAAGACAAAGTTAATCGGATTAAATTTCATACAACCCATCTAATTAGAGCTCAGCATTCTAACCCAAAAATTCAGCTCGAATCGGTCGGTTTGGTCTAATTTTTTCATATGAAATTCTTGCAATAATACAAATCGGACTAAAGATTTAAAAAAATCAGGTCAGTTCTAGTCCTCACAATGCAAAAGTTTTTAAACCTGAAAAGACCGAACTGTAACAACATTATATGTTAAATATCATACATTTAGTGGCTCTGTATGCAAGCGTAGTCTTTGTATGATGTACTTTACCTCATCGAATCCTAAAAGCAGCTATCGTTCTTGAGAAAGTGGGTGACTCGGCCGACTGGGAATTGGTTGTGGAGGTGTAGATGTATGGAGAGGTATTTTGGTATGGGTAATATCAGAAGTTTAAAGAAAAATGTCCCTACTCTTGTTTCTAGTCATGGCTCCAAAATTTATATCCACCTATATATTTTCAGCCCTTGCTTGCTCAAAAGGACCTATGCAGTCAGTTTACACCCAAAAATTATAGTTGCTAGAAATGCTAAAAGCTTTTGATAGAGCACTACTAAGAATATTTATATTTAATTTTGTTTTCAAAATCAAAATTTAAAACAACTAGTGAGAAGTCATTGAAAAAAAGAAAGAAAAAGGAAATCATTATTATTTTATTGCCTTCCACTAAAAAACGCATAGTAGTTTAATGGGTCATCGACAAATTCTCTCCATGTCAGAGTGCTACTGTTACCGAAAGGACGTGATGATGGTGATCAGGTGACAAAATATGCCGGTGGTGACGAAAATTCACTAACGACAGAAGTGGGTGGAGGGGTAGTACAATCGGAGGGAATCAATTATTGGAATTCTAAGTCCAAATAGGAATAGCTTAACTTAAATCATAAGTTGTTGTAATTTTAAGCTTATGAAAATTGTTTTTTATCAATTTCTATAACTATCAATTGAATGATGTTACTTATAAAATAAGTTGTCTTTTACACATTATAAGCTATGTCAAACTGAGCCAAACTAAGCCCAAGCATATATCTAAACGTGCCGATGAATCAAGAATTGATTCAAGAATTCAAGATTTAAAATTTTTGCCAATGAGGGGATGACATGATTGGCCAAAATTGGGCTTAAGTGGAACTTCCACCTAAGTTTGAGTTCGAACGATTACGCGCCTTATTAGCAGGTAATTGGGTTCACAACCAAACCAAAGCATGTGACCCATTGTGCACGGTCCATGGGTCCACATGTGTGCTGACGCTGCAATTTCAAGGAAACCTTAGGGTTAAAAGTCGGCGTGGGTACGGATGCCTCAGAGTCCTGCCATCTAGGCGTCCGCTAGGTATAACAGTAGTGTGGGCTTCGAGACTCTCCCTTGACCCAACCATTTTGTCCAAAAAAAAAAAAATTCAAAGATTTATTTTCCACGCTTCATATATAAAGAGTAATAGATTAACTAGTGATGTTAGTCTCGTACCAAATAATGCATGCTCTCCGGATACTCGTAGACAAGGAGCCGCTTGATTAACTCCCCCAGTGCAGAATTCATACAAGGTCACAAACTGGTTTTTTCCTTGTGGGATGCTGCAGATAATTGGAAGCTTGAGTCAATATTTGAGTGAATAGACGAAATAAGGCGAGTAGGTTTTTGAAGCATTTCATCGAACACATTCAAGATATCCTAGAAGGGTGTTTGTAGATTGCTTCACTGCAGTTACAAATGCAGCTCATTTTTGCTAAAAGTTTGGGGCATATATATGCAGATGCCTTACACAACTATATTGAATCCATTCAAGATTTTTGAACTACATAGTGGATCAGAACAAAGGACGCTGCGAAAACAATTTTGCAGAACATGGAGAGGAAACATGTAGAATAGAAGAAAATTGAGAAACATGACACGAAGATTGATGGAAAGAAACAGAAATTAAGTCAACTTTCCAATGTGTATATGAATTCCTAATCATTATGTTAAAAAATCTGAAACCCTATTATGATGAGGCCTATTTAGTAACCAATCCAAGATATGTGACGATCCAATAACAGTATACTTCAATTTTCACTCTAAAGGAGATTTAGCAGAAAATATGTAGGCAAGCACCGTGGTGATATTGATAAACTACCTTTCTGCTTGATTCTCTGAACTTGTGCAGTATCCTTTTTATGAGTAACTTAACTTCATAGTAGAGAAGCATAACATCTTTCAGCGGCCGGCCAATTTCTTTAACCTTACCAGAAAGAAACACGCACACCGTTACAATGATCTGCAGATGTAAAATTGAGTCGAAAAAGATAAACCATTGTCCCAATTCACTTGAATGTACATGCATACATATAGTGGTAAAAAAGAGAGTGGGATTAATTTTAAATCTAAATTGGGTGGCATGGCTCCCATTCTCGCTAGAATCAGTCAATCTTATAGCACTGTCCTGCATTCCCTTCCCAATCATAATGAAGAAATATTGCTCTTTACAATTAATGTTGAAGTGTAGAGAGAACAAACAGATGTGGTAGAAAGTAGAAACAGCTAACCAATCGAAAGCACTACCTTCTCACCTCAGCTAGTAAGTCTAAAGCCAACTTATTATGCATATATCAAACAGAACAAGAAGACCAGAAAACAGGTTCTATTTCTCACCCCTTAAAAAAACGGGTTATATCTCCTGGGCATTTACCTAAGAAGATGATGAGCTTTGCTTTCTGGATTCCCCATATAAATGAAGAAACGCAAACCCAATACCACTAATCTTCTCAGAATTACCACAAAAGAGAAATGGGGTTTGTGTGCAGAAACAGGTGAGTCTCTGTGAGGAAAAACATCGAACAGTTGGCGTGCAAGCTCCACCCAACGGTCACCTGCAAAGTTGTCAATTTGAGCTGATCGAAACAACAGGAAATGCAAGCACAACCATTTCGATCAGCTTGAGGTTGATCGAAGAGACTGATTCACCATCTCTAGACTCTAGACTAGTACACTCTACAGTCTAGTCTCTACGGTGAGGACCAAAGTCTGGGAATTTGAATTCTCTTCCACTCCTCTCTCTCTCTCTCTCTCTCTGTGTAAGCTGAAGCGACTTTATACCCGCTCTTTGGCGGGTCTACCAGGTTCTTTATCTTTTTCTTTTTATTTTTATTTTTTAACATAATTCTTTTTTTCATTTTCTTTTTTCTTGTTTTACTTTTTCTTGTTTCGGGGTAGGGAGATTCGAGATTCAGGGTTCTTTTGGGATCCACAATTTGGGATGTTAGAATTTTGCGTGCTTGTAACTGTTTCATTCGGTGTCGCCAAATTTTACTTTCAACTTTCATGAAACTTCAACACAATAATTTTGATTTCTTTTTCTTTTTCTTTTTTAAAGTCAACATGGTGAATTAATTAAAAATTATAAAATTAATTAAATAGGTCCGATAGAGTGGACATTTTTGTTTCCCACATAAAAAGCTTCTCAGGCAATAATAATAGCTAAATTTGAACCATTTTTAGCTTTAAATGATTGAGTTATTTTTTGCGTCATTATTTTTCACAAGATTAGTCCAACAATATCCTCATCTATTACAGTATCTCCAACATTTTTCTTACAAATTTCCTATTATAGAGACTCAAAAGTGAAAATTTATATAATTATCATAATTCTAACAGTTTCCCTACTAAACACATCATAAATTTATTATCTAGAACTATGATGAAGTTGAATTTTGATGCTGCTTGTGATTTGGCCAATGGAAAGGTATGTTTGGGAGCTGTCATAGACTCATAGGTAATGAAAGGGGAGAGTTACCTGGAGCACTAGCCTAATAGGGAGCTGCTCTGACCCCAAATGCAACAGAGGCGATGGCTTTATGGAAAGGCTTATGCTAGCTATTGCAAACAAATGGGTGTTGATTAAGTAATAATTAAAGGTGATGCGCTCACTTTACTGTTCCCTACGTCACACAGAGTTGGACCAATTAGGTCCAAGTCTTCGATGGAGTTCGTGCGTTGATGTAAGGGTTCAATATGGTTAACTGAAAACATGTTCGTAAAATGAATAACCATGTTGCTCATGGGCTAGCGAGTTTGACTTTAAAAATGGCACAGTCTATGTTTTGTACAGAGGTTGGACCTCCATGGTTGGTTTACTTGCTACATATTAGCTGTGTTGGGGTCATCTCTTTTCAGAGATTAATTGTCCCATGAGTTTGTAATATCTCTAAAAGTTTCTTTCCGGATAAAAAAAAAATAAAACAGAGAGAGAATATACAAGATCTTAAATTCAAAAATATAAGATGAAATAACTTAACGTTTTTTTTATTGTTGTGTTGGATCCACCACAATTAATCCTACGGATTCTTTTTTTTTTTTTTTTTGAGAGAGAGAATTAGGTGTCAATCCATTAATATCAAATGTAAGATTGAGCCATCCTTAGATAACTCTGTGACTAAAACCAAATGAAACAAAATAACGAGGGCAACCTAACATGCAACATTATCTTAAGATTAAGACCAAACTAACGGGTAACCTGACATTACTAGGGAAAGGTCCGGAATGAAATCAATAACTAAACCTAATATTATTCATTGAACCCTAAGACCACCCTACGTAGAGAGGACCCCTAGAGAACAATGCCAAAATAAAAAACCTAAACATAGCTAGATCTATAGATTGGGCCCAAAACAATTCAAACTCAGTCCCTAGCCAGCCCAGCAAGAATGAAGCCCAAGCAAAGGCCTAGCACTCCACCCTCAGACCAGGACCCATGCCATGAGCAGCTAGGAGCCCTCGTCTTCCACCGTCACCTGCATCGCTTGGACGTGGACAACCACCTACTTCCGACACCTGCACAGCCATCCAAACCGAACGAATACTAGCAGTTGCCCTTCGACAGCCAATCGAACCAAATCCAACGAACACCTGACCACGAGGACCATGGCAAGCCCAACCACTCTCGGCAAAACCACCTCCTCCACCGCGCACACCTCATCGTCCACAACCTCACATGCAACGCCAACCCACAAGCCTCAACCTACAAATCTGCAGCGAACTAAATGGAATCGATCCAGTCTTCATGCCAATACGCCGAGGAGCTTAATTCTCCCCCAACCCCCACCTCCCATCCCGGTAGGGATAGCAAATCGGTGCTGAGCCTAGGAAGACCCGCCAGATGACGACGTTGTAGCAATACGCCGCCGGACAGAGTAAGAAAAATTGGTGGCGGCTGTTCCTCAAGAGAGAAGACAAGAGAGCAGCCCTACTTTTTTACTTACTCTTACTGTATCGGACTTCCAGTTTGTAGATTTATGGGGTGCGTTTGAAATCATAGAGCTGTCTTTTTCTCTTTTCTTTTTCTAGGGGTATTTTAGTAATCGAAGTAGTTTAATTTCTATTCCTAAATGTAAGTAAACAACATCAATCGTAATCGGTTTCATTCTTATTATGATTCCACATGGTAAGTGGCTTAGTTGTGGCCCTCTTATGGATCATGCCTTACAAACTATTCCTACTGATCAGATCGATCTTACTGTGAAGGACTATTTTGTTGACATTACCTGGCAGATTTCCTGGGGGCGACTATTCCATAGATGACGAGCTGAGTGGTTTTGTATCACAATCTTCTAGCCAAAGTGATAAACTGATCCATTGACCCCGGTCGGGTCTACCAAACGGTGACGAACCAATTCCTCTTTTCGCTTCCGTTACAACAGGAGGTCCTCCACTTTAGTTGTGTCGCAGCCCCCGCCCTAACACAAGAAAATGAGTGCACTTCCTAACGAGGCAAGCTACCGATTTCTCTCTTCTCCTATTCCAGCTGTCTCCGATTCATGATTTATTCTGATTCCAAGTTAGTAAACGTGCCATTAATCCTACGGATTGGTGTACTCTTATACTTGTATTGTAATTAATCAATGTAATTAGCATTTTTTTTCCCTCTCCATGGCTAATATTAATTAAGTTTTCCCCCAAAATCTCAATATAGATAGCAATTTTTTTCTCAATATGTTTCATTGTTAGATTCTAAGAACTTAACACTCAATGATCAATAGGTTGATAAGATGCTTTTAATAAACTAGCGACCACAATCAAATGATCAAAATGTTTACTACAGATTATGTGAGACATGAAATTCAATGCATGAAACTCAAGTGATCGAAGCATGCATTATCTCTGGTTACATCAATGAACTGCACATGATTATTGATCATGTCTGTTGTGAAACAACATTGCTGGGAGAAATAGAGAATTGTCTGAAGGGAAAACATATATGCGGCCGAGGCTATCTGGAGTAAAACTCTAAATAATACTTAATTATTACGAAACGAGCATGCACATTTAGCTAAAAAATAGTTAAACTTGTTGAAGGAAAATCAGTTTTGTGTGTGTCTTATCAAACTAGGAGTAATAATAGGAGAGAAGGTTCTAGATTTTTTAATCCTACTCGGATTAGCATTCATTGTAATATTAGAACATGTACTTTGTAATCCCTATATATAGGGCTCCTATTATCAATAATACGTTTGACAATTCTCTCTACAATCTCTCTCAAATTCCATTATACTTAAACACGTTATCAACACGAGTCTAACCACAAAAGCTAAAAAAAAAAAAAAAAAAACCAAAAACCCGAAATCCTCTTCACCCTTAACTTCACAAAGCAGCTAGCCCGAGCTAGCCGAACCTTCACTGCCGTCTGCCCTCGCACGCCCCGCCCTACGCGCCCCTGCGCATGCATCCCTACTGCCCCTGCACACACCCACTGCATCGTTTTTCCATTCCTGTGCACATCTGTCTGCTTGCAAGCCCCGAAACGTCTAGATCGGAACCTCAGATCAAAATCATTTCTTCATCAAAGTTGTTCGTCTCTGTCTCTTCTATATAACCTCCAAATTTCAGCCCTATTGGAGTTGTTTTGCGACCTATACATCAATCAAAGTGGAAGCTGTTTAGAAGATAATCTTCTCCAAATTTCAACAAGTAAGTTTTTATAATTAAAGTTCCCGCTTTCCGAATTTAATTTCTCCTTCTTTTTCTTCGGGAACTTGCAAACCTCCCTTCTTCTACATCCCACTTTTCTTATAACGTGGGTTTGATCATTGAAAAGTGAAATCGTGGGGATTCATGCAATTAACGAACTAAAAGCGTTCGTAAGACTTCGGACTAAGAGCATCCGTAAGCATCGATTTAATGAACTAAGAGTGTTCGTAAGCTACGAACTAAGAGCATTCGTGAGCATCTATTTTGACCATTCAAACATCATTGTTTCGGTCTAATCCAAATTTCTTGGAAATCCATTTCTTGGTAGCATTAAGGCTCAGAAATCTTAATACTAGTTTTCGTGGAAGCATTGATTTCCGAAACTAATCCGTTCTTGTTTCTCCTTTTTGGATATCAAACTTGAACGAGCTCGATTTTACTTCATTGGATTATACGGGCACGGGATATTTATTTGCCTACAATCCAAGAGCCATGTTCTAAAGGAACCACTCAAGACTCACAAACTGAGATAGAATATCCCAGGACATTTACCCTGATGAAGCGCCACATGAAGATGGCCCTCCAGTTTGAGTACATGAATGAGGATAACGCTAACAACCTTTGGGTTGTGCCTAGTGAACGTTTTAGTAACATTCACAACTTTCCGAACATGGAAGCACGATGGAATAATATCTGCTTCACTAAAACTTTGAAAGAGTTATGAAATATTGTTTGGAGGCTCTCTGCATCATATTATTTATGCATGATTGTGGAAAACACAAAAGAACAAATTGATTGAAAAAACCCTAACATGATCGTAGGAGTCATGACATTGAAGGTATAGGGTTGGACACCATGGCGCCACTTTTGGCCATGATTACACTATTCCAACACCATTGGTCCTAGGGACCATATGTATTGTGTCAATACACCTCAATCAAGAGAGCATCCTCTTTATGGTATTTTATGGAGTACCTTATCAATGGTAATCAAGATATCGAGCTATGAAAGACTTTAAATCTAGCGATGAAGATAGAATGCCGCAGATTTTTATTTAGAATAGTCTTTTAATTTCCAAGAATTATGTAATGGCAATATGCCTTAATCAATAAATGACATTTTGTATTAATTCTATCTTATGTGGTGCATCGAAATAAATATGATGTCTAGGAAAGTAATTGAGATTAGTAGTACTTAAGAGAGCCTTGCTCCACACTTCCCTGGTCATATTTGATTAGAGTTACCAAATGGATAGAGCGACTACGATTTGTCTACGATTTGATTTTTATGTTGGATTAGATTTTGGTCACGAAAATTTAATGTAATCATTGACTATTATTAATAAAGTATCGATTTATGTTATTCAATGTCTTGGACATATTTTAATTTCGAACTTTGTTATTTTTCAGTATGTTTCTCGGTGTGCTAGAATGCCTCGTGGATAGTACAACTACACATACCATCCTTTGAAATAGGCAACTATTTCTATGGATGACGCCATCTCGATCTTCCGTGACTACGATGGCTGGATCATCTCAATTGATTCATGGTAGAGGACCAGCCCAATTTATGTTGCCAAATGGCACAATTTTAAATATCACCGAAGCTCTTTATGCTCCTAGGACAGGAAGAACCCTATTGAGTTTTAAATATATAAGAGCCAATGGTTTTCATGTGGAAACGCATTGTGAGAATAGACAAGAATTCATTTGCATCACCTCTAATGACTACGGACATAAACGAGTCTTAGAGAAACTTATGTGTCACTCTAGTGGGTTATATGCAACCACTATTCGAATAATTGAACCCAATCATGTTATGAGAGATGATTTATGGGATTCTGACACATATAGGCTTTGGCATGACCGTTTGGGACACCCAGGTCGTGATATGATGATCCGTATATTAAAGACTTCACACGGACATCCATTTTTCAAAACGAAAAGATGTAAAAATCATATTTTGGACCACGAGAGAACCCCTGCTCCTCACGGCGCCGTTCACCCACAAAACGGCCATCCTTGGCCGACGCCGCCATCCCTCTGCGGCCTCAGGGTGGCATTGACGCCACCAAGGCTCTTTCATCTCCAGACTTTACTTCTCAAGTCCTTTGTGACTTCGTGGCTCAACCAAAATCCTCATTGGTTGTTTCTAAAGCCCATCATTCGTTCTGCAAAGCCTGCTCTTTAGCAAAATTAGGATCGAGGCCATCCTATGCCAAGGACACTAAAGAAACTATACCATTCTTACAACGAATCCAAGGTGATATTTGTGGACCTATTCAACTACCATGCGGACCATTTAGATATTTTATGATGTTGATTGATGCATAGACACGATGGTCACATGTCATGCTATTGTCCACTACGAACGCTGCATTTGCTAAACTCCTAGCCCATATTATTAAGTTAAGGGCTCACTACCTTGATCATCCTATTCAGTTTATAAGATTAGACAATGTTGGGGAGTTTACATAAAAAACTTTTGATGATTATTGTCTATCCATTAGGATTGATGTTGAACGTCCATTGGGATTGATGTTGAACGTCCAGTTCCTCATGTTCACACCCAAAATGGTCTCGCAGAAGCCGCCATTAAACGACTACAAATGGTCGCTAGGGCATTGGTAATGCGCACCAATCTCCCTATTTCTGCTTGAGGCTATGCAATATTGCATACAGCTGTGCTTATTCATCTGAGGCCCAATGCCACTCAACCCTTTTCTGCATCCCAGATGGTGACTGGGTATGAGCCTAATGTCTCACACTTACTCATATTTAGGTGTGCAGTTTATGTGTCAATTGCGCCGCCACAGTACCCCAAAATGGGTCCTCAACGACGATTAGGCGTTAACGTTGGATGTGATTCTCCAACGATTGTCCGCTATATAGAACTCTTGACATGCGATCTCTTTACCGCTAGATTTACAGATTGTTACTTCGATGAGACAGTTTTCCCATCGTTAGGGAGAGATAAGAACACAAATGTTCAACAGGAACGACATGAATTGTCGTGGTCTGTCTCCACTGTTTGATCTTGATCCCTGAACTTCACAGTCCGAAATTGAAGTGCGGAGAATTCTCGATCTTCAAAAAGTAGCAGAATTGATGCCTAATGCATTTTCTGATATAGCTAAAGTAACGAGATCACACGTACCTGCTGCAAACGTGCCTGCAAGGATTGATGTTCCTAAAATTAGAGGGCATGACACCATCTCAAGGGCATTTGAGCATGGCGCCAACGTCCCCTCTCACAATGATGGTGACGTTGTGGTTAGGCTCATGGCTCCTGCCAGGAAGCGCGGGAGGCCTATAGGTTCGATAGATTCTTGCCCAAGAAAGAAAGCGAGTTTGGCATAAAATAATCTATTAATCATCGATGTAAATAATCCATCTCATGATAATATTCCGGATTATGATTATGTCCAAGAGACATCATTGGGGGACGCTCCAATGTCAGAACCAACTCCAGAGAATAGAGAGATCTCCATAAATTACACAAGTGTACATGAGATGATGGATAGAAATTCTATGGCAATTGATGATGCGTTTGCATATCACGTTGCAAAAGGAATTATAGAATATGATGATATTGAACCTCGCTCTGTCGAAGAATGTCAACGAAAAGCGGATTGGCCTGAATGGAAAGATACGATCCAGACATAATTAGATTCACTAGCAAAGAGACAGGTATTTCGGCCTATAATGCAGACACCCCCAAATGTAAAACCTGTTGGCCATAAATGGGTCTTTGTTAGAAAGCGTAATGAGAAAAATGAGGTGGTTAGATATAAAGCCCACCTCGTGACAAAATGTTTCTCACAACACCCTGGAATCAACTACGATGAGACATATTCTCTCGTAATGAACGTTATAACGTTCCGCTACCTTGTCAGTTTGGTATTTCCAAAAAACTTGACATGCAGCTTATGAATATGGTTACAACATATGTCTATGGGGATCTAGATTCAGAGATATATATGAAGGTTCCAGATGGGCTTCAATTACCGAAATCAAATGGCTCTAAACCACGGAGCGCGTTTTCAATAAGATTAAAACGCTCACTATATGGATTAAAACAATCCGGACGGATGTGGTATAACTGTCTAAGTGACTACTTGATTGGGAAGGGATATATTAATAATGAAATATGCTCATGCGTGTTCATTAAAAGAACAAGTTCCAGATTTGCAATCGTAGCAGTTTATGTCGATAACATGGACCTAATTGGAACTCTAGATGAGTTAAAAGAAACTGCTAAATATTTGAAATCCGAATTTGAGATGAAAGATTTTGGGAAAACACGGTTTTGTCTCTGTTTAGAACTCGAGCACCGTAGTGATGGGATTTTGATCAATCAGTCTGCATATACTCAGAAAATTCTAAGGCACTTTAATGAAGATAAAGCGAAGCCTGTGAGTACTTCCATGATCGGTCGTAGTATTGAGCCCAGAAAAGATCGGTTTCGTCCAAAGGATGAGGACGAAGAATCATTGGAGGGCAAAGAAGCATTGGAGGTTGAAGTGCCCTATTTAAGTGTAATAGGCGCATTGGAGGTCTACAAAACATACCCTTGTTGCTACTTCCTTAAATCATGTAGAGATTATTGTTCTACATGAAGCTGTTCATGAATATATATGGCTAAGGTCTGTAATTAGACATATTCAAGGAAGTTGTGGTTTGAAGTCTACTACGGATGAACCTACATGCATTTATGAGGATAATGCAGCTTGTATTGAACAAATGAAGTTAGGTTTCATTAAGGGCGACAACACCAAGCATATATCGCCTAAGTTCTTTTATAATCAGCAACAACAATCACTTCTAAAGATTGAAGTGAATCAAATCTGATCAGAAGATAATGTAGCGGACTTATTCACTAAGTCGTTACCTAAATCCACCTTCGAGAAACATGTGAAGAGCATCGGATTGAGAAAGTTATTTTAACTCCCACGATTGTAGCAATCAGGGGGAGTTATGATGTCTACATGATTCGATCTCGAAGAGTATAGGACGTGTTGTACTCTTTTTCTCCTCCTCGAGCGTGTTTTTGTCCCACAGGGTTTTCGCTCAAGCAAGGTTTTTAACGAAGCAACGAATGAAGCGTCACCACCAAGTTTGAGCAGCACAAGGGGGAGTGTTGAAGGAAAATCAGTTTTGTGTGTGCCTTCTCAAACTAGGAGTAGTAATAGGAGAGAAGGTTCTAGATTTTCTAATCCTACTAGGATTAGTATT
The DNA here is from genome assembly GCA_025331145.1 of Rosa persica. NCBI lineage: Eukaryota > Viridiplantae > Streptophyta > Magnoliopsida > Rosales > Rosaceae > Rosa > Rosa persica. Next base: position 15,213,120 of record WFKR01000005.1, read on the forward strand.
CCTTATAATATTAGAACATGTACTTTGTAATCCCTATATATAGGGCTCCTATTATAAATAATACGTTTGACAATTCTCTCTACAATCTCTCTCAAATTCCATTATACTTGAACAAAACTAACCGATAGACAAACTACAATTCTATAAGCAGCTAAAAATGTCTTACTCCCTTAAACTTCATAGAGATACTCTCCATAGCCATAGCGCGGTACGAGATATCACTAGAAATTCAAATGAGCTTGTCTTGGCTGATAACAACGAAACAGCTGGAATTTGCTAATATAACATTGGTTACTTTTCGAAGGGATGGAGGGAGCTACCTGCTACTCTGCTCAGGACCAGTTGGATCCACTTTAGGCTTCTTATAATGAGTTATGACTTCAGCAAGTTCAGAGTATAACACCTCTTGGTTCATTGATTAAGAACTGATGATCAGCTTCGAACCAAAAAGTTAACCAAGATATATATGATCGATTTAAGCATCATAAGCTCTGTGCACTGATTGAACCAAGAATCAGCTTCAAACTAAATTAAGGAATAACAGATGATTAGCATATAGATGCATATTAGGAACACTAATAGTGCTGCAATATTAGCTCATTAAACATGAAATTGTCACCTAAGTAGATTAAATTTGGCATTATCTACAAGGTTAAGACTTCAAGTCGAGCTATCAAACACATTTGGTTCCACGACATGAAATAATATCAGTGTGCCTTTTTTGCTTAAATATTAATAATTTTATGAGTTAATTACATATAAGTGCATCTATGAATGTTTTTTTAACCATAAGGCCACCAACTAGTTTTTTCCATCATAAGGCCACTAGATTAAAAATAGTGTTATATTTTAGATATAAAAATCAACATATTTACAAAAATACCATTAGAGTAAAAAGTCAACAACCATTCTCTCTCTCATCTCCGGCAAGGTCTCCGGTCAACTCCGGCGGGTCTCCGACCGACTTCCGGCGAACACCGGTAGGTCTCCGACCAACTTCCGGCTACTACAAAAGCTACTGTTGCTAGCAAGAAAAGCTACTCTGATAAAATTTCCGGCAACTTTCGGCGATGCCACAAAAGCTACTGTCACCAATAATAAAAGCTACTATGATGAAATTTTCGGGACCTTCTATGAGGTCACAAAAGTTACTGTTACCAACACTAAAAGCTACTCCCACCAACAACAAATATTACTGTCACCAGCAACAAAAGTTATTCTAATGAGCTCTCCGGCGAGGTATACAAACTATTGTCATCAGCAATAAAAGTTACTGTTACCAACAACAAGAACTACTCTCAGCAACACTAAAAGCTACTCCCGCTAACAACAAAAACTACTTTCACCAACATCAGAAAGCTACTGTCACTTGAAACAAAAGCTATTGCCACCAGAAACGAAAAACTATTATCACCAGTAACAAAAATTACTGTCACCAGAAACACAAGCTATTGTCTCCAGAAACAAAAACTACTGTAACCATAAACAAAAGCTACTGTTACTAGCAACAAAAACAAAAGCTACTGAACCAGTAATAAAAAGCTACTGACGGAAATACTGATTATACATGTTGACAATGTAACACAAATTCCAAACAAGAAACGCTAGAGATACGAAATCACAACAAGAAGAAAATTGAATTTCATTCAGTTTGAAAAGATGTTAGCATAGACATACATAGTTACTATCATTGTGTTGAAAAACCACTATAATAGTTATAAAGACTACTGACTTGAAATCAATCAAAATAAAAACATAGTTTCTAACATCAACTTGAAAAAATACTAACATAAGCATAAAAAGCTACCATCACTGTATTGAAAAGCCACTATAATAGTTATAGAGAGTTACTGACTCGAAATCAATCAAAATGAAAAACCTAACAATACCATGGCAACCACCAGCTTAAGAAACAATTTTCCATCTCATATAGACTTTGAAAGTGCCTCACTCCATTGACAATTCCCATTTCGCACCGCTACTTTGCTCGACTTAGCAATCGTCTTCCCAATTTCCACATACATAATGGACACAAACAACTTGTCCCATTCTCTCAGCACCTATAATCATAGACATCACCATCACACTAAACAAACCAGAAAATCCTCCCCATAAATTCCTCATTAATTACTCACACAAAATTTCCACACTTACTATTGCATAAGCATCAAAACATACATGTCCACAACTAAACTCTTAACAATTAGACTGTCTTTAACTCTTTATTTCTTAGCAAACCTTGCAGAAAGATACAAATGGTTGATCAATATGCTCTCTAATATTACAATATACATTATTTCAATTGAATATAATACACAAGGCATTATACAAGAAAGTATGAATCTGTTTTAAAATTACAGTACTCTAATTATGTCCTGCCGAACAAAATTTGAAATCTGAAATTTGACAACAAATACAAAAGAGTATGCATACCTTTGCTCAAATCTATGAAACGCTATAGCTTCTTCTGATACAGTTTAACCTCTCCTACATAAAAATTGTCACAAGAATAAATAAAAATGCATTCAACTTGTCCATATACAGAGATTGACGCAAATTATGAAACAAAGCACAATCATACATATATGCTCAGTGTTGAGAATCAAAATCAATTCAGTTCAATTGCGACAAGCATAAGAGAGGGGCCTTAAACTAAGTGAACTTGAAATTGAATCTCTTACCTAACCTCATTGGCCTATTCCTATGTATCCTAAACATCTCCTTCCTCCTCCTCTCGCCGATAATCGAACTCAATTCAGTTTGATTGAGATGAGCATGAGAGAGAGCTCTGGCCCATGGTGTAACACAGATCCCGTTGGAGGCGGATGCAATTGACCCGAGAATTGGTCGCCGGCGACGTCAGAGGGACATCAAAATGCTTCAATTGGACAACTGCCGCAGTCGTGCTTGGAATGCCGAGATCTCTCTTTGTTTAGGTCGTAGCTAGGTTTGATGAAGGCCGCTGGTTCCGCTTTGATGAGGCCGTAGTCGTCTTGGTCGTCGTTGCTGGAAGCCAGAGAAACAAAAGCGATGATCGGTTCGACGGAGGACGAAGAGGAAGAGAGAGGGCTTCCTTAGAGGAGTTGCAGAGAGAGAGAGAGGTGAGAGAGAAAATGATTAATCTGATATCAAGTTGGTTTTCTTATGTAGAAGGGCATAATCGTCAGGTACGGTAAAATTTGAGAATTCAAGTGGCCTTATCGAGACAAAAAAATGTTAAGTGGCCTTATTACTAATTTAAGTTTCAAAATGACATTTATGAGTAATTTTCTATAATTTCATATCATTCTGATAAATTAACAAGCACAACAACTGTGATAACCTAGCGAGATTCTAAGAACATTGTGCTGAAACTATTTGCTGACCACAAGTCACTTGTCGTTGATGTTGATTCAGGAACTGGAACGGTCCGTCCAGTGTAAAAACCAGGCTCTTTTGGCGTAGGCAACTTAATTTCACTTCCCAACATTAGAACCACAGATGACATGCTTGGTCTATCTTCAGGTGCTTCTTGCACACATAACAGGCCCACATGAAGACATCTCAACACTCCGGATGTGTTGCAAGAATCGCATAACGTCACATCAACCAGTTCCAGAGGATTATTTTGAGTCCATAGTGTCCATGCCTTTGAACAAAACGAAGAACATGTTAGTAGGATGAACTCCATGTTTCTCTCTTTATGTAAATAAGCATTTGTTGGATAGCCTCTAATTTGAAATGTGCCATATTGCCATATATAGGGATGGTGCTTATAGGATTGCACAATAGAAGTAAATAATATACTTACATGTCCAAGAAGGTTAAGATGGTGATCTGGATGACAAAATCCCCTGTTCTTCTTCCTGTTCAATATCTCTAGCAGTACAACTCCAAAGCTAAATACATCGGATTTCATTGAGAAAGTTCCATCTACTGCATATTCAGGAGCCATATAACCACTATGAAACAAAAATTGGAGTGAGAAAGAATATGAGAAATAGAAATAAAACTGTGACCGTATACAAGTCTAGCAGACTTACTATTTTCCCACCACTCTATTTGTACCGTCTTCACTCTGATCACCCCCAAATGTTTTAGCCAGGCCGAAGTCTGAAATCTTTGGGTTCATATCATTGTCCAGCAAGATATTGCTATCCTTCATATCTCTGTGGATAATTCTTAATCTAGAGTCTTGATGGAGATAAAGAAGCCCTCGAGCAATTCCCTCAATAATATGGAAGCATGTGGGCCAGTCGAGCAACTTCTGTCTTTCTTGATCTGAACAACTTATAAAGCATGTTAATTCCACATTGAATCCTAGTGCAACAAATTAAGGATGAAAGATGGTATGACTAAAAGGGCAAGTCCTGAGCTTAGAGAGGATCCTACCAAATATAAAGAAGTCCAAGCTTCTGTTAGGCATGTATTCATATACTAGAATTTCTTCATCTTCTTGAATGCAACAACCAAGAAGCTTTACAAGATTCCGATGCTGAAGTTTGGCTATCAGTAGAACTTCGTTTTTGAACTCTCTCAATCCCTGTCCAGAATTTTTTGAGAGCCTCTTTACTGCAATTTCCTCTCCTCCAATCAATGTTCCCTATGGACAACCATTCAGAAAAGTCCATCAATGTTGATATCAGAAAATAGCTCACTTTACTTGCATCAACTTCTGTTACTTACCTTGTACACAGGTCCAAAACCACCTTCACCCAGCTTGTTGCTGCTTGAAAAGTCATTAGTGGCATTAGCAATAGTGATCAAGTCAAATAGTGGTAACTCCAAGTCTTCCCTGTCTTCTCCACGGTGATCCTCCCTTCTGCAATCCAGCTTTCTTCTGGCTCCGAAAAAGTAAATTTTTTCAGCATGAATAACAAGATGTAGACAATTGAAATAATGAAATTAAATTTTAACCACCTTATGTAATGCATTTTTCATAGTCAGAGTACTTGGATTTTGAGTTTCGAATTTTCTACAATAATTTATTTTTGACAACCGGAGCCAATGTGTGAGAAACTCACCTTGTTTTCTGAGTTTCCTCTTCCGTTTATACAAAATGAACCCAACTATTAGCATTCCCACAAGAAATACAGATGAGCCGATCAGAATTCCTGCTAGCTTTTTCTTGCTGGACTTGCTCTTTCTCACAATAGGATCTGAAATATCACAAGTCAAACAAAACTTTCATGTCATTTTGAGAACAGTATCTTACATTTCAGTTAACTGTGACTAAATCACTTAATTTAGCTAACACTTCCTACAAACTATTCACAACATATAAATGAATTTCCAATTTTGATAGCACTTATTCTCAGTTCAAGTTCATGTTAAATAAACCTATCAAGGAAAACATAGAGACTTAAAGAGGTTCACAATTTTGGGAATTAGCCAAAGTTAGACTCAGAACTCCCATCAAAATTTACATTTCAGGCAAGTTTCCAAACAGAATGCAGACAAACACGTAAAGCTTAGTCGAATATGACAAAATCTCAATAGAAATACCGTAAATTTTCATAGAAAACAAGGCAGTAGAACAGCAGTTTCCTATCTGGCTGGCCTGAAGCAGCCAGATAAAAGTCTTAAAAGAAAAAAAAAAAAAAAAAAAAAAAGGAAGAGGGATCAGATAAAAGTTTAAAAGCTACCTAGGTCTGATGCAGCCAGCCGTATAAAGAGGTCTTGAGAATCAGAGGTGAATTCTCTAATGTCATTGAGGTTCCCAAACCAAAGCAAGCAGCCACTTCCACCTTCCCTGACATCTAAATTTGCACATGCAGAACACGAACAGTTTCCCAAACATAATCCCTGGCACTCCTTGAGGGTCATGCTTTTGTCATACCAGGAAGATGTGTCTGGCAATTTAAAGTTACTGTACTTTGAGAAGCCATCTGTAGAGCTGCAAGCTAATGGAGTCTCCCGAACACATCCCCCCAGACCAATTTGTCAAGTTCCAATCTTTCGGAGATTTTGGTACAAACCCTTTCAAGCATGTACATACAGGAGTGTTACTGACATTACATCTAGCATTAGCACCATAATAGGCATAGTTTTCACACTGATCTGCCTGAGTTGAGATGAAAGGTTCCCAACTACGTGAGTGGTCTGTCCAAGTAAGCCACTGTGCAATGCCATATGGGTTTAATACATATCTTGCAAACATTGACCGGTTGAGGAGTGTGTACTCATAATAGACTTCATCCTTAGTCAACACAAACTCAAAAACCGCTACTGGATTTGGCTTTCCTTGATATCCAGTTAATTCAACTCCGTTCCATGTCCCTGCTCTAGTCAGTATCTTAGCTCCCTTCATAATAAAAATCTGTGGGAAACCATGCTTATCCATCCGTAGTGAAAACTCTCCTTGAGCAGGATCTTCTGTGCTCCTCCAAGACGAGACATACCTATCTAAACCAGTAACTAAATTCCAACCAAGCTTCATTTCTGGCAGGCGTGTATCACAAGGATAATCAAAACTCTGCCACAAGAAGTTATCAGGATTAGTTTCATTTCCATCTTTCACAACAAGATTCCCCGAATCCAAGAGTTGAGAAATTGGATTCCCTGCGGCTCTTGATGAATTGGATGACCATACAGTGCTATTTGAGCTATTGAGAAGGACTAAAACTCCCTGATCAGTGACCTTTAAAACTCCTGAAGAATCATCAAGTGGTATTTCTCTGTTGGCTACCCATACCACTGTCCAAGTATCTGCCCTTCACTTCACCGGGACTAAAGAATCCCAGTTCATAGCTTCCACCTGCTGAAACCAGAGTTTGACCATCTTTAATAAATTGAGTTGGAGTGATAGAGTCTAGTGTATTTGAGGTTCTTAGGAAGGAAAATAAGAACAACCACAGAAAAATGGTTTTCATGGTTTGCATCGATGTTCTGATCAGAATGTTTGGGACAGAAAGAAATGCAGAATACGAGCAGAGAAATTGGAATATCTAAAAAGGTGGAAATCTCAAGCTTTAGATCGGTCTGCTAGATTTGTTTAGTCTCTCCACTAATCCTGTTTAAAGTAAGGCATCATTAGGCCCCAGTCTTGCATAATGTAACCATTACAAAGGTGTCAAACCTGGTTTATCCATTTTCTTGAATGCAGACAATGCTTCTATCACAGATTAGATTGCCAATCAACTTGAAGTTTAATATGCAGTATGCCTGTATATGTCTATCTGCCTTTTTGTCTCTTTTCAAGTGTCTTTTCTTAAGGGGCTAGCATAATGATATTTGAATATTTGATAGAGTTGGATTTCTTGAATGGCATACTGGTTTAAACAGAAAAAAAGACAGAGTGCAAGAAACTCATAAACTAACAGACATGATGTACACACCCAATGAAACTAGAAGGCAGCTGATTATAAAAAGACCCCACCTCCTCCGGAGCTGCATTTGCAATCAAATTCATCCATGCACTTGGTTTTAAAAACTTGGTAGAAAGAAACTCATAAACTAATAATTATGCTGTTCAAAAGAAGTAGACTCGATTAATTTTACGGCTGATTATAAAATTGATCTAAACATACCATAAGTGGATTGCCGACTTTACAAATTTTCCAAGAACCTCATACGATAATGTCTCAGAAAATTGACATCTTTCGGTGAGGATGTTGCCTCACCAAGCACAAAAAATCGGAGATCCACCATCACGGAAGCTCAACTTCCTGTGCAGGCATTCAACATAAGTTCATAACTACATCGGTAAAGATTCATTCTTATGAAAGAGCTTAAAAGTTTACTAGTATGTAGCATTAGCTCTCTTTTAAAAAAGAAGGAAAAAAAAAAAGCATTAGCTCAGTTCAAACTTATATAATTTCATATGCAGTATATAAATTTAATAAAAATGTAATTTCAGTTAGGCACCATCACCTACAAAACTCAGACTAAAGGTTTATTTGTACCTTAGTTGCTTTGGCATTATATCTTGATTCTTGCAAATGAAAACTATGAGAAAATAACACATTGACAAAACTGATCAAAGGGGCGAACAAGTTCAGATTCACTTACTTCCTTCCACACTTGTGTCACATTGCTTTCTCTCCTTGATTATCCTAAATTTAAAAATAAAATAAAAGACTGTCCCTTAATATCTGAAATTGAAAACCAACCTTCAAAACTTCAACTTTCTCCCTACAAATTTATAAGAAGCCGAAGCCGAAGCCAATGAAGCAACAAGATCCCATGCTTCCAAAGCTACCAATCAGTTTCTTATCTCAGGCTTTCGGTTCAAAATTTGTTATCATTCTCGCGAATCAAATTCCCAAGGCAGCATCCCACAGTTAGAAATGGGTTTGCCATAAAGCTTTGAACTTCATTCAGAACTGGGAATATTGTTCCCAACTCAATTTCCCAAACACGCATTGTAACAAACAAATACAACAAAGGACTGTAACATATATAATTTTCTGCCCAGTAGTGAAGCAATAGAGGAGTAATATGGTCCAAACTATGGGGACCTAGTTTTGCAGCTCAGCCCAATGCTTAAGCAAACAACTTTAGCCCAATAAAGATCGGATCACTGGGCCAAACCGGGAAGAAGAGATTGTATTTGGATTACAAATTCAGTTGCACATGAAAACTTATAATATTTCTTCCATTACTAAACTAGAAAACCAAAACCAGCAACCTGTTTCTTAAGCTGTGGAAGAAGAGCTAATGAACCAACTAATCACTCTTTGAAGAAAAAAAACAACCCAAGTTACCCAACCACTGATATCCAGTGTATTTTGATTCTTTCCTTTTAGTTTTTCTCCATTACTTCGTGTACGTCCAAATTTCCACTCTTTGGCTCCCTTTTCATTGATATCCATTTGTTTTCTGTCGATATGATGAGAATTTGTTCAACCCAGAACTTTGATTCTTGTTAGAATACTTGTAGTAAGAAATTTTAGTTTCTGCAAGTAGTATGTTAGATTAAGTTTCCATGGCAATTCTCATAAACTCAGTGTCGCCTAATAACAAACCCGTCACCAGAAACTGCTAGAAAGGGTTGTGGGTTCTTTTCCCACATCAGGGTGCAGACATATATACTCAACAAGGGGTTTTCTAGAGTTTTGGCATCAACCCAGATTACCATTTCTCCAAAGGACACTGTTTTCACTTTGCCCAACTGGAGGAATCCCCAGAATGACAATTGATGCCTATTTTATGAACTTCATGACTTGGAGCTAGATATGTTTGATTTTGTACGAACTTTAATACCTTTTTCTATTTAACTTTTAATTAAGGGTAACGATTAGAATTTTAAAATTACAACTTACAAACACTAAAAATGAGAAACCCCAACTTATATAAATTATAAAGTGAGTTAGGATTCAAGCGCCTTCTACTTTTAGAAGAAGAATATACATAGATACATAAAATACGGGGAAGACACATAAAAATACCCAAAATACAAAGAGATGTGAATAGAGAATCTTATTCTCCACATTGAGATGATAATTTAAGAAGCTTATCACTGCTAAAACTGTATTAAGATGTGAAAAAAAAATTCTCTTTTGTATCTAAGTAGGTCTAGATTTTGATGAAGTGTCAAAAAAAAAATGAGAATAAACAATCAAACTTGAAGCTTAAGATAGCTTCATTTTTTTTATCGTGAAACATGTTAAACATACATCTAAAGGGCGTCCCACTGTTCCATTAGATACAAACATCTAAATAGTGTCGCACTGTTCATTCGGGTCCGAATTGAATGATGCTTTTGCCCTTTTTTTTTTTTTTAAATCGGGTGTTGCCATGCTTCTATAATCTTCTATATACATAGAAGCCAAAAGCTGGAGGGGCAAGAAGAACAGGCCTCTCAAAGTCAAAAATTGATGTCAAAATTAAGGCATGAGTGAGACAATAACTGAAAAAACAAATTAAAATCTAAAGGCCCAAACAGCCCAAAAAAACCCAAACTCTAATGAAAACTTTTCCTTCATATTCTACTTGCTGCCGCCATATTGTCGTCAAACTTGAAAGCTGAAGAGACTTTGATTGACGAGTGTTGTGGGATTGTGAAGGAAAAAAGAAGATGAAAGTGTTTTCATGGCTGATGTTAATTAAGTTTCTCCCAAAATCTCAATATAGATGGCAATTTTTTTATCAATAAGTTCCATTGTTACATTATAAGAATTTAACACTCAATGACCAATAGGTTGATAAGATGCTATTAATAAACGAGCTCACAATCAAATGATCAAAATGTTACGGTAGATTATGTGAGACATGAAACTAAATGCATAAAACTCAAGTGATCGAAGCATGCATTCTCTCTCGATATATCACTGAACTGCACATGATAATTGATCATGTCTATGTTGTGAAACAACATTGCTGGGAAAACAGAATGATGTACATTTAGCTAACATGTTAAAAGTAACCGATAGATAAACTACAATTCTAAAAGCAGCTAAAAATGTCTTTACTCCCTAAACTCCATAGAGATACTCCCCATAGCGTGCCATTGTGGTACGAGATATCGCTAGGAATTCAAAGGAGCTTGTCTAATCTGATAACAACCGAAACTAGAAAATGCAACATTGATTGCTTTTCTTGCAGCCCTTGCCCTTAGGGCTCAACGTGCCAGCTTATATACCGGAAGGGATGCATGGAGGGAGCTGTCTGCTCAGGACCAGTAGCACAGTAGGATCCACATTAGGCATGTTATGACTTCAACAGGTTTTAATTAAGAAACTGATGATCAGCTTCGAAACCAAAAGTTAACCAAGATATGAAATAATAAATTATCAACATATAGATGCATGTTAATAGATAGTGCTGCAATATCAACTCAATAAACACAAAATTATTACCTAATTAGATTAAATCTAGCGTTGTCCACTATTCACCCGTTACTCGGATAAGCCTAAGCTAACAAACACATTGTTCCGCAACATGAAATGATAGTGGTGTGCCTTTTTTGCTTAAATATGAATGATTTCATATTGTTCTGGTAATAAGCAGATGAACTTTGATGTTCTAGCGAGCTTCTAGAAACATTGTGCTGCAAATATTTGTTGAAAACAAGTCGCTCGTTGTTGATGTTGATTCAGGGACTGCCACAGTCCGTCCAGTGTAAAAACCAGGCTGCTTTGGTGAAGGCAACTTAACTTCACTGCCCAACATTAGAACCACAGATGACATGCTTGGTCTATCTTCAGGTACTTGTTGCACACATAACAGGCCCACATGAAGACACCTTAACACTTCGGTTATGTTGCAAGAATCACATAACGTCACATCAACCATTTCCAGAGGATTATTTTGATTCCATAGTGTCCATGCCTTGAAACAAATTCAAGCACATGTCAGTGAGGATGAATTCCATGTTTCTATCCTTCTATGAAATAAGAAAAAAGCAATTGCTGAACTTTTATATGGCAGTTACCATATTTCTAGGGTGAAGGTGCTTATAGGATTGTACAATCGAAGTAAATAATATACTTACATGTCCAAGAAGGTTAAGATGGTGATCTGGATGACAAAATCCCCTGTTCTTCTTCCTGCTCAATATCTCTAGTATAATAACTCCAAAGCTAAATACGTCAGATTTCATTGAGAAAGTTCCATCTACTGCGTATTCAGGAGCCATATAACCACTACCAAACAAAATCGCAGTTAGAAAGAGTTTCAGGAACAGAAATGTAAAAGTGACCATTAACAGTTGTAGCTAACTTACTGTGTTCCAACTACTCTATTTGTACTGTCTTCACTTTGATCAGCCCCAAATGTTTTAGCCAGGCCGAAGTCCGAAATCTTTGGGTTCATATCATTGTCTAGCAAGATATTGCTAGCCTTCATATCTCTATGGATAATTCTTAATCTAGAGTCTTGATGGAGATAAAGAAGCCCTCGAGCAATTCCGTCAATAATATGGAAGCACGTGGGCCAGTCGAGAAACTTCTGTCTTTCTTGATCTGAACAACTTATAAAGCATGTTAATTCCACATTGAATCCTAGTGAAACAATTTAAGAATCGAGGATAGCATGTTCTGAGTTTAGAGAGGATCCTACCAAAGATAAAGAAGTCCAAGCTTCTGTTAGGCATGAATTCATATACTAAAATTTCTTCATCTTCTTGAATGCAACAACCAAGAAGCTTTACTAGATTCCTATGCTGAAGTTTGGCTATCAGTAGAACTTCGTTTTTAAACTCTCTCAATCCCTGTCCAGAGTTCTTTGAGAGCCTCTTTACTGCAATTTCCTCTCCTCCAACCAAAGTTCCCTATGGATAACCATTCAGAAAAGTCCATCAATGTTTAAAACAGAAAATAGCTCATTTTAGTTGCATTAACTTATGTTACCTTACCTTGTACACAGGTCCAAAACCACCTTCACCCAGCTTGTTGCTGCTTGAAAAGTCATTAGTGGCGTTAGCAATAGTGATCAAGTCAAATAGTGGTAACTCCAAGTCTTCCCGGTCTTCTCCATGGTAATCTCCCTTTCTGGAATCCAGTTTTCTTCTGGCTTCTGAAATAGTACATCTCTTCAGCATGAATAGCTAGATGTAGACAGTTGGACTAATGAAATTAAATTCTAACTACATTACGTACTGCATTTTTCATAGTCAGAGTAGTTGGATTTTTATTTTTAGTTTTCTGCAATCATTTATCTACAACAATCAGAGAAATTCACCTTGCTTTCTGAGTTTCCTCTTCCGTTTATACAAAACAAACCCAACTATTAGCATTCCCACAAGAAGTACAGATGAGCCGATCAGAATTCCTGCTAGCTTTTTCTTGCTGGACTTGCTCTTTTTCACAATAGGATCTGAAATATCCCAAGTCAAACAAAATTTTCACATCATTTTGAGAACAGTATCTTACATTTCAGTGAACTGTGAAAAACACTAATTTTAGCTAAAAATTCCTACAAACTATTCACAACATATAAATGAGTTTCCAATTTTTTTTAGCACTTTTTCTCTGTTCAAGTTTACATAAACCTCTCAAGTAAAAACTAAAGATTTGAGATGTTCCACAATTTTGGGGAATTAGCCAAAGTTGGACTCAGAACTCCCATCAAAATTCACATTTCAGCCAAGTTTCCAAACAGAAAACAGACAAACACTAATACCTTAGTCGAATATGACTATATATCAATAGAAATCCAATAATTTTCCAAAGAAAACAAGGCACTAGAGCAGACAATCTCCTATATCGCTGGCCTGAAGCAGCCAGATAAAAGGAGATCAAATAAAAGCGTAAAAAATTGAGAGAAACAGAGAAAGAGAGAGAGCTCAGATAAAAGTCTAAAAGCTACCTAGGTCTGAAGCAGCCAGCCGTATATAGAGGTCTTGAGAATCAGAGGTGAACTCTCTAATGTCATTGAGGTTCCCAAACCAAAGCAAGCAGCCACTTCCACCTTCCCTGACATCTAAATTTGCATATGCAGTACATGAACAGTTTCGCAAACATAATCCCAGGCACTCCTTAAGGCTCATGCTCTTGTCATACCAGGAAGAAGATGTGTCTGGCAGTTTAAAGTTACTGTACTTTGAGAAGCCATCTGCAGAGCTGCAAGCTAATGGAGTCTTCCGAACACATCCCTCAGACCAATTTGTTGAGTTCCAATCTTTCGGAGATTTTGGTACAAACCCTTTCAAGCATGCACATACAGGAGGATTACTGATATTACATCTAGCATTAGCACCACAAAAGGCATAATTATCACATTCATCTGCTTGGGATGACGCGAAAGGTGCCCAACTATGTGAGTAATCTGTCCAGGTAAACCACTGTGCAAGGCCATACGGGTTCAACACATATCTTGCAAACATTGACCTGTTGATTAGTGTGTACTCGTAATAGACTTCATTCTTAGTCAACACAAATTCAAAATTTGCTACTGTATTTGGCCTTCCTTGATATCCAGTTAATCCAACTCCGTTCCATGTTCCTGCTCTAGTAAGTATCTTAGTTCCCTGCATAATAATAATCTGTGGGAAACCACGAATATCCATCCGTAGTGAAAAGTCTCCTTGAGCAGGATCTTCTGTGCTCCTCCAAGACGAGACATACCTATCTAAACCAGTAACTAAACTCCAACCAAGCTTCATTTCTGGCAGGTGTGTATCACAAGGATAATCAAAACTCTGCCACAAGAAGTTATCAGGATTAGTTTCGTTTCCATCTTTCACGACAAGATTTCCCGAATCCAAGAGTTGCGAGACTGGATTCCCTGCTGTTCTCGATAAGTTGGAGGACCATACGGTGGCATTTGAGCTATTGAGAAGGACTAAAACTCCCTGATCAGTGACCTTTAGAACTCCTAAAGAATCATCAAGTGGTATTTCTCTGTTGGCTACCCATACCACTGTCTCAGTAGAAAAAGTGTACCATATTCCCAAGTATCTGCCTTTCACTTCACCGGGACTAAAGAATCCCAGTTCATAGCTTCCACCTGCTGAAACCAGAGTTTGACCATCTTTAATAAATTGAGTTGGAGTGATAGAGTCTAGTGTATTTGAGGTTCTTAGGAAGGAAAATAAGAACAACCACAGAAAAAGGGTTTTCATGGTTTGCATTGATGTTCTGATCAGAATGTTTAGGACAGAAAGAAATGCAGAATACGAGCAGAGAAATTGGAATATCTAAAAAAGTGGAAATCTCAAGCTTTAGTTCGGTCTGCTAGATTTGTTTAGTCTATTCACTAATCCTGTTTAAAGTAAGGCCTCATTAGGCCCCACTCTTTCATATTTTAACAATTACAAGGGAATGCAGACAATGCTTCCATCACATATTCTAGATTGCCCATCAACTTGAAGTTTAATTTGCAGTAGGCCTGTATATGTCTATCTTCCTTTTTGTCTCTTTACAAGCGTCTTTTTTTAAGGGGGCTAGTGTAATGATATTTGATAGAGTTGGGTTTCTTGAATGACATATTGGTTTAAAAAGATAAACGACTTAGACTGCAAGAAACTTATAAACTAACAGACGGGCTGTACACGCCCAATGAAACTAAATGATTATAAAAAGACCAAATCCCACCTCCTCCAGAGCTGCATTTCCAATCAAATGCATCTGTAAACTTAGTTTTATAGCTGTTCAAATGAAGTAGACTCGATGAATATTACGGTTGATTCTAAAATTGCTCTAAACATACACTAGAGTAGATTGTCCACAAGCTTCACAAATTTGCGGATTTATGAAAGTTAATTTTCTGTCCAGAAGCTAAAGAAAAGTCCGTGAAAGTATTCAATATATTCTTAGCTGCTAAATGAGTAGCTTTAGAAAATATTAGACAGTCATCAACAACCATAAGATTAGAAACTTCAAAACCACGAGGAGAATTAAGAAGACTAATATTAGTTATAGGTTTATTAAATAAATGGTTCAATTTCCTAATAAAATGTTCCATTGCTAAGATAGAAAGATAAGGTGATAGAGGATCCCCTTGTCTAATCCCTCTAGTAGGAGAAAAGGAGCCATGAGGAATACCATTAAGAGTGAGAAGATAAGCAAGAATAAATTAATTGGATCCAATTTTGATCAAAGCCAAAAGCTTTCAATCACAAATAATCCCAGTTCAAAAGGTCATAGGTCTAATTTAATAGCTATACAACCTGATTTGCGGTTCTTATGATTAATAGTAGTAAACATTTCATGAGCAATGAGAATGTTATCACAAATAGACTTACTTGGAGCAAAAACACCTTGTGAAGGAGAAATACACTTGGTTAATAAAGGTCCAAGTCTAGCCACAATTATTTTTGTAATAACTTTATAAACTACATTACAAAGACTGATAGGTCTAAAATGATTGACAATTTCAGGTTCTTCTGTTTTAGGAATTAGATTATGAGTATAGAACTCAGAAACTAATTTAAACAAAGGCTCTAGACTTAACATGGTTCCAATAAGTTTGATAGAACAAAGCAGGAGTTTCATCTGGTCTAGGTTCTTTTAACGGGCCAATATTAGTCACAGCTGCATAAACTTCCTGGATAGAGACCGAGGACAAAAGAGCATTATTATCAGTTTGAGTAATAGAAGGAGTAATGAAGTAATACAAAGAGTAATGAACGACAGAACCTGATTAAAAGACTCTATTTGGTGAAGTAGTATTCATAAATCTCTGTTTGAAAAAGTTAGCCAAAATATCAGCTATCTGTTCTGAATCATTTGTCCAAATACCATGCTCACCTTTGTGCTTAAGAATTTGGTTCTTCTTCCTTAAGATACAAGCCTGCGTCTGAAATACCTATTATTCTTATCTCCTACCTGAAGCCATCTAGATTTAGCACTCCGAGCCCAAAAAACTTCTTCATCTTTGAACGAGGATTCAAGTTCTTTAGTTAAAGAGTATTCTTAATTAAAAGAAGTAATGGAATAAGACGGGGAAGGTTGAATATTCTATAACTGAACATGTATATCTTTCATTCTTTGATGGACATTTCCAAACACAGTAAAATTCCAATTCCTAGTAAGAGCCTGAAAAGCATTCAGATAGGAGTAAGCCAAGAAGAATTAACCACATTTTGAAAATCACAGTGATTTAGCCACATAACTTCTAAATTAAATGCTTTTCTTTTCCGAGTGGTACTAGGATTAAAGGAAAGATAAAGAGGTCCATGATCAGATCCAGATCCAGATCCAGTGATAGGAAGATTATTTTAAGGAAAAAAAGGAAACAAGGTTAAAGCAGAAATGTTTGCTACTACCCTATCTAACCTTTCACAGATTCTATTAGTACTGTTGTTTATTTGACCAGGTATATAAATTACCAGTGAAAGGTAAAGAAACAAGTCCTAATCTATTCAAATAGTCTCTAAAATGAAGCATATAACGATTAACATATTGAATACTACCAAGCTTCTCTTTAAAGTGAAAGAAAAAAAAAATACGGTTAAAATCTCCCTTAATGAACAAAGGCTCATCATGAGGAACCTGCAACTTCACAATCTCATCCCACAATTCCTTCGGCTTATTTTTTTGAGAAAACATATCAAGAAACGTTAAGAACCAAGCATTGTTATCAAGCGTTGAAAATCTTACAGTGGATGAATCTAGAATGTGGAACCAAAACCATAAGCCGATAAACAATACTATTCCACATGAGAGGCAAGCCACCAGACTGGGCAATAGGAGGAACACAGAAGTAGTTACAAAATGGAAGTTAGAAACTAAAGTCTTAAGTACATCCTCATCGATCATAGCATCTAACAAGCACAAAATATCAAAAGCCAGAATTCTCAAACAGGCATTGCATAAAGGGTAACAAACACAGAAATACAATATAGTTCAAAAACCCTCTACATATATAAATGCCTAGATGGAGAGAGGACTCGTGTAGCGTTGCATTCACTAATAGTGGAGTAATAGGTCCAAACTATAGTGTTCAGCTCAGCCCAATACTCAAGCAAACAACTTTAGCCCAATAAAGATCTGACCTGGGCCAAACCGGGTTCAGAAGAAGAGATTGTGTTCCACAAGCTGCCGGAAAGCACGTGGATATGGATAACAAAACATGGTAGTGGACGGGACTGGACTGCTGACAGTGGAGAACGGAGAGAGAGGCATGAAAACTTAGAATATTTCTTCCATTCCCAAACTAGAAAACCAGTTGTTCTTAAGCTGTGGAAGAAGAGCAAATTGAACCAACCAATCACTCTTTGAAAAAACACAACCCAACAACTGATATCCAGTGTATGTTGATTCTTTTCCTATTAGTTTTTCTTCATTACTTCATGTCCAAATTTCCACTCTTTAGTTCCCTTTTCATTGTTATCCATTTGTTTTCTGTTGATATGATGAGAATCTGTCCTACCCAGAATTTTGATTCTTGTTAGTGATTCAATACTTGTAGTAAAGTAGTATATTGGATTAAGTTTCCATGGCAATTCTCATAAATTCGGTGTCACCTATAACAAACCCATCAGCAGAAACTGCTAGAAAGGGTTGTGGGTTCTTTTCCCACATCAGGGTCCAGACATTTTTACTCAACAAGGGGTTTTCAAGAGTTTTGGCATCAACCCAGATTACCATTTCTCCAAAGGACACTGTTTTCACTTTGCCCAATTGGAGGAATCCCAAGAATGATAGAAGAAGTAGAGAAGTTAGAATAATTGATGCCTTTCAGCATTTAGAGTCTATGATAGGGAAGGGCCAAAAGCCTGATGTGGGCCAAGCAACTCAGCTCTTGTATGATCTGTGCAAGGCGAGTAAGATGAGGAAAGCGGTGAGAGTGATCGAAATGATGGTTGCTTCAGGCGTTATACCTGATGCAGCTTCATATACCTTCTTGGTGAACTATTTGTGTAAAAGAGGGAATATTGGTTATGCAATGCAGTTGGTTGAGAAGATGGAGGAGTATGGATATCCGACGAATACTGTTGCCTATAATTCACTTGTTAGAGGGCTTTGTGTGCGTGGAAATTTGAATCAAAGCTTGCAGCTTTTGGATAAGCTGATACGGAAGGGGCTGGTCCCGAATGTTTATACTTACTCTTTCTTGCTTGAAGCGGCTTATAAGGAAAGAGGGGTCAACGAAGCGATGAAGCTCCTGGAGGAGATCATTGCTAAAGGTGGAAAGCCTAATTTGGTTAGTTACAATGTTTTGTTGACTGGTTTGTGCAAGGAAGGTAGGAGTGATGAGGCAATGAAGTTTTTTAGGAGTTTGCCTTCGATGGGATTCAGACCGAATGTTGTGAGCTATAACATTGTGCTGAGGAGCTTGTGTTATGAGGGTAGGTGGGAAGAGGCGAATGTGCTTTTAGCTGAGATGGATGGTGAGGATCGGACACCCTCCATAGTTACATATAACATCTTAATCAGTTCTCTTGCCCTTCATGGTAGAACAGAACATGCTCTTGAAGTTTTGGATGAAATGGTTAAGGGTCGGTTCAAGCCTACTGCTGCAAGCTACAATCCGATAATTGCTCGTCTCTGCAAAGAGGGGAAAGTGGATCATGTGGTGAAGTGTCTAGACCAAATGATGTTCCGGCGATGTAAACCAAATGAGGGAACATTCAATGCTATTGCTGTGCTATGTGAGCAAGGTATGGTGCAAGAAGCATACTCCATCATTCAAAGCCTCGGAAATAAACAGAAGTGCTCCACGAATGAGTTCTACAGAAATGTAATCACAAGCTTGTGCAGGAAAGGGAATACATATCCAGCATTTCAGATGTTATATGAAATGACCAAGTATGGTTTTACTCCAGATTCTTATACCTATTCATCTTTGATCAGAGGGTTGTGTCTGGAGGGTATGCTAAATGAAGCAATGGAGATTTTCAAGGTCATGGAGGAAAACAACCAAAGGCCTGATACTGAGAATTTCAATGCCCTTATACTTGGATTTTGCAAATGTCGAAGAACAGATCTATCCTTGCAGGTTTTCGAGATGATGATTGAGAAAAGGCTAATGCCTAATGAAATGACATATACCATTCTCGTGGAAGGGCTTGCACATGAAAACGAAACGGAGCTGGCAGCTGAGGTTTTGAGGGAGTTGCAGGGGAGACGGGTTATGAGTCCAAATACAGTGGAAAGACTTGTTATGCAGTATGACCTTGAGGAAATACCATTGTAGAAATATGGGGGTAAAAGAGAGATATGGTGAAAACCAAATCGGATGAAGTTTTGTATATCAGGGTGCCGTTCAACATTTGTTTTGTAGATCAGTCTACAAGGGAAGGAGAGACAAGAAGAATAAGCACTTCATTATGAACATTGACATATTCAGACTACGGAGCTGAGCATGGAACAACTGCAGGCACCACTGCTTCTTTATCAGCTTCAAGCTAATTACTTTTATTAGTGAAACACACGGATTTGCAATTTTGCTCTGTAAATTAAAGTTCAACACCTGATATGGTATTTGGTGTTTGAGCTTCTTCATTTAACTGATGTGGAAACGCCTTCTTCATTAAAAGTGACAATAAAAGATCCCCTGTTCTAATGCTCAAGATGTGTGTTCATCATCTAGATGAGTACGTGTCGGGCTTTGAGATACATGTTTACCATGGGAACGTGCAGTAGGAACAGAGATGACGCCAAGATATGAAGTGACTTCCATGGTTAACTGTAGAAGGTCTGAAAGAATGAACAAATTATGGAAATTTTTTTGACATGGAATGACAGTAAAATTTTTAGCGGAAATTAGCCCTATTCAGCCAAATCAAATCCCACACCAGCCGATGACAAACCAAACCTTACCTTAGCCAGTATCCTCCATCAATGGATAATAAATGGAAACGGAAACGGCAGCCAAATACTCAAGGAATCAACACACAAATACTGTAATAACAATTTCCCAAATTCTATTTGATCCAGAACAACCTCAGATGTTAAACAAAATGGGCAGACCAGTGTCAAATTACCCGGTATTTGGTTAGATAAGTGAAACACATGTAATTGGTGTGTCAATATAGACAGAGCAGAGTCCGATAGCAGAATATACAGCACCCAGTATTGGGTACAGACCGGCGAAGCTCCATTTGGATATGGGTAATGGCATGTCAAAAAAAATACTATACTCGGTAAATAAGCCAAATCTCAATCCCCTACCCATTTGGATACAACAATTCTCATGCACTCAATCTAGACGGGGGTATAGAAATAGAGGTGACACACCCCACGACTGAGACAAATATCATAAAAGTCTATTCTACAATTTCCATGCTAACTCCAACTAACAAGAGGGGGGTTTTAACGGTTTAAATTGAGAGAAGAAAACAGACCAGGAAGTAAATTTGACGATGATGTGCAATCACAAGTTCTTTGAATTTCCAATAAAAGTTCTCAGAAGTTCTAAGACTTTGGTATATTAAAAGATCTGAACTTCAACAGGTAATATAATCCCACCAACATCATCATAAATCAACTACAATAAAAGCTTGGAATCATAAGAACACGCAATCCATAATATGACAAACTAAAAAACGAAAGCTTGAGCATCCATATAAAAACTCGATAAACTAGTAGAGCCATTAAGTTCGAAACACATAATTAAAAGACTTGAAATTTAAAACATAACATAAGATAGTCATAATCCCAATCTACGAAAGAAAGGAATTAATCACTCATAAACATCCTACAGGCTCCAGTCTACAAAACTCCACCAGAAGCTTGATGCAGATTGAGACCCCAAAGGTGTCTACTTCGATCTCTGCCTCATCTTTCGACGCTTCCTCTTCAATCTCCTCATACGCTTCTTCTTCCACTGAAACAAAGTTCGCAGCACAAAACCAATTTAATCCCAATTACTATGAAATAAAATTCATAATCGATTTGGAGTAACTTTTAGATTCATGAAATCCAAACAGGGAGGTGGGAAGGAATTGAAGAATTTTTACCTTGGCCCTCATGTTGGGTGGGGAACGGTGGTGCTACTTCAAAACGACGGCGGAGCGCTCCAAAGGGTTTCGATATAGAGTGACGAGTCTGAAGACCTGAACCCTAATGTGCTGCGGTGTTTTATATATATATATATATATATATATATATATATAGGCTTGGGCCTGGCTTTATTGGGCTTTTAGTTCACCGGAAATAAGTAGGCAATTTACTGAACACTACTATAAGCCCAAGCCCAATTACTCATAAACCTCACTGAATCCGTATGCACTATACAGTGGTGTTCGCCAAAAAATTTATGTTGAATAACCTTTAAATTTACATCCAATGGTGGAAAAAAAAAACACCTCAACTTAATAATAATTCTATCTGTCATTGGATTTACATCCAATGGTGGTTAAACATTATTTTCTTGTTCAATAACTGATCGGGTGAACATTTTATGTGCACTATATGGTTTTGTTCACTTACTCGATCAATTTTCTACTTAGTTATGCTCATCGAGCAATTGATTAAAATCTAACAGTAGAGAATAAATAGGAAGTGGGAATGATTTTATTTGCCTTACTATTTTCATGATTCAAATTTAAATCCAAGCGTAACTTAGCACAAGTGCACAACTGAGCATGTGAACATGATTCATGCACTATATTACGATTGAGCAGCATAATGAGGAATACGAAACAATTGTGTTCAAATTTTCGATATTTTCAAGTTCATAATATTTGTTCAACACAAAGCATATTTCACATGAATGTGTGTGCTTCCACATTTTTAAGCTTGTTAAATGAGAGGGAAAAAAATGGAAAAACAACAACAACCAAACATAAACTAAAACAGAGAAACGCTCACTTAAGGAACTTGTTTGAGGGATTGTGATAGACATGTCAATATATAGAATAAATGCACAGTTTTAAGTTGTTATAATTTCAGTTTTTACATTTAATAAATGTGATTGAGATGCACTTGTCTCACACAGTTAGCTTATAAATTGTCTCTTGAGTGAGCAAAACTGGATTAAAAAAACTATTGAGTGATAATTATCGTTATAATTATTCTAACATAACAGGAAAAATATGTTGAGTTTCTGTGAAGTTTTGGTGTGTAAACCTTTTCAAATTTTACATCCTCGAAGTAAGTACGAAGTTTGTTTAATAAATAAAATAAAGCAAACTTCGGTCGCACTAAACGAGCCCTCAAACTCATTTAATTGAAAAAATCAAGGCTCGCAAAATCGGTGAAAATGGGGAGTGCTAGGCTCACACTCACATTGAGTGTGTATCAGCCTTAGAGTGAGTGTGTGTGTGTGATAGGCACTCCCCGGTGATAATTTAACCGGCTGATATTTTAGTTTCGGCAATATTTTATTACGGGTAACTTTGCCAAATAATTATTTTGTGGCCCAAAAAGCCCAATACCAAAACATGAATATCTAGTCCAATGTTCGGTAAGACGAGGAGGAAGCAGACGAAACTGAACTGACAGAAAAGAAACCAACACTTCTTTCCAGAGTCGTTGGCAACTGAAATCTGAAGCGAGTCTGATCAGATGGAAAACGGAGACAACCACGGCGGCGAGTCATCGTACCCAAATGCGGACCAGACCGAGATTCAGAAGAAGACAACATTGGAATCCGAGGCTATGGCAAAGGGACTGTCTTCCACCCTTGCCGCCATCATTAAAGACTTCGATTCCAAAGCTCAGCAAACCTTCGCCAGCCAAGACCAGCTCTCTGCAGCCCTCGATCGCCTCACCCGCGGTAACTAAATAACTCATCTTTTTATTCGTTTTGGGTAATTTTGATTATTTACCGTGGTTTTTGAGACGGTGAATATTTGGTCGGCAGAGCTTGATAAGTTGTTAGAGGATGCTCCGTTGCCGTTCATAATGCAACACGCGGCGAAGATAACGGCGGTTAGGAAGAGGGTTTTGTCTCTCAACTCCGTTTTGAAGAATGTTCAACGCCGTCTTGATAATATAGACCGCATCTTAACTCTGGGCCACCCACATCAAAATCAACATGGTATTTTGGTTTTTCTTTTCTGTTAGTTTGCAGTTTATGAGTAGAGTAATGCTAAAAATCTAACAACTTTGATTTTGGAGTTTGCGGAATGTTGCTAAAAGTGGTAGACTTCACAGTACAATGTTAATCATTGTGATGATGGATCTCCTTGGATTGTTAGACTGAGAGTTTGAATAGTTTGTAGAGCTTCCAAAGGATCTAAGTTTATGTGGAGTTCAACTTCAAAATTTGGCAAAGGTCATACTAGTTACTCTTATAATAGTACGGAAGAGGCACAGGTCATACATATGTGAACTTCTAGCAATTTGTCCTGAATAAGCGGTGATTGAAATCGGCATGATATGTAGTTATGACTTATAAGTGCATTGTTCTTCTCGCTTCTAAAGCTATTCTCTATAAGTAGTTGTGTGATTACCATATGCCTCATGAGCATTCCTTGGGAGAAGTTTGGCAGTTTGTGTTACTTAAGCAATCAATGTTTTGGCTTTGCATGGGGTCTGACATGGTAGCATTGTTGATTAAGTACATAACTCTTCTTTTGGATGAGTGGCTAAAAGTAAATTGCATAATCCTGTGTGTGTGTGTGTGTGTGTGACTGAATTTGCATGATATTATGATTTATGATTTACGACTTATTATGAATTAGTAAGTATATGTAGAGCATTAACATTGTATTTGTACACTTTATTAGGCTTCAAAGTTCATTCTCGCTATACTCATGATCGTGATTATTACATTTGCAGATAAGACGTCCACCGAACATTCAGGGCTGCAGTAACACAGTTGTGTACTAAAGGTAATAGACATGTCTTCTTGTTTATGGAAAAGATATCTATAAATAGAATACTGCAATAAACTATTTGTTCTGTATCTCAAGAATCATCAATAAGTCGTAGAACGTAGAAATGTAGAATGTTAGAATACTGCTAGGGGCTCAAAGTATAATGATGGATTCAGTTGTACCATGTATCTATTTGAGACAGTAGAGAGTAGACCTCTTCAATTATATCGGAGTTGATTCCACCAACAGACGACAACTTACATTTTGTTGCTGTTTTTATAGAGCTTGTGGAATGATAAAATGGTAACACCTACAGTTATATGTCAGCATGAAGCATAATCTGAAGCTGCAAATCTCAATCATATACAGACTAAATAAAACCATGTGCAGTCTCTTATGGAAAACAGAAACTAAAAATCTGATGTAGCTTAGTAAGAAGTAGTTTTTATTACTGTTTTATGAAAGCTCTCTTGATCTACATCTTCTTTCTTTAATTGATTGATGGTTTCATCTTAAAATTCTTGATCTTCAGATTATATCTAGCTCAGTATTGGGACTGAAGGGGCCAACTTAGAGTTTTGGCTCTGTCAATGAACTAATTGAAGAATTTTGGCATCTTTGGGCCGAAGCTAGATGAGGAGTTTCAGAAGCCACAGTGATGCTCCATCAGTGGGCACATAGAATCACTGAATAGCAATGAAGGAGAATATTTGGACAGTCTGGTGTGTCTATGGACATTGAGTTGGTAGATATTTTGGGTTCCGAATGGGTTGAATGGCGGTAGCTTGGGCAGATGGCAATGGGAGCTTGCTAAAGTTGGCACTCTGTCCCCATAATTTTGATCTTGATTAAGCGATGAGATGAGAGATCAGTTTCCTCATTTTTTTTGGAATCCTAGCTTAGCATTATTTGCTTTTCCAACCTTCGAGCTGATATGGATCAATTAGCTTTTTGCTATAGCTTCTTTCGTGTTTGAAGAATTCAATATTGACATGTTTGTTTTCTTGGAGACAAACAATTTGCTATTACAAAGCTTGTTTGAGATGTTGGTGTGATAGTTCTGTGGAGTTCATGCTGCCTTCCACCCTGTCAATGTTGCCTCTGTGTGAATTTTAGCAACTCCTTTTAACTTCGCACCATTTGTGGTGGATCCTATTCTCATCTTATGCAACTGTGGATTCTTTACTTGTTTAACTGTAAGGACTAAAAGTATAGCTCACCTTAAATCGCATCCATACATTGTAAACTGCTCTCGTAAGGGAATAATTCAACTATGCTGTGTTCTTCAACTAGTGTTTTCAATTCGATCAGAAGCTATTCGCCTAGCAATCATCGAAAAGCTCAATCAGGTCATCTCTAGTCATTCAACATGGGTCTAGTTCAACATGGTAGAACGATTCCTTCCAATAGCGGTAAATATTTAAGTTTAGCTACAACAATAGCTCAATCAGGTCATCTCTAGTCATTCAACATGGGTCTAGTTCAACATGGTAGAACAATTCCTTCCAATAGCGGTAAATATTTAAGTTTAGCTACAACAATAGTTCATATTCAAATGTAACGTTAAAAATTAAGATTAGAAAAGAAAAGGCCGTAGTGTATTTTAGGCCCAATAAAAGGCCCAAAACTATAATCGTAACCCTAATCCTACCCTTATAAAATGCGGGGTTTCTCTTCTGTCTTCTCCATCCATTAGTCCTCTTCTCTCAGTGTTCATAGATTCGTAGATTCGTTTATTCATAGATTTAGTATAAACAAGGAAAGTGATGAGAAGTTTTGTCGCCCCAGTCTTACCCGCATCCAAAAATTGATGCTTGGTGGTGATTGACTCTCTTTCTGATTCCTCTTCTCTTCAATTTTTTCTTCTTCAAAAGTTCTGATTTTTATGCAAAATTGCAAGGATGTGAAAGGAGATATGATGATGAATATCCCATTGTTCCATCACTGAATTCAACTTTGATGACAAATCAACCAAATTACATGCACTACCATCTGATCTCTCTTAAAGATCCTTGCTTTTTTCCTTCTTTTGAATTATGTTCATGTGTTTTTACGAAGCCCGGTGGTATCTGATGCGCAGATTTTTGTTGTGGCTGAAGCATTTCGTTAAACCTGGGCCAAATCGATTTCAAAACAGGTCTTGCGACACAGTTTGCTTTTGTTTATACGATAAGCACTCTGTTACTTAATCCCTGCTTACATTCCTTTTCTTTTGTTTCATTCCAATTTGAAATTGTTGATGGGCATAGTCTGACTAATAATTGGGTCCTAAGGTAAAATTGGCGAAAGTGATGATAGATGATGAAACCTTGAACCCCATGAGATTTTGGATTCAAATGATGAAACTTCGATCCATATGAGAATTTGGATTTAAGATTTGGGATGTTAATCAGCAACCTTTTGCACTAAATAATATCAGAATGTGGCTCTAAGTTTCTGATCCTATAATGCAAATTTGGTCTAAATTCTATTACACCCAATAACATTAGTAACAGAACAAAATCTGAGAATCAAAATCCCAATGCTTGACACATCTATGCTTGGCCAATTAAAGGGATTTAGAACCAAACACAATTTGACGAGCATCATCATTGAGAGAAGAACAAAGGCAGCATGAGGTCGGATTGTTCAGACAACTTTGGTAATCTCCAAAGAACAAGAAAGCGAAAGCAAGGTTTGGATCGGGCATTGAGAGATCGTAATTTTAACTGAACTGGTAGAAATGATCATGCAACCCCTTTGCGGTTTTGAATATTCACAGCCCACCCCCAATCACATGGGCCTCAGAACTACAAGCATCGATTATGGGCTATATTATGGAAGGAGACTGTCAATTTACAAGCCTCCATCGAAACACACGTCAATTTATGTGATTACAATTACTCTGCTTCATTCAAAAATTGTACAATATAATCTCAATCCTTGACATTAAGTTTTAGATACACACGTCGTCAGTGTGATTACAATTACTTTACTTTATTGTAATATATAATCTGAATTCTTGACATTACGTTTATGAGTGAGTGACTATGAAATCCTTGATTTTTGGTGTCCGAGTGACCAAATATAAATAACTATACGTAGACAAGAGATTACATGCATGAGCATGAGCATCACAGTACTATAAACCAAGTCATCATTTTCCACAACCAACATTCCCTCCCAACCTTCTTCATTTTATTTGTTCAATTGATACAAAATCATGCAAAATAACAACTAAATATAGAACAACTAAATTGTATGGACTCATTTTAGGATGGGTGTAGAACAATTCCAACCTTCTTCATTTTATCCATAAAATTGTTAAAAAATTTGTAATTAATGCAATAAAATAATATGTCATGAGTAATAAATACAGTAAAGAATAGGAGAAAGTGGAGTATGAAATGAATCATTCCCCCATCCTCTTTTGCTTTAGGAAAGTATTTCCTTTTTTTGCATTCTAAACTCAAGAAATGAACAACTTTCATTTCTCAATGCTTACTTTTTACAAACCAAACGAGGCCTAAAAACTCTAATAAGTATGTAAATACTGTAATCATTGCTTTCAATGGAGAAGAAATCCTTACAAACCCTTCCATATATGTAACTCCATTGAGTAGGCCTGTATATTCTTTTGTCCGCCATGATATTCCAATTAAGTTTCCACCACTCTCCCAGTCTCTATCTCCTCGATTTCACTGTTCTTATGTCAATGCAAGAACAACAATAATTGTATGGAAATAGCAAAAGCAACGAGAATGGGGCAAGAAAACAAGGGCCTGCCTAATATGGCAAAAAATAGAGCTACTTCACAATTTGAATTAGAAAATGAAAAAAGTGCAGACCAGACCACAGCTACTGAGATCGATGTGTGTACAATTATTGTAAAGGTAAATAATCCACGTGAAAAATCAGAAAGAAAATGACAACAAAAACAAATGAGGCACTTGAAAACAAAGGGTTTCAAATCAAATCAGTATTCTCTCTCAAGAGGGCCTGGTCTGGT
Organism: Rosa persica; assembly: GCA_025331145.1. NCBI lineage: Eukaryota > Viridiplantae > Streptophyta > Magnoliopsida > Rosales > Rosaceae > Rosa > Rosa persica. The sequence goes on from WFKR01000005.1 coordinate 15,241,178, forward strand.
TTTCTCTGGGGAGACTTGGTTGGTTATATATGTGAGGCCTCTGAGGCTTTAGGCCTAGCTCCTTCCTCTTCCCCCAATAAGGTCAAACCAGCTACTGCAGCTTTTCCCCTAGCCTGCTTCCAGTATATATTTTTTAGAATCACATATGTCCAACAAACGCATGCACATAACTAAATGCGTGATGCATCCCTATCAGGCTAGCTAGCTATCACAGTATTCACCCATGCAGTACTTTTGCCCTCGGGCTTAATAGTAGTCTTAGATGGGTATATTGTAGAATCTTGTAGTTTTGTGGTTCGTGTAACCGTAAGTGTTGAGAATATATATACATCCCAGGAAAAAATGGGACTTTGTTTATAGATTTATAAGGGTTTGGGCCACTCCATTCATTGCCAATTGGTTTTGGATGTGAACCACAGATTACTTTATCATGGTATCAAAGCGGCTTATCCACGTGTGCATGTCTAACAGCCACACGGGCTCCACGTTACCCAAAGTTGTCCACGTAAAACTAAGATTTCCCGAGTTCTCTTCTTTCAATTGACACCATTGGTGCCTGGTCTGATAATAGCATAGAGTATAGTAGCTGTGCTTGTAGTCGAACAGCTGTTACCTGTATGGCTTGAAAATTCGCCACACGTGCAGGGGCGTGTTGAGAATATATACAACCCACATGGAAAAAATGGGACCTTGCCTATGGATTCATAAGGATTTGGACCACTCCATCCATTATCAATTGGTTTTGGATGTGAACTCCAGACTATTTTATCAGTAAGAACATCGCTGCCACATTAATAGTTTCTCGAACTCCTCTACTTTCAAAACTCTTAACAATAGTTTGAGAAAAGCCGATTTTAGTGTTTGTGAACCTAGAACTTCGTCGAACGTTAAACTAATCATTGAGATCACAAACCCTATTAACAATTTGAGATAATGCGGAAGGAATAGCAGATTTGGTAATGGGGAGTGCTACATGAGGTTTCATTGTTTATGCATTCACATCAATGCATCGTCGGTTGAGTTTTGAACATCAATGTTTTGCTTATGTGTGTGGTTTGTTATGGTTGGTGGTCGGACTTGAGTCGGACGCTCTAGTTGTAGTGTATTGAGAGCATTTGTGGAGGATTCATTATATATTTGAAGTTCTACGTACAGACACTAGTGATAAACTTTGTACTTAATCGATTAATTGTTTGGTGCCTTCGTGATTGGTTATCGGACGCACTCATCAACCAACTCTGATCTGACTTAACAATAATTCATGAAAGATCTATAACTTTGTTTGAAACAAGGGTGTGGTACTAAAATTTTGGTTCGTTTTTGGATTAGCACTACTTTTGTTTTACATTGGCTCATATCTCTTTGGTTGGATCCACATGAACAGTTGATGCTGGGCCACATGCCAATTATTCATAATTTCATACACTCCAAATCAATGAAATTTCACCATACTAGTATTATTAGAGACTGTGGAAGGACAAAAAGTCTACAAGCAATTGGATTCCAAATGATGAAGTAAGTACTCTTTTACCCGTGCCAAGCCAAACCGACCATTGGTCATCCAATTGCTTCAAACGTTTTAGATATGCACTAATGGGTGAAGAAAAAGCAAAATAGGTAGCCCCTATTTACTCTGCAATCCAAACTATCTTAGTAATTCTCGTCAAAAAAAAAATATATATATATATATATATCTTAATAAAATTTATGAGAAATATATTTGAGACACACAGTTAGTTATCCGTTTTGTGACATTGGAAAAGTAGAGGGTTTCATTTTCTTTCTCTTGTTTCATGTAGGAATAATTATTTTGTTTTACAAAAATACATTTACGAAACACATGAAATGACATATTTTTTCATTCTCAAACCTATAAATCTTGAAATAAACGAAACATCGATATTTTGCAGTGTGATATTACGACCAATTTCATTCATTTTCTAAGTTATTACTTCAAACACATGACTTGTTTTGATATTAGTTTTAAACTTCTTAATGAACCTTCGCTATCTAGTTGAACACCATATGTTTTTAACTTAACTCGTTGATTTCTGAAAAAGAAAATAAATAAATAAAATGATTCCATATGTTTTTCCAAATTACTTGACCTAGAATAGTAGAATCAAAGGCTAGTTTTCAAGCTCTTAGATTTCTTATTTATTTCAGCAATGAATGAAGTAAGCAAATACCCAGTGGGTAATTCACCCAATTGAGCGGGGCCGTGAGGCAGCCCTTCAAATTCGGGTCAAAAACATTTATAAATAAAATGAAAAATAATAAAAATAAAAACACATGGGAGTTACCAAAACTATTGGGAATGACCAGTCAATTGCCCTATGAAACAATTTAGGACTACCCTAACGTAGCAGTATAGCATATTCATAGGAGTGGAGGGCATCATATATGGCTCAAAATGGAGGCCAGGTCACCCATTATTATCTTCACCAGCGAAGTGTGTGATCCATAATCCAGGATGAACTGATGAGAAAACTTGCGCCTGAAAATCTCGATCTGCTACAAGTTTGCTCATCTGAATTTCATTATTTTAAGTATTGCTCCATTTTTGGGGATTTAAATTATCTACTCCCTGGTCCCTTCTGAAGCAAATACGATCTTCCTCACTCGGCTTTAATGGCTTTTCTCACTTTATCTGTCTCTCTGACTCCATCAAAGCCTCCTTATCTGAAAGCCATAACAGAAAGAAAATTACTAAAGGAGTGTGCTTTTTGTTTGTTGAAAGAAATAAATTATCGAGCAACGACACTTTTGAGGCATGGCTTTAGTTTTTTGTAGGCACTGTAGTATGGTTCTGATCAGAATCTCAGACACTCAACAGGTACAAATCATTACTGCGAATCCTGTTTGAAGACAAAGACACTGCCAGAAAGTTTATAAAACTAATAAACAGTAATTTAAGGACTTCATATATATTTTTGGGCGAGATTTTTGTTTTTTCTTTGTAGTTTTGAATGCCGCCATCTCTGTGAACTTCCCAGCTGAGAGAAAATAATTCCGTTAGGGTTGCATGTGATATTTTTCTCTGTCTATCAGACAAAGCATGAGAATTGATGCCTCTCAAGTATCAAACATGAAAAGAAGAGAGAGCTGGAAGGAGGATTAAAATATGGCAAAAGGGATAGGGATAAGTTGGAATTGATATTGATTCGATGGAATCGATGGTTTCTCATTAATCAAAGCCTCAAAGGAGTTGGGGTCAATCAAGGGTTTCAAGAAGTCACATTACCTCGTAAAGTAAAACTAGTTAGTAACTGCTTGCGCTAGCAGCTAGCTAGCTAGTTAGCCAGTTCAGGGTTTAGGGTTTAGGGTTTAGGTAACTAGTTCAGCAGCGGTCAGTTGACCTAGAAAGTAAAACACTTGCACGAAAGCAAGCTAGCTGGTTCTATGCAAAGCTATCTAGTTTTCCAGTGATGGAAAAGGGAATACTGAATTTTGTGGATGCACGGTGGATTTCATACCAGTCGTTTGACGACTCGTGGAGATGATGGCAACCACTTGTGCTCCAACCAGAATAACTACAACCCAGTCAACTTGAGGTTGATGCCTACTAGGGTTTCATTGGTATTCAAAACCTGTTGGGCTTTCTTCAAGAATTACCAACTTCTAGTTAACTTTAAGTTGACCACTCTGTACAAAAAGAAATTATTACCTTTCGATTTTAGTTACTAAAAAGATGGTCACCCAATATTGTAAATTGAAATATGATGGCACCTAGTAGGACTGTCATTCGATTCGTTTCAGCCCCTTCAGATCGCCTCTCCTCCAAACTGACCGCAATTTAAAAAAATTAAAATAATAAAATAAAAAACTCTTAAGTTAATACAAAGACAAAATAACTACTGTTTTCAACTCATTATTCCAAAATGAGTAAGTTCTAGAAAACTTGAATCTAACCTAAAGAAACTTAATATGTGGACCACATATTCAAAATTAAGTTATACAAGAAATTTTTTTAACATAGAGGATAAACCCTCACTCTAAATTTAATACACTTCTGAGCAATCCTGATATTCGTGTACACTAGAGAGGAAAGAAGACACACTTTAATCACACGAGTTAACTCTCCAACTTGTATAGTGCATTAGTCAAGACTTGTACTGCAGCTCGAAGATTTTTACCAGCTAATGTCTAAATTTTATAGCTCATCCTAACTCTACAAGTGGCAAGAGAGCTGACCCTTTTGGTGTTGATTCTCATCAAAATTAGGTGGCTACAATTGCAACCAAGTTGCCAACCCACCCAAATAAAAAAAGTGTCGATCATACAAGAGATAACAATGGAAGTTAGCTTTATAATATGAAACTAGTCATTAATTAATTAATCACCAATACATTATAAAGTTAACTCAGGAAAAATATATTATAAAACTAAATGGTTGATTTTGTTAAAAGATAACAATTCAAGCGGTCAAAAAAAGAGATTAGAATAGTACACACACTAAAACATAGAATATGAAATCTAGTAACTCTTTTGTTTTTTTTAATCAGAAAAAATGTATATTCATCGTAAGTTATAATAAACTGTTACATATCATTAAACATTATGCTGTCATTTAAGAATAGACAAACAAGAAACTAGTGGTAGTACTCACAAGTGGTACCTATATATAGTCATACTCATTATACAATCAAATACGTAAAGGTAGCGAATACCCTCCTTTGATACTACTCCAGAGACGCATGAGATATATAGAGTACGCACTGGTGCTTTGCTTCCTAAATGCAAGGAATTATTGTAATTATTAGACAAAGTAAAAACATAGGGATGGGCCTAGGGCAAAACCCCAGCCCACCATAGAAGCCCAAAAACGTAGCCCAGAGAGGAGTGACCTAACCAAGGCCCATCAAGGCGGCCTTGACTTGACCCGACAACCACCATCGTACCAAAAGTCCTGATGCACCACCGCCTTGACGCCGTCACGACCAACATCACACGCCGCTACAATCCATCCCGCACGCCGTCCTGACGCCTCCACACCGGATTGCTCAACCCAACAACACATGGCCTCTGCCTCCATTGAAACACCAAGCTGGCGCTATCAAAACAAGTTCATCCGTTCTCGGACAACACGGCTACCGGAGTAGCAAGACAACCACCGGAATCCCAAGAACAAACCCTGCAAAAAAACCTTGATTCAAACTATTCCATCCCAAGAGCTATATAAGCAATCATTTAAATCCCGCCCGGTAATAAAGCCATGTGGTTGCGGTGAAGCCAAGAGGCCAACCTAGGCCAAGGCCACCGCCGGATGAGAATGCTCACAGGTCTTGTCACCACCTCCTTAAGGTTTTCTCGGAGAGAGAAAATGTTGTAACTTATTTGAGGGGTTAATAAAATAGAATCAATGAAATCTAGTAACTAGGCCGACTCCATTGTCATAAATATATATATATATATATATATATATATATATTTATAACACTAGACCGACTCTATCCTCAATAAATACCAGACTCTATCGTTTACAAATAGTCAAATACCATCTTGTAAGCATTAAGCATACAACTAAGAGCCGTCCATGAAGAGGACTATGCCATAGTACTATAGCAGTCTTTTCCTCCGCATAGTCCAGTCCCCCTCCTACAAGCTGTTCCACCCTATCTACGTACGGACGCACCTATCTTGTGAACAATTAGGGGCTGCGAAGGGGCAGCTACTATGTACTCTCACCTGATAGACTGCTTCGATCACAATTACTATACAATACAAAAGTTCATCAAAATATTGATTACACTAAATTACATAGGCAATTGTTTTGTTTTTTTTTTTCCAGCTAAAAGTAATTACGATACCAAGATTTGAAGTGAAATTCAAAAACCCTAACTTGGATATTGGAATGCACATGAAACCTTCAACCATTTGAAACCGTCCAGAAGTTAGACATCTCCCAAAGGCAAAAAGAAAAAGAAAAATAAATAAAAATCAATGATTTTGCTTCTTCTTCTTTATTTTTCTCTTTTCTTTTCTTTTCCTTTTTCTTTTTGTAAGAAATTTTTTTAGAACATTTTCTTTTATGTAAGAATTAATGAAATAAAAACCATGTCCTCAATTTGTTGTCATAGTATACATGTCATCATTGTAATATAAGAGTTGTTATTAACATGTCCTAATATCAATCAACAATAACCTTTTTTTTTTATCAAACTTTATAATGTAAACTACACATCATACACTTGGCTTGACTCTCTCTTTTGAATAAGTTTTGCAAGGCCAATGTGACGCCAAAAAGACGCGGCGATAAGATAGGCCTTCAAACTTTAAAGATGAGGTGTTGCAACAACGATCAATAGTAGTGACTGATTGAGGTTTCATTGTGTGTGTGGAGGTTTAACAATTTCACACACATCAACCCATCGATTAGATGTTAAGGGTGAGGGATGTCTTTTTTGAACTTCACACCTTTGATAGCAAGAGTATTTTCGGTATAAGGTTTGGAAGCAAAGAATTGTGATTAGTGGGACACATCTTTACACTTGGAGTTTTTGGGACACATGTTTACACTTAGTAGCTTTTTTTTTAATTATTATTTTTAAGGGTTACAAACGCCGGTCTTTGCATCAACTCCATTAAGCAATGCCGCCACTTTTTTTTTTTTCTTTTTGGAAAATGATATTGACTGCATTAGATTTAATAGTCATAATGGACTACCATGTACTTAATAGGATACGTTTAAATCTCGAACTCTATCAAGTATAAATACAAACTCATTACAAGTCTTGTTTTGATACAAGAGAATAATCAACTTAATTGAACATGAACTATATATAATCAACCTCCCCTTGAGGGAAAATTTTATGGTACTCACCATTTTATGATAAACACATTCACATATATAATTTATTGTCATTGTGGTAAGGAGAGTCATCTTTTGGGTACTTTAATTCTATTAGAGATAGTTACTCCACCCAACGACATTTTTACAAGTTTAGTTATGAACAACTTGTTGTCAATGTGGTAACTTTGTTCAATTATATGTAAACAGTGTAAAACAAATGTGATAACTTTATTGTCAATGTCATAAATTTGACACAACTAAATTTAGTTTAATTAGATGTAAAATAAGTGTATGATAAACATCCTAGTACCATAAACAAACCCTTCCGAGGTTAGTAGTATTCTTGATGATTGAAAAGCTTATATGCAAGTATTTGATTTTATTAAAATTCGACATATCCTTCGTGAAGGCAAACAGTGTAGCAGATAGATTGGTTTACTTTGCTAGTTTATATCATACCATTGATCTGTCATTATAAGAGGCACCTGCTTTCTTGCAAGATATCCTCTACAAGGATAATTATAATGCTATCTATGAACGCTCAGGGTACAAGTATTACGTCATCCCTGATGTGGTAAAATATTATAAATAATAATATGGACGTGAGGATGAGCCTCCCAGCTTGACTAAGTTCCAAACCCCATTAGTTCAAACCCCCCCCCCCCCCTCTCTCTCTCTCTCTAAATTACATTTTTACAAGTTATGACCAACTTGTTGTCAATATGGTAACTTGGTTCAATTATATGTAAATAGTGTAAAAAGAATGTAAAAACTTTATTGTCAATGTCGTAAATTTGGTACAATGAAATTGTAATTTTAGTTCAATTAGATGTAAAATAAGTATATGATAAACATTCCAGTACCCCCCCCCCCCCCCCCCCCCCCCCCCTCCCCCCTCCCTCTCGCCCCCGAATTCTCTTGCAGAAAATAGGCCGACCAAAATTCATTTAGTTGTTTCATTACATCATCATTCTTCTATGTTTATGTAATACGTTGTTTTTATCTTTATAATTTTAGATGATTAAACGATATAAATTTGATTATTTTTGTAGATATTTTTCTTATTTAAAAATAAATTATTTCAAATTTGAACTGAACTTTACAATAACTGAAAATTGTCAAATTGAGAAATTTTAAAAGCACTTGAAAATTTCTAAATTGATCCTGCACATATATCTATATAAGAGTGTGTGTGTGTGTATTATTGGACATTTGATCCTGCATATTAATAGATCAGTATTACTAAGAAGGAAGCATTGAATCGATTGACGGACATGAGTTCAGTCTGTTTTTGTGATGACAAAACAGCCATGGATCGAGCTCATTAAGCTTATAACCTTCATAGCCTCAAATGAAGTGGAACGGTAGCGGATACGTTGATGTGACCTCAACTAGGTTCACATGCCCCCACACCCTTTACATGAACACGAGCTCCAACGATAAGGACTTGGAATATTTCCAAGTCAGCCAGCTGCCAAACCCACCATCAACTAGCTTCTGGCCCTCCTCCCCCTCTCCCTTCCTCCCTCTCCCATTAGGGTACCCCCTACCCTACTCTGGAGGAGCCCTACCCTACAGTCCCTCAGTCGCTCTTTCCTGTATATCTTTCTGACTTCTGAAAGTGCAGCTCAGCAAAGGGAGCTGGAGATGAGGAATCTATTCAGAGCTCTGAGCTCGCTTTCTCTGTGCATGACCACGTTCTTGAATTTCTTTTCGTTCTTTCATTTCCAGCTAGCTAGCTAGCCTTTCTTGATTTGCACTTCTGTACGTTTTCTTATTGGGGCTTGTTATTCCCACAACTTTCGACTTGAGGTTTTTTCTTTTCACCAAAGAAGGGAGTCGTGGATTTGTCGGTTTAGGGCAAAAAATTCATTTTCCCATCGAATAAATGCCCCGAGACTAGTACATCCCATCACGTGTTGAATGGGGCATGAGTAAAAGAAAGGACTCATCATCTACAATGCAACTGCTTCTAAGTATTTGATAAAAGTCACAGTTTACTATGAGGGATGGGGAAGGAACAAGCATTATTATTGGCTTATACTATTGTCAAGGTCTATTGTCAATGAGACTTACCATTCGGACAAAACGTTTTGTTATCGTTACAAACTTTTGCAACATAATCACTATAGAAGATCAGAAGGGTAGCTAGGGAATATTTCCATTGCAATGATGGAAACTCTTTGAAAGTCTTTTTTCAAGTTAAGTATCGGGTCACCATAATATATATATTTTATTTCAGTATAATGATTTATCACACATTTTTTTATTTAAAACGATTATGAAAATGAGACAAATGATTTTAATACATTCACAAAATAAACTTCTCTTGACATGAAACACGCCGCAGCCTGACATTTTTATAAGAATCTATTTTCAATTTTTTTTGCTTCCATTTAATTGGTGGATCGTTCAAACATATCATGTACCACAACCATCTAATTAAATTATAATCTGAAATTCCTCCAAACTAACTAGCCTCTCCCAATTGGAGTTATAGGTAGCGCCATGCAAAGCCCTGAATGAGAGTGTGAAGTAATAGTGTACGACTCTGAGAGAATAACCAACTAACTCTTGCAACAAACATGTTTCTGATTTTTAGCTCTCGTCTACTCTTTACCAAATGGCTCTCTCTACCCAACTTGAGCTTCGTAGATGCCAAATCCCTCTAAGCCATCTGGACTAGCCCTTATAGCCTTCTCCGTCTCATAGGGTTAGCTCGAACTCAAACATTACAAATCAACTAGTAATTAAGAGTAATCATCATCCATTTCAGAAAAGAATTCTCGGAGATTTATCAACGTCTCAAAGAGGATACAAGACATGGGGAAAGCGATTCAATTGGAAAAGAGGCTCCCCCTTGGTCAAATCGACATTGACGGATCGGCGAAGTTAGGTCTGGTTTAGTATTCATCGTTTGTACTTTGTAATATATGGCCGACCTAGTGCACTAGTATAACTCTATTAACCTTCCCCATCATAGGTTTGGCTAGCACAATATCTTGGCATCCTTTGCCACCATAATGGCTTGTACCATACGAAGTCAATTTTAAGAATTGATTGGTGGTGGGGAATCACAAATCAATTTGTAAGGGCAATCATCCAATCTTAAGAAAGAATTATTGGACTTCTACAAAGATCTCAGAGATAGAATAATCAAATAAGACGTGAAAAAGAATATTGAAAACAATTCAACTGGAAAAGAGGGGTTCCGTCGATGACTTATAGCCGGTTAATCTTTTGGCCTGATCCTCCGAGACATTTGAGGGCATTCATTCATAATACAACTCATGAAATCATGATCTTATTAACTAATGAAATATTATCTTTTACTATTGAGTTTTTTTGAGTGGATCAAGTATTTATTTTATGAGAAATTGTAAAGTTTCAAAAGATTGTAAGGTTTTTATTTATTTATTTATTTTAATTTTTTTTATGGGAGCGGGGGGATATTAAACTATTAGCTAGATGGAGTATGTTGTAAGATTAGGTTAACAATTTTTTCTCTTGAATCATTCGGGTATTCGAGATATGCGTGTTGATAGAGACGGTGATATCTAACTTGAGAGAACATTATTATAAAAAATAAAAAAGTAGATCTACGGTATTGTTTTAACTTGGGGGGGGGGGGGGATGGTGAGGGCACTCACTCCAACCGCAACTCTCCCCGTTGTGATTCTTACTCTACTCATTTTCACAAACAAAGTAACAAACTAATGTACATCCATCTCATGTCTCATAGTAGATACAACGTACGCACATCTCTAGCCGTTGACGTGCCTATTCTGTCACTAAAAATACTTGCTTCTAACTTGTGTCTTGTTGAATGCATTTTACTGCAATGTCCGACTTTGACGGTGGTTAATCAGCAACCGTCCTTCTTGTTTGATCTTTGTCATGTTTGGATTTGAATTATGATTTGACTATTTTCATATCTATTATATCTATTGATGTGACCTTCAAAATTTTATAGAGATCACCTATGTGGATCTTGATATGATACAGAATTCAGAGTTTACGACTCATTACTAACTCTATATATCACCCATGGCTAGTAGGGTTTTCCTTTCCGACAGTCTAGGATTAGGCTGCTTCGTGGTTTATGTATCTAATTTTTTTTCTTATTAAATATAAATAAAAAAAAAAAAAAAAATATATATATATATATATATATATCCTTATAGGCTTTCTCAGGTAAGGATATCCTTACCTAAGCTTATGGAACGAATTTCCAATTTTTGGCTACTTTTCGATCATATATTTACATCTTAACCGCTCAGTTTTTAGATACTAATGTATAGATCACTTCTGGAAAATTTCAGTCAAATTGATGATTGTTAAGGCATCCAAAACTGCAATTTACACGAACGAACTGAATCTGTCGAACTGGAACCGTTCGTGTACATTGTTGTAAATTACAGTTTTGAATGTCTTAACGATCATCAATTTGGCTGAAATTTTACAGAGATGATCTATATATTAGGACCTAAAAACTGAACGATTAAGATGTGAATATGTGATCGAAAAATGGCCAAAAACTGGAAATCCGTACCTAAGCTTAGGTAAGGATGTCCTTAACCAAGAAGGACTGTATATCCTTACATCTTTAGAGAATATTAAATGCACTGATGTGCACTTACACTAACAAGAATAAACGGCTAGATAATATCAAGTATATTATTTTTTTATTAAAAAAAAAAATCTATATATAGTCATTTGCACTGTCTGTGCATAGTAGAATGTTTCTTCCTTACATCTTCCCCGTGAATCATGTCATTATATGTCATCTAAGTCACTTTAGATATTATAAACGCATTTACTAAAGAGTATTCAGTTCACCGACGTGCACTGAATACGTTGACGTTACACCAATAAAAATGAACGGTTGTATAACATTAAGTGCATCTTTTATTATTGAAAAAAATATTATCTATAAATATTAATGATTGAAATTTATTAAATATATTATTTACTTACACAACCGGTACATAATTTTTATTTCTGCATTTACCCATGTAAAAAAGGTAACACAAAAGAACAGAATAATACCAAAATCGTCATTGAGCCTCCCTTAACAAACCTAGTGACAATCCCTCAATCCTTGAATGCATCACGTACTCTATTACAAATTAAAACAGAAAGGCCTCTCAATCAAATCAGATGGAGTTCGTTAAATATTAGAATGCCGTAGAGAACTCAAATGAGGTCCCATTTCGATCTTGACCCAACAAACCGGGAGACAGACCATTCATAAATCAATCCCCACTTGAGATCACACAAGCTCATCTTTCACATAAAGTTGTGACAAACTATTTATTATTGCGTAATTGGATGCAACATGTTTAACAACTTCGACCCTTTAAGCCTAATCATGGTTCATATCTCCCCTCTCCCATATGGTCCACCGACCCCATTTCCACGCAAATATTAATTCCACTTTTATTAACCGCCTAAAAAAAAACAAAAAACCAACCCTGACACCCCAAAATTATAAAAAAGAATTTAGAATTATATAAAAATATAATAAATTAAAAATTACTCAACACAGAGCTGGCTCTCTGGCGCTGGCGACTCTGTTTGAATCTTGGCAGCATTTCCAAAAAGCCCTCAATTTTTAAAATTATAAATAATAATACATGGATAAGCTCAAACCATTTTATGCTATTTCATTACCCACGAGCAGGTCTAGCGCGTGCGCCACATTCGCCGGAACTCGGTCACTGTCAGATATGGACATGGGTAGAAGAAGAAGAAGCTATGAACCTAGAAGACCATTTTAGCTCTAACATGAGAACCAAACAAGGACAAATATAACTACATTATCAGAATCTTGCCGCATATTTACATTACACCAAAAGAAAAAATTTAAAGCTAACGAAAAAGAGGAAAACGGAAGCCTGAAAAAACGACGACGTTCATGTTAGAAACGTTTTTTTTTTTTTTTTTGGTTACCGAATTTCAGTTACGGTCGGTCCGGTTCTTGTTGTTATGACTCTGACTCTGTTGAACGTAATGGCTGTGCTGGCCGCCCTTCCCGGAAACGGCGCCGTTTGAGTCTCGTTTCTGAGGAGAAGAGAATAGCTGCCCGAATCCGAACCCGGATTTGGAGGAGCCCCGGAGGGAGCAGACCGGGACGTTCAGAACCGGAGTCACTCTGACGTTGGCTGAGTACGACCGCTCCATTCCTCTGTGCTTCAGCCGGGGCCCACCGTTGAAGCTGCTTGGACTGCTCGAGCTCCGCTCTAAGCTTTGGAACACTATTTTCCCCGACGAGTTCATTCTCGGACTGTCCACCGATACGCCTCTGCTGGTTGCCACGGTGGCGGGTTCAGCCGTCGCCGCCGGCCTCCGCATCGGGCTCCGTCCCACCCTCGCCGCCTGATCCGCCGCCGCCGCTCTCTGCTTGATTTCTCGAATCTTGACGGCGGTTTTGGCCCGCGCCGGCTTGCGGTGGAGGGAGAACATCGGGTTCGGATTCGGGTTCGGTTTGTCCGAATCGAGGGAGAGCCGGGGCAGGTCATCGTGCTCGTGCCCCGAGGACGAGGACGAGAGCGAGAGGCGCGAGGAGATGGAGACGGACTCGCAATCGGAGTCTTTGAGCAAAGGCAAGCTTAGCGAGGCGTCGGAGGACGACGACGACGACGACGACAGCGATTTCGAGCTTCTGTGAAGAAAGTGCTTCAGTGATTTGGGCGCCGCGTTTGCGGAGGTGCTGCACGACGTCGTTTTCTGACTGGTCTCGGCCTTCGCGCCGCCGTTACCGTTACCGTTGGAGGAATTCTGGTACAGCTTCTTCAATCCCAATAGCTCTCTCCAACGGCTGGAGCACCTCGGAGCTTTGGGAGAGAACACATACGGGTCAGAAACAGAAATCTCCTGTCTCCGGCGGTACTTCGCCGTCTCCGGCGATCTGATCTCGGACGACGAAGGCTCGTTGACGGGAGGTTTGACGGAGGAGATGTGGAGCGGCATGAGCTTCCCGCCGGAGAAGAGCTCATCGGCGGGCAGCATGGCGACCGGATCTTGCAGCCGGAACTCGAACTCTCCTCCAGAAAGCTCCGGATCTGGACCTTCGGGTTGATTCTTCGCCGGAGAGGAGGACTTAGCTCCGGGAAGGCGGCCACCATCGCCTTTGTTATCGCAGCTGAAGGAGACTCTAGGGCTGAGCCAGCCGTAGGAGGGGTAGGTCGCCGGGGCGAATTTCTCCGGCGACATGCCGATGTTGTTGATGCAAGCGGAGGCCATTGGAGGGGACAATGTGGATAGTTGGGTTTCAGCCGGGATCACATTGCCGGGAAATGCGGTGTGGGGGGAGAGAGAGTGAGAGATCTGAGGGAGGAAAGGTGGGTGAGTTGGCGCCTTAGGGTTTGGGAGTTATAGTCAGTGTGTTTGTTTTGCTTGGTGTCATTGAACACGGAGCATGAATAAGAAGACTTGGATATATATAGCACAAGTGTAAATGGGTTTGTTTTTATTTCGGGCTATTAGGGCCACGTCGTGCCCCCCCCCCACCCTATCATTTGATCTTTAATACTTTTCTTGTTTAGCTTTTTGTTGCTCTTTAATGGCGATCCATGTCCAATATCCTAAACTTTGTTTAGGTTTTACTATGAAAGTCTTTTAACGTTTTTTTCGATGAAACAAAAAAAATTACAACCTAAATTCTCTAATACAACAACCATCAAAATTATCAAAGTAAAAAGTGGAACTAGTTGAAATAGGCAGGACATTGGTCCAAACTTGTGCTGCTTTGAGGTGACCAGCTTTAGCAAATTTATTACCAGAGTTAAAAAAAGGCCAAAGGTCTCTAAAGTTGTTTTTAAAATTTTTTTATCTCCAGAAATCTCTTTTACTTTATATTTTCTTTTTTAATTTATCTTTTTTGATAAATACAAATTAGAGGAGATGTTTGTGATCCTGATTCCGGATGACCTACTCTTTTTCTTCGACAAGATCTTGATGATTTACTTAGCATAGTCATTTAATTGTCCTCATATGAGATGAGGTGATGATTTAGGGCCCGTGTCCTGTCTCATTTGTTTTTATAGTTGTCATCAAATTTTCTTAATAGTATATATAATAAATTGTATGTGTGGTACTATTTCATTTTGTTTTATTGATAAAAACGTGAAAATTCAGAGTTGAAGTTCGAATATCTACTAATATTTTCTTTAAGATAGATGATATTAAAGCGTATTTAATGTCAAATGAGTGTCCTAGTTTTTACGTACCATTATGAATACTAGCACAACTTCTTACTTACTCCTAATTGGTAGCAGGATGGTATATAATGGTCATTCTGGGTTGTGATCAATATATTGGCTTTTTGCCTTGATTAAAAAAAAAAACGTAATTAATTTATTAGAATATTGTTACGAACGATATTTCATAAAAGAATTAATGGTTAAATTCATGTCAAGTATATATTTGTAAGCAATGAGCAAGCACTTCTTTTTCCTCGATCATGCCCTCATAGTCATCCATTTAAGTCTTGACCTGGAGCTATGAACATAACTTTATAATTTGGAATTGCTGTCGAACTGATACTTCACTGAAGTTTGTGAACATCGCAAGACTAGTGGTGTTGTGTTGTTTGGTGGTCTCCACCTCTAAGATTGCCTTTATTGAGTCTTTTGGTACCTTGTACTTCTTGTGTATGCTATTCAGGTATAGAGAATGATGGTGGATGAATCTTTGGTCTCTGGAAGCAAATCTTTGGTCGATTCTCTTCTCATTGCAGTTTGATGGTTGGTAGCCACAGTGATTTGTCTCTCAATGGTAGAAGTTTGGTTTTAAATCTAGGTTTTTTTGTTTTTGTTCGGCTCCAGTTTTACCGTAGCTGGTCAATAGTCTCTTTTTTTGCGGGGTGTGCCAGCACCGTTCAGGTGCAGTCGTCGGGGGTGTCCCTTGACATGACTTCTTTCGTACGATTGAGGACGAGGAGAGCACAAACCTCGTCGCAGGATTCTTTCTGCCTCATGGTGAGGACTTTAATGCAGTTTCTTCTTATCACACACAATCGATACTCAATATTGTAGATTGAGCAGAGCAAAATCACTAGGAAGTATTGAGATCTTGCTAAAACGTGACTTTAGTTTCGCTGGGTTGCGAAGGAGTTACCCTGGCTTCCCTGGTTCTGTAACATTGTGGCCACGGTACTACAGTCGGCTCCCGAGGAGGCTAGGATCGAGGTATGTTGACAGAGGGCTTGGTGGCACTGACAGTCGGCTCTTGAGGAGATTGGGACTGGAGTGTGGTCACCGGTAAGAGAGAAGGTTGTTTACTCCGGAGAGGCTTAGATAATCATAGAGATTAATTGAGAGATTGGTCGTCCTTGTAATTTCGTCGTATCCTCCATATATAGGATGTTTTTGTGGACCTATCAGGCCACAGTTATTGGCATTGATAGCTGTGATAGAGTAATGATTAGTAATTATTTGCTTTTTGACAAAAGTAGCATCTCCCTCTTTCCTATGCGGAAAACCAGTGTTGTCTCCCTTGAGTCTTAGTGGATGAAGCATCTAATGATCATGTGGGAAGACCCCTTGTTTTATGGACTTCTGGGCCCTCGAGGGGTTTTGACAAGATTCTCGCGTGGGAATTTGGTAGATCTTCAAATTGGGCCGTTAACTCGGATCTGGCCCAAAGATACTTTGGGGCTCAAACATTGCCCCCTAAGCCCGTATAAAAAATGTAACTGATCGAAGGGGCCTTTGAAACGACACGTCTAACTCATGGAAACGAGGTCATTAATGAAGAGAATGGGTTGGCCACATCGTTTCCCTCACAAAATCTCTCATTTAAATGAAGAGAATGCCTGTGGCCAACTCATATCTGTTGGCCAACTCATGTCTGTTGGCCACATCGTTTCCCTCACAAAATCTCTCATTTAAATCTTACTGCCACCACTGTCGTCCAATCATTCATTAGTTTATTAGTCTTTTCTTCTGAAAAATCGGGAACTTTTCTTCTAACTCTTATGCCCTTTTGAACAAAGCCAGAAACTTCTTCTCTTTCAACCCATTCTTTTCTTTCGAAAAAAACCCAGAAATGGCTCCTCCAAAGAAACTCATCATCGATCAGGAAGACGACATCAATAAAGACGCCGCACTCTTTTGGGGACTCAAAATGAGTAATGTCTATTTGTCCGGAAACGCTGTGGAGTGACCCATCCTCTTAAGCCTTACGGACGGATAAGCCGGTTTGGGACCCACTCCTCGAGTTCCTTTTTCCGACGCTGTTCTGGCCTTTTATGGTCTTCCGATCAGTCGCCCTATTTCGGCCTTCGTCGGGCTCCCGCTGATCTTGGAGGCTAGGGTCAAAAATATCACAGAGTCAAGATTGCTTTTTGGCCGTCTATCATGGCTCTTGATGAAGCCTGGTATAATGTGGTCCGCGCCTGAGATCTGGCCCGCTGGCGAGCAGTGGGTATTGCGGAGGCTATCGATTTGGGTTTTCAGATTCCTGACGGCCTTAATCGCGCTCTGCTTACCGTAGCCTTTTGTTTCTGGAATACCATAAGCAACACTTTTGACTTCCCCTTTGGTCAGATGAGTATCTCCTCATTGGATATTCTTACTATCATGGGCCTGCCAATCGATGCGGAACCCTACGTCCAAGGCTAATTCGATGATGTCGAATTCCCGTTGCAGATGACTCAGAATGACCGGAGCGCTCACAGCAGATCTTATCCAACCTGGTGAAATCATTACCGCGGTCATCATGACGAGACCGGAGGAATCGCCTTCCTTGAGTGGTGGCTTTGCAAGTTTATTTACTGCACTTCTGCTGGTAAGCCAACCGGTACTTGGACCTCCCTGGCTACTGCTCTTTACAATGGGACAGCTGTTGGCCTTGGTCAACCGGCTTTGGGCTCGCTTTATCATACCCTTTATCAAGTCGCTATACACCCATTTGAAGTCCAGATCTCAGGCCCTTTTTGGATTCTGGATTTATGGCTCCAAACCTATTTCCCCCTGTTTCGCAGATCAGATGTGCCAGCAGTGCCCCCAAACCATGTCCTCTTGGGTTAGTGGCTTTGCCACGCGGGGGAGGTACGAATCTTCAGCGTTCTTTGAGTGCTTCTCCTTTTTGTACCTTCTGCATGAGATACCAGATGTGAAATTGGGGGTGAACAGAAGATTCCCCACGGGCTTAGCAAACCGATTCTTCCTCGCCCAGGATATAGCGAGAAGGCTCTGATGGTATTCTGCCGCCCTGTTTCTTGTTCCAACATCCGATTGGCCGCGGACGAAATCAGCTACGAACTGTACACACCGAATCACTTCGCTCACCAGTTTGGGATTTTTCAGCAAGTTCCTTATCCTCTTTATAATGCCATTAACTGTTATACGTCATGAAGGAGGATCGGGGTACGGCCCGGTGCAACGGTCCCGCAAAGTGTGCTTCCTCTGATTGACCATCCTTCCTGGGGGGAAGACATATATTTCTGCGACGATGTTCATGGAGACTACCTAAGATGGTGGAAATAGGTATCTGTTAACTGTTGGACCATGAACAATGCAGAACTCTTCGCTATCCTTTTCCTCGACTTGGAACACCCTTGTGCTACGGATCGCGAAATCCTTGAACAATATCAGGCTAGTGATGCCCCGCTTCCGCAACCTGCTCTTGTACCGCCGCCGTGACCTGTTTGGCCTAAGTGGTAGGCCCAACCAAGGGTCCTCATCCGCGATCCTGAAACTACAGTAAGTCCAACAACTCTTATTTTTTTCCGCTACTCCCCTTTCTTTAGTTGTTTTATATCCAAAATTGGTTATGGGTATGCTTGCAGGGAAATAATCAAACTAGGACCACTACATCGCCTTCTGGTGGTAATCAAACTAGGTCCTCAACCGCGGCCTCTATTCAGGCTGGGAAACAGAAGGCGATAGTGGAAGATGTCCCTGATGAGGATTCTTCTGACGATGAATATCCTGTTGAGGTGCTTGAAGATCTTTAAAAGTTTATGCATTTAGTGTGTTTCCTCCTTTTGAGTTAGGAATCTTCCTTTGCTAGGTTTCCGTCGCTCTTGCTTGCAAGTGCGATCGTGCTTGTTTCAACGAAGAGGATTTTGATTATGATGAGCCACTGGCCATGCAACTGGTAATTTCTTGTCCTATCATGTATCCTCTGTAGGTTTGTCGTAGGACCATTGGTCCATCTCGCCTGAGTGAGCCGGATCCTTTTTCGCTGCGGAAGGATTGGCCTTCTCTCAAATTCAGGCTCCTGCTCCTCATGCAGCACCAGTGCGTGTTGAGATAATATCAGTTTTGGATGAAGATTGTCGCACGGGGACATGAATCCTCCTCTTGAGGTTCCTGCTAATAATCCAACTACAGAGAAGATCCATTCGATGGATGACGCTGCTCTTCCTTCTACTTCCCCTGTCCTCCCAGTCGTAGATATCGAACCAGTAGTCCAAGAAGTAAGTTGTTGTTATTCAAAGCTTCACCTTTTCATTTTTCACTTTAACTTGCTCTATCCTCTGAGGATTCCTGCTTGATCAGGGTTCGGTTCTTACTGAGGAAGTGGTTATAACTACTGAGGACCTTATTGGCAGGAAAGCTGCTCCCTAAGTCGAAGATGAGGTAGATAGTGGTGGTGTCCGTGAAATCCCGCAAATGAATGAAACACCCGGCACCGCGGAGGCCTCAGCCCCTGAACTTGCTTGCTCTCAGTTTGCTAACGCTGAGCTGCGAGCTGAGCAACCAGATCCCTCTGGCGCAGAGAGGCAGGAGCAACCTCATGTGGCTGCTGAAGAGGTCTTCAACCCTCTGGCCTTGGTGGTTCGTGATCCGGCAATGCCTCCTCCTCCCACCAGGTTGGAGAGATTGGTGAGGTTTTTAGAGGTTCCTCCACCTTCTGCTGTTGATGAGGCTTAAATGGTACTTCACGAGCATCTGGGGCCCCAGGTGTTGGAACATGGTATTCTCCCGCGAGTCTTGGAAGCCTTAAGGTATCTTCGGTAAGAGCGAGTGCTAACCCTGCGGCAATTCAACACCATTGACACTCTGCTGAATGAATTTACTAAGGCCTGTCGACGACAGTTAACCGTGGGGCCTCAAGCTTGCACCGCGCATGTTGCCTTGAGTAACCTTTCCCAAGAAGTGGACTTCTACCGTGACATTTTGGGTGAGCAAGCAGTCCAACTGCAGGAACTACAAATTCAAAGGACAAACTTGACTCTTCAGCTCTAAGACATTCAAGCCCGTCTAGCCGCTGTCGAGAATTCGATTGTTTCAAAAGAGGCACAACTGGATGAACCTCTCGCTGCTTCTGAAGCATTGGAACACAACTTGGCCCATGCCAGAAATTGGGCTGCTCAGGCTAATGTTGGTGCCATCGTGGCGAATCTCTGCTTGGAGGAACTCGGTCTGAAGTTACGCTTCGCCACGACCCAGCCCCTGTAGGCCTCTTATAGTAATGATTTTTAGGCCCAGTTGTAGTATAATGAATATATATATATATATATATATATATTCTTCTAGTATTACAAACAACATCTTTAATGCTATTTATCTTTTGGATCCATTCGCTGGCCCAATCCAAGACTCTTGGTTTTTCTTCTTAATAAGCCTTAAGTTCCCATTAATTAACCGTTGAAAAAGGGTTATGAGAAGATAATCTTGAAAATTGAATAGTTACCTCCTCGAAAACCGTTCGGTTCCTTCACGCGCTATTAATTTTCTTCTTTTCCGAGATTTGGAGCAATTAACCAGATTTACTGACACCGGTTTGACTCCTCAATTGCCTATCCAACGGTGGAGATTTTGCATACCATGTTCCTATAAATAGGTACATTCTGGGATGAGAACGCTCATGCCAAACCCTCATCTGAGTTTTCAGACCCTCAAAAATGGCCTATCAAGCCTTGCTTCTCTTTCTTCTTCTCCACAAGTCTTCGTCTCATGAAACCAATCTCAGCCTCTAGACTCTAGGCCTCTTGGGTTAATCTTAAGCCTGGGCTAGGCCTTATGGCTTAATCTCAGGCAACCCCACGCTTTTCCACTCATGACAACCCGGAAGAAAATATATGTGCTGGAATGAGTTGGTAAGCATGGGGAGCTCCATAAGTGTGGGGGTATCCGGGCATGCGAGATCATCTTTTGCTGGATCCTTCACACGGAGCAAACTAGGGAAGGGAGGAAGGCCACTCTGAGGCCTTTTTCCTTCCTCGGATCTCTTTCCTTCTGGATCTGACGTGAACTGAGTCCTCCAGATGGAAAGGGCTTTGGTGGCCACCTTCCTTCTCATGCTCTCTCTTCAGAACATTAAAAGAATCTTGGAGGGAGAGGACAGACTTGTGGACGAATGGGCGCGGGCTGCCAAAGTTGAAGAGGGTGCAGAGCCTCAAGCCGATATTTAGTTCCTCTGCACTCTGCCCCTCTCGGAGATAATGGAGCGACTCAACCTTGCGTTGGCTAGCTTTTATAGCTGTTTCTACATGAAGAAAGAACTAACCTTTTTTATCTAATGTCTGCTTTGTAATTTAGCCACTTTTGGCTTTGTAATATGGTAAATTTTTCGAATGTATTGCTTTTGGCCGCAAAGCCACTTTCATGAATACAATACGCTATTTCTTTGGTATTTAATTCTTTACGTAGAATACTTTAATATTGTGAAGCCTCCTAATAGGCCCCACCTTTGTTATTTAGAAAGAACAAGAGAAACTGCTGTCGTGGAAAACCGGCGTTAAAAGGCCGCAAAAGGGTTTTCCCACGTGGGAACTTTCGCGAGGAATCTTCCTGTGGGAATAAGCCGCTGCGAAAAGAAGCAGCTCAAAAGAAACCGCTCATTCGGCTTCGGCTTAGTATAGTGTTGCCCCCTAGTCTGACTAGTCGAGGCGAAGCCTCAAACAGGCCTTAAGCGAAGAAATGATTATAGGCCTCCCAAATAGGCCTTCATAAGTGGACTTCACAAGGGTAGTGAGACTAAAGTTTCCCTCCTAAGCTTCATGTAGAGAAACTATCTATTATTCCTCTGCATCCCATACAGTGGGATAATATTTCTTCAAGTATCTGTCATTGATAGGATTATGATGGACATCTCCATCCAGGTCCTTGAGATGAAAAGCGCCTTTCTCTAAGATTTTTATAGATTATGTACGGACCTTCCCACCAAGGAGTCCATTCGCCGCAACCCTCTAACTTTTCACCAAGCGGGAGAACTGCTTTCCAAACCAATTCACCTTCGCTGTAACTCTTTCCCCGCGTTCGCTTGTCATTTGCATGAGATACTAGCTGTTTCTGCATCACCAAACTATCTAAAGCCGCCAAATGCTTTCCGCTGAGGTCCTCATGTTCCTGCCACATTGCCTGAACGTAGTCTTCGCCAATGAGATGATGTTGCTCTTGAATTTTTAGTGATTGGACGTTGACTTCTAAAGGCAGAAATGCGTCGTGGCCGAACATCAAAGCATAAGGTGTTGTTGCGGTAGGATTCAGCTTTGAAGCGTGGCAGGCCCAAAGGGTCTTATGCCATTGTTGTGGATTTGCTGCCAACATTTTATTCAGTAGAGTGATGATGATCTTGTTGCTTGCCTCTGCTTGACCGTTAGATTGAGCATTATAAGGATTGGAATGGATGAACTGTATGTCCCATTCCTTTGCCAATTTACTAACTTCACCACCCGCAAAAGCTGCCCCCATGTCTGAAACGAAAATTTCTGGGATACCAAATCTGCATATTATGTTTTTAAACAGGAATTGCCGCAACATTCCACCAGAGGCCTCCTTCAAAGGCTCTGCTTCGACCTATTTTGTAAAGAAATTAGTTGCAACAATGATGAACTTGTGCTGAAGTGAGAAATGTGGGAGAAATATCCCTATTAAATCCAATGCCCAACCCCGTGCGAGCCAAGGCTTTATGATAGGCTGTATAGGTACGTTAGGGATGTGCTGGACTGCCCCATGAGTCTGGCAGTCCAAACAACCTTTCGTGAACATGATGCAATCTTTCAAAATACTTGGCCAGAAATACCCATGTCGTCGGAGTAGCCAACGCATCTTTGAACCTGTTTAGTGAGTGCCGCAGACACCAAAATGTGCATCCTGCATGAGCTGTTTGGCTTCAGCCTCGTACACACATATGAAATCCATGCTATCTTCCCCTCGCCTATGAAGCTTGTCATTTCGAAGGAAGTAATTGAGGGCGAGGTAGCGGATCCTCTTATCAGTGGGCTGATCAGGATGTTTGAGATAGTCGACCAAGGGGACCCGCCAGTCTACATCAATGGATTCTAATGTTGCTACCACGACGTCCTCTGGCTGTTCTTTCCTAGCCACCCAGGAAGGAAGTGTTCGACGCTCCACTTTCAATATTCTCTCGCACACTCCATATGTCAGTGTTACCCATTTTGCCAGCTGGGCCAACTCGTTAGCGGCGAAATTTCGTTTATAGGGAATGTGCTCAAGTTCCACGTAGTCAAATAAGGCCAATAACTCTAGGGCTCTTTCCTAATATGGGGCCAACGAGATACTAGAGCACTTGAACTTCTCACGTAACTGATTGATTACCAGAAGCGAATCTCAAAGTATTTGTACCGTCTTGACTCTCATTTCTGAGAGCACTTTTAGACCAATGATTAAGGCCTCATATTCCTCTTGGTTATTGGTGCATTGATATTCTAATTGAAAAGAGTATGAAAAGTGTTCTCCGGACGGGTTTTCCAGTGCGATGTCGGCTCCGGCCATCGCATCAGTTCTTGAACCATCGAAGTATAATAACTATGGATGCAACATAATGGCTGCCAAGGAATTCTCATAGACCTCTTGGCTGGGTATCCCATATAGGTCTTCCAATGAATTCTTTGCGACTTCAAACTCGCTGATTTCGCTAGTATCCAGCAATGAATGATGCACCAAAAAATCCACGATGGCTTGGCCTTTCACAGCTTTTTGGGGAACATACTGCAAAGAGAACTCTGAAAGTGCCAAAACCCATTTACCAATCCGGCCCCAAAGAATAGGCCGCGACAGCATGTATTTGACCAGGTCGGTCTGAGCAATTATGCATGTAGTAAATGACAACATGTAATGGCGCAGCTTGCATGCAGAGAAGTATAACGTTAAACATAGCTTTTCCATAGGTGTGTACTGGATCTCGCAATCCGTTAACATTTTGTTAAGGTAAAAGATGACGTGTTCTATGCGCCCTTCATCGTTTTATGCCAGAAGGCTTCTTATTGAAGCTGCCACCGCTGAGATGTAGAGTTTGAGTGGTTGGTTTGGTTTCGGAGGAACGAGAACTGGTGGATTGGTTAATTAGGCCTTTATGCTATCAAAGGCCTCTTGATGCTTTGCTTCCCACACAAATTCTGCTTGCCCCTATACTAGGACTGAGAAAGGTTGAATCTTGCCGGCGGAATTGGAGATAAACCGTCGCAAGAAATTGATTTTTCCCAGCAGCCTTTGCAACTCCTTTTTTGTTCCCGGGGGTGAGCATTGATTACTGCTTTAGCTTTATCCTCAGATAATTCGATTCCCCTTTGATGTACAATAAATCCAAAAAAGTCGCCTGCTTGAACTCCAAACACACACTTCGGAGGGTTCATTTACAATTTGTGTATTCGCATGCGCTCAAAAACCTTTCGCAAATCTGCAATGTGATTTTCCCGTTGCTTTGTTTTGACGACCACATCATTGATGTAAACCTCTAAAATCTTTCCCAGGATATCATGGAAGATTAGGTTCATCGCTCGATTGTATATGGCCCCCCGTTTTTCAAGCCAAAAGGCATGACAACGTACTCGAAAGCTCCCGCGCAACCTATGCATCTAAAAGCAGTCTTATGTCTATCTTCTTTTGCCACTGGAATCTGATGATAACCGGCGGTCCCATCCATAAAAGACAAGCTCTCATGTCCAGCTACTACGTCTACCAACATATCCGCTGCCGGCATAGGGTAAACGTCTTTAGGGGTGGCATTATTGAGATCACGGTAATCGACACACACCCTAATTTTGCCAATCTTCTTTTGCACCGGAGCAACATTGGATAACCATTTATTGTACTTGGCGACCCTGATGATTCCTGGTTTATGCATCTTCTCGACTTCCTCCATAACCAAAACCTGAGTTTCTGAATTCATCTGCCTGGAGACCTGCCTCACCGAATTTGATCTGGTATAGTCGGTAGTTTGTGGCAGACCAAGTCAAGCGATAAACCTGGCATATCTTCATACTTTTCCGTAAAACAATCCTTTCACTCTAAGTTTGAGCCCCTGCTTTTCTTCGAGCTCTAAGTTTGCGCTGATTGTTACCTCCAATGGCTCGGCTTCAGCCCCCAGGTTCACCTTTTCTGTAGGATCCCTAACCTTTGGAGGGGTATCGTCAAATGATGCTGGAGATAGCTGGATGGGCTCTTCTTCCTCCTCATGGTCGGAGAGATCTTCGTCAACGTATTCCAATGTTGCTACTTGTGCATAGGCCTCTGTTTCAACTAAATATGTAGATAATCTATCACATAAAGAATGGAAGGCCTCTACCTCTTCTGTTGGGGAGTCTTGATCCATTAATCAGAACTTGGAGATGGCACCGCATGTCCAGGCCTTTGGAGATCGTTTCTTGCGACTGCGAGTCCTCATTGTGCTAGTTTAGAGGCCATCACTCCTATGGGGGGCCCTTGTTGTCAATGTTGTGGACCTGTAATAGAGAAATAGGTTCTAAATAGTACCTTGCGTCCACGTAGGCTGCGGAGATCGAGAAAGCTCGCGGATCTTCTTTGACTATTGCCGCCTTGTCTGTAACCCTGTCCCACAGGATCAGCTCTTGATGAAGGGTGGACGGGACACAATAACTCCGGTGAATCCAGTCGCGGCCCAGGATTGCGGAATATGCTGCATAGCAGTCGGTAACAAAGAACGCGTAGGTCCCTTCCGCTAGACCCAGTCTGAGTTTTAGGAAAATCAGACCCAGTGTTTTGGTTACAGTCTTTAACTAATGTAAGCGATGTGGACTGGATTCTCTCTTTCTTGATGTGTAGTAGCTGCATGGTTCTAGTGGTCAATACGTTGACTGCTGCACCTGTATGTACCATGATCTTGCCAGTTCATATCGGCGATGACATACAATGGTCTCATGTGCTGCGCTACAGCCGGTGTTGGCTTACGGAAGCCCATTTTCGGAACCTTCACACTAGTATATGCAGCCTTCGTCGCTTCGATCTCCTTTGATGCGGGGTTCTTTTCGAGAATGGGCGCCGCTGAGGTGATCTCGAACAACTGTTTGGCCTATGATTCACCTTCTTTCGCTTGACATTCCTGAGCAACTACTGGTAGAGCGAATTTCGATGATAGGATATATACCATGTTACACGTAGTGTCTAACATGTCAGCCTCCTCTGATTCCGCCGTTGGGGAACTCAAGTCATCTTTTGCCATGAATTTGCTTGCGACGTAAGCGGCCAGCGATCCTTCTTGGATCATGGCCTGCTCTTGCTGACCTACCCTTTAAGCCATATTCCCTCCTGGGTGGCCCCTGCCTCACTGATGAAGCCTCTCCTGACTCCGCAACCACTACACTTTGAAACTTCTTAGGCCTTCACTGCATAGTTACAGACAGATTGTCTTTGCCCCCCAATTTTTTAAAGATCGGAGGTCGCTTGTCTTGTTCCTCATGGGATATCCTTCGCCAAAGGCTAGCTTTGGGGGTTGGCGGCCATTCTCGCTCTGCGGGAACTCGAATTTCCTCTGACTGTCTTTCCCGCGAACGTTGGTCTCTGAAGCCCGATGCGACATCATATGATACTGCTAGGAAACTAGCGGGGCGGTGAAACTTTTAGAGGTCAGTGCTTCCACCTGTCTATGGTATTCTCTAGGAGATCTCACCAACTATGATGGTGTAATCAGTCCCTGGTCCAGCGCTTCCAAGGTCCGCTTCGCTTCTCCAAACCTCCGCTGGAGTTTCCTCTTCCTTGAAGAGCTCATTTCCATCACTGTACCCTTCTTTCGGTTATACCATCTTCCATCCTTGATAGTAGACGTCGGCGCCGGAGGAATATACGGTCTATTCGTAATGTCTGACCGCTCGTTTGCACTTTCTTCTTCCCTCGCAACGTTCAATTTCTTGAACAAATTAGAATCCCTGGGTGAGGAAATTCCTGACCCAGCGTGCGTTCTCTCGGACTACCTGGCTAGAAGCTTCAAGAATGTACTGATCACTTTATTGGTGGTAAAGCACCAAAGAGAACGGTATGTTCTTCCTCTTCATGCAACGCTTGGATATCACATTCCCCCTTGCACCTTGAGCATAGGACGATAGGTGGAGTCGGCTTTGATCTCCGCTTCGCCTATTGCTCGGTCACCTTTTCTAGGCCCAGGAGTGGTGCGATTTGGGTTCAACCTCTGTTGATCCTTTGTGTCCCAAACTACGTCAACCATGTTGACTCTAGTATCTGGGAACGTATCCAAATCTTCCAACGCTGCCGCTATTGCTGGAGCCTCAACCTGTAAGCTACCATTATTCAACAAGATCTGAATGTTATCCTTCAACCTGACACAGTAGGCTGTATTGTGATTCCACAAATTGTGGAGCTTACAGTATATCTTCCCCCTTAACTGCTCCAGTTTGGGGAATGGTTCGAAGTCGGTTTTCACCATCTTCACAGCGATCATTTCATCTAGGATTTCATGAGCTTTGCTCACATCATAGATGTAACTTGCGTATTTCGATTTGGTGAAGACCACAGACTTGAGTTTCACTGGCTCTTTACACAGCTTCAGCTGCTTTAGCGTTGTCTCATTCTTCCCAGTAAGCTCGAGTGCTACTACCTCATCCTCCTTAGACTCTTCACCTCCTGCTGGGTCGGATTCTTCGCTCCTATAGTAAGGATCATATGAACCTGAGTGATGGTTCATTGCTGCCGCAGTCCCTTGTTTTCTCGGAATGCATGTCCCTTTGGAAGAGTTCTTCATAGCATCCATTTCTCTGAGCAGATGTTTAAAGCTCCCCACTTCCGTGATCAATTCTCCCATGGAGTCGAACATGCTTCCATGTTGTTTTTTATGTTAGCAAGGCTCTAAGCCTTTGATTTCCAACTTCACCAATTCCTTCTTTGGGAGAATCACGTTCAATTTCCCCTTCTGGATCTGGAAGCACTGAAGGTAAGCGACAGCGGATTTAGTTGGCTACTGATCCATCTGAGTAAGCGAAGCTAGATCTACCTCCGGCTCGACAATTCCGAAAGTCTCCTTGAACAGCTTCTCCATCGCTGGCCAACTCGGGACTGATCCTGGCTGCAACTTAGTGAACCAAGTGAAGGCTGACCTGAACAAAGAAGTGGCAAAGATATTACACTTCAGATTGTCATCATTCTGGTACTGGCCAGACTGTACTCGGAACCAGACCAAATAGGCGGCCACATTTTCAACTTCCTCTTCAGAAAAAGTAGAGAATGTGATGCTCTTATATCCTCTAGGATAAGGTGCCTGTGAAATATGTGGTGGGAATGGCCCCTGACAGGCCTCATCAAGATTAAGTCTATGGTTCACGACCCTAATCATTACTTTTACCTCATCTCTCCTTATATATCCTGGATCAAGCGGAGGTGGGTGAACCAGTAGTGTGTCATCAATTGGCTGGGTCAGCGGTGGCGCTTGTGAAGCCTGATTGACCAAAGATAGGCCGCCTCCTTGGGTCAATCTTTGCTGGGTCAACATCTGTGACGTAAAACCCGCTGTTGTCCGACCCTTTGCTGCCGCGGTGATCACTGCTGAGCTTCTAACCTGTTGAATCGTTGGAGGGTGGTCCTAATGCACGAATTCAATCTCGTCGATGTCGTATTGAGGAGACGGGTTGTGGTCAACATTGGGCCTCTCGTTGATTTTCAAAGTCCTGGCCCCTTGCGTCGCTGACGATGTAGTGTTGTTCTTTCTACCCATAGCCTCTTTACCTTTGACTGATGCGACGTTTGGAATTAGAACGGATGTGGCCGTGCTGCCTCCGCTAGCTTTTTCTCGGGCATTTGGTGATACATACTTACCTGACCCTACGGGCTGGTCGAGCGAACCAAGGATGGCACTAGGAACTCTGAGAACTTTGTTCATAACTTCTTTAGCCTGGTCTAAGTCAGCTATCTGCCTAGCAACCTGAGTCGCGAGATTTGATCCCTCTTTCTGAATAGCCGCGACGTTTGTTGCGATATGTTCATGGTTCTTCTACATCTTTTAATTCGTGCCATCCAATTGTCCTTATGTTTGTTATGTCCCTATCTTGAGCCTTTTGATCGAGGTCGTGAACTCATCTAGCTGACGACGATCCTCCGCAAGGGCCTTTTCCATCTTTTCATGGTATGCGGCCGAATTCTGTTGAATGATGTCAAGCCGTTCCTCTTTGGTCGCGTTCTCTGGAACAGGCATGAAATCAATAGTTGTAACCGCGCTCACTGCTATCTGGGTGATGCTAGACGTATCACCAGCCCTATTATGTTGTTTATTTCCTCCTTGCTCGGTTGTCATCTTGGTCGATGGCGGAGTGAGAGAAAATCTCTGGATCACTAGTTCTTCAGAAAGACCATAAGGGTCTGCACGTGAGTGCGGGCTGTAAATAGAGGTCTTGTGTTTTGGGCAGTTAACGTAAACCTTTTGGTAAGGGTTTTCGGTTGACTTCCCAATGGCTGCAATCTCACATAAATGGTAGACACTTGTGGGTCCCACTGGGCAGGTCAAAATGTTTGGCTCCAGTTTTGCCGCAACTGGTCAACAGTCTCTTTTCTTACGGGGCGTGCCAGCACCGTTCGGGTGCAATCGTCGGGGGTGTCCCTTGACCTGACTTCTTTCGTGCGATTGAGGACGAGGAGAGCACCAACGTCCTCGCGGGATTCTTTCTCCCTCATGGTGAGGACTTTAGTGCAGTTTCTTCATATCACACACAATCGATACTCCATATTGTAGATTGAGCATAACGAAATCATTGAGAAGTATTGAGATATTGCTAAAGCGTGACTTTAGCTTCACTGGGTTACGAGGGCGTTATCCTTGCTTTGCTGGTTCTGTAACCATTGTGGTCGCGATACTACAGTCGGCTCCTGAGGAGGTTAGGACCGAGGTACGTTGACAGAGGGCTTGGTGGCACTGACAGTCGGCTCGTGAGGAGACTAGGACTTGAGTGTGGTCACACGTAAGAGAGAAGGTTGTTTGCTCTGGAGAGGCTTGGATAATCGTAGAGATTAATTGAGAGATTGGTCGTCCTTGTAATTTCGTCGTATCCTCCATATATAGGATGTTTCTGTGGACCTATCAGGCCACAGTTATTGGCCTTGATAGCTGTAATAAAGCAATGATTAGTAATTATTTGTTTTCTGACAAAAGTAGCATCTCCCTCTTTCCTATGCGGAAAACCTGCGTTGTTTCCCTTGAGTCTCAGTGAGTGAAGCATCTAATGATCATGCGGGAAGACCCCTTGTTTTATGGACTTCTGGGCGCTCGCGGGGTTTTGGCAAGATTCCCGCGCGAGGATTTGATAGATCTTTAGATTGGGCAGCTAACTCGGCCCGCGATACTTGTGTTCTTGGATCTGGCCCAAAGATACTTTTGGGCTTTGCTTTTTTGATTTTGGCACATGATGAACATAGTGCTTCTTCACCAGCAGTATATCTCTAGATTCCTATTTGTGCAATGCTTTCTGTGCTTTTCTTTTGAGTTTCTTTTGGGAGTCTGATAAAATTCGTAGAAGTGTCAAGGTTGGGATAGTATGGATTGTTAGAAGTGGAGTTACTATATCATCTATAAATTTCATATTCACTATAAAAATTAAGAAGGTAGTAAGTCCTTTATCACAAATGATAATAATTATTTATGGGCTAAATACTGTTTAGTCCCTGATCTTTAGACTATAAAACACTTCAGTCCATGTACTTCAAAATTTCAGACCTATAGGTCATTGCCGTCTAAAAGTTGCAATGAAATGTCTATTATGCCCTAAGTTCTTTTTTTAAAATAAATTTATTCTTTTCTCTTTTTTTAATTCTTTTTTCTTTATTTTTTTTTCAAACAGAAAGAAAGAAAGGAAAAAAAACAAAAAAAAAAAAACAAAAAGAAAGAAAGGAAAAAAATTCATTTTCCAAAAAAAATGAAATAATTAATTAATTAAAAAAAAAAGAAATGAGGGCATAATAGACATTTCACCGAGACTTTTAGACAGCAAGGACCTATTGGTCTGAAATTTTGAAGTACATGGACTAAACGTGTGAAATTAGAAGGTCAAAGACTGAAGTGTTTTATGATCAAAAACTCAAGGACTAAACAATATTTAACCCATTATTTATTATTGATATGTGTGTATCATGGTGTTTGTATATGAGAGAGCTTATGTCCATTTTGCAATTATGTCTACGACAACGCCATCAGGTTCGTCCTCGTGGTCAAGCCCCGGCCCAGCTCTCCTGCACCCACGACGTCATTTTGCCCACTATATCTCTTTCTTTTACTTTTCTTTTTTGGTAAAAATGGGGGCAAAAGACCCAAAAGGAAAGAAAAAAGAAGTTCTATTATCTCCTAATAAAACATATATTGGGGGGCAATAAACGTTTATTTCCCCCCCCCAATAAATGTTTTGAATTGATGTTTTATTTAATCAAAGTTTTATTTGTCTAATTTTAAGGAGATTCGTTCTCATTCCAACGATCTAAAGTTTTTTTTTTTTTTCTTGGGGGGGGGGGGTGGCAATAAACCTCTCCGGCGATCTATAACCTCTCTGACTATATCTTTGGGAACATTTGACAAGGTTTCATAAACTTTAATTGCCCCCCAATAAATGTTTATTGGGGTGCAATAAACCTTTTCGGTGAGCTATGAGATATTTGACGACCTCTTTGGAGACCTCTAGCGAGATTTTCAGAGAAGTCCGGCGATCAGTGACTGGATTTCGGCTACCGGTGACCATATTCTGGCGACCCGATTCAGATGGCCAGTGCTCGAATTTCGGTCTTCTATGACTTCTGTCAGGCCCCGAATTTTAAAATAACAATTCAAAATCCGAAACAGGAAAATACTACAAACTCAAAATAATCATCCTGAAAATTTATTTTCATAACATCCTCACCACACGAAATAAAATCAAACCGAATTTAGTCTCGGTTAATTATTACAACTCAAATCCAAAATGAAATGTAAAGCGCAAATGAGCATACACACCTCACAACTAAATGAAATAACAAAACCTGTTGTAACACCTGAGCAGCTCGGTCACCTCCCTGATTATCCTGACCTGCAGGAATATCCGCTACACCATTTGAATAATGTACCGGGATTGCAACAACACAAAACCCGGTAAGCTTATGAAAGCTCGTATGAGTAAAAGGAAAGAACTATTGCTTAATTCAATTCATAATTATTCCCACACACAACAACACTAAACAATTTCCACATCCACAAGTACTAACAATCTCAATCAACACCAATTCAATACATCAAGATAAACCCCAACACACATCTTTCTACACAACTCTCAACATCGCATTTATAAAAATACGGTACTTGACAGACTAGAGCTCTAACTGAATCGTAGCCCGTCACCTGGCCTAGCTTATGGCATCCGACATATTTATCATTATCGTATTTCATCAATATGTATACCTATATACATATTTAGAACGTCCAATAATTGCACATACTCAACCAATCGTATCCCATCATCCACCCAGGATTAGAGCGTCCGATTATCCCACACCGGTCACTACGTCGACCCTAAACCCATAAATGAGCACAACATATAAAATCACATACTGAAATCAACCCAACCAAGATACACCATATTATGATGGAATTACACAATTGAAATATAATCAATTCATCAATTCAGTCAATCATATCTTCACTCAACAATATATATTTTTCCACGTAAATATATATATACGTAATCATTCACTCAGGAATGACCACTAATACCATCTATAGTTCACACAAGAAAATCATGAAATTCATTTGTATAATTAAAAATTCATTTTACTTACCTATGGACCGTGGTGATTCAAGTCCATGAAATTTTAAAACAAATATTTAATCCGCAAATATTTTTCACACAATTAGTAAAAATAAATAAATTTAAACGCTCGGTTCGTAATATGAACCACGTGAGTTTTACTCACCTCGAAATTCCCGCTGCGTCTTCAATATAATTATAATTATAATTATAATTAACGCCGAAAGGGCCTCCGGAGTTAGGGACAGAGCCGCCACCGACCACCGCCAATGGTGTCGGGGCCGAGCTTGTCCCATTCGTTTCATCATTCTGAGCAACTTTCATAACTAGCACAAGACCAAAAAATGACGGGAAGGGATCGAAAAGTACCAATTACAGTCGGCGGCCGGAAAAATTCCAGAAACCGGCGAGCTTAAAAACCGACGTGAAAACTGCAACCTCAAGCCCCGATCCCTTCTGGAAACTTGTTCAGAACTTCCTTGCGAACTCAACAAGCCAAGAATCACAAGAAACGATCGTGTATAGCTCGAGATATCTTGATCGAAAGCTTGGTTGTTTCGATCCGTTCGGGTCGAGCTCCGACGAATGTGAAAAGGTTCGACCCAGTTCCGGCCCTTCTTGGTGCTTGTAGAGGAAGTTGAGGTGAGCTCAATGAGCCAAGAATCAAGTGAAATGGTGGTGTGTAGCTCGAGATATCAAGATCGAACCGAAATCGACCCTTTTCGGTTCGGGCACGCCGCCGCCGCTACAGGCCGTGTCGCGGCGCAAGGCCGCCTCTGGCAGCTACGCAAGGTCGAGACGAAGCTCCTGGAAGTGGTTTGAAGTCGTGGGGTGGCCGGACGAGCTGGTGGTGGCTTGCTCTGTTTGCTTCTGTTTTCGGCCGAGAGAGAGAGAGCGATGTGAGAGTTGAGAGAGAGAGTGAACAGTCTGGTTTCCAAACAAAAGAAAGAGAGAGAGGCCGGTGGAAAAATTAGGGTTTCCCAAAAAAAAAACTAGGGTTTCTTCTAAATATACGAGTTTCGGAATAACTTCTAAATTCGATAACTAAATCAGAAAAAATCCGATCTTTGTGTTCCGCACGTGTACGGACTCGTATCGACCAGCTCTACAACTTTCATGAAGGAAGTTTCTCCAAATTTCGTACGTAGATAAAGTCGATTTCTCAAACCGAGTATTTCGAGCTTTTCGTTAAAAATAATCGTTTCGAAACTTCGATAATTGTAAAAATGAATTATTATCGAACATTATCGTGAAATTGCATAATAATCACTCAACACAATTACTCGAATTTAAAATGAAAATTACGGGTATTACAATCTACCCCCCTTAAAGGAATTTCGTCCCTAAATTAAAGTACCCAATTTCCCAAAAAGCTGTGGATACCTCATCCTCATGTCAGATTCCAATTCCCATGATACATCACCCTCCTCATGATGACTCCACAACACCTTCACGAGATCAACCTCTTTCCTACGAAGTTTCTTTGTAGACCTATCCAAGATACGAACAGGTTCAACTACAAACGTCACATCCGTGTTCACTTCGATCGTACCATGATCAATCACGTGAGACTCGTCTCTAACATACTTCCTGAGCATAGATACATGAAAGATATTGTGCACACCCGACATGCTAACAGGTAAAGCAAGACGATATGCCAAGTTACCAACCCTTTCTAGAATCTCAAAGGGTCCAACATACCTCGGTGCGAGTTTCCCCTTCTTGCCAAATCTCACCACACCTTTCATAGGTGAGACTTTCAAGAACACATGATCGCCTGTCTCAAACTCCAAAGGTCTCCTCTTCAAGTCAGCATAACTCTTCTGTCTACTCTGAGCGGTTCGGATTCTGTCCCGAATAGTAGTGACCTTCTCTGTAGTCTCCTGTACGATCTCAGGACCGATGAGCCCTTTATCCCCTGCTTCCGCCCAACAGATAGGAGTCCTACATGGCCTACCATAAAGAGCCTCATATGGAGCCATACCGATACTAGAGTGATAGCTGTTGTTGTAGGCAAACTCTACCAATGGCAGATGATCCGCCCAACTACCCTTAAAATCAAGAACACAAGCTCTGAGCATGTCCTCTATCACCTGATTCACTCTCTCGGTCTGTCCATCTGTTTGTGGGTGAAACGCAGTGCTCATAGCAAGAGACGTACCAAATGCCTTATGGAACCTACGCTAGAATTCTGAAGTGAAACGAGCATCACGATCAGAGACAATCGTTACAGGTACTTTATGAAGCCTCACAATCTCGTTCACGTACAACTTACACAATGCATCCCCTGAGTACGTTTTTGCCACCGGAAGAAAGTGTGCTGATTTAGTCAACCGGTCAACAATCACCCAAATCGAGTCATAACTTTGCCTGGACCTGGGCAATCCAGTCACAAAGTCCATAGAGATGTCTTCCCATTTCCAAACAGGAATCGATAAGGGGTTCAGCATTCTTGCTGGTCTCTGATGCTCTGCCTTCACCTGTTGACAGGTAAGACACTTCGACACGTGTTCCGCCACATCCCTCTTCATACCATACCACCAAAACTGCATTCGTAGATCCATATACATTTTAGTACCTCCTGGATGTATAGTATATCGAGACCTATGTGCTTCCCGCATGATCTCCTCCTTGAGGTTATCAATACTCGGTACATACAATCTCCCTCGAAATCTCAACCCTCCATCAGCCCCAATCATCCACTCGGAAGGACCCTCCACATCCGGGTCAACAGTCATCTCAGCAATCCTCGCATGAGCAAACTCATCAAGTGTCTGACCCTGAATGATCCTGGAGATCAAGGTGGGCTGTAAGGTGATACTACCGAGAAAGATTCCCTGTCCTGCTCCTGCGGGCATAAGGTCAAACTCAGATGCAGCTTCTAACATGCGCCACTCTCGCAACATAATTGATGCCATGATTACCCGCGGTTTCCTACTCAAAGCATCCGCCACCACATTCGCCTTTCCGGGATGATACTCCAAGGTGAAATCATAGTCCTTAATGAGCTCCATCCATCTTCTCTGCCTCATGTTCAATTCCTTCTGGGAGAATAGATACTTCAAACTCTTGTGATCGGAAAAGAGTTCAAATTTCTCACCATAAAGATAGTGCCTCCAAATCTTCAAGGCAAACACCACAGCTGCTAGCTCTATATCATGAGTAGGGTAATTTCGCTCATGTACCTTCAACTGTCTAGAACCATAAGCAACGACACTATCATTCTGCATCAACACACACCCCAAACCCTGATGAGATGCATCGCTGTAAATGACTAATCCACCACCACTAGTAGGAATAGTCAACACCGGAGCTGTAGTCAATCTAGTCTTCAGCTCAATGAAAGCCTTCTCACACTCATCCGACCATACGAACTGAGTGTCTTTCCTGGTCAATTTTGTTAAAGCCGAAGCAATACTAGAAAACCCTTCAATGAAGCGCCTGTAATACCCGGCCAGTCTGAGGAAGCCACGGATTTCTGTAACCGTAGTAGGGTGACTCCAACTCATCACAGCTTCAACCTTCGAAGGATCCACAGAAACTCCATCCTTCGAGACCACATGACCAAGGAACTTGACTTCACTCTGCTAGAAGTCGCACTTCTCGAACTTGGCAAATAGTTTCTGCTCTCTCAACGTCTACAGCACTATCCGCAGATGTTTCTCATGCTCCGCTGACGACCTTGAATAAATCAAGATATCGTCCACGAACACTACCACAAACTGATCCAAGTAAGGACTGAGCGTACGGTTCATCAAGTCCATAAATGTTGCGGGGGCATTCGTGAGACCAAAAGGCATGACAAGAAACTCAAAATGTCCATATCTGGTCCTGAACGCCGTCTTTGGAATATCTTCCTCCTTCACCTTCAACTGGTGATATCCAGACCTCAAGTCAATCTTCGAGAACACAGTAGCTTCTCTAAGCTGATCGAACAAGTCATCAATCCTAGGTAAAGGGTACCTATTCTTGATGGTCACCTTGTTCAACTGTCGATAATCCACACATAGACGAAGCGAACTATCCTTCTTCTTCGCAAACAACATTGGTGTGCCCCAAGGAGACACACTTGCCTGAATGAACCCTTGTGCAAGTAAGCCCTCAATCTGAATCTTCAACTCCTGAAGTTCAGCTGGAGCCATTCGATAGGGTGCTTTTGACACAGGGAAAGTACCTGGTATCACATCAACAGAGAAGTCCATTACCCTTTTCAGAGGTAACCCAGGGATCTCCTGAAACACATCTTCATACTCTGAAACTACAGGAATCCCTGTAATCTTTGAAGTACTACTCCCTGATTCAATGTGGGCCAAAATCCCTATCCTCATGGTGATGCCAGACTTCAGACAACGGTAATGAAACACCGGTTGTCCCGGAACATGGAATGACACAATCATCCTAAAGCAATCAATAACAGCATGGTTCGGGCTCAACCAATCCATTCTCAAAATCACATCATACGTGTGATCCGGAATCACAATCAAAGACGCAGAGAACTCTCTGCCACCAATCCCAATAGGGAAATCATCACAAAGCATGCTAAGCTCAAGAGACACACCGAGAGGTGATGTAACACACAATGATCTAGTCAGAGGCATAGCAACCAAACCCAAAACATCCACAACCGAACTAGATATGAAAGAGTGTGAGGCTCCCGTATCAAACAGTACCCTAGTAAGAAAGTGATAAATAGATAAGGTACCTTCCATTCCCGTGCCTGCCTGACCGATGGCAAAGATTCTAGCATGAGCAGGTGGTAGCTGCCTCTGCTGGTTACCCTGCACTCTACCCTGATTTCGAGGACACTCCCTAGCCTGATACCCTGCTTGTCCACAGCTGTAGCATATCCTACCTCGTGGTTTCGTGCACGCACGAGATATGGCCCGGCTCGCCACAGTTAAAGCACTTCACCGGAGCTGCTGGTGCTATCTGCCTAATAGGCATTGCCTGAACAGGAGGAGCTACTGCTGCCTTGGCTGGAGCCTGCTGCAGAAACTGAGTTTTCTGTCTCTTCCAGAACCCACCCCTGAAGTCTCTAGCTCTACTGCTTCCTACTATGGCCTTTCCCTTGCCCTGGAAGTCTCTCTAGCTCAATGATCTGTGCCTTAGCCAAGATCTCTCTCTTGGTCTTCAGCTCCAAGATGGCTACATCACGCTCAATCGAAGGACTCAACCCTCTCTGAAACTTCTTGGCCAAGTCCTCATCCTCCATCTGCCTCACATACTTGTACAGTCTGGAGAACTCCTCGTCATAATCAATTACGGTCATCTTCCCCTGTACAAGTGCAAGGAACTCTCGCTCCAACCTCTCCTTCACTGCTGGTGGAAAGTACTTCTCCCTGAACAGCCTCTCAAAGCCATCCCATGTCAAGGTAGACACCTCAATGCTCCTCTGAGTGACATTCCACCACACCCTAGCCTCATCCTACAGCATGAAAGCGGCTAGCTTCCTCTTGTCGGTCTCAGTGCAATCAAGCAGATCGAAATAGGTCTGCAAATCCTCTATCCAACGATCCGCCACCATATAATCAGTGCCTCCTCCAAACTTGGTTGCTCCCAAGCGAGTAATTTACCTTGCTAGCATTAGCAAGCGAGCAGGATTATCAACCACAGCCACATGAGGAATAGGCTGATCCTCATAAGGTGCATCTTCCTCCGACTCGAATACTTCTTCGACTGGAGGGGCCCTACCCCTTCCTCGGCCTCTACCCCTGCCACGAGGTCTACCTCTACCCCGTCCTCTGGCTTCGTTTCCCTCAATCTCCATTACATAATAAGCATGATATACTTGATTAATACACGCATAACACTTAAACAAGGCATAAGTCAAATGCAAGTCCATATTAACCAAGTACTGATCATACATAACGATGCCTAAATTTCTTAAAAGTACTAACGTTCCTAGCCAACCTAACGCACTCACATACCTAATGACATTGTCAATACCGAAGAGCACACGATGGGGATCCGCTGCAGACGGGCCATCACTCGGTAAGTATTGACATAGCACCAAATATGTACCTTACGCTCTGATACTAAACTGTCAGGCCCCGAATTTTAAAATAACAATTCAAAATCCGAAACATGAAAATACTATAAACTCAAAATAATCATCCTGAAAATTTCTTTTCATAACATCCTCACCACATGAAATAAAATCAAACCGAATTTAGTCTCGGTTAATTATTACAACTCAAATCCAAAATGAAATGTAAAGCTCTAAATGAGCATACACACCTCACAACTAAATGAAATAACAAAAACTGCTGTAACACCTAAACAGCTCGGTCACCTCCCTGATTATCCTGACCTGCAGGAATATCCGCTACACCATTTGAATAGTGTACCGGGATTGCAACAACACAAAACCCGGTAAGCTTATGATAGCTCGTATGAGTAAAAGGAAAGAACTATTGCTTAATTCAATTCATAATTATTCCCACACACAACAACACTAAACAATTTCCACATCCACAAGTACTAACAATCTCAATCAACACCAATTCAATACATCAAGATAAACCCTAACACACATCTTTCTACACAACTCTCAACATCGTATTTATAAAAATACGGTACTTGACAGACTAGAGCTCTAACTGAATCGTAGCCGTCACCTGGCCTAGCTTATGGCATCCGACATATTTATCATTATCGTATTTTCATCAATATGTATACCTATATACATATTTAGAACGTCCAATAATTGCACATACTCAACCAATCGTATCCCATCATCCACCCAGGATTAGAGCGTCCGATTACCCCACACCGGTCACTACGTCGACCCTAAACCCATAAATGAGCACAACATATAAAATCACATACTGAAATCAACCCAACCAAGATACATCATATTATGATGGAATTATACAATTGAAATATAATCAATTCATCAATTCAGTCAATCATATCTTCACTCAACAATATATATTTTTCCATGTAAATATATATATACGTAATCATCCACTCAGGAATGACCACTAATACCATCTATAGTTCACACAAGAAAATCATGAAATTCATTTGTATAATTAAAAATTCATTTTACTTACCTATGGACCGTGGTGATTCAAGTCCATGAAATTTTAAAACAAATATTTAATCAGCAAATATTTTTCACACAATTACTAAAAATAAATAAATTTAAACGCTCGGTTCGTAATATGAACCATGTGAGTTTTACTCACCTCGAAATTCCCGTTGCGTCTTCAATATAATTATAATTATAATTATAATTAACGTCGAAATAACCCACTCAAAAAAAATCCGTCAATCACCTAATAAAATATGATTCGAATTTAGCCAACAATTTCAACACATAATTTAACTACCATTTAACGGCCGGATTCCAATTTACATTAAAATCCGACGAGCGGTTTCTCACGAATCGCTCCCCTAATTACCGTTTTGCACATATACGAAGATCCAACGGTCGGATCTTCGCCCATGACCACACAAAGCCTCTGGGACATCATATGATCATCATAACAAATTTACAAGTTCATCCGAAGGTCCTAATTTCACAGATCAAAAATCTAACGATCGAAATCGATCGAAATCACAAAATTCATAACTAATTCATACGATATCCGAAAAATATGTATAATACGCCGAAATGATCGTATCGAAACATAGAATCATAAAATGGACAGAAACCAAATTTTAGACCTCCAGAGGTGGCCGGAAAGGGCCGCCGGAGTTAGGGACAGAGCCGCCACCGACCACCGCCAATGGTGTCGGGGCTGAGTTTGTCCCCTTCGTTTCATCATTCTGAGCAACTTTCATAACTAGCACAAGACCAAAAAATGACGGGAAGGGATCGAAAAGTACCAATTACAGTCGGCGGCCGGAAAAATTCCAGAAACCGGCGAGCTTGAAAACCGACGTGGAAACTGCAACCTCAGGCCCCGATCCCTTCTGGAAACTTGTTCAGAACTTCCTTGCGAACTCAACAAGCCAAGAATCACAAGAAACGATAGTGTATAGCTCGAGATATCTTGATCGAAAGCTTGGTTGTTTCGATCCGTTCGGGTCGAGCTCCGACGAATGTGAAAAGGTTCGATCCAGTTCCGGCCCTTCTTGGTGCTTGTAGAGGAAGTTGAGGCGAGCTCAATGAGCCAAGAATCAAGTGAAATGGTGGTGTGTAGTTCGAGATATCAAGATCGAACCGAAATCGACCCTTTTCGGTTCGGGCCGCGCCGCCGCTGCTACAGGCCGTGTCGCGGCGCAAGGCCGCCTCTGGCAGCTGCGCAAGGTCGAGACGAAGCTCCTGGAAGTGGTTTGAAGTCGTGGGGTGGCCGGACGAGCTAGTGGTGGCTTGCTCTGTTTGCTTCTGTTTTCGGCCGAGAGAGAGAGCGATGCGAGAGTTGAGAGAGAGAGTGAACAGTCTGGTTTCCAAAAAAAAGAAAGAGAGAGAGGCCGGTGGAAAAATTAGGGTTTCCCAAAAAAAAACTAGGGTTTTTTCTATATATACGAGTTTCGGAATAACTTCTAAATTCGATAACTAAATCAGAAAAAATCCGATCTTTGTGTTCCACACGTGTACGGACTCGTATCGACGAGCTCTACAACTTTCATGAAGGAAGCTTCTCCAAATTTCATACGTAGAAAAAGTCGATTTCTCAAACCGAGTATTTCGAGCTTTTCGTTAAAAATAATCGTTTCGAAACTTCGATAATTGTAAAAATGAATTATTATCGAACATTAATTGTGAAATCGCATAATAATCACTCAACACAATTACTCGAATTTAAAATAAAAATTGCGGGTATTACAACTTCTCTTTATGTGACAAAGAGGTGAGGGTAAAGTAGTCTAAAAAATTACAAAAAAAAAAAACTAAATTAGATATCAGGGAACAACTTATTAGAGTCATTATGGGTAAGTGGAAAAAAAAAATTGAGTGAGTGGTATAAGGGGGGAAAATCTCTAGAATTAAGGTAAGGGTGATTCTAGTTTGACCTTCAAATTTGATATTTGGACCTCTGCTGCTTATTAAACCTCTAATTCATTTGTTTGAATACTGAAAAAGCTAAATACACCTCCTTAAATTTACCAAAAAACACTTGAACAATTAAATTTGTATATTCAATAATTTGTTCTTTTTCTTTTTTATCTCTATCAATTCAACCACAAAAAATGTTGTGAGGGAGCTGTCTAGATTTTTGGTGTTATAGTGGAGGAACTAGAAAGTAATTCTTGGAGTAGCCGAACAAGTAGACAATTTTAAAGCTATTTTATGTTAATCCATATCATAGTTTTTTTGTTTTTTGTTTTTTGTTTTTTTTTGTGAATTTTTGTATGTTTGTTTTGCAATCGAGTGCATCTATTGTCACCCTACTATATGCTTAGTTCACCCTACATAGAAAAATTTAATAAAATATTCCCATACTAACCTTAACTAAAAAAAAAACATAAATATCTGTTTATGAAGATTCATCTTTCAATTGAATATATATATATATATATATATATCTG
Organism: Rosa persica; assembly: GCA_025331145.1. Classification (NCBI taxonomy): domain Eukaryota; kingdom Viridiplantae; phylum Streptophyta; class Magnoliopsida; order Rosales; family Rosaceae; genus Rosa; species Rosa persica. Next base: position 15,283,369 of record WFKR01000005.1, read on the forward strand.
CATTTTGCAACAACCATTAGTACCCTAATATACCACTAGTCACTCGCTGCAAATCCTTGCCTCAATTTTCACCACAACCTATCAACGCCCAACCCCAGCCACCATCATTATCTTCCAAAAGTAGCTGGCGTCATAGGAGAACATGAATTGTCTTAACATAACGGAGTCCCTCCAATCGATAAATAATCCAGGTTGATCGACATGCCAATTCTGGAAAGAGACAAGGAAATTGATCATTGTGGGCATAAGAAATTAGAATGGTGGTGCGTTGGGGATATGAGAGCCTTTACAACATCTGCAATTTTTTTCTTCTTATTTTCCCTATTATTCCTTATATATATTATTCTGTCTGCTTTTCTTCCTCTTTAATTGAAGGATAGTATTGGAATATTGGGTGACAAAATATAGATGTAGGGTGAACAAAGCAAATTGTAGGGTGGCAATAGACTCACCCTTTGCAATATGGATAGTTCTAAAAAAGACTTTGGTTCCCAAATAAGTATTATATGTATCGATTAATCTAATTAAAAGGAGTTGATATTGGATCTTAATTAGTACTAACTACACCTAAATATTCAATGAATTTAATTTAAGAAAATTCAAATAAGATTGTTTTGAATTTACTTTTGTATTAAATGATAGGGCAATGTATAGAAATTAATTACTTTTACTTAATTGTTTCATGTAAATTATGAAATTACATAGGTAATATAAAAAATTCCTTATTTTTCTTTTCTCCTTGTCCTTATTTGTCTTTTTATGTGAGTTGACAAAGTCTATTAACAACTAAAAAAAAGATGGAGGTTTAAATATTAAACTTGGAGATCCAACTAGAATCACTCTTAGGATAAATAGTCAAAAATCCAAATAAAAAGCGAGCAAGCATGATGCGTGAGCCAAAGGCTCTCTACTAATTGGCTATGCAATATTGGTCAATGTTTTACGGGATGAAATCACATGTCCCCAAAATCTCTATCCCAACCCTGTCCACTAATAGTAATTTGACACGTAGCAACACTAACTTCCTACTAACTCCGTCAATCCATATAAAATTAAAATAAAAATATTGTATATTTCTCCTTCTCCTTCTCCTTCGAGGTCCAACTGAACGTAAAAGGGAAAAATTTCAAATCCAATTCATTCCGACTTACGCGAGATCAAGGAGATGAAAGAACAGGCAAGAAGACTTTGATGTAGCTTCGTACATATTGTTATTTCTTTTCTTTCTATCCCATGAAAACCAAACTAATGGTCAAGGGAATGAAACTGTATACATCAATTCAAAAGTTTCGAGTCGAAAAGGTGTGCCCACAAGTAGAAACCATCTTAAGGATCCCCAAATGTCTAAACGGTTTACAAAAGAAATCAATTTGAAGCGTAAAACTTGAAGCTTCAATCCCTGGTCACAATGAAGAACAAAGATTGAACCAGTTTGAGATTGGAATTAGTGTGAGAAGTGGGTTGTCCAATTGCAATAATGGGTAATATAGCTTAATTTAATTGATTCGTGTTCGAAGGTTTCAGATTAAGAATTGATTTGGGTATGAAATTGATATGTGTTCAAAGATTTCATATTGAAATTTGATTCGCGTATGCAACTAATACATGTTCAAAGCTTAATTTAAGGTTTCATTTGGATTTCAATCAAGAATTTGGGTTTGGAGAATGATACGCTTGGTTTTACAGGAGAAGAGAAGATGAGTTTTTGATCTGATAAGAAGAACAACAAAGACAAGGTTGGGACGCTGGGTTTCTGGAAAAAGAAGAAAAAAAAAAGGATGGGTTAATGTTAATCGACAGATTTTCAAAGGTTTTTTTTTTCTTTGGCCAAGTGCTAACACTTTTAACAATGTTAACTGCTTTTGAGATAGAAGACACATGTCAAATTACTATTAGTGGGACATGGTTGGGATAGAGATTTTAGGGACAGGTGATTTCATCTCATGTTTTACTCCTCTCTTTTGTTTTATTATGACTATACTATTTAACATTCAATAATAAACAATAATATTTTTGTGATTTTACTGTTTTGCCCCTCATGCACTATAAATATATGCACATAATTTCAACCTTAATCTATAACTCAACACAGTTTCTAGTTGTCTCTATAAAAGTGTGGAGTTTTGTGTAGTATTTTCTCAAATTTATGATGTGTAATTCTTGTATTTTCATCACACCGTACCCCATCACGTGTGACATAACTACAAGCATTGAGAACCCGATCATTACTCATTTTCGAATGGCCCAATCATCCCTTCAATATATGGCCTTAGTCCTTCAAATTCAAACCCTCAGCTCTTAACATAATCGAAAAGAATATATAATCCACTCGATAACATGTAAAGAAAGTGAGGAAACGTTGTAACATCTACTGATTAGCAATCAACGTCCTACATTGATTGACTCTTAATGTGGTCTAAGCAGTCGAAACCCTTCACGATTATGTTCCTTTGCTAGAGTTTCTCGAATCCTATATAAGCCCTACTTCATGGTTCGGATCCACACACCGGGTTTCGGGTTATCGGTATTTTATGGACAGAAAAAAAAAAAAATGAACATGCAATAGGGCGGTCCTTGCGGTCAGAAAGATACTGCGGTTCAGGCTTGAGCAATGTGTAGCAATAGCAGCAACTACTCGTGCGAGAGTGCCAGCCAGACCCTGGCATGGATCAATGCCATCGTCGACTTCATAAAACCCTTCTCTTTCTTGACCAACGCTCACGTCGTCAATTTCTTCAAGGTTCCTTCTCGCTCTTCGGAGATTCTATTTCTACCGCAAATCAAAATAAGTATACTGATTTGATTTTTATTTTTATTTTGCAGGATAGACTGTGGGAGGCGATTGATAAGGAATGGATGGATTGCTTACGGGAGGAAGCAGTCGAAAATCTGCTCCAAATTCCTTGCGGAGTGGTGCAGGTACTCTTTTGATTGCTTGCTTATTCTAAAATTAGAAGAAAGGAAATGAATTTGAGCTGAATTTGAATTTGAATTGGTGGTTAGGATCACTGGCCTGCTTCGCTGAAGGAATTTATTGTTACTTTGAGGTCTCTTGCGCTTCCTCGACAGCAGGCCGACTTGCAGGCGGTATGGTCTTGAATTTGAGTTCACATTTGGTTTCCATATGATTGTGTATACAGGAATCAATAAAATCCAAAAAAGTTGTGTTAAAATGGGAGGTACACAGGGTGAAAAATGATCCCGCAGTGATGCAGTATTGTTGGAGTGTTAAGTTATTGGAGTAATGAGAGATTGAATCAGTGGAAAGATGTATTTTGAAAGAGTGAAAATTTATATCGTTTCCTTGTGGTATATTCGTTTTTGAAATGACAGGTATTGCCTGGAATGAGCATGACTTCACTCAATAGTGTTCTTTCTACTGGCATGAATTCGAAGAAAAAACATGAAGTGAGTCTCAGCAGTTGTCCTTTCTTTTACCCCTCTTATAATGCTCCATACGCTTTTTCTAAGCATTGAATAATGGTGAATTTCGTTAGTTGATCTTATTTGTGTTCTGAAACACTGCATGGCGTTTGATTCCTAGACTGGAATTTGTGATTTGAATCCTTTTTTTTCTTGTCTGAGCAGTGATTGTGTTGGGACACGTCATTAAGAAATGGTCGTGGTATGTGCAGGTAGAAGTTCTTTCTGCTGTTGTCAATTCAGTTGCAAACAGCATCGGTGCTCACGCAATAATTGATGTTGGTGCTGGTCAGGTAGTCCTGCTACTGTCTCTGTGTTTGTGTGTGTGTGTGTGTGTGATGTTCCAGTATCTGCTTTGTTTTCAATTCATTTATTTTGATTTGCATTCATTCTGTTTCCCTTATGACCAAATGGCTAAACTTGACTCGGTCAACTTTATCCTAACAGTAGGTTCACGTCTCTCTACTTCCTTTGGCTGAAAAAAAAAAAAAAAAGATGTTTCTTTTCTCCAAGCTAGATTAGAAATTTGAATTAATCAGAAACTAATGGTAGGAAGTGCTTCTGCTCCCCCTTAAATTAGTTAAATATGATGGTGTAGTACTTGGTCTGAACTAATTTACCATTTTTGAATAAATTATATTTCAGGGGTATCTTGCACAAGTACTTTCCTTCCACTACCAACATTCGGTAATTGCAATTGATGCCTGCTCTCACCATGGAAGAGTTACCAATGCACGTGCAGAGCAAATCAAGAAACATTATGCTGCTCAGATGCGTAACTCTGTGTATAGGACATATCCTTTTCTCTCTTAGTTTTCATTTTTTATTTGTTATCATTTTTTTTTTTTTTTTTACTTTAATTATCTCTCATAGAAGAAATCAATCTTTTTGTGTTGGTCATAACAATGTTGCATGCTGAGGGGTTGAACAATTATTTTTAGCTTCTTTAGAAAGTTATACTCTGGAATAACCGATAAGTAGTTTGTAAATTTAATGGAGTTTATATCTATTCAAGCTTTTGCTAATTTGTCCAAGGGAGAGAGGGAGAACACTTAAACCATATGATTGGTCAACTATGTATCCATCTCAAACCTCAAAGAGGCATATTTATTTGATGGGATGGGGTTCCCATTTCTCGCAATTTATTCTTTTGGTCACTAAGTAGTTTATAGTTTGGGTAGTATGTGATTTGTTCAGGGAAGTAGCTGCCTTGGCTAGATGTATCAATCACTTGCTTTTGCTTTATTTCAAAATATTGCATATTGTATCACATTTTGCAAGCCTTATATTTTTAAATTGCCCTTTTTTTTGGTGGGGTTAGAGCAGGAAACAGGAGTTTGAATATGCCTAAGACAGTCACATGCAATGTGATGTCTATTGACATGTTGAAAGCTTTGGCTGATACATCACTGCATAAAGATAATTCCTCTCTACTACAATCTTCCTACAATGCAGATTGTGAAACATCATTGGTTCTTGCTGGGCTTCATGCTTGTGGAGATCTTTCGGTAACGATGCTCAAGTGAGTTCTCAAGTGTTCTTTGAATCTTATGTTTCTCCTTTAAAATAAGTTTCGCTTAAGTTACCTTTAGGCCTTTACTCTTCTTCTTCCATTACTATAGCTAAACAATCTTTCTACATTAGTTGATTCCGTAACTCCTATGGTAGTATAAAGTTCCTTCAACGTTTTTAGCCATTCTATTATTGATATAAAAAATAAAAAATAAAAGATAAAATCAATAATTAAAATTTTTTTTTTTTAAAAATAAATAAATAAATAAACACTATATGAGAAGTACTCTCTTAATCACTACCATCCTCTTGAAACAATTTATCAGGATTCCCATAATGATTACCATTTAGTAATTGCTGACGATCAGTCATCACCTGTCCTAAGATTTAATTACTAATTTTGCTTTTCCATTACTTGATTCTGATTCTGCATAAACCATAAAACTTTATCATCAATGTGTCACAGAGGCTACAACATTCAACAAAAGGATGTATTTGTTTTATGTCATGTATTTTATGGTATCATTTATGTTATATACCCTGTTAGTTGCAAAGGGATAAGTGCACCTTTTGAAACAGGACCTTTATGGAGTGCGAAGAGGTTAAAGCAGTTGTTAGTGTTGGCTGCTGTTACAACCTATTGTCTGAAGAGGGTTTCAACCATGTGGGGTCTCAATGTGGTTTTCCCATGAGTTGTGGTGTTAAAGCTGCTGGCTTGTCACTTGGAAAAAGTTCGCGTGATCTTGCTTGTCAAGTAAGGGCATATGTTGTTTCTCTGATTACCTTCTTTCTGCCTTGCTTTCTCTCTCGTTTTCATTTGTTTTGTTCATAGAAGAACACGGAAATTCAGAAAGAGTGAGGTTTCATTTCACCTTACCAAAGAATAACAGCTCTTGTGTGTGGGGAGGACTTTGCTCAAGTCTAATCGATGAAGAAAAATGAACATAAAGGAGGATCAAACTATTTTAAAGGTTTTGCTGATGGGAAAAACAATATAATTACTAATGCCGTCATATTACATTAGTTCTCTCATAGTGCTAAGAAAAATTTGCAAAATTCATCCAGGACCTTTTGCAAGTTAGTTCTTTCTCTCAGGCTTGAGTCCATAACTTCATGTTTGCTTTGTCTTGTTAGAGTGCAGAGAGATGGAGTTGTCTGGAAAATGATGCTGGTCTCCATAATTTTGAGTTGCATACTTTCCGCGCTGCTTTTCAGATGGTATGCAATATTTAGACCTTGCAGTTAGCCAGCAGTTTAAGTATTCAATATGTTATACATTTTTAAAAATTCTTTTCTGGTTACAGTCATTTTCATTTTTTTTAGACTGTGCATCAGTTTATACTATAATATGATATTTACCACTTAAATATTATGGTATCCAGGGTTTGTTTAGGTAAGAATAATGTCAAACCAAATTGGTTAGTATCGTTTTATTTTTTATTTTCATTTTTTTTTCTTTTCTTTTTTGTGCATTGCATTGCAGAAATTGTAATTGGATCTGACAAAATTGTGGATCTTCTCCAGAGCATGAAACTCTGATGCATGTATCTACATACTCGAGTTGTTAACAGTTCCTTGTCAAGTTCATGATTCTTTTACCCAACAAAAGCGCTTCTATTTCTAAGTTAGAGAGAGATTAGTCATTAGAGACAGATTTGAAGTAGGAGGAAAAGTTAGCTAATTTTGTTTCAAATTTAGTTTTGTTGCTTGCACTCCCTTGGCACTTCAAACTAATTGATGGACTTGTATAAAGAACTTACGGATTTTACAATCAGTTCCAATGCCCCTCACACAAATTTTAGTTGTTTATTCATGTTTTCAATATCATGTTCATTTCTACATGATAATTTTGTCTGTTCCTGAATGCTGTGCAATCTTCTTATTTGAGTTTATCTATAAAAGGCCTTTCTGTTATACATAGCATACTGTTTGTTCTGAAGGTTTTGAGTGTATATTATCCTGAAGTTGTGATAACCAGTCCATCCATTGGGCGTCAAGGGAAGGCTTTGCGTCGCCAGCAACGAAGGGATTTTCCAGACTCTGCAAATCCGAAAGAAAGCACATGTTCAACATTGCCTCAATTAGCTTGTAATATGAAAGGAAGTGGCTCTCACCTAAAAACCACAAAAATCGAAGAAGGTAACAAAATGATCAATTGTAATTTGAAACTGGTTTAGCTTTCCAATATTGTGTAGCTGCTGCATCACATTATGGACTTTTGAGCTGATTACAGTGCTGTATATAATTAGATAAACAAACATGTCACAGATGACAGTTTTGAGATGGAGTTCGAGACGACAGCCATAGGCAATGGACATTCATCCAGTAAGGCCACACAATGTGAGGGGACTCCACACATTAGCAAATATCCACTTTTTAAGAAATACTGTTTACCTGGATTATGTCGCCTGGGTCTTGAGCCTCCGAAGGATACAGATCTCCATGGAATATGGAAGAAAGTTCAGCCTTTTGCTGTATGTTACCTTAATACCAGATATCTAGAAGTGCACTGATGCTTATGCTTTACTTATGATATTCTGTACTTCATGTTGGAATCTCGTGCACTTGCAATGATGGTTGTTCATTAGTTCCATTGATAAAATGTTTTGAATATTCAAATCCCAAATGCATATCATCTAAATTGCTTACCTTGTTCTCCTTTTTTTTTGGAATCAATGTTACATCCGTTCTGTTTACATATGTTGTGCATATGTATTATATTTGGCCTCTGGATCTGGATGATGCAAGAGGTCTTTAGGATTCATTCTTCTACTTTACTTTGTCATCTATAATGATGGGTTGTTATTCTTGCTAATGACCTATGAATTAAGAGGCTCATAGGCAGATATTACTGTGGCATTTAGTCAAATATGGTGGGCTAGGCTCCAAGGAGGCTACAAATTTAGGCCTTGCTGGCTTTGCAAGAGCAATTGGAAGCCTAAGTTGTACACAAGGGGAAGGGCCAATTGACTTTAGGATTGCCAGGCTTTGTAGCAATGGGAAGGACCTATTTAAATGTTTCCAGGAGAATCATATATTGGCTGCAGATTTCTGGTCACATTTATGTATTGATGGAAATTTTATAGAGATTCTATATATATCTTTGATCAGAATTAATTTTGATGAAAGAATGGATATGTTGGTTTTGGCTTTGAAGATTCAATATATAGTGAAATTTCTAAGAGAACTGTATTAAAAAAATTACAAATTACAAATTCCAGATCCCCTATCTCATTGTTTGGATTAATGTCTAGTAAAATATTATCGGAATCAACTTTGTACTGACATCTTGGTCCCGGCAATTGAGACTTGCAGTAGGGATGCTCTTCCTTTTAATTTCCTTTGTTAATGACAGCCATAAAGTAATTCTTACTTTGTTGCATATGAAAGGATTAGAATTACAAATTATGTCTTCATGGTGTATGAAACAACACAGCCTCTCATAGTACTTAGCTTATATGGAAACGATATGGTTTACGCTTTACTTGAAGTCTAGGATCCACAGAAGAAATGTTCTCTCTCGAAAAAGAAAAAGGAAAAAGAAAGACAGAAGAAGACGGTAACTAAATAGTAAATACTAAGCAAAATATGTGGTTGTATGCTTGTATGTAATTTTCTTCTTTTTTCATCATTCACCTTTCCCTCCATTTGCTGCATATCACATATCAATCTCTTTTCATGACATGCCTGCTCTTGCACTTTTTCTTTCTTTTCTTTTCGTTTCCGAAGAATAGATGTAACCATGCTGTTATGTACAGGAACTGATTGGACCTTATTGGACTCTTCGAGCTGCTTTTGGGCCTCTTTTGGAAACTCTACTTTTGCTTGATAGATTATTGTTCCTACAAGAGCAAGGCAGTTCAATTGAAGTAGTCATGTTACCTATTTTTGATCCAGCATTATCCCCAAGGAATGTGGCCATTATTGCTAAAAAGTTGACACAAATTTGACACTGGCATAAACTATAGTAAGTAATACAGTCTTCTCTCTGTTCCACCTTCTCTCATGCCATTGCATGGTGCACGTGTGTGTGAGAGAGCACTGTTATGCATTCGTGCATTGTTATCCTAAAGTAGCTGTTTGTCTACCTGTCTACCTAACTTGCTACAGGTCTAATGTGCTTGTGAATTATTTATATTTTGGATGACTTCTTTTCTTTTCAAGATTTCATATCATTTTCTGATTTCAGTCTTGAAAGTTTTTCAAACTTTAATAGTTGTCATTGACTTTAGTTTTCATTATAAATCAATAATTAGCTCTCTCAATAAAAGATTCTGTACTTTACAATTAATTTGATTGAAACCTCTTGTTGACTCTCTGGATGAAGATGCCTCTGACATCTGAAGCTAGATGTAGTCTGCTGGCATCAGCGAGCATCTTGCTAAATTCAGTAATAAAAATCTCAAAAAATGTTGAAAGCTTGATAGTTCAGCTTCAGCTTCAAGTCTCACTTCAATCCCACAGGATTGACAGATATTGTAATTTTTGGAAAATCTATTTTTGTGTCTGAAAGATGAAGAGGATACTAGTAGATGAAGGGCATTTTTCGGTCTGTAGTGCCATTTAAAGACTAGACAACTCGGGTGCAGTTCTTTGTTTTGGTCTAAAATTTGTCTGCAGTCAAAACCTTCTTGCACTGGTTATTGGGTTGCAGTGTTGCTGATCTCCCATCACCTTGTAGTTGAGTTGACCATTTCTTTTTTTGGTTAGAAGTTAACCATTTCTTTGCGAAAACTTAAACAGAGAAAAGTTAAAAAAGGAGAACAGCTAATCCAAGTTTAATTAATTTGTTGAGGGCATTAGTCTCTTTCTGTACATGAGCTCAAAGAAGATCTTTGAGGAACTTAAACAAAGAAAAGTTAAAAAAGGAGAACAGCTAATCCAAGTTTAATTAATTTGTTGGGGGCATTAGTCTCTTTCTGTACATGAGCTCAAAGAAGATCTTTGAGGATTGATGAGCCTGCATATCTCCTTTTCATACAAAATGCTGTGCTTTGCCATGTTTTGGTATCCCAATTATTAATCGCTTCCTCTTGGCTTTGCAGAAATTTGTTGTACTTTTATCCTGCAATGCAGATTTTAGACGACATTTTTCGGAGGATTTGCTAAATGTATGCATCATCCCACTTGATACAGTCTCCTAGGGCAAGCTGGATTGAGAAAGACAGGTTTGTCTGTATTCACTTTTGTCAAGTACCCATTTTGACCCATTTCCGGAATGATTGCTATTTGAAGAAGATCCACTATACTACTAAGAAATTTCAGATTGAATATCCTTGTGATACCTTGGAGATAATTTGTTCTTATGCTTGTATCTGGGAATCGAAGCATTTTGTCGATATAAGAGACAAATATGGCAACCATCTGCTTAATCATTTTCGTAAAGCGCTGGCTGCGTTTCAAACACTAATTGATTTGGAGCTGTGTGGAAGCACAGAATCTACATGACTAGTTTGAGTGGAATAAGCAAAGGTTGATTGTCGTTTCAGGTGGTGTTGCTAACTTGCTATGATAAAACCACTGGGAGGCTCGTGAGAGGGGACACGTATTAATATTTGACTGACTTTTGTCGTTTCAGGTGATGTTACTAACTTTGCTATAATAAAACCACTGGGAGGCTCGTGAGGGGAGACACGTATTAATATTTGACTTAATTTTGTCGTTTTCTGGAATAGTAGGACACCTAATTCACTTCAAGTTCCTTTAAACTGGGTGGTCACAACCCACAAGAGAACAGCAATGGGACTACTAGATATTTAGATAATGCTTGCTTTGGTATGAGAAAAAAAAACGACAAGGAAATAGCCGTCGCTGTAGTTTGGTCCATTTGTAGCTTGGGATGTACACGATTGATCTCATCTTATGTGTGTGTGTGGAAAGCTAGTTACTTGCGTCGGACACAACTTTTTGTGAATTGAAGTGAATTTAACGTTTGATTTAGACAAGATGCTCTCATTGTGAACTCCGACAGTGACTTGTGTTTCAGGGGTGGTCTTGTCTTTGGTATTTCGGGATAAACTTGGTTTCAAAGTACCAAGGAGAAGACCATTGACGGTCTTGCCAGAGCTGGTGCTCTAACCTATCACCTTGGTTTTAATACTATTTACATCGCTGATATCCCAATGTGCAGATCCATTCTTGTCATTTTTGAGGTGAATTTACCAAACATGGGTTTAAGGTGAATTTACCAAACATGGGAAATGAAAGCGTAAAATTGAATCGTATTACAGACTCTAAGATTACCTTAGCAAATTAAACACTCCCTAAATTAGTCCAAAGCCCTAATCAAATGTTTCTTGGCTTTCCTTTTGTATATCATTTTGTTGCTGTTCAGATTTGATCAAAGCAAATGCTTATAACATTAGCTTGGACAAATAGAGTCTCTAGTGAGGCCTTTAGAGCCTTAACGTTCGACATTGTAAACTCGGGATGTTAGAGAGACTTCCATCTTTAATTTATAGTCTTTTTCGTATATAAAACAAAACATTAGCTTGGAAACAGTATATAACATATTATGTACTACTGATTTCACTCCATGGCTCAGATTGCTTATTTTACAACAGTACATAACATATCATCTGGTGAAAAAACATTAACATAGTCTTAACAGACAATATTATAGTAAAAACAAATTGACATTTACATACTTTAAAATTTCTACCAGGAATTTTACTGTATTAAGTTTCAGTAATAATCTTAATTAACTATTTCTCAATCTAACGACTCATCATATGATATGATATTACATTTGGATTAACATCTATAGGTGGATTGTGTTGTAGGGGTTAATTCCATCATATCTCGTCAATTATTTGATTAGTTTATTACGGCGTCAACAAATTATTACTTACCATCTCATAGTTACACATGCGACAGAAGCACACATGCTCCTTCCTGTTCTTGTTCGTCATTCATCTCCCTAATTCTGTCTCTATCTTTCACCATTCTTTTTAATTATTTCCTTTTTGGAACAGATTCATATTCCTTCATCTAAGGTGACCTAGAAAAGCCTATTACATCTACCTTAATGTAATCCAGCTTATTCTACGATTGATTTCTAAAATACATTTAGTTTCAAACAGTCTTTTTGGGGTTTAGGTTAAAAACAAAAAAGAAAAGAAAAAGAGAATGCCATCACAGTGGACCCTCCTTGTTTTGGACTGGCTGGTTCAGGTGCAAGTGCGAAGTGCCAAATTCCAACTCTCCTCCCATCCAAATTTTTGGTTTTAAAATCAATTGAAATATTAATTCCAAGAATATGGAAAAGACAAGAGGACCAAAATACTACTGATTCCCCCAACTCCAACTCCAACTCCATCACAATTATTAAGGTACACATAAGCAGGTTGGCAGTTATCGGTTTGTCCACAACTTCACATCATCTTGACACGTAACAAATTCTTACTCCCCTTGAAATCCTGATTTTTTGTTATTAAATTTATTTACCAAATAACATGTAAATTTGAGGTAAGAATAGTATTTTTAGAATACTATTGTCCCGTTTGAGATTGATTCGTTTTAAAAAAAAAAATCAATTTTTATCTAGAATTTTAAATTTTATTGTGTTTGGTAAATAAATAAAAAAAATTAAAAATTATAAAATCACTAATAACAGATTTTAGAAATAACCTAAAAGTTACTTTTATAAACTATTTTTAGTTAAAACATGCTCTTAAGTTATTTTATGTATTGACAATATTTTTAAAAGTATTATTTATCAAATACGAACCTGTTTTAATTAACAGTTGATTATTCTCACATCACAAAAGCAACAATTTTTTTTTTTTTTTTTTTTTTTTTTTTTTTTTTTTAAGTGTAAAGGCAATACTTATCACTCAACCTTAAGTTCTTTTTATTAAAAGATATATAATTATATAATTTTTTGTTAAATTTTTTAAGATGCTAGATGAAATACTTCAAATAAGTAGAAATAGTAGAAGAAGTTGTACAGATTTAGAAAGTGAAAGAGTTGTTGGGACGTTATCATTTTCTAAAGAAAAAAATTTATAGATCCGTCCCTCCATCCGTGCGTGTGTTTTTAACATAAAAGGATGAATGTTATTCAAACCCACCTTTCTTTTCTTACAATTTTACACGGAATAACCAGTTGACTTTATCCCCTTTGTTAGTTTGTTTTCCCTCTGATTCATTTGTATATATAGCTCCACCCACTTGCCTTCGTTTGAGAATTGGGATCTCTCTCCCAAGAGAAACATTTGCTCTCTGCTCCTTAATCCTCCCCACACCCACCCCCCCTTGCCGTCCCCTTCCCCTCTTCCCCTCCCTCTCCCCCAATTAACCTCTCCTCCTCCTCCTCCTCCTCCTCCTCTCTTATCTCTCTAAACTCTCCCTCTCTGAGACTCTGGGGAATTAAAGACAAAAACCAGAAAATGAGCAACATAAGCATGGTGGAGGCAAAGTTGCCCCCTGGTTTTAGGTTCCATCCCAGAGATGAAGAGCTGGTCTGTGATTATCTGATGAAGAAGGTGACTCACTCCGACTCCACTCTCATGATCGAAGTCGACCTCAACAAGTGTGAGCCTTGGGACATTCCTGGTGAGTTTCTTCATTCTCATAATTCCTCTTCTGGTTCGAATAAAACTCATTTCTTAGTTTGATTCATGTCCATTTCGTCTGCATGAAGTAATAATATACTACGATATAAACCTCCATCTCATATGTACTGTTATTTTGAGCTCCTTTTTGGTTCGAAATGGTTCTTGCAAACACAAACATAGCTAGTGATGAAACCTGAATGCTAGTCTTCTCTTCTGTGGTCATAATTACAGACCATTAGGCTGTTGCAGCTGTCTTGCTCTATTAATTTGGTAATTGACAAAACGAAGAGATCAGTAAAAACAAAACTGCAGGTTGAAATTTCATCAATATGATTAGAATTATATATTTTTAAGGGTGTCCAATCAGGTTGTTAATTTGGGTTTGTCATGGCCTCTACCAATCACATAGAGTGGACCTGTTATCATGTGACCAATAGGATCAGTGATGCTGATATATTAGCATGTTCACTCAATAATTGGGCACAAAGTTGCTCACATTTTATTTCATTAGAGAAAAAGTAAAGAAACAGACAACATTTTTTTTTCTTCTTCTTCTTCTTCTTTGGACGAGGAAATAGACAACTTGTTGATCCACTATATATTTGATATATAGGTTTCATTTCTACAGTAATTAGAATATGCCATTTATTTATGATATAATATATAATTGAAGTTGTTTGACGTATTCTTGGCATTCTTTGTTGCTGATTTTTAAAAGACTTTGGATTATAAACAAAAATAAATTTGGTTTTATAACGTTGCTTTTCCCTTTGTAAAATGTGAGCAACTTTGTGTACAATCATCAGATCTTCTTGATTTGGTACATGCATGTTTATGACTAAAGTATTTTCTACCCTCGTACACATGACTCAAATCACTTAAATAAGTTTTGTAGAGCTTACTTCTATGGTACCACGAACTCATCAATTACTCCCTAAATCGATGCGTTTTTCGCTATGAATTTAAGATTTATTACCTACACGGCTTTGAACTGTACTGAGTTGTGTCTAAAGTCTATGGTCAGTTAACATGTGACATCCACCCACGTGCATATGTATGATTTCAATTTCTATTATTCCATGATAATTTTGTAAATAATATTGTACGCTACTAATATGCAATTAGTTAGTTATGGTCGATAGCCTATTCTTGCATACGATAAAACTTATGAGAGAAAATTATTTAGAGCGAGAGGACTTAGAGCAAGTTCACCCATTGGGTCACTGAATTAGATATTTTTCATTGCTTTTTTATGTTTATATCCACCCTCTGAGTTAGTTTTGTGACCTACAAACTGACCTTCTGACCTAGGTCAGTTTGTAAGTCACGAAACTAACTCAGAAAGTGACTCAGGGTGACTCAGGTTAGTTTGGAAACTGTGCCTGTGACCCAGATAGTGAAAATAAACATAAAAAAACAGTGAATAGTATATGACCTAGTGGCTCAACGAGTGAACTTGTTTTTATACTCATCACAAACTGCTTGCAGATGACTTTAATTATATTTTTAGAGCTTTGAAATTAAGGTTCCCTCACCTAATTTTAACTGTACACAGCATGAGTGATCCACCGGCACGGATAAATGACTTTGAACCGTAGTTTGTTTGTACCTGAGTCTACACCTCATTTATTAGGTGTCATCGACGCCCACGTAAGTAGAGAAGAATAATGTCAACATAATATGGACTGAAAAGATAATTTCACTAATTTCGAACTCTAGTGGATTTACTAATTGCATATTTAGTCAATTAGTTGAGTTCATATTCTTATATGCAATAGAACTTATTGGAGAGAATTATGGAGGGTTCCCTACCGCCATTTTGATGAGGTTGAGAGCTACATATGACCTTTATTTTGAATTCTCTGGAAGCTAGCTCCCAAACAAACATCTATGTATAGGGGAAAATTCATTCCCCCATAAATGGCTCTATCTTAGTTTGTCACTATGATACAAAATATTTCCCATTCATTACTTTTTGAAGAGATCGACATCCCAATTGGTATGCTCCCAACCAAAAGTTGAGATAGTGATTGTGATAACAAAGCAAAACCCTAAAGTCTAGTTCCTACCCCATCGTGACCACACGCGTGTATGATCAGGTTAGAAAGGAATTAAACTTTGTTATCCATCCTCACCCAAACCATTTAGAGGCTTAAGGCTTGTCACCATCGTCCTCTAATGATATCGATCTCCTTTGATTTTTCACACATATTCTTCCTTGAAGTTCTTTTCTCAATGATCTCTATTTGATCTCAAAATTGCCCAACAATAGAAAAGGCCTTCCTCCTGACAGGTGTTCACTTATTTAATTATCAACAGATAATGACACAAAAAGCGTATAGAGTAGAATTTACATACATCAACGATTGATAACACGATCATAAGTCGTATTATTTGTAATCATATCTCCCTTTAAAGCAAAGAAACTTGTATTGTGAAATACCAAAAGGAAATAGAGACTTTAGTATTGTGACCTTAGCACACTTGACAGTTTATGCAACAAATTAGGTTGAACAGCTTTCTGAAGACTTGGACATTGACCTCTCAACTGCATAAACATAATAGCTTGGATATAGTTCAGCTATTTTAGCCAAACATGGATGATGATGAATCACCACCAATGCTCTTTTGTCGCCATGTGCTGGCTATCTATGCAAAGAAGTCTTCGCTTGACATCACTGCATATTAAACAGTTGATTAATACTGGCACTATCAGATTCGATCTGAAAATTTTACCAAAAGTATAAGATATCGAATATATTAGTACAGTGGATTAATACTACATATGTTATAAATAGTATTAGTAAATTCCGTAGTGCATGGCGAGGAATAAGTCAGAGCATTGTTTAGGGTTCTTCCTAGCTGGTGTAGCCGTTAATTATATCAGACGGTGTTTTTTGTTTTTTTTGGCAAAGAGTATTTGGGAGGGAGGGAGGTAGGTTCCCCGGTCCAGGAACTTTATGATTGACCGTTTACTCCGAATATTCAAGGTATTGGCAGGAGCCCAACTAACATATGCGGTCTGAGCCGGTTACAATTGTAAGTAGACAGACCCCGCAACGTCCCAAAACCCACACTATCACACTGAAGTGGTCAGGTGGTAGGATCCGTAGGCATCCGCAATCAAGCCTTGAAATGACTTAGACACCCATGAATTTGGCATGTTTCACCAGCGTTCACATGGGCTCGCAAGACCCCAACACTCAGCAACCTATCAATAAGGGATAAATTGACAACTATGAGGCCCAAACCTTGGATGGGGTACCAACCAAGGCAAGAACCGGCAAAATCCTGCCAACCCTTGCTGGCTATATCAGAAGGTGTTCACCTAATGTAAAACAGTAAAACCCTAGAATTTCATTGAAACTTGAAAGCGCTTCTCATTCTATATAACATTATTTCGTACATACTAACACTACCATTGTTTATTATCAAAATTTGTGATTAATTAGTGTTCACGATGCATGTTTGACATGGCAGAAAGTGCATGCGTCGGAGGAAAGGAATGGTATTTCTACAGTCAGCGTGATCGGAAATATGCGACGGGGCTTCGAACAAACCGAGCAACTGCAACTGGGTATTGGAAGGCCACCGGAAAAGACAGGCCAATCTTTCGCAAAGGAACAACCCTAGTGGGTATGAGGAAAACCTTGGTGTTCTACCAGGGTAGGGCTCCCAAAGGCAGAAAATCTGACTGGGTGATGCATGAGTTCCGGCTTGAAGGTGCCTTTGGTCCTCCCAAAATATCTTCACTCAAGGTACTTTCTGATATTGTGTTCATAGTTTTTGCATATCAAATCCTAAACACTAAATTATAGAGTCAAAATAACCCTAATTAACCCTAAAATGAAGTCGTAATATCAACACCATTAACGATTCCTATTTTCCTATTTCAATTAGCAAGTGATATATTTGCAAATCAACAGCTGCTCATAATAGTTATTCTGACAAAGCACACAATAGTGTAGTTTCAATTATGCTAATTATATCATGAGAAACTTTAGTCTATTGGCGTTTTTCAACTTTAATTAGCTACCTGCTGCTAAACATCAAAATCCTCTTTGTTCTTGTTAATTAATTTTGTTCTTCTTAATTAATTTCAATTGGTAATCTACTGAGAATTTTGAAGGAGTATGGGGTGGCAACAGGCAAGAGGTAACTTACAAAAGAATTTCTATTATTTATGATATTTGAATTCTGATGAAAATATTTCATCTCCATGTATATAGAGCCAAACGCATATTTGTTTACAATTGTCATGACAAATTTGCCAATTTTATCGTATCATATAAATTATGGTAGCTGATCTAAGCACAATCTAGCCAGTTATTAAATACTAAGGTCTATCTATAGTTAATTCTTATCAGCTGTAATGCATTTTAAATGAAATAAAAGGTCAGCAAAAACCCTAGTATTAACTAGTGGCTGCTAGCTAATTCTTAATTAATCTCATGTGTCATATATTTCCATTCTAAGTGTTTGTTTATTAAATTGTTGTTTACTTATGTATGTACAGGAGGATTGGGTTCTATGCAGAGTGTTTTACAAAAACAGAGAACTAATTGCTGCCAAACCCAGCATGGGATCGTCGATTAGCTGCTATGACGATGATACAGGCTTTTCGTCTCATCAGCTGCCAGCTCTGATGGACTCTTACATCAGCTTCGATGGCCAAACTCATCAACAGCAACAGCAACATCACCATGATTATGAGTATCATCATCATCAGCAAGTGCCCTGCTTCTCCACTGACACACTTTTCTCTCAAAACCAAGTGACTACCAACCCAATTTTCACCACTCAAAACAGCAACGTTATGGAACAGACCGTACCTTCCACCGGCTGTGGCCAGTTGTCGAATGCGGCGACAACTACAATCCTTGACACTGCTAATTTTTCATGTGACAATAGGAAGGTACTGAAGGCTGTTTTGAGTCAGCTTACCAAGATGGAAAGCAGCTGCTACCCAAACACACCGTCGTCGGTCTTGAAAGACTCATCACCACAAAGCTTCGGAGGAGAAGCTGCTGGAAGTAGTTCGGATAACTACCTGTCTGATCATCAAGTTGGTATGCCCAACGTTTGGAGTCACTATTGATTAATATTGGTCCATTAATGTACGTAGATTCAAACAAACATTAAACGAATATTGTAAAGTCAAGTTTAGAAGTATGCGTATGCATGGAATTAGCAATTAGTTTGCATGTAGTGGTTTAACTTCGTGTATCTCGTTTTGGCTTGCGTTTTGATCTAAGTCCTTGGGAGTATTATAAATATAAGGGTTTGTCTTGCTTTATAACTTATAAAAGAAAACCCTTAAATTTATAATATGCGGATCTAGCTAGTAAAGAAAAAACGAGACAATTAAAGAATCAATTTATTTGGTAAGTACATTTGAATTTCAATTTTAGTTTTAATTAATATTGCATTCCTCCAATAATTGTGTAATTTTAAAGTGTTAATCTGAAAGGGAGATAAGCAAATTGTTTTTTCTTATAGGATTTTTTCCAATAATGATAGAGTGCGTAGTATAGGATAATAGGATATCCTATGCAGTTTGGAACAACAACAAAATATATATAATTTGGGAAGGTATACGTCTTCCTAGTTTGATCAATAACCTGTCTTCCTAGTTTCTTCAAATACATGGATGCAAAGAATTAGTAGGTAATCATCAGTGTGATGGCACCTACTCTTTTTTAATTAGGCAGTACGCACGTAGCAGTTTGCAGATTCCATCTTACTCCATGAAAACTGGCTAGTTATTAAATTATATTCTTGGTATTTATTTTACATTTCAATTTTAAATCTTGAAATGATACTCGGAACATCTTCCGATACTCATAACCTTTTGCAGGTTTTTATTTTATTTTTATTTTTATTCTTTAAATATAGTATTGAATGCCCCCATTTGGTCAGTGTGATGCCAAAAATAACCCAACGACCAAAGGATTTATACAGATTTTGTGACTGTCTCTTTCCTCTATAAAACTTATAATATAGGAAAAGACAATCTGGGGGAGGAGAGAAAATAAAATCCTACTGACCTCAGCACAAGGATTCGCTGACAAGTTTTCCAACAGTAACCAACTAGATTTAGATGTATTATTGTCCAAGTACGCTTGATATTAACAATACTAGCAACGTGACTGCGTCGCGGGTGATAATGTGATGTTAATGAAAAATAGATCGATTAAAAACAATAGTGGTTATTTATTTTTTAATTATAGAATGGTGGTGGTTTGAGTATTTTTTTTTCTTTCAATTTACTCTTTTATTTATTTATATTTTAATAATTTGATAATTATGTTATTGAAGGGTATTATAGACATTTTTAAAATTTGATGAAGTCTTTGACACCGAAAGAGAATCTCCAATTATAGTAGTAGAGATATGAAGAATCACCATTGTATTGATCTTTGAAATGTAATACAAGAAGTGATTATGGCAGAGAAGGCATAGAAATCTCTCAATCTCTCTGTGATTCTCTTGCAAGAGCAAGAAAAGATTATAATTCACAGTTCATGAGAAAATGAAACTAATGGTGTCCTTATATAGTATAATGATTAAAGTACCACTCTAATTACAAAATATCTTCTAACTTTGTTACACCGGCCAGTATTACTCTTGTAAGTTAAAACTGTATTGGAACCTTAGGCCCTTCTCCAATCCATGGGGGGAAAGGGTTAAAGGGCAAAAAAATAATCCAAATGGAGTCCAACGCATGAGGGGGAGGGCTAAATGGCCAAATTTGAGGGGCAAAAGGCAACCTAAAAGGGCAAAAATAGCCCTTTGGTTAGCCTTTTAGCCCTATAAAGAAATGGATCAGAAAGCTACAATGACTCATATTTGGCGTCAACTTGACCAATGCATGACGTTAGCAAGCCGTTGCTGACGCCATGTAGCCATTGGGTTTTTTTTTTTAGTTTTTTTTTATTACATATGGTTTAAAAAAATTTACACTACAAATACATATCACCTCAACCTTATTTTTCAATCATCATTCTATTATAGAAAACTATATAGTATATATCAGTATCTCTTATACACATTCACAAATGTGACAACAAATTTATTGTCAGAGTGGTAATATTGAGTCCTATTTTGTGTAATCTTAGTTCTAATAATGGTAATTACATCTCCTACGACATTGTTACAAGCTTTTAAACAAATTAGTTGTCAATGTTGTAATTTTTGTTTAATTATATGTAAATAGTGTAAATAAATATGGTAATTTTTGTTCTCAATGTTGTAATTTTTATTCAAATAATTGTAATTGTTTGTTCAAATAGATGTAAAATGAGTGTATGAGATACTGGTATGTACCATAGCTTGTCTCTTCTACTATACCATGTGTCATATTTTCAATATTTATTTTATTCATGACCTATGCCACATATATGAAATCGTATAAGAAACTACAACATTGCTTGTGAAGTAACACATGGAATTTGAAAAGTACAATCGGAAAAATATTTTTTATCATAAGAATGATTTCAATTACTATAATTAAGAATTTGATAAAAAATAAGAACATTTATATGTGTATGTATATATAAACATACATACATACATACATATATATAACACATTCAAATGTTTAAAATATATTTTAGGACTATGATTTAGCATTAATAGGTTTAAGACGGTTGATGTCACATCGATGAATAGTAAAAAATTTAAGGCTAAAATTTAGCCCTGGGACTATTTTTAGCCATTTCGGTTGGAGATGGTCTTAGGGTGACAGCCTCACGGGCTTAATAGGTAGCTAGGGTTAAAGGAAGTGCACGACTTGGTAACTTACATAACCGTTAAAGTATTAGCTAGGGTGCAGGGTTATGGAAATTGATGAACTGATAACCTCTTTGGCTTGTGAATTAAGTGTAGTTCATGATTTGTAGTTTTGTCAAAAGAGATTGGCCGGGAAGTTTTCGTACTAGTGAGAATTGATACATACAAGGGATGCTTCTTACAATTTGTCCACTACCAGGCATTAACAGCTAGACTATATTGAAATATTTTTATTACAAATGTGTTGATTGTTGAGTTTGGTACAGGACTATAGGGCTTAAAGATCAATTTTATATAATCTATCAGTTTGTAGTTTTATAGGGTATGCCTTTGATCCTTAAAAAGCTGAAAGCTACTCACTGAAATCCGATTTAGTCCAGATACATAAAGCATAGGCTTCGTTGTTTAAAAATGAAAATATATATCATTAAACCCTAAAAATAGAAAAAACACTCGTTTCATTGGCTCAAGTATTTTTTTATTTTTAAAAGCTTTGCTGAAGGAAACTGTGTCGAAAAAGCTTTTTTTCTTTTCTTTTTCTTTGTGATCTTTCCGATTTATGTTTGGGCTGCTGTGTTTTACCATTGGCGGCTTGGCACAATGCGACGAGGGTTGGGTTGCTTGATGTTGGGCTTGGGCTAGGGCAAACTATGGGCTATTGGATTGTGACATCTGTTTTAATTAGTTTTAGTTTTGTTTAGCTAAATAATTCCCAATTTTTTTAGGGCACCATGCTTGTTAGGTTAGGTGACTTAATGAGCCCTAACGAGTGTAGTTTGCTTGCCTATTTGCTATTTTTTTTTCCATAGCTTATAGGATCGCTTTTAAGTGAGCGATAAGTTCGAATATAGTTGGTCCATCCTATATACTATTATGATTTTCATCATGAATCA
Source organism: Rosa persica (assembly GCA_025331145.1). NCBI lineage: Eukaryota > Viridiplantae > Streptophyta > Magnoliopsida > Rosales > Rosaceae > Rosa > Rosa persica. Next base: position 15,305,546 of record WFKR01000005.1, read on the forward strand.
TTGTTCTGAGGCAGCGGGTGGGTATGTAATAGACTTCTTGGCATGAGTTCTATCAATGAAATTATCATTAATTCAAAAAAAAAAAATGTTTGTCGGTAAAAGTATTGTTTTATTTTTGCTGTTGAATTTTCATTGGCACGAGCTTTTTTTATTTTTTTTATATTCCTAACAAATATGTGATCGACAAAAGTGTTTTTTATTTTTTAGACCACTGTCGATCAATTTTTATTAGCAAAAGTGTTTTTATTTTTAAGCAATTGCTCCCTAAAACAATATTTATATTCAAGGAAATCCAGATTATGTGTCTGGCCCAAACTCCAGGTTACTTGACCTAGTGGTAATAGGGTTATAGAAGGATTTAGAATCCTATTCAAAGTAGAAATACTTCCTTTGTATGATTCAGATTCTATGCATTGTAATCCTCTATATAAAGAGGCCCCTATTATCAATGAGAATACACAGCAAATTCCTCTCAATTTCAGTTTCTCTACAACACGTTATCAGCACGAAGCTCTAACCCTGAAACCCTAAAATCGTAACCTTCAAACCCAAGCAACCACCGCTATATATATTGAAGCCTTCAATCCCAGGAGTCCAGAACCGGCGGCGCCACCCCCAGAACCGGCCAGAAAAGTACCGAACCAGCTCTTCAAGAGAAAAGAAGGTGTCCCTGCCGGTTCACAAGCTTGCAGACATTATTTCATCATCAAACTTGGCCATCGCTGCCATCACGACCCTATGCTACAGGAACCGGAACCATCTCTCCAAAAACCGAAAAAAAGATGATCGGACCGGCCATCAGAAGAGCTGAACATCCATGAACCGGTCAGAATTCAAGTTTCTCTAAAACACGTTATCAGCAAGAGCTCTAACCATAGCCCTAAAAATCAAAACTCTAAATCTCCACAGCCCCTGCAGCATCCTCGTGGCTCCGCGACATCCCCGCAGCGGCCCCACAACAGTCCTCGCGGCATCTCTACAGCATCCTCGCGGCATCCTTGCAGCGACCCTGCAGTATCCCTGCACTGCCAAGCCAACAACTTTTCCGGCCAAGATTTTTGGCATCTTTTCGAGGTAAACTTTTCTAAAATTTCCCCTTTTTGAAGTTTTTCAATTTCTTCTTCTTTTCTCGGGGACTTCCAACATCCCTTCTTCTACCCCCTTTCTTTTCATCGGGGAGACCAAAAGCCGAACTGTGGGGGTTCGTGCTCACTCCAAGCTTGGAGCTTGTAGAGTCCTCCAAACTTAGAGTTTGTTGAGAAGAAAAACGATCGACCACATACATCATTGTTTTGATCTAATCCAAAACTTCTATTGGAATTGGATTTTCTTGGAAGCGACTACTCTCAGAAATCCCTAATTTCTTAGAAGCGACTACGCTAAGAAATTCTTATTGTTTTCTTGGTAGCCTTTTACGCTCCGAAACTAACCCTAATTTCTTGTTCTCTTTCAGGATGAGTAATCTGAACAAATTGGACTTTGCTCCATTGGGAACAATTGGCTCTAGATATCACATGTGGCTTCGTGATGTCCGCCAGCATCTCAAGACCGATGGAATCCTAGAGACGATTCTCGAGCCTAGCCAGAACGTGCTAACTATTGAGCAAGCTCAAGCTTTGGAAGCAAATAGAGTAGCCTTAGAGGCAAATAAGGCGAAAGCCATCATCCTAATGACTCGTCATATGGATGATTCTCTCCAGTACGAGTATATGAATGAAGAAGAACCCATAAGGCTGTGGGTCTCACTCGAAGAAAGATTTGGCAACTTCCGTGACTCCCTGCTTCCTGACCTAGAAGTGAGATGGCATAGCCTCCGCTTCTGTGATTTCAAGTCAGTTCTTGACTACAACTCAGAAGTGCTTCGCATTAAATCCTTAATGGAATTCTGTGATAATGAGATCACATATACGATGTTGATTGAGAAGACTCTCTCTACCTTCCCCGTCTCTGCATTGATGGTTACTAAGAACTATCGAATCGATATTACTGCAGGAATGATCACAAGGTTTCATGAGCTCATTGGAGCTATGAATGTCACTGAAAAGCATGACAACATCCTTGTGACGAACTATAATTTGAGATCCGTGGAAACATAGTATTTTCCTGAATCCAATTATAGTCGCGCCCCTAAGAGAGGGCGCCATGAGCGAAACCCTAAATTTAGGGAAAATCCTGGACTTTCTGGTCTATATAAAACTCTAATGAGGAAGGTAACCGCCAAAATAGGCGAACACGGAACCGAAAAGGTCAACGTGGAGAGAGAGAGAGGGAGGCACCGCCTCTGGCCATGTTGGTAGCGCCACCAACACTAAGAGCCATCCTAATGAAGCTTTCAAAGCGCCTCAATAAATGGAGTCTGAGCACAGAGATGTATGTTCTCGACGTGGAGTATCCGGTCATTGGGCACACATTTGTAGAGCTCGTGAAGAAATTGTCACCTCCTACAAAGCATATTGTGAAGCAAGAGAAGCTCACAACGTGGAATAAGAAGATGAAGAATTTGATCTAGAGTAAAGGGTTAAAGACTACAAATCTGGCTGGGATCAATAGATCGCCAATTCTGTTTAAGTCTTTATTTTTCCAAGAGATGTAATAGGCAATCACCATATTATTTTTGTAGTAAATGCCTATGGTTTCGTCTTTCTTCAAAGTAGGCTCACCTAAAGTAACTGTTGTTTGGACCCAAAATGAGCATTTTGGCCTGACAAGGCACGTCTTGGAGAAATCGAGCCAATATCAGTGGCTCAAGCTATATATTGTCGACAAGTTCGAAATATATATTTAGAGGCTAAATAAAGCCTACTATGGAAGCGTGGAAATGAAAAGTCAACTTTAGCACATTTTCCTACTTCGGCTAGGAGAAACAGAGCTAAACAAGGAAGGAGGGGCGGCAGACTAACCATCCGGACTTCAAATGAGTTGAAACTTTCCAGATTCATTCTAGACATCCCAAGTATCATTTCTTATGAAGAGTGCTAGAGCTTGTTCGAAGTGGAAAACCTTCAAACAATCAGTCCAATTTTCTGCAGAAGCAAAACTGGAAAACTGGACCTGTAAGGAGTCCAGTAGCATTTTCGGCCCAACCACATGGAAATAAATTCTGAAATTTTACCACAATAATCTACATCCATGGTGGATCATTTCATATGAAGAAATCGAAAGTTAAATATGAATTCTTAGTGGAGATAAAAATTAAAGGAATAAAGAAGTGTTAGTGAATTTGGCCTAACAAAATCCACTAAGTGTTAGTGAATTTGGCCTAACAAATCCACTAAGTGTTAGTGAATTTTGCCTAACCCACTATGATTTGTTTAAAGGCCAAATAATGTTGCTTGGAGGCCTATAGATAGAGGCTACAACAAGTATCATCTCACAAATTCACTCATCAAAACATCTATAAGATGATCTAAGTTCTCTCTAGAGCAACCTCTCTAAGAGCAATTCCTCTCCTTCTCCCATTCTCTTATCAGTGATCACACTCCAAGTTCTAGTCTCCTTAGGAGCCAACTTTCAATACCACCAAACCCTCTGTCAAAGTGCTTTGGTCCTAGTCTCCTCGGGAGCCGACTATAGTACCACGACCACAACGGTTGCGGAACCAGCCAAGCAAGGGTAACGCCCTCGCAAACCAGCCAAGCTAGAGTCACGCTTTAGCAAGTTCTCCTCACTTCCCAGTGGTTTTCGCTTGCTCGATCTACAACATCGAGTATCGATTGTGATTTTGAAAAGACTCAGCAAAAGTCCTCGCCACGAGGCACAAAGAACCCCACGACGAGGTTGGTGCTCTCCTTGTCCACAATCGCTCAGAAGAAGTCAGGTCAAGGGTGCTGGCACGCCCACGCAAGAAAAGAGACTGTTGACCAGCTCAAGAAAAACTGGAGCCAAACATTTTGGCGCGCCCAGTGGAACTTACTGCGAGTTGTAAACCACACCACTATTAAGAAGATGAGGTTGGTAAGGGGTTGTGAATCATAACAGAATAGGTGAAGTCTCTTTTGTTAATATTGACCTAAACTCCTTATTGGTGCCTAGTTCAGGTCATTTAAGGTTAAGGGCGGTTTTTATTAACACTTGTTGAACTGTCTTCACACTTATGATCTTTCTCATCTTAGTAAGTATAGCCTATGTGAAATGGTGTCTAGAAAGGGGACAATGTTCATAACAGGCTATTGAATCCAGAAGTGCGTGCAAATGGGCCTAAACCACTATGTGGGAGTAGTTCATGCCAAAATGGATTCTGCCTCTTTTGTTCGCCCTCCCCCACCTGGCCATTTCAGTAAGGTTGCCCAAAGGATTTGAAAGAAAGTTTGTGTCTAGGCGACTATACTTGGGCCGCAGGTCTAAACCTTGATTCACAGTGTCTTATTGAATTCAGCTACTTATTGAATTCAGACTTCCAGAAGCCATTGGGAAGTCAAGCATAAACCCTTATCAAAAGGTTTACGTTAACTGCCCGAAACATAAGACCTCCAGTTACAGACCGCACTCGCGTGCAGACTGTCGTGGTCTTTCCGAAGAACAGGTAATCCAAAGATTTTCTTCCCACCCTCCATCGACAGAGATGTCAACTGAACGAGGAGGAAATAGACATCCTATTACTGAAGGCGAGCAAGTTCCTGCCGCCCAGCCTAATAAGGCTGGCGATATATCTAGCATCACCCATGAAGCCACGAGCGCAGTTACAACTATTGACTTTGTGCCTATTCTCATTCCAGAAAATGCGACCATAGAAGAGCAGCTTAATATCCTTCAACAGAATTCTGCCGCATACCATGAGAAGATGGAAAAAGCCTTTGCGGAGGACCGTCGACGGCTTGATGAGTTCACGATCTCGATCAAGAGGCTTGAGCTAGGGGCACAACAAACACAAGGGCAATTGGATGGCATGAACCAAAAAATGCAGAAGAACCATGAAGAGCTATTGGTCGCCAGCAAACACATTGCTTTGGAAGTCGCAACGATTCGCAAAGAAGGATCCAACGTCGTAACCCAGGTGGCCATGCAGAAGGCTGACCTCGATCAGGCCAGAGAGGTTCTACATAAAACACTGGGAGATCCTAGTGCCATTCTAGGCTCTCTAGGTCAGTCCCCCATATCTGCGAAGTACATACCACCAAATGCTCGCGGCGGCAGTACATCCACATGCAATACTGCCGCATCAGTCAGAGGTAAAGAGACTACTCTGGCAGCGGATGGGAAGAACAACGCCACGTCATCAGTCGCGCAAGGGACCAGGACTTTGAAAATCAATGAAGGGGCCTTTGTTGATCATAGCCCGTTTCCCCAATATGACAGTGACGGAGTTGAATACGTGCACCATGATCCACCTCCAGCAAGCCATTATGGTATCGACCGGGTTGAAAGTCCAGCGAAGGTTACCGTAACCACAAAGGGTCAGCCAGCAGTGGGTTTTGCGTCGCAGACGTCAACCCGACATAAAATGACCCACGGAGGTGGCATGTCTTTGGTTAATCAAGCTTCACAGGCACTACCGTTGATCTGGTCAGTTGAAGATACAGTGGTTCACCCGCCTCCTCCTGATCCAAGATATGTAAGGAGAGAGGAGGTAGAAGCAATGATCAGGGCCGCGAACCAGAGGCCTAACTTGGAGGAGGCCTACCAGGGGCCTTTCCCACCGCATATTACAAAGACACCTTATCCTAGGGGATATAAGAACATTACGTTCTCTACTTTCTCGGGAGAGGAAGTCGAAAATGCCGCAGCCCATTTGGTTAGGTTTCGAGTACAGTGTGGCCAGTACCAGAACGATGAAAATCTGAAATGTAATATCTTCGCTACTTCTCTATCGGGGTCTGCCTTCACCTGGTTCACTAAGCTACAACCAGGATCAGTTACGAGTTGGCCCGCGATGGAAAAGCTGTTCAAGGAAACCTTCGGGACTATCGAGCCGGAAGTAGATCTTGCTTTACTCACTCAGATGGCTCAGCAGCCAACTGAATCTGCTGTCATGTACCTTCAGCGCTTTCAGATCCAGAAAGGAAAGTTGAACGTGATTCTGCCGGAGAAAGAACTTGTGAAGTTGGCAATCAAAGGCTTAGAGCCCCGCCAACGCAAAAAACAGCATGGAAGCATGTTCAATTCCATGGGGGAACTGATCACAGAAGTAGGAAGTTTTGAGCACTTGATCAGGGAAATGGACGCTATGAAAAACGCCTCAAAAGGGACATACATCCCAGGGAAACGCCGAATAGTGGCTGCGCTCAGCCATCAATCCAGTCCCTTTGATCCTTACTACAAGAGTGAGGAATCTAGTATAGCAGAGGCTGACGAGTCTGAAGAAGACGAGATTGCTGCGCTGGAACTCACCAGAAAAAAGGCTTCAACACTAAAGCAACTGAAGCTATGCAAAGAACCGGTGAAGCTCAAGTCGGTGGTTTTCACCAAAACAGAGTTCGGAAGTTATACTTACGACGCGAACAAAGCGCATGAAATCTTGGATGAAATGATCGCTGCGAAGATGGTGAAAACCGACTTCGGCCCATTTCCCAAACCAGAGCAGCTAAGGGGGAAGAACAACTGCAAACTCCATAATATGTGGAATCATAATACAGCCGATTGTGTTAAGCTAAAGGATCAGATCCAAATCTGGTTAAATAATGGTAGTTTGCAAGTAGAGGTGCCAACAACAGCAGCAGCGTTGGTGGACCTAGATCCCTTCCCAGATACCGGCATCAACATGGTGGACGTGGCATGGGGTGAAAAAGATCAGCAGAATCAAAATCCAGACTATGTGGTTAAGGATTTGATAAGGGCTGGAGACAAAGCCGTGAAGCGGGAATCCAAGACTCGTTTACCCATTGTCCTATGCTCGCGGTGCAAGGAAGAATGTGACACTCAAGCCCTGCATGAGGAAACATCCCAGACTGTCCAGTTTGGATCTCTGCCGCCAATACGGTTAGTATCATCCTCAAGAAACTTCCAACCATACAGCCCAAGAGTACACAGTGGTTTAGAAACTCCTTCTGCAAAGGACTCAAACTTATTCAAAAAGTTGAAGATTGCGAGGGAAGAAGGGCAAGCAGATAAGCGGCAAGGGGTTTTTACCAGACCTTACATTCCGCCAGTATCAACATCCTCCATCAAAGAAGGGAGATGGTATACCCAAAAGAATGGCAAGGCGGTGGAGATGAGCTCTTCAAAGAAGAGAAAACTCCAACGAAGGTTTGGAGAAGCAAAGCGAACTTTGGAAGCACTAGATCAAGGACTAATCAAACCATCGCAATTACTGAAACCTCCAGAAGAATATCAAAGACAATTGGAGGTACTGGCCTCCGAGAGATTCGTTTCCCTGCAAGTTCAGAAACCGCAGCCCAAAGTATTACGCCAAGGGCAAAAGCCATGTGCCCCCAAGATCAGCGCTCAGGAGAAATCCCTAATTCCAGCGAGGCAAGAACCGCCGCCAGCTCGTAAAGACAATGTTTGGCGGAGAATATCTCGCGAAGGAAGCAATAACGAGCCTTCCATCTTCGACAAGCTGGGGGGCAAAGACAATTGGTCCGCGATTGTGCAGAAAGTTCAAAACTTGGTGGTCACTCTCCCAAAGGAAGTGCCAGGGACGAAACAAATTTCAGAGTCACTGAACCAGATTCCTATAGTACAGGAGCACGAACAAGCCAAAGCGATGGTCCCAACAGAGAAATCCTTGGTTGCTGACATGGTTAAACAGTTTAACGTCGATATCCCAGCAGATGAACCCAAGCTCAATCTTGATGATGACATGGACGAAACAGAAATGGTGGATATCTCTTGCAATATGGTTTATGTGCTCCCTGCTAAGTATGCCTTACCAGTCGCTACGTAGGAATGCATAGAAGCTGACGCAATTGGAGAACAGCAGTTGCAGATCACTTCAGCCGCAACAACGCCGGTGAAAGAAGCAGTGTCCCTTGAGACTAAAGATGCTAACAGCAAGAGTTTCTTCATGAGCTTCACAAGACCCACACCCGCCATGGTGCAACACATGCGACCTTTGTATATCACAGCAGAAATTAATGGGACTAAGGTCAGCAAGATAATGGTTGATACCGGCGCGGCTGTGAATGTCATTACTACAAGGACCATATAGCTTTTGGGAATCAAGAAGGAGAAGATCCAGTCTACCTCTCTCACATTGAAGAACTTCGCTGGCACAGTAACTAAGACGTTAGGTTTACTGTTCCTAAAAATCAAGGTGGGTCCCTCAGAAAGCGTTTATGCGTTCTTTGTTACGGATTGTTACGCGGCCTACAGTGCCATCCTGGGAAGAGATTGGATTCACCGAAGCTATTGTGTTCCATCAACACTCCACCAAGAGCTGATTATGTGGAATAGGGTGACAAATAAGGCTGAGATAATTAAAGCAAACCCCCGCCCTTTTTCTGTTTCCGCGAATTACGTAGATGCCAAGTACTACTTGGAGCCAATTACTCCATTGCAAGTTGGTAGCATCGACAATAAGGGCCGCCCCACAGGGGTGACGGCTTCTGAGTTGGCACAGTGGGGACTCACGCTTGCAAAAGAAGACCTAGCGAGGCCCGGCCATGCTGTGCCCCGCACAATGGGTAATTAATGGATTACGACCTTCCAGAGGAAGGGATAGAGGCCTTCCATTCCTTGTACGAGAGGCTATCCTCATACTTGGTGGAAAAAGAGGCCTATGATCGAGTTGCGACCTTAGAAATTGTTTATGAAGAGTTCATGGACCAAGAAGAGGAGGAAGAAGAGATTCAGCTTGCTCCAGCGGCATTGGATGACACACTTCCGAAGGTTAGGGACCCTACTGAAAAGGTCAATCTGGGAACAATTGATGAGCCTATAGAAGTGGCTATCAGCACTTACTTAGAGCCTAGCGAGAAACAGAGGCTCATCGACTTATTGCTAGAATTCAAGGACTGCTTCGCGGAAAAATACGAGGACATGCCAGGCCTATCACCAGACTTGGTATGCCACCAACTACCAACGCTACCTGATAAGAGGCCTTTGAAGCAAGAGCCGCGAAGAATGAACTCAGAGACCCAAGTACTGGTCAAAGAGGAAGTTGAAAAGATGCACAAGTCGGGCATTATCAGGGTAGCCAAGTACAATCAGTGGCTGTCCAATATAATGCCTGTTCGCAAGAAGAATGGCAAGATAAGGGTCTGCGTGGATTACAGAGACCTTAATTTAGCTACACCTAAAGATGTCTACCCCATGCCGGTGGCGGACATGTTGGTAGATGCAGTTGCAGGGCACGAACTGTTGTCTTTCATGGATGGCACAGCGGGATATCACCAGATACCGGTTGCGGAGGAAGATAGACACAAGACCGCATTCCGCTGCCCTGGGTTCACGGGAGTTTTTGAATATGTGGTCATGCCTTTTGGACTGAAGAATGCTGGAGCAACATATCAGAGAGCCATGAACCTGATCTTCCACGACATACTTGGGAAGATCTTAGAGGTTTACATTGATGACGTCATCGTGAAGTCTAAGAAGAGTGGAGATCACTTCACGGATCTCAGAAAAGTTTTCGAGCGCATGCGACTACACAAGCTCAAAATGAATCCCGCCAAGTGCGTTTTTGGAGTTCAGGCAGGCGATTTCCTGGGATTCATTGTCCATCAAAGGGGCATTGAGGTCCCTGAGGATAAGGCAAACGCGGTCATCAACGCATCTTCCCCGCGAACGAAGAAAGAATTACAGCGACTACTGGGTAAGATCAACTTTTTGCGACGTTTCATTTCTAACTCTGCGGGCAAAATCCAGCCCTTTTCCCCATTGCTGAAGTTGCAAGGACAGAACGAGTTTGTGTGGGAACCTAAACATCAAGAGGCTTTTGACAAAATCAAGGCCTATTTGGCGAGCCCGCCAGTGCTTGTTCCTCCCAGAGCTGGATTTCCATTAAAGTTGTATGTTTCAGCAGTTGAGGCTTCCATTGGCAGCCTCCTCGCTCAGGATGATGAAGAGGGTGTCGAACATGCCATCTTTTACCTCAGTAGGACACTCACAGATTGCGAAACAAGGTACACTCCAATGTGCGAAACAAAGCTGTGTCTTACATTATACTTCTCAGCATGCAAGTTGCGGCATTACATGTTGTCCTTTACTACTTGCATCATTGCTCAAACCGATCTAGTCAAGTATATGTTATCGCGACCTATCTTGAGAGGCCGTATTGGCAAGTGGGTGCTCGCCTTATCAGAATTCTCATTACAGTATGTCCCACAGAAAGCAGTAAAGGGGCAAGCCATTGCGGACTTTCTGGCACATCACCCTATGCTAGATCTCCCTGCGGTTAGAGATTTAGAGGTCGCTGTCACAAATTTAGATCGCCCAGAGTACGCCACACTGTATAGCCACAGTCTCACTCCAGCCCTGAGATTTATATTTTGACGGGTCAAGAACGGATACGCTAGCAGGAGCAGGAATTGCACTGGAGAATCCGACTGGAGATCACTTTTCGTACTCATTCCAGTTGGAGTTTCAATGTACCAACAACCAAGCAGAATATGAGTCCTTAATCATAGGCCTAGAAGTACTGCTGGAAATGGGAATTAGAGATGTACAAATACTTGGCGATTCTCTCTTGGTTATCAATCAGTTGTGCAATGAGTTCAGATGCAATAGCTTCACATTGGTCCCTTATTGGAACAGGACATTAGAACTGTTGGACCAATTTGATAACGTACATCTTGAGCACATTCCTCGCGAGAGAAATTTTGCCGCAAACGAGTTGGCCCAGCTGGCAACAGGGGTAACATTGAGATATGGCGTGCGGGAGAGAATCCTTAAAGTCGAGCGTCGCACCCTTCCTTCTTGGATGGCGAGAAGAGATCCTCCAGACGATACGTCAGTCGCAACCCTGGAATCCATTGACGTGGATTGGCGCATCCCTTTGATCAATTATCTCAAGCATCCTGATCAGACCACAGATAGAAGGATTCGCTATCTTGCCCTCAACTACTTCCTCAGAGGTGATGAACTTCGCAGACGAGGAGAAGATGGCATGGATTTCAGATGTGTTTATGGCCATGAAGCCAAACAACTCATTCTGACATTTGTGGAGCTCACCAAGCAGGTCCAAAGATGCGATGGTTGCTCAGACGACATGGATATTTTTGGCCCAGTATCTTGAAGGATTGTATCGCGTTCGCTAAATGTTGTTTGGACTGCCAAGCTCATGGGCCAGTCCAGCATGTTCCTAATATTCCAATGCAGCCCAATACAGCCTTGGCCTGCAAGAGGATGGGCGTTGGATTTAATTGGGATGATTCACCCACATTCATCACTTCAACATAAGTTCATCATCGTTGCGACTGATTTCTTTACAAAGTGGGTTGAAGCAGAACCTTTGAAGGAAGCATCTGGTGGCAAGTTGCGACAATTCCTATTCAGAAACATCATCTGCAGATTTGGGATCCCAGAAGTTTTTGTTTCGGACCGGGGGGCAGCTTTCATGGGTGGTGAAGTTGATAAACTGGCAAGAGAATGGGGAATACAGTTCATTCATTCCAGTCCGTATTATGCTCAGTCTAACGGTCAAGCGGAGGCCAGCAATAAGATCATTATCAATTTGCTGAAGAAAATGTTGGAAGCTAATCCACGACAGTGGCATGAGACACTTTATGAAACTCTTTGGGCCTACCGCACCTCTAAGAGGAATCCCACCGCAACAACACCTTATGCTTTGATGTTTGGCCATGATGCAGTCCTGCCATTGGAAGTCAACGTCCAGTCATTACGAGTTCAAGAGCAACATCATCTCATTGGAGAAGACTACGTTCAGGCTATGTGGCAGGAACATGAAGACCTTAGCGAAAAGCGCTTGGAGGCTTTAGATAATTTGGTCATGGAAAAGCAACGAGTCGCTCGTGCCTATGACAAGCGGACGTGGGGAAGGAGTTACAGCGAAGGAGAGTTGGTTTGGAAAGCAGTTCTCCCCCTTGGCGAAAAATTAGACGGTCGCGGCAAATGGACTCCAAGATGGGATGGCCCGTACATCATCTATAAAATCTTAGAGAAAGGAGCTTTTCATCTCAAGGACCTAGATGGAGATGTCCATCATAACCCTATCAATGGGAGATACTTGAAGAAATACTTTCCCAATGTTTGGGACTCGGAGGAGTCGTAGACAATTTATTCGCATGAGACATGGGGGACAATTCTAGTGTTCCTACACTCGCAAAGCCCATTTATGAAGGCCTGTTTTTAAGGCCTATAATCATTTCTTCGCTATGTCTAGCAACACTAGGGGGCAACACTATACCATACTAAGTCTAAACCCGCCCACTGGGCAACTTTGTATATAAATATTCATGCTATTTTATTAAAAAAATATATATATATATATATATATTATAGATACAACTCTTAGGGGACAATTCTAAGTGTTCCTACACTCACGAAGCTACTAAGCCGAGTCAGCGGCTCCGAAAGGTTTTTCCAGCTTTGCCTTGCAGGAAAGGCTGAGCTCAAGGGAAGTGTAAGAGTCACCACTGTGACCGCCACCTCCATCGGAAGTAGTTTTCTTTTTGCTAAAGATGTCCTCACCATGCACGGGAAACAGTGAAAGGGTTTCAATCTCCTGGTGATCTTCTCCTCTTTGTTCAATGAAAGTTTGTTCTACATTCATGTCAAAGAAAGTAGAACTAGTTCCCGCTCCAGTTCAGATTGAACAATCCCTAGCACTATTCTCCATGTTCATAGATCTATAACAGCCATAGTTCCCCATCTGCCTGTTAAAAGCAATCATCACACCAACGGAAGAAGCAGAAGCAGGTGCAGAAGATCCAAAGTTAATATATTGATCCTCATGTTTCCAATTGGTAACATTATCAGCACCAACAAGGCCTGATCTTTGCATGGGCACATGAACATCCGAAGTTGACCTCTTCTTCTGCTTCTCCTGAGCCCTTTGGTTCACGAACCAATAATAGACGTTCTTGACCTCGATCTTGCCGTACCATTTCAGCTGGAGATAGATCCTCTGAATCTGCTCTATAGTTGGGGATCTTTCGCCCTTGTTGTAGAAAAGCTCCTTGAGGATTCTTATCTGATCTGTAGTAGGAATCCACCTAGTACTGCTCCTCCTGCGAAGCATGTTAGCACTACTCCCGGCTGCTTTGTTACTTCCTCCATCCTTAGTTGGATGCCGGTTTTGTGGTTCCATTGGTGATGGATTGAGAGAATGCAAAAATTGAAGAGTGGTGATGATGAGTAATTAAGAAAGATTGATGTTAGAAATATTCGAGTTGATGAAACGATTTTGGGATTGGAAATTTGGGTTTATAATGTGGAGGAAGATATAGGTATGCAAATATCCGCCCTTGGATGGACGGTCAAAGAGAAGAGTCAAACTAAGTGTCAGTAAAGCGTGATTAAAGTTGCCATAAATCTCGAAAAGAATGGATTAGCAGCATGTGAGGGAACCGAACGGTTTTCGAGGAGGTAACTGTTCTTTTCACGAGATTATTTTTTCACGGTGGAATTTTCAACAGCTAATTAATGCAACTTGAGTTGGGGCCAGCAAGTGGATCCAAAAGATAAATATTTTCTCAAAACCCTCATCGCGAGGCTCGTTTTAACGCAGAACATATTTTAAAAGTTCATATTGTTTTCAATATACAACTATGAGGGCCTATATTTGAGGCCTTGCGAGACACAATTCTTGGCTTCTCACGGATATTGGAATATCAGGATAAAAAATATTATTGTATTCATAAAGTGGCTTTACGGCCAAAAGCAGTACATTCATTACAAAGCCAAAGGTGGCTAAAATACAAAAACAGGAATCCTCGGATATCTTTTGAATCTTTCCTCAAGTGGAAGCAGCTATGGAATCCAATGTCGAGTTAAACAACGCCATAATACCAAGGAGAGGCAAACTTCAGGGAAGGAAAAAGAGAAGTAACGGAGCCTCCGCGCCCCATTTACATGGAAGCGGTAGAGGAATACAACATAGGCTTGGCCAACACCATTATCCATGAGAAAAGGAGACTCCAGTGAGAGAAAATGGAGCATCCAAGCCCCCTCAATTGGAAGCAGCTATGGAATCCAACGTCGGTTGAGCCGCGCCATTATCTCCGGGAAGGGCAGAGAGTGAATGAACTGAATATCAGCTTGAGTCTCTGCACCCCCTCTAGCCATGGTAACCACCATTAGTTGGACGTGAAGTATAGGAACAGCCATTCTGTAGCTTGAACCCATTCCTTCAAAGAGCCCATCCCTTCTCATCCCTCTAAGATTCTTTCAAGAAGAGAAAGGGGGAGAAGGAGGTGAGAACCAAAGCCCTTTCCATCTGGAGGGCACAACATGGGCCGGGTCCAGAAGGAAGGAAACAGAGGAGGAAAGATGAACCACAAAGTGGCCTTCCTCCCTTTCTCCGTTTCGCTCCGCGTGTGGGATCCTAACAAAAATGATCTCGCATGATCGTGGATCCCACACTCGGAGCCCCCTTGCGTTTCTAAACCAATCTGAAGCCTGGCATTGTTATTGCAAAATTCCAGAAGGGCGAAACAAGGGGTTGCCTAAGATTACGCCATAAGGCCTAACCCAGGCTTAAGATTACGCCATAAAGCCTAAAAATTTAGAGGCTAAAGGTCATTTCATGAGGGGAAGATTTGTGAAGAAGGAGAAAAAGAAGCATGAACTGAAAGGACATTTCTTGAATATTTCAGAAAGTTGTTGTGAGTATTCCCTTCCCAAAATACAACTATTTATAGGGACTTCAGGCAAATCCCCACCCTTGGATGAAGCTCAATTTCAAAACTGATGACAATAAATCGAGATTAGTGATTCCAAATCTCGAGAAAAAAAGGGACTAGCAGCATGTGAGGAGACCGAACGGTTTTCGAGGAGGTAACTGTTCTTTTCAAGAGATTATTTTCTTTACGATCGTTTTTTTTCAACGAGTGATTAATGCCTTAAATCTCGAAAAAGAAGAGATTAATAGCATGTGGGAAACCGAACGGTTTTCGAGGGGGCCTACAGAGATTGACTCGCAAAGCTCAATTTCAAACAAAGTTCTTCCACGTGGCGTTTCGCCGCAATGGCACCAGCTTCGGCCTGAGTGGCCCGTTCTCTAATACGGACCAGGTTACGGCCCATTTCTTCAGAAGCAGCCAAAGGTTCATCGAGTTGAGCTTCTTCTGCAACAATCGCATTCTCAACAAAGGCTAAATGGGCTTGGAGGTTCTCGATTTGAAGTTTGAAGTCGGACCTTTGGATTTGTAGTTCCCGTAGGCGGATGGCTCGCTCATTTAAAATATCGCGGGAGAGGTCCATTTCTTGAGAGACACTATTCAAAGCCTCTTGAGCGTCGTGAGCCTGGGTGTTTGTGGCCGATTGACGTCGGCGGGCCATATCAAGTTCATTCAGCAGAGAGTCGATAGCACTAAATTGCCATGAAGTCAAAGCTTTCTCCTGGCGGAGATACCTTAGAGCTTCCAAGACTCGCGGGAGGATGTCAGTCTCCAATACCCAAGGACCTAGATGTTCACGAAGCACCAACTTAGCCTCATCCACAGTAGAAGGAGGAGTTACCTCCAACACCCTCATCAATCTCTCGAATCTGGTAGGAGGAGGAGGCGGGGGAGGCGCCACAGGATCAGGAACCACCACTGCAAATGGGTGGACAGCTTCTTCAATTTCTTCATCTTCAACAGGTTGGTCTGTCCCTTCAGTCGCAGGAGAATCTGGAAACTCAACTCGCGGCTCACCATAGGCAAGTGGAGCAGATTCAAGCATAGAGCCCTCAGCTCCGACGGTTGTCTCATTTATTCGCAAGACTTGGGGGGCACCACCTCCGTAAGTATCATTTTCCATCTCTGGGGCGACTGTCCCGCCGATAGAACCCTCAACTTTTGCAGCCACCTCTTCGGTACAAATAGAATCCTGGTCAGATTCAGAAATGTCAGAGAGCGGGGTTGGATCAGAAAGGGAAATGGAAGACATTGGCCAACAGTGGCTTACCTCTCGAGTTGTCGGGTCAATATCTGGTATGTGGTCTCCAAGAGGAAGAGGCCTCACCTCATTCACCTCTTGGACCTCTAGTGCCGTGAGAATCTCTGTCGTCATCAGTTCCTCGTAAACGGCAAAAGCCTCAGAGTGGCCTTCCACGCTTTCATGCTCCGAGGACTCATCATCGGAGATCGTTATTAAAATGGTAGGACCTTGCAGATGCTCTTTAGATGTGGAAGACGGAAGAGGCGCCCCAGGGTTAGTTGATGCTTGAACTAGCGAGAGAGTTGGCTCTTCTGCAGCGGCTGAGGATCTAGCCTCGCTCAGGCGAGAGGGATCAGTGGTCCTCTGACGAACCTGTCAAAAGATACATAATGAAGATCCTGCACAGATTCTAAAATTTAAATAGAATAAGACGGGGCCGGAGTTTACCAATCGCATTCCCAGAGTTTCGTCATCTTCAAAACTCTCTTCGACGGATTGAGCTCGATCGCGTTTGCAAGCAAAGATAGCAGTGGCCTGCACGACAAAAGAATCACAACTCAAAAAGGGGGAAAGCACCAAAAATGCAAGTTTGGGATCGTTCTTAACCAAATTACCTCAGCAGAATCTTCATCATGAGAAGATTCTCCCTCAAGAGTCCCCTCTGCTATTGACTTTTGTTTCCCGGCCTGAACATAGGCTATCTTGCTCCGGGTAGTTTGCTGCAAAACACACTCAGGAATAAGAGCGGAAAAATCAAGACAAGGAAAAGGAATGGTGAAGAAAGACAAAAACTTACTGTTGCCCTAGGCTCATGGATTTGTATCCCTGCACACGATGAGCGAGAAGGTAGAATAAGTCGCCGAAGTTGTGCTATAGGGTTGGAGAAGCGCTCAAAAATCTTGCGGTCCTCCGGACCAGGACTACTCATTCCACGAAAGATCTGGACGAAGAGTTCGTCATGTGGCAGGTCCCAACAGTTCACAGACACTTCTTTCCACCAATCAACATAATCATTGTCGACATCGTTGAGGGGATACAGCGCTCTGACCCAAGGGGGAATCACTATCAAAGTAAACTGACTCTAAAAGGAGGCAGACCCAGGTGGGGCTAATCTCCGCCAAGAGGTGTAGTAATTGGCAGAATCAACCAGAGGCCAGGGTACCAACTAGGCCAACCCAAATTGGCGAGCAAAGTGGTTAGGGGCATAGAGCTCATAACTTACGCGGTCGGTGGTAAGACGAATATCTGAGCAGGAGATGGCTCGACGAAAGGCCAAGAGGGCTCTTTCGCTATGATCGCGTCCACTGGGCAGAAAGCCATCATCAAGGGGAGGAGGGAATCACCTAGAAAGGACTATTTTTGGGTCCGGCATCTCTCCCAACAAGTACAAGTAAATAAAACACTCGGAGTAAGGTAGAGCTCGATGCCTTATGTTGCCACAAAGCAAGTTCCCTAAAAGGGAATAGACTGGAGGTTCCTTTGGAATATCACCGCGACCGAAGCGAGGGAAATAAATCTGCAACCAAAAGGCAAGGATCCAGAATGGACCACTAATGTCGGTATCAAAGGGGCGCATTACAGCTCTATAAAGGGAGCGATATAACGAACCCAATACAGGTTGTCCAAGGCCAATGCAAATACCATTGTAGAGAGCAGTGGCGAGAGAATTCCAGCGCCCAGTAGGTTTGTTGGAAGAAGTGCAAAAGATAAATTTGCAAAGCCAGAATTCCAGGAATGCGATACCTCCTGTATGGTCACACTTGGTGCGGTAATAATCACGCCAGACAGGGTAGGATTTACTGTGATGCCCCCGACCAGCCATATCCATTCTCAAAGGAAATTGAATACCATCAAACTGACCATGCACATAGGGGTCAAAATCAATGGGCAACCCCGTGATGGTAAGAACATCCAGCAGAGTTATGCTCATCTGCCCAAACCGGAAATCGAATGTATTGCTGGAAGTGTTCCAGAAGCAAAGAGCAGCGGCAAGCGGTGTAGGGCTAGTATTATGGGGAAGACAGAAGCATAGATCGATGGTTTGGGTAATACCCACCGCATCCCATCGGGCCAAATCTCTCACTCGGACCTCCTGATACCAAACCTTTTCCTCGAGAGTGATGGTAGGCCAGAAGCCCACTTTCCTCCTTGGTCCCCAACTGCTAAAATCACCAGGCACCTGCCGAAGAGCCACTATGGGACGGCGGATGGGAAGCCCATAATAGGCCATAGCATCATCTGGCAAACGATCGCGAGGTGTGGGACCCAAACCCGCTTGACTATCACCTCCACCAAAGCTCATCAGTCGACTTCTCTCCTCTCTGGTCTGACTTCTACATCGAACACTCATGTTAGTCCGCCATGTGAATGTGGCTTTCTCAGTGATTTCATCTGCCTAATCGATAACGAATGGTTTCTTGGATGTCATTTCTGGGTCACAAGGAACACTTCTCCATTACACCTTGATTTATAGCTCAAGTGTTTTTGGAGATTAATTTATTAGCTGGGCCAGTGAGTGGCCCTAGTTGATAATTAATGAATCACTATTCTATCTTGAGAATCGCATCTAAGGCGACAGTGAAGATATTCCACCTTTTCCTACTACCGCAGGGCCAGCATAGTGGCCTGATATTTTTTTTTTTTTTAATAAAACATGATTAAAACCAATGCGGTTTTAGATGCTAAAGTTGTAGCAAATATGGTGGTTTCATTTCGTCACATGTCATGATGACGATAGCCATGATTCAATCATCCTCTTCAGCATAAGATTCGTGAAGGATTAAATGGCAGCAAACAGTTTGCTATTCAACATCTTATTTTGCCAAGTACTATAGGCCTTGATCAAACTTGATCTAGCCAGCAAAAAGGCTCCAGACACCTGCATTTGAGAAAATCAACAGAGAGCCAGCGATCAAGGCAGATACTTGCTGCTATACACATGGCGAAGCTACCACCAAAGAAGAGAAGGATCCTCATTCGCAATCAAAAGCAGTCTCCTTCGCATGGGGGGCAAGCTAAAGTTCTGATATCCTACAACCTGCCTAGTTTCGCCAATTCACTACATACCAGACATCAGATACTGGGACAATAAAGTTGGCAAAGAAAGCATCAGTTTATGACAAAGGCAATTCAGATTGTGGCATCCAAGCTTTATGGCCTATTTAGAGGCCTATATGGAATCAATCAAGTAATTTCAGTCAAGCCAATACAAGTGGCTTCAGAGCAACGATATTATACGAGTGGTACTGATTCAAGACCTCTTCAATCAAGACGAAGGCCTTTGACTTCGAGGTCTGGGGGACAATGTTTGGACCAAAAATGAGCATTTTGGCCTGACAAGGCACGTCTTGTAGAAATCGAGCCAATATCAGTGGCTCAAGCTATATATTGTCGACAAGTTCGAAATATATATTTAGAGGCTAAATAAAGCCTACTATGGAAGCGTGGAAATGAAAAGTCAACTTTAGCACATTTTCCTACTTCGGCTAGGAGAAACCGAGCTAAACAAGGAAGGAGGGGCGGTAGACTAACCATCCGAACTTCAAATGAGTTGAAACTTTCCAGATTCATTCTAGACATACCAAGGATCATTTCTTATGCAGAGTGCTAGAGCTTGTTTGAAGTGGAAAACCTTCAAACAATCAGTCCAATTTTCTGCAGAAGCAAAACTGGAAAACTGGACCTGTAAGGAGTCCAGTAGCATTTTCGGCCCAACCACATGGAAATAAATTCTGAAATTTTACCACAATAATCTACATCCATGGTGGATCATTTCATATGAAGAAATCGAAAGTTAAATTTGAATTCTTAGTGGAGATAAAAATTAAAGGAATAAAGAAGTGTTAGTGAATTTGGCCTAACAAAATCCACTAAGTGTTAGTGAATTTGGCCTAACAAATCCACTAAGTGTTAGTGAATTTTGCCTAACCCACTATGATTTGTTTAAAGGCCAAATAGTGTTGCTTGCAAGCCTATAGATAGAGGCTACAACAAGTATCATCTCACAAATTGACTCATCAAAACATCTATAAGATGATCTAAGTTCTCTCTAGAGCAACCTCTCTAAGAGCAATTCCTCTCCTTCTCTCATTCTCTTATCGGTGATCACACTCCAAGTTCTAGTCTCCTTAGGAGCCAACTTTCAGTACCACCAAACCCTCTGTCAAAGTGCTTTGGTCCTAGTCTCCTCGGGAGCCGACTATAGTACCACGACCACAACGGTTGCAGAACCAGCCAAGCAAGGGTAACGCCCTCGCAAACCAGCCAAGCTAGAGTCACGCTTTAGCAAGTTCTCCTCACTTCCCAGTGGTTTTCGCTCTGCTCGATCTACAACATCGAGTATTGATTTTGATTTTGAAAAGGCTCAGCAAAAGTCCTCGCCACGAGGCACAAAGAACCCCACGACGAGGTTAGTGCTCTCCTCGTCCACAGTCGCTCAGAAGAAGTCAGATCAAGGGACACCCCCGACGACCGCACCCGAACGGTACTGGCACGCCCACGCAAGAAAAGAGACTGTTGACCAGCTCAAGAAAAACTGGAGCCAAACAACTGTGATGTTTAGGAAAGTTTTGAGATAAGTGGTACTTAAGTGAGCCTTGCTCCACCGACATCTCTCTACTCACCTGGTCACATTTGCATTGAAATTACCTTACATGGCTACCATTGTTTTGCATTAGCTAGCATTTTGGATTAGATTTTCTTTGGTCAAAGAGACAATGATGTAACTCTGTTGGCTTATGAATACAATTTTGAGTTCTTTTCATTATGACTTCATTTTGATTCTGAGCATATTACGTTATGACTATCATGGCTGGGCCATCAGTATTAACTTAAGGACATGGAATAACCCAAGTTCACTTTGCCAAATGTCACCTTGATTATTGTCACTCTCTACGCTCCTAGGGCAAATCGCACCTATGAATAGCCAACAGATACCATACAAAAACGCATGTAGAGAACGAAAATGAGTTCCTTTGCAATAACTCTAATGATTGCGAATAAATGCGCATCTTAGAGAAGTTTATGTGCCTCTCTAGTAGACTCTATGTCACTATTCGAGCTATTAAATCCAATAAAGTTATGAGAGAAGATCTCTTGGATTTAGACACATATTGGCTTTGCCACGACAGGATAGGTCATCCTGGTCATGATATGATGATCCGTCTACTAAAGACTTTACATGGACATCCATTCTTCAGAGCAAGAATCGAAAATTAATTCCTGGACTTAGCAAAACTGCAACAATTGCAGCATCTGGCACTGCAGCCATCTTAGGGCGCCATAGGGCCGCCCAAGTCCCATGTGACAATGCCATAAATAGGGCCAACCATGAGCATGACGCCATGGTTGTTCCTCCCAATAGCCATGACGCCATACATACTAATTCTCATGGCTCCAACGTCATGATGGGAGATGTAGTCACACATTTTGCTTCTAATAGCGCTACAGACGCTCAGACCCAACCAAAATCCTCATTGGTTGCTTCCAAGGCCTCTCCCTCATTTTCCAAGGCCTTCCTTCAGGAAATTAGGACTGAGATCGTCCTATGCAAAGGATATGAAAATACTCATTATGTTCTTACATCGAATCCGTGGGGATTCTGTGGACTGATTCAACCAACTTGCGGACGTTTAAATATCTAATGATGATGGTTGACACGCAAACACGCTGGTCACGTGTTGTGCCATTGCCCACTTGTAAATGCTGCTTCTGCTACACTCCTAGCAAATACCATATGACAACGGGTTCACTCCCTGAATGATCATATTCCGTCAATTGGACTTGACGATGCTAGAGAGTTTACATCAAAGCCTTTCGATGGTTATTGCATTAGGACTAATGTTGGACATTATATTCCCATAAATACACCCAATTGGTCTAGCGGAAACGACTATGATTGTAGTCCGGACATTGGTAATGCGCACTAATTTCCTTATATCCTCTTGGGATGATGCAATATCGCATGCAGCTTTGTTAATTCGTCTACGACCCATCGCCACTCAACATACCTTTATGTTACAGCTAGTGACTGGGTACAAGTATCGTACTTACGCATATTTGAGTGTGCCTTTATGTGCCAATTGCGCCGCCACAGCGCTTTATGATGGGTCCTCACAGATGAATGGGCAACTACGTTGGATTTGAGACTCCAACAATCGTCCACCACTTCATGCCCTTGCTAGGCGATCTCCTTACCGCTAGATTTGCGGGTTGTCACTCTGTTGAGACAGTCTTCCCGTCGTTAGGGGGAGATAAGAACATGGATGTTCAACAGGAACTACAGGATTTGTTGTGGTCTGTCCCCACTATGTCTCATCTCGATCTCTACTAAAAGTGACGAGATCACACATCTGCTGCAAATATGCCTGCAAGGAAGTACGTCGCTACAAGAGGACATAGCGCCATCCTACACGGAGGTAGGCATGGTGCCAACGCTAAAGAAAGTGGCACTCTGGCGTTACAGGCCATGACCCCAGCTAGAATGCATGGGAAGCCCGTGGGTTCGAAGGATACTTTGGCACAACCCAATCCTTGGATCATCGACACTCAAAATCCATCTCATGAGTATCTTTTGGATTATGGTTATCATTGGGGGATGCCTCAACGTCAGAATCTACTCCTGAGATGTAGAGCTCTATGAAAATTACACTAGTGTACATGAGACGTGGGATAGAAACTCCATCATAATTGATGATGTAGTCACGCATTTCATTGCGCATGAGTTTGTTGAGTCTGATGATATCGAACCACACTCCGTTGATGAATGAATACCAACGTAGAGAAATTTGGCCTAAATGGAAAGATGCGATCCAGGTTAAGATGGATTCTCTAACAAAGAGGAAGGTTTTCGAGCCAATGATGCCAACACCTCCTAACATAAAATCTATTGACTAATGGGTCTTCATTAGAATGCCTAATGAGAAAAAGAGATGGTAATCTCGCCTTATGGCGCAAGGCTTCTCACAAAACGCCCTGGAATCGTCTACAATGAGACATATTCTCTCGTAATGGATGTCATTGCACTCCACTACCTTGTCAGTTTGGTAGTTTCCAAATAACTGAATATGCAGCTTACAAATGTGGTCACTACGTATCTCTATGGGGATCTAGATATGGAATATATATGAAAGTTCATGGTGAACTTCATTTACCCAAGTCAAGTGGCTCTAGACCACTGAGCGCATTTGCAATAAGATTGAAATGATCACTAAAGTGACTACTTGATTGGGAAGGGATATGCCCGCACGTTTCCATAACAAGTTTCAGATTCTATCGCGGTTCATGTTGGACATGATCTTTACTGGAAGCCCTTAAAGAGTTAAGGGAAACCGCTGAACACTTGAAATTCGAGTTTGAGATAAAGGATTTTTGGGAGAACACAATTATGTCTCGGTTTGGAACTTGAGTATCGTGTTGAGAGATGCTTAGGTGTTTTGACAAGGTCAAACCTTCAAGCACCCCCATGATCATCCGTAGTCTTGATCCTGAAAATGATCCTCTTCGTCCAAAGGATGATGGCGAAGATGTGCTAGAGGCAAAAGTGCCCCACTTAAGTGCAATACGAGCATTATTGTACTTAGCTCAATGCACAAGACCGGACCATCTCATATGTTGTGAACTTGTTAACTAGGTATAGCTCTGCGCCAACGCGACGCCATTGGATTGGTGTAAAAGATATCTTTCGATACTTGAGATGTACGATCGATATGGGCTTGTTCTATCCCTACAGAGAGATAATGGATTCGGACCCATCACACACCAGAAACGCCTCCAACACTGGCCTGCGTTTCCTATCCCCACCCCAAAACAACATGTGTTTTGGAAGGTTTTGCTGATATTTGGTATCTCTCTGACCCACACAAAGGTCATTCCCAAACTGGTTAAGTGTTCACCATAGGTAAAGACCGTGATATCTTGGAGGTCTACAGAATAGACCCTAGTCACTATATCTTCGAACAATGCAGAGATTATTGCTCTTCACGAAGTGGTTCGTGAATGTATATGGATTGGATCCATAATTACGCATGTTCGAACAGTTGTGGTTTGAAGTCTACCACATATGAGCCTACAAGCATTTAGGATAATGCTGCTTGTTTTGAACAAATGAGGCAAAGCTACATCAAAAGCGACAACACCAAGCATAATCAGCAACAACAAACTCTCCTCAAGATCAAAGTGAACTAGGTTCAATCTGAGGACAGTGCGGCAGGCTTGCTCACTAAGTCATTGCCTACATTCTACTTTCGAAAAACATGTTGGTAACATCGTTTGCGGAAGTTATCCGAATTTCCATAATCGTAGTCATCAGGGGGAAATGCAGACATCAGGGGGAGATGTCTACATGTATGGTCTCGAAACGTGAATGGTGTGTTGTGCTCTTTTTCCCCTTCGACCGAGGTTATTTTTGTCCCATTGGGTTTTTGTTACTCGACAAGTTTTTTTAATGAGGCAACGAGAGAAACACCACGTTTGGGCGACACAAGGGGGAGTGTTCAAAGAAATCCAGATTATGTGTCTGGCCCAAACTCCAGGTTACTTGACCTAGTGGTAATATGGTTATAAAAGGATTTAGAATCCTATTCAATGTAGAATTACTTTCCTTGTATGATTTAGATTCTATGTATTGTAATCCTCTATATAAAGATATCCCTATTATCAATGAGAATACACAGTAAATTCCTCTCAATTTCAGTTTCTCTACAACAATTTAAAAAAAAATAAGTAAATGAAAAACACAAACTAGTAAAATCGATCTTTAATGATTTCGTCCGCAGGGGTTGTTTGCTATTTCATTTCTATGTCACTCTGTAAAACGGTAAAACCTATAAGATATCTCACTTTGTTGCTCAAAACATCGTGTACTCATATCTTGGATTACTAACTAGCTCCGGTGTAAAGTTTTTAGAAAAATTTTGAATACGAAATTCTTGGGCTGCAGCACACTTTTTTTTTTGTTTCGCTATGCACCCCAATAATTAAATACGATGTGTAGCGTAGTTCTTGTATCTGAATTATGACCCTAAGAGGATCCAACAAAAACTCCCCAAGGAACCAACCTTGTTCAGTTGTTCATCAAGAGAGAGGTTTTCTGCTATTCTGTTTTATCAAAAGAACTTGACCAACGAAAAATCTGCAATGGAGAGGCCCAAATTATCATAAGCACTTTTTCACTGTTCTTATTTTCCAATGTGGGAAGACACCACACATTCTCACATTTCTTTAGGCAGGAAGAAATCATAATGTGTGATAGCAGATTAGAAAAAAACACGAGAACTTATTTATAGGACCCTGTTACAAGACGGCATATTGGTGGTGGTTTATGTGTGAATATTGGGGGTGAAGGTTCAAACTACAGCATACAAAGCATTCTGTTTTTTTTTTTTTTTTTTTTTTGGAGTATAAAATCTCTTGCAAGAAGTTAAATCTTCTCGAGGTAAGAAATGGTAACCCCCAGATTATACCAGAAAGGAGCTAAACTTTGATGGGGCTTGGGAAAATTGGAACAGGAAGCGTGGCGTATACAGTGGCGGTCCTGCAATATCACAATAAGGTTCTTCCACGGGCAAAAGAATAGGGCATTGAGGTAGCAAATGCCTTGAGTTGGAAATAGCACTGCTCATTGCCGTGTACGTCAAGGCTTGGTGATGGCAGGGAGCACTGGAGGACCGAGGTAGGGGCAAGAGGGAGCTGATGCCCCCAGTAAAATAATATTTATGGGTTCTTTCATCTATCGTAACTATTGTTTGTTTACTACAATTATAAGATACATGAAGATTACGTCCCCACAGATAGAAACCATTAGCAAGCATTCTGGTTCCTTTACCTAGTCTTTCTAAGTTCACCCCCACAAAAGTTTACTTCTGAGTCCGCCACTGGCAGGGGGTATTTATATGGAGTCTGTATATATATAGACACAGCCCTACTCTGCCAACTAAA
Organism: Rosa persica; assembly: GCA_025331145.1. Taxonomy (NCBI): domain Eukaryota; kingdom Viridiplantae; phylum Streptophyta; class Magnoliopsida; order Rosales; family Rosaceae; genus Rosa; species Rosa persica. The sequence goes on from WFKR01000005.1 coordinate 15,331,403, forward strand.
CAAATTAACAGGTAATGGAGAAACGAAGATGGAGTTCAACGGCAAATATTACAGGCATCAAATTTAATCCACACCAGAACATTACAAGTAAACATTTGCACAGAGTAGTTCTTTGATGTTCTTGTTTAGGACAGCTAGTTGGAATATGCTACAACAATTAACATCACATACATCACAAGAGAGAATTACTTTTCTACTGTGACAATGCACTGGTGTTGTAGACAAGAAGAACACCCCCGGCAAGAATGCCGAAAAGGGTCACAGCCCAGATAGCCAAGCCAGTGGTACCTGCAGTTTCATGCATACATATTACTTAGATTCGATTTAATGTAATTTACCTCCCAAAGTATTACTAAGAAGCCTACATACTAGTTACAGGAGCAGGAAGAAAACACAACTGTGCTCTTTGAATAAAGGAAATTATTCATGGAAATTCTTGTTATAAAGTTGAAGATACTTACCACCAGCGTAGCGATCACCACTTTCGGACCATTCATCAGGGCTGTAGATGGGACTGCATTCATACCAATAGAATAGTTAGAAACTATCAAACTGATTAATTAAAAGGATAGTTATTCTCAACCTAGAAACCAAGAAATTATAGCAAAGAGAGTTTGTATCCGGGATCTGATTTATTGAAGTCCAAAATTGGAACTGTTCACGTTTGATAATTCAACAACTGTATTTTGAGTCTCAGTCATCTATTAGGCATGTGATTGTTTATCGAATCAATCTATGAAACTACTGAGCAAGAAGAAGATCAAGGAACTCCTCTTACAGTAATTAATGTTACTACATAACAGATTATTACTGTCAATTCTGTAGATTTAGAGGTATAGGGTTGAACATGGTAAACTAGAAACTGAAAGGTTTCGTTGAAATTTTTAGTCTGGCAATTTCCTGTAAAGCTAATCATAGGTTCTTATCTCTATCAATACAACAGGGATGTTATGCTCATTATGAAACTTTTAAGGCGGTGAATTAAACTTGTTGTAACAATTCTAGACATATATGTATAAGTGATGTTATTACTTTGTTAATGTATCAAAACCAAATCAAAAGAAGACTGAATTACTAAAGAATCAAAGATATCCTTGGCTAAAATTACTGAAGCTACATGTATACCTGTATCCATCAACATTAGCACCATATTTGTCTACAAACTGGTAGACACCCTTTCCCTGAACCAAGTAAATTAGGTCAAAAACTAATTACAAGGTAGCAGATTAGTACAAATCTTACAATTCAAACAAAAAGCAAAGAGTGAAACTAAAATGAAAAAGACCAATTAATTTACTTACTTTAGGCTTCCTTCCTGATGCATCTTTCCCTTCCCTCAAGTTCATGCCACCCCCAGTTCCTGCACCAAATTTTATTTATCAGAAATGAACCATGCAGATATGTACCTTAATCACACAGGGTTTGTCAAATTAAGGCAAAGCCTATATATATATATATATATATATATTTGTACATACCATAGGGTGTGTCAGTCTTGATCTTCTTGACACCACTGGCTTGGACCTTGAATGAGGCAGAGGTCCTAGCAAGAGAGGGAAGGCCTCTCACTGCTGACTTCTCAAAACTGAAAGGAGCTGGTTTCAAGCTCACTGAGGCCATAACTGAGGCTGCCATTTGCTCAGACCTTGCTAATTTGCTTCTCTTGCTGATTGTTTATTGTGTGGTGTGTGACATGTATAACTCCTTGATAAATCATAATAACAGTAAACAAGGTGCAGAAGTGATTGCACTGTGACACGTGGCAATTGTTATGTGGTTCAATCTGGATATGGTATTGCCAACATTATCATTTATCAAAATGGGAAATTATTTGTCAACCAAAAAAAAAAAAAAAGCAGGGAAATTATGTGTTGCTCTTAATTCTATTGGAGAGGCGCAAATCCAGGACCCCATCTCATATCATGACACGTGGACAAAGGGCCAAACATAAAATGGTCTTGAAATTATCTACTTCTGGTTTTGCCTTATTATTGTTTTTTTTTTTAATCAAAGGGAGGTCAACCATTTATTGAAATTAAAATATTACAACGATACGATATCAAAAGACACCAAAAAGAAAATAAAACGGTATGAAAAGAAAATTACATATGAAATATAAAAACTTAATAACGTAAGAGCAACAACGTCAAGACGCGGCGCTTATTTTTGATATTATAACTACAAATGAGCTCATACAACATAACCTACAAATAGAATTTGAGAATTAACATTCTGTTCTTTTATAGTTCACAACTTTATTGAATACCAAATTCATAGAATCTAGTCAGATAGCAATTTGCTTATAACATTGATATTATTTTCTGGTAAAGTCGGATCATGTTACAAATTTCCGCAATGAATACCAAATCCAGAGGAAACAAAAGCAAATTACTTGTTAAACTCATTAGTCATAAACACCGATTATCATTAGCAGCTGAAGAGCTCTGAAAGTTTGGAAGCTGCGGCCAGGCCACTAACTATAGCACCTTCAACATCTGGACTAACACAGAAATCACCGCAGATGGCGAGCCTCTTGTTCCCATCCCAAAGACATTTCTCCTCTCTGGCTATGCTTGTAGCTGGAAAAGCACTTCCCCTATAAACAAAACCAAGATATCAGATCGCTTGTCATTCTTTTATGTTCTGAAAGCTGCACTTTCCAAAGCTTTTGAACAATGCAATGCAAGGTTTCTATGTTCTTGCAATCTAAACGGGAAAAACTTCTAATCTCCTCATCAAAATCTTGTATCATGAAGATGGTCATTTTGCTTTGTAAAACTATATCAGCATGGATTCATTAAGAGAGTGCCATCTTCCTCATTGTCAAGAGAATGAGGTGCAACTCCAAATGTGGTTATTGCTGTCAAATAAACAGCACGTAAGAGAAGAACAAACAAAATTTATCTACCAGACACCTCATAAGCCATAGTGCCATCCCTTAACTCATAAGTTTCTTATTTAATTTGTACTTGGTGTACCAAATGCATTCCCAATGGGTATAGACTGGTGCTCATACAACTAACACTAGAACTTTGGGTCTAAAGTAATATATACTGACCATCTATGAGCTTTCTTGAAAAAGGGCTGTGAAATATCAAGTCCCAGGCTTTGTAATTCTTGGAATAGTTCTTCAGCCACTTTGGTCAATGTTGCATCCGAAAGCTTCTGAAGTCCAGTTTGAGCAATTATTCTTTGAGCATACTCCATTGTAGAATGCAGAACCCATCGCTCACTTCAAAAGAGATTTAAAAAAAAAGAGGCTGATAGGTGAAAACTCATTGACAATGGAAAGAAAAGAATGTAAGGAGAGGTAGACCATTATATTCCATCACTACCTAGAGGTAGCACGGCCAGGCTTGCTGCTGTCACAATGAGCCCAGCTTAAAACTTCAGAATTTTTTATTGAGAAGCCCTTAAAGGGTATCTGAATCAAAGAATAGGTACCAGGGTCATCCCATGCGAAAAAAAAGGTTCGAAAATAAAATTTAAGGCATAAAGCCGAAACCAAGCATCCCAAGAGAAACAAAGGGATGCTACACCATGTAGAATTTTATTGATCCACAGAGTTTGCAAATGATTACAAAGCTCATTTAAGACTGCATAATAAGTATCTCACCGATGTCAGAGGTTCTGCAAAGGCTATCATTAGAGCAAAGCACGGACGAACAGGAATGTCATTCAACTTAACTGCTAACTCTGGAAATAATTTCAAATCTGCAGAGATCGGAAATGGTTAGGCCACCATTATGCTATGCTTCAATAACAATGCATGTGCCAGACAACGATTATAACAGAGACTGACAGAGAAAAAAGTCATGCCAGTCTCAAAACAATGCCAGAAACAGCACATATTCCTTAACTTATACTGGTTTTTCTAATTCACAGAATAGGCACCCTAATGTTTATAATAAAGTAAAATAATTTCTAGAGGCCATTTTGGAGGAAAGGAGGAGACATTAAACCAATTCATGTCACTTTCCAGCATGTTTACCAAATGTTTTACCAAGTGGAATTGTTGTAGCATCTCTACCTAATGATTAACGATGACAGCAAGGTCAGCAATATGTCCATCATCAAGACAAAGCATGCGTTAAGCAACTTGCTACAAAAAATGATAAGAGTTCTTGATAAATGTCACCTAATGCCCAGAAATATATCTATTGATTTAGACCAAAAAGTTCTGCAGACTTTTATCTACACATTCTTCCGTCAAAAAGAACTTGAAGGAGAGCATTATTACCAAGAGGTAGTGGCTTTCCTGTAACACTTGTAAACCTGGGTGAAACTATGTTTTTGTCTGTTGCAACCACTCCCTTAAACTGACCAAGATTTTGTCCATCCAAACCAATCAATGACCACAAATTTTGATCCTCTAGCCACTCCAATCTTCCAACACTTGTCCCAAACTTACTTTCAACACCTAAAGAAAAATAGAGAGAAACACATGCAATCTTTTTACCTTGCACAGTCCCACTTAACCTTCAATGGAAATCTTTCCAATGAAAAAGCTGTATGATAAAAACATACCAGGCTCACGGCATAATGTTCTGCACACAGAATTCATCCCTGGGATACCCACATATCTCTTACTTATTAATCCTTCCTAAATGAAATTGATATTCAGAACATGTGATATAAACAATATATATCCCAACAAAACACAATCACATCAATGCAACTGATGCCTTTGTGTTTAGTCTTGTGCTCAATCTTTGCATGTATTCAAGTTATTATCATGCTGTTTAGTTTTAAAGGGTAGAAGAATTGCCATAGGTTCACATTAGTTGGCAAAAACTGTGGTTCATCTCAATATAACATTACTTGATTGGTACAAACACAAGATGCAGTTTCAAAAGATAACAGGTTTTGGTACAATTGGCAGATATGACAAGCCTCCTAAACAAAATGAACGTCACAGGACATTCTTTCATTCATGGAAGCTTGGATAGAAATTAACAATAGAAACAAGGATAAGAATTCCATTATCCTAAAAAATGCCATACAGCAGAAAAGTAATCCCACAAAGCCATATTTAAAAGTTTGGAACCAAGCCAACGCAACAATGCTAGAAAAATACACTAATTAATCAAAGATAGCCCCTGACAAGGAAGGGGGCAAGGGATTAATGATTTTAAACAAGATGGAGCACAGGTATCAATGGGCTGGCCTATTTCACTAATCAAATATCTTGCCAAGCATTATAAACCATGTATGTTAAAATATAGGAATACTTGCAAACCTGTTCTAGGTCAACAAATTTGTTCGACGTGCGATCAAAAGAACCAAATTTCTCTTTCCAGATAGCTGCCAGACCCTTCGATTCCCACTCATGGACAAGACTCAGAACCTCGGTGTTGTTGGCAGTGAAAAACGGAGCACCATGGTCAAACAATAGCTCCTTCCCGTCTTCAACATTTTCTCTACATGATTTGAAGAGGATATGAAAACTAAACTTTCAGTACTGAAAGCAAAGGGATGCTCATATCGAACAACTCGCTCCCACATATAAGCTTTGCACAGCTGAATTTCCAAATGACAGCAAAATCAAAGCCCATTTCTCTCAAGGAAATTTTCAATGTACTAAGTAGTCGTATCAATTTGTAAAATTGACAAACAGACATGGCATTTCCAAACAAGCAGTCATATCGGTTTATAAATCAATTGCCTGACTATTTCCTAATCACAGAGATGGAATTATGGAAGGGAAAAAACCCAGTCATACAAATAAAAGGGCCAAAGTTCAAAGTTCAAAATTGGCAATTAGTATTAGCACCTCACTCTTTTTCTTCTGAATTTTCCAAAAATCAATAAAAGGGTGGTCAGCAATAAAGCGATTCAGACTTGTAATCCTGTTCAATCTGCCCAAATGCTTTCACATTACCCAAAAAGACCCAACTAGAATCAGAAACTCCTATAGCTAAATTCATTGCACCTCCAATCTCATCAAGTAAAGGTAAAAACTATAATACAAAAATGGATGTGAAACCAGAAAAAGTTACCTTCTTTGAGACATGCGGCCACCTGGGCCCCTAGCAGACTCGAACAGTGTAACAGAGAGTCCATTTCTGGCAAGACTTGATGCGCACACTGCTCCTGAAACTATGTATAAGTTTCCAGAAAAGGAAACTAGTGGTTAGACAAAACTGAATAAAATAAACCAGAGTACAAAATGGGTTTTGAATTTTGATGCCCTTTACTTACTTCCACTTCCCACCACTGCAACCTTAGTGCCTTTCATATTCCTACGACGTCGACCTGTCTCCGATCAAAAGAGATCCAGCTGCAGAAAAAGAGACCCAGTTTCGCGGCACAAAGGTTGCTGGTAGTTGAACGTTGACGGGGTAATTTACTCATGACTAGTTAAACCCAACCAGGCCAGTTTAAGCCTTTAAGGTTCTACGTCTTGGTCTCGAGTGGGGTGTAGGTGTAGACCATACTATAGAGGTGCCCTAGGACACAGTTGACTGCCGTCATCACGGGTCGGACCATTAATGACTGACCCTGCGGGTCGTTGACGGCATTACCAAGGAGCCCGACTGATGGCCCATGCTTCACCCACAAGTTAATGGGATGACAAAAATCCCCATCTGTTAGGGTATCAATCGGCTATTCGATTCTAATGGGGAGAAATTATGGGAAATCGGGTAACAGAGATGGGGATCCCAATATTCGAATTCTGAAATCTGATACGGGGCGGGGATGGAATTTTGATCCTTATCCCCATACCCACCCGATAAGAATTATCTTAAATATATATATTATTTATTTTATATATATTTTTGATATTATTTATAAATAAATATTTATGTAAACTTCATCTTTTTGACAATATTTAAATTATGTTAATAAATATGTTCAAAAAAATGAAGATTCTTTTAATAAAAGATCTTTATCAACATGTCAATTTTCCTTCATTGAAATAAGAAATTTATTTTATTTTGATGTTTGATTTTAACTTCATATTTTACAATCCATAATTATTTGTATGAATTTTTATATAATAAATTAGTAATATTGTTAACGAGGATTGGAGCGGGTACAAGGACCTAATCTCCAATGGGGACGGGGACGGGGACGGAGAATCCCCAGTATCTTATTACGGGGATTGGGGCGGATAAGGGGATGAGGAATGAAGTCGGGTATGGGGATGGTAATTTAATCCCCTTACCCTACCCTCCCCATTGCCATCCCTACAAGTTATGGTAAACTTACAAGTCATGGCATAATAAACAAAGTTTACCTTTTTTGTATGGAATTGCTGGATTGGTAAGTTTGGTTGCACTTTTGGTCACTCGAGTTTGATTCTCATCGTCACTTAAGAATAAAGTCAATCAACCCTCTTGGCTTTGATAAAGTTTGATTGGAAGGATGATCGTGAGATTGAGTTATAAAAAGTAAACAGGCGGTCAAATCTCTATTGATTATGTGAGCCTTATTAGCAAACATGTTGTACGAGTTAGAGGGTCAATTCATGCGGTATGCATTCTTTCTTAGTTGGTGCACACCAACTTGATATTCGAGGATGTAGAGTTTAAATTTATGATTATATGTAATTTTGCCAAGCGAGAATTAATATTATTGTATGGATGATTTGTTGACTAGAAATTATAAATTCAGCTTCTTTTAACAGCCTAAATCACCAACTTCTTCTTCTTCTTCCCACCTGCACTTGGGGGGCCAATTGGAGAATATAAAAGCTCATTAGGTTTGTTCTAACTCGATTTGGGTAAATTATGACAATGTCACAGGAATATCAACATCATTTTTCGTCCGAGTGAAAACCAACCCAAAAACTATTGGTCATAGAGAAACTCCAAAGCCAATGGGTCAACACAACTAACCAGCTCAATGAAGAGTCGAAGAGATTATAATAAGGGAGTGAAATTCACTTTACTCATTTTACAATCCACACTTTATGTTTCATTTCTTAGTAACTTAAACTTTTGCATTTAGTAACTTAGTTTTGTTTTTTTACAAAAATTTCAATCAAAAAGGAAAAGAATGAGTGTGAATTATAAAATGAGGAGTGTGGTTTTCAGTCCCCTATAATAAGTATAATCACTTTAGTTCCCTATAATTAGGGGTCATCATGAGCCGGGCTAGGGCCAGCCCTAGTCAAAGTCAACAGAATTTAGGGTCGGCCCGGGGCTAAAATATGTTAACTCTAACCCGTCCGAAAGGCCCGAGCCACTAGGGCTGAAAGAGTCGAGTAGGGCGGACCTTCTGAATAGGGTCAAATAGGGCTAAAATGGGCCGAAAATGACCTTATTTTGTTTAACAAAAAGAATTACATTATATTTTTTTTTGTCAAAATGTGGCTCAATGATTATATAGGTAATACAAAACTCATTATTTTTGTTGATCATATTTAACACACACACACACACATGCATACATAAAATATTGGAATTAACTTATAATATTTATAATTATTAGTTAAGGTGGTTATATTCAATTAACTATGTCTCTACATATCCCAAATTTAATTGTTATTTAACAATGGAAACAAAAATTAAAGACAAGAAAGCTTCGGAATCAATTACAAAGAAAGAGATAAGTTGTATGTTATAGAAAAAAGAGAAACATATATAAAAAATAGAAAAAATAGAAAATTATTAGAGCTTAATTAGACAGGCTTAAAAGGCCGAGCCGGGGCGGGATTTATTTGCATGTTCCATACCCTACCCTATTTGAGAAAGGGTTGAGCAGGGCTGCCATAATGCAAGCCGGGCGGGTTTAAGGCCAAAGGACCAAATGATGACCCCTACCTATAATGTCTTTATTCCAATCCCATAAATAGTGAACAGATCAAAGAAAATAGAATGTGTACTTTTCTCTTGAGAATGGTTTCAACAAGGCTGGAGTGCAAAGAGATTGCTAAGTGCTCATAACATCTATTTGTCGCAAAGTTTATTTGTTCCATGACATAACAAAAGAATAGTTGGGTCTTGAGGGCATTCGACACCTTGACTCTTTCTTTGAAGAGTTTGTTCAAAGATATTTTTAGAGAGACCTTCTTGAATATAAGTTGTAGTTAATCGATTATTTGAAAAACAAACGCCGTGGATGTCAAGAGTTTGAATCTCACTATCATGAAAGAATTGATGATATGAGGTTAAAGAAGTCAATTTCACTATTGAGTCTTTGTCAAAGTCATGATAGTTCCACATGCTTCCATATTTGTTATCTTTTGCTAATAGTTTCAGAGCACTGACATGCACTTACAGTAACATGAATAGACATTGGATAACATCAAATGTATTTTTTTGTTATTAAAAATAAATTAACTATACATATCAAGAAATGAGATTAATTAATAGATGTAGGATCACTTATCCTATATGTGCATAGAAGAAATTTTATTATTGTCCTCCCATTTTTTCCTTTTAGATTGTTAGTCTTTTTTATATAATAAAAAAAATACCTAACTAATAACCAGCTAGTTGCCATAAAGTTTCAAATATTTTGTTATATGTGGCCTAATCTGGATCTCTAATCATTATTACTTTTTTTTAATGCGTTTGGATAATTGCAAGGACAACATGTGTTTCTTGGAACTTAGTAGTTTTTTTTTTTTTTTGTTAAAGAAGATCAAAAGATTTCACTTCTACCCCCATAGTGACTTGAACCTATAACTTCGTCATTAGGTAGTGGGTGCTCTAACCACTGAGCTAACACCACTTCATCCGGAACTTGAACTTAGTAGTTGATCTGTGCCAACCTTCCCCTTTGCAAAGGCTGCTATTGAATACGCGATACTGTGACATGTAAAGGATACATGCACGTGGTAGTCTCTTATATTTCAACTTAACAATAATCAAACAATTCTATTGAGCAACAACATAAAGCTGCCCTCGTTTTCTCAACCTATAGACCTCTAATTTGTTTTTGGGTGTAGTTATAATCTTTGCATTCTCATTGATGATCAGACTGTTTTTCCTAATAATTCAAACTTATATTTCAATATACGATAATTTAATTTCAAGATATAAATTTAAATTCGTAAGATAGAGCTCATAAATTCAATTATCGTAATTGTTTACTCGTTAAAGTATAATAATAATAAAGGTTAAATACAGATTACTACTATGTGGTTTGAGTCCAAAATCAATTCAGTTCCTGGACTTCTAATTTCATCGAAAACACCTATGCACTTTTAATTTTGATCTAATAGGTCTGATTTGTTAGTTTTCTGACAATTAAGTTATTTAACTTGTTAACGTGGCTCATATATGACCTATGTTTTATGATGTGGTGTCTGCAAGCCACCTATAGTCAATTTAAGAGTGAGTCCTACTATTAAAAATAAATAGTTTTTGAATAAATAATCCAATTATAACTTGAACATATAACAAAATATTAACGAATTGGACCTATCAGATCAAAATTGAAAGTGCAGAAATGTTTTTGATGAAATTAGAAGTCCAGTGATTGAATTGATTTTAGACCTGAACCGCATGATAGTAACCAGTATTTAACCTTAATAATAATAATAAAAAGTCTTTTAACCTGTAACCAAAAATCCTTAGGAAACAAGACAAAAGATGCCATTGTGGCCACAAAATCTAGTAATTTATGACAGACCATAGCATCAATTTAAAGTCATATATATGTCAATATCAAAATGTGAACATTATACCTTCAAGGAAGAAACTCTTCATGAACCTTTAAATTAAAAAAATAAAGTCTCCTACCTCCCACTAATCAACTAGAAGAATTATTGATGATAAAAAATAAAAAAATAAAAATCATGTGCTAAATCTTTATTTTATTACTATATTTAGTTGGGACCCTAATGAGGTGGATTGGTATGGATAAACGATTTTCTTAAAAACACTAGGTATATAATATCTTCAAGAGGCAAGAGCAAAAGAGAGTTGTGTCAAAGCTTGGTTGAGTAGGATATAATTTTGGTCCACGATAACGTGGGTTGAAGACTTGAAGTTTTGATCAACAATTGAATGAATTATTAGACAAAAAAGAGGGAGATTAGCTATTCATTTCTAAGTGAATATAAGAATTTAAAGACATACTAGATGATAAGAAACCAGTTATTTTATTTCTATCGAAAAACATACCAGTTATTTTATTTCATTAATTAATAGTTCATATTTCAAATAGGATGAGCATAAGATCCTAGTTTAAAAAACCTATGCTTTCTCTATTGGATGGTGGATTATTTTTCTTCTTGTTGACTTTAGAGTAAAAACAAGCAAAACTATTAGATTAAAACTCTTATAAAAAACCAACACTCAATCCTTCGATACATTTGATTTATGAGCAATTGTAGGAATCTAAAATATATTTCATAGTCATACACATAATAAAAAGTCACGTGTTAAATCTAATCAACTTGAGTTTATGTAACTATTTTATCTATCTCTATAATTAAGGGAAGATGGTTTGTTAGCTAAAATAGAATTTTTTTATTACTAAAGTAGCCTTTAAAATATTAACAAAATTTAAATGTACAGGTATAAAGTTGTAAATTTTAAAAGAAAAAAAGATAAAGAAAAATATAAAAATCAACATTACCTCTCTCAAACTGTCGCTCACTAACTTCTAACTATTTCCCATATTCAACTGATAAAAATTGGTTTCATTATTTTAAAATGCTTTTTTTCCCCTTTCCTACTTAAACCCTGAACCTCTTTCAGTTACTCGATTGATTTTTCCCCATCTTCCACCTCCTCTAGAAAAAGAAACTGAAAAGAAAGCCTAAGGAAGACTCAATACTCGTCAAAATAAAACGTGGCAGTAGGAAGCTGGTGACGACCGGTTCGTGCTGACGATCAAGCTTGACTTCTGACAATGTCTATTCCCACTCTTTGCAAGTAAACTGTGTTAAATGTACGCGCCACATTCTCTCTTCCTCATTTCTGCTCCTATATTAGGAAACCCTTTTAACCTTTTGATCCTATATTATTAGTGACTTGGGGTTTGTATGTGAGAGCTTTTTGGCTAGTTTGAGAAGTGAGTTAAGAGTACCAGACGCAGAAAATTCAAAGGGGGCGTTCGCCTCCCTTAGTAGACTTTGGCAAGACTTACGCAGAAGCTACCTGGTTCCGTTTCACATTACCTCACAAAACCCAAATATAATTGCACCAAAACCCGCGTATTTATTTTCATTTCTATTTCTCCAAAGGCCACAGTCTCCTTTTTTTCCAGCAAGAAGCCAAGAGCAACAACTGGTCTTCCATTCCCTGAGCCACTACCGAGGTGATTTTCTCTTCTGGGTCCTTTTCAAGTTTCCTCCTTTCTTTCTTTAGAATCGTGATGCTTCCCTTGGCTTGCTTAAAGCTTCTATCTTTGTTTGTTTTGGATAAGACTGCTGATTCAAGTAGAGATTTTTGTGTTGTTCATGATGGTCTTTGTTCATGATCTCTTGTGGTTTATGTTTTGTTTTGTTGAATGTTGGGACTTTTTGAGTGATTTAGTGAATTCAATACCGAATGGAACAAACCCGCATGATGAGTCTTCTTCCTGATTGGTCTTTCATGCTGTCAATATCATCAAACAGCAAGATTTGCTGATTTCAATTTGCATAGGTTCGGTCATCTCCAAAGACGATGGAATTCCGATTCTTGCTTGTGTGTGTGTTTTATTGCACTGCAAATAATTGAGAGGAAAAATCAAGCTTGGACTAAAGTCAATAGGCTTGAAATACCGGTGCATTTATTCGATCCTGTCAACTCCTTGTAGCAGTAGATAGTTTGAACTTGAAAGATTAGTAGTAAATTCGTGAGCCACAATTTCATCTTGTTTTGCGTCGTATGCTCTTGTGGTAACTCGTACTTAATCTGTATGCTCTTGTGGTAACTCGTACTTAATCTGAATAGATGGATGAACTCTAGTTTCTATACAAGCATGAAATGTACTGGTTCAAACTTGCTAATCAGTGTAGTTAGCATTGCTAAACAGTCTGTAACATAAATGACAATCCACAAGTAGTTGAAAGAGTCTATATTTGGTATAATCTTTCCTCTTGGCACTCCAAACCTGGCTGAAAATAAAGTAGTGATCATAATTTTTGTTTCCTTTAGAGAGGGGAGAGCTCTCAAGTCAAGACTCGAGAGCGTTCCTGATAGGTTGCATGCTAATTGCAGTTTCAACTCTAAACAAGTTGCAATACTGGTGAACATTTCTTTTAAAAGGAATTAATTTTCGGTAATATGTATCAGGTAACATTATCATGTCTAAAAAAAAAAAAAAACAAAAAATGTCACTGAATAATACATAATGCGATTGAATAAATAGTCTAATTGCACTTTAGTAACTCCAAGCTCCACCCAGATTTTAGATTGCTTATGTCTCTGATTTTATGCACATACTATTAGGTTTTGATTGTTATCCTGGCCTGGTTTCAATTTTGATATGGTTTGGAGTTGGTTCCAGATCTGGAGAAACCAGAGACATTTTCTTAAATGTTTACCTTTTACTGAAATCTTTTGATATTTAGTTCCCTAAACACACATGCTCACAATGATGCAGTTTTGCAGGCCTTGAAGCGGCTTTGCTTTAAACACTTGTAGACATTTGACCTTGAAAACGTGGTCGCTGGTGTATCATAGTTATGACTTGTTTATCCTTCATACTCGGTAGAAAGGACTCATCAAGAAAACTTGGGTTTGAAGCTGATGACGGTAAGCTGCAACTTTGATCATAGTAATAATGGAGGAGCTTGATAATCTCTCTGGATATATTATTCCTACACAATACTTTCAATTTGAGATCAATGCTAGAGACACCATAGGCCTTCCCAAAATGTTTTTCACTAAATTGTGTGGTGAGGGACGTTATTAATATTTTGAGTGAGACATAAAATGAACAAATGAAGTGCTAGTTTAATTATGCAACCACATCAGATTGGCATGCATATTTTGAAATTTGTTTTGGTGTCTGTAGCATTGATCTTATGAAAATGCTTGCTTATTTTTGAGATCATATACCTAAACTCTCTTGACATGATATCTCAAGTCCCAAAGTTGCCTTGTGTCTACCCCTACAAGAATCTGAACAAGTTTTCTCTGTCAACAGAACTTTCTGGCATTCATGATGTTAAACTATACACATACAAAGAGTTGAAATTGGCGACTGAAGATTTTGATATAGCCAATAAAATCGGGGAAGGTGGTTTTGGTTCTGTCTATAAGGTAACTGCAAATTTTCTGTTTTTACATATTTTTTAGTATATTGCTTGTCTTATCAGTGTTGTATATGGTATCGTAGTGGAAAAGATTATTTCTCACTCTCATTGAAATGCTGTTCTGGAAAACCAGGGACGACTTAAAGATGGAAATCTTGCTGCTATAAAAGTTCTTTCAGCTGAATCAAGACAAGGGGTGAAGGAGTTTTTGACTGAGATAGATGTGATCTCAAAAATAGAGCATGCAAATCTAGTTAAGCTCTATGGCTGTTGTATAGAAGGGGACCAGAGAATTTTGGTCTACAACTACCTCGAGAATAATAGTCTTGCACAAACTCTTCTTGGTAAGTATATAACTTTGTCCATCAGCTTAAATTCCTTATTGGTGTTTACAAGTGTCTGAGTTTGTGTATGTGTGTGCTTTTGATATATACATATATAATACATGTGTGTGTGTGTGTGGGGCATGCGTGCTCTCTACTGTGAGGATCAGTTCTGAATCTTCTGATGCAATGATGCTGACAGTTTTCAGGAATAATTTTATGAAATGTAGTTCTCTATTCTTGCCTTATATATTAGTAATGTATTATTAGGCTAGAATTATGACTAAGATCGAGTGATCTGTCATTTTCCATTAGAATTGAAATCAGTCGTCGTCTAATATTATTATTTTTATTCGTGAAACTTATGTTCTTAGATGTTTCATTACAGGTGGAGGTTTTAGTAATATCCAGTTTAATTGGCGAACACGGGGTGGAATATGTATCGGAATTGCATGTGGGCTTGCCTTCCTTCATGAGGATATACGTCCACATATTATTCACAGGGATATCAAAGCCAGCAATATTCTCCTTGATAAAGACCTAATGCCTAAAATTTCAGATTTTGGCCTTGCAAAACTTATCCCGGCCAACATGACTCATGTTAGCACACGAGTGGCAGGAACAGTGTAAGTTGTGATGCTTTGATAAGCTCATAGAACACTCAGTTCTTGCATTATCATACTTCGATAAGCTCATATAATTACTGTTTAGTTACCAAAGTAATTAAATTTCTATCTGTCCAAATATTTACCCTTGTAATTTTATGTTTGTGGTTTTAGAGGTTATCTGGCGCCAGAATACGCAATACGAGGCCAATTGACGAGGAGAGCAGATGTTTATAGTTTTGGGGTACTCCTTGTGGAAATAGTCAGTGGCAGATGCAATACTAATACACTACTACCCATTGAGGAACAGTATCTGCTTGAAAGGGTATGGATTTTAGTTTTGCTGTTTTTACAATATATTCTTTCCTGAAAAAAAATAAAATAATAATAGGTGGTGAAGGTGTAATATCTGACCTTTGTAGAAGCTACTGCTTTGTTATTTCCCAGTTAGAAAAACCTTTTGTTTCTTAAATCAAGTCAAAGAGCAACGCCATTAAAGGTTGAAATGATCAGAGTAATTCATGAAACTGCTAAACCTAAACCTCTGTTCTTGAACATAGGTGTAATATCTGATCTTTGTAGTGCTGCTTTTTTATTTCCCAGTTAAAAAAAAAAACTTTTATATCTTAAATTAAGTCAAAGAGCAACGCCATTAAAGTTTGAAATGAGCAGAGTAATTCAAGAAACTGCTAAATCTAAACTTTTGTTCTTGGACATACTGGACTTACACTGATGAGGCTTCTGAAGTTTTAAACTTCATTTCCCTTCACATTGTTTGTTGAGGATGTTGGTAAACTTTATTTGTCAGTTGCATTTTTAAAGTCTGGAATCTCTTCAATTTTAGAAAAGTGATTTCATAGAGTTATATCGTATGTATAGTATAGGTGCCAATTCTGGATGTGGAAATCAGATTGATAAGATAATATTTTGAAGAGGTGGTGAAGAAAAAATGGAATGGGGGAGTCAAACCTAACTTTTGGAGACTTTGCCTTGGTTTTCATTTATGTCATGTTGACTACCAAAAATCATTTTGGATGGCTTGTTTATATAGAGTTTCTGCAGATGACATATCATTTACTTTAGGCACTGTTGGTAATAATTGCATTCTTCTATTGCAGACATGGCATCTCTATGAACGCAGGGAGCTGGTTGGTCTGGTAGACACAGCATTGAATGGAGATTTTGATGCTGAGGAGGCTTGTAGATTCTTAAAGATTGGTCTTCTCTGCACACAAGAAACTCCGAAGCTCAGACCATCCATGCCAACTGTGGTGAAGATGCTAAAAGGTCAGAAGGAAGTCGACGATACTAAGATAACAAAGCCAGGCTTGATATCTGATTTCATGGATCTCAAAATACGAAGCCACCAACCGAATAGTAAGAAGCCTAGCGAAAAGACCACTGCTTCGTCCTATAATGAGTCCTCCGGTTCAGACAACCCGGACAATTCAAACCTGTCATCAGAAACCTCAGCTGCTGCTACTTCCACTTTCATCACAAACATGTCGTTTGAAACCATGCCTCCGGATACTACAACCTTGAGCTTCAAAACCATGTGAACTGAGCGGTTACAAGTTACAGAATGCGTAGATTTGATTTTTTCTTATATATAGGGTTTTGCGGCTTCTTGTAAATTGTATAATTATGTTTCGTTTTTCGTTTTTTCTTTTTTCCCCCATACTACACCTTCCTTGCTGGAGGTACTCCAATGTAAATGGATCATACTTGGTAATTCAGAGAAATTTTTCCTGGCTTCAATGTCTTTCCGGCACCACAGTAGTACAGACATCCTCTCGAAATGTATCCAATATGTGGTGGAATATATTTATGTTCATGTACCATAGCAATTAGGGTGCAGTGGTGGACCATAATGATTTTCATCATTGTTGTATCTTGACTTGGTAACACAATGCTTAGAGCATCTTGATTTCATCAGCCTTGTATCTTGACTTGGTAACAGATTGCTTTTATAAGCACAAACAATCTTTTCCTTGTGCCTTCATATCTTCCATCTAGTAGTCAATCAATTCTTAAATTGAAAGGTTATAGTCGCACCTCTCAAGTTGTTAACTCACCCACTTTCTATAGTATCCTATGATCTCTAACTCTCATTGAAAGCCACCACACTCGATCTTAGTTTAGTTTGACATCGTCACTTGAATCTTTGATTTTGAGTCCACGTAAAATTGGGTTCGCAAAGTGACTTGCCCGGCGTCAATACTAGAACGCCGACGAGACTAGAGGAAAGGGGGTGTGACAACAATTAGGTCATTTAGGTGTGACCACCACCTCTCTTCCTAGACACAAACACAAATGTATGGCTATAATCAAGCCAGCTGTTTAAGTTGTTTGTTGTGTGTACGCATTACACTAAATTGCCTCTCAACATCACACTTATCCAGTATTGACAAAAAGAGGGTAAAGCAATAAAGTTGCAAAACTGATAGTAGGTGGTGACTTATATCTATGATTGGTGTGTGGAATTAAAACATGGGGGTAGTAGCTGTTCATCATCACTGAAAAAACCCAAGCAACATTTCTATATATTCCCATGGGTGTGTTCTTCATTTCCCTTTTTTTATTTTCTATTAACCATTAGGAATAAAATCACTAGTAAAACAAAAAAGATAGGACCCACTTCAAAAGCTCAAAGAATCCAACCCCAAACCACAAAGTGACAAAGCAAAGCCGAGCCAGAGCCAGAGCCCAACTCTACTCCCTCCCCTCTTCTTCTTCCTCCCCTTTACCTTTTCCTTACTTTCCAACTTCTTTTTCACGAGCAGTCCCTGCAAATAAAGCTAGGGTTTCGCTCTCTCTATCTCTCCTACTCCAAATCCATTAAAGCTTCAATCTTTAAGGCTTTGACCCCTCCTAACTCACCTGTCGGTGCTCCAATTCCTTCTCTCACTCCCCAAGTTCTCAACTTTCCACCATACCCAGATCATCACCATCACCATCTTCATCAAACCCATTTCACTTATTTTCAAAGAGACTGGCTCTGATAAGCTGCTATTGGTTTTGGGTATTGTTGTGGGTTCAATAGACAATCAGACATTGGCAGTCAGAAAAGCACAGAGAAGAAGCATTATTTGGGAAAAAGTGGAATCTTTGCATTATTTTTCTTAGTTGTGTTCCTTTAGCTTTAGTGCGTGTTTCTGTTGGCTTTTGCCCAAGCTTGCATGTGAAGCAATATCAAATGAGGACCGTGATTGAATTTGTGGGAGGTTGGGAGCTTCTAGATCTTGCTCTTAATCCGTGAATTCGAGCTAGGCTTTTATTTTTTATTTTTTGCTTTTGCAGCTTCATATTATATCGTATCAGGGTTTTGGTTTTCTCTCTGTTCTATGGACTACATTGATGGTTTAGCATTACAAAGTTTGAGTCTTTTCCGATTTCGGATTGGAATCCATGGTAGATAGCAACATTTCTAGTAAGCAGTAATTGGTGTGTGTGTTGAATCAACGAGGTTGTAGTGATGGAGGATATAGGGCTATACAAGCAAGGCTTGAAATGGCTGCAGTCTCAGAAGCATGTTTATTTTAGATCGAAAACAGCTGTCAGTGGATATAGAGATAAAATGGGGATGTTCGCAGAGCGGCATTGGCCCATGGTGTGCAGTGGGTGCTCCAGAATGGGGCGGCTGTTGCTCTTGTTGTTGTGTTGTTGGAGGGATTGTGTTGTAAGAGGCTTTCGATCATTTATAGGGTTTGGTTCTGCAGCTTTGCTTCTTATAATGTGGAGTTGCTTTCTCAGTTTGACTTCCATGTCTTGCTTGGTTTTTGTACTTCTTAGTATGGTATGATTTCTTGTCATTTCTTTTTGCCTCTTGGATCTTTTAATTGTTTTTTTTCTGCCACTGATTTGACTTCTGGTTTACCTAATAGTTGTATGTTATTATCTTCTTTTCATTGTCCAATAAAAACTTTTTGAGGAATTTAGTTTGATCATACAAATGGGGAAGTGATAATTGGGTTGTCTCTGATTTCTGGGCTTTTCCGTACGTTTGGTTAATAGGTTCATTCATTTACCAAAGAAAGAAAGAAAAAGATAATTGGGTTGTACAAGGTGGAGCAGATTGACCCATCAAAGAATGATGATTACTTTTAAAGTTCTAATACCTTTGGAAGGATTTGATTGATATTTTGTATAGGGGGTTAGAAGTAATGTGAATCAGATGAGCAAATTATGATATAGGATATGCCTTGTTGGCCGCTGGGAAAGCACTAGTGCGGCCAACATTTGGTGGTTGATCTATGTGGATCCTTGAAATAGAGCCCGGGTCTCAACAGAATCCCAATTAGTAAAAGCTGAGTAGTTTTTTTGCTGCAGAGATTCACACAATCATAAGGGATTCGATTTAACTTCTAATTCAACTGGAATATACTGTCTCAAATGCTGAATTGTTTTGTATTATTTTGTTGTACATTGTGTTTCATTTGTAGTATATGGAATCATTTCCTCAAAATGAAATTCATCTATGTGTCAAATAATCTAGGAGATTAATGTGTAGTAACTCAATGTCGTCATATGAAGCAGCTTTATTTCAGGAAGATTTTCTTTAGGAGGCCAATGAGATACCACTTTGGGGATAACAGCATGTATAGGTCCTGCTCATTGATTTACTCTTTTAACTTTATCGAACCTTCATAGACTTATTGCCATAAATCCTGAAATCAGGTGACAATATAGATAGCTATGAAGTGAGAGTAGTGGATTTTGAAACTCAAAAGTAGATACTTTACTTGAATGAGTAATATACATAACTGCAGAATACAGTTTGAAAAACTGCCACTTACAGTTGGGCCCAATATTTCAGGGAGCTGCTGGAGCTGCTGTTCAGTACTTGGGATACACTCCCGGAATTTTTATTGTAGGGGTCTTCGCTATTCTGATCTTATGGATGTATGCTAACTTTTGGATAACAGGAACATTATTTATAGTTGGAGGTATGTACGAGATCTTGTGAACCTTAAATTTAATTTCAGTAACATGATGCAATGGTGTTATCTTATTTAGTGTGTAATGTGTCTACCATTCTTTTCACTCTAGCTGTGTTGCCAATTTATTTATGTTGTATGAAGCATGCAAGGCTAGATACTTACCACTCACCAGCTTAGCAAAAAGTGAGGAACAGAAAACAGATTCTGGCCATCTATAGCTGACTGTTACTTGACCATCAATATGTATCTTTCTTTTTTCTTTCTGCTCTCCTTTTATCTTTGGTAGCGTGAGGAGTTTGTTTCAATACAGACCCCTTGACTATGGATTTTCTGTGTTGCTAATTTTGTGGGGATTTTTCATGGAAAAGAAAGCACCTATATCTGTCTGGTGATTTTGGAAGCCTTCTTTATGAGAAGTTTTTATTGCTTTTTCTTTAGGCTGCATAGGCGTGACATGTGCCTGAGAAATACTTGCAGTATATCAATGGGCTAGCGGCCTGGGAGGGCTTCTGGGTTGGTGTGCATAGTAACCCTTTATTCACTTGCTCAATTCAAATTCCTGAACTCTTAGATTCACATAGAAAAATCTGAATATAGTTTTATCTTCTCACAGTAACAAATTTTTTAGGTGGCTAGTACATGCCCTTAGATAACCAGTTGCATTCTGCTGATGGTTGGTGGTGAAGGTACCATGGCAGAGGGGAGACACATGGCCTGAAATAAAAGATAAAACCTTAAATTTATCATAGATTTTATTTTTACTTTCCCCATTTAATCATGTCTTATGCGCATTTGGTAATGTATTTGCATTTATTTTCATCTCTTTCATTCATAGTGTTTGCTGTCAATCCCGGATGACCTCAAGTGCTTTTCGCATGATGATAAACCTACTTCAAATTCTATGCAAATGCAGGTTATTTATTCTCCCTTAATCATGCACGGTTGGTGGTCTTGATGGCAACCGTATATGCTATTTATTGTGTCAAAGTACAAGTTGGATGGCTTGGGGTTCTGCTCGCAATAAACCTTGCCTTCTTCTCCAACGATGTATTAAATTATATTCTCCAATGGTGTGATAAAGTGACTGAGAGCCCACATTTTGAAGAGCAGAAACAATCAAAAGAAGTTATGGACGATGACTTTTCTACAGAGTGTGATTACTCTATTCCTACTGATGAACCTGAAAAGGTGCACTCATGTAAATCATCGAGCAAGCCAGCTACTTCAACTGTCATTAATACTGAGAAAGAATCCTGTTCTAGTAGTAAGGTGGTCAAAGAGGAAACAAGTTCAGCTGATGAGATGCAAAAAATACTAAGCAGTATTAATCATTATGAAGCACTGGGATTTCCTCGCCACCAGAAAATTGATGCTGCAATTTTGAAAAAGGAATACCGGAAGAAGGTGAATATTAAATTTCCTTTATTATATCTCTTCTGATGGATTGAATGACTAATAAGATCTGTTTTGCTCCCTCTTTCTATGTACTAAATTTTATATAATTACTCGAGGGAGAGGAAGTACTTTAATCGCTTTGACTAAACTCTAGGACCATCTAGTAGTGACTACTGAAAATTTATTAGAATCTATGTACTGTCTTTTTATGAATATAATCATCCTCTATTTAGGTTCTTAAATAATGATTTATCAACCATCAGATATTGACAACTGTGCCACATGGGTCAGATGCATCTTAGTTGCCTAGATAATCTGATTTGACAGTTAAGAAAGAAGTCCCCATTAAGTATCTTATTACAGAAAAGTGATATTCTCCTACCATATAATTTGACATGCTATGGTGTAGACTGTGAATCATGATTGTATGTATATTGCTTTAGCCATTTGAACATTATTCTGTCTAATTTCTGGTCTTGTTTGACTTCTTAACAACATTGCATGCCATAAATGTACATGTAAAGGGACTAATCCCGAGCCTTTAGATATCTGTTCAACAATGAAGGTTAAAACGCTTAAGATGAGAATACGTGTTTACTTCTCAACCAAGTGATGCAGGAGTTGTTACTTGTTTTTGTACTCTCTCTTGTGGGGTCATTTATGGATATATTTAGGAGCTGTTATTTAAAAGCTTACTAATCTCCTCTTTCTCAATTATTGCCTGTTAACTTTGTATAGGCCATGCTTGTGCATCCTGATAAAAATATGGGAAGTGCACTAGCAAGTGAGTCATTTAAGAGACTTCAATGTGCATACGAGGTATGTGTATATAAAGTACTGTTTTTATTGTACTTTTGATTTTGATATAATTATCTAGTTATTACTTAGAGACGGTAATGTTTTCATTGTAATCCTGCTCTGCTACTCACAAAGGTATATGTTTTTAGGTTCTTTCGGATTCCACAAAGAAAAGAGATTATGATGAGCAATTGCGGAAGGAAGAATCAAAGACTAAGAGTGTGTGCCAGACCTCTTATGCTACTTCAGCTCAGGTTAGTGATGTTTAGTTGCTTGCTAGGCAAGTATGATGCATTTACAATATATAATGTCTGACTTTTCCTCTGGTATGAATACTCATTTCCATATATTAAAAGAGTAGTTGCATTTGTAGGGTGTCTTATCTAATGTTAGTAAACGCTAGTTTCTGTAATTTATCTGATCAAGATTGTGTCGATATACTTCTACTGTAAGCAGGACGGTCCAGGTTATTGTTCTGAAGAGTCGCGACGTATACAATGCACCAAGTGTGGAAATTCTCATATATGGGTGTGCACCAATAGAAGTAAGACCAAGGCTAGATGGTGTCAGGTCAGACATTGTATTGTTATTTTTATTTTTGTCAAATTTTTAACACTGTTAAGTGTGCACTGTCTATCTTATCAACCTTTCAGTTTGTTGTCATGAGATGTAATTGTTTGGATCTGTTGTGGGATTAGGATTGCTGCCAATATCATCAAGCAAAGGATGGAGATGGATGGGTCGAGTACAAAGGATCCATAGTCTTTGATAGGCCTCAGAAGGTAGTTTTCTTGCAACTAGTGCTTTTATTTTATTTTTCTGAGTCTACTTAGACCTCGCGAGTTCTTAATCTTTCTCAAATTTCAAGCAATTTTATTTTTCCTTTGTTTAGTAACTTGGGAAAGAATTATATTTTGTAGGGATATAAGTTGAACTAAACTCTCACATGCATAGAGATGAGAGCCAGCTATCAATGATTCTTTTGAATGATTTTCACATGATTTCCCTGTTTCAATGTCTAAAGTGCATGTTCTAAGGAATTATTTTCAACTTCAATATAAATAGATGCTTTATTGAATTGAATCGTATGTTGATGAATTTCCTTCTTGCCAACAGTGTTCATATAAGCAATCCCTCTTATCTATGTTGAATCTTTGGTAGGTGGAAATACCGCGAGCTTTTGTTTGTGCTGAGAGCAAAATCTTTGATGTGTCGGAATGGGCAATTTGTCAGGTCAGTGTTCGCAAGTGTGGCCTTGTTCTACATTATTCTGTGCCAGTTTGAACAAAATTCTTTCCAGAGTGGATTGGCCAATTAATTTATTGTAAAAAAGTGATCCTGAAGTTGTCAGATTTTTGTAAATGGACGCTTAACTTGCCATTTAGAACATGCTGAACCTTTTCAGTACATAAGAAAGCACCTCGTAAGAGGAAGATCATGGTTTGACATCTTACAGCTTCAACTTTTTCCGTACAGGGAATGGCATGTAGGCCCAACACCCATCGGCCGAGTTTCCATGTAAACATGGTTGGTTTGGAGAAAACTCAAAGATCCCACTCAAGTAGATTCCCATGGGATTTGGATGCTGAAATGATGGATGAAGATGAAGAAGAGTTTGAGGTGTGGCTTCAGCAAGCTCTGGCCTCAGGTCTCTTTTGTGAGTCCTCAAAACGCCGAAAGAGTTGGACTCCATTCAAGTTTCATCAATTGGGGAAGAAGCAATGGCGAAGAACTTCGTGCTAATTAACTCTCCAAGGCTGTGCCAGAAAAACATCTGCACATCCCATTGAGAAAAGGATCGGATTATTCTGGAAGCAAATAGTGAGGATTGTCAAGATAAAGATTGGCAGCCTTGCTTACTTGGAGAGAGGTGGGTAGGTATCAAATTAAGAGAGACAAATGGCTTGGTATCTTATGATCAAAGATAGATAGACCCTCTGTATCACAACCCCAAGATTTAGGGCATTACAGGCATAAGAGCTCAGGTTTTTGTCGCTCTTCTCAAGCATTTAACCCCTAGCGTTCAATCAATTTTGGCATATAATGCTTCCTACCCAAATGATGCAGCACAGTCCACCATCAACTGAGCCTTTCTGTACATATTCTTTTCTTAATAAAATTTCTTTCCAAGAAACCAGAAAAAAAGGTGCATGTAGTTTGCTTGTATAAGAGGGGATTTCAATTTTGATGATTCCATTCTAAATATTGTTCTTCCAATACAATACAAAAAATTGTTTATATCCATTAGCCATTGGCTATTTTCAAGAAAACACAACATTTTCCAACCGTTCAGATCGTGCAAGCTTCTTTCAAATTGCATTCTATTTTAACTGGTGCAGACAGCAGACTTGATATTACCTGTGCTGGACATCACAAGAAAACACTTTTGAATACTTCTTGTTATACTCTTGAAGGCCAATACAGGAATCTCGAGTTATTTACGGAATCCGGTAACAAATCTATGAATACCCGCAAAATCAGGAATTATACTCAAATTACAAAAGCTGCCTCTAGCCTCATTTTCCATGTACTCCACAAGATACTTGCACTGCTTCTCACCATTTGTCTGCAACAAAGAGCAAGGGGAATAGAGGTTAGAAACCAAGTCAAATTACCAATTACAAACTAGTGGAAACAACAATACATTTAACCAGATATTTGCACAAGAAACACCTTATAGTCACCCAGTTAGAGCAGTAGGTGTTTCAGCTTCACTAAGAACCCGTATTTATCTCTAAAGTTCTATTACACTACCTCATTTACAGAATACTTGGTCATTAACCAACTATATCGCTGTGCAGCTTCAGCTGATTTCCATTCAAGTACTGTTATTAACTAATCATACTTTGCTAATTTAAACTTTTAGAGAACAAAGAATAGATACCTCAAAAGCAAAAAATCCACCAGGTTTCAACATTGAAGCAGCCCCTTTGCAAAGATGTAAAAGATCATCCATGCCATCAACACCGCCATCCAGTGCAACTCTGGGTTCATGCCTTCCAACTTCAGCTTGTAGCCCCGAGATATTGTCACTTGGTATGTATGGTGGATTACTTACGAACCCCGCAAGTTTACCTTCCACATCCTTTAATGGGTCAAACCAAGATCCTTGCCTTAGCTCCACTACATCCTGATTAGCACATGAAGAAGGAGCTTGAGGACAGAACAACATGGAAAACTTTGAAAGTAGTAAAATGGATATGAAAGTTCAGATATTTGTAAACTACATCTCCAAGTCACCTGACAGTCAATATATTTTTTGTATCATTCTTCATGAAAAAAAAAAAATCAGAAGCATACAATACCAAACATCTATAGCCAAATAAAGTGTCAAATTGCACTATCTTCTTAAAAAGCCCACATGTGCTAGTTCAAAAGATCCCAAAGAAATTTATCGTCTTTATTTTCAAGTGTGTAAACGAGCCTAGAGCTGAACCTAATAGCGAATACCGAGGTGATAAAGCTCGACTCTTTTTCTTGCATTTTCATTCAACAACTCATATCAGCAAACATTCTCATTCCCCAAAACTAATCCAATGCATTACAAAGTTATAACTCTAGCATTCTCTATCTACCTCAATATAACTTCAAAACACAACATATCATGTCTACTCAACTACAACTATGTCATTTTGCAATCCAAATTCTCCAACTCTTCTAACCTTTAAGCACAATGCCAAACACTAACCTGTAAACCATACCTCTCCACATTAAACCCCGCAACCGAAATCGCAGTGGGACTCAAATCAGTTGCAATGACTCTGCCACCACCAGTCCCCAAAACCCTCGCAATCCCAATAGCAATAGCCCCACTCCCAGTCCCCAAATCAGCCCACAAACCCTCTCTTAAACCCTCCTCACCCTTCACCACATCACCCACCAAATCCACAATGAGCTCAGTCTCCGGCCTCGGAATCAAAACCCCTTCTTGAACACACAGCACCAACTCCCTCCAATGCTCACACCCAACAATGTACTGAAAGGGTCTCCTCTCTTCAATCCTCTGCTTCCACAACGAGTACAGCTCCTCCAGACTCACTCTCAATCTAAATTTTCTTTGACCATTTTCGATTTCTTGTTGAACTGCGTCGTCTACGAGCCAGTTGAGCTCTCTGCGCAGAAGGGTCGAGTCCGGGCCGTTGTCTGAGTCGGCGAAGGTGGACCCAACTGAGGAAGCGAGGGTTTTGGCCCAGTTCTGCCATTGCTGGAGGTCTGAGGAGGTGGTTGAGTGAATGGGTGGCCTGAGATAGAGAGGGGTTTGGGGTTTTATAGAAAAGGGTAGTGGTGGTGGTGGTGATAGTGAAGAAGAGCATATAGAGCGAGGGAGACATCTAAGGGAGGGTTTAAGGAAGGTTGAGAGTTTTGGAGTGAGGCTTAGCTTCATCTTTCATACCGGTGAACAAACTTGAAGGATGGGCTTCCTATTAAACCTTCCTACGTTTTATTTTATTTTATTTATTTTGCTATAATTCTATATATTTCAAAATAATTATAGCATCTCCATTTCAAAACACCACACTGCCTCCGAGTACCATTTGATATAATGACATAGTCTCCCCTTCATATGTGAGAGGTTGTGAGTTCGACTCACGAAAGACTAGTTGTAACATTTAAGTTGTTTATCTGATAAAAAAAAAAAACACCACACAACCCCAACAATATATAGCATTTTTATTTTGTTTTGAAAATGGGTATGGAACTTAGACGAGTTGGGAGGCTCACCCCCACACTTGGAAGAATACATCAGAGGGATGTAAGACATAAATCTCATGAGTTCCCAACAATATATAACATTTTTATTTCATTTTGAAAATAGGGTATGAAACTCAGATGAGTTGGGGGGCTCACCCCCACACTGGTAAGACATAAATCTCATGAGTTAAAAATGAGATAAATTTTTTAGCAATACAATCTATGAGGCAAGAAGGTTTTTCTAACCAAAAATGACAACAGGACTAAAAAAAAAAATGACAACCACCATTTTGGACAATGAAATTGGCGATTGAATAAGCTACCTTGTTGCAGTCACATGATTGATAAAGAACTTCAAAAGCATTAAGTTACCTGAGAAGACTTCTAATTTTTGAAACAAGAACTCTTTTTACATAACAGTCCTCTTCTTTATTTACTAGAGACCAACTTCTCTACAATCAGACTCAATGATCAGAGGGAAGAACGAAAAATTTAGAGCAAATTCCAGACATGTATTAATAGCAAAAGGCTCAGTTTCCAAGATGGCGATATAACATTCCTATTGCTTAGCAACTGCTCTCGTTACGAGTCCACAACACCACCGACTCCCAGCTTGGCTTTACCATTTACCGTAGCTTCATCCACATTAAGTTGTAATAATCCACTAGTGGAGGCTGTCGCAGCGTTAACCCTTCAGTGGGTTATTTTGTCCAACACGACACGACCTATATATTAAATGAGTTAAGCGGGTTGGAAACGGGTACCTCGTTTAATAAATAGATTGAGTTTGAGTTTAAATTTTAGACACGATTATTAAATGGGTTGAGTTTGAGTTTATCTCTTATGACACGACAAATATCCTAACCCGACAGGAACACAACCCGACACGACCCATTGACAGATTTCAAAGAGAAACTTTAAACCAATGAATAATTCATCGGAAAATGTGTGTTTATTTTTATATTATTGATTATTTTTACAGACGAGACATTCATTGCCAGAAGTTTTATTTTATTTTATTTAGTGCCCAATTATACAACACATGATATGCTTTCACTTCTAGCCATTGCTTCTATATCAATCTCTTCCATCTTCTCTTCCTCTCGTTAACAGGTTTTTTCTATAAATTTGTTTCCTTGGTGTTTTATTGCTCAATTTATCAACTTGATGGGAGGCCAAAGCGATCTGTTACTTTATGATATGCTCACAATAGAGTGATTGGCAACAGAAATAACAGTGAGAGGTTTGGACTTCTTTTGGTGCTGCAAACACAAGAAGTCGATAAATTCGTTGCCGCTTAAATATGCTAGGAACAAAAACATCCACACCAACAGTCGACAACTTGCTCTGGCCACTTTCAAGATGTTAACTTTTGCTATGTTATTAACAAAAGGGGAAAATCCTCAAATGGTACCTGAACTATAGTCCAATGCACATTTTGGTACCTAAACTTTCAAAACTACCCTAATGGTACCTGAACTATTGCTCCGTTTCTCCATAGGTACTTCCGTCAAATGTGCCGTTAACTTTGCCTACGTGGCTCATTCTTATTGGATGACATTAATCTCCAAAAAAAAAAAATTATAGGCAAAGTTAACGACACATTTGACGGAAAAACCATATGGAGAAACGGAGCAATAGTTCATGTACCATTAGGGTAGTTTTGAAAATTTAGGTACCAAAATGTGCATTGGACCATAGTTCAGGTACCATTTGAGGATTTTTCTCTTAACAAAAACTCGCAAAAGTTTCTACCATATCCAAAATGCTTCATGTAAACAAGCAAAAAACAAAAAAAATTAAATCAAGACAGATTTCATAAACCACCTCTTAACTCATAATGAGTATATATATGTACGATTACCAGCCTATCTAAAAACACCAGATGGAATAATAACTTGAAGTTTTTGAATAACAAAAAAGACTTTATAATTAAACGACTCAAGTAAGAAGAACACAAGAATTGCTGATGCAGTGTAAACCTCACCACTGAGGAAACTTCACTGCGTGGCTTTTAACATAGCCAACACGAGGAACAAATCCACTATTGAATCAAATTGTTACAGTTCACAAGTCGTAGTATTCAACACAACTACGTTACTAGCAACACAGCTAACTTGTATACGATTTGAAAAGCCTATTTTGTAAACTCAGATCTCTCAATGTCTGATAAGCTTCAACAAATCAATCTTTCCCTTTTTCCTTGTATCAAGGACTCATTGATCTCAAGTGTGGTGTGTGGAAAAGAATGCAGAGAACAAGAAAAGTAAATATCAAAGAGAGTTTTTCCAGAAATCAATTCATGAAGACTATGCAATAGTTTGTGCTTATGCACTTACAACCCAAAAAATCAAATTAAATATTGTCCAACAAAATTAAAATGCAGAAATAAAAATAAAATGAAAAAGTAGTTTTCATCTTTTACTTCTCCCCCTTTGAATGGGAAGGCACATCAAACTTCTCCATCAGTTTGGTCACAGTGTCTTGAAACTCCTCGTTGTCCATGGTGCCATTGCTTTCCTCCTAGTCATCATCCTCCTTGATATGCATGGATGGCCCAGGAGCGCCAAACCCTGGAGTGTGGCGCTGCATGTTCTGGACTTCCTTGAGGAGGTTGGTTAGAGTGTGGTTGGTGTGGACAAGGAGGGAGTGCATGTCATCCATGTCATTGGTGAGGCAAGTGATCCTCCAGTCAGCCACTAGGATGGCATCATGAAGAGAGGAGTGACGAGAGGTATCAGGAGATGGAGATCGACGAGGAAGGGGAGAAGGACTGAGACTCTGTTCACGATGCATGCCAGGATGGAGAATGTTGGCTCTGGCAGCAGCCTGGCGGCCCTCTGCAGGAGGAAGACACTGGTTTCCACCAAGGCGAGTAGTGATCTTTGTGCGAACCATGGTGAGGAGAGCAGTTTTGGAAAAACCTACACACTTAGACAAACCAGAGTGAAATCCGAGAGAGATATGATAGGCTTTATATATCAAACCAGTAGGGTTAGAGAAATTCAAGGGACACACCGATTAGAGATAGGGTCTCCAAGAGGGAGAAAATTTATTATAAGTTATAATTCCGAGATACACGCATGCAAATAAAATTTCCCCCCTCAAGTCATGCTTAATCAGTAAGGAAATAGAATTCAAACAGATGGCAATCAAGGAGAGATACTGAGAGAACCATGGATTCCCACAATATGCAATGATATCACAATATATTCCTCTGCTAAGTATCGAGGCAATTAATGCATTTGCGATATCGAAAAGAGAAAGTATAGCATAGTTGAAGCACATAGAGCATAAATCACTTAGTGACGTACACATATTCCATAGCATCAATCATGATGTATTCTATCAATGAATAGGATTGGTACTCATTATTAGACATGAAAGAGTAAACCGGTGAAGAAAGTGAGTAGAAGCAGAACCTGGGGCTTAGAAAAATGTTTAGTGAGAGAGAGGAGAAGTGAGGGAGCAGAACTTAAACATATACATTGAGCTCAGGAGATCTCCTAGGAGAAGTGAGAGACATTGTTCTCAGGTACTTATTTTAGTTGAGTCATTGACTTCTTTATTTTCTAACAACAAGAACTCATGTAACAAGAACCGTCTCAGCAACGACCAGACGATCTTAGGGTACTAAGCATAACAAGGATGCTCCAAGGAGAGAGTCTCGAGTTGATGTTTGAATTTTCACAATTTACGTACATAGGTCACTCACCAACTCTTTTCTTGCAAACCTTGGAAAGTTCACCACAACCAAGGCCTGATTACTTTGAGAGGAGGGATACATATATCCATTCTCGTTTCTTACAAATCCTAGAAAGTTCACCACAACTAGGACTTGATTACTTTGAGAAGAGGGAATGAAACATCTGAGCATTTTAGGCAGTTCTCCTACTTCACCTATTCTCTCTGTGACAAGAAACATGAAACATGCCACCACATAAGGCTATAAGTGAAGTGCATAACAAGGTTACTTGAGTCAGTGACTAAACATGAGTACACAATTATTTGTCCAGAATAAGACATGATAACAATGGACACCTAACTGATGAAATGTGCACTTCACAAAGGACAATGGTCAAAGTACACTAAGATCACAACTTACTCATTCAACAATGACCAAAGATAAGAATGCCTCAACACTTAGCACAGATCCCAAGTGCATTTCTCAACATCTCAAACCTAACAGTGTCAAGAGGTTTTGTGAATAGATCAGCAACTTGACTATCAGTGGGCACAAAGCTTAACTCAAGGATATTCTTCTCAACCAAATCCCTAACAAAGTGATACCGAAGATCAATGTGCTTTGTTCTAGAGTGTTGAACAAGATTTTTTGTGATGTTAATAGCACTTGTGTTGTCACAGAAAATGGACAACTTACCTTGAGAGATGTCATAATCATGAAGCATTTGCGTGCAGTAACTCCCAGCTGCAACATACACAGCCTCTGCAGTAGATAGAGAAATGCAGTTTTGTTTCTTGCTATGCCAGTCAACCAGATTGTTGCCAATGAAGAAGCATCCCCCAGAGGTGCTTTTTCTGTCCTTCAAGTTCCCTCCCTAGTCAGCATCAGAATACCCTGCAATTTCCACATTAGTGTCGAATGTATAGAAAATATCACAGTTAACTGTACCTAAAATGTATCAGATGATTCTTTTGACAGCTTCCAAGTGTGATTCTTTGGGATTTGCTTGAAATCGAGCACACACTCCTACACTGTAGGAATTATCAGGTCGACTGGTAGTGAGATACAGCAAGCTTCCAATCATGCTTCTATAGAGGGTGGAATCGATTGATTTTCCATGCAGATCTTCGCTTAGCTTAGTAGTGGTGCTCATGGGATTGTTAACCACTTTCTTGGATCCAAGGCCAAATTTCTTGATGAGATTCTTAGCATTTGGTTTGAGAGAGAAAGATACCTGCATCAAGTTGCTTTACTTGCAGTCCAAGGAAAAAGGTTAGCTCACCACACATGCTCATTTCAAATTCACTTTCCATGACAGATTGAAATTCATTGACAAGATATTTAGATGTAGAACCAAAAACAATGTCATCAACATACACCTGAGCAATGATAAGATAATTTTTCACTTGTTTTACAAATAATGTTTTATCAATTGATCCTCTCATGTACCCTTTTCCCACAAGATGAGTGGAAAGCCTTTCATACAAGGCTCGTGGAGCCTGCTTCAATCCATACAAGGATTTCTTGAGTCTGTATACATGGTCCAGGTTATGTGGATCTTTGAAACCTTGAGGTTGTTCCACATAAACTTCTTATTGCAATATCCCATTCAGAAAGGCAGTTTTGACATCCATTTGAAACAGTTTGAACCTGAGATGGCAAGCCACAGACAAAAGTAATCTCACAGATTCCAATCGTGCAACAGGAACAAAAGTTTCGTCAAAATCAAGACCCTCAACCTGTGAATAACCCTGTGCCACTAACCTAGCTTTGTTTCTAATTACATTCCCTTTTTCATCACTTTTATTTCTGAAGATCCACTTAGTGCCTATTACATTACAATTTCTAGGTCTTGGTACCAAGTACCACACATTACAATTTCTAGGTCTTGGTACCAAGTACCACACATCATTCCTAGTGAATTGATTTAATTCTTCCTGCATAGCACTAATCCAGTCATCATCCAATAAGGCTTCCTTGATATTTTTTGGTTCAATTAGAGACACAAAACCAAAATGAGATATGACATTCATACAGAGAAGATTTTCAGTGATAAAACATAATAATGCATTCCCTTGACTTACCTCATCTAACTTATCTGTGCTGCAGCTTGCCTCCTTGTTGTTAGTCCATCAGATACATGGCCAATGATATCCTGAT
Source organism: Rosa persica (assembly GCA_025331145.1). Taxonomy (NCBI): domain Eukaryota; kingdom Viridiplantae; phylum Streptophyta; class Magnoliopsida; order Rosales; family Rosaceae; genus Rosa; species Rosa persica. Next base: position 15,364,147 of record WFKR01000005.1, read on the forward strand.
TAGAATGGTCTTTTTGAACTTGCTTAAAGCCTCTTCTCATGATAGGAGCTGGTTCAAAGATGTTGTTGGTCTTTTCCTCTTCATCAGCCAGGACTTCATTGCTTGATGTTGGAGTGACTGAGGTGGTGGTGGATGATGTATCTGCAAAAGATTCTTCATATTTCATACATTGATCATCAACGGAGACATTTATGGATTCCATAACAACTCGAGTTCTTTTGTTATAGACCCTATAAGCCCGACTGTTCATATAATATCCCAGAAATATGCCATCATCACTTCGTGCATCAAACTTTCCAAGGTGCTCTCTATCTCGTAAAATGTAGAAGGGACTTCCAAAAACATGAAAGTGTCCTACATTAGGCTTTTTACCTTTCCACAGCTCATAAGCTGTTTGATCTGTACCTGGTTTGAAGAAGACTCTATTGACTGTATAACATGCAGTACTAATAGCCTCAGCCCAAAAGTTTGTACTTAAACTTGCAGCATATAGCATAACTCGAGCCATATCCAGCAGTACCCTATTTTTCCTTTCCACAATGTCATTCTGTTGAGGAGTGATTGGAGCTGAGAACTCATGTGACACACTAAGCTCATGAAAATAGTTATGAAAGGCAGCATTTTTGAATTCAATACCATTATCTGACCTTACTCTCACTATGCTAGTATTGAAAGACTTCTTTTCAATTATTAATTTTTGACTGAGATTTTTAAATGATTCAAAAGTTTCAGTCTTGTCTCTTAAGAAATTAACCCATGTGTATCTTGAGAAATCATCCACAACCACTAGCATGTAGCTCTTACCTCCAATACTTTCAGATTGAGCTGGTCCCATTAGATCCATGTGTAACAGTTCCAGTACCTTTATGGTTGTTGCTGAATTTACCACCTTGTGAGGTGCCTTGGTTTGCTTACCAATCTTGCAATCACCGCATATCTTGTCGGTTTTGCCATTGAGATTGGGCATACCTCTGACACATTGCTTGGAAGATAATTTCAGTAAGTCCTGATAGTTGACATGTCCCATCCTTCTATGCCAAAGTTCAAAGGTCTGTTTTGTGGATCTCACAAACATACATGACCGCAACCTGAAAGATTCATTAGCTTGAATATGATAACAGTTATCTAGAGATCTCTGACCTCCTATGATACCTTCTCCTTTCTGATTCAGCACCAAACATCTTTATTTATTAAACCACACATCTTCATAGTCATCAGTTAAATGGCTGACACTGATTAGATTTGTAGTTAAGCCTTCAACATTAGTACATTTTTTAGATTAGGTATACCTGGAGTGTTAACTGTGCCCCGAGCTAGAATACTTGCTTTTCCCCCATCTCTAAAGGTGATAGAACCAGTTGTGTTTTCATCCTCAAAGGAGATAATCCAGGCTTTCTCCCCAGTCATATGTCTAGAACAACCACTGTCAACATACCAAAAATCTCGTCGCTTGTCTGCCAGGGCAGTGAGAGCTACCAAACAAGTTGCCTCAATATGAGTAGTTTGCAGGGCTGTACTTGCACGAGTCAACAGATAAGTAGCATCAGTTTCATTAGTACGAGCTATAAAACACTTACTCTTATTCTTCTTGATCCAGATATTTTTTCCTCTTCCAGTTTGAAGGCTTTTCTTAGAAAACATTTTAGTTAGTTTGTTAATGGGTTCCTTTTGTTCTCTAAGTTCAGACTGTAGAGATTCAACAATACATTTTTCTTGAGAAACCTGTGAGGTTAACAATCTCTCACTACACCTAGGTTTGATATAGCCTATCTTACCACAGTGAAGACAAGTAGTGTGAAGACCCAGATTTTCATACAATAAATTTATGTAATTCAATAATTGTTATATTAATTGAATTATGGTATTTGGGATTATTTGGATTGTTGTGGGTTGAGAAAATTGGTTTCGAATGATTTTATTTTTGAAAACAAACGTTATTTAGGGGGTCGTGAAAATCGACTTTTTATACGTTCAAAATTTGGCAAAACTTCCTTCATGAAAGTTGTAGAACTCGTCGATACGAGTTCGTGCATATGTGGAACTTATTATTCGGAGTTCGTATGATTAAGATATGAATATTTGAAAATTGAAATTTTTCTATAAATAGAATGAAAAATATGAGTTTGTCATTAAGAACAAAAAAAATTCCTTTTTGCACATCAGCCCCCCGTCTCTCTCTCTCTCGGTCTGGTCACTGTGCTTGCAGACCTGCCGACCCGACCCGGCCGAAACGACGCCTTCCCGGCCTCGCCCCCGTCGGACCCGGCGCCCTTCGGCTTCGCCACTCCACGTCCAGTCGATCCCTGCCATCACCGCACCCATCCGCCGCTCCTAGGCTTGAATCGAAGCCACAATCCGAAGCTCAAACCCGACCCGGATGGAAAACCAATTTTCAGGCGGTGCACGGGCCGATCAATCCCATTTTCGTGACGTGCTCTTCCTCCTGATCATCCCCATATGTGGCTTGCATCACGATTTTGAGTGTAGAGTGGTAGATCAAGAGTTGAAGGTTTCGACGTCCCTGATTCAATCTGGAGATTGTTCAGAGGGCCGAGATTAATCCAACTTCAAAGCCCGATCTAGGACGATCTGGACCTCATCTCCAAAAAAGTCAGGTATTAAAGTTGTTCACAATTTCATTTTGAAGAAGTTTGTAGTTGACGAATTTTGCATCGGATGTGGTTGACCAGCGTTGACCGCCGTTTGACCCCCATGTATGGCAGCGCGTCGGACCAAATTTTGAGTTTATATTATCTGGACGATGATCTAGCATCCATACGAGCGTTTTGATATATAACTTGGTCATGTTAGAAAAAGTTGATAAATAGTCAATTTCAGTTTTGACGTTACTATTTACGGTTTTACAGTTTACCTTTGGTTTGAGATTTATGGAGATCAGACCATCGGTTTTACTTAAAATTTTAAAATGATGTTCATATGACTGTCCCGATGACTTTGTGTGGTCACCGGCGAATATCCGACCGTTGGATCTTCGTATAATTGTAAACCAGTGATTCGGGAGGCGATTAGTGAAGATCCGTCCATCTGATTTTCGTATACTTTTGATAGGATGTATCCAAGGGCGATCTGTGAGGATCTAACCGTTGGATCATCGTTTAAATTCGATCCAACCGTTGGATTGTCTTTATTTTAGAATATGACCGTTGGATTGTCGTTATTTTGAAATCCGACCGTTGGATCATCATTTAGGTTTATTTCGTGCTTCGTTGCTAAGTAAAAACCGTACTTGATTAGGTACTTGACGACTTGAGTTGACGAGCATTTGGATTATTGTGAGTTATATTTTACTGAAGACGCAGCGGGAATTTCGAGGTGAGTAAAACCCACGTGGTTCATCTTACGAACTGAGTACTTAAATTATTTATTTTTGTAATTGTGTGGAAAATATGTATGGATTAAAATATTTGTTTTTAAAATCATATGGACTTGATCAACTACGGTCCATAGGTAAATAAAATGAATTTAATTATACAAATGAATTTCACTATTTTCTTGTGTGAACTATAGATGATATTAGTGGTCATTCCTGAGTGAATGATTACGTGTGTGTATATATATATATATATATATTTACGTGGAATATATATATATATATATTGATTGGCGTGATTTTGAATGATGATATGATTGAGTTGGAATGATGATTGGATTATATTCAAATGCTTTAATTTCATGATAATATCATATATGTTGGTTGAGTTGATTTAATTATGTGAAAACATACAGCTATACATATTGTGGATTTAGGGTCAACGTAGTGACCAGTATGGGGTAATCGGACGCTCTAATCTTAGGTGGACGATGGGATACAATTGGTTGAGTATGTACAATTATCGGACATTCTAAATATGTATATAAGTATACATATTGATGAAATACGATAAAGATAAATATGTCGGATGCCATAACCTAGGCCAGGTGACAGGCTACGATTCAGTTAGAGCTCTAGTCTGTCAAATACCGTATATTTATAAATACGATGATGGGGTTTTATGAGGAAGGACGTGAGTTAGGGTCTGGTGTTGGGTTGTTGATTGATTGTGATTGTTGGTTTCTGTGGTGATTGAATTGTTGCATGTTGACTTAGGTAGAAATAAATATGATTTAATTAAGCAACCATTATTTCTTTTACTCATGCGAGCTTTCATAAGCTTACCGGGTTTTGTATTGTTGCAATCTCGGTACACTATTGAAATGGTGTAGCGGATATTCCTGCAGGTCAGGATAACCAGGGAGGTGACCGAGCTGCTTAAGTGTTACAGCGGTTATTTTTATTTCCTTGAGTTGTGAGGTGTGTGTGCTCATTTAGAGCTTTACAATTTATTGTGTATTTGAGTTGTAATAATTAACCGAGACAAAATTCGGTTTGATTTTATTTCGTGTGGTGAGGTTGTTAAGAAAAGAAATTTTCAGGATGATTATTTTGAGTTGTGGTAATTTTCATGTTTCAGATTTTGAATTTTATTCTAAAATTCGGGGCGTGACAGTTTGGTATCAGAACGTAAGGTACATATTTGGTGATATGTTAATACTTACCGAGTGATGGCCCGTCTGCAGCGGATCTCCATCGTGTGCTCTTCAGTATTGACAATGTCATTGGGTATGTGAGAGCGTTAGGTTGGCTAGGAACGTTAGCATGTCTCAAGAATGTTAGGCGTTGTATTATATGCTTAGTACTTGGTTAATATGGACTTTCATTTGACTTATGCATTGTTTAAGTGTTGTGTGTGTATTAATCAAGTATATCATGCTTATTAGGTAATAGAGATTGAGGGAAACGAAGCCAGAGGTCGAGGTAGAGGTAGACCTCGTGGCAGGGGTAGAGGCCGAGGAAGGGGTAAGGCCCATCTGGTCGAAGAAGCATCCGAGACGGAGGTAGAGGCACCTTATGAGGATCAGCCTATTCCTCCCGTGGCCGTAGTTGATAATCATGCCCGCTTGCTGATGCTAGCAAGGGAAATTACTCGCTTGGGAGTAACCAAGTTGGGAGGAGGCACTGATTATATGGTGGCGGATCGATGGATAGAGGATTTGCAGACCTATTTTGATCTGCTTTATTGCACTGAGATCGCCAAGAGGAAGCTAGCCGCTTTCATGCTGAAGGATGAGGCTAGGGTGTGGTGGAATGTCACACAGAGGAGCATAGAGGTGTCTACTTTGACATAGGACGGGTTCGAGAGGCTGTTCAGGGAGAAATACTTTCCACCAGCAGTGAAGGAGAGGTTGGAACGAGAGTTCCTTGCACTGGTACAGGGGAAGATGACCGTAATCGAGTATGATGTGGAGTTCTCCAGACTGTACAAGTATGTGAGGCAGATGGAGGATGAGGACTTGACCAAGAAGTTTCAGAGAGGGTTGAGTCCTTCGATTGAGCGTGATGTGGCCATCTTGGAGCTAAAGACCAAGAGAGAGATCTTGGCTAAGGCACAGATCATTGAGCAGCAGAAGCTGATTCGTAGAGAGAAGGAGTCTACTGAGAGAGACTTCCAGGGCAAGGGAAAGGCCATAGCAGGAAGCAGTAGAGCTAGAGACTTCAGGGGTGGGTTCTGGAAGAGGCAGAGAACTCAGTTCCAGCATGAGGCTCCAGCTAGGGCAGCAGTAGCTCCTCCTGTTTAGGCTATGTCTATTAGGCAGATAACACCAGCAGCTCCGGTGAAGTGCTTTAACTGTGGCGAGCTGGGCCACATCTCTCATGCGTGTACGAAACCTCGGGGTAGGATATGCTACAGCTGTGGACAGACAGGGCATCAGGCTAGGGAGTGTCCCCGGAATCAGGGTAGAGTGCAAGGTAACCAGCAGAGGCAGCTACCACCTGCACCTGCTAGAGTCTTTGCCATCGGTCAGGCTGGCACGGGAGTGGAAGGTACCTTATCTATTTATCACTATCTTGCTAGAGTACTATTTGATACGGGAGCCTCACACTCTTTCATATCTAGTTCAGTTGTGGATGTATTGGGTTTGATTGCTATGCCTCTGACTAGATCATTATGTGTTACATCACCTCTCGGTGTGTCTCTTGAGCTTAGCATGTTTTGTGATGATTGCCCTATTGGGATTGGTGGCAGAGAGTTCTCTGCATCTTTGATTGTGATTCCGGATCACACGTATGATGTGATTTTGGGTATGGATTGGTTGAGCCCGAATCATGTTGTTATTGATTGCTTTAGGATGATTGTGTCCGTCCATGTTCCAGGACAACTGGTATTTCATTACCGTTGTCAGAAGTCTGACATCGCCATGAGGACAGGGATTCTGGCCCATATTGAATCAGGGAGTAGTACTTCAAAGATTACAGGGATTCCTATAGTTTCAGAGTATGCGGACGTGTTTCAGGAGATCCCTGGGTTACCTCCGAAAAGGGTAATGGACTTCTCCATTGATGTGATACCAGGTACTTCACCTGTATCGAAGGCACCTTATCGAATGGCTCCAGCTGAGCTTCAGGAGTTGAAGGTTCAAATTGAGGGCTTACTTGCACAAAGGTTTATTCAGGTTAGTGTGTCTCCTTGGGGCGCACCAGTGTTGTTCGTGAAGAAGAAGGATAATTTACTTCGTTTATGTGTGGATTATCGACAGCTGAACAAGGTGACCATCAAGAACAGGTACCCTTTACCTAGGATTGATGATTTGTTCGATCAGCTCAGGGAGGCTACTGTGTTCTCAAAGATTGATTTGAGATCTGGATATCACCAGTTAAGGGTGAAGGATGAAGATATTCCAAAGACGGCGTTCAGGACCAGGTATGGACATTTTTGAGTTTCTTGTCATGCATTTTGGTCTCACGAATGCACCTGCAGCATTTATGGACTTGATGAACCTCACGTTCAGTCCCTACTTGGATCAGTTTGTAGTAGTGTTTGTTGAAGACATCTTAATTTATTCAAGGTCATCAGGTGAGCATGAGAAGCATCTGCGGATCGTGCTACAGACGTTGAGAGAGCAGAAACTATTTGCCAAGTTTGAGAAGTGCAATTTCTGGCAGAGCGAAGTCAAGTTCCTTGGTCATGTGGTCTCGAAGGATGGAGTTTATGTGGATCCTTCGAAGGTTGAAGCAGTGATGAGTTAGAGTCGCCCTACTACGGTTACAGAAATCCGCAGCTTCCTTGGATTGACAAGGTATTACAGGCGCTTCATTAAAAGGTTTTCTGGTATTGCTTCGGCTTTGACCAAATTGACAAGGAAAGGCACTCAGTTCGTGTGGTCGGATGAGTGTGAGAAGGCTTTCAATGAGCTGAAGACTAGATTGACTACAGCTCCGGTGTTGACTATTCCTACTAGTGGTGGTGGATTAGTCATTTACAGCGATGCATCTCATCAGGGTTTGGGGTGTGTGTTGATGCAGAATGGTAGTGTCGTTGCTTATGGTTCTAGACAGTTGAAGGGACATGAGCGGAATTACCCCACTCATGATCTAGAGCTAGCAGCAGTGGTGTTTGCCTTGAAGATTTGGAGGCACTATCTTTATGGTGAGAAATTTGAACTCTTTTCTGATCATAAGAGTTTGAAGTATCTATTCTCCAAGAAGGAATTGAACATGAGGCAGAGAAGATGGATGGAGCTCATTAAGGACTATGATTTCACCTTGGAGTATCATCCCGGAAAGGCGAATGTAGCGGCGGATGCTTTGAGTAAGAAACCTCGAGTGATCATGGCAGCTATTAGGGTGAGAGAGTGGCACATGTTAGAGGTTGCATCAGAGTTTGACCTTATGCCCGCAGGAACAGGACAGGGAATCTTTCTTGGTAGTATCACCTTACAGCCCACCTTGATCTCCAGGATCATTCAGGGTCAGACACTTAATGAGTTTGCTCAGGAGAGGATTGCTGAGATGACTGCTGACCCGGATGTGGAGGGTCCTTCTGAGTGGATGATTGGGACAGATGGAGGGTTGAGATTTCGAGGGAGATTGTATGTACCGAGTGTTGATAACCTCAGAGAGGAGATCATGCGGGAAGCACATAGGTCTCGATACACTATACATCCAGGAGGTACTAAAATGTATATGGATCTACGAAAGTAGTTTTGGTGGTATGGTATGAAGAGGGATGTGGCAGAACATGTGTCGAAGTGTCTTACCTGTCAACAGGTGAAGGTAGAGCATCAGAGACCCGTAGGGATGTTGAATCCCTTACCGATTCCTGTTTGGAAATGAGAAGATATTTCCATGGACTTTATGACTGGATTGCCTAGGTCCAGACAAAGTTATGACTCAATTTGGGTGATTGTTGACAGGTTGACTAAGTCAGCACACTTTCTTCCAGTTGCAAAAACTTACTCAGGGGATGCGTTGTGTAAGTTGTATGTGAAGGAAATAGTGAGGCTTCATGGAGTGCCTGTGACGATTGTCTCTGATCGTGATGCTCATTTTACTTTAGAATTATGGCGTCGGTTCCATAAGGCATTTGGTACATCTCTGGCTATGAGCATTGTATTTCACCCACAGACAGATGGGCAAACCGAGAGAGTGAATCAGGTAATGGAGGATATGCTTAGAGCTTGTGTTCTAGATTTTAAGGGAAGTTGGGCGGATCATCTACCATTGGTAGAGTTTGCCTACAACAACAGCTATCACTCCAGTATTGGTATGGCACCATATGAGGCTCTTTATGGTAGGCCTTGTAGGACTCCTATCTGTTGGGCTGAAGCAGGGGATAAAAGGTTCATCGGTCCTGAGATTGTACAAGAGACTACATAGAAGGTCACTACTATTCGGGACAGAATCTGAACCGCTCAGAGTAGACAGAAGAGTTATGCTGACTTGAGGAGGAGACCTTTAGAGTTTGAGACAGGCGATCATGTGTTCTTGAAGGTCTCACCTATGAAAGGTGTGGTGAGATTCGGCAAGAAGGGAAAACTAGCACCGAGATATGTTGGACCCTTTGAGATTCTAGAAAGGGTTGGAAACTTGGCATATCGACTTGCTTTACCTGTTAGCATGTCGGGTGTGCACGATGTCTTCTATGTGTCTATGCTCAGGAAGTACGTTCGAGATGAGTCCCACGTGATTGATCATGGTGTGATCGAAGTAAACATTGATGTGACATTTGTAGTTGAACCTGTTCGTATCATGGATAGGTCTACGAAGAAGCTTCATAGGAAGGAGGTTGACCTTGTGAAGGTGTTGTAGAGTCATCATGATGAGGGTGATGCGTCATGGGAATTGGAGTCTGACATGAGGAAGAGGTATCCTCAGCTTTTTGTGGACGAGCATGCTTGAATTTCGGGATGAAATTCTTTTAAGGAAGGTAGAATGTGAAGACCTAGATTTTCATACAATAAATTTATGTAATTCAATAATTGTTATATTAATTGAATTATGGTATTTGAGATTATTTGGATTGTCGTGGATTGAGAAAATTGGTTTCGAATGATTTTATTTTCGAAAACGAACGTTATTTAGGGGGTCGTGAAAATCGACTTTTTATACGTTCAAAATTTGGGAAACTTCCTTCATGAAAGTTGTAGAGCTCGTCGATACGAGTTCGTGCATATGTGGAACGTATTACGGAGTTCGTATGATTAAGCTATGAACATTTGAAAATTGAAATTTTTCTATAAATAGAATGAAAAATCTGATTTTGTCATTAAGGATGAAAAAAAATTCCTTTTTGCACATCAGCCCCCCGTCTCTCTCTCTCGGCCAGGTCACTGTGCTTGCAGACCCGCCGACCTGACCCGGCCGGAACGACGCCTTCCCGGCCTCGCCGCCGCCGGACCCGGCGCCCTTCGGCATCGCCGCTCCACGCCCAGTCGATCCCTGCCTTCACCGCACCCAGCCGCCGCTCCTAGGCTTGGATCGAAGCCACTATCCGAAGCTCAAACCCGACGCGGTCGGAAAACCAATTTTTCGACGGTGCACGGGCCGATCAATCCCATTTTCGTGACGTGCTCTTCCTCCTGATCATCCCCATATGTGGCTTGCATCACTATTTTGAGTGTAGAGTGGTAGATCAAGAGTTGAAGGTTTCGACGTCCCTGATTCAATCTGAAGACTGATCAGAGGGCCGAGATTAATCCAACTTCAAAGCCCGATCTAGGACGATCTAGACCTCATCTCCGAAAAAGTCAGGTATTAAAATTGTTCACAATTTCATTTTGAAGAAGTTTATAGTTGACGACTTTTGCATCAGAGGTGGTTGACTGACGTTGACCGCCGCGTTGAACGCAGTCTGACCACCGCGTGTGGTGGCGCGTTGGACCAAATTTTGAGTTTGACGATGATCTATGCATCCATACGAGCGTTTTGATATATAACTTGGTCATGTTAGAAAAAGTTGATAAATAGTCAATTTCAGTTTTGACGTTACTATTTACGGTTTTACAGTTTACCTTCGGTTTGAGATTTACGGAGATCATACCATCAGTTTTACTTCAAATTTTAATATGGTGTTCATATGACTATCCCGATGACTTTGTATGGTCACGGACGAAGATCCGACCGTTGGATCTTTGTATAATTGTAAAACAGTGATTCAGGAGGAGATTAGTGAAGATCCGTCCTTCGGATTTTCGTATAATTTTGATAGGATGTTTCCAAGGGCGATCCATGAGGATCTAACAGTTGGATCATCGTTTAAATTCGATCCAACCGTTGGTTTGTCTTTATTTTAGAATCCGACCGTTGGATTGTCGTTATTTTGAAATCCAACCGTTGGATCATCATTTAGGTTTATTTCGTGCTTTGTTGCTAAGTAAAGACCGTACTTGATTAGGTACTTGACGGCTTGAGTTGACGAGCATTTGGATTATTGTGAGTTCTATTTTACTGAAGACGCAGAGGGAATTTCGAGGTGAGTAAAACTCACGTGGTTCATATTACGAACCGAGTACTTAAATTATTTGTTTTTGTAATTGTGTGGAAAATATTTATGGATTAAATATTTGTTTTTAAAATCATATGGACTTGATCAACTACGGTCCATAGGTAAGTAAAATGAATTTAATTATACAAATGAATTTCATTATTTTCTTGTGTGAACTATAGATGGTATTAGTGGTCATTCCTGAGTGGATGATTATGTGTATATATATATATATATATATATATATATATATTTACGTGGAATATATATATATATATTGATTGGCGTGATTTTGAATGATGATATGATTGAGTTGGAATGATGATTGGATTATATTCAAATACTTTAATTTCACGATAATATCATATATGTTGGTTGAGTTGATTTAATTATGTGAAAACATACAGTTGTATATATTGTGGATTTAGGGTCAACGTATTGACCAGTATGAGGTAATCAGACGCTCTAATCCTAGGTGGATGGTGAGATACAATTGGTTGAGTATGTACAATTATCGAACGTTTTAAATATGTATATAAGTATACATATTGATGAAATACGATAAAGATAAATATGTCGGATGCCATAACCTAGGCCAGGTGACGGGCTACGATTCAGTTAGAGCTCTAGTCTGTCAAATACCGTATTTTTATAAATACGATGATGGGGTTTTATGAGGAAGGACGTGGGTTAGGGTCTGGTGTTGGGTTGTTGATTGATTGTGATTGTTGGTTTCTGTGGTGATAGAATTGTTACATGTTGACTTAGGTAGAAATAAATATGATTTAATTAAGCAACCATTATTTCTTTTACTCATATGAGCTTTCATAAGCTTACCAGGTTTTGTATTGTTGCAATCCCGGTACACTATTCAAATGGTGTAGTGGATATTCCTGTAGGTCAGGATAATCAGGGAGGTGACCGAGTTGCTTAAGTGTTATAGCGGTTATTTTTATTTCCTTGAGTTGTGAGGTTTGTACGCTCATTAGAGCTTTACAATTTATTGTGTATTTGAGTTGTAATAATTAACCGAGACAAAATTCGGTTTGATTTTATTTCGTGTGGTGAGGTTGTTAAGAAAAGAAATTTTCAGGATGATTATTTTGAGTTGTGGTAATTTTCATGTTTCGGATTTTGAATTTTATTCTAAAATTCGGGGCGTGACAAGCAGGATTAAAAGTTCTAGAGTTTGTATACCTGATTTGACCAGTGGAAGACTCTTGATCAACTTTTACCTGATGAGTGCGAGTTGGCTGACCTTCCTTGACGTTCCTCAGTATTGTGACTTGATCATCATTTGAAACTTCTTTTCGATAGGTGGTTCTGATGCTCTTACCAACTTTGTACTTTTGGAATTCTCTCTAGTGTATCCTAGCCCAAAGGTCTCATGTGGTGCTCTTCCTGCCTCAAGTAATTTGGACATAGTGTTGGAGCTAACCTCAAACCTGGTGAATTTTTCTTGAGTTGATTTTAGCTCATCCTACAGGGACTCATTTTTAGCCAATAACTCCAGGTTTAGAACTTGTTGTCCCCTTGCTTCCAGTTCCAGCATTTTGATTCTGTTGAGACACTCAGTCTTTTCAACTTTCCAAGTTGAAGAATCCTGATCACTTTGCAAGTCTGTCATCTCATTTACAAGTTTGCTTCTTTCCTGTTCCCATATAGATTGTGAGGTTTCCAACATGTGCTCCACCTTTTCTTTTTCAGTTCTCAGAAATTCAACTTCCTTTTCTAAGCTTAAGTTTCTTAGTAACGTGGCCTTTGAAGCTTTGTAGAGTTGTTTGTAGTGGATATTAGTTTCATCATCAGAAAATGCCTCGTCACTATCAGAATCAGGTAGAAGTGATGATACTAGAGCCACATTTTTCACTTCTTGAGACTCATCATCACTCCAGGTTGAAAGAAGAGACTTGTTGTTGCTATTTCCATGCTTCCTATTTCCACAGTCAGTAGAGATATGATCGTAGCCACCACACTCATAGCATTTAGGTTTTTCTGAGTAAGTTCCCTTGAAGCTTCCTTTTCCACTCTTACTAGTGTAGTCACTACTGCTATTACTGCCGCTATAAGTGTTCTTCCTAGAAGCATTCGGATTTCTAGAGGAGTTCTTGCTTTTGAGAAATCTTTTGAATTCCTTTGTCAGTAGAGCAAGATCTAATGTTTCTTCTTCCTCTTCTACTCCTTTTACTGCCTTGAAGGCTACTCCCTTATTTTTCTTCTCAGGTTTTAACCTTATCTCATAAGTTTTGAGATTTCCAATGAGCTCATCGAGCGGATACTCATCAATATCAAATGAGTCCTCTATACTAGTGAATTTTGAATGAAATTTTTCTGGCAAGGCCCTGAGTATCTTTTTAACTACCGTATCTTCATCAAAGGGTGCTCCCAGACTACGACATTGACCGGAAGTTTTAAGAATTCTACCATGAAATTCATCCACGGTTTCATCATCTCCCATAGTCATAGCTTCAAACTCAAAGATCAATGCTTGTAATTTCTGTGCACGTACCTTTTTATTTCCTTCGTATGTAGTCTGTAGAAGATCCCATGCCTGCTTGGCAGTATCACAATGACTGATCCTCAGTTTTTCCCGTTCAGATAGGGCTGTGAAAATACTGTTCTTAGCCTTGAAATCTGCTTGCAGATCACGAACTTCTTCCTCAGTCCAGTCCTTCCTTGGTTTGGGAGTGGCAGTGGAAGAGCTTTCTCCTTTTGCTTTTACCATAGGTACAGTCCAACCATTTTCTACAATATTCCACACATGTTCATCTTGAGCATAGAGATATGATTTCATGTATATCTTCCACTGAGTATATTTTTCACATCCACCATCAAACCATGGAGGACTATTTACAGATCCACCAGCAGCCCTATCACGTGAATGTTCCATCTTTCCCGGGATCACTAGAAAGTTCTAAAACCCGCTTTGATACCAATTGAAAACACCAGATGGAATAATAACTTGAAGTCTTTGAATAACAAACAGGACTTTGTAATTAAACGACTCAAGTAAGAAGAACACAAGAATTGCTGACGCAGTGTAAACCTCACCACTGAGGAAACTTCGCTGCGTGGCTTTTAACGTAGCCAACACGAGGAACAAATCCACTATTGAATCAAATTGTTACATATCACAAGTCGTAGTATTCAACACAACTATGTTACTAGCAACACATCTAACTTGTATACAATTTGAAAAGCCTATTCTGCAAACTCAAATCTCTCAATGTCTGATAAGCTTTAACAAATCAATCTTTCCCTTTTTCCTTGTATCAAGGACTCACTGATCTCAAGTGTGATGTGTGGGAAAGAATGCAGAGAACAAGAAAAATAAATATCAAAGAGAGTTTTTCCAAAAATCAATTCATGAAGACTATGCAACACATGAAACAACCAAAGATACCTAACACCAAAAAACTCTCCATCATAAATCAGTTTAACAACCTTATATTGAGGAGCAAGACTCCCCCTCAATCAAATCTTTTCTTAATCACTGAATACGATAAATATGGAAAGGTTTTAAAATTGTTTTGAATATGCAATCAAATCTCTATTGGATATGCATTTTGAAAGCATTGTAAATCAATTTAGAATCAGGCAAAATGATATGAATTAAACGACACTTTCATATCGAGATCAGTGAGCATGATTTCCTCGATTTCCTCTTGGAAATCCGATTCTGCAATCTTCTCTTATAACCTTGAGCCATCAGAAGGTAAGACAGATATTAACCCCAATTCATAGTGACAACAGAAACCATAAGGTCTTGGTCAACATATAGCAAATCCTAGCTGATTGAAGAGCTTTGTCTGCACGCCAGTACATAACCGATAACTGTGCAAGAACCATGAAAATTTGCCTAATTGGAGACCCAAGAATTGCAAGCTAGAAAGATATTCTGCAGCTCAGAAACTTTAAATTGCATCCACTCTATGAAAACAGTGAGGGGGAACCATGCCATAGACTTAACAACAATTAACATCATGCCAATCCATGAAGTTGAAAATACAATATCGTCTGGTATGTTTATATTTTGCATGTTAATGAGTAATAACAAGTATTTTTATTACATACATTGGAGGCAAGGGTGAGCTGAGAAGGAAGTACTGGGGCAAAAATTGTCAATTCAAGGGTACATATGTTCTTAATCTTCTGGACATTGCAAGATTAAGATCTGAGGGATGGTGACTATAAAATTCTTCTAATGGTAAACTTGAGGGGGAAAGAGAAATCAAGGGAGGGTTTAAGGAAGGTTGAGAGTTTTGGAGTGAGGCTTAGCTTCATCTTTCATATTGGCGAACTAACTTGAAGGATGGGCCTTCTTATTAAATCCCCCTCCCTTTTATTTTATTTTATTTATTTTGCTAGAATTCTATATATTTCAAAATAATTATAGCATCTCCATTTCAAAACACCACACTCCCCCAACAATATATAGCATTTTTATTTTGTTTTGAAATGGGGTATGGAACTCATACGAGTTGGGAGGCTCACCCCCATACTTAGAAGAATACATCAGAGGGACGCAAGACATAAATCTCATGAGTTAAAAATGAGATAAATTTTTTAACAATACAATCTATGAGGCAAGAAGGTTTTTCTAACCAAAAATGACAACAGGACCAAAAAAAGAAAAATGACAACCACCATTTTGGACAATGAAATTGGCGATTGAATAAGCTACCTTGTTGCACTCACATGATTGATAGAGAACTTCAAAAGCATTAAGTTACCTGAGAAGACTTCTAATTTTAGAAACAAGAACTCTTTTTACATAACAGTCCTCTTCTTTATTTACTAGAGACCAACTTCTCTACAATCAGACTCAATGATCAGAGGGAACAACGAAAAATTTAGAGCAAATTCCAGACATGTATTAATAGCAAAAAGCTTAGTTTCCAAGATGGCGATATAACATTCCTATTGCTTAGCAACCGCTCTCGTTACGAGTCCACAACACCACCGACTCCCAGCTTGGCTTTACCATTTACCGTAGCTCCATCCACATTAAGTTTGGAATAATCCACTAATGGAGGCTGTCGCAGTGTTAACTCTTCAGTGGGTTATTTTGTCAAACACGACACGACCTATATATTAAATGAGTTAGAGCATCTCCAACAACTTCCCTATAATTTCTCTATTATAGGGAAGCAAAAATTAAAATCTCTAAAAAAAATTTTGTTCCAACTCTAACAGATTCTTTATTTTACAGATTCCACAATGCTTCCGTAAATCCTTCCCTAAAGTTTTACAGATTACTGTAAATATAGGAAGTTTCGTTTTATCTCTCATCACTCTCTATTTTAGGGATAATTATATGAAATTTGTTGGAGCAAAACAGCTAAATTTTTCCTTAAAATGAAGAAAAATCAAGATATGGGGAAGCTGTTGGAGTTGCTCTTAAGAGGGTTGGAAATGGGTAACCCGTTTAATAAATTGGTTGAGTTTGAGTTTAAATTTTTGACACGATTATTAAATGGGTTGGGTTTGAGTTTGTTTCTTATGACACGACAAATACCCTAACCCGACACGAACACAACATGACCTATTGACATATTTCAAAGAGAAACTTTAAACCAATGAATAATTCATCCAAAAATGTGTGTTGTGACTTTTACAGACGAGACATTCATTGCCAGAAGTTTTTTTTATTTAATGCCGAATTATACAACGCATGATATGCTTTCACTTCTAGCCATTGCTTATCTATCAATCTCTTCCATCTCTCTTCCTCTCGTTAACAGGTTTTTTTCTATAAATTTGTTTCCTTGGTGTTTTATTGCTCAATTTATCAACTTGATTGGAGGCCAAAGCGATCTGTTACTTTATGATATGCTCACAATAAAGTGTGTGGCACGGAAATAACAGTGAGAGGTTTGGACTTCTTTTGGTGATGCAAACACAAGCAGTCGATAAATTCGTTGCCGCTCAAATATGCTAGGAACAAGAACATCCACACCGACAGTCGACAACTTGCTTTGGCCACTTTCAAGATGTTAACTTCTGCCATGTTATTAACAAAAAATTCGCAAAAGTTTCTACCCTATCCTAAATGCTTCATGTAAACAAGCAAAAAACGAAAACATTAAACCAAGACAGATTCATAACTCATAAGGACTATATTACCAGCCTATCTCTAACCCCAATTCGTAGTGACAACAGAAACCATAAGGTCTTGGTCACCATATAGCAAATCCTAGCTGATTGAAGAGCTTTGTCTGCACGCCAGTACATAACCGACAACTGTGCAAGAACCATGAAAATTTGCCTAATTGGAAACCCAAGAATTGAAAGAAAGATATTCTGCAGCACAGAAACTTTAAATTGCATCCACTCTATGAAAACAGTGAGGGGGAGCCATGCCATAGATTTAACAACAATTAACATCACGCCAACCCATGAAGTTGAAAATACAATATCGTCTGGTATGTTTATATTTTGCATGTTAATGAGTAATAACAAGTATTTTTATTACATACATTTGAGGCAAGGGTGAGGTGAGAAGGAAGTACTGGGGCAAAAATTGTCAATTCAAGGGTACATATGTTCTTAATCTTCTGGACATTGCAAGATTAAGATCTGAGGGATGGTGACTATAAAATTCTTCTAATGGTAAGCAGCAGATTAGATATACCTCTTGATGGCAAGAAACATATATATACAACTGGAAAGACTAGGTCAACCAATCATGCCCTCAAGCCCTGTTTGCTGAGGAGCCATTGGACTTATATGTTGAATCTTGTCCCATCCATTTCCCTTCCCTGACTGAATCTCCTGATCCTTGGTCACTCCAATAACTGAACTCAAATCAATTTCATCTGTGTCAAAAAACTTATCCCAGAAGACATCATTAATTCCCGGAAGGTTAGGCTCTCCATCTTGCGAGACATCTGCATCAGGATTGATCTCAGGAGAAAAGGCCTCAGTTTTTGTAGGCATTGCCCGATCCAAAACTGACACATCCATGTACTCTGTATTCACCGTCTCAGAGGGCATAAAGTTTGCATTAGGGATCTCCACAGTGCTTGGTGGGGCAATACCTTGCATTGCAGTTAGTTCAGGCAAAACTGTATCTTCTTGAAGATTGTAGATGTTCTCTTCTGAAATTTGAGTTGCTGTAACACAGTCAGCAGCCACATAAGGGGAAGGCTGGACCTGAGAAGTAGCTCTAGAATGACAAGAGACAGGAAATCCAGATTCTGCTGTCATATAAGCCGGTGAAACCTCTGAAAGGGTGACTCCCAAATTCCGGCTACAGTTCCTACTGTCTAATACATTGGAAGAAGGAACATTGTCAATCAGAAAAGCATCAGGATTGTTCATTGATGGTTCCCGCCTAGGAGATATATTCATCTTCATAATCTGCCGTAGCATTGCTTTTGCTGCTTCATTCATTGAAGGCTGGTATTTCACAATTTGTCCATCCAGAGTTTTACTGCCAAGCTTCCCCAACAAAATTTCGTCTTCTTGCCTCGGGAGTCTCCTTTTCTTGTTGCTTCCAGTGATGCGCCTGTTGCTCTCATTCTGATGCTGTACAAGCTGGGATAAAAAGCCAGGACTATGCATAGCCTTTGCAAGAAATGACATCATTTGCTGCTGCCGCTGTTCCATTCCCTGCACACGTTGACCAACAGTCTGTAATTGGTTATCTGTTGCTTGCTGGTTCTGCCTCAAACTAATAAGTTCCTGCATAAGAGTGTTCTTGTCCCTTTTAAGCCTTTCAACCTCCTCCTCCAGTCCAAGGTTTCCCACCTCTACACATGCAGGAACTTGGGAGCTCTTTACTTTAGGTGCTAGTACTGGTGCTGATTGTTGATGACTTGGTACATTAACTGGCTTTCGCCTATTGACAGTCTTCAAAAGATGTTTCTGACCTCTTAGAAACCCTTCATTTGCGAATTCCCATCGGTCTGGATGAACTTTTCTAAAACCCTGCAAAATTAAAAGCAACACGATAAATTATTATGCAAACAGCGATAATTAATTTTCATTGGGAGCACAGAATAAAGAAACAAATTTCTCATATCATGACTGTTTCGGGCAACAGACACTATTCTCATAGTAATAATTGTTGTATTCAACCTCCAACAGTCATAAGCTGGAGATGAACTAATAGCTTTTGCCTTCTTCTTTACTCTTCTTATTCCTTTCTTTCCAGAAACCACTAAATCAAAAGCCCCTCTTTTTAATAGTAATAAAAAAAGGATCGGCGACCGGGTAAACAAAACAGAGCATGCTCAATGACGTTTGCCTCAAAAAGAAGATCTTTCAGGTATCACATTCTTTTAATAAAGAAAGACATCATATTCTCTAAATTACTTTTTATAGAGAGTATTGAGCAGTTGCAAGATCACCAAATCATTTAGGATTGGAACAATAGTTTAGTAAATTTTATGATAACAGTCACAAATTCCAGAGGAAGTGACATTAGAACAGTCATTCACATACCAATAGAGAACAGAGCCATTGTTTCCAGCCACTAATAGTACTATAATGTTCAACAGACTTAAAAATCCTGATGACATAGTACTATAATGGCATAATAACAGCAGAAGAAAAAGCAATTACATAATCTCAAATAGACCTGATGACAAAATATTTAATACCTAATATCAGCTGCTAAATTTTAGTTTCCCTTTCAACCACATAAGCTAGTAGGAGATCATGACTGTACTGTGTAAATACTTATGTATGTATATATAGATGTTACTCCATTAAGAATTATCATTCCATGTATTTAATTTATGACTATGCTTATTCAAACACATCAATAATACAACTGCAAAAACAAAATGACCTAGCTTCACCTCTTATATCGTTCTAAAATAAAAAAACCCAAGTATTGTCACACAGTTTCTGTATCGTACCTGAATTTTAAGGGATGGAAGGGTTAGTTTTGCAACTTTAATCTAGGTTGCAAGAGAAGAGGAAAGGAACAAACCTCAAATGTAAGATACCTGTTCATTGAAATATTACATGGCGCTAGTATTTCTATTAACAATGCCCATAAGTAATTACCAAAACCGGAACACTACTCGATGCCTGTCATCTGTAAGAGTCCAGACAACATGGATTACTACATCTAGTATTATGCCATATAACTAGTCCCTTGTACTGATAATAATTCTCAATATGTCACAGCAATGCAGTATCAACCACCAACTAGCTCCAGATGAAAAAACATCAAACCACGAAAAGTTGAGAAGTTCAGATTTAATTGCTAAAAAAAAAAAAAAAAGAGATTCTGAGGCTTAAGAAAAGGTGACATGCCAATCGTTTCGAATTTCATTGGAATTCACTTCAAATACCAAATCTCTAAATGGATTTTTTTTATTATTGAAAAAAGAAAAAGATTGTATTTAATGGAGAATGAAAACTAGTATGAAGAAATTGTAGAACCATGAGCAATAGTGATCATCAGACTCGAATTTCAAATCTTTTCTGAAAGAACGCAATGAATGACCTTGAATCCAATTCTTTAACTCTATCAACTTTTCACAAAAACCTAATCGCATATTGATCCTGCATAACAAACCCCCAAATTGAACTTTCACCGCATAAAGCATCGATCTTTCATCCAAACACCGATCAAAATTCCGCAAGAAAACTCAAACAAGATCAAAATGGGAAAGGAGGAAAGGGGAAACCCACATAAGTATTGAGCTGGCGGACGAAGCTGGAGAAGTTGTTGTGTTTGAAGTACTTGGGCAAAAGGTCGCGGGCGAACTGGGCGTCGTTCCAAACGACGAAGCTGTTGTTGGCGTCGGTCCAGGAGACCATGTAGTCGGTGGAGGGGTCGTCGACCATGTCGTAGGTCTTGTTCAGAAACGGCGGGATGCTCGCCGAGTTGATCATCGTCGCCGCGTCTTCCATGGTTTGAATCAATTTGGGGGTTTTAGAGAGAGAGAGAGAGAGAGAGAGAGAAAGTGGGGGTTTGGAGTGAGCAGTGAAGACCTAGATTGCAGGGTTGATGATGAGTCAATAAGGGGGGAGAGAGAGAGAGCACAAGAGCGATGGGTGGCAGGGTTGGAATTATTGACACGCCCCATGACGGCACACCTCCACACTTAAATACTTTTCGGCCTAACTAAATTAAAAATATCCAGTTTTTTTTGGGTAAGGTAATAAGAAATCCAATTATATATTTGCATAGGTGAGCTTACCTTTTTTTTACATAGAAACGAGATGTTTTATTGATTCTTTTCCTTTTATTACACAACAACTAACGTTGCGATGAGGTTAATTTCGAGGTGGGGGTGGAATTGAAATGAAGAAGGATGAGTAGTATGTTAATACTTTTTTGTCACTAGTCACCCAATTGAGAGGATTATTATCAGCCTGTCTAAGAATATTATATTTTAAAGTTTATTTCCAGCTATGATCCATATTTTCACAATCTGTTTTCTGAGATGACTTCTACTAATTCTGATTATTGTACTAATTCTATTTATCGATATATATATATATATATATATATATCTATATGTCTATATATATATATATATAGACACACACACACACAGAGTTCGTCTCTGATACGGACGTCCGTACCTTTTCTTAGGTACGGATTTCCAGTTTTTTCCCATTTTTTTTATCACACATTCATATCTTAGCCATTCACTTTTAAGGTCTTAATGTATAGATCATCTCTGTAAATTTTCAGTCAAAATGATGATCGTTAAGACATTCAAAACTGTAATTTACAACAATGAACATCAACGGTTCTGGTAAGATAGATTCGGTTCATTCGTGTAAATTGTGAAAATGAATGCTTTAAAGATTATCAATTTAGCTGAAAATTTACAGAAGTAATCTATATATTAGGACCTAAAAACTGAACATAGATGTGAATGTGTGATTGAAAAGTGAAAAAAAACTAGAAATCCGTTCCATAAGCTTAGGAACGGACCTCCATTCCTGAGCAAAGTTATATATATATATAAATTAACGAAGAATCCTTCTGATTTTAAGTTGTGTTAAAAGTATCGACGAAATAATGTAGAATAAATCAATACACGCTAAACGGATATGCACTTTGCAACATGTCACGTAGTCTAAACAACTACCAATAATTGTGGTGATATTAGTTGCTGAAGATTTGCTTCTTATGTAAATCGCATGACATAGCAAACTTCAAACCTATCATTTGTTTCATTGTGGTATCACATTTTGCCACATATTTCATTAGATGAGATGTTTGTTTAGGAAAGTTGGTTGGCCAAATATTGATTCAATCCCGTGATGCAATAATTTTAATTTTTTTTTCTTTTATCTTTATTGGTCCTTCTGTAATACAGTACAATTTTTCAATAATCAAAAGGAAAAAATGAGTAATTCATAGACTGATAGTTACTCATGAAGATGAGTAATTTTATCGTGTTTCACAAGGGGAATCTCCAACACAAATCCCAGCAGCGTTGTGGAAGCTGCCAAAAACCCAACCCAATTGCGTCGCCCACACTCTGCCTCAAATGATATTATGCTCACCTTCACCACCACTGCAAATAAAATGCCCATATTTCATGCCTTATCGCCAATGTAATTTGACAGGCACACAACCAGCCACATATTCTTTCAAATTTCGTACCCCAAATTTGTTTTTGGCCTTTTAGCTTTTAGCTTCTTTCCACCTCCACTATATTATCCCCAACCTTCATCACCACAATCTCTCTTCCCACTTCACACACTTTCTGTCTCTCCCAGCTCAACAATCCCCAAGTTTTGGAATTCCCACTACAGTTGAGAGGTAAAGTTGCCATCTTTATCTCCAAAGTGTTAAAATTTGGGTTTCTGAGTTTATCTGCTGGGAAACAGAGGTATTATTGTTAGTTTGTTTAATTCCAGTTCTGGGTAGCTTGAATTTGATTGAAAGTATATTACTTTGCTTAGAATTTAGCATTTTATGTGGAGCTACAGGAGATAGGGCCGTAGTGTAGGAGATACATATGGGCAGTTGTGTTGTGGAGTTTACATGCTCATATTAGTTGGAAGCATGCAGGGAACAATGGTCTCGTTGACTTCCCTTGTTAGTTTGGGAAGTGTTGTTACGCTTGCGGGTTCATCCGAAAGGTCTGGCTCGCTTATTAGGAAGGTTTCGTTGTCTAAGAGTAGTTTTAGGGGTAATAGGAGATGGCATTGTGTGAGATTGTCAGTTTGTAAATTTTCCGTCACAACAACTGATTTCGTTGCTGAGCATAGCAATGAGGTATCCCTTGATTCTAACTACAGAGGAAGTAGTAATGATGCTTCTGTCGCTAATGATGATTTTGTACTTAAGCCGGCCCCGAAGCCAGTATTGAAGCCCTCTGAGGGGTCCAATGCTGAACCGCCCCTTTTAAGCCTTAATGCTGCTGATTGGGACGCCTCAAAAACTAGTGGGGATGCGGATGTGGAAGAGGAAGATAAGTGTAATGTGATTGAGTCACTTGGAGAGGTTTTGGAGAAGGCTGAAAAGCTAGAAGCTCCAAAAGTGGGTGATTCGAGTACTAAGAAAGCCAGTAAGCCTGTAAATAGACCTGCACCTTCTAATGCAACTGCTACTTCAGGAAATCCTAGACCAGTAAACTCGACAGGTAGTACCAAGGCTAAAACTTTGAAGAGTGTGTGGCGTAAAGGAGACACAGTTGCAGCTGTGCAAAAGGTTGTAAAGGAATTACCTAAGGTTAATAATACAGTTCGGAGAGAAGAACCAAAAACAGGGGAAGGGGTGAAGGTAGGGTCGCCAACCCGTCCTCCTTTAAGACCTCCTTCTCCACCTTTGAGACCCCAACCAACATTACAAGCAAAGCCTTCTACAGCTCCTCCACCCACGATAAAGAAACCTGTAGTTCTGAAGGATCTTGGGGCAGCTCCAAAGTCGGCAGTGATTGATGACACTGGTTCACCCCCAAAAACTAAAGAAAGGAAGCCAATTTTGATTGACAAATTTTCTACCAAGAAGCCAGGGGTCGATTCTGTGGTTTCTCAAGCAGTTTTAGCTCCTACAAAACCAGCCAAGGGCTCTCCTCCTGGCAGATTCAAAGATGGGTTCAGGAAGAAAAATGCTCAACCTGGAGGACTACGAAGGCGGAAGGCTAATGATGAGCTCACTGATGATGAGAGTTCGGAACTCAGTGTCTCTAAAGCAGCAAGGAAAGGGAGGAAGTGGAGTAAAGCAAGCAGGAAGGCGGCAAGACTCCAGGCTGCCAAAGATGCAGCTCCTGTTAAAGTAGATATTCTAGAGGTGGATGACGATGGCATGTTAATAGACGAGTTGGCCTTCAATTTGGCTATTAATGAATCCGAAATTCTAGGATCTCTGTACTCCAGGGGAATTAAGCCTGATGGGGTTCAAACTCTGAGCAAAGATATGGTAAAGATGATTTGTAAAGAGTATGATGTGGAAGTCATAGATGTTGACCCAGTAAAGGTGGAAGAAGGGGCAAGAAAGAAAGAAATACTCGATGAAGATGACCTAGACAAACTAGAAGACAGGCCTCCTGTCCTTACTATAATGGGTCATGTGGATCATGGCAAGGTAAATGGCTTTCTATCGTTTTACTTGCTAGTCAATTCTTTCACATCCTTTTTCACTTTCTTAATTTCTCTTGATTATTGTATTTTATGATCTGTACTGCTAATAGGTTAATATTGCTAATTTCTTTTTTTGTGTTGATCACTTGGCAGACAACTCTATTGGATTACATCCGGAAGAGCAAGGTACATGGCAGCTCAACAGTCAATTTCTTCTTTCAGTTTATTTTGCATTGAGCTTAGTGGTATATGGTTATATGGCTTTGGTGATATTGGTAATATCTAAACACTCTGGTGGTTTGAATTACACAATTTTGATTGTCATACAATACGGTATCGGTGTCCTAGAATTTGGAGCTTTGTGGGAATTGGTTCTAGCATAAGATACTGATGATTGAACTGAGGCCTGACTGGTAGATACATACAGGTTGCTGCATCTGAGGCTGGTGGAATTACACAAGGAATTGGGGCATACAAGGTGCTTGTGCCAGTTGATGGCAAGTTGCAATCATGTGTTTTCCTTGATACTCCTGGACATGAGGTACACTCACTTTCTTGGCCCATATAGCACTTTGTTATTCCTTGATTTTCCTGGATCATATTCAGTGTTCTCTAATCCTTGACTCAGTCATGAACTGTAACTTGCTGTCACTCTTCTTTTCTTTTAGATAATATCTGTATCCACTTCTGTAGGCATTTGGAGCAATGAGAGCTCGTGGAGCAAGGGTGACAGACATAGCTATTATTGTTGTGGCTGCTGATGATGGAATCCGCCCTCAAACAAAAGAAGCCATCGCTCATGCTAAAGCTGCTGGTGTGCCGATAGTAATAGCTATAAATAAGGTATGGCAACTATAATGGCACCTTTTCTTTAAACCTTTAATCACAATAAAAATAGGAAGAAATAAATGCTTTGCTTGCATTGCATATGGCATCGGATTTGTTAACTCTCAACTTTTTTATTCTAATTGAACCAGATAGACAAGGATGGAGCTAATCCAGAACGAGTCATGCAAGAGCTTTCTTCTATTGGTCTAATGCCAGAGGATTGGGGTGGTGACGTCCCAATGGTCCAGGTTGTTATTTCTTGAATGGATGAATTGTACTTAAATATTTTGCTTTATGCCTTATACTTTTCTTCTGAGCCCAATCTTGTGTCTTTAAACAGATAAGTGCTCTTAAAGGGAAGAATATAGATGACCTTTTGGAAACCGTAATGCTAGTTGCAGAGGTAAGTCAGATGCATAATGATGTTGAAACATTAGCTTTGATATGCTTCTTGCAAAATAGATGTGTAATCCTACTGTCGTCATAATAGTTTGTCTTAATTTACCTTCCTGTAACCTCTCTAGGCTTGTACACTTATGATCAGTATTTACTATTCACACTGCTTCCTTGCATTTTGGTTACCTCCTCCACTTATCTAACCTTTTGAATGGTTGTGTTAGTTGCAAGAGTTAAAGGCCAATCCTGATAGAAGTGCAAAAGGCACGGTTATTGAGGCCGGTCTTGATAAATCCAGAGGACCTTTAGTTACACTTATCGTGCAAAATGGAACCCTTAGAAAGGGGGACATAGTAGTTTGTGGAGAAGCCTTTGGAAAGGTTGGTTGATGACTTTGGATTTTTGATATAACCGTATGTAATGTTGCTCATAAACTGAGTAATGTACCATTACTTTCGCATTTTGACTAAAATGAAGGACCTTTTTTTCTGCCTTGGTTAGGTACGGGCTTTATTTGATGATGGTGGAAATCGTGTCAATGAAGCTGGACCCTCTATACCAGTTCAGGTTAGTTGTTCACACTCTTATTTTATTTTATTTTATTTTTGTTATGTTATTTCTTTTTTAGTTACCAGGTTTTCTTTGACTAGTTTTTAGCAGTGTCTTAATTCAGAATCATCAGTGGGATCTAAAATAGGTCCAGATTTAAAATTGTTTGTTGTAATATATTAGCTAGAAATTGCTATAGGGGTTTATTTGGAGAAAAAGGACACATTTTCAAGATAGTTACCTTATGTATACCTATATTATATGTTGAAATTTAGTTAGTTGTTTTGCACTTAAAGCATATAATCAGCCGGGGCATATTTGTAAGCAATATGCTGTGATAGAACTGAAATGTTAATATAGGTTTTCCAGATGCTGTGATGGCCGTAGAATAATAATCTCTTGTGTAAATTTATATGGCTCTGGAGATGCTATTGCTTGTATAGGAATATGTTCATTATACTCTACTTGACATTTTGTTGGTATTTTGAAAGCTAGATACAATGGAGATGCTACTGCTTGTATAAGAATATGTTCATTATACTCTACTTGCCATTTTGTTGGTATTTTGAAAGCTAGACACAATTACAGTTTGGAAGATGAATGTCAAAGATTTCTCTGATCAACAAAATATATGTAAAATAACTGAAAAACAATTCATGAATTAACACAGATTTTGTCTGGTTGTTAATAAGCTTAAAAGCTTATAGGAGCAGCCATCTTATCTCATTCTAGAAGTTTCTTTGGTGCCTTAATTATTTCAAAATGTGTTTTGGCTGATTTTTTATTCTGCCATCGTTGTTGCATGATTCTTGTTTCAATACCCTGAATAACATTTTCAGTGTCTTTATTGCAGGTTATTGGATTAAATAATGTTCCTATTGCTGGTGATGAATTTGAGGTTGTGAGCTCCCTTGATATTGCACGTGAAAGGGCAGAGTCACGTGCAGAGTCATTGCGAAATGAACGCATATCAGCTAAGGCTGGTGATGGGAAGGTTACTCTTTCTTCTTTAGCTTCTGCAGTCTCAGCAGGAAAGCTGGCTGGACTTGACTTGCACCAGCTAAATGTTATTCTGAAGGTTGATCTTCAGGTATGCACATCCTTCTTATAAGAAATTTTAGAAAGTATGTCGTTTACTCGTTTTATTCTGTTGCGCTTGGACTTAAATACTGATGAGCCGAAATTGGAGATTGTCTAATTGATGACACTATATATCAGAATAAAACACAGAAGGGAGTGATCATTGATATTGAAATATCAGATATTTTCTTAAATTGTACCCTAACAAGGTACAACCTATATATTTAATATGCAGAGATATCTAGAAATGTAAGTAAGGCGTGATCTGTAGAATTGGCCAAAAAAAGAAGAACAACAATATGTAGGATTGGTGAAAATAAATAGCTCTAGAACATTGCTAGAACAGGATGTAAATAAGGCATAAAAAAATCTGCAGAATATCAAAAGTAGAGTTTTTACTTGTTAGTACTCTTTCTTGCATAGTAGTTTGGAATCTTAGGACTAGTTGGGTATAATTGGCATAATTGTTGAGCATATAAAGACAGCACGGAAATGAAGAATTGGCATAATTGTTGAGCATCTACTGGACTAGTAATTAGACATCATGAACCAAATGAGAAACAACAGCAGAGGTTCAATTTATTTTAGATGTTCATTACCGGCTTTATTTTCATTGGGAAATGTGTACACATATAGTTTGGTGATTGGCCTTTAAGTAATTGCAAATTTTATCATCTGTTCTACTTGCCATTCATCAATATTCAGTCTGGTAACTGGCCCTACCAATTCAAGTTTCACAGATAACTGTTTGGATGTTTTTTCTTTCTCTGTTCTCTGTTTGGAATCAATTCTACTGCAATTACATCATGATTTTTATTTATTTATTAATATAATTTTTTTTTTTTTGGGTCTTGTATAGGGATCTATCGAGGCTGTCAGACAAGCCCTGCAGGTGCTCCCTCAAGATAATGTCACCTTGAAGTTTCTCATGGAAACAACAGGTGACGTAAACACCAGCGATGTTGATCTTGCTGCGGCCAGCAAAGCCATAATTTTGGGATTCAATATCAAAGCTCCAGGTTCTGTTAAAAGCTATGCTGAAAACAAAGGTGTGGAGATTCGGCTATATAAAGTTATCTATGACCTTATTGATGATGTACGAAATGCAATGGAAGGGCTCCTACAGCCTGTTGAGGTATCTATGAACTTAAACACCAGATCTCTTGAGTTTGTTTAAGGCATTGGCCCTTGGGGCATACACTGCTTATGCTGTAATATTGTTTGAAATGTCGAGATTGAAATTTGGACTGACATTATGACTTGTGTGTATTGATAGGAACAAGTAACAATTGGTTCTGCAGAAGTCCGAGCCATATTCAGCAGTGGCAGTGGACGTGTTGCTGGTTGTATGGTAAATGAAGGAAAAGTTGTTAAAGGCTGCGGCATTCAGGTCATTCGAAGGGGAAAAGTAGTACATATTGGTGTTCTTGATTCTTTAAAACGGGTTAAGGAAGTCGTGAAAGAGGTATTATATCATAGCCTGCATTTACTTATATGAGCCACTTTGTAGAATTTATGGTAAATTGCAAAAGTGGGAGCAACCTAGCACATTGGTAAATTATATTAAATATACACCCTTATATATTTGTATGTTTTTAGTGAATATAGAACACCCACATGATCTCAGGGCATTATTTCATTCTTTATGGCAGACTAAGAATTATTATTGAGCCTGTTGCCTTTCTTGCATGTTCTGTACTTCTGAATCTGCAGCCAGTCTGGGTTTTAAATCCCTTTGCGGTGTGCAAATAGATGAATCATAGAAACTACGTCTTCAGTTGCCTTCATGCTTTATATAGCAATTGTCTTCTTAGTTACGTCAGATACTGCAAGATAAAGATTTAGGTGTGTCTTCCTTGCCATTATGGGATAAATGGCTAAGTTATTATGTAGTTATAGTATGGAAGTTAATGAATGCATTTCCACTACGACTTATGAAAACTAGATATTAATTTTGATCAAAGTATTAGACTACTACATTCCATTAAATGTGATGAGATATAGAAGCTTTGTTGGTAGATCTAGGCTTCAATTTTGTTCCTGGCACAATGACTGGTTTCAGCCTCTTTGAAAGAGGATCAATTTTATTTTTCCATGTCGTAAATTGACCTCATGCTTTTGTGGTGACTATCTATTCTCAGCTTTCTTTCGGTTTTGGCATGCTTTTTATTTGTCTTCTGTTTCACAGTAAGCTGTACTTTCTCCTCTTTACTAGGTAAATGCTGGACTAGAGTGTGGAATTGGGGTGGAAGACTACGACGATTTTGAGGAGGGAGACATTCTCGAGGCCTTCAACACAGTCCAAAAGAAGCGGACACTTGAAGAGGCGTCTGCTTCCATGGCAGCTGCAGTGGAAGGAACAGGAGTCGAATACTAGAGAGGTGTGTAGTTGCAAATGAAGCCCTTACGTGCGTATTCTGGTGGAATGAAAATATGTTTTGATCTCAATCAGGCATGAGGAATAGCACCATCTGCTCAGTGCTTTGACATAGTGCTCAGCAGGTTTCAATTGGTTAGCTCCCACATGCGCCATTTGTTTCGAGTGTGGGCTGCTAAGGATGTCCTGTGCTCGCCATGAATGTACCAAAGTTGTATGCTATACACTGTATATAACTTTACACTATAGCTTTCAGCTTCTTTTGTAAAGAGAGGACATTCGTTCAAATTCCTTATAGTTTCAATGTGGAGAGATCACTTGTAACAGATACATTCAATTTGAAAAAAGTCATCAATTTTTTGTGATGCTCTAACTTGGATGCATCATCTTAGTCGACGTTGGATGGGTTTTAGATTGAATTTGGTCCGTCTCGTACACGTTACAGATGAAATCTGCACAGCCATGTTTTGCTGAAGATGTGTGATCAAGTCCAGCAGGGTACACCTGTTTGCCCTGCACGGCTATTGCACTAGAATAAGAATCTGAAGTGTTCCAAGTTCTAACCCTTGCTTGCCAGAGTACTAGTGCATGCTTTGCCCATCAATTATAAATTTTGACCAGCAACAGAAGACAGAGCTAGGTACATATCTTCTCCTTGTAGTTTCAACTTTAATTTTAAGTCGACTAAGATGATGCATCCAAGTTAGAGCATCACAAAAAATTGGTGACTTTTTTCAAATTGAATGTATCTGTTACAAGTGATCTCTCCACATTGAAACTATAAGGAATTTGAACGAATGTCCTCTCTTTACAAAAGAAGCTTTAGTATATTAAATTATGAATTCGATCGAGCCGCATAACGTTTTCCTTTAGGTCAACTATTATTATGCTTATAAACAGATTTTGCTCTAGAAATTACTACTTCATCATCCTAATCATATGATGAAAGATACTCAAATTAGATGAACGACTTACCAGTCATACAAAAAAAGAGAAACAAGACTTGATTTTGTTTAAACTTTCCTTTGGATCAGGGGCACCAACAAGCTCAATACCAGTAGATCTGGATTTCATTCCATAGATTCTACCTTATGAAGATATGATGGAAACAATTTTCTATCAAGGAATATATTATGAACACTTCAAGCTGATCAATATTTGATAAACTTAACAACATTTTAGTTGAGTTCCAACATGGAGAAATCAGTTGCTTATTTTGGAGACCGAGAACTACAAAACTGAAAAATAGAGCAAAATTTTTATATTGGGAATGCTGAAAATCACACACATGGAGGCTTGTGATCCTCGTATTTAATTTCTCATTGTGTAAACTAGTCAGAGGAGTTGCTCTATCTATGAATTTCTCGATAAGAGAGTGACTAATTAGCTGCTTAAAATCGAATATCTGACTTTAAAAATCGATCCGACGTGGCAGGATCTACAGTTTCCAGAAAAGCGATGACAAATGTGCCCGGTCAAAAACTTTCAAATTTCGAAAAAACAGCCTAACGGTCATAAGTGTCCGAAACGCAGATTGAATCCCCAAACGAAATTAACGCTTTTACCTTTCTCTTCTCTGTAAAAAGATTCAAAAGCAACGTTCTTCCTTTTTGGGGTTTCCTCTTTCTTAGAGTGTGATCATTATCCCAGTCTTCAATTCTCACTCCAATTCAAAAAACGGAGTCCTCGCTATTTATCCAAATGGATTACGACCCTCTTCTCCTAACCGACGTCTCTCGCCAGCAAAACACCTCCATTTCCACTCACTCCGACTGTAACCCACTCTTAAACCCTCTTCCTCTTCACCATTCACAAATACCCGAGATTCAATTTCCTTGAATTCGTCCTCTGATTTGTTGATTTCTTCTTTTGTAGACTCGGTACTGTGCTCGAAATTGAAAAGCTTGACCATGGTGGATCCCGATGCTTCTTGCTCTGATGCAAATGAAGGTAATTTCGTGAAAACTCCCGTTTGTTTTTTAGGGTTTTATTTTTTCTAAAGCTTCGGTCTTTTTCTTCTTTGGGACCTAATTTTGAAAATTGAATCACATTGCGTGATACCCAATTGATCTAATTTAAGGTTAATTAAGTCAAGACTATGGAACCCATTGATTTGAATTTCTTGATTTCTGTCCACGTAGATTTTGCTCGGGAAAATTGTTATAGCCCAGAAGTTATTAGCACTACAAAATTCAGGGATGCTGTTCCTTTGTTTTGTGATGAAATTGGCCCAAAGTCTTTGATAAATTCAAGAATATGATGTATTTTGATACATTTCAGGCCGGGCCATGATAGGATTTTCACTTACATCTCCTGATTTGGTTATGTGTGCCGGGTCACCGGATATACCCCGAACCAGCTGTGCGGAGTCCCCTGAGTTCTTGGAGAGTCGATGCCATCAGAAGCTGGATACTTCGATGGAGCTCTCTTTCGAGAATGGAATCGATGCGTCTCAAGTTAAGGATACTAATAGGACACCAACTGTGAAGTTCTCCACCACATTGTGCCAAACCTATAAGGAGGATTTGTCTCCTGAAGCTTCATTTGAGCTTCTTCCGCCTATGGTGATTGAGGACAAGTTGAAGGAAGATCCCCTTCTTGATGTAAACAACAATGTAGGTTCTGCAGATGGCTTCCTGGGCGGTGAATCACCTAAAGTAAAGCTTCTTCTTAGATTCATCTCATTTTAGTTTATTTTGAAAACAAATCGACAAGTTATATCTTTTGTGCAAACTGTTTCGTGGCAGGATGATGGCAATGCCATGTGCGAAGGAGACTATCAGAAGTTGCTAATTGGTTATGAGAACCAGAGAAAGGAATTAGCAGAGATGAGGAGTGCATTCGAGGAGCTCAAAAGGCAGAACATATCCAAGAGCAATGAATGCCAAGAAGCTTGGAAGTCTTTAAAGGACCTCCAAAATGAACTCATGCGCAAGTCGATGCATGTTGGATCTTTGGGTATGGTATTGATATCCTGAACCTCTTAAAAATTTGATCCATCAGTCAAATTGGTAATTGATGCTGGTCTGTTGCAGCTTTTGCCATCGAGGGACAGGTGAAAGAAAAAAGCAAGTGGTTTGCATCATTGAGAGATTTGACAAGAAAACTTAAGGTATTAATTTAGAAAATGAAATTAAGATGTATTTGGATCCCTAGTGATATGACTAGATTATGAGATGCAAACTGGTCTGACATGTTTCATTTTATAGATTATGAAGATGGACCACATTAAGCTATCAGAGGAGGCATCGGCTTATAAGAACTGTCTTGCAGATATGAACGAGATGAGGTCTACCATTCATTCCACTTGTAAGTGAAACGTGCCCATGTTATCAATCTTCTGAGACGATATCTGTTTTTCCTTTCTTGATCCTGTCTTTTTATCCAACAGTAAATCAGCAAGTAAGTTTGCATAATGATTTGAAGACAAAGTTTATTGAAGGGGCCAAAGAACGTAAAGAACTCTACAACAAGGTGTTAGAGTTGAAAGGTTAGATGTATGTTGTTTTATAGAGGTCCAAGCGATTGTGATACTGGAGGGTTTTCTGACATCATTTTTGCTCTCTTGTAGGAAATATAAGGGTCTTTTGCAGGTGTAGGCCTCTAAACACTGAGGAAGTTTCAGCAGGAGCTTCAATGGCTATTGACTTTGAATCTGAGAAAGAAGGTGAGCTTGCTGTCAAGTCAAATGGGGTTACAAGAAGGACCTTTAAGTTTGATGCAGTATTCAGCCCTCAAGCAGACCAAGGTACGTGCAAAATATGATGCAAGTCTTCTGTTGGTTATATACTGAAGTACCAAAAGCAGCTTTGAATAACATACATCCTTTTTGTTTGTCATATTAGCTGATGTCTTCGAAGACACAGCTCCATTTGCAACCTCAGTTTTAGACGGGTACAATGTCTGCATATTTGCTTACGGGCAGACTGGAAGTGGAAAAACCTTTACAATGGAGGGAACGGAAGAAGCTCGGGGAGTCAATTTTAGGACTCTTGAGCAACTGTTTTGTATAATAAAAGAACGAGAAAAGTTGCATAGATATGATGTGTCTGTTAGTGTTTTAGAAGTGTACAACGAGCAAATACGGGATCTACTTGTTCCAGGGAATCAGCCAGGAGCAGCTGCCAAAAGGTCCAAGAGATCCTTAACCATTTCTCTTATTTTTCCCCCTTCGTGAATATGTTGAAAGTTCTGTATGATCTTGCTTATTATATCTTACTATATGGTTATAATCTAGTATGTTTCTTGATGTTTAGATGGAAAGTCATTTACCTATTCAGACATTGCATAATCTACTTTTCATGAATTCCCATCTGTTTAGCTGGCAGTTAGAATAGCACCATGGCCTCTCATTTCTGTATCTCAAAGTTGAAAACTTTTTTAGTTACTGTTATATAACTCTCCTTTCAAAATGTGAAGATGGAGTTATATGTGATATCCACTCTTTCTCCGTACTTGTTGCTATATTTTCATCTCTAACAATTCACCAATCTGTTGGGTACTCTTTATGAACCACCTCTTTCAGTACTATGAAGGATGACAAGTGGGGTGAATTCCAAGATAACGGTATCTAACAATACTGTAATGTTTTGTAGGCTTGAAATTAGACAAGCTGGAGAAGGGACACATCATGTTCCAGGACTTGTTGAGGCACATGTGAAAAACATGAATGAAGTCTGGGAAGTTCTCCAAACTGGCAGTAATGCAAGGGCTGTTGGCTCAACCAATGCCAATGAGCATAGCAGCCGGTCGCACTGGTCTGTTTATCTTGTTTACAACTTATACATTTATGTTTCACAGAATGTGATTGAAAGACAGATCGCTAAATTTTAGTCTGGTATTCTTATTAATGCAGCATACACTGTGTAATGGTGAAGGGGGAGAACTTGTTGAATGGGGAGTGCACAAGAAGCAAGCTCTGGTTGGTGGATCTAGCAGGGAGTGAGCGTATAGCAAAGACAGAGGTGCAAGGAGAACGACTCAAGGAAACTCAAAATATCAATAGATCTCTATCTGCACTAGGTGATGTCATATCTGCACTTGCAACTAAAAGCTCACACATACCTTTCAGGTACACAAGTAACAATTAGTTCTTGATTTAAATATGAATGTGCCTATGCATCTAGTGGTAACCTTCTTCCAAATCATGTGTCATGTGCAGGAACTCCAAGCTTACCCACTTGCTTCAAGACTCTCTAGGTAATTCATTTGAGTCATTGAAGAAGTCAAACCATGATTCACCAGTACTTATTCTGATTTGTTTAATATTCCAAGTTCATATACTATTTCATTTATTTGGGGATGAAATTCAATTCAACTATACTTGGGTTGGAGGCATGAAACTATAAAACTAATGGAACATCTGTCTTTGTTTTAGGAGGAGACTCCAAGACGCTTATGTTTCTTCAGATTAGTCCTAATGAAAATGACTTGAGTGAGACCCTTTGCTCACTGAACTTTGCAAGTAGAGTTAGAGGGATAGAGTTGGGTCCTGCAAAGAGACAAATGGACACTTCTGAACTTTTAAGATACAAACAGATGGTAAATTACTTTTGCTCTTGTAGCAACTGCAGATTCATTGTTCTTGTTATCTATTTCATTTCTAACAATCTTGAACCCTCTATTTGCTAGTTTGAAAAAACAAAGCTAGACATCAAGAGCAAAGATGTACAGATAAGGAAGTTGGAGGAAACAGTCCATGGGTTAGAACTGAAGATAAGAGAGAGAGACCTGAAAAATAAATGCCTGCAAGACAAGGTATTGTGCAGCAACTCGGTTCCCTACTGTACCTTACATATAACTAAAAGAACATTTAGGTACTAATTTAATTCGTGTGTCAGGTGAAAGAATTGGAATCACAACTTTTAATTGAGAGAAAGCTAGCACGTCAGCATGTGGACACAAAAATAGCTGAGCAGCACCTGCAGCAACTGAAACATCAACAAGACGAGCAAACTACTGCACTTGCAAGACCACCTCTAACAAACCGACCATTAACAACTCACAAGATTCTCAATGAGGCAGCCATTAATACATTGGTGAAGGACCAAGTAAACCCCATGCAACAACTAACTGAGAAGGCCAATAACAAAATTCCAGTACCTACAATGGATGGTTTTGTTAAGTATATTGATCCTGTAGAGAAAGAAAACAACCCGGACATGGCTGAACAATTTGTTCTACAAAAGAGAACTGGAAGAGCCTCTATCTGCCCAACGTTTCAGCGGATTCCTGCTACATCTGTTCCAAGACGCAATTCTCTAATTCCACTCCCTACTGTACCAAACCGCCTCCAATCCCCAATGCCTGTATTACCATTAGCACCAATATCAGCATACCATGCTGATAAGAAAGCTGAAATGGATTATGTTTCTGAAATTGACTGCTTGCCTGAACAGACACCAGGTAGTAGTCCTAAAGTTACTAGAACCGGCGGCAAGAAGTTCAACAGCATACTGAGACGAAGCATCCAAAAGAAAGCTCAGATGAAGTCCCCAATGCCGCCACACATGAGAAAAGGTGTGAATGTAGGGATGGAGAAGGTTAGAGTATCTATTGGAAGTCGAGGCAAGATGCCACACAGGGTGTTACTTGGAAATGGTAGAAGGGCAGGTACTAAAGAAGGTCAGAAGCAGATTAGGGAAAAGGAGAGGGGGTGGAATATTGGTACAGCAGGGAGAAATGCTATTTAAAAGCGTAATGGTGATGGCCTGTATCTACATGTTCAGCTATGGTCATCATAGAGGCTATGTTCTTGTAGCCTCAGGCATGCAACATGGGAGGTTTTTTTTTTCTTTGTTGATGCTAACAATTAATTTGTTTACTGGATCTGCTCATGTACAGAACTACAAATTCAGTTTGCAATGGTATGTGCTTTTGTGTGATACCTGAGAGTTAATTTACATAAAGTTCTATTATTTGATTCAGTTTGGATTGGCATATCTGAGGCAGCAACATTGCATGATGCATGTTTGTTTCAGATCTGGAGATGTTGATGAGGGAAAACAGAGATTGATTTGGGGAAAATTGAACTAAGCAAAATAAAAACTGCTGATATATGAGCCCGGACGAGGAAACCACCCTCTCTTGCAAACCATCACTAGATCTTGCCGGAGCAGACCTAGATCTAGGCTCGGAGGAAAGGGATGAGGTTTTTTCTTTTTCAGAGAGACGGCACTCTTTCTTTCTCTAGAAGAACTGGTTACTATAGAACCTCGTAATTGTAATTTAATTGCGCAAACATATGAGTTAAATATAGTTTCTCATGTTTTATGGATATACGTAATCACTGCATGAAATTTTCAACTCAACCGTAGTATAGTTAGGAAGTGGTACGTTGACGATGGACCTTATTGGCTGTGCGAAGTACTCCGTCTTTTACCTTTTTCTGCTGTGTCTGGTGTTGTTCCGATGTAATATCTCAATTGCTTCTGACAATAAAACCGTACTAGCCAGGAAGAGGTAGTTTGAGATCCGTTGTTTAACTTTAGAGGGTTTTTATTGAGACCTCTTAATTTATTTAATGGACCTCATTTATTTTTTTATGGACAAAATTTAATTTAATCTCTCGAACTTTAGGGCTAAAATCAGGTTTTTTTTTTTAAATAAAATCACCTTGGTCCTATACTTCCAAATCTCATCAGCTGCGTCCAAATTTGAATTTCCCTAAGAACGTGACGTCATTCGCTGACCTTGAGCCGACATAGGGCCCTATATTTGCATACTTTACCCTAACTTTGGAGGAAATGTCGAAATTAACCCTTTTACCGTAAATCCACCACCGCCCCTTTCGAGCCCCGTGCTCTATTGAAGCCGGAATTATCATCCGCGAACCAACACAAGAGGTAATTTTTTGTGTGTATCAACCAAGTTCGTCCCTCTTACCTCCACTGTGTTAACCCATGTCTTTTTTCAGCGGAGAAATCTCAGGGTGCCATCGCTCGGCAGCCAATCGGCGCAATGCTTCTCCGACCACAAGCTAGGCCGCGAAGCAAAAGGTTGTAGTGGTACAGCCTGAAATTACTGATTCTTCTAATGATGAAGACCCACAAGAGTAAGAAATTCTCTCTATTTTTTTATATATAAAAAAAAAAAAACAAAACAAAAAACAAAATATATGCACCTCCCCCCCTCTCTCTCTCATGCCAATTCGATCCAAGCTTCAGATCGAAGGGACTGGTCTAGATCACCAAGCTTTGCAAGGGACTCGAAGCACAACTTCTTCTCCACGGAATGGTAACCCAAAACAGAAGCAAAGAAGAGCTTCGGCGAAAGAGAATCGAAGCACTAAAGCTTCTTGGGTTCACCGACATATTTTCCAATTCCGACCAATTCATGACGTTTCACTCATAGTCGAAGCTTCCTCTCGATGTCGTGGATGTCCCTGTAGTGTCAAATTGTCCCAAAAACGAAGTATGAGTGAGAATCGAAGGAGAGATGGTGTAGGGGTTTCACGGTGGGTTTTCTTCCTTTTCTGGCGACCTTTGGTTTCAACTCAGGTATGAAAGTTGGTCAATTTGTCAAGCTTTAGCTCTATGCATACTTGAATTTGATTTTGGATGAGAATTGAAGAAAGTTAGGTTTTGGGCAACGGCTGGCCACTGTGTAGTTACTATACACCGCGGTAGCGGTGGTTGTCGGAGTTGATTTCTGGTTTTGGTTAGTATACTGAACTTGAATGAGTGATTTGAATTTCTTGAATTCAAGAAATGGAAGAGTTGGGAATTGGAAAGTTAAACAGGATTTTTGAAGAGTAGAGTATGAAAGTGTTACTGGTCTTCATCCAACTTGATATTCAAGTGATCTAAAGTTGCTATACATGTTTCCAGTTCGATGGTTTGGTTGTTGTGGTTGCAGGTGATTGCTAGAGGAAGAGGAGTAATTGTAGTCAAAGGCTGATGATCGATTTCAGAGGGTGTAGAAAGAAAAGAGGGGTGTGATTTATTTGGAAATGTCTATTTTACCCTTCTTGTGGGCCATGCTGTCAGCTCCAAGTCAGTGAATGACGTCACATTCCGAGGGAAATTCAAAATTTGGACGCGGTTGATGGGATTTGGAAGTTTAGGGACTAACGTGATAAAAAAAAAAGGGACCAAACTGATTTTAGCCCTAAAGTTCGAGGGACTAAACTGAGAAACCCTAGGCTCGGGCTCCTCGTTTTGCAATAGCGTTTCTCGTTTGGCGGCTCTTAGACGTCTAGGTTGGCATCTGGCCTCGCCGCCATCATAGGGTCTACTACTGGACTGGTAAATCGATGTCTACTGCTCCTGGGGCTCCTTCCAGGGAGGTTTTGCATGAGGCTTTATTAGTTGGTTTTCAGGTTGGGTTGGTGCGAGGTTGTGGTTGTGCGGTATAGATCGGGCGATTGATCCTTGTTGATGGTTTCTTGACCGACAGAGCCATGGGTCGTATCTATGGAAGTGTGGGATATAAGGATCTGGATTGGGGATGGGTTTTCCGTGATGGCACAAGTTTGTGGTGGCATTACTAGTGTCAGTTTGGGTCGCGGACTGTGAGTGGCCTTGGCGACGTGGATTGTGGCGATGTAGGGTGTGGTGATACAGGTCATGGGTTGACGGAGCATGGCAAGACTGGTATGTATGGCTGGGGGAGGGAATGACGATGATGGACTAGCCCAAACCAGGCTTAATGGGCCTTCCGTGGATTTTCTTTAGTGGATGCCCTCTTAGACTTCAAGTTTTGGGCTGGGGTTTTTTTCCTAGTCCATTAATTATGTTTTAGTGTAGTCTTTTACAATAATTTTCTTTTAGAGAGCTAATGCACGTTTGTGCACTCTATATATCTCTAGCGCCTCTAGAATAATACTAAAGGAGGATCTCCACTATATCTACGTACGTGACATGTCTAATGAGTAGGTCTATTTCTATGTACCATTGTTGGTACTACCACTATCTTCTTGTTTGTCTGTAGATGGCAGCGAAAGAGTATGTAACGGCCTATTCTAGCTTTAAATGAATATATTGGCACCCGTTTTATAGGTTTGGGTTTGATTAAAAAATAAATAAATAAATAAATAACGAAATTATATATTTTTTCCCTCTGCAAAGATTTATAATAATAGAAACACATTTATAAGACTTTTATTACATTTCCATTTTAGTTCTCATTTCATATCTATCATTTTCTTTGTTTAAAAGAGCTTTCAAAGAAAAAAAAAGCAAGAGGAAATGCATTCAAAATTACTCGGCAATTATACAAAAATAAAACTATGATGCAAGAGACAAAGGTCATTCTCATCAATGTAACAAGATCATGAAACGAGGGATAGAGAGCCGTCGTGTAAACTAACCAAATAAGTTTCTAAAGCGGTGTATAAGACAAAATTAAATACAAAAAAAAAACAAATCTAATTTTGCAACCTATCTTTTTTTTTTGTAGAGTAATAGTCAACCATTTTATTAATAATAATCATAAGAAAAATTACAACTTGAAGATGTAGGAACTATATCAAAACATGAAATAAACATAGCAATACTAGATGCAACAAAGCATCGAAAATAAAACCTAACAAGGGTACGAAGGGATGCAATTAAGCATTTGATGCAGCACCGGACATAATCCGAGATATGTAAAACGGTACCAATAGTGTGGTGGACCATACTTCCACGCAAAAAAATATGTCGCATGGAGGGTAACCTTCTATCAAGGTAACCGGCGGTAGTGTGACCGACCTTGCCTCTTCCACGCAAAATAATACGCCGAATAGAGAGCAGTCTTCTACCTAAGTAACCAACGAAGCGATTCCAACATGTAGCTAAATGTAGGGCCTTTAAAAAAGTCTCCCGATCCCAAATGCGCACCTTAACAGCATCGGGCTCATGCACAAGTTGCAAAGCGCCAAGGAGGGAGGCCCATCCCAAAACCCTACTTGAGCAATTCAACAAAGCAGAGGCCCATCCCAAAACCCTCTTACACCATCCCTGATCTCGGCCCCAACAACTACTCCATCGCCTTTCGTCGAAGAAAGATCAGGTCGGCCTCAACTCGACTCCAACCACCTCCACCAATGACACTAGATGTAGCACAGATCTCGCCCAGAGCCTAGGTTATGCTCCAGTCCAATCTTTGCTCCAGCGCACTATGAAAAAGGGTCAAACACCGGCCCCTCTCAAACCCCTCACTCATCCATACCGGCACCTATCCAAAGCCAGACACCTTTGGTTTGAGTTGTGCCCGAGATGGTCGAAGACGCCCGACTCTCAGTGCCGTCACGATCAGGGGAGGCAACGCAGCCATCTCCCTAAGGAACAAAGGTGCTGTCAGAAAAAGATCTGATGGGAAGAGCCCCACCAAGATATGAACCTAGGCCTGATACTGGGCATGCTAGAAGTCGTGCGTGAGATAGCCGACACCGAAAGCGGTCCTGGAATAGTACTCCACCGATGATAGAGAAAGATGCAGAGAGGCCGGAGGCGGCGCTCTTCTAACCCTAGCAGAGCAAGCCCTCTAGGCATATTATCAACTTATAAGCTCTCTGGATCTAGTTCTAATGAATTATCATTGCTGGATATGTTGCAAAAAATCAAAGATATTTTTTTTTTGGCAACCTATCTAAAACTCCAGCAACTATAGTTAATTAGTTACACTATTTTTTTTCAATTATTATATCAGATTTTTTATTTTATTTTATTTTTTTAACATCTTTTTTGATAAATAAATAATTATGACAACATTATAACTCATCTTTAATGCTCGAAAATATCTTTTTTGAAAGAAACTGTAAGCACTTTAGTAATGGTTCAAATGGTTACACTCATGTAGTACATCAACAATACAACCAGGAGTATGGGAGAGCCAAGTCTCATTCTGATATGACTCATCTTTAATGCTCGAAAATATTTTGTTTATGAGTAAGGTTAAGTTAGGTATTTGAAAGAGACTTACTACTTTTTAAAAAGCAAATAGAAGGTGTAAAGAGATGAGAAATCAAACGAGCAAATATAGAGTTTCCAATAGAAAAATTCTTAACTTTACGAACATGGCACTTGTATATGTCTCCCCAAAACTAGCTTGTTTCCACATTTCTGATTAGTCCTACGCTTGATCGTGCAGTGACTGATCACCACATGTGTCTACATGGTAAGCTTCCAGTAATTGCTTCATTGACTTCCCTAAACATGCATGTCCACTAAGTCGTCTTTCTCTGTTATAAAAATAAGTCAGTCTTTTTTGTTTTCTTGTCTCAAAATTTAACATATTCCAAGTTAATTAGGTACAACTTTTGTAGTGTACCGCACGACCCGAAGTATGTCCCCATTTTCTTAGAAACGAGCTACCAATTAATTGGACTCCAATTTAAAACTGTCATCTTGATAACTAGGGTTATAAGTTATCAAGTCATTAACCATGGTTAGGTTAAAGTGACATGTGTACAATATCTACAAACTTCTACCGCCTTCGAATCGACTGTAGACTTTTTATCTTGTCGGTTCTGTCGGTAATGCAGT
The DNA here is from genome assembly GCA_025331145.1 of Rosa persica. Classification (NCBI taxonomy): domain Eukaryota; kingdom Viridiplantae; phylum Streptophyta; class Magnoliopsida; order Rosales; family Rosaceae; genus Rosa; species Rosa persica. The sequence continues at coordinate 15,406,179 of WFKR01000005.1, forward strand.
GTGGGTCCACTATGCTTCCATAGCGTTCTCCAGATTGTGGTAACCCACGTCATCTAATCCCAAACTCTGGTTTGAGCTGGAATTGGCTTCTTCTGGGCACTGTATGTATGCTAGATCTTCAATCTCGTGTGCCTTCATCATTGGGATGTCAAGTTGTGTGACATCTGTGGCTATGGTAGCCAAAAGGTCTTCTGCCTCCTTCTGTTGTTCAGGAGTAGGCTGATAGCTGCTTGTCATATGAGTAGCAAAAATTCTTCTTCCATCGGTCAGTTTAAGTAGATTACTCTGTCTGACCTCTTCAGTAACTTGCTTCAGCTGAGCTCCACACTTGGTTGCATAGTGCTCTAAATTTAGGGTGCTGATTACCCTATTAACTTCTTCGCTGGGGACCATAGCTTGGTTAACTTGATGATCCTCTGTTTCAGTCAACAACCATATTTGGTATGGTTGGAAGAACTTTTCTCTTTCTCTCCATCCGATTGTACTTACAATACTGAAAGTCAAATATTTGGAGAGTCTGTAGCTTTTTGCTACATGATACACCATTGTTTTAATGAATTGAGGAAAATTTTTTATTTCATCAATTTTTAAGCTCTGGAAAATAATCTGATTAACTATTCCCCATTCAATGGCTGCAAGTTCCCAGTCATCATGGTTTATGATGAAACTGAGCTTTGGAATATCAAACTCTCTCATATTCAGGGATTCTGAATACTCCATAAACAAGTCTTGTATTACCTGCTCATGATTATGAATTTTAAGATAAATATCAGAGAAAATATGACCAGGAAGATGACTTCTTGCTTTTTCAAAAAGACAGATCCTTTTAATTTGTTCAAATGTTGGGTCGATAATATCATCCAACAATTCTGATAACTGGAGAAAACTGGTTATTTTCTCTAGCGTAAAATCCTCACTCCAATTTATTTGTTTCAATGCTTGGAGGATGGCATGTTTATATTTAAAATTTTTAACCTTCTCAGCATCTAGTTGTGCTACCAGATTTGAGATTTGAGTTGACAGCTGGGTTAGCTGCACTCTGAAGTCCTTTTTGATTCCTGAAATATGGGCTTTCCATACTCCATTTACATAATTATAAATTTCTCCAGGAAGGCCTGGATTATAAAAATCCTTCACCTCTGATTGAGATGATTGGGTTGTGATATCTTGTGTTTTTTGCACTTGACATCTTAATTTTGCTGCAACATATTTTTGGTACTCCAACGCAGCAATATCAACATTTGTATAACCTTTCCAATATGCCCCACGATATCTGGTTATCGCGGCACAACATTCTGCCCAACTATGAAAGACGCCTGTTTGGAATCCTTCAAAGACAACATAGCAAACATAAGCTGGTTTAGCTTTGTTCTGAAAATAAGGCTGGCTTGGCCTTTGCTGAGGCTGGGTTGGCCTTTGTGAACTGGAAGCATTTTGAGATGTTGCTTTTTTAGCAATGGTAATCCATCCTGTGTTAGACGGATCTATGATTTCCTTGCCTTTATCCATACCTGCTCAAATAATCAGCAAGAAAATTATTAGAACTTTTGAGATGTTCTACCTCAAAAGTATACATGGCAATATGATTATACCATTTTAATCTTCTTCCTTCTAAAATATTTCTTTTATTGATAAGGAAGTCACGAACTGCTTGATTATCAGTTCTGATAATAAAATTCTCAGGAGCAAGATAAATATGAAATCTTTTTAAAGCAAGTTTTATTGCTAAGAGCTCCTTTTCAAAGATTATGTATTTAATCTCATTTGGTTTAAACTTTCCGGAATTATATCCGCATATTAATTCTTCTTTTTGAAGTTTCTTGGAAATAGGTTGTTTCCTAGCTCTTATTTTATTTTCAGACATAGGAGGATTCTTTTCTTCCCACTTATCTGCAGGGATTGCTTTTAATACACATCCCCAACAGTTATCTGAAGCATCCGTTTCTAGGATTAGTTTATCTCCTGATTTTGGGAAATAAACTTCTGGGATTTTGTTTAAATCCTGTTTAATTTGTTGTAGGATTTTTTTGTCCTTTTCTGTCCAGCAGAATTCTTTGTTTTTCTTTAATTTTTCTATTAAAGGAATCTCTTTTTGAGATAAGCCTTTAATAAAACTTCTTCCATAGTTTAAAACTCCTAATAAACTTTGTAACTGTTTTTTATCAGTTAATTCTTCAGGAAAGTCTCTTACTTTAGAGACTATATGCTCTTGGAGTTTTATTCCTGAATGGTTTAGAGTTATTCCAAGAAAGTCTATAGATTCTTGTTCTATATCAATTTTCTTGGGTGATAGTATAATTCCATGTTTTTGGAATTTACTACACAGAATTTGAAGATGTTTTTTATGCTCTTCTCTGTTTTTAGAGAAAATTAAGATATCATCTATGTAAACAACACAGAAATCTTTAAGGTCTTTAAAGATACTGTCCATCCATCTTTGAAATACCTGGGGTGCTATGTTTAATCCAAAAGGCATAACATTCCAGTGGTAGTGTCCACATGGAGTACTAAAAGCAGTCAATGGTTTTGACTCCTCTGTTAATTTTAATTGCCAAAATCCTGATTTACAATCAAATTTACTAAAGATTTTAGCTCCTTTAGTTTGATTAATTAAAACATCTTTTCGAGGGATAAAATATCCATCGAACTCTAAATGCTCATTTAAACGCTTATAGTTGATTACCATATGCGCTTTTCCTCTTTTAATTTCTGCATGGTTTCTTACCATAAATGCAGGGCTAGAATGTGGACTCATAGTTTCTTCTATGAGATGCTTTTCTTTTAGTTCCTTTATCTGGATGTCAAATTCATTTATATCTTGTCTGGTATAGATCATTGGTTTGACCCGTATTATTACTTCAGGATTGCGAAGTTTAAGTGTACAGTATCTTGGGCTTTTTATCCAAAGTTTTAGTGGATCCTCACTAAAGTTTTCTTCTAAGATTTTGTATACCCAGTGTGTTTCGCTGAGTACTTGAAGTTTTGTTTTTCCAAGTTTGGTAGGAAGGTTAGGTTTGGTAGGTTGTTTGTCAATTTTTTCAATAGTAGAACTTACAATGTTTTCTTCTTCTTCTTTATCTTGGTCACCACGCTTGCTTGACGCGAAACCTTTATGACACTTATATTTGTGCTGTGGTAGGAATGGAATTTTGTGTATTTTACTATGAAGGTTGTTGACATTAAGGGCGATGTACCCTATGTCAAGCAGAATTGGATAATAGGCAAACGTAAAATTATTGCCTAATATCACATCTCCATTCATTTCTGGAAAAGCTATAATCTTTGGTATTATGTATTTAACACCATTTAACCAGATTGCTACTTTTTTAGCTTTATGCTCAATTTTTATACCTTTTCCTTTTATACCTGAGACGTTAATGGGGTGTTTCATTAATGTCCATTTTTCTGGTGGTAGAGCATTAGGCCTGCAAGCACAGACTGTTGCTCCTGTATCTATTAACGAACAAAGATTATATGGTTTATAGCCTGCAAATTTAAATTCTCCTAAAACATAGGTGTATCTCTTTTTCCCTTGGCTAGGGGCAAAGAGGATATCTTCATTCCCGTTTGGAATGTAATACATTTCAAAATTTTTTTATTATTTCTTTATTTATTTTCATTTCTTTCTTTTTCATAACTTGTTCCCGGCATGATCGGATTTGCACTTGTTTTAGTGCAATAGTTTCTTCTTCCTCTTCTTCTTTATTTTTTTCTTTTTCTTTTGTCTTGTCATCATCATTGTTTATGATTAATGACGTATTTTCTGGCACATTTGATTTTCGTGGAAGTTCTAACCACTTTTGACTTTGTGTTCTTTTGTCTCTAAAATAGAGATTGTTTTCCGGAGGCCTGAAACTCTATAGTAGCTGGTTTGCTGCTACTAAGACTGTCTCCTACAAAGTTATTAAATAACCACTGTTTTGGTATTTCTAAGTCTTTCCAACATAATAACGTTGGTTGTATTTCTGTGTCGAATGGTCTTGGTTCAAACAATTCGACAATATTTTTATCTAATTCCTTTAAAGATGTTTGAGGGAGCCTTGTTAGCTCATGAACTGTCCTCCACTGGATTGCTAAATCCTGGGAGTTGTGATCTATGCTTAGGTTTTTGAGCTGAATTTTTATTTTTATTGAATTTTCAATATTCCTATCTGTTATAGATACAAAATAATTTGGCTTGATGTTAAACCAAACTATTCCATTGACCAGATTAGATTGAATACCTCCAATCATTGACTGAAGTGGATTATTTAGTCTTTTATCAAAGACTACAGCAAGTATTGGTGTATCCAAACCTTGCCTAAATAAAGCAGTTATAGTGATCTGGATTAGACCAATATGAACATATCTTATTTCTGGATGTTTTTTCCTCCATCTTTCTATTCTTCTTTTATCAAATAATGGGATTTCCATTGTTCCTTCTTCAGTACATTGAGCTGTGGTGTTTCCACTGAATTGCTCAAATATTCTATGAGAAAATATTTGAAATCTTGAATTTTTATAAATAGCGTCTTTATTTATAGCGTATTTCGCTTTTTCTAAATTTTGTAGCTGTTCATTAGAAAAGCTTATTTCTTCGCCAATGACGTCTTTTAATTTTATATTCTGAAGTTCTTCTTCAGAGTTTTCTTCAATATGCTCTTTTAGCATAAAAATGAATTCTTCTTCATCTGAACTATCACTTTCAGTTTCTAGTTCATAAAGAATGTCTTCATCGTCAGAGATTTCTTCTCCGAACAATATCTCTAGGTTGTTTTCTTCAACCATCTTGACTATCTTTTTTGTATTCTTTCCTTTTTTAGGACATTCTGGAGCATAATGTCCTTCTTTGTTACAGATATAACATCGGCATTTTTTATACTTAGGGTTTTTTCCCTTCTGCTTTTTCTTTCTAATATACTTTTTCTTTTTTGAAAATTTTTTCTTTTTAAATGGTTTCCATTTGTATCTTCTCTTTTTAGAGGATCTTGGTTGTGGGCTGCAACCTATTTTCCAATTTTCTCTAAGTATATTATCGCAACATTTTCTGCCTCTTGCATCGTTGCTAATTTGGTTTTTTACCTGCTTTTTGGCTCTAACTTCCACACATCTATCAGTGATGAGTCTCAGAACGAAGTTAATTCTGAAACCTAAATTATCATTTTTATTTATTCTGTTTAAGAAGTCGGGATAACTTCTTAATGCTAATTCATCCCATGGGTTTGGGAGTTTATGAAAAAATTGTGTTAACCAGTATATGCTTGATTCTGGTCTCACTTTAAAATAGTACTTTTTATACATTTGAGCATATTCTTCAAACCGACATATATCGCAAAGTTCTATCTTTGACAATATATAGTCAGCATCTTCATAGATGATTTTTTCATCTGTTGCCCCACACAAATGTTATTTTATTATTTGTGTAAAGCCATGTAGTATTGAGTCAAAGTCTTTAAAATTGGTTAATAAATTTAATTTTTGTAATTTTCCTTCTGGGGATCCTTCCCATTGTTTTAACCACTGCAAAGTGTCTCCTTGCAATGTTGCTGCTATATAATCTAGGAACCTTTCTTTTGTCCACACATTTTTATAATTGGTTATAAGAATGGACATGGATTGTGCCCAATCTTCTATTGTTCTTTCTTGATCTTTAAATGGTATATGAGTTAAGTCAAGATATGTCCCGTTTTGGGCCACTGTTTGTTTATTCATATCATCTCTTCTAGTATAACTTGGACTTGGTTGGTCCATAGGTTCATTTTTGACACCAGAAGATGAAGCATAATTTGTTGTTTTAATAAAATCATCATAGGTGTCATCTTGAGTGTTTCTCAAGTATTCTTCAAAAGCTTCTTGATTATTAAACTCAGGAAGAGATTCTTTAGCTTTTCTTTTCTTTTGTGTGTCAGAAGATTTTTCTTCTGTATCTGTGTCTTCATGACTTAATGCATTCATTTCATTTTCGTCTTCTTGTGACTCTGAAGATGTTGTTTCATCATCAGTCAACATATTAATATCATAGTTAAAATAAGAAAGCAAGTCTTCGTATTCCAAACAAGTTGTTCTTATTTGGTTTAGAATATGATTTCTTTCTTCAATTGTTGATTGTGGATCTTTATATATCGTTTTCCAATAGTCCAAAATTTCTACTATATTATTATATTCATCTTGCTTTGGTTCTTTGTTTTGAAGAACCATTATGTCTTCTGTTCCATAAAATAATCTGGGGATTTGGTTATCTCCAGGGTAACTCATCTCATCTTGTTGTAAGATAAGAGTATAAACTGTTTTAGTTAATTCTTGTATCTGTTCTTTAGTCTCTGTTTTGAGATCTATGTCCACAATTTGAGCAAGAGATTGAATTTTTTGTTCAATCTTGCTTGTTGTATTACTTAGATTAGAAAGTTGTTGTTCAACTTTTTCATTATGTGTTTTTTGATTTTTTGAAAACATATGTAACATATCACATATAGAATTTACAGTACTACTAAGAATAGAAATATCTTTATTATAATTTTTTGGAATATGTAAAGTATGATCGTAATTTTGTTCATCATATAAACATTCTAAAGGCTCTGTTACAAAAAGTTTTGCCATTAATATTTCATAGATGGTACCTAAAACCGGTTCTCTCTGGTGCTTAAGACCGATTCCCAGAAAAGCCTGACAACCACCACTTGGTTTAAACGGCTATGTAGGGATATGAGCTTCGAGAGAGTATGGGTTTTTCTATGAAATATCAGTAACAAATATTTTTATAACAAAATTTAAGCTCTATAGATGAGCAAAGTAACAAGGTAATAAACAAAAGTAATTTACATAGTAAGGATACTTACTTAATATATACAAGGATGAACTTCGGATGCTTGAGTTTCCTCAAGCCTGAAGCTTGAAAGCTACTCCCTGACTAGACTTTGAATAAAAAAGGCTTGAAGGCTCTGATACCACTTACAAAAAGGAAACTTTTATTTATAAAACGGAAGTGTTTACAACGAAAGGAATACAAAGAAGAAGTTAGGTTGTGGAATGAATCATGTCCTTCAACTAACATTCTCAATTCCTATATATATATATATATATATATATATATATAACATTGCTCAGGTGCGGATATCCGCACCTAAGCAAAAACGTACGGATTTTATGTTTTTCCCCACTTTTCGATCACACATTCACATCTTAACCGTTTAGTTTTTAGGTCCTAATGTATAGATCACCTCTGCAAAATTTCAACCAATTTGGTGATCGTTAAGGCATCCAAAACTGCAATTTACACGAACGAACAGAATTTGTCGAACAAGAACCGTTCGTATATATTGTTGTAATTTGCAGTTTTGAATGCCTTAACGATCACCAAATTGGCTGAAATTTTGCAGAGGTGATCTATACATTAGGACTTAAAAACTGAACGGTTAAGATGTGAAAATGTGATCGGAAAGTGGGTCAAAACTGGAAATCCGTACGGATCGAAAAACTGCGGACGTCCGCAGTGGAGAACAGCTGTACATATATATATATATATACACAGTTCGGCTACACTAAGGACGTCATTAGTTTTTCTTAGGTACGGATTTCCAGTTTTCACCCACTTTCCGATCACATTTTCACATCTTAACCGTTCAGTTTTTAGGTCCTAATGTATAAAATCACCTCTGTAAATTTTCAGCTAATTTGGTGATCATTAAGGCATTCAAAACTGCAATTTATCATTATAAATACGAACGGTTCCGGTTCGACAGATTCTATACGTTCGTGTCAATTGCAGTTTTGGATGCCTTAACGTTCACCAAATTAGCTGAAATTTTGCAGGGGAGATTTATACATTAGGCTCTAAAAATTGAACGGTTAAGATGTGAAAATGTGATCGGAAAGTGGGTGAAAACACCAAATCCGTACCTAAACCTTAGGTAAAGACATCCTTACCTGAGAAAAATCCTATATATATATATATAGTTTGTCTAAATGTCAACAATAGAGTTTAGTGTTCCCACGAGCATTGGTCATTTTTTAAGGTCTGAGAGCCACATTCCGGCCAGCGATGTAGCTTCGTCATTTGAAATTATGTTATACAGTTTATACTAGAATATTGTTTACTTGAGATGCTATTGGTCAAATGAATATAAATTCTTCTCGGATATTTCACATTGCCTCCTATAACTAAGCCAAGTACCACACAATTCCAAGGCAAGGCAGGAGTGCTTTCTTCCCTTGAAAAAAGTTGGGAGACCAGAAAGTTCAAAGCTAGCAATGGATCCTGGTCTATATGAGGCGGTGACATCCGGTGACGTTGATTTCTTGAAAAGAAATATCGGAGATGGCGATCTTCTCAGTCAGAGAACACCTAAATACAACAATATTCTTCACCTTGCTGCTGAATTCAAACACATAAACGTCTTCACGGAAGTACCACTAGATGATCAATCTCCGCTGTTTTGGGCTGCCAACAAGTATGGCGACACCCCTCTACACGTTGCTGCAAGAGTAGGTTGCAATGAGGTAATAACATTCCTCATTGAACACTCGAAGAAAACACTACCCGGTGAAGCAGCTGATGCATGTGGAAAGTGGACCAGCTGATGCTGAAGCTTATAAAGAGCTGCTTCGTGTTACTAATTTGCGGAAGGATACAGCATTTCATGTAGCTGTCCAGTATGGTCACAATGAAGTGGTGAATTTGTTAATGGCGGCTGATCCCGAATTATGCTGTTTTACTAACAGCGCCAATGAGTCGCCGCCCTTCATAGCTGTTCGCAAGGACTTTAACCTCATAGCGCGTTCTATTTTAATAAAGTGTCCTGTTTCTCCTTCGTTCGCGGGAACCGATGGTGTGACAGCTGTGCATGCCGCAGTCACTCACACAAGCATGAAAATTACACGTAAGTACATGATTATATGTTTTGCTATATTTTTCTTATATAGAGATTAACAATTAATTATTACATTATAGAAATATAATAACAATCAGTTAGCTAGCTTTATATGATGGAGTAATCAAATTCGACACTCTTGGATCAGTTTAATGAAAGAGCCCAAACTTTCATTTCTCCTACCAGTTGTCCTCTTGGTCCTTCCTCAAGGGGTTGTGTAACAAGTGGATAATGTCCACTGGAACGTCCATGTGTTTTATCATCAACTTGATGAATTAATTTCAAGATGTAAGGCTTTCCTATTATAACAGGTTGTTCAAAAGAATCCCCCGTTCTTCCATCAAATAGTATGCTTTTGCCTGGATGGCATATTCATGGAAGAGACATTTTTTAAGAGACTGTGAAGGACATGTGAATCTGATGGTTAAAAATAAATGCACAATTTTAAGTTGTTATAATTTCTGCTTTTATAATTAATATATGTAGTTAATATGCATTTAGCACTCACAGGCCTCTTAACTGTCCCTTAGGTGAGCAAATCTACAGTTTAATGACTCAGATGAAAACACATTTAATCCAACTTGAGAAATCCGATCCAGTTCAATAATTTTTTTTATCCCACTCTTAACCCCTGTATAGATAGTCACATTCATATTTAAATTCTGATCAAACTAGAATTAATATATGTGGTTGATATGCCATCTGATCAAACTAGAATTAATACCCAATTTAAATTCTGACTCAAAACTCATAAAATTTCAAATTGTACATTTTACATTTCATATTTGAAAACTTTTATAATACATATTTGTATCTCATACACATATTTATAAATATAATAACAAATTTGTTGTCAAAGTGGTAACGTTAAGTCCTATTTTGTGTAATTTTAGTTCTAATAATGATAATTACACCACCTATGACATTGTTACAAGTTTTTGAACAAATTTGTTGTCAATCTTGTAATTTTTGTTTAATTATATGTAAATAGTGTAAATGAATATGGTAACTTTGTTCTCAATGTTGTAATTTTGATTTAAATAATTATAATTTTTGTTTAAATAGATGTAAAATGAGTGTATAATAAACATTACGGTGTCATAACTTGTCTCTTCATATTTAATGATTTTTTATATTAAACAAAATAACGACTGCACAAGGAACCCTATAAGGGCTGGCCATGGTTGTGGAGATATGACTCAGTAACCTCTATCCCTCACCAATTTTTTATTTTTTTTTATTTTTTTTTTATTTGATAGATCTCCTTTATATGTGCTTCAGGCCTTGTGAAGATTATGGTGTTAAAAAAGCCAGATACAGTTGAAAAAACTGATGCAATTGGGTGGACTCCCTTGCACTACGCAGCATTGAGGGGGTCCCTTCACCTTCTGCATCACGATAGTTCTACCCTTTATATTTTGGACAAAACTGGGATGTCGGCTCTCCATGTCGCAGCTTGTGCAGGTCACACTAGAGTGTTGAAAGAGATGATTCGATGTCGGCCTGATGCTTGTGATTTGCTTAATGATAAAGGCCAGAACATTCTTCATTCTGCAGTTTTAGGGGAACAAAGATTTGTTATCAACTATACGGAAACACTCCCTTGCATCTGGCTGCGATTTACCAAAAAGAGAGTATTCTTATCAGAAAGTTCACGACCAATCCGGGAGTTGATAAGACTGCCATAAATAATGAATTCTTCCATGCTCTCGATATTTTCAATGGTGACAAGTTTAAACAGGTATGCGACACATTTTCTTCTTCTTCTTCTTCAAATTATGGGTTGGATTCGCGAAAAATGATGATTTTTGATTTAGATATTTGGTTTAAACGGATTGAAATATATCTTCATCGGAAATTTCAAGACGTTGAAATCATTGAAATGAGACCAAAAATCCGAGAAACCGACCTGAAATTTTTTGACGGTGCCACGTGTAACTGGACAGTCCCATGGCAGCATGGTCTAGTCTTGGAAAATCACCGCTAGGACCAACCCATGCCCAACCCTAATCAAAACAGAACTCAAAAAATTAAAACAAAAACAACTCCACAATTTCAAGTATCATAATGTAAATCTAGCATACATTTATGAATCTATATGTATCTTTAGTTCGAAATTTCTACTATACATGCGTGTATGTCATGCACCCATGCATTGATTTAATGATTCCTCAACCTGTGTAATGAACAGTAGAAAGTCCCTCCAATACTCACACACTGTCAGATCAATGCGTGCATAGCATACACATGTACAGTAGACAACCTGTTTTCAGTCAGGCATCAACTTACCCATTAATTAATTAGTTATTTCATGTTTTCATTAAAGTTTTTTTTTTATTAAAAAACATACGTCGCGTTAACCCCTGGCTCCGTGTTAGGGGCCGCTCTTGTAATGCCACAAGCAACCTTGTCCAGGGTCATTAGTTAAGCCTTTGGTTGATTGCTTGTGTGCTTGGGGTGTTTTGGTAATTTACAAATTATGTAATTTATTTTATTTAGCAGTTATTCTCCTCGCCCTTTTTCATGTATTCCTCTGGCCCTTTCATGTAAGCCCGATATGCTCTATAGGGAGGGGTTCCTAGTCGGCATAGTTTGGACTACGGAACTAGTATAGGTAAGCACATGTACTTTTGCCTCCCTTACCGTCTTACCATCAATAAAAGAGGAATTATTCAATCATCTGTGTCCCGTGAGATTGCTCCTTGATCTTTCCTTTCGATTACTCACTTGTTCTTCGTGGTTGCCCAACATTTATATCATTGTGTTCTTGCTTGTCGCTAGCACTATTTTAATATTGTGTGGTTTCATTGTTCCTTGCAAGGTACTCACTTGGCTGACTTGCTTGCTAGCAAGTGCCGCACGGTCCGCTTTGCGCATTGCAAAGTTCAGCCCGTGACACTCCGTATGGGGAGGTCTGTTGGCATGCCATTTTTCCACGAACAAATTCTTCACGAGATCATGGCATTGGAATCTACGGAGAAGGATACATCCTCACCAACCAACAACACTGCATACAAGAGAACAGAAAATTTCCAAGCTGATGGAGATTCGAAAATTTATATTACCAACCTATTGGTAGCAGTGCTAATTGCAACCGTGACATTTGCTGCGGCTTTCACCGTGCTTGGAGGATCTAAAAAGTGATGGCACACCGGTTTTACAAGGCAAGGCGTTCCTCATCGTGTTTCTGTTATCCTACGCCTTTTCTTTCTTTATGTCCATTTTTGTGGTGTTCATTCATTTTTTTAGCGCAAATGCCACTGACGGAAGGCCCGATTCTCTCCCATGTATGATTTTGTATGCCCTTGCTGGAATGATGGTGGCATTTTCTTCTGGTATCTATGTAGTGGTGATCAAAGGCAGTCTACCGCTTGCCATTTCGTTCATTGTAGTATGCGGCTCTTTTTGCTGTTATCTCTTCCGAATGTTTTACCTACCAAGGAATCGCAGAAAAGTGATGATATGGTTTCCTACCCGCAAATTGTGATCGGTGCTGCATGTTATGTGAATTTTTATCTTTGGTTTGATGGTATTTGGTGGTATTATTTGTCTCTTCTTTTTCATTATTTCGGGTTGTAAGGGTAACTGTTCTTTCTCAATTGCGTCTTCTTTTAAAGAACGGGTTATAAGGGCTTGTTGAGATGCACTTGCAAGTGAAATTTGGTGGCCCAGTTTGAAGTTGGCCGGCGTGGGTACGTGGAGGCATGTAGGGTAGGATTTTGGCTTATGTTCTTAGGTAGATAAATTACTTGTGAGTTGTGAAATCTGTAAATGTAATTTTGGTGGAAATTGGAGAAGTTTGATATCGATTGTGAATTTCTAAAATTTGGAGTCCGGACGTCGATTTACTGGAATCTGACCTTTGGATTTCCCTTGTTCTTCACAAGATGTACAGGACGAGGTACCAACCAATCGCTCGACGAGAATCCTAACGCTTAGCCATGTAAGCTGGATACTGTAAGTGGACTTTTGATTTTAAGTGATGCATACGGTTATTTTGTCCTGAATTATTGATTTAAGTGGACTTGAGCATATATTGGGTTCGGAAATTGATTTCGGGTTATGTCCTGATTTCACTTTCAATGATTATTTTCAGAGATTGATTATGATTTATTTCAGTTACATTTTCAAAAGTGGATTGTGTGTTTCTATAGGTTGGGCAGTCCATTTTTAGGGGTGATTGCCAATATTTCGGTAGGATTATTCCTAAGGTGGACCCCACATGGAAACCTCGGATTCCAGGGTGGAATTCGGGGTAGGTCTTGTCAGTGGTTAAGGTTCGAACCTAGCATTTGAATCCAAAACCGAAGATTTCGTCAATCGACATAAAACTTCCTCCGAGACCTCCAAAAGTCTTCGGAACACTTTTAGGATCAATTTCTCAAAATTATAAGACGACTCAATGGTCAGATCCCCATAGATCGCAAACCGAGAAATCCAAAATTACGTTAAATCTAGCATGCTTCAAATGATCACGACATGACCCCATGATATGTCTACAAGCCCGTAAAGACGAGTAGGTAACAACCATGAAAACAGAACCCAAAAAATTGGCCGGATACGTTGTCGGCAACCCCTTACGAAACTTATGCCAAAATATTCATCTCAACATGTATAACAACTTTCGCAACTAGCATAAAGTCTGAATCTAAGCCATTTGGCAAGAATTTATCTCAAAAATTCAAAAAATCGGTGAAACCCTAGAATTTCAAATCCTCCATTCGGCCTCTACTCTTCAAATCATTTTAAGTCGTGTAGAGGGAAGTATATATGTTTCCTGGGCTTGGGCTTCAAAAGCCCTCAAGAAACATCGTCGGAGGTGGCCGAATTTGGGAGTTCCAACAATGCCCCGAAGCAACGGCGCCACCAAACTTCTCCACCTTGCTGCGCCTTCTACAACCCAAATTGTGCAACAAGGCTACCACAGACTTGAAGAGGGAAGAGAGATGAATCGAATGGGATCAGTGGCATAGCCAACGGTGGCCGGACAACGTAGTTATGGCCGGAGGAAGGTCTGAAGCGATTTCCGGTTAGGGGAGAAAGAAAATGGAACACAATTTCTAGTTTTGGAAACTAGGGGTTTTTTTGGAAAACTTTCAGAAAATTTTCCATTTATCCAAAAATGGAAGCTTTTCAGTCGACCATAACTTCTTCATACGAACTCTATTAATGCTCAGAATACAGCCATATGATGTCAGCTTCCGATAACGTGGACGAGGGTCCAATCTTCCGATATGCTGAGAGTTCGTGAAATCCCGCTAATTTGTCAAAAGAAATACAACGGCGTCAAGAGGGGAGACTGCGGTTGGCAGTCTTCGCTCCTCCGATGCTAAAGTTAGACGATGTATTTGTATTGAAAAATGTAGCGGTAGATGGGTATTAACTGCATAATGAATGAGAAGTGGATCTTTTATAGGTGAAATAGTGGATTACCTCACTCTTGCTTTCGATGTGGGACTGATATGCTTTAGTTTGATGGGTTCTGATCCTTTCTACAGAGGCAACTTTGGGTGGCGTGTGTTCGGCGAGTCGAGGCATATTTTGGCCTGTAACTGGCTTGCCGGTGCAGGTTATCTTGCTGTGTTTCCGGCGGTCACACAGTTGAAGTTATTCCGACAAGAAATGCTGGTTAAGTATGAGTGCTGATTATGGTTGGCAGGGATCATGTATGTACAAGTCCCCCAAGTCCCTAGTCAAGGAGGGATTTCTTGGTTGGGGAGTTACCACAACTAAGGCAGCACTTTTAGTTATATGTCAGGCATAATCAGTGCGAGCGTGTCGTCAACCATGGATTTTGTTTGAGCAAGCGCTTTTGCCCTTTTGGGTGGGCCCTTACTAGGCCCACCAAGGAGTCCCCCACTCCCTGGCTAAGAAAGACCTCCGTTTGGTCGGACGATTGTTTATTGAGGGGAGCTGTTTGACAGCATGAGGCTGTAGGTAGCTATCCCACTCTTTCCCGGAGGAGAAAACTTGACTGCACCGCCTCATTGAGGCCAGCGTATTGATGATACAAGTGCGATATCCCTGGTTGGGTATGCCGCTGAGTGTATATTATGTCGGGTAGAGCGACTGTTTGTTGTTTTTTTTTTTTAGCAGAAGTAATGATGTTGGAAGACCTATTGGTTAGTATTTGTCAGTTGAGTAGTTTACGGTGTACTTACGTTGCACGATTGCTGGAGGCAAAGTAGTTGTTATCGGTGAGATGAAGTTGTTATCGGTGAAATGAAGTTGTTATTGGTGCAATTACTTTGTTGGCGGTGGCACCTACTATGTGTTGGATAGTGGACTCGCTATCTGGCGATTTGTAGCGGGGAATGATGTTATCTAGTGGAGGATGAGGTTACTTAATGAGAGAAAAA
Source organism: Rosa persica (assembly GCA_025331145.1). Taxonomy (NCBI): domain Eukaryota; kingdom Viridiplantae; phylum Streptophyta; class Magnoliopsida; order Rosales; family Rosaceae; genus Rosa; species Rosa persica. The sequence goes on from WFKR01000005.1 coordinate 15,421,384, forward strand.
CAACTATAGCGGTGACTTTTTGAAAGTTGGGGCTATTTGGTCATACTATTTCATGATCTTCTAACAGGGTGGGTGACACGTGGGGATTGTTGATAGGGATGGCGTGCGTGGAAATGTCACTGCGCAGCTGCTGTCGCTTCATCATAAATGCTGCATTTTTTAGCGCGTCAGTTTGACCGAGGCGTCATCTTGGTTAGTGGGGGGTACGTGTTGTGATCGCGAGGGGTGACCATTTAGCGGCGACAGTCGTGATTTGCCGCAGGAGTTTGTATTTAAGGGGGAAATAAAGTCGATTTTCCCTTACTTTGCCCTATTCTTCGTCTTCTTCATCGAGTGAGAGAGAGAATCAGAGAGAAGGTCTGAAAACATCGTTTATCGAGTGGAGGGAAGAAGGAAACGAAGAGAACTTGGTGCAGAACGAAGATAATCGAACCTATTTCGTGGTTGGTCTGCTTCGCAGCTCTTTGGTGCTTTGTTTCAGCAAATCTAGGGTACGTTCTTGCTACCTCTGTAATTGTGTTCTTGTTTTGATATATTCGTGGTGTGAATACCTATGTTTCGTATGCATATGATTTTGCGCTATGTTGTGTTTGAGGGTCTGCGGACGTCTGGGTTTCACTTCTGTTTTTGAAATGTTGGTGGGTTTTGTGTTTTCTGGGGTTTTTTTTTGTTTGAATGACTGTTCTTGGATGAGTGCTTGTGGTTGATGGTATGGGGTAGGTTTAGATCTAACTTGACTGTTGTAAGGGCACTTTTGATCAGGGTTGTACGGCAGTGAAATCACCATGACCAAGCCTAAAATCTATCCCCTTTGTCTGAGTTAGCGAAGACTAGGCCTAGTAAACTTCAAAGGACCTAAGAATCTTAGGAAGCTTGCTATTGTGTTCTTCCCGGCAGCTCCTTGTATATGTACAGCAGTGAATTGAACATTCCAAAAGAGGCTTGGCAAGATGAGTGTGGCGTGGGAGCTAGAAAAGCATGAGTTTCAGAAGAAGAGGTCCCAGCAGTGTTGTAAATTGGTTGAGGTTTGTGAGATAAGAGGGGTTTGGACAGAAGGTGAGTTTGAAAGGATGGAAAACTATGGATGGATGTGGGAGAGAGGAAGCATGAGAGAAGAAGAGTGCTAGAGAGCTTGCTAGCACACTCCGTTATGATCCCTTTCTTGGTTAATAACATAGATATTTATATGTAATTCCAGCAGCTAAAGGAATCTCGGTGGAAGGTCTCTATTGTTGGGTAAAGAGATGACTTGGGTTAAATGCATGTACTGGATTTTGTAATGCCTCTTAGTGTGTCATGTTTTGTCTAAGGCTGTGAGATTGTGGAATAGGTTTGGCAGATTTTCTGCCATGATTTAAGCAGGATTTGCTGCTGTAATTTAGGCTTTTTGTTACGCATGTGATAGTAAGTTATTGCTGTGTAAAAAAGGATGCTTGGTTGGTTGGTTTGAGGTTGTAGAGAATTATTGGTGAAGAGATTTATAGTTTATGATTGATAAATAAGGCTTAGAAGTTTTGGGTTATCTCTTCTTCACTTACTCGTATCAAGAGTTAGGCCGTTGGGCATAAATTTTGGTCCCAAGTCCAAAATTATCAACGAGCCTAAAACTAATAACGGGTCTCATGCAATTCTGTTACCTTCCACACCTGACCCATTCTTGTAAGCCCCAAGTACGTGAATGTGGTTTGGGTCCACGTGCGTGGCATGATGTTTGCGGGTGTAATTTGTCTCGAAATATGAATTGGGGTTAAAGCATGAATTGGGCTTGTTAGCTAGATTTTTGGGTGTCAACAATTGCTAACTTCTAGGTTTAGAGTGTTTGTGGGGCATGTCAGCCGTTATCGATATCTCAAGTAGCGAAGACTTGGACGTGTCGTCACTTAATTCGTCGGAGAGGAGTTTTATTGATTCATTGCGTCGTCCTACCTTTGCAGGAAGTATCTTGGAGGAACCGCTAGATCTTGTCCCTCTGCAAACTATTTCTCCGCCACCATGGCAGCATGCCGGAGTAAGGAGCACGAAGTTGTTCGTTATGTTAGGGAGGAAGAGAGTGTGTTAGATAATAGTGAAAAAAGTGTCGGGGCTTCGGGGCAAAGCGACGACGAGATTGGGATTGGCGAAGAAGGTCAGAGTTCCGTACCTACTAACTTTTCGTGGGTTCTCAGTGATGGTGTCGGAGTAGACGAACCTTCCTCCAACATGTCGTGGCGGAAAATACAACAGAAGAAAGACAGGTTTCTCCTGCCCGGTATTGTGAAGTTGCGGTCGTTAGAGAAGGGTGAGAAAGATACCGACTTGCCAGAAGATACGCCACCATTTATGAAGCCATACTACATCATGCTGTGAAACTGCCGCTACTTTCGAGTTTGCCGTACCTGCTGTATGAGTTGAATGTTGGAGTAGGTCAAGTGTCCATAAATATGTGGATGTTACTACCCTTAACTGCCTTGTGGGATTTGTCGGGGTGTGAATTTCCGACTGTACTTGAGGTATTGTTCTTTTATGAGTTGACGTTTAACGAGAGGAAAAACTGTGGTGGGACAGTTAAACTAACTCGCCGGCCCAGAGCCCCAAAACTGTTGTACCATATACCCGATTCTTCCATAACGTGGCGAGTCACCGTGTGTGTTGCCACAGAAGTTTGTGAATACGACACAAGGCCAAAGGGGGTGAAGCCTCTGCGGTTTCAGGTTCCTTCGAAGTTTCAGACAATAAAAGGTTGTCTACGTACTTGATGCTTTGCTTTTCGTATTGAATGTCATGCTTGTTTATTTGTATATATGCTGCCATGCGTTTTCATTGTGTGTTCTCTGTTATGTGACACCTTGTTTTTTCTTGCAGAGGTTTGGAGACCAAAGTTGACCAACATCGAGTGGGAGAGGGTGTGTCGGGTGCGTTATTGTTGGGTGAACAAAAGCTGTCTGGATCTTCGCGTTCTTTCACACTGGTCGCTGCTTATTCTTCTGTGTTTGACTGGCGAGCCTGGTAAGTGAGACTTGTCGTTGGAAATGTGTTGCGTTATTATTGTGTGAAGTATGACGATATACTGATATATTGCATGTTTCTCTCTTTTCTTGTAGCGGTAATTCGGGCGAACAAAAGAACTACTGAGGCTGTAAAGAAAGCGATGGCGGATATTGGCAGTATCAAGAATTATGTCAATTTTATGCTTGACGAGGCTGCCAAGGTGAGGAGGCAAATTTTCGATCCGTAAACAAAGGAGATAACGGCGGAAGGGGAGGAAAAAATTTTGGCAGCTCTGCTACATTCCAATCATGCCAAGCTAAAGAAGAAAAAGGCAGGTGGTAAAGAGAAAAGTGTGGCAGATGAGGTTGAGCAGGAAACTGAGGAGACGGGGTTTGTTCTTGAAGTTCATGCTGACAAATCTCAAGAGAAAAGCACACTTGTTGTCAGAGAAGATATGGCAGCGGAGGATGCTGAGAGGGGAAAGAAACTGTGGAGGACAAAGGAGGAGCCAAGCATGGCGGACAGAAGGGGGTTGGCGCGTCCACTGGGGATGTCGGAGGTCCTCCAGTGGGGCAATCCACTGTACTGCAAAAGAGGAAAATTCTCCCCTCTGCCACAGCTCCAGATCCTTCGAAGAAAATGATGGTTGGGGAGAAGAGTGTGGCGATTGGCCACAAATATGTTAGGGGAAGTAAGTTTGTCTCCGACAACCCTGTCGTCGGGCTGGTGCAAAGTGCGCCCACCAGTCAGCAGGCTTTTCCTCACAAGATATACGAGCGCCTGGATTTTGGTAGTGAGGTGAGAGTTTCTTGGCCAGCGGTATCGCCAAAGTTAGAAATGTCATTCGATCTGATTTTGAGCGGTGCTCATGAGCTTTATCTTTACCAAGCCTCATCAGAGGAGAGTAAGTTGAAAGAAGAAGTTCAGCAGGCACAGCGTGACCTGTCGGCAGAGAGGGCGAAGAACAAGTCCACTGCGGGGGACATTGCGAAGCTTGATACCGCCCTTCTTGATGTGAAAGATAAGTTCAAACGTGCGGTGGAGAAAACTCTCACCGACACCACCACTATTTCCAACCTAAATGCCGAGTTGGCGGCCCTTAAGAAAGATAAGGCTGAGAGAAAGGATACTATTGCTCAGCTGCAGGAGGCGCTTACTGCCAAGTAGAAAGAGTTGGCGGAGTTCTAGTCTGCTGGGAGGGAAGAGGTGGCGAAGGTGGCAGAGGAGGAGGAGAAAAGGATCAGTCAGGAAGTAGTGGAAGCTTTCAAGAAATCCGTCGAATTCTCGGCACTTCTTACTGATGCCGGTATGTAAGGTGCCATTGCCAACTTTGAAGAGCTGAAGGCCAAAGGATATCTGAACTATGGGAAGATAATTGCTGATCGAGCTTCGACGAGTCCCGAAGTGGAAGATGGTGAGGTAATTGGGGATGATGAATCATCAAGTTTTTTGGTGGGAGGACGACGCTCGGTCTCACAGCAATCCCGAGACTCCCACTCAGGCTGTCGACAAACGTCGTGGTGGTGATCGTGTTTTGGAGTGCTCTTCTCAGGCTGGGCAAGATTAGGACATGTTGAAATTTGAATCTTTGTCGTTGCCTCCTTTTATATTGTGGCAGTTTAGTCACTCTTTTTGTAAGCAAAATGAACGACTTTTGGTTGTGATGCTGACTTTCTTTTCCTGTTGTGATGTATGTTTTGCCGGCTAAGTTGTTTGGGATTGTGGCAGTTTAGTCACTCTTTTTGTAAGCAAAATTAAGATTGGCCCGTTAGATTCACATATATCTCCTTTGTGCTTTTGAGGAGCGAAGGTGTTGGCTTGGCTAGACTTGATATATTTTACTTCTTGTTGTTTTGTTTTTTTTTTTTGTGCATGTGTGGGACATTGGTTTGAATAATTCCTCATTTCATTGACGACTGGGTGGAGCCAGCTTCTTACAAAAATTCGTACAGGTATGGTAGCTTTTCTTAGCTAAACTCATTAGATCGTACATCTTTCTTGGCATATCCAGATAATAGGATAGATGCTGCTCTTACATGCATGGCTTACGCCATCAAACCATTCCCCACTTTGGAAAAATTAGCTAAGTGAAGATGCTCGTGGGCATGTTGCACCGCTACTTGTAGTAGTAGCGGAGATGTTGAGTGTTCCACGGGTGAGTGGATGTGACATCTTCCTTGCTTTTCAAGTAATTAAAATGTGTCAGGGCTTACTACTTGATAAGGTCCTTCCCAAGTTGGACGAAGTGCCTTTGGCGGTGGTATGACTTCTTTCATGACCCAGTCACCAAGTTGTAGATTTCTGGCTTCACACGGTTGTTGTAAAAACGGGACACCCTCTGCTTGTTTTGCAAGTTTTGTAGATGTGCCTTGTCTCGTTTTTCCTTTAGTAGGTCCTTGTCGAGATTGATACCGATAATGTTTGTTGTGGCGTCATACCTGTCAATCCTAGCTATTGGCTGGGTTACTTCAATAGGGAGGATAACTTCTATGCCAAACATCATGCAGAATGGAGTTTCGCCGTTGGCGGATGTTGGCATTATCCGTATGGCCCAGGGGACCTCTGGGAGCTTCTTGGCCCATATGTCTTTTTTGTCTTCCAATTTCTTTTTTAGCAGCTTCTTGATGACTTTGTTGTCGGCTTCAACCTGGCCATTGGTCTGTGGGTATGCCACGAAAACTAACTTGGTGCCTAGTTTGGCAATGAAGCTAATGAGTTCTTCGTTGTTGAATTCTGTTTCGTTGTCGGTGATGATTATGTCGGGAACTCCGTAACTACAGTAAATATTTTTCCACAATAAATGCTGAACCTTAGCGGTTGTACCGTTAATGGTTCAGCCTCGACCCACTTGCTGTCGTAATCGATGGCCACAATTATGTCCTTGAACTGACCTTTGGTAATTGGTAGTTTTCCAACAATGTCCAGCCCCCACATGGATTGAATCCAGGGTGTGATAATGATAAACAGTGGTTTTGATGGCGCACGTGGAAGGTCTGTGTACTGCTGGCACTTGTGAAAGGATCATGATATTTTTAAGTTGGGTTGTGTGAACCCTTGGCGGTACAGCTTACCATTTTGAATGTTGTAACGTATCGCCCTTCGTACCAGTTGCCTTGCTTTAACTTTGTCTGCTGACAGTGTGCCGTCACGTTTGTAGCTGAGTATCTCAGCCATCCAATTTGGGCTTACTTCGATGGTGTAAATTTCTGCCAGAGTTTTAGTGATGCTGGGCTTATCAAGGGTCTCCACCCTGGTGTCGGTGGGACTTTGATGTGGTTGAGCTATTGCCAGGCGTGCCAGGGAATCGGCTTTTGCATTCTTTTCACAGGGTATTTGTGTGATGTTGAAGAAACTGAACGAGCATGGTCTTGGTGTACCTTAGATATGCCGCCAATTATTTATCTTTGACTTGGAAAGTGTCGTTGACTTGGTTTACCACCAGTTGTGAGTCATTGAAAATGTCGACACTTTTTGCTCCGCAATTAATGGCTAGCAATAATCCAGCGATAAGTACTTCGTATTCCGCCATATTGTTGGAAGCCATGAAGTCGAACTTGAGGGCGTACTTTACCTTAAGTCCCCCCGGTCCTGTGAGGATGATGTTGGTGCCGCAAGCCTTGGCGTATGCAGAACCATCTACAGAGAGACTCCATTGTGATGGTTTCTTTGCTGAGTAGTTTTCGGGTGTTGAATGTTGTCCTCTAACGTTACATCGGTGGTATGTTCCGGCTGTGGCTCAGTTAGTTCTGCTATGAAATCAGCTATCGCTTGTCCCTGATGGCGGTTCTTGCTTGTATTCGATGTCGAACTCACTGAGCTCTATTGCCCATTTGTTAAGGCTTCCAGAGTGTTTTAGACTTCGTAGTACTTGTTTTAGCAGTTGATTTGTGAGAACATGGATTGTGTGTGCTTGAAAATATTGCCGCAACCTCCTAGCGGCCATGATGAGTGTCAGCACAAGTTGCTCAAGTGGTGTGTATCTTGTTTCCACTCCATTCATGCCTCTGCTGGCATAGAATATCGGCAATTCCTCTGATGCCTCCCTGCGGACAGTTGCACAACTGATGGCGGATTTGGATACTGCTAGGTAGATGTATAGTATTTCACCGGAACCTTGAGTTGGGAGTAGCAGAATAAAGGCCAATTAGTCCTTGAGGCCTTGAAATGCTGCCTCACAATCTGGCGTCCAATCTACCATTTTGCAATGGGACCGCTTCATTGCCTTGAAGAAAGGTAAGCATTTGTCGGTAAGTCTGGAGATGAACCGGGAAAGAGCCGTCAACTTCCCTTGCAGGCTCTGCACCTCGACTTTCTTCTCTAGAGATTTCATGTTTATGATCGCCTGTACTTTGTCGAGGTTAGCTTCTATTCCTCGCTTGCTGACTATATATCAGAGGAACTTGCTGGTGGTGATGCCAAAGAAACATTTTTCTAGATTCAGGCTCATTCTATATGCTAGCAGTATGGCAAATATGATGTGGAGGTTGGCTACATGACCGCTAGCTTTTATGCTTTTGACAATCATGTCGTCGACATATACCTCAATGATCTTACCCAAGTGTTCTGCGAACATCGCATTCATCAACCATTGGTATGTGGCACCGGCATTCTTGAGGCCAAAGGGCATGACGTTGCAGCAATATAAACCCTTGTCAGTGGTGAATGTTGTGCACTCCTAGTCGTCAGGGTGCATCTTTATCTGGTTGTAGCCAGAGAAGCCATCCATCATGCTGATCAGCTTATGCCCTACTATTGCGTCAACCAATTGGTCAATGCGAGGTAGAGGGAAACTATCTTTGGGACATGCCTTATTCAAGCCTTTGAAGTCGACACACATCCACCACTTCCCGTTATGTTTCCTTACCATCACCACGTTGGAAATCCATTGTGGATAATGAACCTGATTAATGAAGTCTATGTCTCGCAACTTGGTTACCTCTTCCCTGATGACCCGATATCTTTCTTCGTTAAATGCCCGTCACTTCTGCTTAACGGGGTAAAAAAATGGCTTGATGTTGAGCTTATGCTGAATTATTTCGGGAGAGATCCCTAGCATGTCGACATACGACCACGCAGATACTACAGCGTTTTCTTTTAGGAACTGGGTGAGTTCAGCCGCTACCTCCGGGGAGAGTTGTGCTCCAATACGCACAGTCCTCTCTGGGTGCTCGTCAGAGATTCCTAACATGCGGAGCGATGTTTCCAAGTTGACAGGCTCCTTTTTGTAGTATTTCTCCTCGTCGTCCCTAGGGTCATCGATTTTGTCCGTCAACTGTAGTGTACTGGCTACCGTTAAAATTTCATGGCGGCCTCTTGATCTAGACACTATTGTTGAGTAACACTTACGTGCAATTGATTGGCTTCCCCAGATGGACCCAGTGCCGTTAGGTATTGGGAACTTCATGAGCAGCATGTATCTGGCAATGATGCACTTGAGCTTGTTGAGGGCTGGGCGATCGATATTGGCATTGTATGAGCTGAAATAATCTACCACAATGAATTCAGTATGTATTTCGCCATACATGGGGCTGTCCTGATGGATAGTCGCATGTAATTTGACCCTAGGGGTAGGGTTACATCTCCGGAAAAACTGAGTAGCGTCTCGTGGTCTTGCAGAAGTTTATTGTTGCATTGTAGTTGCTTGTAACAGCCGTTGAATATGACATTGACGGCGGATCCGCTATCCATCAGTACCCTTCCGATAGACCATCTGTCGATGACTACATTTGTCAGAAATGGATCGTCATGAGGTGAGTGAATACGTCGCTCTTCCTCCTCGGAGAAGGTGATTGGATCCCAACCAGTTTTGGACATTTTGGCAGATCGGTCATATCGGATGTTGAATACTTCTTTGGGTGGTTAGGGCACTCATAACGCTTTCTTGCTCTGTTTGATAAGTTGCCTATGAAAGTACTGCCATCAATGGTGTTAATCCACCGTATTGGTTCAATGTTGGCGACAACTGGCGGCGGTTATCGGACTTTGTACTGCTCTAACTTTCCGTCGCGGTATAACAACTCAATTGTAGTCTTGAGGGCATTGTAATCGTTGGTGTTGTGATCGCTATCTTCATGGTGCTTGCACCATTTGCCGGTTGTAACGCCCTAAGCTGCACCTCATCAGCTTAAGCACGTCATAGTGCCTCGAGTCTCTAAAGCATAAACCGAACGCTCGATTTACATTCCAGAGAACCGCTAGGCATTTTGTTTGAAAAACTTTTTGTAAAACACAGCGGAAGCTACAATTATTTTTGAGGTGAAAACTTGAATTGCTAAAATCTATTTCGTTCGTCCAGTATTTGGATGAAGGCTCACACGAGATATAGATTTCAATGAAAGAGAATTCAACTGAATTTAACACGAGGCTCGATATCAATAAGTTCTGGAACACGAATTCCGAGAAATAGAATTCAGAACAAACTGCAAACTAGGATTTATCAAACTTGTTCCGCACACCCAGCTCAGTCTACTACTCTCCCATCATCAGTGCACAGTACCTGCATCCACACTGTTGTAGGGGTGAGATTTCGTCCTCGCTGCTCTATAGGAACTCTACCACGACTAGGTTTGAAACCAGTAAATATATATTTGGGATCCCAGTATGAAAACATGCTTAAACCAAATATTCAAAAGAACGACAAACTTTATAATATTTTTTCAATTTGAAAACTGATGCATAATGCTTAATTAAATACGGCGCCAAATCCAAGTATTACCTGATGGCCGGTCCCATAGACCCACTACACGGCCTTACCTCAAATTAATTTATCACTAGGTAAGCGTAGCTAGAGCGTCCACTACCTAGCTACACACACGTACCGAGTCTGTGATCGCAGATACTCGGACGACTGGCATACCACTTAACATGCATCATTTTAATAAAATAAGAAAACCACTAACCGAGGAGAGTCCTGAACCCCTACCTGGATTTCGATGCTTTATCTCATGTACTTCGAGAGTCGCAAACCTTCCGTTCCTCAGGTAACTGGAGTCATAGATTCCGACATTTCGACCGTTAATATCTCATTGAACAAGTATATCAAATCTCGACGATTAATAAATCGTCCTCCCAACTTTTCCTAGTTTGACTAGGAGTTGACCAATTTGAACACCGTTTGACCGACATTGTTAGTTTGATCAATATGGACTCGTTTGGCCACGTTTGACCAATCTTAATAGGTTTGATAACAAACCCAAATGATTTAGTAAGGCCACGTAATATATATTAATTTATTTTCTTTACTTAATGATTTTGTCGCATAGTAATTCGACGGAATTACTAAGGACACCCATACATTACTTTAGGCCACTTTCACCGTATAATTTCACTTCAACACTAATCCCAAATACTAGTCTTGAATTTAAAAATGCATCAACAATATCGTTCAACCAACAGCCAAAGGCAATGCTAACAAAACATCAACTTGATCATCCAAGTACATTCAAATCAATACACGACAACATTCAAACTTATGACAAGGATATCTCAACCTCAACCACAGCAGCACAACTCATTCAATTCAAAACACCACAACTCATCCAATATTCCGTCCTCCCAGTTCAAACATGTTGACAAACCACCAAAACTACAGAATTTAACCAAAACCAACCGGCAACCGTAACCAAAATACCAAGACGGAAATAATTCAAGAACCCTTCAGCCCACAAGTTCGAATTCGTCACAAGAACAGCCTTTTAATTCAAGGTTTGTAATTATACCTTCGAAACTCTACGTTGATCTTGGGTTTACAGAACTTCTTGCCGGAACTGGAATGTTGGTGAGTTGAAGATTTTGATGCCAACAACCCAACAAGCCTTTTAATTCCTCGTCTACAGGTGAACTCGAGATGTAAACTAGTCCCAAAAGTGCCCGAAACGTCACCGGTGTCGAAGAACACGGTGGAGCCTTGCTACCCAGAAACTCAAAATCGTCAAAACTTGATTAAATCGAAAAACTAATTGCACAGACGGGTAGAAGAAGACAAGAGGAGGAATTTCCATACCGAATGCGGTCCAGACGGTGGCCAAAAATCGCAGAAATTCGCCGGAGTAGTCAAGCTTTCACACCGTCGATTCTCCCTCCTCGCCGAGTGCATGGGTGATCCGAGACCGTAGACGTGACGGCGATGACGAGAGGAAGACATTGGTGGTCGCGCGTCGTCAATCGGTGGCCGGACGACGTCACTCCGGTCGGGTTTCTCTCTCGGGTCGCGGTTGTCTCTGGGCCAGAGAGCTCTGATGCTCTCTCGAGCTTTCTGGGAGCAATCGATCACGATCCTTGATCTGATCAAGGGTACTTATAACCCTAAGCTCAATCTCATTTAATGGCTAGGATGAAGTGGTGGATTTATGGATGGTTAGGATTGCACCGCAGAGATTTCCGTTTCTTTAATTCATTTTCTAAAATCCCACAACTTCAGAAAATAGCCATAAATTGAGGATTGCATTGAAGTGATGTGTACTTTATTATCTAATTCCTAAATTGAGGATTTCACTTTATGTAAATTTTTGAAAATATTCTCGAGTACTTGGATGATTATCGAGATCGTGAAATAATTTCTCATACAATCTTCAATAAGCTCAATACATTTTCCGGGGCTCACACTGGTGTTTCTAGGTTTTCCTATTCTGGGATATTTTCTTGGGGGTGGTGCTTGGATTTGATCCTTGCACTGATCATATATTTCTTCATATGACGCCGTCAAGACTGTAAAAACCTCAAATTTTTTAGCATTTGTGGCGGGCTTGTTGTGACGGCTGTCGTGATTCTCGCGGCGATCATTGTGAAAAGACATGTTGCCCTTGTTGTGATATTGTTGATCTTTTTACCGTTTATCTTGATAGTTGCCTTGCTACCACTCCCTCTTTTTGTCACTGGGCGGTGTGGTGATGTTTGGACTGGTGGTGGTGGTGTTTCCTTGCTGGAATGTGGCGGGCTGGGGTGTTTTGAGTGAAGTTTGTGGTGGTGGTGGTGTGGCGCCATATGTGCTGTATTCAGCTTGGGCATGCAGGATTGCTTCATTCATGACGTAGTCATATGTGGCATTTGGGCAATTACAATTGAGATGGTATAGAAAACTTGCCTTGAGGAGTCCCTGCTTGAAGGCTGCCAGTGCCATTGTTTTGTCCAGATCCCGACATCTAGATGTGGCGGTTCTCCACCTTATGACAAATGACTTTAACGACTCATCAACACCCTGGTGGATGCTGAATAGCTGGTTGGAGTTGTGGTACTCATCCGTTATGAGGATAAATCGAGACAAAAATGCATTTGAGAGAGCAAAGAATGAATCCATGGAACCTGGCGGGCACTTGAAGAACCAACTGATTACCTCACCATCCAATGTTTCGCTGAATAGGTGGTAGAGAGTTGCATCATCAAATCTCTTGTTGTTGGTTACCTTTTTGAATGTGTCCATGTGTACAAATGGATCTGTTGCACCCCTGAATGGGGCTATCTTGGGGATTTTTGCGAATATGGGTCTGACGGTTTGCAAAATTCTAGTGGTAAATGGGCCTAGCCATTTCCTCGGCTCTAAGCTGCCTTTCCTTTAGTTCCCGCATTTTTTCCAATATTAAAGTGGTAGCGTCAACAGTCAATCTAGGCATGTGTTGGGTTGGTGCCGCTATCTGCTAGCAGGGTGCCAGTGTATTTTCGGTTCCTTTTTGCTATTCGGTGCTGAATGAATTATCATATTACGGCTGCGAATCCGCTACCTGTTCTTGTGCTAACTGCAACGGTGGTGCCGATCCTAGTCCCGCTAGTTCGGCTAGGTTTAGGGCGACACCCATTGGGATTATTGGTACCGGTGCTGCTCTTGTCCCTGTGCTTGGACTGAGCCTTGCGCTTTGGGAGTGTTCACGTCGGGTTGGTCGTGCATTTGTTCCCAATGCTTTTTCAGCTCGTCAAATTTTGACAATAGTGTCGCCACTTGATTTTGAGCTTCCGCCTTTTCCCTTCGTTCTTTTTCTCACTCTCTGTTTGCATTGTGCAAGTCTGCCAAGGATATTTCTAACATGGCGGCTAGATCCAGACCTTGTGCTTGATGGCTCGTGCCGGTCTGATTTTCCACAATGGATTGTGTTGGGGGCACCCCAGGGGTGTTGACTAGTGTGGTAAACAGTTCACGGGTGACGGTTGGTAGATTGGCAGGGTTGGGCTGAGGGTTGACGGGTCGACTTGCTTGCTCTTCAACGCCATCGCCACTTCCGCTAGCCATGGTAGGTTATGGGGAATGACTCTTAGTTTAAAAGTTTCCCACAGATGACGGCAATGTTGATGCTCAGAATAGCGCCATATGATGTCGGCTTCCGATAACACGGACGAGGGTCCAATCTTCCAAAATGTGCACTGAGAGTTCGTGAAATCCCGCGAATACCGTCAAGAGGGGAGACCGTGGTTGACGGTCTTCGCTCCTCCGATGCTAAAGTTAGACGTTGTATTTGTATTGACAAATGTAGCGGTACATGGCTATTAACTACGTAATGAATGAAGAGAGAGAAGTGTAACTTTTATAGGTGAAATAGTGGGTTACCTCACTCTTGATTTCGATATGGGACTAATATGCATCAGTTTGCTGGGTTCTGATTCTTTATGCAGAGGCAACTTTGGGTGGTGCGTGTTGGTGCATCGAGGCATATTTCGGCCTCGAGCTGGCTTGCCAGTGCAGGTTGTCTTGCTGTGTTTCCTGGGGTCACACAATTGAAGTTATTCCCACAAGACATGTCACTTAAGTGTGAGTGCTGATTATGGTTGGCAGGTATCATCTATGTACAAACTTTGATTTTCGTGTTTTGCATGTCCACGAACTCGTATCAACGCGCTCTACGATTTTTGTCAAAGAAGTTTTAACATAATCCTAACGTACAAAAAGTCAACCATTGAATCGAAGCATTTGGAGTGAATAATTGTCAGAAATAATTTCTATTTCTTGATTAATCATAAGAACAAGGCATCGAAACCATAATTTCTACAAACTGGGACTTTTATTAATTTCATACAAAATACAAGAAATTAACACGAAAATCCAGGTCATTACAACACCAGGTTGCCACACAATAAACCCGGTAAGCTTTTGAAAGCTTATATGAGTAAACTCAAATACAACAACCAAACAACTCACACTTTAATTCCTATCAACTAGTAATAAAGGAAAGCAACTCACACTTTGATTCATTTCACACACAAAATAAAGGAAAATAATTCACTCTTTAATTCCTTTAAAACACATACTCATGAGTTGAAAATAACCTCACTCTATTACCCCATGAGATATCCTAACAGACAGACTAGAGCTCTAATTGAATCGTAACCATAACCCGGCCAAAGGCATGATTATTCGATTTACTGCCTAAAGTCACCTTGTGACCTTAGATCCTCGGGTCTCTCTGTCCCTCGGAATAAAACATTTAAAGAAGTTGCACAAGACTCAAAATGTTACACAAATCTAAATGCTTTTCAAATTAACAATAGAAATCATCATTTCCACAATATTTTGCTTTCTGAAAAGCCACATCTCAAAACAATAATTGAGCATAATCATGCAAATTGTTTTCATCAACAACAAAAACCACCAATACATATATATTTCCCGTAGATATATATATATATAGTCATTCACTCAGGAATACCACTAATACCAACTATAGTTTGGAGTTAAATAAAAAACTCCTAAAACAATAAGATAACTCTGTTCGTAAATGAATATTGTGATACTCACCTGGAAATTCCTGCTGCGTCTTCACACAACTAGATAACTTATAGAACGCACTTTGTCAAGTACCTAAGGAAAGTACAATCTCAATTCAGTACACAAAGCGATTAAAGTTCGAATCCCAATTTGACTAAAACCTATAAGTAACGTCAATTGAGGTGAAACTTCATCCGATACCATCCTAAGTCTCCAGAACACTCCTACGATTCATATGTCAAACATACAAGTCGATCGAACTACCGGATCCTCATAGATCAAAAATCGAATGATTTGAAACTACGAAAAATCCTAACATATTCAAACGATCTCCAAAAGTTACAAAATAATATATGAAAATGCTCATATCAACGGGTAGATGATAATGAAGTAAGAAACTGCCCCAGATATGGCTGGACACTCTGCCACGCATCACTGCGGCCGACTGCACGTGCACTGCACACGCCACCATGTCAAACTCAAAACCAACTCAATCCGATCGTTCAGCACAAGGATCAACTTTAATACCTAGGGTTTTGACCAGTTCAACCTAGATCTCCGCTGATTGCCTCTACAAGCCAAAAATTGTTGTTCACCTTGAGTTGCAGAGCTCTACAAAGCGTCAATCAAAGCCAGCATCAAGGGTCGAAAGAGGAGGCTTCCATGAGCAAAACAAGACCGGTTTCAAGCCCAGCCGTCGACGGAGATCGGAGAACCGATCGGGTCACTACACCACCATGGGTGAGAATCACTGCTAAAGAGCACCATGGGGGGGGGGGGGGGAACCGGATGGAGGAGAGGAAGCGATCTGTGTTGATTTCGTGGCCTAGGGTCGCCGGAGTTCCGTAATCGTCGGGTCTTCAATCCAGGTCTGGTCAACCGAAAAGTTGAGAGAGTTTAGTTTCTCGAGAACTTTCTAGAACAGTGCAAAAAAGGGGAAATTTTCATTTTGTGTGATTTATTTCCTGAAACTTGCTATTTATACAAAAATTTCTAAAAGTGGAAATAACTTCCGCTGTCGATAACTTTCTCGTACGAACTCGGATTTATACTTGCCATATATCCACGAACTCGTATCGACGCGCGCTACGATTTCTTGAAAGAAGTTTTTGGAGAAACTCAATGTATAAAAAGTCAAACTTCAAGTGCCCTCCCCTCACCCCCCCCCCCCCCCCCCCCCCCCCCCCACAAAAAAAAAAATTGTGCGTTTCGAATAATTTTAAATCTCGTTTGAAAATAATTTCAGTTCCCAAATAACATACGTAAAAAAACATAACCATGATACTTTGTACAACTGGTCCATTATTAAATTACAAGAAATTAAATAACAAAAATCCAAGTCACCACAGTTTAGAGCTTTCTCGATGACCTTTTTCTAGATTTATTAAAAGCATGAATTTTCTGGGTGCTTAGTCATGAATTTTGGACAAATAATCGCCAGTTCCTTTTAATAAAGCTTATAACATAAGGAAGCAAAATTTTGTCGTACTAAGTGCAATATGGTGATTTTATATTTGTTATAAAAAAAAAAAAAAAAAAAAAAAAGAGAAGGCTGTAACTTGAAAGGGGAGACACAAACTACAACATAGATGAAGAGGCCAGCAAAGAACGCACACCTCCATACCAAATTCTTTGAGATGATCATTGAGATATGGACAAGGTAATTATAAGGGGTATAATTGCAATTACATTAATGTAATATTAGTATGTCGCTTGAATCTGTAATATCATTGTTAAACGTTCTACAATTGAAAATAAGAGATCGGTGAATTTTCATCTCTAAATTTTGTGGGAAGGGAAAAGAAAGAAAAGAGAGTCAAACAAAGAAGAGTAGAGTTAATGTCAGTGAGTATTAAACAAAGGGCTTTTGAGACTTTTCAATATAATATAAGGTCATATTTCAATAACTTTTAAAACATAGGTTAGAAATCAGTAAAGAACCAAAAAAATAGGTACCTTAAGTAAATCCTATGACTCTTTCTCGCTTTGGAGCAAACCAAGGCGGCCGACATCATCCCGCCGTCGTTTTGATCTTGCTAGACGGGTGATGAACAGACTATGGTTTTTTTTTCTCTAGACCTACTTTGCATGAGGCTTTGACAGTGGTGGTTTTGGGCTTGTTCAGATCATTGCATCTCTAGGCTGGCGTGTTCGTGCGCACTGTTTCTGGAAAGAGAGGCCGACGGTGGTCTGGTGCGATTTCTAGACAACAACGGCACCATTGATGAGATTTTAGTGTCAGGTTCTGCATATTTTGCAGGTCTTCCCTTGTCCTATAGGTGGAGGCACGCATTGGTAGTCTTCCTAGAGGCAGAACGACGGTTCGTGGTGTGTAGGTGCGGTGACGGCTGAAACAGTCATGGCGGCGGTGAATCTTCTGTGAGCGCAGACTGTGGGGATTTGGATAAGGCGGATTGGACTTCTTATTTTAGTTAGTATATTCTTGTTTAATAATTCCCTACTTTTCTAGGAACCTATGCTCGTTAGTTTAGTGAGCGCTAATGGGTTTTAGGTACTTTGCCTATTTGTTATGTTGTAGTTATTATAGCTTATAAGCTTGCTTCTATCGAGCGGGCATTGGTTGTTTAATAAGTGGTCTATCCTTATGTATCAACGTGGTACTACAATAACTTCTTGTCTGTTTAGTAATAGCAGTGGAATGATATGTAATTACCATTCTGACTTGAGATCAACATATTGGCTATGCCTTCATTCAAAAATAAATAAAAAATAAAAAGGACTAAATTCAGTTTACTCTCTAACACTTTAGGGCTAAAATCATTTTGGTCCTTGACTTGTTTTTTTTTTAATCAAGATGGTTCCTACACTTCCAATCTCCATCACCCGAGTCCAAATTTCAAAATTAACTCCAACTGTGACGTCATACGGTGAGTTGGCACCGACAAGGATGGCCCACTATTCAGTTTTTGACTCTCAGTTTGGACGAAATGTCCAAACTACCCCTAACTTTGACTCACACTCGGCTCTCCCATATTCTTCTTCTTCTTCCTCCTCCACCAAATTCAACTTCCTCGACGAAGCAAGAAGCACAGAGTAAGAAGCAAACCCATCGTAACCACAACAAGAGTTAGAAGACGAGCCAAATGAAATTAAAGAAGTGCAGTGTCAAATAGTCATCTCTACAATCTAGTTTTGGCCTCAATTGGATGGTCAAGCATCAAATTTCTCTCTTTTCCATCTCACACTCACCTTTTCTAAATCAATCCATGTACAAATCTGAAACCCCTTTCACAAAAATTCAATCAGCAAGCGGCAAACCGATCACAACCAGACCCAAAACTCGACCCGCTGCCTCTCGGGCATCACCCAAGCCCAGACGTCCTCCCACGACTCCAACACGCTCATGGTCTCGTAGTTGACCTCAAACCAGACATGCAAAATGATGTCGTCGAGCCCGTACTTCGGGTCCAGCGGCCGCGCGATCAACCACCAACGTGGGTCTTGAAAAGGCAGAGGTTGCGGAACTTGAAGACGAGATCAGCGGTGGACGATAGTGACTGAGCTTTGGCTTTGTGGTTTAGCGTGCTGAATCGGATGTGGTACGGGTATGGGTCAAAAAAAGAAGAGAGAGAATTGGAATGGGGTGCGGGAGAGAAAGAAGAGGGAGATGTAAAAGCTTGCAGGTGAATGGGATCCCATTTTCTTTGTGTTTTTGGGATTAATTTGGGCTAGGAGCGGCGTTGGTGGCGAGCCTTCTCGACGAAGAGGAATTTAGGAGAGGTGGGAAGCTGGTAAAGGTTTCGAATTGGATCTTGGAGATCCTACTACGGGTTATAAAGGTGGGTCAGAGTTATTGTGGTCATGATCTGAGGCCGAAGAGGACATGGGTTGAGACGTGGTGGTGGAGGAGGGAGGGGGAAAGCGAGAGCGCGAGAGAGAGAGAGAGGAGTTGTAGGGTTTTAGGAAGAGAGATGAGTAATAGAGAATTAAGGGGTAGTTTGGACATTTCATCCAAACTGAGAGTCAAACTGAACAGTGAGCCATGCTTGTCGGTGTCAACTCACTGCATGACTTCACAACTGGGTCAATTTTAAAATTTAGACTCTGATTATGGAAATTGGAAGTGCAGAGATCATCTTGATTAAAAAAAAAAAAAGGTTAGGGACCAAAATGATTTTAACCCTAAACTTCAAGAGACTAAACTGAATTTAGTCCAAATAAAAAAGACCCAGAAAAAGATCATTTTTCTAAATATTTGGATAGTAAATGACCAAAGTGTCGAATGAGTTATAGTTGAATAACAATTTATGATATTCTCTCTAAAGTTTATAACAACATGATTTTCAGTTTTTCATTGTCTCCGGTATTTATTATAAAACATGTGTAATCATAATGATTTTCTAATGCAGAAATATTGAGAGTCAAATTTGCAAAAGAAGATTCAAATTAGGGTTCATATGAAAATCGTTTTTATTAATTCTCTCTATTACCATGAAACAACAATCATAAAGATTTTGTAATGTAGAACTGTCGGTAGTCAAGAAAATATAAAAAGTTAGGAATCTATTTTGAATGTAGAAAAAATAAGGTGTGCATTGAGTATATAGAGATGTATTGATAAAATTTCTCTTGCCATAATGACTCATTAATGTGTTTATTGTTTAAGGAAAAACTAAATGGACACACAAAAAGAGAGAGTAGTATTTCAAAGAGAATGAAGATTTCAAGTGTGTTTATTCATCTCATACAATGGGGTATTTATAGGAATACATTTGTAGTGTGAAAGCTCAAAGAGAAACTCAAAATGATAACCATCTTGATGATGAATTCTGCCATGCTTGTTGCCCCTTGGTACAACATGTTTACATAAGTCTTCATACACTCAAGTAACTATCTATGCATTTTAACTATTTGTTACATGATATAGACATATATAGTATTATACATTTATACTATAACATTTATTTCTTATGTAAAATCGTAAACTATCTGGATTGCTTCTTAGGACAGTCGAGGTGAATTGTATAATTTTTTTTTTATAAGGCCGGTAAGTCACCGGGGACAGTGTTCCGCATACGTGCTGTCCATCTCCAGCGCATTGCTTGGTTTTGTGAGTGGGAGAAATTTAGATACATGTATCAATCAGCATCGCTGCCAGTATTGACCGGCCATTTCCTCTCTCTCCTCCGTGAAGTCAAGTCAGACACTCTTGGTAGTTGACCAGTCTCCAGTGCCCCATTTCAGTTTTCAACTAAATCAAGTCGTTATTCTTCTCCCTCATGTCATTTGGTTCTTACTTCTTCCCCAATCTCGTTAGCTCTCAGCCCTTTGATTCATTCGATTAGTAATAATTAAGGTTCAGCCTCAACTGGCTGTTGAGATCAAGAATCATAAGATAGGACTAGGAGGAGGCATTGATAACCACCATGGATCCTTACCTGTACGAGGCGGCGACGCTCGGAGATGTCAGCTTCATGAGAAGAATCAGAGACGGCGACATATTACTAAACCACAATCTTCTCCTTCAGAAAACGCCTAAAGACAACAACATCCTTCACATCGCCGCCGAATTCAAACAGATCGAGTTTTTCAGACAAGTCCCGAGTCATTATTCTCCTGCTCTGTTTTGGGCTGCTAACAAAAAGGGCGACACTCCTCTGCACGTGGCCGCTAGAGTAGGCTGTGATGAAATAGTCGAGTTCCTTATCGATCAGGCAAAAGCGCTGCGCATAAGAGGAACTGATGAGGAAAGCTGTCATCGAAAGTCGCTACTTCGGATGACGAATTTAGAAATGGATACGGCTCTACATGTGGCTGTGCGGTACGGTCATCTTGGAGTGGTGGTTATGTTAATGGAAGCCGATCCAGAACTGTGTTGTTTGACTAACAGGGCAGATGAATCGGTTTTGTTCTTGGCTGCTAGGAAGGGGTCTGCAGAGATTGCTCTTTATCTGTTGAACGAGTCTCCGGTGTGTCCTTGTTTTCGAGGGACTAATGGTGTGACGGCTTTGCACGCCGCTGTAACTCGCAGCAACCTCACCAGCAAAGGTAGTTTTCTACATGATCCCCTCAATTATATATGCATAGTTTATTTTCACTTTTCTAGGATTTGCTCGCCAGTTGTAATCTTAAAAAGAGTAAATTTGATTTTGACTTATTATTCAACTAAAAGTTTAGAAACCTTTTGGTTTTTCATTAAACCCATACATTAGTATATGTTTAGTCCTAGTGAATAGTTCCTGTTAAAAGGAATGCCCTCTTTGTTCAGGTTTGAACTTGTAATTTTAGTGGTTGAGAGTATAATACCCGCCTAGCTCTAATTTTTGAATGTAATATATGCTAGGAATTGTGAGGACTATGGTGTCCAAAAATCCTGAGATGATTAAAAACGTCGATGCACTTGGCTGGACACCGTTACACTATGCAGCATTTAGAGGGAACCTTGAAGCGACTAGAGTCCTAATGCAATGTGATAGTTCTGCATCTTACATCTTAGACAACTCTGGAATGTCAGCTCTCCATGTAGCATCCCATGCCGGCCACACCAAGATAATGGAAGAACTGATTCGATGGCGGCCTGATATTTGTGATCTGTTGAATGACAAAGGCCAAACGGCTTTACATGCGGCAGTATTAGGAGCACGAGTTAATGTTGTGGAGTACATATTGAAGACGCCTAAGCTTGCAGCGATTATAAACGAAGCAGATAAAGATGGAAACACTCCTTTGCACTTGGCTGCTCTTCAGCAAAATGATAAAATCATCAAAGTTCTGTCAGGCGATCGTAGAGTGGACATGATTGCTATTAATAAGGATTTCTCGAAGCCCATTGACATGTTTCTTGGTGGCAATATTGGTGAACAGGTATGTAACACACCAAATACTAATCATTAAGTTGTTTTCTGTCTTCTAAAGACTAAAAGAGTGTGCTTTCTGAATCTTTTCAAGGAAACAATTCGCAGTGGTATGATTTTGCACAACCTGGGGTGCTCCGTTGGTGTGCCATTTTTCCAACAACAAATCAGTCGTGACTTCGACAAATTGGAACCACCGGACAAGGATACAGACAAGACCAGAGAAAACCAACAGCAAGCTCCTCGCGATGATAATGCCTTGAAAAGAAATGACACCAAACTACTTGTAGCAACGCTGATTGCAACCGTCACATTTGCAGCTTCTTTCACCAATGTGCCTGGAGGATTTAAAGACGACGGAATGCCTGTTTTATATGACAAGGCGACTTTCAAAGTGTTTCAGTTCTTCAATGCAGTGTCCTTCTACATCTCAATTCTTGCAATCTATAACGAATCAACTCCGATAACTGTGTTATCCATCCATCTACCCACACCATCAAGTCTCATTCAGTATTCAATTGGAGGAATGGTGGTTGCATTTTTTTCGGGCACGTTAGCGGTGCAGCCGAGACACTACGATGGAAATTTGCTTGAATTTTTATTTGGTACAAGTTGGGTTGATATTGTGCTCGCGGTAATTTGTGGCATTTTATTAATATTAGCCATCATCCCCGTGCTGAAGTCTCTTATTCAAATAAGCAGGGGAAAGAGGATCCACTGGCTCCGAAACCGTGTAATTTAATGGCGCTACTAATTCAAGTAAAGTCTACCTGCACTATATCAGTTTTGTCTCTGCAAAAAGGTTTCTTAAATCAGTTCATGTTGATGTGCAGCACATGGATCTATTCTTATTTTTCTTACAGTTGCTTGTGGATTTGTGGAAGCCTAGCTATTATCTGCATGTAAATACTTATAACTTCACACATCAAGGTGGTCATCATGCAGCTTTATCCAGAACAATTAGTGTGAAGCAAAGGTGTTAGCTCTGGAAAACATACCATTTGGAGTTGCTTTTGATTCTGTTGCTCGAGCTGTGGTCATCAACTCTTTTATAATCTAACATAGCTTCACAACACGAATTTGACTACTACAATTTGGGCCATAGCGGCGCCGTCACAGCCCACCAATATGTTTCGGTGTTGTTTCGATAATGGTTTATCACCATTATGTTAGATCGGTGAGTTTGTGCAGAGGCAGCAGCACCGATCATTAGTGGCCCAAGTGTAGTTTTGATGAAATAATTTCCAAGTTTTCTCAGAGGCCATACTATTTTGTGTCCATATTTACAATCCAGCCACTATGTCACATCCGCTGTCAGCAAAACAATGCCTTTTACGTGGGTTGGCAGGAAAACCAACTAACATAACTCCAAAAAAATAAAATAAAAATAACCCAACCTTTACCTTCACGGCTTCACAGCCTTCACTATCCTTATTGCACAGCTCTCATCTCTTTCCACACCCACCACCCCCCCTCCCTCTAGCCTGTTCACCCGTTCATCTACTTCTCTAACTCTCATCGCCGATTTTCCATAACATGGTCATCGCCCATGATCGTTTTTGCCTCTCGAAAATATATGGGTTTATGTCCTCCTCCAAACAAATCACACCAAAATTGGGTTTAGATCTGCCCATTTTTTTTAAATTGAAGCCTTACATGAATTTTCATTTGTTTTTAATAATTTATCTTGCTCGCATGAACATTTTCCAGGTGAATTAACATTTCAGCACATAGTTTCATTGTCAAAAGTTAATATATCTACTTAATCTTTTCTTTCTTATACCGTATACATGTTCTTCTTGACATTTATTTAAGGAACATTGGGAGTTTGACTTCTTTTTTCTTGGGCTAATTTTTATTTTTGGAATTCTATATTGTTAGGTTGTTTTGGTATAGATCTGGGGAAGATTCTGACCTCATACTTGTGGCATTGGAGCTTCAGCAAGGTTGCACAGGTACTCTCATTACCGGTCTAAATCTAATGCTAAAATGTCTTATGTACGTTTGAAGAGAAAATATAAACATAAAAATGATAACTTGCGGTTCTATATGCATGATATTTCATAAAGATTTGAAATATAGGTGTGTCTATGTTTGTTTAGATGAACTTTGTCATTCTCTGTTAAATATGTCTGAACTTTTGATAGATTTTATTTTATTGCAGCTGTTTAATTTATTATGTTTATGCAAGTTATTACCGTACATTGGTTACAAAAACATAACAAAAACAGTCTGTATTGGCCACTATTATGATTGAAAGAAAAAGATATGCATACATCAGTTATAAGCAAAGCCTCACCTCTGAGGTTAGCAAAGAAACTAGAGACCTAAAACATAAATTGGCATCGGTGTATCTCTGTTATCCAGAAACAGTCTACCTTTGCTATCAATCATGCTGGTAACTATTTGCCTTTTTTTTTTCCTTTCTCTAATCCGGCAATCCGTATGGTTTGTCCTGAGTTTGCATCCATTATGTACTATTTTTTTATATCCAGAATCACCCAAACCTTAGTTTGGCAACGGTTTTTCATTGAATTTTATCCTCATTTACCTTGTCTTCTATCCATGTTGTTTCTGAAACTGTTCATCATGTGTGAGGGAGGAAGTTATCAATAGTCTCGGCCATAAAGACTGTTGGCCATCCCCAAGTGGTATAGCTTTTGAAGTGAATTAATTTAAGCTGATTAGTAGATTTATGAAATATTTTAAAATGCTAGTGGAACTTGAATAGAAAGCTGGTACAAGCTGACCATAGGAATATAATCAATTTTGAAGGAGAACATAACTATTGAGTTGGATAATTCTGTTGCATATAGGTAACCATGGTTGAAGCTAAGTGCATCAAAAGTTTACGTGCCGTATTTAAAGAGGTATGATGCTAACTATTGAGTGTTGATATAGTGAATAATGCCCTTAACAACTCCAATTTTATCAGGTGCAATGCAATTGATATTAGAGTAAAACTTGCTGACACATGAAAGATAATACACAATTCTACAGGAATGGAATTTATTTTGGTGATTGACGAGTGTGGTAATAAAGTCAAGTTAAGAGACAATGCACCTTTGGACTTGTCGGATTCTCAATATTTTGCAACTTTGTGTATGTTGGACTGTCAATTGTAAAACTAGGGAAAATGATTCTTTCTCCTTTTGATTTCTCCATAATCATCTCAGAAGTTGTTGATTTGATATATTTAGAAATGAACTGATTTGTGTGATTTTTGCACAGGATTTTGCGATTATTGTTGTCACCAATCCCACCAATCCAGACTGCAATCCACCAAATCAGAGGTGCATCATTATAGACATTTTACAGTTAGTCTTTCTCAACAGGTTGTATAGGTAGTTTACGTATTAAATTAGAAAGTTTTGGCTGTTTAGATAGATTTGGACTCTAGTGTTCTGTTATGATGTATACACACTTAAATAAAGAGTATATATTGAAATCATTTTGACTGTGCTGATATTTATCTCTAAATAAATGTATATTCGTTTCATTATAATTACAATTTTTTTTTAATTGAATGGGTGTATTTTGATTTATATAATTTGCTTAGTAAAGTACCTAGCCTAGCTAAGTTGCCATCAAAAAAATTGGTGCTTATTTTTAGAAGGAAAAATCATTCAAACAGTGTTTGAACATTTTCAAATTATTAATTTTCATACCTATACTTTGAAAAATGTCAAAATTGTACATAAAGATTTGAATTCGACTCAATTTTCGTATCTAAAAACAGTAAAGACGTTAACTCCGTTAACTTTTAAAGGTATTTTTATCCTTTCACTTAAAATCCCAATTAATCCGGATCCTCTCCTTCGCAAGAAATCTCCTTGTTTCTCCTTGACTTTAATTCTAGACCATTGATTTATTACCTATAGTCTATCGCATTAACACATCAGTAAAAAACCGTACAAGCTCATTTAGTATTACTTTTAGCTTCTTAATTATGCCGAAAGCTCATTTACTATTACTTTTGGGTTCTTAATTATGGCAAACGCTGTTACCCCGGCCCCCGGCCCCCCCCCATTATCTTCTTCAACCAAAAAATCTGCACTTCTGCAGCAGCCCACCCCCATATCTTCTTCATCTTTGAGCTCTATAGCTATTTGTTATAAATACGATTGGGAGTATATATTCATCAACTAAATTTCTCTGCAACAAGGTGGAAATCAATTTGGTTGGGGGAAGATGTTCTTCGACATCGATTGCAGTATTGGAATTCTGGATTACTGCTCTTGATCGCATCAAGCTTTTGGGCATAAACAAGGAAATGTTGATACCTTTTTTAATCACGAAGAAGCATGAAAAGAATTCCATCTTGCCGGTGATTTTCCACATTCTAAGTAATCATGTCATCACCAATTTGGGTGGAAGCCTATTAGGACTAAAAAATAAATTAAAGAACAAAAGAACTAAACAGATGGGGGAAACTGGAAAAGCCATCATCAATGGCAGAAAAGTGAAACTTTCAGAGTACAAAAATAAGAGAGAGAGAGGCTAAAAGATGGGGGAAGTCATCATCAATCATGATCGATATTCGTTGCTAAAAGAAGATGAACCCAGATAAAATTCAAAGAGAGAGAAAACCCAGTTATTAAATTGGATAGAAATCGATATTCTGTTCCAGTTTCTCTCTCTCCACGATCTGCACAAACCGACTCTCTCTCTCTCTCTCATCACTGTCAAGTCTCTGGCGAGGTTTACCTGTATTTTCCGCGCGAGGTCCTTTTATATTCTATCCTCCTCCTCTTTCGAGCCCAACTTCGAAAATGGATCATCCAGGCCGCGCAGCAGCAACCTCTACTCACTGTTCCTCCCAGCCACATCGCCTTCGCAAGTCCGGCAGCGTCACCGAGCAGCTCCGACAGGCAACTGGCGCAAAGATCCGAATCGAGGACCCGCCTCAACTCGACTCGCCGGACCGGGTCGTCGTCGTCATCACCGTTGACTCTCTCTCTCTCTCACGCCGACGACATCTTTCTTGCCCCAAAACAGCAACTCTCCGGTCCCTTCTCTGTTTTTGCCCCAAAACCGCAACCGGCAAAGCCATTCTAAGAGGGAAAAAAAAAAGAGGAGCAAGCGGCAAAGAAAGGTGAAATGGTAGTGCCCAGAGCATTTCTGGGTGCCCAAATCATTTTTTTTTTAAGTAATGGGGTAGAAGGAAAGAAAAAAAAAATTTGAAATGGGGGAACAATAGATGTCTATTAAAGGGCGATAGACGTTTTTAAATTGATATAATTTTTTTCTCTTTAATCAAAATTTTATTTATATAATTTTAAGAATATTAGTATCCATTCCGGCTACCGAAAGTTCTATTGGGGAGCAATAGACGTCTACTGGGGGATAATAGACGCCTAGTAGGGGTAATAGATGTCTATTAGGGGGTAATAGACATCTATTACCCTTCTATTGGGGGGCAATAAATGTCTATTGGGGGGAATAAACATTTTCAGCGAGATTTTCAGAAAAGTTTGGTGAGCGGTGACCAGTGACAGGAATTCGGAGGCCGGTGACGGAAATCCGAAATCCGACGGTCGGTGACTGAAATCAGGCGAAAATTGGCCTGAATCTAGCGACCGGTGATCGGATTCTGGCGGCCAGTGACTGGGCTCCGGCGAAGTCTCTCTCTCTAAGTAACAAAAGGGTAAAATGGTATTAGCTCCCATAATGCCTACTAATTGATAATTCGTTAGCAATTCATACTCCCTAGCTATCTCCACGGCTCCACCTTGTTATATGCATGTAACCACAAGGTCCACAATACATAAGGGAACTTATTGCTTGCAATGTACAACAGGAATAGTCACATACCTAAGCCTGATCGGGATGACAGCCTCCCATAATCTTTGTAACGTGTTGATTGTTCGTATGGAAAGTTCAATAACACATCCTCCTTCCGCTACTTTCCTGATTGAATCACCACTTTGACGAACAATTTCGACAGATTCAGAAAGTCGATTTAGCAGATTTACAAGAGCAATCACTTCATTTCGTTGCAGCTGCAACTCCATATGCAAAGAAAAATGAGAGAACGAGACGGTTCATGTTCACATATACTAACCAACTTGTTAAAGAAAAACTCAAACAAAGTCAAAATGTTCAGCTGGAAAGCTATTGGAAAACCTCAAACATCTTGACCGGATCAATTGTTTCACTAGTTTTCCAAGTTAAGCGAACAAATGGATCTTGGAACAACCAATCATGTCTGGTTTTTAGAGCAATAAGAAAACCTATGGTGGGAAATAAGTTTCATAATAGAGCTGCAAGAACTCACAGGTTGATCTTGATTATTTTTACCATCAACAGAAAAGAAGATCTTCAATGCAGTACCAAGACCAAGAACTTGAAGCTTTCCCCAGAGCCAACACTTTTCACATCCCACACAATCCATTAATGCACTGAAATTTGTCAATGAATTCATTACGTTATGACTCCTTAAAGCAAGGTGGTAAATGATTTCCTTCAGTATGAAATAGTAATCGGTGGAGAAAATTCTCAGATGCAAACCTAATGTTTCTGAATTGCTTTTGAATTTGCTGCTTCAACTGTGGCCCACTTTGACCTTTCCAGAGCTTTGCTTCATCAAACGGTAGAGGACATGCAGCTTGGAGTTTAGGATTATAGAGTAGCTGCCTCATCAAAGACTCTGTTTTCAGGTCTTCCTCATGATTATCAGTATCATACTCAAGCCTGCTCTAAGTTATCTGCAGCCTATAATATGTAACAATAAGTTCAACGTGGACAAATTGAACATGCAAGTATGGGAAGCAGAAAAGAAACGCTTGCTTTTGTCACTGCTCAGAGAACAAAGAGGAATGAGAAGTACGAATTCTGGATACGATCTGGATATTTTAAAACACGACCATGCATGACCTTCAGATTTTGACCCCACTGAACGTTATATGCTCAAAGGTCAAATACTTTCTTAACTTACCTAAAATCAGGAAACTGCATTCATCTTTTCTTTCTACCAAAATGCAAGTTTTTCTTCATAATAGAAAAAGTTCTAACTTCTAATCCGAAGAAGTGTCATCATCCAATCAAGTCATTACTGAAGAATGAACAATGCCTATATTATGGATTATTAATTTGGCAGAAATCTGCAAAAACTTTATAGTTGCCACTCAACTGGACTAAAAAAAACAAAATGAAATGGACAAAGAAAAATAGTCACATGATATGAGGCAGAAGGAGAACCAGATTTGTGATCTTGTCCCGAAGATAATCAGCAGCTATGTGAATTGAAATGGAGGAGTGAAGACCAGATATTAGTTTGTATAATACTCCTTGCTCCTGGCAAATGTCCTGAGTTGAATCTGCAGAAGAGCAAACAAACAACAATGAATTAAAAATTTGGTATAACAAAATTATAAACATCATTGATACACATTCGAGCTTTGAAGCAGGTATACTCAATATGAAACAAAGATATAGCATTTTAATGATAAAAGGCTACAAGCAGTCAAATTGTCACAAATAGTGATCTAACAGAATATTAAACACACATTTTGGGCAATTTTCAGAGTAAACAGCATCCCATATCCTTCTAGCCGATGGACCTGTGTAGCCAGTGTAACGTTCAGGGTTTAGTAGAAGGTTCACATATGTCATCTCACCTGCAGATAAGAACTTAAGAGTCAATCTCCATTCAATATTAGTAAAAATATTCATTTTCCTACAACAAGAAAGAGCATGTATCAAAATTGAAATAAATGAACAAGAAACAATGGCTGAGGAGAATTTCTACATTCAAGATTCATCTACTATATATATGCCATAAATCATGAACCTAAATTCAACCAAATTGTGGGATGAACTCATGAAAGCGATGAATAAACAATTTGGTTGAAATTGTAAGCCTATTATGAACTCATGACTTCTATAGATTTGGATGTAAGCCAATTATCTTCATTACTTTCTGATATCTCTTAAAATGTAGCATGCAATTTCCAAAATATATCATAACTAACGACTTTTTGAATTCTGATCCAAAATGCCAATGCACATACTCCAGATTCCAACAAACAACAATAAAAGACTAAATTACAGAACTTAAGACTACGGAGCACAAAATGCAAGAGTTATATTAAGTAACTACCATTATCATTCTCATCATCAATTATCCAAGGGTTATCTGTATCAATCCAGCCTCTGAAAACTCTACTGTCTAACGTGCGGTCAGCAGAACCCTGAAGCTTTTCCTCTTGACAAACCAAACTGTCAGATGTAAGGCCACGGTGCAAGCGCCTTTTAAAAGGTTCTGGAAATTCGTTCTCTGGGCATTCAGATATGCTGCAATCCCGCAATAGGAACATGCCATCTTCAGTCCAAAAGGGACAGTCACACCCCAGCTGCAAGCGCCTTTTAAAAGGTTCTGGAAATTCATTTTCTGGGCATTCACATATGCTGCAATCCCGCAACAGGAACATGCCATCTTCAGTCCAGAAGGGATAGTCACACCACAGCTGGCCTATCATATTTACCAAGTATTTGAGCTCCCAAAAGGTGCAATGCGGCCAGTACCAAAATGATGACAGCCTCAAGTGCAAAATCTTTGGCACTTCTCTGTTTAGAGCTGCTTTTACATGGTTCTCTAAACTCCACCTAGGGTCGGTGGCAAACTGGCCAGCAATGGAGAAACTCTTTAGAGAGAGCCTGAGGTTGATTGGCTTCCCTTACCGAGATGTCCCAACAGCCTACTGAATCTGCCAGAAGAAAATTGGTTAAGCTAGGAATCAAGGGCTTGGAGCCGCGCTAGCGAAAGAAGCAGCATGGTAGCATGATACGGTCAATGGGCGAGCTCATTACTGAGGTAGGTAGCTTCGAGCATCTCCTCAAAGAAACGGATGCTAAGAAGAATGTGTCCAAAGGAACTTATGTACTTGGCAAACACCGTACGGTGGCTGCCTTGAACTACTAGCCAGCCACTTATGATCCCTATTATCAAGGCGAAGAGGTTTTCCAGGATGACGATGAGGAAGAGGAGAATGATGCTTCCGCTTTTGAGCTGACAGGAAGAAAGAACCCCTCCTTGAAACAGTTGAAAATAACCAAGGAACCAGTCAAGCTCAAGTTCGTAGCCTTCACCAAACTTGAGTTTGCGATGTATACCTATGACGCCAATAAAGCGCATGAGATATTAGATGAAATGATAGCCACGAAGATGTAAAGACTGACTTTGGACCATTTCCTCGCCCCGATCAGCTAAAAGGAAAAAAGTGTTGCAAATTCCATAATCTGTGGAACCAAAACACGGTTGACTGTGTTAAGCTGAATGACTAGATTGAGGTATGGCTTAATAATGGTAGTCTGCAGGTGAAAATTCTGGTGACCGCAGCAATGCTGGTTGATTTGAAGCCTTTCCCTAACACCGGGGTCAATATGGTTGATGTAGCTTAGACCAAGAAGGGCTAAAGGAGGCCAACCTTGGACCTGACAACCAGAGGTCAAGGAGAAAAGAATGAAGAGGAACATGTCCCAGAAAGAAAAGGGGCAGGCCTGTCAGCGAAGCCTCATCAGTGGTCTTATGTTCGCTATACAAGGAGGAATGTGGCATCCAGGTGTCATATGAAGTGGGCTTCGCCGGTACGAAACTATCAGCCTTCCAGCCCAAGAGCCAGAGACAAGATAGAGCCGCCATGTCACGCCCCGAATTTTAGAATAAAAATTCAAAATCCGGAAACATGAATTACTATACTCAAAATAACCATCCTGAAAATTTCTTTTCCTTAACAACCTCACCACACAATTTAATTTCAAAACCGAATTTAGTCTCGGTTAATTATTACAACTCACTCACAAAATAAACTGTAAAGCTCAAAATGAACATACAAACCTCACAACTCAAATGAAATAAAAATAAATGCTGCAACACCATCTAGCTCGGTCACCTCCCTAGTTATCCTGACCTGCAGGAATATCCGCTACACCATTTGAATAGTGTACCAGGATTGCAACAAACCCGGTAAGCTTATGAAAGCTCGTATGAGTAAAAGAAAAAAGGGTTGTTTAATTAAATCATATTTATTTCCACCCAAGTCAACATTCAACAATTTCTACGTCCACAAGAAACCAATAATCTCAACAATCACCAAATCACAAATCAACACAAAACCCTAATTCACATCTTTCTTCTCAAAACTTCGACATCGTATTTATACAAATACGGTATATGACAGACTAGAGCTCTAACTGAATCGTAGCCCATCACCTGACCTAGGTTATGGCATCTGACATATTTATCTTTATCGTATTTCATCAATATGTATACTTATATACATATTTAGAACGTCCGATAATTGTACATACTCAACCAATCATATCCCATCATCCACCTATGATTAGAGTGTCCGATTCCCCTATACCGGTCACTATGTTGACCCTAAATCCATAATAAGTACAACAATATGTTTCCACACAATGAAATCATCTCATCCAACATACATAGTATTATTATGAAATTTAAGCATTTGAAATATAATCCAAATCATCATTCCAACTCAATCATATCATCATCCAATAACACACCAATCAATATATATATTCCACGTAAATATATATATATATATATATGTAATCATCTACTCAGGAATGACCACTAATACCATCTATAATTCACACAAGAAAATCGTGAAATTCATTTGTATAATTAAAATTCATTTTACTTACCTATGGACTGTAGTTGATCAAGTCCATATGATTTTAAAAACAAATATTTAATCCATAAATATTTTTCACACAATTACAAAAATAAATAATTTAAAGTACTCGGTTCGTAAACCACGTGAGTTTTACTCACCTCGAAATTCCCGCTGCGTCTTCAATTAAAATATAAATCACACCGAAATAGCTCACCCAAGTATAATCCGTCAATTACCTAATCAAATGTGATTTGAATTTAGCCAATAATTCCAAAACATAACTAAACTACCATTTAACGGCCGGGTTCTAATTTATAAGAAAATCCGACGGACGGATTCTCACGAATCACCTCCCTAATCACCTTTTTGCACTTATACGAAGATCCAACGGTCGGATCTTCGCCCATGAACACAGAAAACCACTAGGACAGTCATATGATTATCATATCAAAACTATAAGTCCATCGGACGGTTCTAATTTCACATATCATAAATCTAACAATCGAAATTGATCGAAATTTCAAAATTCATAACTAAATCATACGATATCCGAAAAATGTGTATAATATGCCGAAATGATCGTATTGAAACGTAGCATCATAAAACGTACATAACTATATTTTAGACCTCCGGAGGTGGCCGGAAAGGGCCGTCGGAGTTTGGGGCAGAGCCGCCGCCGCCGACCACCACCAATGGTGTCGGCTTCGTTTCATCATTCTGAGCAACTTTCATAACTCGCACAAGACCAGAAAATAATGGGAAGAGGTCGAAATTTACTAAACACAGTCGGAGGTCGGAAAATACCCAGAAACCGGTGAGCTTGATTTTCAACGTAAAAACTACAACCTCACGCCTCGATCTCTTCTGGAAACTTGTTCAGAGCTTTATGGCGAACTCTTTTGGAATCATAAGAAACAGAGGTCTACAGCTCGAGATATTCGGATAGAAAGTTCCGTTCGATCCGATCGGGGCTGGCTTCCAGCCGCCACCACAGGCCACGCCTCTGTGTAAAACTGCCTCTGGGAGCTTCAGGAGGTCGAGTCGATATAGAGGGAGAAGTTTCACGTGGTTTGGTGGCCGAAAACATGAGGAGCTCGTTTTGGTTTTTTTTCGGGCTCGACTGTTTCGGGCTATTTTGCCGGACCTGGAGGTCGTGACGGTGGAACCGACGCCGTCCAACAGGTAGAGCAGCTCGAGAGGAAGCCAAGGAAGGTGGTGCGACGCCTTTTGGTGGCCGGTGGAGCAAGCTATCGATCGGAGAAGTTCTTGGCTGGGTTTCAGACGAAGAGGACGAAGGAGGAAGATGATGAACAGTGAATTCTGAAAAAAGAAGGGAGGCCGGACCAAAATGGAAACCTTCTGAAAATAACTAGGATTTTTTCTATTTATACCCAAAATAGAAATATTTTCTAAATTCCATAACTAATTCAAAAGAATCCGCTCAATGTGTTCCATATATGTACGTACTCGTATCGACGAGCTCTACAACTTTCATGAAAGAAGTTTTTCCAAATTTTGCACGTATAAAAAGTCGATTTCTTGAATCGAGCATTTCGAGCTTTTCGTTAAAACAATCGTTTCGAACCTTCGATAATTCAAAAAATGAAATATTATCGAGCAGCATTCGTGAAATCGTACAATAATCATTCAACACAATTACACGAAGTTAAAATGGAAATTGCGGTTATTACAATCTACCCCCCTTAAAGGAATTTCGTCATGAAATTTAAGTATCTAATTCCCCAAAGAGCTGTGGATACCTCACTCTCATGTCATATTCTAACTCCTATGATGCATCACCCTCGTCATGATGACTCCAGAACACCTTCACGAGATCAACCTCCTTCATACGAAGCGTTTTCGTAGATCTATCCAAGATACGAACAGGTTCAACGAGAGCACCAATCTCGTCGCGGGATTCTTTGTGCCTCGTGGTGAGAGCTTTTGCTAAGGTTCTCCAAAATCACACAATCGATACTCGATGTTGTAGATCCAGCAGAGCGAAAATCACTAGGAAGTGGGGAGAACTTGCTAAAGCATAACTTTAGCTTGGCTGGTTTGCGAGGGCGTTACCCTTGCTTGGCTTGTTTTCGTAACCGTTGTGGTCGCGGTACCACAGTCAGCTCCCGAGGAGACTAGGACCGAAGCACATTGACAGAGGGTTTGGTGGCACTGATAGTTGGCTCCTGAGGATTTTGGGACTGGAGTGTGGTCACCGGAAAGAGAAGGAGAGGGGTTGCTCTAGAGAGGCTTGGATAATTGTAGAGATTAGTTGATGAATTGTGTCTTTTGTTACTTGTCGCTGCCTCTATATATAGGCTACCAAGCCAAAGTGGTTAGCCTTAAACAAATCATGATGGAGAACTAATGGAATTAATGTAGGTTTTCGAATTAAGCACTATTGGAATCATGATAGGTTTTCCAATTAAGCACTAATAGAATCATGACAGGCTTTCCAATGTTGGCCACCATGAAATGTATTTGAATGCTTCCTCACGTACATGCCATATTCCTTAATTGAATGGAGTATGAATATTCGCATGGGCGTGCCTTTTCTTGCAGTTTGCATAATCTTCCATAATTCTACAGGTAGGCTTAATTAGCCTTTAAATAATATATTTCGAACTTGTCAACAATATATAGCTTGAGCCACTGACATTGGCTCAATTTCTCCAAGACACGCTTTGTCAGGCCAAATTGTTCATTTTGGGTTCAAACATTGCCCCCCAGACCTCGAAGTCAAAGGTTTTTGTCTTGACTGAAGAGTTCTTGAATCAGCACTACTCTTATAATGTCGTTGCTCCAATGCCACTTGTATTGGCTTAACTAAAATTACTTGACTGATTCTATATAGGCCTCTAAATAGGTCATAAAGCTTGAATGCCACAATCTATATTGCCTTTGTCATGAAATGACGCTTTCTTTGCCAACTTTATTACCCCCCCCCATGTATCTGATGTCTGGTATGCAGTGAATTGGTGAAACTTAGGCAGGTTGTAGGAGATCAGAACTTTAACGTGCCCCCCATGCGAAGGAGACTGCTTTTGATCGCGAATGAGGATCCTTCTCTTCAATGGTGGTAGCTTCGCCATGTGTATAGCAGCAAGTATCTGCCTTATTCGCTAGCACTCTGTTAAGAATGTGATTGCTGCAGAAGAAGCCCAACTCGATCAGCCTTTGGCTGCTTCTGAAGAAATGGGCCGCAACCTGGCCTGTGTTAGAGGACGGGTCACTCAAGCCGAAGCTGGTGCCATTGCGGTGAACTTCTGCGTGGAGGAACTTTGCTTGAAATTGAGCTTCACGGGCCAATCTCTGTAGGCCTCCTCGAAAACTATTCGGGCTTCTCACGTGCTACTAGTCCTTTTTTTTGCGAGATTTGGAATTACTAATCTCGATTTACTGACATCGGTGTTGAAATTGAGCTTCACAGGCCAATCTCTGTAGGCCTCCTCGAAAACCCTTCGGTCTTCTCACGTGTTACTAATCCTCTAATAATAGCTAACTCCTCGAAAACCGTTCATTCTCCTCACATGCTACTAGTCCCTTTTTCCGAGATTTGGAATCACTAATCTCGATTTACTGACATCAGTTTGACTCTTTAACCATCCATCCAAGGGTGAGGATTTGCCTGAAGTCCCTATACTCACAACAAATCTTCTGAAATATTCAAGAAATGGGCTTTCAGTCCTTGCTTCTCTTTCTCATTCTTCACAAATCTTCCCCTCATGAAATGATCTTTAGCCTCTAAATTTTAGGCTCTATGGCGTAATCTTAGGCAACCCCTTGTTTCGGCCTTCTGGAAGTCTGGATGGAAAATACCAAGCTTCAAATTGGTTTAGAAACACAAGGGGGTTCTAAGTGTGGGATCTCCAGTCATGCGAGATAATCTTTGTTAGAATCCTACACGAGGAGCGAAATGAGGAAGGGAGGAAGGCCACTTTGTGGTTCGTCTTTCCTTCCTTCTGGACCCTGCCCATGTTGTGCCCTCCATATAGAAGGGGCTTTGATTATCAACTCCTTCTCCCCCTTTCTTTTCTTGACAGAATCTTGGAGGGATGAGAAGGGATGGACTCTTTGAAGGAATGGGTTCAAGCTATAGAATGGCTATTTCCATACTTCACGTCTAACTAATGGTGGCTACCAAGGCTAAAGCGGGTGTAGAGGCTCAAGCCGATATTCGGTTCCTTCACTCCCTACCCTTCCTGGAGATAATGGCGGGCTCAACTAGACATTGGATTCCATAGCTGTTTCCCTTTGAGGGGGCTTGGAGGCTCCATTTTCTTTCACTGGAGTCTCCCATTCTCATAGATAATGGCATTGGCCAAACCTATGTTGGATTCCTCTGCCACTTCCATGTAAAAGGGGCACAGGGGCTCCGTTACTCCTCTTTTCCCTTCCCTAAAGTCTACTCCTCCTTGGGATAATGGCGCGACTCAACCCAACGTTGGATTCCATAGCTGCTTCCACTTGAGGAAAGATTTTGAAGATATTTGAAGATTCCTGTTTTGTATTCTAGCCACTTTTGGCTTTGTAATGAATGTATTGTTTTTGACCTCAAAACCACTTTATGAATATAATACCATTTTCTTATCCTAATATTCAAATATCCGTGAGGAGCCAATAATTGTGTCTCGCAAGGCCCCAAATATAGGCCCCAACTCCAAACTCTTGGTTTTATCTTCTTAATGAGTCTTTAACTTCACATTAACTAACTGTTCAAAACTCCATCATGAGAAGATAATATTGAAAATGGAATAGTTACCTCCTCGAAAACCGTTCGGTTCCCCAACGCGCCAATGACCCTTCTTTTCCGAGATTTAGGGTAACTTTAATCAAGATTTACTGACACTTAGTTTGACTCTTCGACTATCTATCCAAGGGTGGAGATTTACATGCCCTGTTCCTATAAATAGGTGCATCTTGGGAATGGGAACATTCACGCCAAAAACCTTCATTTGAGTTTCAGATCCTCAACAATACCCTTCCTTCCTCTTTCTTTTGTCCCTTCCCTTTTTACGAACACCTCTTGTCAACTTCAGTCGTTCTCTCTCAGATATTTCTCTGATCTCATTTCCTCTCTTCACTTCACATATCTCCTTCCACATTATAAACCCAAATCCCCAAGCCCAAAACCATTTCATCAACTCCAATATTTTTAACAGCAATCTTTCTTAATTACTCATCATCATCACCACTCTTTAATTCTCGCATTTTCTCAACCCATTACCAATGGAACCATAAACCCAACAACCAACCTAGGATAGAGGAAGCAACAAAGCAGCAGGGAGTAGTGTTTGGCTCCAGTTTTTCTTGAGCTGGTCAACAGTCTCTTTTCTTGCGTGGGCGTGCCAGCACCGTTCGGGTGCGGTCATCGGGGGTGTCCCTTGACCTGACTTCTTCTGAGCGATTGTGGACGAGGAGAGCACCAACCTCGTCGTGGGATTCTTTGTGCCTCGTGGCGAGGACTTTTGCTGAGCCTTTTCAAAATCACAATCGATACTCGATGTTGTAGATCGAGCAGAGCGAAAACCACTGGGAAGTGAGGAGAACTGGCTAAAGCGTGACTCTAGCTTGGCTGGTTTGCGAGGGCGTTACCCTTGCTTGGCTGGTTCTGTAACCGTTGTGGTCGTGGTACTACAGTCGGCTCCCAAGGAGACTAGGACCAAAGCACTTTGACAGAGGGTTTGGTGGTACTGAAAGTTGGCTCCTAAGGAGACTAGAACTTGGAGTGTGATCACCGATAAGAGAATGAGAGGAATTGCTCTTAGAGAGGTTGCTCTAGAGAGAACTTAGATCATCTTATAGATATTTTGATGAGTGAATTTGTGAGATGATACTTGTTGTAGCCTCTATATATAGGCTTCCAAGCAACACTATTTGGCCTTTAAACAAATCATAGTGGGTTAGGCAAAATTCACTAACACTTAGTGGATTTGTTAGGCCAAATTCACTAACACTTCTTTATTCCTTTAATTTTTATCTCCACTAAGAATTCATATTTAACTTTCGACTTCTTCATATGAAATGATCCACCATGGATGTAGATTATTGTGGTAAAATTTCAGAATTTATTTCCATGTGGTTGGGCCAAAAATGCTACTGGACTCCTTACAGGTCCAGTTTTCCAGTTTTGCTTCTGCAGAAAATTGGACTGATTGTTTGAAGGTTTTCCACTTCGAACAAGCTCTAGCACTCTTCATAAGAAATGATCCTTGGGATGTCTAGAATGAATTTGGAAAGTTTCAACTCATTTGAAGTTCGGATGGTTAGTCTGCCGCCCCTCCTTCCTTGTTTAGCTCGGTTTCTCCTAGCCGAAGTAGGAAAATGTGCTAAAGTTGACTTTTCATTTCCACGCTTCCATAGTAGGCTTTATTTAGCCTCTAAATATATATTTCGAACTTGTCGACAATATATAGCTTGAGCCACTAATATTGGCTCGATTTCTCCAAGACGTGCCTTATCAGGCCAAAATGCTCATTTTGGGTCCAAACAAGTAGTGCTAACATGTTTTGCAGGGGGAGCAGTACCAAGTGGACTCCCATTACAGATCAGATAAGAATCCTCAAGGAGCTTTACTACAACAAGAGAGTTAGGTCCCCAACTGTAGAACAGATTCAGAGGATCTGTCTCTAGCTGAAATGGTACGAAAAGATCGAGGGCAAGAACATCTTTTATTGGTTCTAGAACCATAAGGCTAGGGAGAGGTAGAAGAAGAGGTTCACTTCGGATGTTCAGGTGCCTATGCAAAGATCAGGGCTTGTTGGTAATGGTAATGGTATCAATTGGAAACCTGAGGATCAGTATATTAACCTTGGATCTTTTGCATATTGCTTTTAACATACAGATGGGGAACTATGGTGGTTATGGTTCTATGAACATGGAGAAGAGTTTTAGGAATTGTTCAATCTCAGCTGGAGGGGAAACTAGTTCTACTGGTGTTGGTGGATCCATTAGTCATAGTTTTGGGTCATAGGTCGGCTGCAGTGTTGACCCATATCCCTCCTCATCCTACACTACTAGTACTTGTACTACTTTCTTTGACAGGAATGGAGAACAAACTTTCATGGAACAACGAGGAGAAGATCACCAGGAGATTGAAACCCTTCCACTATTCCCCATGCACGGTAAGGACATTTTTGGAAACATGAAGACTACTTCCGAGGGAGGTGGCGGCTATGACTACTACTCTGTGGCTGGGGCGGCTACAATGGTGGCTCTCGCATTTCCCTTATGCTCAGCCTTAACTCCTACGGCTCGACCCTATTTTCTCGCGAAGGTGTTTTCTTTGCGAGAGAAGAGACAAAGCTAAAAAAAATTTCTGGAGCCGCTAACTCGGCTTAGTATGGTGTAGTTTTGGCCCCCTGGTATTGCTAGGCGTAGTGAAGAAACGATTATGGGCCTAAAAAATCAGGCATTCATGAATGGGCTTCGTGAGTGTAGGAATACTAGAATTGCCCCCCATGTCTTATGCGAAGAAACTGTTTACGACTCCTCCGAGTCCTAGACATTGGGAAAGTATTTCTTCAAGTATCTACCATTGATAGGGTTATGATGGACATCTCCATCCAGGTCCTTGAGATGAAAAGCTCATTTCTCTAAGATTTTATAGATGATGTACGGGCCTATCCATCTTGGAGTCCATTTGCCGCGACCATCTAATTTTTTGCCAAACGGGAGAACTGCTTTCCAAACTAACTCTCCTTCAATGTAAATCCTTCCCTTCATCCGCTTGTCATAGGCGCGAGTGACTCGTTGCATTTCTGTGACCAAACAATCTAAAGCCTCCAAGCGCTTTTCACTAAGGTCTTCATGTTCCTGCCATATAGCCTGAACGTAGTCTTCTCCAATGAGATGATGTTGCTCTTGAACTCATAATGATTGGACGTTGACTTCCAAGGCAGAATTGCATCATGGCCAAACATCAAAGCATCAAGTGTTGTCGCGGTGGGCTTCCGGTTAGAGGTGCTGTAGGCCCAAAGAGTTTCATAAAGTGTCTCATGCTACTGTTGTGGATTACCTTCCAACATTTTCTTCAGCAAATTGATGATGATCTTGTGTTGGCCTCCGCTTGATCGTTAGATTGAGCATAATAAGGACTGGAATGGATGAACTGTATTCCCCATTCTTTTGCCAGTTTATCAACTTCACCACCCATGAAATGTTTGAAACAAAAATTTCTGGGATACCAAATCACAGATGATGTTCCTGAATAGGAATTATCGCAATGTGCCACCATATGCTTCCTTCAAAGGTTCTGTTTCAACCCACTTTGTAAAGAAATAAGTCACGACGATGATGAACTTGTGTTGAAGTGATGAATGTGGGTGAATCATTTCAATTAAATCCAGCGCCCATCCTCTTGCAGGCCAAGGATTTATAATGGGCTGCATTCGAATATTAGGGACATTCTAGACCAGCCCATGAGCTTGGCAGTCTGAACAACCTTTAGCGAACGCGATACAATCCTTCAAGATATTAGGCCAAAAATATCCATATTATCTGAGCAACCATCGCATTTTTGGACCAGCTTGGCGAGCGCCGCATATGCCGGAGTGAGCTTCTCGCATGATCTGTTTCGCCTCGATGCAATAAACACACCTGAAATCTATGCCATCTTCTCCTCTTCTACGCAGCTCATTATTTCTGAAGAAATAGTTAAGGGCAAGGTAGCGAATCCTTCTATCTATGGCATGATCAGGATGTTTGATATAATTGATCAAAGGGATGCGCTTATCCATATCAATAGGCTCTAAAGTCGCTACTGATGTGTTGTCTAGAGGATCTTTTCTCCCTATCCAAGAAGAAAGCGTTCGACGCTTTACTTTCAAGATTCTCTCACGCACGCCATATCTCAACGTTACCCCTATTGCCAGCTAGGCCAACTCGTTCGCAGCGAAATTTCGTTCGTGAGGAATGTGCTCAAGATCCACGTCATTAAACAGGTCTAACAGTTCTAGTGTCCTGTTTAAATAAGGGACCAGCACAAAGCTAACGCATTTGAACTTTTCGCACAGCTGATTGATGACCAGGAGAGAATCTCCAAGTATTTGTACGACTCTGACTCCCATTTCCAGCAGTACTTCTAGGCCTATGATTAGGCCTCATATTCAGCCTGGCTGTTGGTACATTGAAACTCCAACTGGAATGATTACGAAAAGTGATCTCCAGTCAAATTCTCCAGTGCGATTGCTGCTCCGACCATGGTATCTATTTGGGAACCATCAAAGTACAATACCCACGGCTGTAACATAACCGCTGCCTAGCCATCGGTGAAAGGTTCGGAGCAATGTATATGACATGCCTTTCCCATAAATTTTTTACGACCTCTAGCTCGCGAAGCTCTGGAGCGTCTAACATGGGATGATGCGCTAGAAAATCCACGATGGCTTGAACCTTCACAGCCTTTTGAGGCACATATTGTAAAGAAAATTCTAAAAGAGCCAAAACCTATTTGCCAATTCGGCCCCTAAGAATGGGCCGCGACAACATATATTTGACCAGATCGGTCTGAGCGATTATGAATGTAGTAAATGATAACATGTAGTGGCACAGCTTACATGCGGAGAAGTATAATGTTAAACATAGCTTTTCCTTTGGTCTATACCTGGTTTCGCAATATGTTAACATTCTACTAAGGTAGAAGATAGCATGCTCCACTCCCGCTTCGTCGTTTTGTGCCAGCAGGCTGCCTATTGAAGCTTCCGCCGCTGAGATGTAAAGTTTGATCGGTTCATTTGCTTTCGGTGGAACGAGAATTGGTGGATTGGTTAGTTAGGCCTTTATTCTATCAAAGGCCTCTTGATGCTTCACTTGCCACACAAATTCTGTTTGTCCTTACAACTTTAGTAAAGCTGAAAAAAGCTGAATCTTGCCGGTGAAATTGGAAATAAATTGTCGTAAGAAATTGATTTTTCCCAACAACCTTTGCAACTCAATTTTTTGTTCGCGGCGGCGAGGCATTGATAACTACTTTAGCTTTATCTTTTGATACCTCAATGACTCTCTGATGTATAATGAATCCCAAAAAATCAGCTGCTCA
This sequence comes from Rosa persica, assembly GCA_025331145.1. NCBI lineage: Eukaryota > Viridiplantae > Streptophyta > Magnoliopsida > Rosales > Rosaceae > Rosa > Rosa persica. The sequence continues at coordinate 15,463,537 of WFKR01000005.1, forward strand.
AACCCCAAACACATATTTCACAGGATTCATCTTTAGCTTGTGACGCAGCATATGTTCGAAAACTTTTCGTAAATCCTCAATGTGATTACACCGCTGCCTGGATTTAATGACTACGTCATCTATATAAACCTCCAGAATATTTCCTAAGATATCATGGAAGATTAGGTTCATTGCTCACTGGTACGTGGCTCCCGCGTTCTTCAAACCAAAAGGCATGACCACTTATTCTTCCGCCACTGGAATCTGATGGTAATCGGCAGTTCCGTCCATAAATGAGAGAAGTTCATAACCAACTACTACGTCCACCAACATGTCTGCTATCGGTATGGGGTAAACATCTATGGGAGAGGCCTTATTGAGATCGCGGTAGTCGACGCACACCCTCATTTTCCCATTCTTCTTTCGAACTGGAACAACATTGGATAGCCACTGATTATACTTGGCTACCTTGATGATTCCTGACTTATGCATCTTCTCAACTTCCTCCTTAACCAACACTTGTGTTTCTGAGTTCAATCGCCTGGACTTCTGCTTCACCGGATTTTGATCCGGGATAGTCGACAGTTTATGGCAGAGCAAGTCAAGAGATAATCCGGGCATATCTTCATATCTCTCTGCAAAACAATCCTTATATTCCCGCAATAAGTCATTGAGCCTCTGCTTCTCACTAGGCTCTAAATATTTGCTGATAGCTACTTCCATAGGCTCATCAGCAGTCCCTAGATTGATTTTCTCAGTGGGGTCCCTGACCTTTGGAGGAGTATCATCCAGCGCCATTTGCGCAAGCTGGATTTCCTCTTCTTCCTCCTCTCTATTAGATATTTCTTCGCTAACTTCTTCTAATGTTAAGACTCGATCATAGGCCTCTTTCTCCACTGAATACGAAGATAACCTGTCGTACAAGGAGTGGAAGACCCCTACCTATTCCTCTGGAACGTAGCAATCCATTAATTATCAATTGCGTGGTGCACAGCATGGTCGGGCCTCACTAGGTCTTCTTTTGCTAGTGTGAGCCCCCAATGTGCCAACTTAGAAGTCGTCACCCCTATGGGGCGGCCCTTGTTGTCGATGTCACTGACTTGCAATGGAGTAATTGGCTCCAAATAGTACTTGGCATCTATGTAATTCGCGGAAACAAGGAAAGGGCGAGGGTCTGCTTTAATTATCTCAGCCTTATCTGTCACCCTGTTCCACATAATCAGTTCTTGGTGGAATGTTGACGGAACACAATAGCTTCGATGAATCCAATCTCTTCCCAATATGGCATTGTAGGCCACGTAACAATCCGTAACCAAGAACGCATAAACGCCTTCCGCTGGACCCACCTTGATTTTTAGGAACAGTAAACCTAACATCTTGGTTACTGTGCCCGCGAAGTTCTTCAATGTGAGAGAGGTAGACTAGATCTCCTCCTTCTTGATTCCCAAAAGCTGCATGGTCCTTGTAGTAATGACATTCACAGCTGCGCCGGTATCAACCATTATCTTGCTGACCTTAGTCCCATCAATTTTCGCTGTGATATACAAAGGTGGCATGTGTTGCACTATGGCGGGCGTGGGTCTTGTGAAGCTCATGAAGAAACCCTTGTTGTTAGCATATTCAGTCTCAAGGAACACTACTTCCACCGGCGTTGTTGAGGCTGAAGTGATCTGTAACTCCTGTTCTCCAATCACGTCAGCTTCTACGCATTCCAGCGCAGCGACTGGTAAGGCATACTTAGCAGGAAGCACATAAACCATATTGCAAGAGGTATCCACCATTTCTATCTCGTCCATGTCATCATCAAGATTGAGCTTGGGTTTATCTGCTGGGATTTCGGTGTTGAACTATTTAACCACAAAAGCAACCAATGATTCCTCTGCAGGGATCACCGCCTTGGCCTGTTTGTGCTCCTGTACCATGGGAACCTGGTTCAACGACTCTGACATTTGTTTCGCCGCTGGCACTTCCTCTGGGAGAGCGACCACCAAGCTTTGAACTTTCTTAGGTCTCCACTGCAAGGTGTCTGAAGCATTGTCCTTGCCCCCCAGCCTCTCAAAAACTGAGGACTTGGTTTCAGGCTTGTTGCAAAACAACCTACGTCTGATGCTTGGATGCCTATTTGGAGAACTTTCGTTCCTAACCGGCGGGTGTGTCTTTTCTTTGGTGATCCTACAGAAGACGCTGGGCTTAGATGCCCATGATGCTGAGCTTACTTGCTTCTGAAATCTGCAGGGAGCCACTAATGGCTTAGCAACTAGCGCCTCTATCTCCTTCTGATATTGCTGAGGAGACTTAACCAATTGCAAAGGCTTGATTAAACTCTGATCTAGAGCCTCTAATGTTCGCTTGGCTTCTCCAAACCTGCGTTGCAACTTTCTTTCATTAGAATGGCTGATTTCTACCGCCTTTCCCCTTTTCTCGGGTGTACCACCTACCTTCCTTGAGAGAAGACGTTACAGTATGTATGATTTGGGCCAAACATTGCGTTTAGGCTTCCCCACCTGTTTCTGTTCAATCGCAGCTGCCCTTAACTTATTAAACAAGTTGGAATCCTTTTGGGATGATGGTGTGTAATAACCATAATTTCCATTTTAATTTCGTGTAATTGTGTTGAACGATTATTGTACGATTTCACGAATATTTCTCGATAATATTTCATTTTTTAAATCATCAAAGGTTCGAAACGATTGTTTTAATGAAAAGCTTGAAATGTTCGATTCAAGAAATCGACTTTCTATACGTGCAAAATTTGGGAAAACTTCCTTCATGAAAGTTGTAGAGCTCATCGATACGAGTCCATACATATATGGAACACATTGAGCGGATTTTTTTTGAATTAGTTATAGAATTTAGAAAATATTTCTATTTTGGGTATAAGTAGAAAAAACTCTAGTTATTTTTAGAAGGTTTCTATTTTGGTCCGGCCTCCCTTCTATTTTCGGAATTCATTGTTCATCATCCTCCTCCTTCGTCCTCTTCATCCGAAACCCAGCCAAGAACTTCTCCGATCGATAGCTTCCTCCACCGGCCACCAAACGGCGTCGCACCACCTCCCTTGGCTTCATCTCGAGTTGCTCTACCTGTTGGACGGCATCGATTCCATCGTCACAGCCTCCAGGTCCGGTAAAATCGTACGAAACAGTCGAGCCCGAAAACGAACCAAAACAAGCTCCTCGTGTTTTCGGCCACCAAACCACGTGAAACGTCTCCCTCTACATCGACTCGACCTCCTGAAGCTCCCAGAGGCAGTTTTACACGGCGGCGTGGCCTGTCGTGGTGGCTGGAAGCCAGCCCTGATTGGATCGAATAGAACTTTCTATCTGAATATCTCGAGCTGTAGACCTCCGTTTCTTATGATTCTCGGCCTGGTGAGTTCAGTATGAAGTTCTGAACAAGTTTCCAGAAAAGATCAAGGCATGAGGTTGTAGTTTTTAGGTCAAAAATCAAGCTCGCTGGCTTCTGGGTATTTTCCGACCGCCGACTGTGTTTGGTAAATTTCGACCTCTTCCCGTTATTTTCTGGTCTTGTGCTAGTTATGAAAGTTGCTCAGAATGAAGAAACGAATGGGAGAAGCTCCGCCTCGACACCAATGGTGGTGGTCGGCGGCGGCTCTGCCCCAAACTCCGACGGCCCTTTCAGGCCACCTTCGGAAGTCTAAAATATAGTTCTATACATTTTATGATTCTACGTTTCAATACGATCATTTCGGCATATTATACACATTTTTCGGATATCGTATGATTTAGTTATGAATTTTGAAATTTTGATTGATTTCGATTGTTAGATTTATGATATGTTAAATTAGGACCATCCAATGGATTTGTAGTTTTGATAATCATATGACTGTCCTAGTGGCTTTGTGTGTTCATGGGCGAAGATCCGACCATTGGATCTTCATATAAGTGTAAAACGGTGATTAAGGAGGCGATTCGTGAGATTCCGTCCGTCGGATTTTCTTATAAATTAGAACCCGACAGTTAAATGGTAGTTTAGTTATGTTTTGGAATTATTGGCTAAATTCAAATCACATTTGATTAGATGATTGACGGGTTATACTTGGGTGAGCTGTTTCGGTGTGATTTATATTTTAATTGAATACGCAGCGGGAATTTCGAGGTGAGTAAAACTCACGTGGTTCATAATACGAACCGAGTATTTTAAATTATTTATTTTTGTAATTGTGTAAAAAATATTTATGGATTAAATATTTGTTTTTAAAATCATATGGATTTGATCAACTATGGTCCATAGGTAAGTAAAATGAATTTAATTATACAAATGAATTTCATGATTTTCTTGTGTGAACTATAGATGGTATTAGTGGTCATTTCTGAGTGGATGATTAAGTATATATATATTTACGTAGAATATATATATTGATTGGTGTGTTATTGAGTGATAATATGATTGAGTTGAAATGATGATTTTGTTATATTTCAAATGCTTAAATTTCATAATAATACTATGTATGTTGGATGAGATGATTTCATTGTGTGGAAACATGTTGTTGTACTTATTATGGATTTAGGGTCAATATAGTGACCGGTATAGAGGAATCGGACGCTCTAATCCTAGGTGGATGATGAGATACGATTGGTTGAGTATGTACAATTATCGGACATTCTAAATATATATATAAGTATACATATTGATGAAATACGATAAAGATAATGTGTCGGATACCATAACCTAGGCCAGGTAACGGGCTACGATTCAGTTAGAGCTCCAGTTTGTCATATACTGTATTTGTATAAAAACGATGTCGGAGTTTTGAGAAGAAAGATGTGAATTAGGGTTTTGTGTTGATTTGTGATTTGGTGATTGTTGAGATTGTTGGTTTCTTGTGGACGTGGAAATTGTTGAGTGTTGACTTGGGTGGAAATAAATATGATTTAATTAAATAACTGTTCTTTCTTTTACTCATACGAGCTTTCATAAGCTTACCGGGTTTTGTGTTGTTGCAATCCCGGTATACTATTCAAATGGTGTAGCGGATATTCCTGCAGGTCAGGATAACCAGGGAGGTGACCGAGCTGCTTTGGTGTTGCAGCATTTATTTTTATTTCATTTGAGTTATGAGGTTTGTATGCCCATTTAGAGCTTTACAGTTTATTTTGTGAGTGAGTTGTAATAATTAACCGAGACTAAATTCGGTTTTGAAATTAAATTGTGTGGTGAGGTCGTTAAGGAAAAGAAATTTTCAGGATGGTTATTTTGAGTTGTAGTAATTCATGTTTCCAGATTTTGAATTTTTATTCAAAAAATTCGGGGCATGACAGTTTTGTATCAGAGCGTAAGATACATATTTGGTGATATGTCAATACTTTCCAAGTGATGGCCCGTCTGCAGTGGATCCCCATCATGTGCTCTTCAGTATTGACAATGTCATTGGGTGTGTGAGAGCGTTAGGTTGGCTAGGAACGTTAACATGTCTTAATAGGCGTTGGCTTGCATGCTTAGTTACTTAGTTAATATGGACTTGCATTTTACTTATGCCATGTTTAAGTGTTATGCGTGTATTAATCAAGTATACCCTGCTTAATAGGTAATGGAGATTGAGGGGAACGAAGCTAGAGGTCGAGGTAGCGGCAGACCTCGTGGTAGAGGTAGAGGCCGAGGTAGGGGTAGGGCCCCTCCGGTCGATGATGCATATGAGACGGAGGTATAGGCACCTTATGAGGATCAACATATTCCGCCCGTGGGCATGGTTGATGATCCTGCTCGCTTGTTAGTACTGGTGAAGGAAATTACCCGCTTGGGAGCAACCAAGTTTGGATGAGGCACTGATCATATGGGGGGAATCGATAGATTGAGGATTTACAGACCTATTTTGATATGTTTGATTGCAGTGAGATTGATAAGAGGAAGCTAGCCGCTTTCATACTGAAGGATGAGGCTAGGGCGTGGTGGAACGTCACACAGAGGAGTATTGAGGTGTCTACCTTGACATGGGATGGCTTCGAGAGGCTGTTCAGCGAGAAGTACTTTCCAGCAGCTATGAAGGAAAGGTTGGAAAGAGAATTCCTCACACTTGTACAGGGGAAGATGACCGTGATTGAGTACGATGCGGAGTTCTCCAGGTTGTACAAGTATGTGAAACAGATGGATGACGAAGACTTGGCCAAAAAGTTTCAGAGACAGTTAAGCCCTTCGATTGAGCGTGATGTGGCCATCTTAGAGCTGAAGACCAAGAGAGAGATCTTAGTTAAGGCACAGATCATTGAGCAGCAGAACCTGATTTGTAGAGAAAAGGAGTCTGCTGAGAGGGACTCCCAGGGCAAGGGAAATGCCATAGCAGGAAGCAGTAGGTCCAGAGACTTCAGGGGCTGTTTCTAGAAGAAACAGAGAACTCAGTTCCAGCATCAGGCCCTAGCTAGGGCAGCAGTAGCTCCTCCTATGTAGGCTATGCCTATTAGGCAGATAACACCAGTAGCTCTAGTGAAGTGCTTTAACTGTGGCGAGCTGGGCCACATCTCTCGTGCGTGCATGAAACCACAGGGTAGGATATGCTACAACTGTGGACAGACAGGGCATCAGGCCAGGGAGTGTCCCCGAAATCAGGGTAGAGTACAGGGTAACCAGCAGAGGCAACTACCGCCTACACCTGCTAGAGTCTTTGTCATCGGTACCTTATCTGTTTATCACTATCTTGCTAGAGTACTGTTTGATACATGAGCCTCACACTCCTTCATATCTAGTTCGGTTGTGGATGTATTGGGTTTGATTGCTATGCCTCTGACTAGATCATTATGTGTTGCATCACCTCTCGGTGTGTCTCTTGAGCTTAGCATGTTTTTTGATGATTGCCCTGTTGGGATTGGTGGCAGAGAGTTCTTTGCGTCTTTGATTGTGATTCCGGATCACACGTGTGATGTGATTTTGGGTATAGATTGGTTGAGCCCGAACCATGCTGTGATTGATTGCTTGAGGATGATTGTGTCCTTCCATGTTCCGGGATAACCGGTGTTTCATTACTGTTGTCTGAAGTCTGACATCGCCATGAGGGCAGGGATTTTGGCCCATATTGAATCAGGGAGTAGTACTTCAAAGATTACAGGGATTCCTGTAGTTTTAGAGTATGCTGACGTGTTTCAGGAGATCCCTTGGTTACCTCCGAAAAGGGTAATGGACTTCTCCATTGATGTGATACCAGGTACTTCACCTGTATCGAAGGCACCCTATCAAATGGCACCAGCTGAACTTCAGGAGTTGAAGGTTCAGATTGAGGGATTACTTGCGCAAGCGTTCATTCAGGCTAGTGTATCTCCTTGGGGCACACCAGTGTTGTTGGTGAAGAAGAAGGATAATTCACTTCGGTTATGTGTGGATTATCGACAGCTGAACAAGGTGACCATCAAAAACAGGTACCCTTTAACTAGGATTGATGACTTGTTCGATCAGCTTAGGGAAGCTACTGTGTTCTCAAAGATTGATTTGAGATCTGAATATCACTAGTTAAGGGTGAAGGATGACGATATTCCAGAGACGGCGTTTAGGACCAAGTATGGACATTTTGAGTTCCTTGTCATGCCTTTTGGTCTCATGAATCACCTACAGCATTTATGGACTTGATGAACCCTACGTTCAGTCCCTACTTGGATCAGTGTATGGTAGTGTTCGTTGACGACATCTTGATTTATTTAAGGTCGTCAAATGAGCATGAGAAGCATTTGCGGATTGTGCTGCAGACAATGAGAAAGGAGAAATTATTTGCCAAGTTTGAAAAGTACGATTTCTAGCAGAGTGAAGTCAAGTTCCTTGGTCATGTGGTCTCGAAGGATGGAAAGAAGGTTGAAGCGGTGATGAGTTGGAGTCGCCCCACTACGGTTATAGAAATCCATAGTATCCTTGGATTGGCAGGGTATTACAGGCGTTTTATTGAAGGGTTTTTTGGTATTGCTTCGGCTTTGACCAAATTGACAAGGAAGGACACTCAGTTCATGTGGTCGAATGAGTGTGAAAAGGCCTTCAATGAGCTGAAAACTAAATTGACTACAGCTTCGGTGTTGACTATTCCTACTAGTGGTGGTGGATTAGTCATTTATAGCGATGCATCTCATTAGGGTTTGGGGTGTGTGTTGATGCAGAATGGTAGCGTTGTTGCTTACGGTTCTAGATAGTTGAAGGTACATGAGCGGAATTCTCGTTCCAACCTTTCCTTCATAGCAGCAGTGTGGTATTTGCCTTGAAGATTTGGAGACACTATCTTTATGGTGAGAAATTTGAACTCTTTTCTGATCATAAGAGTTTGAAGTATCTATTCTCCCAGAAAGAATTGAACATGAGGCAGAGAAGATGGATGAAGCTCATCAAGGACTATCATTTCACCTTGGAGTATCATCTCGGAAAGGCGAATGTAGTGGCGGATGCTTTGAGTAGGAAACCTTGAGTGATCATGGCAGCTATTATGGTGCGAGAATGGTGCATGTTAGAAGCTGCATCAGAGTTTGACCTTATGCCCGCAGGAGCAAGACATGGAATCTTTCTCAATAGTATCACCTTACAACCCACCTTGATCTCCAGGATCATTCAGGGTCAGCCACTTGATGAGTTTGCTCAGGCGAGGATTGCTAAGATGACCGTTGATCCGGATATAGAGGGTCCTTCCGAGTATATGATTAGGGCAGATGGAGGGTTGAGATTTCAAGGGAGATTGTATGTACCGAGTGTTGATAACCTCAGATAAGGGGTCATGTGGGAAGCACATAGGTCTCGATACAATATACATCCAGGAGGTACTAAAATGTATATGGATCTACGAAGGCAGTTTTGGTGGTATGGAATGAAGAGGGATGTAGCAGAACATGTGTCAAAGTGTCTTATATGTCAACAGGTGAAGGTAAAGCATCAGAGACCAGCAGGAATGTTGAATCCTTTGCCAATTCCTGTTTGGAAATGGGAAGATATCTCCATGGACTTTGTGACTGGATTGCCCAGGTCCAGGTAAAGTTATGACTCGATTTGGGTGATTGTTGACCAGTTGACTAAGTCAGCACACTTTCTTTCGATGGAAAAAACTTACTTAGGGAATGTGTTGTGTAAGTTGTATGTGAAGGAAATAGTGAGGCTTCATGGAGTGCCTGCGATGATTGTCTCTGATCATGATGCTCGTTTCACTTCAGAATTCTGGCATAGGTTCCATAAGGCATTTGGTACATATCTTGCTATGAGCACTGCATTTCACCCATAGACAGATGGGCAGACCGAGAGAGTGAATCAGGTGATGGAGGATACGCTTAGAGCTTGTGTTCTGGATTTTAAGGGAAGTTGGGTGGATCATCTGCCATTGGTAGAGTTTACCTAAAACAACAGCTATCACTCCAGTATTGGTATGGCTCCATATGAGACTCTTTATGGTAGGCCATGTAGGACTCCTATCTGTTAGGCGGAAGCAGGGGATAAAGGGTTCATCGGTCCTGAGATTGTACAGGAGACTACAGAGAAGGTCACTACTATTTAAGACAGAATCCGAACCGCTCAGAGTAGACATAAGAGTTATGCTGACTTGAAGAGGAGACCTTTGGAGTTTGAGATAGGCGATCATGTGTTCTTGAAGGTCTCACCTATGAAAGGTGTGGTGAGATTTGGCGAGAAGGGAAAACTCGCACCGAGGTATGTTGGACCCTTTGAGATTCTGGAAAGGGTTGGGAACTTGGCATACTATCTTGCTTTATCTGTTAGCATGTCGGGTGTGCACAATGTCTTCCATGTGTCTATGCTCAGGAAGTATGTCTAAGATGAGTCTCACGTGATTGATCATGGTACGATCGAAGTGAACACAGATGTAACTCGTCCACAATCGCTCAAAAGAAGTCAGGTCAAGGGACACCCCTGACGACCATACTCGAACGGTGCTGGCGCGCTCGTGCAGAAAAGAGATTATTGACCAGCTGCAACAAAACTAGAGCCAAACACCTACTATGTTGCTACCAGAAAATGGATCCAGCGACACTTAGTTTCATTATGCCACTAGGAGTTTGCGACCATTTAATTATAGATTGCAACCTCACTAGGCCAGACAAGGCACTTAGAGTGCATACACACGCCGATGGCGCGACAAAACTAGCAAGTGTAGATAAATAAAACTACAGATAGAAAAAATAAAAAGGACAAACCCAGGCCAGGCCCAATAAAAAGGCCCAAGCCCAAGCCTCATCACAGGACATGGGAAGAACATGCACGAACTGCCGGGTTGGCTGGCCAAAACCTGCTACATCCACCTGTCACGCCCCGAATTTTGAATAAATAAATTCAAATCCGAAACATGAATTAAACAACTTAATCAAATAAACGTCTTGAATTTTTTTCATCAACAACCACACCTCACCCACTCAATAAAACGAAAACCAAATCTTCAAATTACTTATTACATCACACTCTCACAAACTTAAATTGTAAAGCTCAATGAGTATAACAAACCTCACGAAAGCAAATGCGATAAATCAAATACTGCTACACTATGCAGCTCGACCACCACCCTGACTCTCCTAACCTGTAGGATTATCCGCTACACCGTTTGAATAGTGTACCGGGATTGCAACAACACAAAACTTGGTAAGCTTTTGAAAGCCCGTATGAGTAAATTTAAAGATTGCACAATTTAAGTTAATAAGTATAAACACACAAGGTAACTCCAAATTTCCTAAAATATAAGATAATGAATATTCCCAAGTCTCTTCTAAAACTCAAACTTATGAGCCACAAGGAACCTCAACGTTACACTCATAAGACCACTATATTTAGCAGATAGACTAGAGCTTTAACTGATCGCAACCAACAACTCGACGCAAGAGCATGGTTCACGATAATCGGCAACCAACAATTCCTCAGAGCATGATTCGCCGACATCAGCAACCAACAACCCTAAGGGCATGGTTCACTGATAATTTACCATGGTCACACTCGTGACCTATTGATCTCCATAGATCAACACAATTAAAGAAGTCACGCTTGACTTCATGATGTTACTCAACTCTCAATACTCTTCAAACAATAAAACTCCAGACAATTCTCAATATATTGTGCTCGAAAAGTAAACATTTAAAATAATAATAGCAACACAATGATGCATATTGTTTCATCAACACAATCCATCAATAAATATATGTCATCACATAAATAATATATATACATAGACATTCACGCAAGAATGACTACAACACCAACTATAGTTCACATGCATTAAAACAAAATTTATTTTATACTTAAATTCATTTGCTTACCTATGAGATGCAACCTTATGAACCGTAGTCGATCAAATTCATATCATTTCAAACAAATCTTTATTTTCATAAAGCAATTTCTACATGTTCACAATTCAATATAAATCACTAAATTTCGGTTCGTAAATGAACCATGTGCGATTTACTCACCTCTAGTCCAGCTGCGTCTTCTATCAATCAAAATCACAATAATCCAATCGCTCGTCAACTTAAACCGTCAAGTACCAAATCAAGTACGGTCTTGGATTAGCAAAGAAACACGAAATAAACTTAAATGATGATCCAACGGTAGGATTCTAAAATAAAGACGATCCAACGAATGATCGAATTTAAATGATAATCCAATGATCAGATCCTCACGGATCGCCCTTGGAAACATCCAATCAAAATTATACAAAAATCCGATGGATGGATCTTCATGAATCGCCTCTCGAATCACTGTTTTACAATTATACTAAGATCCAACGGTCGGATCGTCACCTATGATGTCATAAAGTCAACGGGACAGTCATACGATCAACATATTAAAATTTGAAGTAAAGCCGATGGTTTGATCTTCGTAAATCGTAAACCGAAGATAAAATGTAAAAACCGTAAATTATTACGTCAAAACGTAAACCCACTATTTATCAACTTTTTCCAAAATAACCTTGTGATATATCAAAACGCTCGTAAGGATGCATATATCAACATCCCGATAAACTAAACTCAAAATATAGTCCGACGGGCCGCCAAACACGGCAGTCAGACGGTGGTCAACGCTTGTCAATCACCTCCGATTCAAAAGTTGTCAACTACAAACTTCTTCAAAATAAAAGGGTGGTCAACTTTCATACCTGGAGCTAAGCGAGATTTGGTCTAGATTGTCTTTGATCAAGCTTTGAAGTTGGATTAATCTCAGCTCTCGATCACGGTTCTAGATCCAACTAGAGCCATCAATCTTCAATCCTTTATTTTTCACTCCGCACACAAAATCGTGATGCAAGGCTTATATGGAGATTATCAAGAGGAAGAGGACATCACGAAAATGGGGAGGATCAGCCAATGTAATGCCGGAAAATTGAAAATCTTGTCAGATCCGTTTACCACTCGGGTCGGCCTTCGATCTTGGCGTGGAGGCAGCGGCTAGACGGGGAGGCAGCAGGGGGCGACCGGGCTGGGCGGGGCGCACCGGTTTGGCACGGGTGCGGGGGTGGACGGGTCGGTTCGGAACTGTTCGGATGCCGGGGTGGGGGGGGGGGGGGGGCTGAGGGCCAAAATGCAAGATTTGATTTTTTTCATCCTTAATGAATCAATTCTAATTTTTTTCTATTTATAGAAAAATTTCAATTTTCAAATATTCATAACTTATTCATACGAACTCCGAATAATGCGTTCCACATATGCACGAGATCTTATCGACGAGCTCTATAACTTTCATACAGGAAGTTTTCCCAAATTTTGAATGTATAAAAAGTCAATTTTCACGACCCCCTAAATAATATTCGTTTTCGAAAATAAAATCGTTCGAACTAATCTTACAACCTTTCTAAGCTTCCTAACCTCACCCATGACTACAAAACCTTTCTAAAAATCCATAGAATTTAAAAATCCACGGGATATTACAATCTACCCTCCTTAAAGGAATTTCGTTCCAGAATTCAAGCTTGCTTATCGTCGAACAACAGTGGATATCTTGATCTCATATCTGATCCTAACTCTTAAGATGCATCACCCTTAACATGATTACTTCACAATACCTTGATCAAGTTAACTTCCTTCCTTTGAAGCTATTTTGTTGACCTAACCATGGTATGAACAGTTTCAACGACTAGAGTCACGTCCGTCCTTACTTCAATAGTACCATGATCGATCACGTGGGACTCATCTTGGATATACTTCCTCAGCATAGACACATAAAAGACATTGTGTTCCTCAGACATGCTAGGAGGTAAAGCAAGTCGATATGTCAGGTCTCTTACCCTTTCGAGAATCTCAAAAGGTCCAATATATCTCAATGCCAACATTCCGTTCTTCTTGCCAAATCTCATCACGCCTTTCACAGGCAAGACTTTCAAGGATGCATGATCACCTATGTCAAACTCGACCTGTCCTCTCTTCAAATCAGCATAGCCCTCCTATCAACTATGTGTTGTTTGAATCTTGTCTTGGATAATAGTGATCTTCTCGAACGTCTCTTGAACAATCTCAGGACCCAAGAACTCTTATCACCAACTTCCGCTAAAATTCAAACATAAGCTCTCAACATATCTTCCATCACTTGATTCACTTTCTCAGTCTACCCATCAGTATGTGAATGAAAAGCAGTACTCCTAGCTAAAGATGTGTCAAATGTCTTATGAAACCTATGCCAGTATTCCGAAGTGAAATGAGCATCACGATCAGAAACATTCGTGACAGGCACACAATGAGGTTTCACTATTCCATCGACGTACAACTTGTACAAAGTCAGTCTTTGACACAGGAAGAAAGTGTGCCGATTTTTGTCAACGGTCAACTATCACCCATATTGAATCATGACTTTTTCTGGACCTAGGAAATCCAGTTGCAAAGTTCATTGAGATCTACTCCCACTTCCACACTGGAATCGATAAAGATTTCAACATCCCTACAGACCTCTGATGTTCTACCTTCACTTGTTGACAGTAAGATACTTGGAAACATGCTCTGCCACGTCTCCCTTAATTCCATTCCACCAAAACTGAGTGTCTTTCTTTGTTTAACTTGGTTAGGGCTGATGCAATACCAGAAAATCCTTTAATGAATAGCCGGTAATACCCTGCCAATCCACGGAAACTACGGGTCTCTGTAGCAGTAGTGGGGCGACTCCAACTCATCACTACTTCAACTTTTTGATGGATCAACAGAAACTCCATCCTTAGGAACTACATAACCAAGGAACTTAACCTCCTTCTGCCAAAATTCGCACTTCTCAAACTCGACATACAATTCCTTCTTCTTCATGAGCAAAACTGGTGCACCCCAAGGAGAAGTACTAGATCTAATGAATTATTGTGCAAGTAACTCCTCAACTTGTGTCTTCAACTCTTGAAGTTCAGCTGGTGTTATCTGGCAGGGTGCTATTGATACCGGTGTCGTACCTGGTATCAAATCGATAGCAAACACCCCGATCCTCCTTGGAGGAAATTCCGGTATCTCTTGAAATACATCACTGCACTACGAAGCTATTACTATCTCTGCCAAAACCACCGCACAACTCACTGACTCAATATGAGCTAAGAATCCTGCCCTCAAAGCAGTATTAGACCTAAGACACCGATAATAAAACATCGGTAGTCCAGGAATATGGAAGGACACAATCATCCTAAAGCAATCAATCACTGTATGGTTCGGGCTCAACCAATTCATACCCAAAATCACATCATATATGTGATCCAGAATCACAATCAACGATGCAGAGAACTCTCAACCACAAATCCCAATAGGGAAATCATCACAAAACATATCAAACTCAAGTGAGATGCTAAGTGGCGACGTGACACACAAAGACCTAGTGAGAGGCATAGCAGTCAAACCAAACATATCTACCACAGAACTAGATATAGAAAAGTGGGAAGCTCTCATATCAAACAATACTCTAGCAAGATAGCAATAAACAAATATAGTACTTTCTACCGCAGCGTCTCTCTGACCAATGACAAAGACTCTAGCTTGTCCTCGAGGCTGCTATCCTTATTGATTCCTTTGGCCCCTACCCTACTGCTAAGGTCACTCGTTAGAGAAATGCCCTATCTGGCCACAAACATAGCAAGCCAAATTTCTTGGCTTCGTGCAGTTTCGAGAAATGTGTCCCAACTCATGGCAGTTGAAACATTTCAGAGGCGGCACATGTCTAATAGGTATCACCGTAGCAGGTACTGCAACCACGGCCCTAGCTAGTGCATGCTGGTTAGTCCTTTGCCTCTTCCAGAAGTTACCTCCATTATCCGCTGTATGGCTGCTCTCAGCAACTGCCTTTCCCTTCCTCTGAAAATCTCTCTCAGCTGTCTACTCTTTTAAGAGAATATGGTTTTCCTGCTCGATGGTCAATGCCTTAGCCACAACGAGTCCTAGTTCCGTCAGTTCCAAAACAGCTATGTCACGCCGAATTGAAGGGTCTGCCCCAACTGAAACTTCATGGACAAACTCTTAGGATCTAGCTGTCTCACATACTGATAAAACCGGTTGAACTCTGCCTCATAATCCCTTACACTCAACTTTCCCTGAGTTAGTGAATGGAACTGTCTCTCCAACTAGTGTCTCACTGTAACAGAAAAATATTTCTTCCTGAAGAGTTCCACGAACTCATCCCAGGTTAGAGTGGTCACATCCACCATTCTCTCTGTGCCACTCCACCACAACCGTGCATCCTCCTGAAGCATAAATGACACTATCTTCCTCTTTTACTATTCATTACAAATCACCATCTGGAAGTAGCCCTTCATGTTTTCGATCCACTGATCTGCCAACTTGTAGGTTGTGCCTCCCTTAAATAGAACTGCTCCCAAACATGAAATCTCCCTTGCCAATTTCGACAAACGAGCAGGATCAGCCACAGGTGGAATTGGCATCTCAAACTCTAGTGCTTGCACTTCGTCCTCATAGTGATCTACAGGAGGACCCCTACCCCTACCTCTACCTCTGCCCCTACCTCTGGGTCTTCCTCAACCCCTACCTCCGCCTTCCACAAATCCATTACCTATGGATAGTAGTACAAATATACCTGGTCAATATATGTATAACACTTAAAACATAGCATAAATCAAATACTAGTCCATATTAACCAAGATACTAACACATCTAAGGTAATTCAAGGAACTATACTTGTTCCAACAAGAACCTAAAGGTCAACCCTACCGTTAAGGACTTAGACACTGACTAGTCCCTACACTACGACATACCCAATGATTATACCAGTACTGAAGAGTATATGATGGAGATCCGCTGCAGACAGGCCATCACTCGGGGAGTATTGATTATCACCAAATATGTGCCTTACGCTCTGATACCAAACTGTCACGCCCTGAATTTTGAATAAATATATTCAAATCCGAAACATGAATTAAACAACTTAATAAAAAAAAAAGTCCTGAATTTTTTTCATAAACAACCACACCTCACCCACTCAATAAAACGAAAACCAAATCTTCAAATTACTTATTACATCATACTCTCACAAACTTAAATTGTAAAGCTCAATGAGTAAAACAAACCTCACGAAAGTAAATGCGATAAATCAAATACTGCTACACTAAGCAGCTCGAGCACCACCCTGATTCTCCTGACCTGTAGGATTATCCGCTACACCATTTGAATAGTGTACTGGGATTGCAACAACACAAAACCCAGTAAGCTTTTGAAAGCCAGTATGAGTAAATTTAAAGATTGCACAATTTAAGTTAATAAGTATAAACACACAAGGTAACTCCAAATTTCCTAAAATATAAGATAATGAATATTCTCAAGACTCTCTTCTAAAACTCATACGTATGAGTCATAAGTAACCTCAACGTTACCCTCATAAGACCACTACATTTGGCAGACAGACTAGAGTTCTAACTGATCGCAACCAACAACTCGGCGCAAGAGCATGGTTCACGATAATTGGCAACCAACAACTCCTTAGAGCACGATTCACCGACATCAGCAACCAACAACCCCTAAGGGCATGGTTTACTCATAATTTACCATGGTCACACTCGTGACCAATTGATCTCCACAGATCAACAGAATTAAAGAAGTCACGTTTGACTTCATGATGTTACTCAACTCTCAATACTCTTCAAACAATAAAACTCCAGACAATTCTCAATATATTGTTTTCAAAAATTAAACATTCAAAATAATAATAGCAACACAATCATGCATATTGTTTCATCAACACAATCCATCAATAAATATATGTCATCACATAAATAATATATATACATAGGCATTCACGCAAGAATGACTACAACACCAACTATAGTTCACATGCATTAAAACAAAATCCATTTTATACTTAAATTCATTTTCTTACCTATGAGCCACAACCCTATGAACCGTAGTCGACTATGTTCATATCATTTCAACAAATCTTTATTTTCATAAAGCAATTTCTACACGTTCACAATTCAATATAAATCACTAAATTTCGGTTCGTAAATGAACCATTCGCGATTTACTCACCTCTAGTCTAGCTGCGTCTTCTATCAATCAAAATCACAATAATCCAATCGTTCGTCAACTTAAACAGTCAAGTACCTAATCAAGTACGGTCTTTACTTAGCAACGAAACACGAAATATACTTAAATGATGATCCAACGGACGGATTCTAAAATAAAGATGATCCAATGGTCGGATCGAATTTAAACAATGATCTAACGATCAGATCCTCACGGATCGCCCTCGGAAACATCCTATCAAAATTATACAAAAATCCGACTGACAAATCTTCACGAATCTCCTCTTGAATCACTGTTTTACAATTATACGAACATCCAACAGTCGGATCTTCGCTCGTGACCTCACAAAGTCATCGGGACAGTCATACGATCAACATATTAAAATTTGAAGTAAAACCGATGTTCTGATCTTCATAAATCGTAAACCGAAGATAAAATGTAAAAACCGTAAATAGTAACATCAAAACGTAAATCCACTATTTATCAACTTTTTCTAAAATAACCTTATGATATATCAAAACGCTCGTAAGGATGCATAGATCAACGTTCAGATAAAATAAACTCAAAATATGGTCCGACACGTCGCCACACGCGGCGGTCAGATGATAGTCAACGCCTGTCAACCACCTCCGATGCAAAAGTTGTCAACTACAAACTTCTTCAAAATAAAAGGGTGATCAACTTTCATACCTGGAGCTAAGAGAGATTTGGTCTAGATTGTCCTAGATCAAGCTTTGAAGTTGGATTAATCTCGGCCCTCGATCACTTTTCCAAATCTAACCGGAGCCATCAATCTTCAATCCTTGATCTTTCGCTCTACACACAAAATCGTGATGCAAGGCTTATATGGGGATGATCAAGAGGAAGAGAACATCACGAAAATGGGGAGGATATGCCCATGCAACACTGGAAAATTGAAAATCCGACCTTACCCGTTTACCACTCGGGTCGGCCATCGATCTCGGCGTGGAGGCAGCGGTTGGACGAGGCGGCAGCAGGGGGCTACAGGGCTAGGCAAGGCGCATCGGTCCGGCACAAGTCCGGGGGCGGTGGCTGCCGAGAAGGCGGTGTTCCAGTCGGGTCGCGTCGGAACAGTTCGGACCGGGGGGGGGGGGCTGAGGGCCAAAATGTAAAGTTTGAGATTTTTTTCGTCCCTAATGAATCAACTCGGATTTTTTTGCAATTTATATAAAAATACCAATTTTCAAATATTCATAACTTATTCATACGAACTCCGAATAATGCGTTCCATATATGCACGAGATCGTATCGACGAGCTCCATAACTTTCATGAAGGAAATTTTTCCAAATTTTGAACATATAAAAAGTCAATTTTCACGACCCCCTAAATAACGTTCGTTTTCAAAAATAAAATCGTTCGAACTAATCCTATAACCTTTCCAAGCTTCGTAACCTCACCCATGACCACAAAAACCTTTCTAAAAATCCACGGAATTTAATTTCGCTTCGGGGTATTACACCACCGTTGCTGGACCACCAGCTGCACCGCCTTGCTAGAGTCGTTGGACCTCTGCCATCAATACGCCATCCCCGACAGGACATGGGTGAGCTCCGCCTTTGCCAATCAGACTCTCCCCTAGATCGGATCCAAAGGACCCAACCCAGATCAGGTTAGCCCGATCAGAACCCCGTTGCTCCGCCACGACCACGGCACGACCACGCTAAACCCGTCACACCAGCCCACTCCACCGACCATGGTAGCGAGAAACCAATTCACCAAAGCCCGACATCCTCGATCCTCCCCTTCCTGACCTGACAAACTGCCACTGCGATTGCCCCGATCCGAACAAGGATGTTGACTGAGGAAACCTAGTCTACCAAACCCACAAGGAGTCAACGAAAGCCCGTCCGACGATGGCGAAGTGGTTCACCGCCGGACAGGGAAGATAACCTTAGCTTTTTCTCTCAAACCCTCTAGGTTTTTGGTTTGGTTGCAAATTGGGGCAGGTATCTTTAAAACACCTCATTTCTTTGCAAGCCGGATGCTGGCTGGGAGTCCCATCTCCCAACGGGGCCATTCAATATTGTTTTTATTCTTTGAATTTCTTTTTTATTATTTTGAATTACACATTTTCAATCGCATACTCTCGCATCAGACTCTCATGACTCGAGGAGAAGATGTGAACCTCACAACCATCATTGGCTACCTAAATTATCCTCAAATTTCATAATATAAACAATATCGAAATCATCAATTTTTTTTATCCACCTAAGAAATAAGAAATAAATACATCAAATCATCAAAATTTCTCTTGCCACAATAGCTCTTTGATGTATCTATTTCTTATTTGTATCTGGGTTGCTTTTAAGGGTAGCCGAGATGAATTGTATCAATTTAAAAAAAAGAAAAAAGAAAAAAGAAGGTAATTCACCGGGGACAGTGTTCCGCATACGTGCGGCGGCCCATCTCCAGTGCATTGCTTAGTTTTGTGGTTTTGTGAGTGTATCAATCTGTCAGCATCGCTGCCAGTATTGACCGACCCTCATGTCATTTGGTTCTTTCTTCTTCCCCCATCTTGTATTCTCTCACCCCTTTGATTCATTCGTCTAGTTGCCTCGACAGTGTTCCGCATACATGCGGCGGCCCATCGATCTCCAGTGCATTGCTTAGTTTTGTGAGTGGGAGAAATTTAGATACATGTATCAATCTGTCAGCATCGCTGCCAGTATTGACCGACCCTCATGTCATTTGGTTCTTTCTTCTTCCCCCATCTTGTAATCTCTCACCCCTTTGATTCATTCGACTAGTTGCCTCGACAGTGTTCCGCATTCGTGCGGCGGCCCATCGATCTCCAGTGCATTGCTTAGTTTTGTGAGGGGAAGAAATTTAGATACATATATCAATCTGTCAGCATCGCCGCCAGTATTGACCGACCCTCATGTCATTTGGTTCTTTCTTCTTCCCTCATCTTGTAATCTCTCATCCCTTTGATTCATTCGACTAGTTGCCTCGACTGGTAGGTGGGATAAGAATTATAAGATAGGAGGAGTACGTAGGAGGAGGCATCGAAAACCACCATGGATCCTTACCTGTATAAGGCGGCGACGCAAGGGGATGTCAGCTTCATGAGAAGAATCAGAGACGGCGACGTATTACTAAACCACGATCTTCTCCTTCAGAAAACGCCTAAAGACAACAACATGCTTCACATCGCCGCCGAATTCAAACGGATTGAGTTTTTCAGACAAGTCCCGAGTCATTATTCTCCTGCTCTGTTTTGGGCTGCCAACAAAAAGGGCGACACTCCTCTGCACGTGGCCGCTAGAGTAGGCTGTGATGAAATAGTCGAGTTCCTTATCGATCAGGCGAAAGCGCTGCACATAGGAGAAGCTGATGAGGAAAGCTGTCATCGAACGCCGCTGCTTCGGATGACGAATTTAGAAATGGATACGGCTCTGCATGTGGCTGTGCGGTACGGTCATCGTAGAGTGGTGGTCAGGTTAATGGAAGCCGATCCAGAACTGTGTTGTTTGACTAACAGGGCAGATGAATCGGTTTTGTTCTTGGCTGCTAGGAAGGGGTCTGCAGAGATTGCTCTTTATCTGTTGAACGAGTCTCCGGTGTGTCCTTGTTTTCGAGGGACTAATGGTGTGACGGCTTTGCACGCCGCTGTAACTCGCAGCAAACTCACCAGCAAAGGTAGGTTTCTACATGATCCCCTCAATTATATATGCATAGTTTATTTTCACAGGTTCACTTTTCTAGGATTTGCTTGTCAGTTGTAATCTTAAAAAGAGTAAATTTGATTTTGACTTATTATTATACATATAATAAAGCTGGATGCAATGAAAGTGACGGTTTTGTTCTTGAATTTTAATTGAAATTACAGTTCTGTTATATTTTTTTTTAATTCTGTCATATATATATATATATATATATATATATATATATCAGCTGAACAAAATAAAAAGAAATGAAAATGATCCTATCCTTGGGCAATGACAAAAGACTGCCGAGCATGGTTAATTGAATTGTGTAAGATTAAGGATTCTATCATTGGGTTACTTTCTTAATTATATTTTTCTTCATCTTCTAAACTTCTTCAATTCAAATAATTCCAATTGTTATTAAAATATAAGAGTGAGTATATCAAAATTGTTATTTATCTACATGAGCACATTACACACTGCACCTAATAAAGTAAATCAATATTTTCACAACTATATAACACATTTTAGTTTTTATTTTCATTTTTTTTTTTATCAAAAACAATCTAGCAAGAATGAATTATTATAACTGGATCGATTGACAATGGTAACTCATACAGTAAAGCACGGCAACTATTATTAGTACAGATACTAAAGATGGTGCACCGTTCATCACTGTTCATGTAACAGTGAAGTGATGGTTTTACCTCCAGATTTTGACTGAAATTACAATTCTGTCTTTTGTTTTTTTTAACAATTCAGCCATATATCCTTTCACTTTGATTTCGTTTTTCATATTTTTGTTAAGGGAGAACAATTCTGTTTTGTATTTGTGAATTTGTACAAATCATGGAAAAAGTTTGTTGTTTGTTGTATTCCATTTGTTGCTAATCTATTAACAAAAAAAAAAAAATTATATTCTAAGTAGCACCGATATTTTTTAGATTACGAGTATTCATCTATTATATATGAAATTTAAAAAAAAAAAAAAACCCGCAGCAACGTGTGGCTCAATTTGCTTCAAATCATGAAAAAAGTTTATTATTGTTTGCATTTGTTGCTAATCTATTATTAACAGCAAAACAAATCATATTCTAAATAGAGCAGATATTTTTTAGATTGTGAATATTCATCTATTATATATAAAAAATTAAAAACAAAAAAAAAAAACAAACAAACCCACAACATCACGCGGATCAATTTGCTAGTTATTTAACTAAAAGTTTAGAAACCTTTTGGTTTTTCATTAAACCCATACACTATGTTTAGTCGTTAAAAGGAATACCCTCTTTGTCCAAGTTTGGACTTGTAATTTTAGTGGTTGAGAGTTAGTACCGCTTAGCTCTAATTTTTGAATGTAATATATGCTAGGCATTGTGAGGACTATGGTGTCCAAAAATCCTGAGATGATTAAAAACGTCGATGCACTTGGCTGGACACCGTTACACTATGCAGCATTTAGAGGGAACCTTGAAGCGACTAGAGTCCTAATGCAATGTGATAGTTCTGCATCCTACATCTTAGACAACTCTGGGATGTCAGCTCTCCATGTAGCAGCCCATGCCGGCCACACCAAAATAATGGAGGAGTTGATTAGGTGGCGGCCTGATATTTGTGATCTGCTGAATGACAAAGACCAAACGGCTTTACATGCGGCAGTATTAGGAGCACGACTTAATGTTGTGGAGTACATATTGAAGACGCCTGAGCTTGCAGCGATTATAAACGAAGCAGATAAAGATGGAAACACTCCTTTGCACTTGGCTGCCCTTCAGCAAAATGATAAAATCATCGAAGTTCTCTCAGGCAATCGTAGAGTGGACATGATTGCTATTAACAAGGATTTCTTGAAGCCCATTGACATGTTTCTTGGTGAAAATATTGGTGAACAGGTATGTAACACAACAAATACTAAGCATTAAGTTGTTTTCTATGTCTTCTAAAGACTAAAAGAGTGTGCTTTCTGAATCTTTTCAAGGAAACAATTCGCAGTGGTATGATTTTGCACAACCTGGGGTGCTCCGTTGGTGTGCCATTTTTCCAACAACAAATCAGTCGTGACTTCGACAAATTGGAACCACCGGACAAGGATACAGACAAGACTAGAGAAAACAAACAACAAGCTCCTCGCGATGATAATGCCTTCAAAAGAAATGACACCAAACTACTTGTAGCAACGCTGATTGCAACCATCACATTTGCAGCTTCTTTCACTAATGTGCCAGGAGGATTTAAAGACGACGGAATGCCTGTTTTATATGACAAGGCGGCTTTCAAAGTGTTTCAGTTCTTCAATGCAGTGTCCTTCTACATCTCAATTCTTGCAATCTATAACGAATCAACTCCGATAACTGTGTTATCCATCCATCTACCGACTCCATCAATTCTCATTCAGTATTCAATTGGAGGAATGGTGGTTGCATTTTTTTCGGGCACGTTAGCGGTGCAACCAAGACAGTACGATGGAAATTTGCTTGAATTTTTATTTGGTACAAGTTGGGTTGATATACTGCTCGCGGTAATTTGTGGCATTTTATTAATATTAGCCATCATCCCTGTACTGAAGTCTCTTATTCAAATAAGCAGGGGAAAGAGGATCCACTGGCTCCGAAACCATGTAATTTAATGGCGCTGCTATTTACATAACTATCCCCTATACATGTACGATGAAAACCTCATTAATTAGAATGGGTAAAGAGGCAAAATTATAAATAACAGAAAATATTCATTATCTCTTTTTTGTTTGGATAAAAAATAGTTATTATTATTTTATTTAAGAGGTGATAGGTGTTAAAGAGTTAGGCCTCATCAAAAAGCCCGCAGATCAAGTAGTCCAATAGACGCCCGCCGGCCCTTCAAAAAACCCGTAAAAACCCGGCCCGCCAAAAGCCAGCGAGGCCCTGCCCGTAAAAGCCCGCAAGGCCAGGCCCGTAGAAGCCCGTAAACTATTATATACATACATATATATATATGTATATATCTGACATGACCCACCCAAGGTTTCAC
The DNA here is from genome assembly GCA_025331145.1 of Rosa persica. Classification (NCBI taxonomy): domain Eukaryota; kingdom Viridiplantae; phylum Streptophyta; class Magnoliopsida; order Rosales; family Rosaceae; genus Rosa; species Rosa persica. The sequence continues at coordinate 15,487,581 of WFKR01000005.1, forward strand.
CCTAAAACCAGAAGAGGCCCTGCGGGGCCCACTTTAGAAGGAATTCTACCAACAATTTGGCAGAACTTACTCCAAAAGTGAACCACCCACAACCTGTAAAACGCACAAAACACTTCAAGCAAACCAACCTTATACTCTTGGAGCCACCCTGCTCTCCATTTACCATCAACTCCACTTTGACAAAACACAAAACTCAACTTAACAATACTAATCCCAAAGGTTATCAGAGCAATACTAATACACAAGGATATAAAAAGAAGAGTAAAGGATCAAGGGATCCTACAATGCGGAAGTAGTGACAATTATGCCTCAAATGCCATGTACGCCCGACCTCCACTAATTCCCCTGCAAACTTGGCATTTGAAACCGAATGACCCAGAAGAAAGTAATTTAAAACACGTTAGAGTGAATGGACAAAAATAAATAAATAAGATAATTCGAATAAAAGTAAAGTTTTAATACTTTCCCACATGTTCATCTTTTAAAAACCTTGATGCATGTAACATGAATAAAACATATTTCTCGCAACACAAAAATTCGTGAAAACATTCCAACCCCGCTGGTTAAAAGAAATCAAGCTAGCCCCGCTAGCTGAAGGTATCAATCAAATATGGGGAAGAAGTTCTCACCATATGAATAAGGGAGCCTCCCAGGCTCGGGTCGCAGTGTCCCACACTCTAGAGCATCCCATACTCTGCTCTGCTCACCCACGAATACATAGCAAGTAGGGAGGAGTACTAATAGGCTAGCTAGCAATAAATAATACGACCCAGGTATGGTGGGTTAAAATCCATATGAAAACCGGTAAATCAGTAAGGCTTCCCCAACCTAGCAACAAAACACGAGTATGAATCCCATCCATACACGGAAAATCTCAAGAAAATACATATTCTCCAATGACGTGGCCCCGCACGCCAAAATATTCTCGAATTCATAAACCAATAAGCGAGAAATAATCAATAAAATAATTCCATCGAAAATCTCATTTTCGAAAAATATTCCAGAAATCTCAATATCGACGAATAAAATATATTAACAAATTCCGGAAATCACCTAGGAAAATAGTTCGTCGAAAAGCACTTAAATCATGATTTCAAATAAAAGCCATATATCGGAAATACTTATCGAAAGCTCAAAATCAATTTCCGAATCATAATGAAAATAAATAAAAAATAATCTCCAAAAATTTAATCATATTCCCGAAAACAAATCATAAATCCAAATCCGAGCATAATAGATTCGTATCCAAAATTCATATGGAAAAACAATGCCAAAATTATAATCCAAGGAAAAATATTATGCTCGATAATAAAATGACAAATAAATTATTATTTCGAAAAAAATAAATGCATGCATCATTCTTTAAAAATAAAAGTCCACTCACAATATACGGCTAAGCTTACTGTTTATTCCAAGTTTCCTCGTGTAGTTCCTCCTCACGTCCTGTATAATATAACGCTCGTAATTAAATAATTACAGGACGAAAATTTAAACTTTTCGATAATTATTTATTTAAATTCTAAACGTTTCCCCTAACCTCAACTCTTTCAATCCACTTCGGATTCCATCCAACTTCACCACTAATATCACTTCATTAATTTACACGTTCTAAGATAGATTCGAGAGAAATCTGACTGTCACATTGGCAGCACGTGTGGCCCACGTGCCACCGGCGACCACCACCGATGACCACCAAATTTTGGCAGCAACACCTACTCATCAAACCTAACACTTTTCTCAACTGCAACAAGTTCCAATTTTACCTTGAAGAGCTCCAATTCGGCCGGTGAAAAATTTCCAAAAAATTCAAAACCCTAGAATTTGGGATTTTGCTTGATTCTGCCTCCACACTGCAAATCGATGCATGAAACTTGAGAGGAATGACAAATGGCTCGAGGCGCTTCTACTATGCCTTGTTTTGTGGCTGGAGATGGCCGGAATCGGAAGATATCCGCGTTGACTCAAAAACTGCTACAATAAAATTCCAAGCTTCAATTTGTGCTTCTCCAGCCAAATCACGACGACCCACGACCACCAGCAAGTGGAGGAGGAGAAGGCGAGTCGGCAGTTGCCGGTGTCTCCCTGATTGGTGGCCGACGACGGCAAATCAAGGAAAAAGGAAAAAGGGACAACACGGGGGAGAGGGAAGGAGAGAGAAAATCTTGGGAGGGGGTAGGTTTCCGAAAATGGAAACCTACCGCAGTAACTTTCCATATATATAGAGAGTTACCGTGAACAGTAATCAAAATAGTACCTTTAATCTTTCGCTTATTACTTTCGCATACAAACTCCGATTTTTACGTACCACATATGCATGCGCTCGGTTTAACGTCCTCTGCAACTTTCATGAAAGATATTTTCTCAAATTTTCGAACAAAAAGTCGACTTTTAGGGCCACTAAAAGTATCGAAACAAAGTAAAAAGTGAAAGTGGTTGTCATTTACCGTCCAAATGACTAGTAAACGGATAAATTGAGATACAGGATGTTACAATCTCTCTTCCTTATAAAAATTTCGCCCTCGAAATTTCATGCCGGTACCATTTGATTCAAAATACAACAATCTCAAAACTTATCAACTCTTCCTTTGATTAAGCTTTCCTTTTCACAACCTCAATCGATAACCAACAGAAACTCTGATCATCCCCACTACAAAAACCATGAAAACATGCTTATAATCCAGAGTTATCAACGTCCAAAGTCAAAATCATTTGACTTGCTGAGCCATGTTGCACCATATACTCACAAGTACATGAATTCCGGTGTTAAAGAAAATTCATTTCAATGGTTGGCTCAGATGACACCTATTATTAATGTCACAAACCACCCTATTAAAATTATAGCATTCGTAGCTTTTCATAAAAGTCGCTTGGTGAAGATTCAACTCGGTCACCAACAATATTATGATACTCGCAAGAGGGTCATTGCTAATCGGCAATTCCAAGACAAATAACTTCCTTAGCTACCACAAAACAGCACTTCCTTCCTTTGTTGTTTGTGCTTAAATTCCTAATCGAAAATCGTTCATGTAAAGGTGCCATAGTTGTCAAACATACAAAGGTTAACCTCGAACGAACCTATAAGTTCTTAATCATGTAGGTTATTGGGTTACTACACTTCCGCTGCGCTACTTTAATACCTGACTAAAATCATTGGTCCAGCCTTAAGATGACATTTTGAGTCGACTAGGAAAACTCATTTGATAGCTACCCTACTGGCCACACATATAACAGCTTCCTCAAAAACTTTTATAAGCTTGATAATGTGGAAAACTTTTCTAAATCAAATGTGTCTCAAGAAATTTACTAATTACCAATGCCTCCGATCAAAACTACTAATATTTCTCACAAGTTAGTACTCACTTAACTACCATGTCATGTACCACGTCCTCAGAAATCCAGTGCAAGCAAGAATTATAACTACTAACTCTACTCCAGCTCAATGACTCAAATCTGGAAGAAGATGCATCACACTAAAGTTGTTCTTAGCCGAGGCTACACTTCTTTAATAGTCATAGAACTGAAATCTAATTGAATCCATATTGTTTTCGCAGGCCTCTAATGCCACAAATGATAAATCTATTTCATATACCAATGTAATTCTCACCACCGAAAACACCACTATCTGTATTAGATACTTGACTGGAATTCTGATCAAACTCAAATAAAATAGCTTCCTTTGTTAGCTAGGAAAACTCTCTTATACTGCTTCACTAGCCCCATGCAGAACATCTCCAACCAACTACCCGACGTCACTTCATGACAATTCTACTACAAGTACGACTTCAAGGATATGTTCCAAATCCGGTATGTACCAAATCCTCCAGCTGGAATCTGGCCAGTGACAGCAATCCCAACAAAATTCATAGCATCCCCTGTTGACTCTCCAGTCCTAAAAAAAAATATAGATATGCCCTTAAGCATTACCAAAAAGTCTTAGCCACTGATAAGGAAAAATTGCAAAAACTCTTTTTGCCTGGAAAGAATGTCAAATAAGTGCCCAAATAGAAAAGCTCAAAGTCAATTACTTAAATGAATAACACTTTGTATACCACAGAAACAAAAATCTACTTCCCAAGACAGGAAAATAAGATATCACATAAGTGTATTAGCCGACGTTACAAAAATCACTAGAAATCAGTCATGTCAAACAATACTGATAAACGACGACTGTCCTTATCGAAAAGATGATAAGATAACCACAAATCCGCTCCTCAATCGACACTTAACTTATAAGATTTCAGCTACAACAAGGATCCCTAAGACTTTCTTGTGCTAACCAAATTGCACCAAAAACCTTTCCAAATCTCTTCTCACTAAGAAATAATCCAATAACACAACTCAACCATAGTAGCTCAACAATTAGCACTTAAATGTCTGTTGAAACCTTAGTAGAACATAAGCCCAATCAATTAATTTCAACTCACTTCCTACTTCCTCTTCAATTCATCTTACCTTTAGACAAGTGGTGACCGGATATCACTCGTACCAATAACTTCCTAACATTTTCAATTATGGGACACCAGGGTGGCAAAACTCGCTTAATTCCTCCAAATGATTCCATTACATATATTCAATTCAAGCAATAACCAATTTCCTAAGATAGCTAACACAATTCATAAGACCTTTTCTCGACAATTTTGAATATAAAACAGACATCCGTCCGACATCTTGTATCACACTAAGCAATATCTGGATCTGCACATAGTCCAACCACATAATGGTCCAACTTCCTCAAATTAATCACTGTAGAAATACATCAATGTGAAGGCAAACGCATTACGTCTTACCCAAATTTATAACAAGAATTCTGGTCAAACTGTAATTAGAAATATTTCCTGACTGGAAACTTATTTCCTTAAAGTTATTCCACCAACTTCTAATATCATACATAAACCATCTGTCAGGCAAAACCTCCACCAAGAACCTACCATAATTCAACCTTCGAGGGTCTATGATTCAGAACTCAAATCAGATTCCATATCACATAGCAATTCCATTCAAACTTCTATCAACACCCCACAATGTCATTACCGCTATTCCCCAATCTTATGTGTAATTGTTTCACTCAAAAGTGGATAACCAAGGACACCCATTTGCATAATATCACATAAGAAAACTTGATTCCAACTCTCCCAATTATTTACCAACCAAAGTCGTAACTCTATTATAAAACCTTAAGCATTCTTCCGATTCCTCGAACTTCAAGCACATATCAACTTCAAAAGCCCACTCTTGTTCATCTCCCTACTCGTTACCATCCAAGACTCAGGAAGACAAAACTATAAGTTGTGGTATCTGAAATCAGTTCTTTTATTCCGAGCAAAACTATACCCATACACCCTGGTTAGGGTACGACTCAAAATGACAATTTCTAAAAATCTCATCCTACTTATATCTCTCAATTACTGTCATCACTTCTCACTTGCCATTATCAGTGACCAAAGTCACTTGAAAACACAGCCTCTAGCCATAACAACTCAGAATATTTATTTAAATATCTCTATTGTCTAATGGAGAGTGATGCGTACTTGACGCCGACATAAGGTGCCGAGTGGAGAACATTGCAATCTGGACTCCTCTACAAATAGTTTCCAACACTGAGAATCACAAAGAATCTCCATCGAATTCTAGTAATGTTCCACATGCCGCTTACGAGACCGATCATGTCAAGTAACAGAATCCCCAAACTAGGTTCAAAGTCATAACCATTATTATTACTAATTTCAATTCCAACAACAATCCTGGTTCTGAATCAATTATAATACTCAGAGATAGCCCAAAATAATGGACGCTCATCTCTAAAAATCAGGCACAAAATTCGGTCTCACACCTCAAACCATGCCCCAACAAACTTGTTGGCATCGAGGAAGAGATACCCACAACATTTCCTCGAATCATATTTCATAGCACAACTCGAATCTGTAGAGTAGTCTTACTCTACCATTACCAGGGGATGGTGTAAGACATGTAAACAAATTGATATGCAGTGGAATCCTTATGAGGTGGGCGTACAGGACGCATAAAATCTCAAGGAAAACCAACTAGACATGTACCATACACACTTGATGAGAAGTTTAGGAATTTGCACTTCTTCTTCTTGAGAAATACAGGCATGGCTTAAGGAATTTCTTTTGGTAAAGATTTTCCTCTGGCATCCCAATGATAGTGAACACAAAAAGACTCTAATGTTGTCCCATCGGGTGTGCCAAAATGTTCGTTTTGAAGTCCGGTGGTTGAATGTGCTTCAAGAGAGAAACTTCTGATTTGGTCCCACTGGGCGTGCCAAAATGTTTGGCTCCAGTTTTGTTGCAGTTGGTCAACAGTCTTTTTTCTGCGCATGTGTGCCAGCACCATTCAGGTGCGGTCGTTGGGGGTGTCCCTTGACCTAACTTCTTTTCAGCGACTGTAGACGAGGAGAGCATCAACCTCGTCGTGGGGTCTTATGTGCCTCGTGGTGAGGACTTTATCTTGTGTTACCAAGTCGATACTCAATGTTGTAGGTTAAGTAGAGCGAAATCACCAGGAAGTACAGAGAACTTGCCAAAGGTGACTTAGAAGAGGCCCTGCGGGGCCCACCTTAGAAGGAATTCTACCAAGAATTAGGCAGAACTTCCCCCGAAAGTGGACTACCCACAACCTGTAAAATGCACAAAACACTTCAAGCAAACCAACCTTATACTCCTGGAGCCACCTTGTTCCCCATTTACCATCAACTCCACTTTGACAAAACACAAAACTCAACTTAACAATACTAATCCCAAAGGTTATCAGAGCAATACTAATACACAAGGATATAAAAAGAAGAGTAAAGGATCAAGGGATCCTACAATGTGGAAGTAGTTGTTTGACTCCAGTTTTGTTGCAACTGGTCAACGGTCTCTTTTCTACGCGGGCGTGTTAGCACCGTTCGGGTGCGGTTGTTGGGGGTGTCCCTTGACCTGACTTCTTTTGAGCGACTGTAGACGAGGAGAGGGGTAATCTTGCCCCCAAAGTGAAGGAATGGATGGATTTCAAAACTTTTTAATTAGTGGGGAATTAGTTTAACAATTAAACTACTAACTAAACATAAAATCCATTCCTTTAACCCATGATCTTGGCTTATTATGATATGTATATAAACATAGCATTCATTGTAAGGAAGAACAAAGAAGTAGTTTATGTTCTACTCACCATTGGAGCGTGATTTTAATCCGATCCAAGTGAACCACCAAAGTTCCTCTCCTTGATCTCTCCTTGTGTGTATTTCCTCCACCTTGAAGCACCTTGAATTAAGAACTCCTTCTTGTGCTTGTGATCTTCTCCTTGATGTAACAAGTAAAGCAACAAATGTATATGGCCTCTAAGGATCTTCACCAAGTGAATCAAAAGATGAAGAAAGATGAAAGAAAAGAAGAAATTATGCAAGTGTTCTTCTTTCCTTTAATTTTGTAATGGACCAAGGGAGAACTCTCTCTCTCTCTCTCTCAAATCTGAAAATAATAGTGTGGAGACACACTTATCATTTTTGTCCATGCTTTCACTTTATATAATAGGAAATAAATCCAATTACTAAAAAAAAAATATTGACTTTCATAAAGCCAATATATTGGCTGGTCCATACATTCTATTGGGCACAAAAAATGTGTCTTGGGCTTTCATTTAAATCTCATTTAGTGAAGCCCAAGTCCATATCAAAAACCCGACAATCGTTTAGGCCCAATAGGTTCGGTTTTACCCGAAACTCCTAATTATGTTCAAATAATAAATCTAATTAATTATTTGGTCATAACCAACTCTTGTTTAATCTTCTTCATATACAATCTCAAGGATCCACTTATATGGTGTGCGATCTCTTAAGTTCTAATTAACAAGGCAGTGAAGTTTATAGAAACCATTCTATTTTGTTTATGAATCAAAAACTCCATTTTTGATTCTCCCTTGTTATTAGGATTATAAATGTTTATTAATCCTCGGGGACTTTACAAGTCATGAGTGACGTCTTACAACATATCATGACTATCCTAGTTAATATAGAATGACAAAGAACCTATTCAATTGGAATTACAATACAATACGGTTCTTCTCTAACACTATGTTCTAAATCACATCATCAGGGTATAGAATTAATATATCAATCCCCTAATGTGATTTTCATTCTTATGTGATTCTTAGAATGTGATTAGAAACTCCTTTTTAATCTCTTCAATGCTTTGGCCAAAGACTCATTGAATCACATCTTTGAACATACACCTTATTTACTTAAGGATAGAGATTCCTTATTGTACACTCACATGTCTCCATGACCGAATTGATTATACCAATGAATGCATCTATTATATCCATTACAGGACATAATATTATTGCATCATCAAGAGATAGTCCATTCACTCATAAGACAACTATGGTGTCTCAGGTCAAAGGACTAATTTGTATTATTGCAATTTAGAGTTCAAGTTTGACATGTAAGTAAGACTCCATAAAAGAACTCTAATGATCGCGTTCAGTGTACTCTTTAAGTTAAGATCACCCACATACTTGTATTAGTGTCTCTGCACAAATGACAAGAGACATATCATCCTCCATATTGAGCATACACAGTATGTGCTAGAACAATAAACTTGCCTAATCAAATATTAAATATAAACAATGAACAATAAACTTGCCCTTTTTTGATTAATAATAATTACAATAATAATTACATCAAAATGATTGTTTTAGGACACAATTCCTTCAATCTCCTATTTGTACTAAACCCAATCAGCCATGACAAGTACACCCATCTTCTCAAGATGTCGTTCTAGCTTTGCTTGTGATAAAGGCTTAGTGAATGAATCTAATATGTTATCAACAGATGCTACTTTTTAGAATGTTAACGTCTCCATGATTAACAATCTCCCTTATGATATGGAAACGTCTTTCGATGTGTTTGGATTTTTTATGAGACCTTGGTTCCTTGGCTTGACCAATTGCTCCATTGTTGTCACAGTAAAGTGGAATCGGTGACTCAATGGTAGGAACAACATCAAGTTCAGTGATGAACTTTTCATCCAAACTGCTTCCTTTGCAGCTGCAATGTATTCTGCCTCAGTAGTGGAATCTACAGTAATGCTTTGTTTGCAGCTTCTCCAATTTACTGCACCTCCATTCAAGGTGAAGACAAATCCTGATGTGGATTTTCTGTCATTCACATCAGATTGAAAATCTAAGTCTGTGTATGCTTCCACTTGCAACTCTAATTGCAAATCACCACCTCCATAAACGAGGAATAAATCTTTAGTCCTTCTCAAATACTTGAGGATATTCTTAACAGCATTCCAGTGTTCTAAACCTGGATTGGATTGATATCGACTAGTTATGCTTACGCCATAACTAATATCAGGTCTAGTGCACAGCATCGCATACATGAGGCTCCCTATTGCAGATGCATATGGGATTTTGCTCATCTTTTGCACTTCCTCAATCATTTGTGGGCACATTTTCTTAGAGAGATGAATGCCATGTCTGACAGGCAGAAAACCCTTCTTAGATTGTTCCATGTGAAATCTATTCAACACTTTATCTATGTACAAGGATTGAGATAATCCAATTAATCTTTTTGATCTATCTCTGTAGATCTTTATTCCTAATACATAGGCAGTTTCTCCAAGATCCTTCATAAGGAAGGTCTTGGACAACCAAACTTTAATTGAAGATAACATTCCTACATCATTCCCAAAGAGTAGGATGTCATCTACATAAAGTACAAGAAACACAACAACACTCCCACTGACCTTTTTGTAAACACAAGGTTCATCCATGTTTTGTGTAAAACCAAAAGATTTGACTGCATCATCAAAATGGATGTTCCAACTCCTTGAAGCTTGCTTGAGTCCATAGATGGACCTATGAAGCTTACACACTTTATGAATGTCATCTTTAGATGTAAAGCCTTTAGGTTGATCCATATAAAGCTCTTCCTCAAGGTTGCCATTCAGAAAGGCAGTCTTTACGTCCATTTGCCATATCTCATAATCATAGTGAGCAACTATAGCAAATAATATCTGAATGGATTTAACAATGGCAACATGTGAGAACGTATCTTCATAGTCAATGCCCTCTCTTTGCTTATAACCCTTTGCCACCAACCTGGCTTTGTAGGTTTCTATTTTACCATCTGAGCCTATCTTTTTCTTGAAGACCCATTTGTTTCCAATTGGTCTAATACTAGGTGGAGGGTCAACAAGAGTCCAGACTTGATTGGTGTACATAGAGTCAATCTCGGATTCCATGGCTTCTTGTCATTTCTTTGAGTCAATGTCCGACATTGCTTCATTATAGCTAGAAGGATCATGCAGGTTTTCATTGTCACCAAGGAGATTTAACTCTCTAAGGCTTTCATGACATAAACCATACATCTTAGAAGGTATCCTGATCCTACTAGATCTTCTTGGTGTTTGTGTTATAGTTGGTTCGGGAAGTCGTTCTTCGGGAGATGAAGTGTTTGTTTGTGGCTTGTTGGACATTTCCATCGAGGACATAGTCTCTTTCAAGAAAAGTAGCATTTCTGCTAACAAACACCTTTTGTTCTTCAGGTTGATAGAAATAATATCCTAAACTATTTTTAGGATATCCCACAAATAAACATTTGCTTGATCTAGCTTTAAGCTTGCCTGCTTCTAGTCTTTTGACATAAGCTGGACAACCCCAAATCTTAATATGATTGAGACTTGGTTTCTTTCGATGCCACATCTCATTTTGTGTAAGTGGGACGGATTTGGAAGGCACTCTATTTAACAAATAAATTGCTGTTTGAAGTACATATCCCCATAAGGATATAGGTAAATCAGTATAGCTCATCATGGAACGAACCATGTCCAATAAAGTTTGATTTCTCCTTTCAGATACACCATCGAGTTGTGGTGTTCGAGGAGGAGCTAATGAAGAAACAATGCCTTCTTGTTTGAGATAATCAATAAACTCATTGCTTAAATATTCACCTCCTCAATAGGATCTTAGAGCCTTAATACTCTTATCGGTTTGTTTCTCAACTTCATTCTTAAATTCTTTGAACATTTCAAAGGCTTCAGATTTGTGCTTCATAAGGTATACATAACCAAATCGAGAGTAGTCATCGGTAAAGGTTATGAAGTATGAGAATCCACCTCTATTAATAGTGGACATAGGACCACAAGCATCTGTATGTATTAGGCCTAGGAGTTCATTAACTTTTGTTCTTTGTCCTCCAAAATGGTAACTTTTGTTCTTTGTCCTCCAAAATGGGACTTGGTCATTTTACCTTTTAGACAAGACTTACAAGTAGGCATAGGATCAGATCCTAACGACTCTAAATATCTATTTTTGGATAATTTATTAATTCTATCTTGGCTAATATGACCAAACTTAAGATGCCACATCTTAATGGGGTTAACCGTTTCTCGAGATCTCTTAGATCCCAAAGTATTTTCCTTCATACAGTTAATACTACGTTCTATAGCTAGATGAAAGAGACCATCAATAATATTAGCATGACATATCACGCGTTCATTAATAGCTACAAAACCACTTAGTTTATCAAAAACTACTTTATAACCATCCTTCAAAAGCATGGAGATGGAGATAAAGTTCTTTATACATATAGGAAGATAAAGACAATTATTTAACTCCAATGTATCTCCTGATGGTAACTTCAAAATATAAGTCCCCACGGCTTTGGAGTCAACTCTTGTGCCATTTCCTACACGTAGGGTGATTTCTCCAGCTTTAAACTTCCTAGCTCCCACTAGGTCCTGCAACGAAGTGCAAACATGGTGAGATGCACCTGAATCAATTATCCAAGTGGAAGTATTATTAACTGTAAATATTGATTCAATCACATTGATCATACCTTCTGTTGAAGACTTGTTCTTCAAGGATGCAAGATAAGCTTTGCAATTCCTCTTCCAGTCCCCATCTTTGTTGCAAAAGAAACACATATCTTTTGGTTCCTTTTGTTCCTTCTTCTTCTTCTTTTGGACTGCTCCCTTAGGCTTTGTCACTTGTTTCTTCTTCCCTTTGCCCTTTCCTTTGGACTTGGCTGATGAAGAAGTGACAAAGGCCACACTCCCACTCTCTATCTTAATCTGCTTCTCAGCTGATACCAGCATATTGAGAAGATCAGAAAGAGTATGATCCATTTGTTGCATATTATAGTTCATTATGAACTGAGAAAATGAATCATCTAGGGAGGATAGAAGAAGATCTTGAGCCAGCTCCGCATCAAGTGCAAATCCTAGGTCTTGAATTTGCTCAATAAGATCTATCATTTTGAGACCATGTTGATGCACAGGTGCACCCCTCACATGTTTTGTCTTGACAAGGTCATTGACTGCTGTGAAGCGCACATTTCTATTTCTCTCACCAAACAATTCAGTGAGATGGAGTAATATAGAACTGACGCTATCCATATTCTCATGTTGCTTCTGAAGTTGTGAGTTCATGGATGCAAGAATAACACATTTAGCTTGAGTGTCATCATCCTTATGCTTTTGATAAGCAACACGTTGCTCATTGGTTGCATCTTGAGCCAAAGGAGTGTGAGGGGGTGCATTTTGTAAGACATAAGTGATCTTATCGAATGTCAATACAATTTTCAAATTGCGGAGCCAGTCATCGAAGTTTGGGCCCTTAAGACGATGGTCATTGAGAATTTTGGTGATAGGATGTCCTGACATATTGCAATTTTCATAAAATAAAATAAAATAAAATAAATGAGATTGATTTTAAACCAAGTGACTCGGGTCTTAAGAATCAAATGGCACCCTCTCACTATTTTAACAAATTCCAAATCCCTCAAAGAATTCGAGAGTATAAATTAAAACTCTTAGTGAGTATGGAAGACTCATTTTCATTAAGTCAACCGCATCATAATAGAACTATAGGTCAACTTAATTTTTATGAGAGGATACTCTTATCCAATCACATCAAATGTGAATATCCATAACTTTGGCCTCTAAAGTAAGTAAGTCCCACCACAATAGGATATTGATAAATTACTTTAGTTAAGCTATACCCATCATCTCATGTAAGTTAGGGATCAAAAATTAAATCTCATCATAATAGAATATTGACCAAGATTTGTCCCTACCTTACAACATCAAATGTTGAATAACCTCTTTCAATGCTCCTAGCAAGAAATACCTCTGTTCAGTATGATATTTACATGCAAGAATATATAAGAGATTACAATGCTGGAAGGCCACAAAGAAGTATTCATAATACCTTCTTTGTTTTTCAACTTAATATCACTTTGAGGGAATTTTAAGGTCTCATATTTAATAATCTTATTAATAACAATCACATTGCATTTTCTTTGATCCTAATGCAATCACATATTCATTATACTTGATCTATAATAAAATATTCCCACTAATTGTTTTCAGAAAAACAATTTGATTTCATCAAAAATATTTTTCAAATGGAATCATGGGAAGTATAAAATTACTTGATCAAATGCAATGAACGTACAATTATAATAGGTCATATAGGATGATCATGAACTTATTGTTTGATCCAATGCCAATATGTTGGATCAAGGTTAAGTTTGGGTAGTTGATTTTAATTACGCGTAACGATTACGAAAATTAAATAACTAAGCTAAGCTATTACACTTTGCACTTGAACTCCTTTCAAGGCTTGATGACTTCAAACTTCTTCTTTGGATCATCCTCATGTGCCTCCATCTTCGATTACAAGAGTGGATAAGGGGCATACAAGCTCCTATTTAAATTTAATCAAACTTGAATAAATTAAATAAGCTACTTTGTTACACAACCAAATGATTAATTAAATTAATTACATAACCCAAATGATTAACTACTTTAATTACATAACCACATTCATTCAAAATGAATAGTCGGCCAATATCATGCTCAATTATATTAGGCCATAGTCCATAATCATCCTTTAATTAACCAAGATTAATAAGGTTAATTAAACAAGCATAATTAACTCATTCAAAATAAGTTAACCACTAAATTACTTTAATTTAATGAAAGTAAATTAGTTGAGTGATTTAGGGGATGATGTCTCACATCATGCATCATCAACTTTTGGTGAGTGGTTTAAGGAATGATGTCTTACATCACTTTTGATGAGTGATTTAGGGGAATAATGTCTTACATCATGAATCACCAACTTTTAGTGAGTAATTTAGGGGATGATGTCTTTAATCATGCATCATCAACTTTTGATGAGTGATTTAGGGAGACATGTCTTTTATCTCATTTCAACCTTTGGTGAGTAATTTAGAGAAACTAATAGTAAAGATGACTAACTCTACCAACTATTTAGTGAGGGAAACATAGAAATGATTTTATGTCATCATTAACTATTAGGTAAATTTCAATTCATGAATTTATGGATCAAAAGTAAAAGCAAACACCAAGAAAAATTAGCTAGTTCATAACTAGTTTAGACATGTTCCAAAGCAAGTCCGGGGGTTGAATGTGCTTCAAGAGAGAAACTTCTGATTTCGTCCCACTGGGCGTGCCAAAATGTTTGGCTCCAGTTTTGTTGCAGCTAGTCAACAGTCTTTTTTCTGCACAGGTGTGCCAGCACCGTTCAGGTGCGGTCGTCGAGGGTGTCCCTTGACCTGACTTCTTTTTAGCGACTGTAGACTAGGAGAGCACCAACCTCATCGTGGGGTCTTCCGTGCCTCGTGGTGAGGACTTTCTCTTGTGTTACCAAGTCGATACTCAATGTTGTAGGTTAAGCAGAGAGAACTTGCCAAAGCGTGACTTTAACTTCGCTAGTTTGCGAGGGCGTTACCCTTGCTTAGCTAGTTCCGTAACCATTGTGGTCGCGGTACTACAGTTGGCTCCCGTGGAGACTAGGACTGAATCACATTGACAGAGGGTTTGGTGGCACTGACAGTCGGCTCTTGAGAAGACTAGGACTGGAATGTGATCACCGGTAAGAGAAAGAGAGGGGTTGTTCTTATATAGGGGTTGCTCTAGAGAGGCTTGGATAATCTTAGAGATTGTTGTTGAATTGTTACTTGTTATAGCCTCTATATATAGGCTACCAAGCCATAGTGGTTAGCCTTAAACAAATCATGATGGGTTAGCTTTGAGCACTTAAACACTAATGGAATGTTTGGTTTAAGCACTTCCTGCTCTAATTTTGCTGCAGCTATATCTCCACCATAAAGTCAACATGGGCCTTCGACTTCTTCATGTCAAATGATCCACAATGAGTATAGATCATTGTGGCAAATTTTTAGAGCTTTCTTCCATGTGGTTGGGCCGGAAATGCTGTTGGACCCCTTACAGTTCCAGTTTTCCAGTTTTGCTTCTGCAGAAAATTTGACTGATTGTTTGAAGGCTTTCCACTCATGACTAGCTCTGGAACTCTTCATAAGAAATGATCCGTGGGATGTCTAGAATTAATCTGGAAATTTTTAGCTCATTTAGATTTCATTTAGTTAGTCTGCCGCCCCCCCCCCTTCTTTGTTTAGCTCGGTTTCTCCTAGCTGAAGCAGGAAAATGTGCTGGAGTTGACTTTTCATTTCCATGCTCCCATCATTTCCTTTTCTTGCAGCTCGCATAATGTTCCATAGTAGACTTTATTAAGCCTCTAAATAATATATTTCGAACTTGTTGACAATATATAGCTTGAGCCATCGACTTGGGCTCAATTTCTCTAAGACATGCCTTGTCAGGCCAAAAATGCTCATTTTGGGTCCAAACAGTAGTGACAATTATGCCTCAAATGCCATGTACGCCTGACCTCCACTAATTCGCCTGAAAACTAGGCTTTTGAAACCGAATGGCCCAGGGGAAAGTAATTTAGAAGACGTTAGAGTGAGTGGACAAAAATAAATAAATAAGATAATTCGAATAAAAGTGAAGTTTTAACACTTTCTCGCATGTTCATCTTTTAAAAACCTTGATGCATGCAACATGAATAAAACATATTTCTCGCAACACAAAACTTCGTGAAAACATTCCAGTCCCGTTGGTCAAAAGAAATCGAGCTAGCCCCGCTAGCTGAAGGTATCAATCAAATATGGGGAAGAAGTTCTTACCATATGAATAAGGGAGCCTCCCAGGCTCTAGTCGGAGTGTCCCACACTCTAGAGCATCACATGCTCTGCTCTGCTCACCCACGAACACATAGTAAGCAGGGAGGAGTACTAATAGGCTAGCTAGCAATAAATAATACGAGCCAGGTATGGTGGGTTAAAATCAATACGAAAACCGGTAAATCAGTAAGGTTTCCCCAACCTAGCAACAAAACACGAGTATAAATCCCATCCATACTCGAAAAATCTCAAGAAAACACATATTCTCCAATGACGTGGCCCCGCATGCCAAAATATTCTCAACTTCATAAACCAATAGGCGAGAAATAATCGATAAAATAATTCCATCAAAAATCCCATTTTCGAAAAATATTCCAGAAATCTCAATATCGACGAATAAAATATACTAATAAATTTCGGAAATCACCTCAGAAAATAATTCGTCGAAAATCACTAAAATCATGATTTGAAATAAAAGCCATATATCGGAGATACTTATCGAAGGCTCAAAATCCATTTCCAAATCATAATTGAAAATAAATTATAATTAATCTCCGAAAATTTAATCATATTCTCGAAAACAAATCATAAATCCAAATCCGAACATAATAGATTCGTATCCAAAATTCATATAGAAAAACAATGTCAAAATTATAATCCAAGTCAAAATATTATGCTCAGTAATAAAATGATAAATAAATTAGTATTTCGGGAAAAATAAATGCATGCATCATTCTTTAAAAATAAAAGTCCACTCACAGTATACGGTTAAGCTTGCTGTTTATTCGAAGTTTCCCCGTGTAGTTCCTCCTCCCATCCTGTATAATATAACGCTCATTATTAAATAATTACAGGACGAAAATTTAAACTTTACGATAATTATTTATCTAAATTCTAAACGTTTCCCCTAACCTCAACTCTTTCAATCCACTTCGGATTGCATCCAAACTTCACCACTAATATCACTTCATTAATTTACACATTCTAGGATAGATTCGAGAGAAATCCGACTGTCGAAATTCTAAACTTCGGAAAATTAGAAATCAATTCAAAACTTCTCAAATCTTCACCAAAATCACATATTCAAGCTCTATAGCAATTATAGAATTTAATAGGCTAAAAACCTGCCTTACGCGCCTCTACGCGCCACCCACATTGGCGGCACGTGGGGCCCACGCGCCACCAGCTACCACCACCGATGCCCACCAAATTTTGGCAGCAACACCTACTCATTAAACCTAACACTTTTCTCAACTACAACAAGTTCCAATTTTACCTTGAAGAGCTCCAATTCGGCCGGTGAAAAATTTCCAGAAAATTCAAAACCCTAGAATTTGGGTTTTTGCTTGATTGTGCCTCCACACTGCAAATCGATGCATGAAACTTGAGAGGAATGACAAATGGCTCAATGCGCTTCTACTATGCCTGGTTTTGTGGCCGGAAATGGCCGGAATCAGAAGATATCGGCGTTGACTCAAAACTGCTACAGTAAAATTCCAAGCTTCAATTTGTGCTTCTCCGGCCAAATCGCGACGACCCACAACCACCAGCATGTGGAGGAGGAGGAGGCGAGTCAGTAGCCATCGGTGTCTCACCAATTGGTGGCTGGACAACGGCAAATCAAAGGAAAAAGGGAAGAGGGCCGACGCGGGGGAGAGGGAAGGAGAGAGAAAATCTCGGGAGGGGACCTAAAGGGAATTCTTGCTTGTTTACTAGTTATGGAATGGACCTAGCCTTCCTATGCCAGATAATTTTAATTTTATTTTATTTGTAATCCAATTTAGTTATGTGAATTTAGTCATTTTATCAAATTTGATTTGATTTTAACAATTATAAATAAGAAACTAAATGACTAACTGAGGGTTAATGGAGACTATTATTTTCATTTATGGATGTAGGGTGGGGCGGGTAGCTTTAAAACACCTCATTCTTTGCAAGTCGGATGCCTATCCGGAATCCACAGGGCCTTTCAATATTGTTTTTATTCTATGATTTTCTTTTTGATTATTTTGAATTACACATTTTCAATCGCATATTCTCATATTAGACTTTCATGACTTAAGAGGAGATGTGAAACTCACAACCACCATAGACTACCTAAATTACCCTCAAATTTCATAGAGAAAAATGCACCATCAGTGTCTCAACTCTGGTGCACCGGCCAAGTTGATACTCGGACTCTCAATTGTATCAATGTGATACATGAACCCATATTTTGCTATCAACGAGGTACTTCCGTCACATTTCACTGATGGCTCCGTCAGATGTCTGACGTGGCAAACACATGGACCCCAAAAATGCCATGAAATAACTTAAATGACCCTAAACTCTACCAGACCTTGATTTCCCGCCATTTTCCATAGGGGAAGACCACCATGCCCTCCGTCGTCATTTTCCAGAACCACTTGCCTCTCCAACCTCCACTACCTCAGCTGTAAGTTTAAGTATACAAAATGTTCATTGCGATTTCGATTTCAGCTCAACCCAAAGTTCCAAACTTTACTAAAGCAATGCTCCATTAAACCAAAACCCAGTTCTCTAATCACAACCAAAACTCAACAAATTGCCAAAACCCAGTTCTCCAATCACAACCAAAACCTAACAAATTGTACACAGACCTTCAATAGGATACGAAGCAGATTAATGAGGGAAAGTGAGGTTGAAGAAGATAAAGAAAAGGGCCCAGAATGCAAATGGTATGAATGCATTGCCATTGTAAACCAGATGCAAACAGATGCAAGTGCTCCACTATCCCAAAAATCTCAGAGCTTCAAATTAAATTGTATCAATTCCACTTGCAAGTCTTGACCAAAATTGAAATTCGATAACAAACCAAAACCAAATCTGGAAAACAATATGTTATCCGATCAATTGGCATTTGACATCATTCAAAATAAAAAAAAAACCATATGTTAAACATAGACTCAAGCTTTATGCTTTCTTTCCTTAGGAGCTAGATCAAAAACCCATTAATCAATGCTTGCCTAGAAATCACTTACAGTGACTTGATGGTGAACTTGAGGCTCTGGTGAGGTAGAGGCGACGACGTACTGGTAACCTGAACCTCCTCAAGAACTTGTCGCTGCTCCTCTCTACCTTGTGCCACTTGTCGTTCTTCTCCTCTTGCTCCCTGCTTCTCTCTCCATTGATCTGAAGGACATTCCCTTCCTCCAGCTCAACCTCAACTTCTTCATTCTTCAATCCGGGGAGGTCCACCTTTGATGGAACAAATACAAAAATGGGATAGAAATCAGCTGGGTTCAAGGCTGCAGGAGTTGTGAGGTGGCAACCACCGTGGCCTGGGTTTTCTTCATCCTCACTAATCCAATTATCAGATGCAATGATTGCAATCAACGTGAGCGTGATAGCCACTGCAAGATTTCGTTTCTAGTCTCTGTCTTTTCACACGGCATCGGAAGGGATACAAATGGAAGAGCCTCAATCTAATATGGGATCATTGCTATTGAATTATAAAGCCACAGTTCACCACATAAAGACTTGTTCTTTACCTTCTTCATTGGACTGAACGACTAAACAAAGGAGGAGGAGGAGGAGGAAGAAGAAGAAGAAGAAGAAGAAGAAGAAGAAGAGGAGGAGGAGGAGAGAGAAAATTGTGTAAAAAAAAATTGGGCTACATTTGGGCAAAAAAGATGTATTTGCCCTTTTTTTGGACCCATGTGCTTGGCACGTGACTTTTTTAACGTTCTCATTTGAGAAATTTAACGAAAATACCTCATTGATAGCCAAATATGGTTCGTGTATCACATTGATACAATTGAGAATCCGGGTATCAACTTGGCCGGTGCACAAGAGTTGAGGCACTGATGGTGCATTTTTCTCAATTTCATAATATAAATCAATATTGAAATCATCAATTTTTTTTTATCCACCTAAATTGATACATAAGAAATAAATACATCTATTACGAAGTCATGGGTTTAAGTCACCATGGGGACAGAGTGAAACCCTTTTATCCTCTTTAAAAGAAAAAAAAATTATGTGTATATGGACTGCTTCTTAGGGTAGCCGAGAAGAATTGTATCAATTAAAAAAAAAAAAAAAGGTAATTCATAGTGGACAGTGTTCCGCATCATACGTGCGGCCCATCTCCAGTGCATTGCTTAGTTTTGTGAGTGGGAGAAATTTAGATACATGTATGATGTATCAATCAGCTTTCAGCATCGCTACCAGTATTGAGCATTGACCGATCATTTCCTATTTTCCTATCCTCTCTCCTCTTGGTAGTTGACCAGTCTCCAGTGCCACATGTTTGAGCCTAAAAGTATTTTTGGCAAGATCCTTTAGTGGGTTTAGCATAGCGAGCCGATACTTGTGGCCCAAAAATAAGTCTACTTGGGTTTGGGTTACAGCTTCGCCCATTCCAGAATCCATGCGGAAAACGAAACCTTATTGGAATCAAATAGCGGAGATCTAATAGGAAACGGTAATCAATAATCCTTTGATGGCAAGGAACAGTCGAAATCCTAGTATAAATACTAGGTTTCAAGGACGGAAAAAAACATAACTCTCAACTCAATCAAACAGATTATGAAAGCCTCTCCGGAGCAAACCTACCTGCAACCTGCCTGCAAACCAGCGAAGCAAGGGTAACGCCTTCGCAACCCAGCGAAGCTAAAGTCACACTTTAGCAAACCCTGTGCTTTCTCCTCAACTTTCCGGTGATTGTTCTGCTCAACCTACAACGTTGGGTATCGACTTTGTTTCATGAAGAGATCACAACCAAAGTCCTTACCCGTAAGGCAACGAAGTCCTTTTCCGAAACACATTATTTGATTCAACGAACCTTGTGACGAGGTTGGTGCTCTCCTCGTCCACATCGTTTGATTCAAGAAGTCAGGTCAAGGGATTTCCAGACGACTGGGCCCCACGATGCTGGCACGCCTACGTATACGCTCAAAAGAGACAGTTTAACATTTTGGCACGCCCAGTGGGACTCTAGCAGAACGTGTCTTCGTGAACGTAATCATTGGAAAGTCAAGCAAGAACCCTTACCAAAAGGTTTACGCTAACTGCCCAAAACATAAGACCTCCAGTTACAGACCGTATTCTCGGGCGGACTATCGTGGTCTTTCTAAAACACAGGTAACAGAAAAGTTCTCTCTCGACTCACCATCATACATGTCAACTGTACCTGAGACAAATCAGCTATTCGCCACTAAGGGCGAGAAACCTCCTACAGCAGAGGCATTTTCCTCCGCAGCCACAACAGATGAGGAGACCCCTGAAGCTAAGTTTAAACCCATCATCATCTCTGAGGATGCTAGCCTAGAAGAACGTATCCGTATCCTTACGCTCAACAACGAGAATTTCGGAAAGTATGATCAGCGAATGGAACAAAACATTCAAGAGGCCAAAGAACATGCGTGTCGCCTTGCTCAAGAGGCCCGAACGCATGCTGACAAGATTGTTGACACCACTCGTGTGCAGTATAATGAAATTCTGAGTGTTGTTAACACTATTAGTACCCAAAGCAAAGACATTGCGGCCAACATCGCGGCCATGCGCAAAGAAGGTTCTAATCTTGCGACAAAGGTCGCCATGCAGAAAGCTGAGATGAACCAATCTAAAGAGGTTTTGAACAAAGCTTTAGGAGATCCTAATGCTATCCTTGGTTCACTTGGTCAGCCCTCTGGGCCTGGCAAGTATATACCACCGAATGCTTGAGAAAAGGGTAGCAATAGCACGGCTGCACCATCTACACCGGCCGTTACAGCGTCAGTTAAAAGCAAGGAAAAAGCTCTGTCGATTGGTGGAACAAAAGCCACTCCTCAAGCCTCGCAGAAGAGTAGGATCCTGAAAACTTGTGAAGGCACTCATACCGACCCTGTTCGGTTCACTCAATATGACAACGATGGGGCGGAGAATGTTTACTATGAACTCCTAGATAATTATTATGGCATTGACTAGAGAGGAAACCCAATCAAGATAACGGATCCGATGAAGGATTTACCCCCACCAGCTGTAACTCTCCAACAGCCTGTTTCCAGAACCGTCTGGCTGGCTGAGGGGACGATGACAGCTAGCCAGGTCATACCACAACAGACAGCTTACCAGACTGTAGCAGCTCCTCTTCCCCATCTCGGCCCAGATTATGTGAGACACGATGAGGTTGAGGAGATGATCAGGATGGCCAACCCTAGGGCCCAGGTGGATGGAATCTATGAGGGACCCTTCCCGCCGCATATAATGCTCGCGCCTTTCCCCAGAGGCTACAAAAATGTAATCTTTTCTACTTTTTCAGGGGAAGACACCGAGAATGCGGTAACTCATCTGGCCAGGTTTAGAGTGCAATACGGCCAGTATCATAATGATGAAATCCTCAAGTACAGGATATTTGGCACCTCCCTCTCAGGAGTTGCTTTCAGATGGTTTTCTAAGCTCCGCCCAGGATCAGTGGCTGATTGGCCAGCGATGGAGAAGCTTTTTCGAGAGACGTTTGGAACCACAGAACCAGAAGTTAACCTGGCTTCTCTCACTCAGATGTCTCAGCAACCCACAGAGTCTGGCATGGCATACCTTCAACGTTTCCAAATTCAGAAGGCCAAACTGAACATGGTATTGCCTGAGAAAGAAATGGTCAAGCTGGCAATCAAGGGTTTGGAGCCTCGCCAGCGAAAGAAGCAACATGGCAGCATGATCCAATCCATAGGAGAACTTATTACCGAGGCTGACAACTTTGAACATCTTCTTATGGAGACCGACGCCAGAAAGAACTCATCCAAAGGCACTTACATGCCAGGAAAACACCGTACAGTGGCAACTTTGAGCTATCAACCAGCTACTTATGATCCTTATTACCACCATTCTAGTGAAGAAATTGTCCAGTTCGAGGAGGACGAAGAAGAGAATGATGTCTTTGCCTTTGAGCTGACAGGAAGAAAGAACTCTGCTTTAAAGCAATTGAAAATACCCAAGGAACCTGTCAAGCTCAAGTCTGTAGACTTCACTAAACCTGAGTTCGCGACATATACATATGATGCCAACAAGGCACATGAGATTTTAGATGAGATGATCGTCGCGAAAATGGTAAAGACAGACTTCGGCCCTTTCCCTCGACCAGATTAGCTAAAAGGAAAAAAGTATTGCAAATTCCACAACCTGTGGAATCATAACACAGCTGATTGTGTCAAATTAAAGGATCCAATTCAGGTGTGGCTTAATAATGGTAGTCTGCAGGTAGAAGCTCCAGCAACCGCGGTAGCACTAGTAGACCTGAATCCTTTTCCTGATACTGGGGTCAACATGGTCGAGGTCAACTGGACCAAACAGAGCCAAAGGAAACCAACCTTAGATTTGACCACTAGTGGAACAGAAGAAAATAGGGACGAAATCCAAGGCAAGAAGAAAGCCAAACCTACAAGCGAGGCCTCACTAGTGATCCTTTGCTTGCGATGCAAGGAAGAATGTGGCATCCCAGTGTCACACGAAGAAGTTGAGCAGACTTTTCGCTTTGGCTCTTTCCCACCAATCAAGTGGGCTTCATTATCTTGAAATTATGAACCTTCTAGCCCCCAAGCGAGGGATAGGGAGGAATCACCACCATCCCCAAAAGATTCAAACTTGTTTAAAATGTTGAGAACGGCCGCGGCCGAATAGAGACAAGAGGGGAGGAATAGAGACGTCCTGACAAAACCTTACATCCCACCTGCTTCAACCTCCATCATTAAAGAAGGCAACTGGTATACAAGAGAGAAAGGGAAAGTGGTGGAAATCAGCCCTTCTAAGAAAAGGAAGCTGCAGCGCAGGTTTGGAGAGGCCAAGCGAACATTAGAGGCTCTGGATCAAGGCCTGATTAAACCCTCGTAATTGGTCAAGTCTCCCGAACAATACCAGAAGGAAATGGAAGCACTGGCCGCTAAGCCATTGGTGGCTCCCCGCAGTTTACAAAAGCAAGCACGATCGGAGTCAGGGGATACTAAGCCCAGTGTTTTCTATAAGATTATAAATGACAGGACACCTCCACCAGCTAGGAAAGAAAACTCGCCATCTAGGCAACCACATGTCAGACGCAGGATGTTCCGCGAAGAACCAGGAGCCAAACCCTCAGTGTTTGGGAATGTACTTACATGAGCATTTACCTAGCATAATTAGCTATAATGAGCCACGCTCATACCATCGCCAGAAATACCAGCACCCGCCATAGGAGTCACCTATGGGAACACAGCCAAGTAGACTACTTCCTACGCCCCGGTTTACTCCCAGATCACCACTGTCACACCGCCACGCGTCACGCCAACAGCATCAGAAGCTTCAGAAACTGGGAACTGAAGCATGTCAGTCCCACATCGAAAACATGGAGAAGATCAGCTCCCTCCCCACCTATAAAAGGTTCTCTCCTCTCTCCTCATTAATTACGCATCTACTACTTGACTACTGTTATCCTGTCAACACAAATACATTAACTAACTTAGGCATCGGAGAAGAGAAGACCGCTCGACGCGGTCTCCCTCTGATGCCCTCTTTCTATTTCACTTGACAGGTAGCGGGAATACTGATAATATCGAGTAACAGTCCACTCACCGGACCTGCGATGATCATAGTTTAGCTACTGCTAAATATACAACATCAACATTGGCACCGTCTGTGGGAATCTTTTGAACAAAAAGTCACCCCACCACCACCATGGCTAATAGTAGCGGGGAAAACGTCGAGGAGCAAGCGGACAAGTCCGCCAATCCCAACCCCGCTAATCCCACGGCTAGTATTGACCCAGTAGTCAACATTAAACGAGCACTATTCAACACTCCACCCAACCCTAGTATGGGTCCCCAGCTCATCCCAGGTCCAACAGACCCAAACTGCAACGGAGGCCCAACCGGGCAGGAGTCGCCGAACGGTCCAGGACCTTGCCACTATGTACGAACTGGCACTAACGGATCTACACAAAGCAAACAGGGAACGTGAAACAAAAGCGCCATGAGAAGGCGGAAGCCCAAAAACAAGTGGCCACGCTAATGTCGAGGTTCGACGAATTGAAAAAGGCGCTGGAGGCAAACGCTAATACAGCACAGAGTGAACAGTCACAGAGCACTAGGCGCAGTCGACCCAACACTGGCATAATTATACCTGTACCAATCGTACAGATGCAAGTGCCGCTGAACCCGCCAGAATTAAAAGGCCCACCTCCTCCGCCCTGCCTAATTATGGAGCAAGAAGCGGAATCACAACTAAATACCAACCGCTCGACAATTAGACTAGGACCGAAGGTAACCCACCTGCCGCCAGGCACGGGTCAATATGGCAGAACCTCCAAGCGGGGCTAGCTGGGGATGCCACCGCCCTAATATTGGAAAAGATGCAGCAATTGGAGCAGAGGCTAGCCCTAGCGAAGGCAGGCGTCCTAACACCAACACCAAATTCGCTTTTCACATCCAGAGCACTGCCATTCACCGCCAAAATCCTGCAAGCCGTCAGACCAGCACACGCAAAGACACCAAAGATGTCACATTACAGCGGCACATCTGACCCATTCGTCCACATGGACACCTTCAAAAAGGTCACCAACAACAAGGGATTTGATGACGCCACCCTCTGCCACTTGTTCAGTGAAACATTGGACGGTGAGGCAATGAGTTGGTTCTTTGAATGCCCGCCAGGATCCATCGACTCATTTCAAGGACTGTCAAATGCTTTCCTTGCTCGGTTCATCCTGTTGGCAGCCAGACATCACAACACAACTCAGCTGTTCGACCACAAGCAGGGACAGCATAAGCATTGAAGGCTTTTGTCACCAGATGGCGGGCAGCAACATCTCAGTGCCACGATCTAAATAAGACAATGCCACTGGCAGCCTTCAAGCAGGGACTCCTTAAAGGACCATTCCTCTATCACCTCAATTACATTCATCCAAACGCCGCTTATGACCATGTCATGAGCGAGGCTGTCATCCATGCACAAGCAGAATTCATCATGTACGGAGAGCCCACCACCACCACTAACACCTGCAAAAGCAGCTTAGCTCGCCGCCAGCCATCGGGAAACCGCTAGCAAGACCACCGCTACGCCACCATTTGACAAGAAGAGAAAGTGGCAACAAGACAACTACCAGAGCAAGTGGCAGAGGGACCAATATTACAATAGGGGCAACCGCTCATCTCAAGTGGATAACCGTAATAAGACGGAACCCTCCCAGCGGCATACAGTGTTTACAATCCTCACAGCATCATACGAGGATATATTCAATCAGTGCAAAGATCAGATACCGCCACCACCCCTGAAAAAGTACCCAAGGGTGGAAAAACCAAGAAACACTGGCAAATGGTGTAAATACCACAAGGACAGCGGACACAATACCAACAACTTCCACGCCCTCAAAACAGCCATCGAAACTTTATAACTAGACGGCAAGATGGAGCAATTCAAAGTGGGCCAACCGCCACCCGTGATTTCCAACATCGAACCAATGGGCCGCATCAACACCATCGACAGTGGTGCCCCAATCACCAACATGTCTCATAGGGCAAAGAAGCGCTATGCGCGTGCTAAGCACCCCAACAAAATTTGCAACATCCGCTATGAGAGGTCCGCAAAACTGCCAAAGGTTGGTTGGGAACCCATTACCTTCTCAGAGGAAGAGGAGAGAGGAGTACATTTGCCCTACAACGATCCGTTCTTAATCGATGCCATACTCGGCAAATGGTCAGTAGGAAGAGTCCTGGTCGACAGCAATTCCGCTGTAAATGTCATCTTCAACAGTTGTTACAGTAAACTCCTACGGAATAGGAAATTACCACAGGATCATGAGCCATTGCTTAGTTTCTTGGGTGACGTCACACAACCATTGGGTTTGGACTACATGCGACTAGGTACTGGCACTAGTCCAAGAACGGCATAAATCCACATAGAGTTCATCATTGTAAACTGTTTCAGCTTGTACAATGCCATCATTGGTAGACCGGGGCTCAACAAGCTCAAGTGCATCATAGCCGGATATATGCTTCTCATGAAATTTCCTACGCCCAACGAGATAGGCTGTGTCAAGGGAAGTCAGCAACTAGCACAGGAATGTTATTCCACAACCATGCATGCTCGGCACGCCGCCATGAGATCTTAATGATGGGAAACCATGCACCAGCACCAAACATCTTTGAGGACCCTAGGGAGGATGAGAAGAAATATGTAAAAAAAGAGCCTGTCAACCCAGAAACTACCTTGAGGGTCATCAGCATCTCAGACGAACACTCTGAGCGGACAGTCTGCATCGGTGCTCAACTTGACCAAGCGATAGTGGATGAGCTCACCCAATTTTTGCGTGACAACACAGCCGTCTTTGCATGGTCCTACGCTGACAAGTCAGGCATCTCCCCTGAGATCATAACGCACAAACTAAGCATCAAATCATCCTCTTACCCTGTCAAGTAGTGGTGTAGGGCCTTTGAAGAGGAAAGGTATCGAGCAATAGGGGAAGAGGTTGCCAAGCTCCAGAACATTGGATTCATCCGCCAAGTCAACTACTCCCAGTGGATATCCAACTTGGTCATGGTTAAAAAGACTAGCGGAAAATGGAGGATGTGTGACGACTTCAAAAGCCTCAAGAAGGCCTGCCCCAAGGACAGTTTCCCACTACCTCGCATAGACCAACAGGTTGATGCAACCGTTGGACACGAGCTGCTCAGCATGATGGACGCATTCTCCGGCTACAACCAAATCAAGATGCACCCCGGAGACCAAGAGTGCATCTCCTTCACCACCGACAAGGGCTTATACTGCTACAATATTATGCCTTTCGGTCTGAATGCCAAGGACAGCTTCCCACTACCTCGCATATACCAGCTATTGATGAATGCCATGTTCGCTGAACATCTGGGAAGAATCATTGAGGTCTACGTGGACGACATGTTGGAAAAAAGCATAAAAGCTAGCGGACACGTAGCAAACCTCAGAATCATATTCACCATTCTCTTGGCTTACGGCATGCGCCTCAACCCAGAAAAATGTTTATTTGGCACTACCGCCAGCAAATTTCTTGGTTACATAGTCAGTGAACGGGCATAGAAGCCAATCCTGACAAGGTGCAGGCCATCCTCAACATGAAAGCCGCCAGGGCAAACTAACCGCTCTTTCTCGGTTTATCTCCAGACTTACTGACAAATGTCTCCCATTCTTCAAAGTGCTGAAGACAAACCACAAGAAGGTCATCGACTGGAACACGGACTGTGATGCAGCATTCCAAAGCTTGAAAGAGTACCTGGCAGCGGTCCCACTCCTTTCTATTCTTATACAAGGGGAGACATTGTATATATACCTAGCGGTATCACAATCACCAGTCAGCTGTGCCATTATTCGACGGACAGTCACGAGGAGCTCCCCGTATTCTACGCCAATAGAGGCATGAACGGGGCAGAAACAAGATATCCCCCACTGGAGCAACTCGCTGTCACACTCATCGTCGCCCCCAGACGCCTCCGCTAATACTTTCAGGCCCACACAATCCATGATGTTCGGAACAGAAGTTGTCCTACCTATTGAGGTCACTCAACCCATTGCTAGAGTCAAAGGCTACTGCCCTGAGACCAACGGCGAAGGCGTCAACCTAGACAAGGACCTCCTAGAGGAAATGAAGGAGGGTAATGAATGAGGTCATCCCAACTGGGGGACTGGGTAATGAAGGAGGTCATCAATGAGAGAGCATCAATCTTGCCGGCGGGGCACGCCACTGTTCATGAGGCCATCTTCTGCCAAAGTGTGACTCTTCCGTTGCTCCCCAATCTCCAGATTTTGGTTTGCGAGTTTGGCCTCGCCTTTGGGCAGATTTGTCCCAACATGTGGCAGTTGCTGATGAGACTGACAGCAGCCTCGGTCATACCGCCTCCAACCTCATATAGGAACCAGGTGGATTCCACTTCCTCTCCGCCGACGTCCCCCCATCAATGGAACCACTAGCTGCGCTATTGCTCGCTAGCCTCTCCTCACGCCGCTCGAGTCCTCCATCATCCTCATGGTCCTAGAACTCTCCGATCGCCCACCTCAAGCCATGGCCACGTCCCCAGGTATGGTTTGTAAGGGTTCGATGTCTAGCGGTACCGACAGTGAGGTTCCTGCAGGGGCAGACGGACGCAACGAATCAATAAATATCTAATCCGCTTCGCTTAACGACACGTCAGACCCGGAATCCTCACTGCTCGAAATCTCTACGACGCTAGCCATCACAAACCCTAAAACCCAAACCAGTTAGTCCACACAAGATCTAAGGTATCCCTACGGCAATTTTCATCCAGGACTGTCAAGAACAGTTACCCAGATTTGACCAAAACACGAACACCAACCCACACTGACCCAGATTCGTCCATCTAGCAAAAATCCCTAAACCTCATCTCTGTCCAAAACACCAGAAGAGACCCCCAAAATACATGTTGCACCCTCAGAACACACCAGCGAGACATAAAGACCACTCAAATCGAAAATCCAGACAGTAGAAAAGCAAAACAGAAACAAAAAAAGAAAATTGAAAAGGCTCAAAATCACTAACCTACTGGTGTGGGAAATCAGGAGCGTTCAAACTCTACGCCTTCACTTCCGGGGATCCCTTGCGCACCAAAACACCGATCTCTCGCTCGAGTGGCAAAAGTCACTTCTCGAATGCCAGAGAACAGAGCTTGAGGACGACGAGAAAATTTGAAGAAGAGATAATGGCGACAACCTCTAGTTCCCCCCCCCCTTTTAATGTCAACATCAGTCAAATCCAGGCCGTCCACAAAAAAGCGATTTCACTCTCTAGCCTCACACGTGTCCCACGATCGCATTCAGTTTCCGGAATAACCGAGGTGTCGCCTCGGAGATTGAGTTGATAATTACTTGCATTAATGATGAAGAGACGGGCGTGCTCAGAACTCACAATCCCAAAAGTTAGACCGAAGTATGACGGCCACGTGGCAGAAGCCATCAAAGGGGGTGAGTATACCAATCGTCCAGGTTCAGTGCCCCTACGCCAGAGGGAACCCCTCCCTTCTTTATCTTGCAAGCGAGTCTCCCCTACGCGCAACACCGTTAGCGGAACTTCTCGCTCCTTATCTTGCAAGCGAGTCTCCGCTACGCGCAACACCGCTAGCGGAACTTCTCGCTCCTTATCTTGCAAGCGAGTAGTGGAAATTCTCGCTCCTTATCTTGCAAGCGAGTCTCCGCTACCCGCAACACCGCTAGCGGAACTTCTCGCTCCTTATCTTGCAAGCGAGACTCTGCTACGAGAAACTAGCGGAACTTCTCCCAATTAGCCTACAAGCGAGACTCCGCTAACACAATACCGCTAGCAAATGTCTCGTAAACATTAGTCCCAGCGGCTCTACCGCCTCCTTATCCTCGACGGAGGTATTCCCGCCTCATCCAACTCTTCAGGCTACGCCTCACTTACAACAACTGCCACGCGGCGTTGCAGCAAAACCATGATCCTCTGGGAAAAATATGGGTGCACGTCAACAATCTTCGATAGTCCTAACCAGGCACATTGGCCCCCGTCACTTAGGTATCAAAGCTTGGGCTCGCTACCCAACACCCCCTGTTCAACATGAATCCCCTCAACCAATAATACACAGACCAAACTGAGGTCTATCTTAGCCGGGGAGTGGGGGACTCCCTGCGGGGCCTAGCAGGGGCCCATCCGAAAGGGTATAAAGCATTTGCTCAATCAGTCCATGGTTGACAATGCACTGACGCTAATTATGCTTTGCAAGTGTAGCGGGAGTAACGCTTTAAACCACTAGGAAACTCCCTAACTAAGTTGGCCCTCCTTGACTGGGGACTTGGGGGACTTGTACTTATATGAGCATTTGTCTAGCATAATTAGCTATAATGAGCCACGCTCATACCATCGCCATAAATACCAGCTCCAGCCATAGGAGTCACCTATAGGAACACAGCCAAGTAGGCTACTGCCTAGGCCCCGGCTTACTCCCAGATCACCCCTGATGCGCCGCCACGCGCCACGCCAACAGTATCAGAAGCTCCAAAAACTGGGAACTGAAGCATGTCAGTCCCACATAGAAAACATGGAGAAGATCAGCCCCCTCCCCACCTATAAAATGTTCTCTCCTCTCTCCTCATTAATAACGCATCTACTACTTGCCTACTGTTATCCTTTCAACACAAATACATTAACTAACTTAGGCATCGGAGAAGAGAAGACGGCCCGACGCGGTCTCCTTCTGACTCCCTCTTTGTACTTCACTTGACAGGTAGCGGGAATACAGATAATATCAAGTAACGGTCCACTCACCGGACCTACGTTGATCATAGTTTAGCTACCGCTAAATATACAACATCAGGGAGACTGGGGGGCAAGGACAACACCGCAGAGGCTTTATAGTGGAGACCTAAAGAGGTCTAAAGCGTAGTGATAGCACCCCTGAATGAGAGCTCAACAGCAGAACAAAGTTCAGAACCTCCAAAGCGGTTGGAAAAGGAACAAGAACACAAACAGGGTGAAGTGAAAGGATTCATAGATGAATCCTTGGTCGATCGGCTGGTCAAACAATTCAACACTAACGTACCGATGGATGAGCCTGACTAGACTCTGAGGAGGCCATGGACGAGACGGATATCGGTGACGTCTCCTGTAACATGGTTTATGTGTTACCGTCGAGATATGCTTTGCGAGTCGCTGCACAGGAATGCGTATAAGTTGAGGAAGATGTCAAACAGCCTTTGCAGATTACCTCAACAGTGACTACACCGGTTGAGGAGGCAACCCCGTCAGAAACCAACGACGTTGACGGCAGGAGTTTCTTCATGAGCTTCACAAAACCCATACCTGCTATGGTCCAACACATGCAACCTTTGTATATTACGGCGGAGATCGACGGTACCAAGGTTAGCAAGATCTTGGTGGATACCGGTGCCGCGATCAACGTCATCACTACCAAAACCATGCAGCTGCTTGGAATCAAGAAAGAAAAGATCCAATCTACGTCCCTGACACTTAAGAATTTTGTGGGGACAGTAACGAAGACGTTGGGCCTACTATTCTTGCAAATCAAAGTTGGTCCCTCAGAAGGAATACATGCGTTCTTCGTCACAGATTGCTACGTAGCCTATAGTACAATTCTAGGCTGCTACTGGATTCATCGGAGCTATTGTGTTCCGTCAACTCTCCATCAGGAGCTGATGATGTGGAACAGGGTCACTGACCAGGCTGAGGTGATCAAGGCAGATCCTCGCCAATTCCCTGTTTCAGCGAATTATGTAGATGCCAAGTATTACTTGGAGCCAATCACTCCATTGCAGGTTAGTGGCATCTATCAGAAAGGCCGCCCCATTGGGGTGACGGCCTCAGAATTGGCATAGTGGGGGCTTGCACTCGTGAAGGAAGACCTGGGAAGGCCTGGCCACACTATGCCCAACCCCATAATTGATTGATGGATTACGACCTTCCACGAGAAAGGTTTGAGGCCCTCCACTCTCTGTACGAACGTCTGTCCTCATCCTTGGTGGAGAAGGAGGCCAATGATAGAATTGCGACTCTGGAAATTGTCAACGAAGAGTTCTCTGATCAAGAAGTGGAGGAAGAAGAAATCCAACTAGCACCAGCAGCATTGGATGACACACCTCCCAAGGTTAGGGACCCTACGGAGAAAGTTAACCTTGGAACTGCGACGGAGCCTATGGAAGTGGCTATCAGCGCGTATTTAGAGCCTAACGAGAAACAGAGGCTCATCGACCAATTAGTGTGCCACCAGCTACCAACACTTCCTGACAAGAGGCCTGCGAAACAAGAGCCGCGAAGAATGAACTCTGAGACCCCAAGTCCTGGTCAAAGAGGAGGTTGAAAAGATGCATAAATCAGGCATTATAAGAGTGGCCAAGTACAATCAGTGGCTATCCAACATAGTGCCAGTACATAAAAACAATGGCAAAATGAGGGTCTGCATGGATTATAGAGACCTTAATACAGCTACACCTAAAGACGTCTACCCCATGTCGGTTGCGGATATGTTAGTAGATGCAGTCGCAGAGCATGAATTATTATCCTTCATGGACAGCACTGCAGGGTATCACCAGATTTCGGTTGCCCTGGCTTTGCAGGGGTTTTTGAGTACGTGGTCATGCCTTTCGGACTGAAGAACGCAGGAGCGACCGATCAGCACGCTATAAACCTGATCTTCCATGACATTCTTGGGAAGATTTTGGAGGTTTATATCGATGACGTGGTCATGAAGTCAAAGAAGCGCGGAGACCACATCTTGGATCTCAGAAAGGTTTTTGAACGCATTCGACTATACAAACTCAAGATGAATCCCGCCAAGTGTGTTTTTGGAGTACAGGTCGGAGATTTTCTGGGATTTATGGTCCATCAAATGGGCATCAAAGTTCCTGAAGACAAGGCCAACGCTGTTATTAACGGATCTCCCCCGCGCATAAAGAATGAGTTACAGTGACTGCTGAGTAAGATCAACTTCTTACGACGCTTTATCTCTAACTCTGCAGGGAAAATTTAGCCTTTCTCCCCGCTATTAAGGTTACAGGGGCAGAATGAGTTTGTATGGGAACCCAAACATCAAGAGGCCTTCAACAAAATAAAAGCCTATCTAGCAAGTCCGCCAGTGCTTGTTCCCCCTAGAGCTGGATTCCCATTAAAATTGTATATTTCAGCAGCTGAAGCCTCCATTGGTAGCCTACTGGCTCAGGATGATGAGGAAGGGGTCGAACAAGCCATCTTCCACCTTAGTCGGACACTCACAGATTGTGAAACAAGATATACTCAAATGGAAAAGATGTGTCTTACGCTATACTTCTCAGCATGCAAGTTGAGGTATTATAAGTTATCCTTCACACAACTTGCATCATCGCTCAAACCGACTTGGTTAAGTATATGCTGTTGCGACCTATTTTGAGGGGTCGTATCGACAAGTGGGTGCTAGCCTTGTCAGAATTCTTGCTCCAATATGTCCCATAAAAAGCAGTAAAGGGCCAAGCCATCACAGACTTTTTAGCGCATCACCCTATTCTTAACGTTCCGGCGATGAGAGATTTAGAGGCTGCTGTTACAACAGTGGATCGCCCGAATTTAGCATGCTTACCAGAATTCGCCCATTTATATCAAGCAATGATCTCCCTCCAGCCCTGGATATTGTACTTCGATGGCTCCAAAACACACGCGAGCAGGGGCAGGAGTGGTCCTGGAAAATCCAGCAGGCGATCGTTTCTCATATTCCTTCCAGTTAGAGTTCAGGTGCACCAACAACCAAGCTGAATACGAGGCCCTCATTATAGGCCTGGAGTTGCTACTAGAACTCGGAGTGCGAGACGTTCAACTATGCGGCGATTCTCTCCTCATGATCAATCAACTTCGTGACGCATATAAATGCTCAAGTGCATTGCTGGTGCCATACTTAGACCGAACGCTTGAACTTTTAGTCCAATTTAGGGAGGTGGACTTGGAAAATATTCCCCGTGAGTGTAACTTTGCTGCTAATGAACTAGCTCAATTGGCTACAGGGATTACATTGAAATATGGCGTTCGCGAACGGATCCTCCAAGTGGAGAAACGCACGTTGCCTTCTTAGTTCGCGTGTTCTGACCCACCAGATGAACCGATGGTTGTGGTTTTAGAACCTATTGATGTGGACTGCCATATTCCTTTGATTGATTACCTCAAGTAGCCTAGCCCCAAAGTAGATAGGAAGATCCATTTTCTGGCTTTGAATTATTTCCTCTGCGGAGACAAGCTACGACGACGTAGCGAAGACGGCATGGACTTCAGCTGTGTCTATGATCGTGACGCTAAGTGCTTGATGGGAGAAGCACATGCGGGTGTGTGCCGAGCTCATCAGGCAGGTCCGAAATAAGCTGGCTCATCAGGAGATATGGATATTACTGGCCCAACATTTTGAAAGACTGCTTCTCTTTCGCGAAGGATTGCTAGGACTGCCAGGCACATTGCCCAGTCCAGCATATTCCCAATATCCCCATGCAGCCTATTATCAAACCTTGGCCTGAGCGAGGTTGGGCACTGGACTTAATTGGAATGATTCATCCTCACTCTACACTCCAGCACAAGTTCATCATCGTCGCTACAGATTTTTTCACTAAGTGGGTAGAAGATGCGCCTTTGAAAGAGGTTTCTGGGGCTACCATTTGCCAGTTTATTTTTCACAATATTGTATACAGGTTTGGCATCCCAGAAGTATTGGTCTCGGACAGGGGGGGAGCGTTTATGGGTGGTGATGTGGAACAGCTAGTCGTTGACTTGGGCATCCAGTTTGTCCATAGTACACCCTATTACGCTCAATCCAACGGACAACCAGAAGCCAATAACAAGATCATCATCACCTTACTGAAAAAGATACTTACCGTACTTCGAAACACAGTCCTACTACTACAACACCATATGCTTTGATGTTTGGTCATGATACGGTTATTCCTTTGGAGCTCAATGTTCGATCCTAATTGTGTACAGGATCAGCATCATCTGATCAGCAAAGATTACGTTAAGGCGATGTGGCGAAAGCATGAGGACTTAAGCGAAAAATGCTTAGAGGCTTTGGATTGTTTGGTATAGGAAAAACAGCGCATCGCTCGCGCCTATGATAAGAGGACGCGTGGCCGCAATTACAAAGAGGGTGACATTGTTTGGAAGGCAGTGCTTCCCTTTGGCGAAAAGTTGACCGGCCGCGGTAAGTGGACCTCGCGCTGGGAAGGCCTTTTGTTATTCACCGCATCCTGGAGCGCGGAGCTTTCCACCTTAAAGATTTAGATGGTGAACTCCACTACAATCCCATCAATGGTCGCTTCATCAAAAAGTATTATCCCAGCGTGTGGGAGTTCGACGATCCCCCAGATTCTTCAGTTTTTGGGGCCGGGGGGCAAGCCTAGTGTTCCTTGGTTCACTTCATATAGGCCTTTTCCATGGCTTCATCCTTCTGTATTCGTTCCACCTAAGAACACTAGGGGGTAATACCATGTAACCAGGCCTTGATTGAGTAGTCTTTGACCAATTTTCTGTTCAAATTATCAAAATTTTCTTGACAATATGTGTTAGGAATATATATATATATATATATATATATATATATATATGTAAGGGCCTATTCCAGAGGTCTTATATTTGTTGCCACAATAACAAAATCAGAAAAATTTCACTGTATGCATAAAGTGGCTTTGCAGCCAGAAGCGATACAATATTTTCAACAATTACATTTACAGTTACAAAGCCAAAAGTGGCTAAAACAACTTCTGGGATTTCAGATCTTCTAAGAGCTTTTGGATCTTGCATAAAAGGGGTCAGAGAAGTGATCATTCTTCCTTTTCATCTCTTTACCCTCCTTTGATCTGGGTCGCCGCTCCGCTCATCTATACTGGAAGGAAAAGGAAGGAAATAACACATCACAACCCTTCCAGATGGTTATCCTCCAAGATGGAGATGGCGTCTTCAGGAGAGCGCGACCCAGTTGCCTCATCTACCTCCGGGGAAAAAACAAAAGTCATTTCATCAGACCCCAAAAGTAGACTGAGGAAGAAGAAAGATAGGCCTAGGGTGGCCTTCCGCCCTTCTTCGTTTTGCTCCACGCTGGAACATCTGAGGAGAGGGAATCGCCAGATTATACTATTTAGCGTTAGGAGCGCCGCATGTTCTTCCGTCTAACAGAAACCGGTGAATCTCATCTGGGTTTCCAGAGACCAAAGACATGGGACTGGATCTGAGATTAGGCTATAAAGCCTACCCAGACCATAAGATTAAGCTATAAAGCCTACGGTTTAAAAGAGGCTATAGGAGAAATCGTGTGGGGAAGATTTTAGGAAAAGAAGGAAGAGAAGCAAGGCTTGTAAAAGTATTTCTGGGAAAGCCATGTTTGTCTTCGCTTCATTTCCCCGAAGTACAGGTATTTATAGAGCCAACCTTAGTGGCTCAACCGTTCGACAGACAGTAGGAGTATTTTCAATACCATCAATGGGAATATCAATATAATTAAATGAAAGGATCTCGGAAATGAAGGGTTTGACAACGCATGGAAAGCGGGGCAGTTTTCAAGAAGGTAACCGTTTCGCTCTATTCCAAGACCGTCTTTTCGATTGGTGTTAATACGCATAAAAGGCGGAGTTCAAACACTTCTTATGTATATGGATTTGGGCCAAATAATGTGGGTTGTACATTTAATTAAATAATGATAGTTCATACAAGGGAATGGGCCTAATGATAGAGGCCTAAAGCTTTCGACCTGCATAGGACAGGTGGAGGAGGTGTTGATCCAGGCGAAAGTTGGCATCAGCGGCTGTACGTACTGCTCGCTAGGCTGCTTCGCGAGCCTGAGCCAGGTCCTGGGATAAAGTTTCGGAGGCGGCTAGTGGGTTGCTCTATCAAAGACTCCTCATGGGCAAGCCTAGTAGTCACAACATCGAGTTGGGCTTGAATTTCCCGAAGTTGAGACCGGAGGTGATTCTGCGCGAGCCTCAAATCTCTGATCAGGACAGTGTGGTCACTTAAGAAATCACGCGAGTGGTCCATCCGCTGAGCAAGAGTTTGGTAATGTGCTTGAGTCTGTTTAGCTTGGGCGTTCGCGGCCACCTTCTCATTCAGCCATTGGGGAAGTGCCTCCAACAGTTCATCGACTCGCGGAATTGATCCTCAGTGATACGTCAGGCGTCAGGTACGTCAGGCGTCACGATATCAAGTCCCAAGAGACAGCGAAGGCCTTTTCTAACGTCATCAACTACCCTAGATGGGATAACTTCAAGCACGCGAGCCAGTCTCTCTAATCTAGAGGAAAACGCAGACGGCGGGTTTGGTACTACATCAACAGGAGCCTCATGCGCTGGCTCAGGATTTTTTGCTTCCTCCTCTACTTTAGGTGCTCGGGGGGTAACTCCCTGATCAGCCAAGCTATTGTCATCCAGTTCAATAGGGTGATCGACAGCTATCTCCTCCTGCGCAGTGACAACTGCGTCTTCACGAGGAACAGCATTCTGATCCTACAAAGAGACGTTAGAGTACATGAAGAAACAGGAATCAAAATACGTTACTTAATAGAAATTGCACCTCTTCAGCAGGAGGCTCGCGGAGAATCGCTAGAGGCATTGGTTCTTGGGCGGTTACGCCATAGTCTAGGACCAAGTCAAGCACTACTTGCTTGCGAGAAGTATCTGGTGGTAATTCTCTTTCTTCAACTTCAGGTGAGTTATCATCCAAAACCTGCACTAGAACCATGGCCAATTAGAGGTCACTTGGGCTGGTAGGTGGAGGTACATATAAGCCCTCCCTAGTTTGGCTAGAGGATCTGCAACGAACCTGCAGACGAGGAACGTTGTAAGGTTTGGACCTGGGGGATGTATAAAACAAAGAATTGCAATGCTTGCTTTGAGAATATCTTACCAGGCGATCAACAATTGGTTCATCTCCTCCCTATGGATCGGTCTGAGGGTCATCACGGCTACGTTTACTGGTCAGAGCGATGGCAATCTACGAAGATAAAGGAAGGAACGAGTTAGACTTCAAGAGAAAGTACGCTAGCACTAAGTGAAAAAGGGATCCTTACTGTTTCTGGGTCTTCATCATCAGAAGAATCCTCAACTTCAAGCTCAATTGCTATTGCTTTTTGTTTTCCCTTCGTAGTCTGATCTGTGGCCGGAGTGTTCGCGGTGGCCCGATTGCCCTGCAACAGAAAAATCGGAGTTAAGGAGATGGAAATAAGGGTACTAGGTACAAGAAGCATTAATGAACTAGCGGTTATGAGAACTTACCTCTTGGACAGGCTCGTGAATCACAATGCTAGCTTGAGTAGGACACAGGGCTTGCGTGGGTCTCGGAGCACGTTCCGGTGGTGGCGAGCGGGGTTCCTCTTCAGGAAAATGAGCTAGTAACTCAGCGTCGGCGACATAGGGGTATCTCAATCTCTTGAAGATAGTCGCGAAGAGTTTGTCATCCCTTTGTCTTCAGCAATTGACAGATACGTCTGACCACCATGACTCGTAGTCTTCAGCATTCCCATCAACAGGGGCGAGGGAATTGGCCCA
Organism: Rosa persica; assembly: GCA_025331145.1. Taxonomy (NCBI): domain Eukaryota; kingdom Viridiplantae; phylum Streptophyta; class Magnoliopsida; order Rosales; family Rosaceae; genus Rosa; species Rosa persica. The sequence goes on from WFKR01000005.1 coordinate 15,526,558, forward strand.
ATCAGGGAGATCAACTAGTGCGAGTGTACTTTGTGCTAGTGGAGCCCCGGTTGGGGGGCCAATTCTACGCCAGGAGGTGTTGTAGTTCCAAGAGTCGTAGAGAGGGAAGGGCACTAGCTGGACCAGACCAAATTGGCGAGTAAAGTGGTTGGGCGCGTAAAGCTCATAGCCGATTTCCTTAGAGGCAAGTCTGATGTCTGAGTAAGATATAGCGCGGCGGAAGGCCAAGCGCGCGCGGTCGCTGTGATTGCTGCCCCCAGGAAGGAATCCGTTTTCGAGTGGAGGTGGGAATCTTTGTCCAAGCACCAAATCACAGTATGGCATTTCGGGCAGAACATAAAGATAGGAGAAACACTCGGAGTATGGTGGGGATGCATACCTTGCCTCAAGGCATAGCCACTGATCTAGAAGGGCGTCGGTTGGTGGAAGCAATGGGATGTCTTAGCGACGGAAGAAAGGAAAATAAACCTCAATCCAAAAATCAAGGATCCAAAAGGGACCTGAGATGTTGGTCTCAAATGGGTGCATGATCGCCTGGTACAGGGTGCGGTAGAGAGCGCCTAGCACCGGTTGTCCCAGCCCAACGCGGCGGCCGTTGTAGAAGGCTGTTGCCAGTGAAGTCCAATGACCAGTGGGCTTGTTGGAGGAAATACAGAAGATGAATCTAGAAAAGCAATGCCTCCGGTGGCATTGTGCTCCTCGAAGTAATGGGCCAACCACCTTGGGTAAGAGGCGCTATGAGTGTTATGGCCAATCTGATTCATGGTCGAGGTGAAGATGGTAGAGTCAAATTGACCATGCACGTATGGCTCCTCATCAATGGGTAACCCAGTGATAGTGAGAATATCGAGCATAATGATACCCATTTGGCCAAAGCGGAAGTCAAAGGTGTTGGTGGCGGTGTTCTAGAAACAGAGAAAAGCAGCAAGCGGAGATCGATTGTCGCCGCATGAAAGATTAAAGCATAGATCGATGGTGTGGGTAATACCTGTAGTGTTCCAGCTACCCAGATCTCGCGCTCGCATTTCGCGATACCATGAAATCTCCGCGGCACTAATATTGGATGGCCAGTACCCTATTTTGGCTCGGTGGAGATGTGCGCCCCAACTTCTGAAATCTCTGGGGGTCCTTCGGAGGACTGGAATAGGTCGTCAGATCGGCAGGCCATAAAGGGCGATAGCATCATCTGGGATCAAATCTCGCGGTGCTGGGCCCAGGCCGGAGTGATTATCAGAAAGCCTCAGTAGCAATAGCCTTTGAATGTTAGTGTGGATGTGGCAGCGAGCCCCGATACTAGTTCCCCAGGTGTGGGCGGCCTTCTTATTGATCTCTTCCTCCTGATCGATGACCATTTTCTTTAGGGGAGCCATTTCTGGTTTGTTGTACAAGGATGATGAAGCGAGAAGGGTTTTACAGGATTTAGGGGACTGAAAGAGTTTCTGATATGACAGGTCTGAAGTGGTTGTAGTTTAAATAAGAATTTTGAGAGGGAAACGATACGACGAGGAGACATTTCGTGAAGCGAACAGACGCAACCTTCATTACTGCCATCGTTTTGATCAGCGGACATGTCGTTTAAGCCCCCTTCAATCAGTTACAGTTCCGCAAGCCTGATTTCGTGGCCTGGGAGGTAATGTTTGAGCCCAAAAGTATCTTTGGCAAGATCCTTTAATGGGTTTAGCATAGCGGGCCGATACCTGCGGCCTAAAAATAAGTCTACTTGGGTTTGGGTTACAGCTTCGCGCATTCCAGAATCCATGAGGAAAACGAAACATTATTGGAATCAAGTAGCGGAGATCGAATAGGAAACGGTAATCAATAATCCTTCGATGGCAAGGAACAGTCGAAATCCTAGTATAAATACCAGGTTTCAAGGACGGAAAAAAACACAACTCTCAACTCAATCAAACAGATTATCAAAGCCTCTCTGGAGCAAACCTACCTGCAACCTGCCTACAAACCAGCGAAGCAAGGGTAACGCCCTCGCAACCCAGCGAAGCTAAAGTCACGCTTTAGCAAACCCTATGCTTTCTCCTCAACTTTCCGGTGATTTCTCTGCTCAACCTACAACGTTGGGTATCGACTCGGTTTCGTGAAGAGATCACAACCAAAGTCCTTACCCGTAAGGCAACGAAGTCCTTTTCCGAAAGGCATAGAAAAGAACCTTGTGACGAGGTTGGTGCTCTCCTCGTCCACATCATTTAATTCAAGAAGTCAGGTCAAGGGATTTCCCGATGACTGGGCCCCACAGTGCTGGCACGCCTACGCATACGCTCAAAAGAGATAGTTTGCAAACCATCTGGTTTTGGAGCCAAACACCACATTTCGATTTTCAACTAGATCAAGTCGTCATTCTTCTCCCTCATGTCATTTGGTTCTTTCTTCTTCCCGCATCTTGTAATCTCTCACCCCTTTGATTCATTCGACTAGTTGCCTCAACTGATAGGTGGGATAAGAATTATAAGATAGGAGGAGTAGGAGGAGGCATCGAAACAGCTTTGATCAGGATATCTGCAAGTTGATCTTCAGTAGGTACATGTGGCATGTTGATGATTTTCGACTCCAACTTCTCTTTGATGAAATGTCGATCAACTTCAACATGTTTTGTTATGTCATGTTGAACTGGATTGTGTGCTATATCAATGGTTGCTTTATTGTCACAATACAAATTCATAGCATACTTGGGTTTGAATCCCAAGTCCTTCATTAGATGACGAAGCCATAACATTTCACATACTCCATGAGCCATTCCTCTATACTCAGCTTCTGCACTGGATCTAGCAACCACTTTTTGTTTCTTGCTTCTCCATGTGACCAAGTTTCCTCCCACAAATGTAAAGTAATCTGAAGTAGACCTTCTGTCAGTGATAGAACCAGCCCAATCTACATTTGTGTATCCTGCTATGTCTGTATGGCTATTCTTGGAAAACATGATACCTTTACCTGTATTTGTCTTCAAATACCTCAGAATTCTATATACCGCGTGCATGTGATCTTCACTTGGTGAATGCATGAATTGACTTACAACGCTTACAGCATATGCAATATCAAGTCGTGTATGTGAGAGATAAATAAGCTTACCTACTAACCTTTGATATCTTTCTTTGTTAGTAGGCACTTGGTCTGGATATTCTGCTAATTTGTGATTTTGCTCCATCGGTGTATCTGCTGGTTGACATGCTAGTAAACCGGTCTCTATGAGTAAGTCAACCACATATTTCCTTTGAGATAGGGAAATGCCTTCTTTTGATCTAGCCACCTCAATGCCCAAGAAGTATTCCAATCCTCCAAGATCTTTCACCTCAAAAGCAAATGATAGATGTGCTTCTAGTTTCTTGACTTCTTCTAGATCATTATCTGTCACAATCATATCATCAACATAAATAATAAGTGCAGTAAGTTTATCTTTCTGCGTTTCAGAAATAGTGTATGGTCAGAGTTGCTTTGTTTATAACCAAACTATTTCATAGATTGGCTGAATCTCCCAAACCATGCCCTGGGGGACTGTTTTAGTCCATAAAGGGACTTTTTCAACTTGCACACCATTCCTGCTTGTGAAGGTAGAGAATAGCCATAAGGTAGATCCATGTAGACTTCTTCTTTCAAGTCTCTACGTAGGAATGCATTTTTTACATCAAACTGCTTCAAAGGCTAGTCTAGATTTGCTGCTAATGACAGTAGTACTCGAATGGTATTCATCTTGGCCACTGGTGCAAAAGTCTCTTCATAGTCAATACCATATGTCTATATACCCTTTTGCAACCAACCTGGCTTTGTATCTATCCAATGTATCATCTGCAGCGTACTTCAATGTATAGATTCATCTACACCCTACTACTCTCTTTCCGGCGGGTTTTGGCACTAGTTCCCATGTGTGATTCTTTTGGAAGGCTTCCATTTCATCTTCCATAACTTTAGTCCACTTAGGATTTGCTAGAGCATCCTGCACTTTATTTGGAATGATAATAGCAGATAAATGAAATACAAAGGACGCATATGACTTGGATAACCTATGGGATGGCATGTAATTGCTTATGGGATATTTGCCTCGGCTTTAGGATCTGGTTCATATTGAGCCTTTGGTTGACCTCTATTTTTCCGAATTGGTAATTTTTGAACCCCTATGATGTCACTTGATTCTATTTCAGTATTAGGCTTAGAATTTACATTATCATGACATTCAAACACAAGGTTATTAATTACCTCTGGATCATCCTCAGGGAGCATTGGTGTTGATGGGGTAGTAGAAGGGGAAGAAATGTCTCTCACTGCTAATTCTGGAGTTGGTAGCTGGTTGCTCTTTTCAGTATCTCCTTGCTCAATTCTTGTCTCTCCAGTATTTCCATTCACCTGAATGTCCATGAGTTCCAAGGGTGGACACAAGAAATCCCTCAAAGACTGCTCTTCCTCAATATCATTCTCCCCCTGAAGAGAAGTCTTCGGGGAAAAATATAGATCATCTTCAAGAAATGTAACATCCATGGAAACATATGTACGTTTAATAGTTGGGTTATAGCACCGATATCCCTTCTGAGTGGAAGCATAACCAATAAAGATACACTTTTTCAACACAAGCATCCAACTTAGTCCTCTAGTTTCGATGGATATGTACATAAGCTACACAACGAAAAAAATTTGGATTGGTGTAGGCGGTAAAGGTAAATACCTGGCAAGGGCTTGAATTGGTGTTTGTGGTGGTGGACTGTTTTCCTTAGCTGTGGATTGAAGGGCTTGCGTAGGAAGTCTATTTATGACGTACGCAGTAGTTAAGATGGCATCTCCCCAAAAATATTCAGGCATATGAGCTCCGATCAACATGGAGCGAGCAACTTCAAGAATGTGGCGGTTCTTTCGTTCTGCCACACCATTTTGTTGAGGAGTTTGAGGACATGTGGTCTGATGAATGATGCCATGGGTAGCTAGATAATGGTGAAAAAGATGGTTCACATATTCTCCACCATTATCTGAACGAAGGACTTTAATGGGTGTTTGGAATTGAGTTTGGACCATGGCATGAAAAATTTGAAACACCGAAAGAACATCACTTTTATTACGTAACAAGTATATCCAACTCATCCGAGTGCAATCATCGACAAATAAAACAAACCATTTCATTCCAGAGGGGGTTGGTGGACAAGGTCCCCATACATCAGAGTGAACAAGATCAAATGGGACAATACTTTTATTCGAGCTCAACGGATAGGTTACACGATGACTCTTACCTAAAATGCAAGTGGTGCATTTAAAGTTTGATGGTCTATTATGCTGAAACAATAAAGGGAAAAGAGTTTGGAGATAACCAAATGATGGATGTCCCAATCTTTTATGCCATAACCAAATCTGTTCTTCATCGGTGGAAGTTTTTTTCTGAATCTGATGCACCTTACTGATACAACGATTGCCAGCAGTGGTCATCTCCATGTAGTATAACCCCCCCCCCCCCCCCTCAATACCCCACCCAATGATTTCCCCTGTTAGGATGTCCTAAAATACAACACCATGGGTAAAAAATTACACAACAATAAAATTGTTTTGTTATCTATTTGACACACAATAGGTTATGAGATAGGGAAGGAACAAGTAACACGGTATCAAGGGTAATGGATCTTGTAAGGGTGACAGATCCAGCTCCAGTAATGGGATAAGAATCGCCATTGGCATTAGTTACGCCAGACCGGCGAACTGGGGTTAAATGGTGAATATTGCTAGGGTTATTAGTCATATGGTCCGTTGCACCTGGATCAATTATCCACATATCCTTCCAATTAAAGTCAGAGTTAGTCGATAGCAAAGAAAAAGGTGTACCTGAATTTGTCATGAAGGCAAAAGTGGAGTTACCAGAGTGAAAATTGTGAGAAGGTTCATCAGAAGCTGTACTCGAACTCAGTTCTGGAGAAGCAATTTGGAGGGAGAATTGAGGTTTGCCTTTGGATCGATAACTCTTTGGGTTCTTGTTGCTAGATGGCTTAAATGATCTTGCTTTCTCTTGGACTTCTTTTACTTGTGCTTCCTTTCTGGCAATGTGCTCCTCCCACCATTCCGGGAAGCCATGTAAGTGGAAACAAGTCTCTACCATATGCCCGGTTAATTTGCAATGAGTGCATTTCATGGGTCCTGGAGAGGGTGCTTTCCAAGATGATGAGGATGATGAGGGCTGGAAGCTACGGATATGCGGTGGTTGGTATTGAGCAACCATGGTAGAGCCTTCAGACTTTGTATCAGACATCATCTTTTGGAGTCTATTATGCTCAACACTAACTTGAGAATAAGTCTCTTCTATGGAAGGCAGCGGCTTGCTGTTTAGGATTCTACTCCGGACTCCATCAAGGTGAGGGTCTAGTCCGGCTAAGAAGAAATAGACGCGGTGCTTAGTACTCTATTAGTTATGTAGGTGATGGAGTCTGCATCCTTAAGCTGGAAGAGGTCCAATATGTCAAGCTCCTGCCATATTTTCTTCATATTGCTGTAATAGCCATGAAGAGGAGCCCCATTCTGTTTAGTGGAAACATAAGCAATTTGTAGCTCATAGTTTCTTGTATCATCTTGAGCTACTGAAAAATTAGTTTTGACAACATCCCAAATTTCTTTAGCTGTCTCCAGACTTTCATAATTTCCTCTGACATCCTTGTGCATGGAGTTGAGGAGCCATGCTTGAACAAGACTGTCTTCTTCGACCCAAATTTCATACCCCTCCTCATCATCTTCTTCAGATGATGCTTTCTTCTTGCCGGTGAGGTAGCCAAGTTTACATCGGCCGGTGATGTTCAACTTGGCATGTTTAGACCAAGAAATAAAATTGGTGCTGCTCAATTTTTCTGGAGTAATAGGACCATGATCATTGGATGATGATCGCCCTTTATGTTGAGAAGAGTTGGTTGCCGATGTGTGGGTTGAATCAGCAGATACTTCCTCGAGAACCATGATTCAGTACTTTAAAGAGAAGAGAAATCTGATCCTTAGGTGTTGTCTATCGCACAACAGTTCGGTAACTCCTTTTAATGTGACCAGGTAAGGAGGGTTAAGATTTTGGTGGAGCAATGCTCACTTTCCAACCTTTCGGTTACCTTTCTCTTATTCGATCCTTGCTTAGATATCACATTAATTAGATGAGTCTATTTGTGTTGAACGAGTAAGCTCGACGTTACAAAAATAAAATTTCTAATCTAATTTACTTTTTTTTTTTCTCTCTCACTCTTTCACTAAAGGAAGTGGTGTAAAAATTATGGATAAAGTAAGGAAGTGGTGGGTAAAGAAAATAAATGGTGTGGGAGAATGAGAAGTCCACCCGTGCTGGAAGAAAGGAAGAAAGAGAACCTTTTTCTCTTTTTTTAATCAACCCCTTTTGGCCTTTTTCAAAGCATGCTGTCTCTCTCTCCCCTTTCTCTTCTCTCTTCTGTTCCTTCTTCTCTTCTCTTCTTCAACCCCTTTTTTTTTTTCAAAATATGCCGCCTCTTTCTCCTTTCTCTTCTTTCTTCGCTTCTTCAATAGCTATTCTACACCAACCGGCCGGTTTCTCGGCAATGAACACCTCGAGAAGCTTGGGTACTACCAGAAACTAGAGTCCGGGTTGATGTGGGTTCGGGTTATGAGGTCGGAGGAGATGTACATCATTGTTGGGCTTTTGGCCAAGCTCTCTGGGTACTTGCTTGTGGTGCGTTGGCTGAGGCAGAGGATATATTTGAAGATGAGGGATAGTATGGGTACTGGGTACTGAGGAACAAAATTTGTTCTTGGTATTTCCTGTTAATAGGTAAGATGAAGAAACTAATTCCTTCTCTTGGTATTGGGTATAATCAAGGTGCTTGATAAAATAGATAGGAATATGGATAGCAAGTAGCTCCAGCAGTGTTTGGGATATTGGTATGGGTAATTTTTTCTGGGCAGCGGAATATAGGTATTGGTTAGGACTCGAGCTTATTGCTCTGATACCATGTCAAAACCAGGAATTTATTGCTATATTCAAGCACACTTACAACTGAAATACAATCCTGTTCTTATAGAGCTCCTACATGATTATACTATCAGCATTATAGCTGGAAAGTTTACACTTATATCCTGTCAAGATTAGTGTGTTCCCGCTGATGTCCAGCTGGAAAGGTTAATGGGCTACAGCTCACTTAACAAATATGATTCAAAAAAACTTGGTAGAAAGCCTTCAAGTCGATCACGTTGGTTTTAAACATTGGCCAGTATCTTCAAGGAAAAGATCTAGATCCGTGGATGCCGTATATATTGTTCTCAAAAGTTTAAAGTCACCTCGACTCATCAATGTCCAATATGGCACCTGAAAACATGAAAAATATATTGTCTAGATCCGTGGATGCCGTATCCGTTGTATTGTCTAGATCCGTGGATGCCGAATATATTGTTCTCAAAAGTTTAAAATGTCATTTCATTATTAAAAATAAGTCTATCTAACTAGCATTGTTTATTTGACCAAAAAAAAAACTAACATTGTTTATTGTACTCGAAGCTCTAAAGTCTTCATATTCCATTGCTAGAAGAAATGGTACGTCGACTTTAAATAACTAACTAAAGACCGACACTACAAAATAACATTTATATACTTAATTTTCATCTTGATTCAAATATAGGTGCTTAGTTTCTATCTCCAATAGTTTGAGAAGGTTAATTGATAGGGAGAAAGAGAGTTCAAAGCTGGATGGATCTTTCTATGTACAACGCGGCAACATCTGGTGATGCTGGGACGGATCCATGTACAAGGCTACTTGGGTTGTAGTCCAACCCAAATCTCCCTCTTTTTTTTTGGTCAATGATTGTATTAGAAGATCCAAAGATCAAGCAAAATACAAGAGATACATTAGACCCCAGATAGAGAGGCACATAAGTCCAGATAAAGAGGCACATAGACCCAGCAAATGAGGCACACAGGCCCAGATAAAGAGGCACATAGGCCCAGCAAACATAAAATAAAGCAAAATACAACAAACCCAGCAAAAAGTCAAAAGCCCAAAGAAAAATTACAAATCCTAATCCTATCAGACAGCCACCGAATCCACTGCCGCAAAGAAATACCACCGCCTAGTTCATACCGCACCATGAACAGAAGCCACCACCGTAGAACCAAATCATGCCATCTCCTCCACCAGTGGGAACACACACAGGGCTCAAGAGCGCCTAAGAGAAACAAAGTAACCATAGAGGGTGTGATTGCCGAAGCAATCTGGACAACCTCTTTAAAGTGGACAATAATCCGCCAACAGGTGAAGGCTTGCCTAGTAGTAGTGGAGAAGAAAGCAGATCTGGAAGCAACCATAGTCAATCCCGTCCAAAGAGAGCATGAGCAGATGTCGGGGTAGAACTCAGAGAGAAAAATTTGGTGACTAGAGAGGAAAGATGGTATGTGGAGAAGGAGAAAACGAGGGATGGAGAGGAGGTGAACATGGTGGTGAACATGGAGTTTTCCATCACTTACAATCTCGGGTGAGAAAAGAGAGGAAGTTGGTACATGATGAAGTGGGCAGATCTGGTCGAGAAAAGAAGTTGGGTGAAGGTGGAGATGGAGGTAAAGGTGATGGGGGCAGTGGTGGAGGTGGTGGCGGGTGGGGTGGGAGTAGACTCTCAAAATAATGGCAGATCTGGAGAAGACTTCTAGAGAGAAGGAGGACCCTCTCTCTCGGACTATAGAAATGCAAATCTCCCTCATAAACATCTATATATTATGAAATGTAGTGGGTCCTTATAAGTTGTGTGCAGACTAATTGGTTAAGGCCTTAGCTTCCCTTACATTAGGTCCTAGGTTCCATTACAAATGGAGTTAGTATCTGTTTCTTCCTTTTTCACCTTTTATTTCTTTCTTGTTTGACTAATTTTCTTAATCTTTTTTTTCCCTAGGTCAATTTCTTTTTTCTAATCATAGATAAAAGTAGAACTAAATTCTGTTTAATCCATGTACTTTGTCTCTCTCATCGCTTCAGTCCCTGACATTTTAATTTAATCTAAAAACTCCCTAACCTCACAATTTCCCTCCAATAGGTCTCTGCCTTGGGTGAAATATCCAATATACCCCTCAATTATTTCTTTTTTCTTTTTTTCCTTTTTAATTTATATTTTCCTTTCTTTTCCTTTTTTCTTTTTCCTTTTTTATTTTTCTTTTTTTCCTTTTTCCATTTTAATTTTGTTTTTTTCTTTTTTCTTTTTCCTTTTTAATTTCTTTTTTTTCTTCTTTCTTTTGCCTTCTTAATTTCTTTTTTTTTCTTTTTCTTTTTTTTCCTTTTTCCATTTTAATTTCTTTTTTCTTTTTTCTTTTTAATTTCTTTTTTCCTTATTTTATTTTACTTTTTTCCTTTTTAATTTCTTTTTTTTTCTTTTTTCTTTTTCCTTTTTAATGACCATCGTATTCTGCTGCATCAGTAGCACCACGTTGGCGAACCAATCCAGATCGACCTGAAACGCCAATTCTTGTTCTCCACACTGGCGGCCATTTTTCTTTTCCATCACTATTCTTCTTCTTCACTTCTGGTTTTTGTCAACTTGGCCATCAAAAACCACCATTTCAACCAAACCCAAAATCCAAATCACCATTTTGAGCAGGACCGAAAAACCTCAGAGTTTGAAAAAATGGTAGTTTTCAGTGAAAAGTTAAAAAATGGTAATTTTCAGTGAAAAGTTTTCAAATTGAGGCTTGATGTGGAGAGAGAAAGTGGGATTTGAGTGGGAGAGAGAGAGAGAGAGAGAGAGAGAAGTATGCTGATTGGGAAACAAATGGGTTGTGGAGTTTGATCGGAATGGGATTGGTGGGTTGAGGAAGTAAAAAGTAGGCAGAACGAAAAAGAAAAAAGAACTTAAAAAGGAAAAAAAGAAATTAAAAAAGAAAAAAGAAAAAAAATTAAAAAGGAAAAAGAATCAAATGAAAAAAAAATTAAAAAGAAAAAAGAAAAAAATGAAAAAAAGAAATTAAAAAGCAAAAAGAAAAAAGAAATAACATATGGGTATATTGGACATTCCACCCAAGACTGTGACCTATTGGAGGGAAATTGTGAGGTTAGGGAGTTTTTAGATTAAATTAGAATGTCAGAGACTGAAACAATGAGAGAGGCAAAGTACATGGGTTAAACAGAATTTATCCCATAAACGTATTTCTAGCTTTATCTAATTTTTTCATGATAATATTGAGTGTAGTAAATGAGCTTCGCTTCTCTAACTTTATTTATTTATAGTTGGTACAACCTAATGTTAATTGATAAAATTATATGTATCACATAGGTATTAAAAATAAACTCAAATCATTTTAGAACTTATGTGCTTTTAACGAGAAAAAAAAAATTACTTATTATTCTAACCCACCCGAACTTAACATCCTAGATCCTAGGGTCGTATCCACTTGAAGAGCAACCCAAAATTCTTTCAATCTTTTAGATAGTATAAGTTTGCCGGTGAACTTGCTCTTAATCAAGACTCTGACTTTAATTCAGATAACAGAGCAAAAAAAATCTTGTAAGCAGGCTTTAAATTAACCCACCCCAAATCTACATCCTAGCTACGTCCCTCATGCATGTTGGTTTCTTACAAAGAATTAGAGATGGTGATGTATCATCTGATCTTCTCATTCATCAAACCGCTGAAGGCAACAATGTTCTTCACCTTGCAGCTGAATTCGAGCAGATCAATTTCTTCAAAGACATCCTTCTTGACAAACGATTTCATCCGCTGTTTTGGGCCGTCAACAACATGGGTGACACCCCCATGCACATTGCTGCCAGAGAAGGTTGTGATGGAGTGGTCGACTTCCTCATCGAACACGCAAAAATGCTACATATTCGAAAAGCAAATGATCAGGAGAAAGGATCAACTTATGCGGAATCTTATAAAAAGTTACTTCAACTCACTAAATTGGAAATGCATACAGCATTGCATGTTGCTGCCCAATCCGGTCACCGCGGAGTGGTGATTTTGTTGATGAAAGCATGCCCGAGTTGTGTTCTTCAGTCAACAGCACCAAGGAGTCCCCGTTGCTCTTGGCAACTTGCATGGGTTTTTCCAACATTGCTCGTTATATTTTAACCGAGTCTTTAGTATGTCCTTCGTTTCAAGGAATCAATGGAGTCACTGCCTTGCATGCCGCTGTAACTCACAAATACCAAGGTGCTGAAGGTAACACATGTCCATTACTCCTTAATTCAGTCATGCCAAAGTTATAACTTTTTCTTTTTTTATGTATCAACTTTTTCCACCAATAATTTTCATCCTCTACGCACTCAAAATTACGATAAAAATTAAAACATGACTTGTTTTAGGTACTTCTAGTTCTAGGGGCACTTGTTTTGGGTACTTCTAGTTCTAGGCAATCACCCCTCTAGACATCCCGGACGGCGTCACCATCAAGGCGAAAGCTCAGCTGATCGAAATCGAAGAGGTGAGCGGCGAGCTCGCCTGAAACCATGGAAGCCCATCGAGGTCGACTTCGAATTATTAATCAATGTATACTCCAAAAATTTAATTTCAATAATATGCCTGGGATTGTGGTGATTATGGTGTCCAAATATCCTAATAAAATCGAAGATGCTGATTCTTTGGTTTGGACATCCCTACACTACGCAGCATTTAGAGGGAATGTTGAAGCAACTCGATTAATGATGATGCACTTTTACAGTTCTAATAGTACTCCTTACATCTTGGACAAATCTGGAACCTCAGCTCTTCATATTGCAGCATTTGTAGGCCACATCGAAGTAATGAAAGAGTTGATTGGATGTCGACTATAACTTGCGAGTGTCTCACTGCCAACGACCAAACAATTCTTCATGTTGCAGTTTTAGGTGCACAAAGTATAGTTGTTGAATACATTGTGAAGATACCTGGACTTAGGAGACTAAGAGATCAAGTAGATTAAAGAGGAAGAGGAAACACCCCTTTGCATGTAGCTGTCAGTGCTACTATTGATAAGGAATTTTTTGCTGCTTTTCAACAATTTTCTTGGCGATAGTATTGAAGTGCAGGTTAGACTCCTTAATTCACACACACATATTATCTTTTAAACAAAAGTGAGGACATCGTCAGTCCTACTCATTGTGCAATGCAATTAAATTTGATAGCTGGAGAAAGTTTGATAGCTGGTTTATTTACAAAACTTGCTCTCAAAATTTCAGCTTCATGGGAAACTATTCGATCATCTAATTAAATTTGATAGCTGGAGTAAGTTGTTAAATATAGGTTATTACACAAAACGGAAATGATGATTACTTAAGAACATATATTGTTTGGCGGGGAAGGCTTCCTAGCTCACTGAGTGAACTTAAGATACGTCTACAACTGATTTTTATTTAGTTTTCTGTAATTGATTTTCATATGTTCATTTATTTCCTCTACATTACATTTGTAGGGAACCATTGATATGGCACAAGTTTATTTCAAGCCTGCTTGAAGGCCAGGGATGCACTTCGTGGAAAAAGATCCGACTTCGGAGGCGCGAGATTCTGTGGTGTTCTCTCTTTTTGGTCAAAGTAATTATTGCTGTCAGTATTGAAGTTTCAGTTGCATCTGAAAGTAGCTTCCCATTAATTTCAGCTTTGGTATTGTGTCTCTGATTGCCATGCCAACTCCAGCTTTGGTTTGGTCTATAATTTTGTTCATAAACTGGATCAAATAAAACTCGGAAAATTCACCGAGTTCAGTTTAGTTATTCACCATGTTCTCAAGAATTCATTCTGATGTAAGCTCTGTCCCAAATTAATATAATCACAACGAAAAGCCGCCAAGATTTAGGATCTCGTCTACATATTCGTTCAACTGGCATAAAAAAATGTTGATATATATAGAGAGAGAGAGAGGGCCCTTTAACTAAGAGATCTTTTTTTTTTCGTCTTTTATAGGGATAGACATTAGACAAACTTTTCGATCATATTTCGGCATCTCAACTGTTCATTTTTTAGGTCCTAATGTGTAGATCACTTCTGTAAATTTTCAGCCAAATTGGTGATCGTTAAGGCATCCAAAACTGCAATTTACACGAACGGATCGAATCTGTCGAACCGGAACCGTTCGTGTTTATAGTGGTAAATTACAGTTTTGGATGCCTTAACGATCATCAAATTGGCTGAAAATTTACAGAAGTGATCTATACATTAGGACCTAAAAACTGAACAGTTGAGATGTGAAAATATAATCGAAAAGTTGGTCTAATGGCATATCCCTACAAAAGATCAAAACAAGGGATCCCTCACTAGAAGGGCCCTATATACACACACAGAGCTTCTCTACTGCAGACGTCCGTAGTTTTTCTTAGGTACGGATTTCCATATTTGATCCACTTTCCGATCACATTTTCACATCTTAACCGTTCAGTTTTTAGGTCCTAATGTATAGATCACCTCTGTAAAATTTTAGATAATTTGGTGATCGTTAAGGTATCCAAAACTACAATTTGCAACAATGTACACGAACGGTTCCGATTTGAAAGATTTGGTTCGTTCGTGTAAATTGCAGTTTTGGATGCCTTAACGATCACCAAATTAGCTGAAATTTTGCAAAGGTGATCTATACATTAGGGCCTAAAAACTTAACGGTTAAGATGTGAAATATAATTGGAAAGTGGATCAAATATGGAAATCTGTAGCTTTTTGCTTACGTACGGATATCCGCACCTGAGCAAAGTTGTGTGTGTGTGTGTGTGTGTGTGTGTATATATATATATATATATATATATCGAGAGAGAGAGAGAGAGAGAGAGAGAGTCTGGTTCTGAAGAGGACATTTGCACTCGCTAAAGTACGGATGTCGACGCAGCTGAGGCGTTTCAGGCAGCGACTGCGGCGTTCGGCTTGCAGGAAGAAGGCCAGAGGCATCCCAGACGGTTCTGGGCAATGTTCGAGGTCGGAGGATGTCGGGGTTGCAGGTTCTAGGCAGCGTTCGAGGTCGGAGGAGGTCGAGGTTGCAGGTTCTGAGCAGCAACCCGAACTGCAACTGCAAGTTTTCTGCAGCGAGCTACAACCCAGTTGGTCGCCGGCGACTCCACCGACTGCAAATTGCTCCGTCCTACCCCTGTCGTCCGTCCGCCAAGCCCCGCCGCTCCGTCGAACCCCTAGCCGAGTTGCAGCGGTGACGTCCGCACTTTAGCAGCAGTGCGCCTCTTCAGAACATTTTCGTATGTGTGTGTGTGTGTGTGTGTGTGTGTGTGTACAGTCCGGCTACACTAAGGACGTCCTTAGTTTTTCTTAGGTACGGATTTCCATTTTTCACCCACTTTCCGATCACATTTTCACATCCTAACCGTTCGATTTTTAGGTCATAATGTATAGATCACGTCTGTAAATTTCAGCCAATTTGGTGATCATTAAGGCATCCAAAACTGCAATTTACCATTATAAATACGAACGGTTCCGGTTCAACAGATTCGGTCCGTTCGTGTAAATTGCAGTTTTGGATGCCTTAACGATCACTAAATTAGCTGAAATTTTGCAGGAGAGATCTATACATTAGGCTCTAAAAACTGAACGGTTAAGATGTGAAAATGTGATCGGAAAGTGGGTGAAAACACCAAATCCGTACTTAAACCTTAGGTAAGGACATCCTTACCTGAGAAAATTCATATATATATTGGCTGCTTGACATTATTCCAGCATTTTGTGCAATTGTGGGTCCCAAAAATACATGCAGGGATTTACCAGTGTATGGTTGAAGCTTGTTATCTGTAATTCTCAAAACTTGGTCCATGGTTTCATTTGATATTAAATGATCGATCATAGACATACTCAGGTCAGTGACTCAATGTATGCTTTACATTTGCTCTAGAACTGTGATATCCAATAGTTACAGTGCTAACATTCCTAACCTGCAAAAATATACCATTCATTAGTAAGCAACAGTGTTACATGCCTATAACCAGAATCCAGAAGACCAACGATTGGTGGCAATGTAAAATACCAATAGTGATTTCATTTGATATTAAATGATCGATCATAGACATACTCAGGTCAGTTACTCAATGTATGCTTTACATTTGCTCTAGAACTGTGATATCCAATAGTTACAGTGCTAACATTCCTAACCTGCAAAAATATACCATTCATTAGTAAGCAACAGTGTTACATGCCTATAACCAGAATCCAGAAGACCAACGATTGGTGGCAATGTAAAATACCAATAGTGATATACCTAAGCCTGATTGGGATCACCGCCTCCCATATTCTTTGCAATGTACTGATTGTTTGTATAGAATAAGGTTCAACAACTCGTCCTCCTTCCGCTACTTTCTTGATTGAATGTCCGCTTTGACAAGCATATTTGACAGATTCAGAGAGTCGATTTAGCAGATTTATGAGAGCTATCACTTCATTTCGTTGCAGCTGCAGCTGCAGCTGCATATGCAAAGAAAAATGAGAGAGAAAGAGATGGTTCAAGTTCACCTACTCTGAAGAACTTGTTAAAGAAGGCAACTCAAACAAAGTCTAGATATTCAGCTGGAAAGCTATTGGAAAACCTCAAGCATAACCTGATCAATTGGTTCGGTATCTTTGCAAGTCAAAACTGACAAATGGGTATTTAGATGAATAAGAAAACCTATGTTGCGATATGAGTTTGATAAGAGAGCTGCAAGAACTTACATGTTGATCTTGATGATTTTTACCATCAACAGAAAAGAGGATCTTCAATGCAGTACCAAGACCAAGAACTTGAAGCTTTCCCCAGAGCCGACATTTCTCACATCCCACACAATCCATTAATGCACTGAAATTTGAGGATGAAATATTTAGAACACCGAATGACAAGAAGGTGATCAATGTCTAGTTCAACACAAAATATTAATTACTGAAGCAACTTCTCACAGACAAACCTAATGTTTCTGAATTTCTTTTGAATTTGTTGCTTCAATTGTGGACCGCTCTGACCTTTCCAGAGCTTTGCTTCATCAAACGGTAGGGGACATGCAGCTTGGAGTTTAGGATTGTAAAGTAGCTGCCTCATCAAAGACTCTGTTCTCAGGTCTTCCTCATGATTACCGTATCATACTCAGCCTGCTCTAAGTAATCTGCAGCCTACAAGATGTTAAGCCCATCAATGATTAGTACAATGTGGGACAATAAGAAAATTGATTATGCGGTACCAATACAGAAAAGATAGCAGAAATTGCTTACTTTTGTCACTGCCCGGAGAACATAGAGGAATGCGAAGTACAAATTCTGAACACGATCTGGATATTTTAAAACGCGATCATGCATCAATTCCTTGTTTTGACCCCACTGAAATTTATATGTGCAAAGGTCATATACAGCTCATAGCCTCATATTGACTAAAGACAGTGACATAAATTCTTTTAGTTGTTATACCTTTACTAAAGTACTTTTTATTCTCATTGTAGAAAAATTTCTGAAATCCTATGAATTTTCAATTTTGAAACCGCAGAAGATTATAGAAGAATGAACAATGCATGTGTTATGGGTAACAAATAAGTTGATAGCTATGCTGATAACCCCTCAACTGGACAAATGAGATGAAAATGAGCAGGGAAAAGAAAAATAGTCACATGATATGAGACAGAAGGAGAACCAGATTGGTAATCTTGTCTAGAAGATAATCAGCAGCTATGTGGATTGAAATTGACGAGTGAAGACCCGATATTAATTTGTACAATACTCTTTGCTCCTGGCAAATGTCCTGAGATGAATCTGCAGAAGAGCAAAAGAAACAGCACTGATACAGTTTTCGAGCAGGGCATATGTCATTTTGGTATACTCAACCTAGACTTCCCTCCATAAAGTTGTATCATGTCACCTTCACTGGAGTTGATTGGCTATACAAATATGAAAGCAATATCCAACATTTTAATGATAGAATATAGCAAGCAGAATAAGGATCCAATTTTTCCAAATAGATCTATCAAAAGTTTCGACTCACATTTTGGGCAATTTTCAGAATAAACAGCATCCCATATCCTTCTTGCTGATGGACCAGTATAGCCAGTGTAACGTTCAGGGTTCAGTAGAAGGTTCACATATGTCATCTCATCTGCAGATCAGAAGCTAACAGAGTCAATCTCTGAACAACATGATTAAAAATCAGTTATTTGCTCCAACAAGAAATTTTTCATTGAGAGAAATGAACACAGAATAAAGACTGAGGCAGTTTTACATTCAGAAGTTGTTTTCTACATATACCATAAACCATGACCTACTTTCAATAAATGGGAAGATGCAAAATATTTAGTTCTGTCATTTAAACCTATTGTCTTCATTGGTAAAATTCCAGTGTGTGTACTCCAGCTTCCAACAAATAAAATCTTTACTAAGGATGTTAATACTAGGAAGCATAAGATCAAAGATAATATTCAGTGAATTACCATTATCAGTCTCGTCATCATTTGTCCAAGGGTTATCTGACTCAATCCAGCCTCTGAAAGCTCTACTGTCCAGAGTGCGGTCAACAGACCCCTGCAGCTTATCATCTTGATAAACCAAACTGTCGGATGGAAGGCCATGGTGAAAGGGCCTCTTGAAAGGTTCCGGAAATTCATTTTCTGGGCATTCGCAGACGCTGCAGTCACGCAGGAGGCACATACCATCTTCAGTCCAGAAGGGACAGTCACACCACAGCTTGCCCTATCAAATCAACCAAGTACATAAGCTCCCACAAGGTAAACACAGAGACTGACAATATTACTAAAGCACTACTATAATCTGACGAAGCACAGTGTCAATAGAAAGTTCACATATTCACATATCAATTCTGAATTTCTTTTTTGTTACTGACAGCTAGCAATGTATGATTATACCAGAACTCCATGTAAAAATCTGGGATACGTAAAGCAAATCACAGGAAATGTAGAAAGTTTGGTGCTTGCCTATTTCGGATACACGAGTCTACAACTTTTATGCAAAAATGCCATACCACTTTACACAATGCTGTCAAGAATTACAATGAATCCAATTACCACTACCGTCTACTGAGCCCTCTCTAACCAGTGTATTCCATTCAAACCAGTTAGAAAGGTCCTGATCTTCCGATTAATATATATATATATATATATATATATAGATATAGGATTTTTCTCAAGTAAGGATGTCCTTAGTTTTTCTTAGGTGCGGATTTGGTGTTTTCACCCATTTTCCGATCATATTTTCACATCTTAACCGTTCAGTTTCTAGAGCCTAATGTATATATCCCCCTGCAAAATTTCAGCCAATTTGGTGATCGTTAAAACATCCAAAACTGCAATTTACACGAACGGACCGAATCTGTCGAACCGGAACCGTTCGTATTTATAATGATAAATTGCAGTTTTGGATGCCTTAATGATCACCAAATTGGCTGAAAATTTTCAGAGGTGATCTATACATTAGGACCTAAAAACTGAACTGTTAAGATGTGAAAATGTGATCGGAAAGTGGGTTAAAACCGGAAATCCGTACATAAGAAAAACTAAGGACGTCCTTAGTGTAGCCGGACTGTATAGATATATAACTTTGCTTAGGTGCGGATATCCGCACCTAAGAAAAATATGCGGATTTCCGGTTTTGACCCACTTTCCGATCACATTTTCACATCTTAGCCGTTCAGTTTTTAGATCCTAATGTATAAATCATCTCTACAAAATTTCAGCCAATTTGATGACATTCAAAACTGCAATTTACACGAACGAACCGAATCTGTCAAACCAGAACCGTTCGTGTTAATTGTTGTAAATTGCAGTTTTGAATGCTTTAACGATCATCAATTTGGCTGAAATTTTGCAGAGATGATATATACATTATGACATAAAAACTGAACGGCTGAGATGTGAAAATGTGATCGGAAAGTGGGTTAAAACCAGAAATCCGCACCTATACAAAAAGTGTAGACGTCGGCACAGGAGAAGCGCTATATATATATATATATATATATATATATATATATAATTTGGACCGTAAGATGAATGATTAAAAGTCCTAATATTGCTGGAAATCTTTTCCACCTTTATTAATTCTTAAACCTCAGAGCTGGGCATACGAGGTCATTAATCATTATGTGGCCCTCAAATCTCTAATGTCAGCATACATACACATAAGAACGAGTCAAAGATAAAGAATTCATGTGACTAGTATCATTGACCCCTGAAATGCTTAAAATAGCTCTTCACCGATGAATTAGATAGCCAAATGTGAATCAAACCCAGAAATAGCGAAAACATCAAGAGGGCTCAAGCAGCACACCTTAAAATATCAAAAAAACGGAGTTTTAACAATCTCTTGTAGCAGAGGATGCAACACTTCTGCATTAACACTGTCCACAGTTTCATAATCACAACAGCAGTCCTCAACAATGCCACTGTATTTCTTTGAATCCTACACTCACACAAAAATAAATCATAAATCAACAAAAGAAACCATGACAATGAACTCAATTACATGCACATCCACACATCCAAATCTTACCTGAGGACATTGGCAGGAACTGGGATTCTTGAAAAACAGAGAAAAGTTGGGTTTAGAATTAAAATCTCTGGTAGAGGTGAGAGCTATGGCTAATAACACCACAACCACAGCACCCACTACAACCCATCTCTTCACATTCTTCTCCTTCACCATCTCCAATTCCACCAAATCCTCCTAAAATCAAGCATCAAGGATATCAATGTCTGCAACTACATTTGTGTATAGAAGACTTTTGAGTTCAACGTTAGGCTTTCATTTGGGAAGTCCAATTCAATTTAATAGCCAGACCCCCCATACAGAGCTAGAAACACAACTTACGCGCCAATGCTCTAGCGAAGGACTAGGAGACATAGTGAACGAGGCGAGAGGTAGAGGGACGGAAGAAATGACTTGGGTAACTGCCACGTGGTCGGAAGGGATTGGACGGTGTGACAGAAATATCTTTTGTGCGAGTGGGTTTTGATAGTCTTGATTTGTCGACGTCCGGTAGTTAAGTCTGTCAACGGTGACGTGCTCTCGCCAATAGGAAAGCAGTAGCACCACTAGCACCGTTTTACAATAAAGGTCACCGTTGGGTTTTTTTATTTTTATTTTTTTTTTTTAACAAAAAAAGTTACAACGAGGAAGAAAAACAACGACTAACACGGTAACACCCCTTAACCGTTGGGTACTTGCTAGTTAATTAGGGACCTAGCCTTCCTATTTCAGACAATTTTAATTTTATTTTATTTGTAATGCAATTTAATTCTGTCAATTTAGTCATTTTATCAAATTTATTTTTGATTTTTTTTATAGTTAAAAGAGATTTCATTTATCCCACTAAACTATATCAGATTCCTATACATAATTAAAATATATTAAATTTCCCTTCGCTAATACACTCAATTCTTTAACGTGTAAAAAACCACATAATATGTAAGCAAAGCAGAAAAAAGATTGGAATAATTTAGGATGAGGCCCAATCCCAAACCCAAAATCCTTTGCGAAAGGACCCCGCTCAAGGTCGTCGTCAGAGTCACCAGACCACTTCGATAGCCCACCGGCAAAATAGCAACAGTCTGTGGTGTATGTCGTGCCCAGCCCGATTCTATCTAATGAGGTTTTGGTCTGCAATTGTCAAAGCTGGAGAATATGATTTTAATGAGCTTGATGCAAGAAGAAAACCTGCATATATATATATATATGATAATAAAGCATGAATCATATATTGGCAATATTATTCTTTGATGATCAATCGATGGAAAACTTCACATGTTCTTTTGATTTCCCGAGTGAGAACCCTAAAAAGAGTTGAAAGAAATTCATTGCTGAAAGAATTTACCAAATGATAAAGAGTGTGGGCCACCAAGATGTTGCAACCAAGCTTGGGCCTAAATTTTAGAGATTCAACAACAACCAAAACGAGCAAAGGCATATTCATTGCAGAAACATTTGTTATGGAAATCCTTGAAATCCTTAAAATCCACATGTCAAAGCTTTAAGCTAATGAAGCTAATATTATTAGTTTAAAATCAACTTCACATTATTTGTTTCACATGAACACAGCTAGCAATATTACTTCTGTTGCCCGCTGCAGTACTTGGTTATGTATTCAATGGCAAATTGGTTTCTTTTATTTCAACTATCTGAATTTGAAGATTATATATTTCTGTACTTGATATCTTCAATCTCTATTTTATTATTAATCTTCTTTCAACCCTCGATCTGCCACGTTAATTTCTGTAACTGAAATAACTAGAAATTAACCAAGTAGCAGGGGGTATCAATCTGCAGCTAGGTTGTATTGTTCTTGGACTTATCATATCCTGTTCCTAACTAACTAGCTAGAGACGCCTCTGTGCGTCTTCTCCTACTAATAATAAGGGCATCCCATGCCAAGATAATTTGGTGGACGCACTCGATCACCAAACTAACAGAAACTCATGCATATTATTATTCCAGTAGCTTCTTGATCGATCAGGCTAGGGTTTTAAAATAAGCATTTTTTATAGGTGATTGGTCACACAATTATTGGATTCTGAAGTTGATGATCCCATGTACTTATATTATATACTCGATCAGCACCCTGTCTCTGATTACTGTGAATAAGTTTATAGGATCCAAATTAATGATTAGAAGTTTCTCTAAGTATGATAAACAATGGAGGTTGAAACATGCATGTGAAAATTATGTGAATTAAGAACAGACTTTAGAGTTGAGATAAACATATAAAGGAGCCTACTGATAGCTTAGGTATTATCATTCTGCATATTTTATGTAAGTTAAGGAATAATAATTAAATAGGTATAACGAACTATATGATCGAATGGGGCCAATTTGGAATGATACATTGTATGTATCCAAAAACAGGATAGAGAGAGAGGGCGAGAGGGTATGTTTGCATCGTAAATTTACTTCTCTTCACTCCAGATATGCTGTTTGCCTCTACATGCATGCACCTTAATTTACACAGCTGATGTATGCCACAATATTCCAAATATTTAAGAGGAACAATTTAGACTTTTTTTGTCCAAAAGAAGTTGGTTAGACTTAGAGTTAGAGGTTAGAAACACGAGTAGGTTATGAGGAAAACCTAAATTTGGTTCATGGAGCTAATTGAATATCATGAATTAATTAACTCATATAGAATTTTTAAATCGCCATGAACTCCTAATAGATATTTAAAGCAAATTAAGTTTGATATTCTCAGGCATGTCATTCTACAATAAGTCTTTTAGAGTTAGCTTTTCCCTTTTCTAGAAAATTATTTTCTCAAAAGTTCAATCAATTATACAGATAAATATAATGTCGAAGATAAATAGACCAAGTCATGAAGACGTCCAAATTTACTTAAAAAAAATAATTTTTTATTTTAGAAGTTCGATCAAGCTCAATCCTCATAATAGCTAACAGATAGAGAACAAATATGTAAGTACGTGTCGGCCTATTTCTCAAATTCATACATTTGTTTCGAAAAAATGTATATCAATTACAAAATACAAATTAAATATTATATAAACACGTGATAATATGATATCATTGCCCGAGTAACCACACCTCAATATCTCAAACTCTCTTAACTAATTAACTAATGAGTGTTCCCGATATTTGAATTCTTTTTCTATACCTCCCCTTCATAATTTGTTTGCGTCTGATCAGGAGGGGCCTAATGTTTATAAACACTCGTGTCAAAGTGTCAAACTCAAGCAGATCCTACGCTATAAACACTCATTGTGCCATGTCTAACTTCATTGTGCCATGTCTAGCTCATTAAGAACATGAAAATCACATATAAGTGGAAATATCAACCATAATTGAAAACAAAACAAGACAACGACTAAAACTAGGCATCGATCCTGTGGTGGCATATGTACATGTATTTGCCACATGACCCTACTATATATGGCACTTGATATATTCAGAAAAGAACGAATCCAATATGTGACCTACACCACAGTGGTGCTATTTAATTTGTTGCCCAGAGAATAAATATAAGGTCAAGGCCATTTGAAATTGTCACAAAACATATTTTGGGGCTGGCCTCTCTTTATAGGGTGGTGGATGTCCACTAGGGTTATTAAGAAATAAAACTAGGTTCTAATTCCAACTATTGGACATATTCGATTATGAAAGAGGATACATTTTCATTGTTAGGATCTTTTAAGAATTCAAGTAGTAGCTAAATATCATAAACTATTGTTTCGTTATTCCTACAACCGTATTTGGTAGCTAGCTGGATCTATGATGAGTATTGTGACACGCTACCAACTTTAATTACTTGTATAAATGTGTGATTGGAACAAAAGTTTAATACCAAATCATAATTTGTTGTCACCACACTGATATTCCAGAAACTAACCCATTACGTCTATAAATTGTAATTCATTAGAAAGATTCTAGTCACGAATTAATATGATTAATTTCGATCTTCATGATTGACAAAGGGCAATGAATGTGTGTTTGTTATTTTCTTCCTAAAGATAGCAAGTAATACGTAAAAGATGTATGAACCAAGATGTATAAAAGATGATGAAGAGTTAATATAAAGAATTCAACACAAAGTGTTCAAGCCATCCCATGAATTGTCTCAATGAGGTTGAAGTAAGAACAATGAGGAAGTAGCGCAAGCTGGGAATAGAGGGTACGTACGTTACTTCTTATTGAGCGATCTTAACAATAAAATTTCTTTGAATCTACCACAAACTACTAAAAATCTTGGATGCAGTTGGCTCTCTGGTTTGAATTTGAAGACCAATGTAATGCACATATCATAGTACCAAACCATCTTGGATTTACAAGTTTTGCAACCCGGAACCTATGCAATATCTGTATGACCCGCTTAAACCGATGATTACTGACAATCTTGAGCTAGTAATTTATTTTAACATTTTAAACAATTCAGCTAATTTTGTCGATACATGCTTAATTATAAATCATCTTGTTGGCTTTTTATTTCTTTTGAACAAAATAAACTATCAGCAGAAATAGTCAAATATAGAACAAGCATATGTTTTTGATTTGGTAAAGCGGTATTAATGTTTGGATCATAGAGAAGGTAATTTACAAATGATTCTGAAAAGGTTTTTGGTTTTTTTTTAAAAGAAATTATTATTATTATTATTATTTTGTTCGATAGATCAATTAGAATTGTATTGGTATTCAACTCTATCTCACTCTCTGAGTACGAGAGAGAAGACAGGGAAATTATTTATTTGCCTGCATTATTATTAGCATCACTTAATACCCAGTTTGGAAGGTGAAGAGCATTATTGATGAATTATTATTTATATAAAAAATATTATTTATATAAAAAATTATTATTCATATAAGAAAAATTAAAACTTCAACGATCATAAGTCTAATATATTTCATCGAGATTATAATATGAAGATTGAATTAGGAGTCAAATATGAGTGAGAGATTATTGAGGTGGTGGAAGCGACAATGTAGGGCCAATGTTGATCACGTGGCAGACAGCATCATCTCTCACTTTCGACGTGGGTCCCGCCCTAATAGCGAACAAGTCATCTCGACCCATCACATGGTACGTACCTAATAATTAATTAGAGATTAGCAGTGATTAGAGTAAGGGCAACTCCAACTTTGACTCTCCAATAATACATTTCAGGGTAAGTTGGTTTTGGAATTATAAACTTAGTCTCATTTGAAATCTCATATGAAAATAGTTCATAAACACTTTATTTATATTATATTTTAATCAAGAATAGTGAAAATAGCACACCATATAACACATCATGATTGGAGATGAGAATTTAGTTCTATATGAATAGTGCAATAAGGGGGTGCTAAAATAAGGATAGCACTCTCAAATGAGACTTATTATTGGAGTTGCCCTAAGTTCACCTGTTGGTTCACAAGATCACTCATTATTCACTCATTTTATGTGTTATTTTACCTTTTGGGTCACGAGTACAATATATTTCGTGTCTTGGGTCATCCTGAATAGAGTTTTGAGTTACCATGGTGACCTGCATAATGTATTTCGTGCCCTGAGTCACGGACACAGTGTATTTTATGACCCAGATAATGAAAATATATATTAAAAAATAGTGAATAATAGATAACCTAATGGGTGAACTTACTAAGAGTTTAAAGCTATGTTTAGGATTAGTAGTGATCAGAAGGTTCCAGCTATGTTTTTGTTATTATTTTACTTGCGGGGGCAAAAGTGGGCTACATGCACGTTGGGTTTTCACTTTAATTGGTGTTGATATATGATGTGTACGTAAATCAATTAAACTTGTAAATGAAATAATTATCTTTAATTATCTTTCTTGTTAGAATGCTCTTTATTATAAGATGCAAGGTAGGCTAAGTACGTGCTAAGTTGTCAAATATATAGATTATTTAAGATGCGACGTTTTGATGTTTCTATAAATCCTTGTTAATTCGACAGATTTTTACAGCTCTGTACACTTTTGTAGTTTTGTTGTACTATTGGTGAAAAGCAAAACTTTAGTTGTCAAATATCAACTGTGAAAGTCCTAGAAATACTAGGTTCTCTATGTACAAGTGCCTAATCCTATGAATATTTCGCTGTTGGTGCGGCTCCATTTTCTCGTCAAAAAGAGATTCATTATGCTTAACTAAGCTAACTAAAGTAAATCAAGAATTTACAACTCTACGCCGACTAATTTGATGTATCAATTAGAGATTAGCAGATTTATGAAATTAAGTTAGTTTATTTTCTCGTACATCATAAGATTTAATCTTCTTTATTTTCTTTATACTTTTATACATGACATTTTTATATATTCAATCTAAATAGGTGCACAAATTGCAAACCCTGGCTAGCAAAACCTTTTTCAATTTCGAGTACCCAAAGTACCTCAACATGGAGTTTTATCTAGTTTCCCAAATACCGATAGCCAAACCTTGTTTTCTCTTTTGATCAGAAAGTGATGACTTCATTTAATTATATGATCCTCAGAATTTCAATCCAATAAACACTACGATAAAAAAGAATATTATATCACTCCATCATAAACTACAAAGTACAAACGAATACGGCTTCCAAAATCAACAATCCACTGTCAAGAACACTTGCATCAGCAGCGCTAACCATATGCAATCGCCATTGTAGAACTATGCTCCAGATAAAGAACGGCTGTGACTTTGTGTTATACGGCGCAATTACAAAACTTCAAAGACGTACTGGATTAAATGGATTATTATCTCATCAAAAAGATCATCAAAAACTTTCTGCAGCTAGTCCCAACCCCTTCGATGGTCCAACTTTGACCGTACATAATTACAGATCCATCTAATTTTAAGCAGCGCATTAAACTGGGTGTTTAAAACCTACCAACCCTGGATCGCAGAAACTAATAAACCACGCCTCCCTTCTCCCGCAGATAGATCAAAATCATTAATAAACCACGCAGCTAGCATGGAAGTAGTTGGACTCGTAGAACCAAAGTTATGACTATCCTGAATAATTTAGTAGAGGTCAAGCTCGATCTCTGTGAGAAACAGCCGACTAGACTTATATATAGGCGTATGTAGTCGATCAGAACTAGCCCTATTATTCAGTTATCTTAACTTTTTTTCGATTGAAGTTCTCTAGCTTTTTTTTTCTTTTTTTTTGTTCTCTAGCTTTTTTTTGACAATAGAAGTTCTCTAGCTTTGATTCACAGTTTCACACCCTTCGATATAATAAACGCAGCTTCTATCCTAACTCGTTCCCTTTGTCAGCGCCATCAATTCTTCAAACAACTATAAATTGACTATCCTTATCAGCCTCCTGCATGGGAATGTGCTCCCCTCTTAGCCTTATCAACAAGAAAACAACTACACACTTCGATTGGGAAGTATTTTGTATTTAAAGCATTATTGGCCTCACATATGGATAAATTTTAGGTTCACCTCTAGGTGTATGAGCATGTTCACTCTCTCTTGCGATTAAAACATAATAACTTTATAATTTTTCTAATCCAACCATTCATGTTGTCGTAATACAAAGATTAGCTCTGTAAAAAATCAATTAAATTGAGGACCTTTTAATTATTCATTTCTATGAAATATGTGGACGGTTCATCATAATAGTAGTAAGTGTTGTTAGAATCATCAATTTGTTTGATTCAATGAGATAATTAAACGATTTCCGATTCGATTGATTTTTTACAGAGATGATCTTTAAAGGCTAATTTAAGATATGGACCGTTGGATTATAAATTTATTAAGTAAAAATATGTTAATCGACAATAAAGGTGAATATACTCATTCACCTTAGGGGTGAACCTAAGAATTGTCCCTCGCAGATAAACCTAATGACGTCGGTAAACACTTACTTTTCTGAATAATAGATTACCCTCCCTTGATGTTGGTACATTGAAAAAAAAAGACAATTAGATAACGAAAATGAATTAATATAGGGTGTGGCTATTTTCACCCTACCATTTTCTTTGTTCATCCTACTTACTCATTACACCCTACATTTTAATTTCAATTACTAAATTTACTTATGTAACCCATTTCTATTTCCAAGAATTTCCTTATATGACAGATCCAATTAAAAGAGATTTTTTTCCAATGATAATCTCACATTTAATTTATTCCAATAAATAAACTATAGTATATTAAAGTTTCCTAACAAAATCATAATCTAATTTACTTCCATTCTTTTAATTTTTTCTTTATGCTTCAATGTTCATCTATTTCAATCTATGTCAAAATATTAGTTAGTCAACAACTATGAGCAATGAAGAAGATATTGAGATTTTTCTTGCGTGTTTTAAATTTGTACTTTCAGTGTTCACAAAAGGTATTGCAAAGATTTTGATGTAGTTAACACTAATGATTTTGTGAATTAAATAACGAATTCATGAAGAAGAGATAACAAAAAGACAAAAAATAGTAATAAATGCAAATTTGGGTGGAGAATATGAAGATTAATGTTATCCAATGAGAAATTAAGTAATCTTTCTATTTAATTCATTGGTTATTTATTTATTTTTCCTTACAAATTTGGATTTTTTAGAAAATTAATGTACTTAGTAGTCATTTTACACTTGGGTAATATGGTCTTTTAATAATTCAAATGTTTGTAGGGTGAACTAAGAAAATTGTAGGGTGGCAATAGACACACCCTTAATTTATAGAAGAGCATATTAGAGTTTAATTATCATTTTGTTTGCTTCATCACTTAGTAAACACATAAATAGTACCAAAATTAACCATACTTAATAATGCGTCTAATATGTATGATAGATGAAATCGAAAGTTAAAATTATTTCTCTTAAAGATAAAAAGAAGAAGAAGACATTAACAGAACCAAGCGACTATTTCTTTCATCAATAAAGATCATAAATGCTACTACTATCCCATTACTTTGATTACTATAATCAAGATGTGTACCTAAGTAAGAGATACAAGTTTACGAATTAGATTTCTTCTGTTATAGGTATAAATAATCGAGATATATAGATTAACTTTCTTCTATTGTAGGTATACCATAAGTAAGAGATACGTATCTAAGTAAGAGATATGTGTTTACGGTAATGTTCTTCAATTACTATAATTGAGATATATACCCAAGTAAGATATATAAATTTACGGATTAGTTTTCTTCTATATTGTAGGTATAAATAATCTAAATGCATATGGTGAGAAAAACTATCTATGTATGAGGTATGCTAAAATGCTGAATTTTTGAGCTCTTAATACATCTACCACAAAAATTGCATCATGTTTACTGAGAATAAGGTTACAATAGTGGTTTGTCAACCAACAACACACATACACACACATGTTCCTTTCTAGGTTAAAGGTAAGTTAAGAAGGAAATGTAAAAAAGCAAAAAAATGAAGAAGAAGAAGAAGAAGAAGAGCTACCATCCATGGAATGATTTACACTGAAAGGATCACAATAGTATTAGGCCAACAAGAAAACACCTTGACCGTAGAAAGCTTAATGTTAAAGAAGGAGAACTGCGTTCATAAAAAACTTGACATTACATATAAGAGCCATAACCATAGAAGCTTTGGTATTGAAGAAAAACTTTGTAAAAAAAATTGTTTTAGAAAGATTCTTAACTTATAGAAGACATCTTTTAAATTATAATAATTTTAGGGATAATTTACATTAAATATGGTATTCAATGTCATATCAATTCCATAATTTTATACTGGATCAAATAAGAATAATTTAAGAAAGACATACATCAAATATAATATTAAATTACTAATCAGATTGCTAATTTTAATCATATTAATTCTTATTTTTATGTCCAAAGACATTCAATAAGGGCATATTAGTCATGTAAAGAAGAAAAATTAATGAGAATTGAGTCAGCAAGATGGAAAAGAAATCCGAGATGAAAGCTGAGTCACTAGACCGCAATTAACAAGAAATATTGATGCAGACTACAATCAACGTATGGTCTAAATTTTAGACTTTAATCTAATTAACTATTCAAGATGCTACGATTTCGGTTGCCTTCATCTTAGTTGACCTTGCTTCTGTTGTGATTGTTTTTCTTATCATAGCGATAGAAAGATCACAACTAAATGTAATACGATAAATTCAATGAATGTGATAGTTTACACTGAAACACAACTATTAAATGTACTTAATAGGGTAACACTATTGCCTTTATAAAAAATATATGTTCTATTGTTTAGCACACTTAATTAACGGATGCCAAAAATACAATACAAGAGTCCAAAAGGAAAAATTTTCCTGAAAAAGGGATGTAGAAAAATACATATGCATCTTCATTGTACGAGCATCTCCAATGGACATAGAATTGTCAAGAGGAGATGAACCGATAATAGATGATATCAATAAAAGATTATCTAACAGTGTAATTATTTGCTATGCTAATATATTCCTTTTGGCTTAACCGTCAAGTTAAACATTGCTGTCATATTCATGTTCAATAAATTTTTATATTATTGTTTCCAGAAACAGACAGAATTTATTGACATGAGTGAAAAAATGTTTAAGTTTCATCTTGTCATATAATCAAAAAATTTATATGTAACATTGAACAATTAGCATCTCCATTAAATATAAATAGTAAAAACAAGTCTTGTACTTGTAATCTGGTTAAGATTGAGAAAATTAAAATATTCTTTCATACTGGATTAATCTCCTCCTTTTCTCTTCTCTTTTCTATTGACGTCAAATATTCTTGTTCCTTTCTTAAATTTACGTAGATATGGAGTAATATCTGTGCTTATTGCATGATTAGGTGAACCCAAAACATGGTTAAATCCATAGGACCAGAAAAATCCCTGTTGGCTCCTCTGAATTTGATTCCCCATTCCTTGTATTCCTTCCCTTCCCCCCTTATTTAAACCCCATTCTCTCCCAGTTTAACATGCAGATGCTCAGCCGGGGTCAACCAAACACCTTATTTAATCCTCCTCCAGGCCCTTCGTACCTTCCCCTCTTCCTCTCTTCCTCTCTCTCATCCTTTATAAATGGGAAATCCTCTCTCTCAATGCCTTTAGAAGCCTCCATACCAATCCAAAACTAACTTGCATTTGCTTTTCTCCAACACACTACAACTCTCTCTCTTGTATATGCACCAGCCATGGAGGTTGATTTGGACTACCCGTTGCCTATAGCCGACTACGGCGACCTCGACTTCAGCTTCACCTCCTGCACAACCGACCGCACCTACGTCTCCTCCTCCAGCGCCCGCTCCAGCTTGGCCCGCAGCAGCCTCACTCTCAGCTTCAACGATCGCGACTCACGCCTATCCTCCGCCACCGTAACAACCACCAACGTCCCCACAGTCCTCCACCACCGCAAATGGGACCCGCATTGGACGGCGATAAAAGCGGCCACCAACCTGTCATCCGACAAGGCACTCCACATCCGACACCTCAAGCTCCTCCGCCGCCTCGGCTCCGGAAACCTCGGACGTGTCTTCCTCTGCCGCCTCCGCGACTACAACCCCGACGACTCCTTGTTCGCCCTCAAGGTCGTTGACCATGCGGCCATCTCGCCGAAGAAGCAGGCCCACGTGGAGACCGAGGCCCAGATCCTCGCCTTGCTCGACCACCCTTTCCTCCCTACGCTCTACGCCCGCATCGACGTCTCGCACTACACGTGTCTCCTCATCGACTACTGCCCCAACGGCGACCTCCAAACCCTCCTCATGAAACAGCCCCAGCACCGCCTCCCGGTCAGGACAGCCCGCTTCTTCGCCGCCGAGGTCCTCGCCTCCCTCGAGTACCTCCACGCGCTCGGGATCGTCTACCGCGACCTCAAACCCGAGAACGTCCTCCTCCGAGAGGACGGCCACATCATGCTCTCCGACTTCGACCTCTGCTTCAAATCCGACGTCGTTCCGACCTTCGAGCGCCGCCGCGTCATGAAGCTCCGGCCAGCAAGAAAAACAAGGAGATCCGCAAACTGCTTCGGATCAAGCGAGCGAGAACAAAAGGAGGAGGAGGAAATGGAGGCGGAGTTCGTGGCGGAGCCAACGACGGCGTTTTCGATGTCGTGCGTGGGGACCCACGAGTATTTGGCGCCCGAACTCGTAGGCGGTTACGGTCACGGTAACGGCGTCGATTGGTGGGCGTTCGGGATTTTCATCTTCGAGCTGCTGTATGGGACGACGCCGTTTAAGGGCGAGAGTAAAGAGAGCACGCTGCGGAATATAGCGTTGGCTGACGGCCTTCGGTTCCACGTGGCGGAGGGAGAGGAGGAGGGGATGAAGGAGGCGAGGGATTTGATACAGGGACTGCTGGTGAGGGACCCGAAGAAAAGGCTAGGATGCGCCAAGGGGGCTACTGAGATTAAACGGCACCCGTTTTTTCATGGGATTAATTGGGCCTTGCTGAAGAGTTATAGGCCGCCGGATGTGTATGGGGTTAGAAAGAAGCCCAGTAAGACGATTGTCGTCCAGGCCGGGGTTTCGCTTTCGGCCCATAAGAGGCGGCGGTGGTGGTGGAAAGGACTTGGTCAGCTGGTGAAGACTAGAAGTAACAAGAAGAACAACCAGAGTAACAGTAATTACTATCATTATGTCAGTGATAAAATGGTCAGGAAAAGTTAATCACATTTGTGTTATTCATTTTGGTGGGAAAAAACTAGGTTTGTTGTGGTTAGAGATGAAGATTGAGTGAATATAAAGAGAGTTAGTGAAGCAGTTCTAGATCCCAGGGGTGATCATCCTTGTGGATGTTAGGGTACATGTGAATCAAGTTATACACAGTGAGATTCAGTTTTTTGTCATTTAAAGAATTTGTTTATTGATTTACAATTTTGGCCATACTAGAATTCCTTATTACGAATGTGTTCTTGTTGTTAATATGCTGGTGAACCGTCCGTGCACATGATTATGTATCTCCGGAAATGACATGCAACAAGACCCCTATACGGGATTTCTTAGCAAGTCTGAATCCAAAACTAAAGGTTCCATCCTCAATAACTTGAATCTTAATGATATCATTGATGTAAATTAAAATGTGTTTTTTGGCAAGGCATGAGTAATCAGTCAACTTTATCTTATGTAGAAAAAACTGCCACAGACAATCTGGCCAACTTGGAAAAAGAAACGGCAAAGATGCTATGATAGAATTTTGGGACAGGATTAAAGTGGTTCGCTTTCTTTAAAGCCACACTATTTTGCTTCTAAACTAATTTTGCCATTTGAGTGGTTAGCACAAAGCAGATCATAAGATATAATCTTTATTTTCTTTGAGCAAATCCAACAGAGAAGAACAACCAGTGAGTTTGAAAAACCCTTTCTGGCAGATGGAGTGAGTCTATAACTCCATACAATCTGCAATATACACAATCATGCAAGCCAATATCAGTTCTAACCCCTAGAACGATACGCCTACCAATCTTTTTTTTTTTTTTTTTCCTGGTGTGTGTGTGTGTTTGTGTGTTCTAACCTCTTGAAGGATCTTCAGCCAAAGGACTCTCAGATGTTGGTGATGAGCAGTTGCTCAGAGTCACGGACCGCCTAGCATCAATCATCATCGCAATGACCTCCCTCATTGTTGGCCTTTTAACTGGGGACACACTGGTGCAGAACAACGCAATCTTGAGAAATAGAGTCATCTCTTCAGTTGTGCTCCTCATACTCAGATCTAGCCTCTTGTCGAACAATTCGGATGTTGCCACTGAATTATTTATGGCTCTTCTTACCAGAGTGACTAGGTCTCCACCCAGCTCCAGTGGTTGGACGGGTGTCTTTCCGGTTACTAGTTCCAGCAGAACCACTCCGAAACTATAGATGTCACACTTCTCAGTCACTTTCATTGTGTAAGCATACTCTGAAATGAAAAGGTACATGGTCAGAATTACGATGAAGACTACTTTCCCTTGATTCAGCATACTCTACTATAAGTTACATAGGTTATACATCTGAAATAAACATCTGATACAGTGAGCTACTTCAAGTGAGTGTAATAAATCACTAAAGTAAGAATATATTCCCTGAGATATGATATATAGTATATCAACTTTTATGTAGCAGTAGAAACGAGAATGACGAGTGAACAAAACGTAAAAACTATTATCAACACTTTTCTTACCTGGTGCAATGTAGCCATATGAGCCAGCAACAGCAGACATGGATTTTGAGTATGGCAATTCAATCAATTTTGCCAAGCCGAAATCTCCCACATGTGCTTCAAGAACTTCATCCAGTAAAATGTTATTTGACTTTATGTCACGGTGGACGATTTGGGGCTTGCAGTAATAATGGAGATAACACAAACCCTCTGCTGCTCCAAGAGCAATCTTATATCGTGTATTCCAGTCTAGATAACATCTTTGATCGTTTCCATGGAGATATTCTCCTAGACTGCCATTTTCCATGTACTCATACAAGAGCAGATTCGAGTCTTGGTGACAGCAGAAGCCATAGAGCTTCACAATATTGCAATGCCTGATCTTCCCGAGGGTTAATATCTCAGCGCGGAAGCTACTATCGACACTGACTCCTTCCCCTTGTGCCTTGAGCTTTTTGACTGCAATCACCTCCCCATCAGCCATAACGGCTTTGTACACAGTGCCACAGGCTCCCCTTCCAAGAACTGCATTGTCTGAAAAATTGTTGGTGCCTACAACAAGATCCTGGTACTTGAAACCTTCCTTCGGAAAGTAATAGTTGTCCAACACGTCTGGCTTGATTGGATCTTCAAGTGGAACAAAAGTAGGTCTGGAGCGTTTCATTGCCCAACAGAAACCAACTATGAGAATCAAGGAAATTAGTCCAATTACAGCAGCAATGATGCTTACTAATTTCTCTTTAGATGAACCCTCCTTTATCCAGCTCCGTTTTGGTGTATGAGATTGAATTGGAGGTTGATGACAATGGTATGATCCAGATCTGCACAATCCATTGTTTCCAGCAAAATTTGAAGAATCCATCCTCTGAAATACTTGTGTGTTTGGCACAGTTCCCACTAGGTTATTGTTAGAGAGGTTGCACACCAGAAGGCTAAGCAACTCACCAATTGACGCAGGAATTTCACCAACAAGCTGATTGTCATTCAAGTAGAGGGATTCCAACATCTGCAAGTCCCCCAACTTTTCAGGAATTTCACCTGAAAGATTATTATGGCTAATATTGAGGGCGATCTGTAGAGCACCGAGTTGGCCCAGCTGAAAAGGGATGCTACCAGAAAAGTGATTTCCCCCCATCTCCAACTCAGTCAATCGGGCAAGGTCCCCTAGAGTACTCGGTATCCCTCCCATCAACTTGTTATCAGAAAGCTTCAAAAGTTCCAGATTCACTAGCTTTCCAAGTTCTTCCGGGAGAACTCCAGTGAAGTAATTCCTACTGAGATCAAGCCTCTGTAGCTTTGTACAATTTCCCAGCTCATGAGGAATGTTCCCCGTGAGCCTGTTAGAGGAAACATTGAAGGTCACAAGCTGCGATAGGTTGCCAATCTCAGGAGGAATATGCCCAATAAAATAGTTATCTGACAACAGTAGCCTTTCTAAACTTTTAAACCTGCCTACCTCTGGAGGTATAGGTCCTGAGAATCGGTTTTGAAAGACTTCAAGAGCAGAAAGAGTATATAACTCCATAGGGAGACTTCCTGTAAGATGGTTGTCTCCTAGCATTAGCTGGACTAGAGACTTGCATGTTTTAATACCATAAGGAATATTTCCAGACAACCTATTTGATCCAAGGCTTAGAAATGCTAATTTCCCATACTCGCAAAGATGCGCAGGTATGCTACCCACAAGCTTATTTGCAGACATGTCAAGAATGCTGAGGTAACTGTTAGCTCCAAGGAGAGGAGGAATTTTACCCTTGAGATGATTATCAAACAGTTGCAACTCATCCATGAAAGAAAGGTTCTGAAATTCTAGTGGGATTGGGCCAGTCAAATTGTTTATGGACAAGTCTAACATCTGCAGCTGCTTCAACTGCCCAAGCTCCCTCGGAATGTTTCCTTCCAGATGATTTTCGAAGAGATGAAGCAACACAAGATTAGGAATGTAACCCAACTTCCGTGGTATGACTCCACTTAACTGGTTTTCAGAAAAATCTATATGAACCGCATTGGTACAATTCCCTAGTTCACTTGGGATAGTTCCATTCAACTGGTTGGTGTATATATACAATCTCTTCAGCTGTGATAACTTCCCGAGTTCCTTAGGGATCATTCCTCCGAAAGAGTTTTCATGCAAGGCAAGTAACTCTAGCCTACTTAGATTACCAATCTCAGCAGGAACTGAACCAGTTAAATGATTTTGCCAAAGGATCAAATCAGTCAGATTTTGAAGTTTTTCAAGCTCCCTAGGAATTGAACCTTCTAAATGATTCTGTGACAACCCCAAAACCTCTAAGCTCTGACACTGACTGATAAGAGTTGGTATTGGGCCAGAAAGAGAATTTCGACCCGCCCTGAGGACTTTTAGCTTTTTCAACTTACTAATTGAACCAGGAATGGAGCCCGTGAGATTATTACTATAAATCACAAGCTCTTCAAGTAGAGTTAAGTTCCCTATCTCCTCGGGCATTTCACCAAACACATAATTCTCACAGAGATACAACTTCCTAAGATTGGTCATTTTGGTGAATGGGGTAACCAATTCCCCATGAAACCTATTTGTGCAGAGGTCTAGAAACGCTAGATTATGACAGTTAGCAAGATCATTGGGAAATGGGCCAGAGAAGAAGTTCTTGGACACATTGAATTCAACCAAGTATGGAAGATTGCAAATGATTGGAGACAAAACACCAGACAAATTAAGGCCAGTGAGATTTATAGAAGTTACCTTGGACTTGAGACACCTCACACCAGTCCAATTGCAAGGACTCAAATGTGATGAATTCCAGCTTCCAAGATTGTTACTTGGATCAGATAGGGATCTCTTGAACTCCAAAAGAAAATGACTTTCTTCATCTAATGAGTTTGTGGAGCCAAAACTGAAACATAACACGAGGAGTCCCAAGTGTAATAGCATTTTCAGGAGAGAAGAAACCATACTACAAAAAACAACACCAATAGGTTTGCTTCACAACTTTAGGGGATGAAAGATGAAATTTTGAAGTAGCTCAAACCCAAAACATCATTTGACTGGGTACCCAATTCCGGAAAAGTTTAGAGGTGCAAATGATCAAAGAGACTGAGATGGGGATAGTAGGGGATACTGCATGGTTACCAAAACAGAGACTTTGGAGAATCCAGGAAATTTTGGTCTCTATGGTTTGAAGGGAGAGAAACCCAACTGGGCTTTAAGCATTAGGTAAAGGTTAAGAAAAATAAGTAAGCCCATGACAATAATCAATATGGGTCTGACTATCAGAGATAAGGAAGAGAGAGACAGACACAGAGACTCTTAAGTCCTCTTCACACCTAACTTTACAGAGAGGAGAAAAAATGTGAGGCTAAAAACAAAAATAGGGGAATAGATTGATTGATGAAGGAGGAAGACCGTGAGAGTCACAATCTTGAGCAGTAAAAGAGACCCAAAATGTTTAACGAGTCAACTCTTTCCTCGCTACTACTTTACAGCAAATTGAGTGCTGCTTCATTTTCTTTCTGTGCTTGCTCTGTTTCTTGTTCTTCTCGGCCTCTACTTCTTCTGGTACTCGCTTTGCTTTTGTCTTCATGGCATCCACCATGGAATTGCTTCTTCTTGCCTACCATCATTGTGAGCTTGATGGGTTTTTATTTTCCTAATTGAGAGAGACTAGTCATATGAAAATCTGAGAATGCAATCTGTTTCTGGGCCTCTAAGTCGGGATGTGAAAGATTTTGGAGACTAATTGTAATTTGGTTTGGCTTTTTATTGTTGTTGGAACTGTGTATAATGATTTCTTTGGAGACTTGTAATGTGGTGAGTGGCTCAGTGGGATTGTTTTGGAATCTCTCTTGGCATTCAGTACCTGAAAGGCCGAGTGAGGAGAAGAAAAATCTGCAAACGTGTTTTCAACCTAACTACATGAACACTGATATCTTTTAGACTTTTACAATACACCAATGAGATATATGAACAACTAATCAACTACGACTCTTGAGCTGCATGTAATTGTACTTGAATAAAATAAAGCCAGGATTATGTGTGTTTGGATTTCCAGCTTTGTGGGGGTGTTTTTATTTGTTTTTGTCTTCCTTTTGTAGTTCACTGCTACAAATACTTTTTAAGAATGGAGAACCGGCTCCAAATTAATCGCTTTTACGTAGAAAAATCGGACCACCTAGAAGTTGGAGCTCGTATCAAAGTAGTGGAAGAGTACAATACTTCGGGGGGTCGTCATGCAATTTGATGGCATAATTATTTGGCTAGCTATGTTAAACTAGACTTAAACCTGAATATTGCCTGGACTTTTAAATTCTACGATCTTGACTGTGTTGTGCGGAAGCATAACAAACACAATATTGATATGAAATTAGATGAGCAACCAAATAACGAAAAAGAAATCAAAATACAAGAACACAAGAATTTATAGTGGTTTACTCAATCAATGTGATTGAGTTACGTCCACTTTCGGAGCCGGTGAGAAATTATACTATAATCAATTGGAGAGAATACAATTAGAGTTTAAGAATACCCCAAATACAATTAGGTTAATTGTCTAATTTCTCACACCAAAAAACTATTGGCGGCAGCAAGACATATATATATATTCCCTAGTTAAAGTAGACATACATATATCTTCTAATTAACCTAGAGAGGCTTGCCCACGTGATCTACACCATGGGCCCTTCACATTGGATTTTGCCCACCAATCAAATAAAGCCAATATTTAATAATCTTCACCTTGGCTTTACTTTATGTAAATTCTCCAAAGAAGATCCAATCGCCGCTTCGACATCCCCGTAGGGAATTTCAAATTCTACAAACACCAATCAAGTTCAAGCAATGCTTGAACTTGCTCAATGGAACCGACTTTGTCAACATATCAGTAGGATTATCTGCAGTTCCAATTTTGAGGAGTTGAACATCACCATCCTCCACCATCTGATGAATCTTGTGAAATCTGACATTGATATGTTTAGTACGAGCATGAGTAACTTGGTTCTCTGCTAAATGAATAGCACTTTGACCATCACTAAAAACATCCACATATTCTTGAATAATTCCCAAGTCCTCAAGCAAACCACGAAGCCAAACTGCTTCTTCTGCACCCTCTGTTACCGCCATGTATTCAGCTTCTGTAGTCGACAAAGCAATTGTAGATTGCAAATTCGACTTCCAACTCACAGGTCCACTAGCAAGCATAAGCTGTAGTAGATCGACACTTATCCAAATCATCTGCGAAATCAGAGTCCACATATCCAACAACACACTGACTCATCTTATCCTGCTGAAAAACCAATCCAACATCCATAGTACCAAGAATATGCCGTAGAATTCACTTCATTGCTTGCCAATGACCTTTACCTGGGTTATGCATATATCTGCTCACCACACTTAAGGCCCGTGAAATATCTGGTCTAGTACACACCATACAATACATCAAACTACCAACAACACTAGCATACGGAACTTTAGCCATATATTGCATATCATCATCATCTGTGCTAGGAGACATAGTAGATTTAAGCTTAAAGTGAGAGGCAAGAGGTGTACTTACATGTTTAGATTTATCATTCATGCCAAAGCGATGTAGTACCTTCTTCAAATATTGCTTCTATGACAAACAAACTTTGCCTCTTGATTTATCTCTTTCAACTTCCATGCCCAAAATCTTTTTAGCTTCTCCCAAGTCCTTCATCTCAAATTCACCACTTAATTGTGATTTCAATTTACTTATCTCCACCTTGCTCTTAGATGCAATTAACATATCATCAACATATAAGAGGAAATAAATGAAGGTCCCATCTTGTAACTTGCAAAAATAAACACATGGATCAAAAAGACTCCGAGTGTACTTCTGATCGAACATAAATTTATCAAACCTCTTGTACCACTACCTTGGAGATTGTTTCAAACCATACAATGATTTATGCAGTTTGCAGACCCAATTTTCTTTACCAGCAATTTTAAACCCTTCTGGCTGAGTCATATATATCTTTTCTTTTAATTCACCATGTAAGAAAGCAGTTTTTACATCAAGCTGTGCTAATTCAAGATCAAACTGTGCATCCAAAGCCAATAAAATATGAATAGAAGAATGCTTAACAACTGGAGAAAATACCTCATTGTAGTCAATTCTTTCTTTTTGTACATAGGCTTTAGCTACCAACCTAGCCTTGTATTGTGATCCTTCCTTTTTAGCAAACACCCACTTGCAACTAATTGCTCTCTTCCCATGCGGTAACTGAACCGACTCCCATGTTTTATTCTTGTGAACAGACTTCATCTCCTCACTCATAGCTTTTTCCCATTCTACACAATCTACATGTATGACAGCTTCTTCATAAGTAGTAGGAATTTCTTCTTCAGTAAGTGGAAGTGCATAAGTCACCATATCATCAAGCCAAACTGGCTTTTGAGCATTCCTTTTTTCCTTTGTAGTTGCAATTGGTTCATCTTGCTGTGTAGGCTCTTGGGTTGGAGCCTCTACTTCAACACTCATATCCTCAATATTTAAATCATCTGAATCAACAGTAGGACTCACTGGATCAATTGGAGTTTCAAATTTTTTTTTCTTTAACTCCACCTGCTGCAAACTCTCTACGATC
Organism: Rosa persica; assembly: GCA_025331145.1. Classification (NCBI taxonomy): domain Eukaryota; kingdom Viridiplantae; phylum Streptophyta; class Magnoliopsida; order Rosales; family Rosaceae; genus Rosa; species Rosa persica. The sequence goes on from WFKR01000005.1 coordinate 15,567,485, forward strand.
ATTCTCTGCTCTTCAGAAATTTTCTGCTTATTCTGATCAACCATAATAGCCTCATCAAAGTCACATCTCTGCTTACAACAACTTTCTTCACATCTGAACACCAAAGCCTAAATCCCTTAACACCCTAATTAAATCCCAAGAATATAGCTTTCTTGGCCCTTGGATCAAGCTTGCTTTTCCTGACATGAAAATAAGCACGACAACCGAAAATATTTAAATAATGATAATCAGTAGCAGGTTTACCAGACCATACCTCCATAGGAGTTTTTCCCTCAATTGTAGCAATAGGTAACCTATTAATGAGATGGCTTGCATACACAACTGCCTCAGTCCAAAATTGTTTGCCTAATCCAGCATTAGACAACATACACCGAATTTTCTCCAATAAAGTCTGATTCATGTGCTCTGCCACCCCATTCTGTTGTGGTGTCTCTCTAATTGTGAAGTGGCTCACAATGCCCTCATCTTGACATAGTTTCAAGAACGGATTAGATTTATATTCACCACCATTATCTAATCTGAGCCTCTTAATTTTTAGACCGGTCTGAGTTTCAATCATCTTCATCCACTTCACAAATATATCTAAGACTTTATCTTTATGCTTCATGGTGTACACCTATACTCTTCTAGAGAAGTCATCAACAAAAGAAACATAATAATGCTTACCTCCCAAAGATGCAGTTTTGGTAGGTCCCCATACATCAATGTGAACATAATCTAGAGTATCTTTAGTCTGATGAACTGCGGTGCCAAATTTAACTCTAGTATGTTTTCCCAAGACACAATGTGCACAAAATTCTAATTTTCTGGTCTTTGCACCTTTCAATGGCCCTTGTTTCACTAATCCCTACATTGCTTTCTCACCAGCATGTCCAAGACGCATATGCCATAATATTGTATTGTCTGCATCATCATCTTGTTTGGCTCCAGTTTTTCTTCAGCTGGTAAATAGTCACTTTTCTACGCGGGCGTGCCAGCACTGTTCAGATGCGGTAGTCAAAGGTGTCCCCTGACCTGACTTATTTTGAGCGATTTTGGACGAGGAGAGCACCAACCTCATTGCGGGATTCTTTGTGCCTCATGGTGAGGACTTTGCTCAGTTTCTTCAAAATCACACAATCGATTGGCTTAAGGGAAATCGAGTGAGGAGAAATCGTCTCAAGGAAGATCTGAGTGAGGAGAAATCCCTTTGAGCTTGACAAAAATGTTCTTCGCGAAATGTTCCTTGACTGAAATTTCTTAACTGATTCCATATAGGCCTCTAAATAGGCCATAAAGCTTGAATGCCACAATCTAAATTGCCTTTGTCATGAACTGACGCTTTCTTTGCCAACTTTATTGCCCCCCATGTATCTGATGTCTGGTATGCAGTGAATTGGAGAAACTTGGACAGGTTATAGGAGAACAGAACTTTAGCCTGCCCCCATACGAAGGAAACTGCTTTTGATCACGAATGAGGATCATTCCCTTCCTTGCTGGTAGTTTCGCCATGTGTATAGCAACAAGTATCTACCTTGTTCACTGGCTCTCTGTTGATTTTCTCAAATGTAGGTGTTGGAGCCGCTTCACTGGCTAGATCAAGTTTGATGAAGGCCTACAGTACTTGGTGAAATAAGATGTAGAATAGCAAACTGTTTGCTATCATTTAATCCTTCGTGAGTCTTATGCTGAAGAGGATGATTGAATTATGGCTATCGACATCATGACATGTGATCAAGTGAAACCACCATACTTGCTACAACTTTAGTATCTAAAACCACATGGGTTTTAATCATGTTTAAAAAAAAAACATTAGGCCAATATGATGGCCCTGCGGTTGTAGGGAAAGGTGCAATGCGATCTCTTTACTACCGCCTCAGATGCAATTCTCAAGATGGAATAATGATTCATTAATTATCAACTAGTAAGGATCAAAGGAACTGGATTGATGGCTGAGCGCAGCCACTGTTCGGAGTTTCCCTGGGATGCATGTCCCCTTCGAGGCATTTTTCATAACGTCCATCTCCCTGAGCAAGTGCTCAAAACTTCCTACTTGTGTGATCAGTTCCCTCATGGAATAGAACATGCTTCCACGCTGTTTTTTACGTTGGCAGGGCTCTAAGCCTTTGATTGCCAACTTCACCAGTTCTTTCTCCAGCAGAATCACATTCAACTTTCCTTTCTGGATCTGAAAGCGCTGAAGGTACGTGATAGCAGATTCAGTTGGCTGCTGAGCCATCAGAGTGAGTGATGAAGCCAGATCTACTTCCGGCTCGATAGTCCCAAAGGTTTCCTTGAATAGCTTCTCCATCGTGAATCAACTCGCAACTGATCCCGGTTGCAGCTTAGTGAACCAAGTGAAGGCAGACCCGGACAAAGAAGTAGGGAAGATGTTACATTTCAGATTGTCATCTTTTTGGTACTAGCCACACTATACTCGAAACCTGACCAAATGGGCCATGACACTTTCGACTTCCTCTCCCGAGAAAGTAGAGAACGTAATGTTCTTATATCCCCTAGGATAAGGTGTCTGTGTAATATGAGGTGGGAAGGGCCCCTGGTAGGCCTCTGGTTCACGGCCCTGATCATTGCTTCTACCTCCTTTCTCCTTACATATCTTGGATCAGGAGGAGGTAGGTGAACCATTGTATCATCAACTGGCCGGATCAGCGGTGGTGCCTGTGAAACCTGATTAACCAAAGATACGTCACCTCCATGGGTCATTTTGTGTTAGGTCAACGTCTGTGATGTAAAACCCGCTGCTGGCTTACCCTTTGCCGCAGCGGTGATCATTGCTGGACTTCCAACCTGTTGGCTCGCTCAAGGCTGGTCCTGGTGCACGTATTCAACTCCGTCGCTGTCGTATTGGGGAGATGGGCTATGGTCAACAAAGGCCCCCTCATTGATTTTCAAAGTCCTGGTTCCTTACGTGACTATTGATGTGAAGTTGTTCTTTCCACCTGTTGCCAGAGTAGTCTCCTTACCTCTGATTGATGCAGCAGTTGTAGTTAGAGCGAATGTGGCAGTACTACTGCTGCTAGCGTTTTCTCAAGCATTCGGCGATATGTACTTGCCTGATTCTATGGGTTGGCCAAGAAAACCATTGGCATTAGGATCTCCCAGAGCTTTATTTAGAACCTCTTTAGCTTGGTTTAAGTCAGCACTCTGTATGGCAACCTGGGTCGTGAGATTGGATCCCTTCTTTTTGATAGCCGCGACGTCTGTGGCGATGTGTTTTCTTGCAGCCAATAGCTCTTTGTGGTTCTTCTGCATTTTTTGGTTCATGCCATCCAATTACCCTTGTGTTTGTTGTGCCCTTAGCTTAAGCCTCTTAGCCGAGATCGTGAACTCATCAAGCCGTCGGCGGTCCTCCGCAATGGCTTTTTCCATCTTCTCATAGTATGCGGCAGAATTCTGTTGAAGGATATTAAGCCGCTCTTCTATGATCGCATTCTCTGGAACTGCAATAAGCACAAAGTCAATAGTTGTAACCACGCTCGCGGCTACCTGGGTGATGCTAGACGCATCGCCAGCCTCATTAGGCTGGGCAGCGGGAACTTTCTCGCCTTCAGTAGTAGGCTGTCGATTTCCTCCTTGCTCGATTGTCATCTCAGTCGATGGCGGATTGAGGGAAAATTCTCTGGATTACCAGTTCTTCACAAAGACCACGACAGTCTGCACGCGAGTGCGGCCTGTAACTGGATGTCTTGTGTTTCGGGCAGTTAAAGTAAACCTTTTGATAAGGGTTTGCGCTTGACTTCCCAATGGCTGCGATCACGAAGAAACGCTATGCAATAGGTCCCATTGGGCGTGCCAAAATGTTTGGCTCCAGTTTTTCTTGAGCCGGTAAACAATCCATTTTCTACACGGGCGTGCCAGCACTGTTTAAGTGTGGTCGTCGGGGGTGTCCCTTGACCTGACTTCTTTTGAGCGATTGTGGACGAGGAGAGCACCAACCTCGTCGCGGGATTCTTTGTGCATCGTGGTGAGGACTTTCGCTAAATTTCTTCAAAATCACACAATCAATTTGATTAAGGGAAATTCGAGTGAGGAGAAATCTTCTCAAGGAAGATCCGAGTGAGGATAAATCCCTTTGAGCTTGATGAAAATGTTCTTCGCGAAGGCTTCGCTGGCTTTCTCCTTGAGCTTGGCTAGAATGCTATCTCTTTGTTCCAAATCACACAATCGATACTCGATGTCGTAGATTGAGCAGAGCGAAAATCACTGGGAAGTGGGGAGAACTTGCTAAAGCGTGGCTTTAGCTTGGCTGGTTCTATAACTGTTGTGGTCGCAGTACTACAGTCGGCTCCCTAGGAGACTAGGACCGAAGCACGTTGACAGAGAGTTTGGTGGCACTGACAGTCGGCTCTTGAGGATTCTAGGATTGGAGTGTGGTCACCGGTAAGAGAAGGAGAGGGGTTGCTCCGGAAAGGCTTGGATGATCATAGAGATTATAGGTTGCCAGGCCATAGTGGTTGGCCTTAAACAAATCATGACGGAGCACTAATGGAATTACGGAGCACTCATTTATGGTTCAAACATTGCCCCCCAAACCTCGAAGTCAAAGGTCTTAGTCTTGACTGAAGAGGTCTTGAATCAGCGTTGTTCTTATAATGTCGTTGCTCCAAAGCCACTTTTATTGGCTTGACTAAAACTTCTTGACTGATTCCATATAGGCCTCCAAAATAGGCCATAAAGCTTGAATGCCACAATCTGAATTGCCTTTGTCATGAACTGACACTTTCTTTGCCAACTTTATTACCCCCCATATGTTTGGTATGTAGTGAATTGGCGAAACTTGGGCGAGTTGTAGGAGAACAGAACTTTAGCGTGCCCCTATGCGAAGGAGACTGCTTTTGATCGCGAGTAAGGATCCTTCTCTTCCTTGGTGGTAGCTTCGCCATGTGTATAGCAACAAGTATCTGCCTTGTTCACTGGCTCTCTGTTGATTTTCTCAAATGTAGGTGTTGGAGCCGCTTCGCTGACTAGATCAAGTTTGATCAAGGCCTACAGTACTTGGTGAACTAAGATGCAGAATAGTGAACTGTTTGCTGTCATTTAATCCTTCGTGAGTCTTATGCTGAAGAGGATGATTGAATCATGGCTATCGACATCATGACATGTGACCAAGTGAAACCACCATACTTGCTGCAACTTTAGCATCTAAAACCGCATGGGTTTTAATCATGTTTAAAAAAAAAATATCAGACCACTATGATGGCCCTGCGGTTGTAGGGAAAGGTGCAATGCCATCTGTTTACCGCTGCCTCTGATGCAATTCTCAAGATGGAATAATGATTAATTAATTATCAACTAGAGCCACTCACCGGCCTAACTAATAAATTAATCTCCAAAAATATATGAGCTACAAATCAAGGCGTAGTGTTCCTTGCGACCCAGAAATGGCACCCAAGAAACCATTTGTTATCGATCAGGCAGATGAAATCACTGAGAAAGCCCCATTCACCTGGCGGACTAACATGGGTGTTCGATGTAGAAGTTAGACGGGAGAGGAGAGAAGTCGACTAATGGGCTTTGGTGGAGGTGATAATCAAGCGAGTCTGTGTCCCATACCTCGCGATCATTTTCCAGATGATGCTATGGCCTATTATGGGCAGGTGCCCGATGATTTTAGCAGTTGGGGGCCAAGGAGGAAAGTGGGCTTTTGGTTTACCATTGCTCTCGAGGAAAATATTTGGTATCAGGAGGTCCGAGCGAGAGATTTGGCCCGATTGGATACGGTGGGTATCACCCAAACCATCGATCTATGCTTCTATCTTCCCCATAATACTAGCCCTGCACCACTAGCCGCCGCTCTTTACTTCTGGAACATCTCCAGCAATACATTCAATTTCTGGTTTGGGCAGATAAGCATAACTCTACTGGATGTTCTTACTATCACGGGGTTACCAATTGACTTTGACCCTCTGTGTATGGTTAGTTTGATGGCATTCAATTTCCTTCGAGAATGGATATGGCTGGTCGGGGACATCACAGAAATCCTACCGCACCTAGCGCAACCATATAGGAGGTATCACATTCTTGGAATTCTGGCTTGTCAAATTTATCTTTTGCACTTCTTCCAACAAACATACTGGGCCCTGGAATTCTCTGGCCACTACTCTCTATAATGGTATTTGCGTTGGCCTTAGGCAACCTATATTAGGTGCGTTATATCTCTCCCTTTATAAAGTTGTAGTGCGCCCTTTGATACCGACATTAGTGGCCCTTTCTGGATCCTTGCCTTTTGGTTGCAGATTTATTTCCCTCGTTTCCGTCGTGGTGATATTCCAAAGAAACCTCCAGTCGATTCCCTTTTGGGGAACTGGCTTTGTCGGAACGTAGGGTATCGAGCTCCACCCTACTCCGAGTGTTTTATTTACTTATACTTGCTGGAAGAGATGCCAGACCCAAAAATAGTCCTTTCTAGGCGATTCCCTCCTCCCCTTGATGACGGGTTTCTGCCCAGTGGACGGGATCATAGCGAAAGCGCCCTCCTGGCCTTTCGTCGCGCCATCTCCTACTTGGATATTCATCTTGCCACCGACCGCGTAAGTTATGAGCTCTATGCCCCTAACCACTTGGCTCCCCAATTTGGGTTCGCCCAGTTGGTACCTTGGCCACTGGTTAATTCTGCCAATTACTACACCTCTTGGCGGAGATTAGCCCCACCTAGGTCTGTCCCATTTCAGAGTCAGTTTACTTTGATAGTGATTCCCCATTAGGTCAGAGCGTTGTACCCCTCAACGATGTCGACGATGATTATGCTGATTGGTGGAAAGAAGTGTCCGTGAACTGTTGGGACTTGCCATATGACGTACTCCTTGCCCTAATCTTCCGTGGCATGAGTAGTCCTAGTCCAGAGGACCGCAAGATTCTTGAGCACTTCTCCAACCCTGCAGCACAACCCCCAAGACCTATTCTACCTTCTCGCTCATCGCGTCCAGGGATAAAAGTCCACGAGCCTGGGGCAACAGTAAGTTTTCTTCTTTCTTCACCATTCCTTTTCCTTGTCTTGATTTTTCCACTCTTATTCTTGAGTGTGTTTTGCAGTGAACTACCTGGAGCAGGACAACCTCTGTTTAGGTCGGGAAACAAAAGGCAATAGCAGAGGATCCTCCTGAGGGAGAGTCTTCTCATGATGAAGATCCCGCTGTTAATTTGGTTAAGAATGATCCCAAACTTGTATATTTGGTGCTTCCCCCCCTTTTGAGTTGTGATTCTTTTCTTGTACAGGTCACTGCTGTCTTCGCTCGCAAACGTGATCGAGCTCAATTCATCAAAGAGAGTTTTGAAGATGACGAACCTCTGGGAATGCGATTGGTAAACTCTGACCCCATCTTATCCTATTTAAATTTTAAGATCTGGGCAAAATCTTCACTATGTATCTTTTGACAGGTCCGTCAGAGGACCACTGCTACAGAAGAGCCAACTCTCTCGCTAGTTCAAGCACCAACTAGCCCCGTGGCTCCTCTTTCCTTTCCCACATCTACAGAGCATCTACAAGGTCCTACCATTCTAATAACGATTTCCGATGACGACTCCCCGGAGCAAGAAAGCATGGAAAGCGACTCTGAAGCTTCTGCCGCTTATGAGGAACTAATGACGACAGAGATTCCCGCGGCACTAGAGGTCCAAGAGGTGAATGAAGCGGGCCTCTACCATTGGGTGACCATGTACCAGATATCGACCCGACCGCTCGAGAGGTAAGCCACTGTTGGCCAATGCTTTCCATTTCCCTTTAGATCCAAACCAGCTATCTGACATTTCTGAACCTGACCAGGATTCTATTCGTACCGAGGAGGTGGTCAGTGACCCCGAAGATCCTGCCGGCGGGACGTACATCCCAGGTTTGGGGAATGAGGTGAGCAGTGGTGGTGGTCTCTTGATTTCGGAAATAAAATAGGCGAGCGTTGAGGCCGAAGGTTCTGCTCTCGGAGCTGCTCACCTCCAACACTCTACTGATGAACCTCGCATTGAATTTCCAGAGTCTCCCGCGGCTGAGATGTCAGACCAAGCTCAGGGGGTCGTTGAGGGAAATTATGCATTGGTGACTATTGATCGTGCTGTGAATCCTCCGCCTCCTCCTCCTACTAGGCTTCAAAAGCTAGCTCTAATCCTTGAGGAAACTCTTCCTACCATTGCTGAACTAGCAAGGACAGAGCTTCAAAACCTTTTGGGACAGCGGCGGCTGGGGCCTGAAGAACTCCCCAAGATCTAGGAAGCCATTGTGTTCCTTCGCCGAGAGCGTGCGGTCAATCCAACTTAGCTCAACACTATAGAGAAGCTGTTGAAAGACCTTGACGTGGCCTGCGCTCGCCAATCTACCTTGGAGGCTCAAGCTCATGCGGCCTGCATGGTATGAAATAACCTCGCTAGTTAGGTGGAGACTCTCTACTGCACCTTGAATGATCGAGTCACTCGCATGGGGGAGCTAAGGCTCCAGAAGTTAGACTTAGAAGCCTAGATCCGACATCTCCAAGCTTGTTTGGCCCATGTGAACAACAAGCTCAGCGCGGAGGAAGCCTAACTGAACGCTCCCTTGGCTGCCTCTGAAGAATTGACTCGCCGCTTGGCCCAAGCTGAAGAACGGGCCTTGTTGATTGAAAACGAGGCCCTTGCTGCAGGCCTCCAGGTTGAGGTGCTTTGTGTGAAGCTTGATTTTGAGGGCCGGCCACTTTAGGGCTCTTATGACTTACAGTAACGATTTCCTTAGATCCAAGTACAAGTACAAAATATATATATATATACACACACACACATATATTCTTCTTCTAATACCGACGACATCTTTATTTCTTGACTAATATTTATCTTTTGAAACCACTTGCTGACCCAACTCAAAACTCTTGGTTTTATCTTCTTAATGAGTCTTAACCCTTTAACTAACTGTTGAAAACGGTTGTGAGAAGATAATATTGAAAATGGAATAGTTACCTCCTCGAAAACCTTTCGATTCCCCCACGCGCCAATAATCCCTTCTTTTCTGAGATTTAGGGCAACTTCAATCAAGATTTATTGACACTTAGTTTGACTCTTCGACTATCCATCCATGACTGAAGATGCTTTTCCGATATTTAGAGCAACTTAATCAAGGTTTAATTTGACTCTTCTCTTCGATTCTCCATCCAAGGGTGGGAGAATAAATAGGTGCATTCTGGGGATGGGAAAGCTCACGCCAAAATCCTTCCTCTAAGTTTCAGATCCTCAACAATGACCTTTCAATCTTTGCTTCTCTTTCTCTTTCTTCACAAATCTTCCGCTCTGGAAATGGCCCTTAGCCTTTAAATTTTAGGCTTTATGGCGTAATCTTAAGTCTGGGTTAGGCCTTATGGCGTAATCTCAGGCAACCCCTTGTTTCAGCCCTCTGGTAGTCTGGATGGAAAATGCCAGGCTTTAGATTGGTTTAGAAATGCGAGGGGACTTCAAGTGTGGGATCTCTAGTCATGTGAGATCATCTTTGTTAGAATCCCACAAGCGGAGAGAAACGGGGAAGGGAGGAAGGCCACTCTGTGGTTCTTCTTTCCTATTATATATCCTTCCTTATGGACTCGGCCTGTGTTGTGCCCTCCAGATGGAAGGGGCATTGGTTATCACCTCATTCTCCCCCTCTCTCTTCTTGATAGAATCATGGAGGGATGAGGAGGGATGGAGTCTTTGAAAGAATGGGTTCAAGCTACAGAATGGCTGTTCCCATAGTTCACGTCCTCATAGTGCTGGTTACCAAGGGCGAAGAGGGCGCAGAGTCTCAAGCCTATATTCAGTTCCTCTGCACTCTGCCCCTCTAGGAGATAATGGCGCGACTCAACCCGACGTTGAATTCCATAGCTGCTTCCAATTGAGGGGGCTTGGAGGCTCTATTTTCTTTCACTAGAGTCTCCCCTTCTCATGGATAATGCCGTTGGCCAAGCCTATGTTAGGTTCCTTTGCCGCTTCCATTTGAATAAAGTTTCAACAAGTATCTGAATATTCCTGTTTTGTATTTTAGCCACTTTTGGATTTGTAATGAGTGTATATATTCGAATATTCCTATTTTGTATTTTAACCAATTTTGGCTTTGTAATGAGTGTATTGCTTTTGGCCGCAAAGCCAATAATTGTGTCTTACAAGGCCCCAAATATAGGCCCCCATAGTTGTATATTCAGGAGCTTTGAAAATAATATGAACTTTAAAATATGCTCCTCAGCAAAAAGAGTCTCGTGGTGAAGGTTTTGAGAAAATCCACACCTCGACCATATTTTCCAGCTAAGGTGTTTTCTCTATGAGAGAAGAGACAAAGCTCAAAAAATTTTCCGGAGCCACTAATTCAGCTTAGTATAGTGTAGTGTTGCCCCTCTAGTGTTTCTAGGAGTAGCGAAGAAACGATTATGGGCCTAAAAAAAATCAGCCTTCATGAATGGGCTTCGCGAGTGTAGGAACACTAGAATTGCCCCACTTGTCTTATGCGATGGAATTGTTTATGGCTCCTCTGAGTCCCAGACACTGGGAAAATATTTCTTCAAGTATCGGCCATTGATAAGGTTGTGATGGACATCCCTATCCAAGTCCTTGAGATGAAATGCTCCTTTCTCCAAGATCTTATAAATGATGTGTGGGCCTTCCCATCTGGTAGTCCATTTGCCGCGACCATCTAACTTTTCACCAAGCGGGAGAACTGCTTTCCAAACTAACTCTCCTTCGCTGTAACTCCTTCCCCGCGTCTAGGAAAGTATTTCTTCAAGTATCAACCATTGATAGGGTTGTGATGGACATCCCCATCCAAGTCTTTAAGATGAAATGCTCTTTTCTTCAAGATCTTATAAATAATGTGTGGGCCTTCACATCTGGGACCATTTGCCACGACCATCTAACTTTTTGCCAAGCGAGAGAACTGCTTTCCAAACTAACTCTCCTTCACTGTAACTCCTTCCCCGCATCTGAGAAAGTATTTCTTCAAGTATCAGCCATTGATAGGGTTGTGATGGACATCCCCCTCCAAGTCCTTGAGATGAAATGATTCTTTCTCCAAGATCTTATAAATGATGTATGGGCCTTCCTATCTGGGAGTCCATTTGCCACGACCATCTAACTTTTTGCTAAGCGAGAGAACTGCTTTCCAAACTAACTCTTCTTCACTGTAACTCCTTCCCCATGTCCGCTTGTCATAGGCACGAGCTACTCACTGCTTTTCCATGACCAAACTATCTAGAGCCTCTAAGTGCTTTTTGCTAAGGTCTTCATGTTCCTGCCACATAGCTTGAACGTAGTCTTCTCCAATAAGATGATGCTGCTATTGAACTCGTAATGATTGGACGTTGACTTCCAAAGGCATGACTGCATCATTGCCAAACATCAAAGCATAAGGTGTTGTCGCGGTGGGATTCCGCTTTGATGTGCGGTAGGCCAAAAGAGTCTCATAAAAGGTCTCATGCCATTGTCGCGGATTAGCTTCTAACATTTTCTTCAGCAAAGTGATGATGATTTTGTTGCTGGCCTCAGCTTCTCCGTTAGACTGAGGATAATAAGGACTGGAATAGATGAACTGTATTCCTCATTCCTTTGCCAGTTTATTAACTTCACCACCCATGAAAGCTGCCTCCCGGTCCAAAACAAAAACTTCTGGAATACCAAATCTGCAGATGATGTTTCTAAATAGGAATTGTCGCAACGTGCCACCATATGCTTCCTTCAAAGGTTCTGCTTCAACCTACTTTGTAAAGAAATCAGTCACGATGATGACGAACTTGTGTTGAAGTGATGAATGTGGGTGAATCATTCCAATTAAATCTAGCACCCATCCTCTTGCGGGCCAAGGCTTTATAATGGGCTACATTGGAATATTAGGGACATGCTGGACCGGCCCATGAGCTTGGCAATCCAAATAACCTTTAGCGAACGTGATACAATCCTTCAAGATACTAGGCAAAAAATATCCATGTTGTTTGAGTAACCAAAGCATCTTTGGACCTGCCTGGTGAGCACCGCATATGCCAGAGTGAGCTTCTCGCATGATCTGTTTTGCCTCACTACCATAAACAAAAATGAAATCTATGCCATCTTCTCCTCTTTTACGTGGCTCATTATTTCTGAGGAAATAGTTGAGGGCAAGGTAGCGAATCCTTCTATCCGCGGTCTGATCAGGATGTTTGATATAATTGATCAAAGGGATGCACCAATCCACATCAATGGGCTCCAAAGTCGCTACTGACATGTTGTTTGGAAGATCTTTTCTCGCCATCCAAGAAGGAAGCGTTTCGACTCCCTACTTTCAAGATTCTCTCGCGTATGCCATATCTCAGCGTTACCTCTATTGCCAACTGGGCCAACTCGCTCGCGACAAAATTTCGTTCGCGAGGAATATGCTCAAGATCCACGTCATCAAACTGGTCCAACAGTTCTAGTGTCCTGTTTAAATAAGGGACCAGTGTGAAGCTAACACATCTGAACTTTTCGCGTAGTTGATTGGTGACCAGGAGAGAATCTCCAAGTATTTGTGCGTCTCTAACTCCCATTTCCAACAGTACTTCTAGGCCTATGATTAAGGCCTCATATTCAGCCTAGTTGTTGGTGCATTGAAACTCCAACTAGAATGAGTATGAAAAGTGATCTCCAGCCGGATTCTCCAGTGCGATTCCTGCTCTAGCCATAGTATCAGTTCGGGAACCGTCAAAGTATAATACCCACGGGTGTAACATGACCGCTGTCTAGTCATCGGTGAAAGATTCGGGGTAATATTCATGGCATACTGGTCCCCATAAATTTGCCACGACTTCTAGCTCGTGAAGCTCTGGAGTATCCAACATGGGATGATGCGCTAGAAAATCCACGATGGCTTGGCCCTTCACAGCCTTTTGAGGGACATACTGTAAAGAAAATTCAGAAAGAGCCAAGACCCATTTGCCAATTCGGCCCCTAAGAATGGGATGCGACAACATATATTTGACCAGATCGGTCTGAGTGATTATGCATGTAGTAAATGACAACATGTAGTGGCGTAGCTTACATGCAGAGAAGTATAATGTTCCATTGGTGTGTACATGGTCTCGTAATCCGTTAATGTTCTGCTAAGGTAGTAGATGGCATGCTCTACTCCCGCCTCATCATTTTATGCAAGAAGGCTACCTATTGAAGCTTCCGCCGCTGAGATGTAGAGTTTGAGCGATTGGTTTTGGTTTTGGAGGAACGAGAACTGGTGGATTGGTTAAGTGGGCCTTTATGCTATCAAAGGCCTCTTGATGCTTCATTTCCCACACAAATTTTGCTTGTCCATACAGCTTCAATAGGGCGGAGAAAGGCTGAATCTTGCCGACGGAATTGGAAATAAACCGTCGTAAGAAGTTGATTTTTCCCAACAGCCTTTGCAGTTCCTTTTTCATTTGCTGGGGCGAAGCATTGATCACTGCTTTAGCTTTACGCTCGGATACTTTGATGCCCCTTTGATGTACAATAAATCCCAAAAAGTCACCTGCTTGAACTCCAAACACACAGTTCGCGGGGTTCATTTTCAGATTGTGTATTCCATGGGCTCAAAAACCTTTCACAAATCTGCGGTGTGATTTTCTCGTTGCCTAGATTTGACAACCACATCATCAATGTAAACCTCTAAAATCTTTCCCTGGATATCATGAAAGATTTGGTTCATTGCTTGTTGGTATGTGGCTCCCACATTTTTCAAGCCGGAAGGCATGACAATGTACTCGAAAGCTCCCGCGAAACCTGGGCATCTAAACGTAGTTTTATGTCTATCCTCTTCTGGACTGGAATCTGATGATAACCGGCGGTTCCGTCCATAAAAGACAGGCGTTCATGACCAGCTACTACGTCTACCAACATATCGGTGACCAACATGGGGTAAACGTCTTTAGGAGTGGCATTATTGAGATTGCGGTAATCGACGTACACTCTTATTTTGCCATTCTTCTTTCGCACTGGAACAACATTAGATAATCACTTATTGTACCTAGCGACCCTAATAATTCCTGACTTATGCATCTTCTCGACTTCCTCCTTAACCAAAACCTGAGTTTCCGAATTCATCCGCCTGGATTCCTGCTTCACTGGATTTTGATATAGGATAGTCAGCAACATTAGATAAACCTGGTATATCTTCATATTTTTCCGCACAACAATCCTTATACTCCTGCAATAAGTCGATGAGCCCCTGTTTTTCTTCCGGCTCTAAGTTTGTGCTGATTGGTACTTCCAATGGCTCGGTTTCAGTCCCTATGTTCACCTTTTCTGTAGGATCTCTAACCTTTGGAGGGGTATCGTACAATGATGTTGGGGCTAGCCGAATGGGTTCTTCTTCCTCCCCATGGTCAGAAAGATCTTCGTCAACGTATTCCAATGTTGCCACTCTTTCGTAGGCCTCTATTTCAACTAAATATGAAGATAATCTATCACATAAAGAATGAAAGGCCTCTACATCTTCTATGAGGAAGTCTTGATCTACCTCATTGGAGATGGCACCACATGTCCAAGCCTTTCAAGATCATTTTTTGTGACCGTGAGCCCTCATTGTGCTAATTCAGAGGCCGTCACCCCTGTGGGGCGGCCATTTTTGTCAATGTCGTGGACATGCAGTGGAGAAATAGGTTCTAGATAGTACCTTGCGTCAACGTTGCCTGCGGAGACAGAGAAAGGTCACGGATCTGTTTTGACTATTGCTGCCTTGTCCACGACTCTGTCCCACATGATCAGCTCTTGGTGAAGGGTGGACGGGACACAATAACTTCGGTGGGTCCAATCGCGGCCTAGAATTACGCTATATGCCGCATAGCAGTCTGTAACAAAGAAGGCGTAAGTCCCTTCCGCTGGACCTACCATGACTTATAGGAAAATCAAACCCAATGTTTTGGTTACCGTCCCCGCGAATTTTTTTGCGTAAGGGACATGGATTGGATCTTCTCTTTCTTGATCCCTAGCAGATGCGTGGTTTTGGTGGTCAAGACGTTGACTGTTGCACCTATGTCTACCATGATCTTGCCAACCTTGATGCCATTCATATCAACGGTGATATACAATGGCCTCATGTGTCGTTATAGTTGGCGTTGGCTTGTTGAAACCCATGTCCGGAACCCTCACACCAGCCTCTGCTGCTTCTACCCCTTTAGTGCGGAGTTCTTTTCCATAATTGATGCTACTGAGGTGATCTCGAATGACCGTTTGTCCAATGATTTGCCTTCTTCTGCTTGACATTCCTGAGCTGCCACTGGCAATGTATATTTTGATGATAAGACATACACCATGTTACATGTAATGTCCAACATGTTTGCCTCCTCTGATTCCGTCACCGGGGAACTCCGGTCAATTTCTGCCGCGAACTTGCTTGTGAAGTACGCGGTCAGCCATCCTTCTTGGATCATGGCCTGCTCTTGTTGATTTACCGCGAAGGGATATTCCCTTCTAGGTGGCCCCTGCTTCACCGATGAAGCATCTCCTGATTTCACAACCACTATTCTTTGAACCTTCTTAGGGACTTCTCCTGACTGTCCTTCCAGCGAGCGCTGGTTTTTGAAGCCCGTTGCGACGTCTTAGGACGCCGCTGGAAAACTCGCGAGGCGATGAACCTTTTGGAGGTCAGTGCCTCCACCTATCTCTGGTATTCTTCTAGAGATCTCACCAACTACGATGGTTTAATCAACCCTTGATTCAGCGCTTCCAAGGTTCGTTTTGCTTCTCCGAACCTCCGCTGGAGTTTTCTCTTCCTTGAAGAGCTCATCTCCACCGCCTTGCCCTTCTTCCGTGTATGCCATCTCCCTTCTTTGATGGAGGACGTCGACACCGAAGGAATGTAAGGTCTGGTTAAAACCCCTTGCCGCTTATCCGCCTGCCCTTCTTCCCTTGCGGCTTTCAATTTTTTAAATAAGTTTGAGTCTCTTGGAGAAGGAGTTTCTGAACCACTGTGCACTCTTAGGCTACATGGTTAGAAGTTTCTAAAATATGATACTAACCTTTTTGGCGGCAGAGATCCAAAGCGGACATCTGGGATGTTTCCTCATACAGCCCTTGAGTATCACATTATTCCTTGCACCGCGAGCAAAGGACGATGGGTAAACGAGACTTGGATTCCCGCTTCGTGGCTTTGTCTCCAGCCTTTTTCAAATCCTTAGCCGCGTTGTCTGGACTTTGATTTTGCTGATCTTTTTCACCCCATACCACATCCACCATGTTGATGCCGGTATATGGGAAGGGATCTAGGTCCACCAATGCTGCTGCTATTGTCGGCGCCTCTACTTGTAAACTACCGTTATTTAACCAGATTTGGATCTGATCCTTCAACTTAACGTAATCGGCTGTATTATGATTCCACATATTAGGAAATGGGCCGAAGTCGGTTTTCACCATCTTCGCGGTGATCATTTCATCCAAGATTTCATGCCTTTTGTTCACATCGTAAGTATAACTCGCGAACTCTGGTTTGGTGAAAACCACTGACTTGAGCTGAAGGTACGTGATAGCAGATTCAGTTGGTGAAAACCACTGACTTCACCAGTTCTTTCTCCAGCAGAATCACATTCAACTTTCCTTTCTGGATCTGAAAGCGCTGAAGGTACGTGATAGCAGATTCAGTTGGCTGCTGAGCCATCAGAGTGAGTGATGAAGCCAGATCTACTTCCAGCTCGATAGTCCCAAAGGTTTCCTTGAATAGCTTCTCCATCGCGGGCCAACTCGCAACTGATCCCGGTTGCAGCTTAGTGAACCAAGTGAAGGCAGACCCCGACAAAGAAGCAGCGAAGATGTTACACTTCAGATTGTCATCGTTCTGGTACTGGCCACACTGTACTCGAAACCTGACCAAATGGGCCGCGACACTTTCGACTTCCTCTCCCGAGAAAGTAGAGAACGTAATGTTCTTATATCCCGTAGGATAAGGTGTCTGTGTAATATGTGGTGGGAAGGGCCCCTGGTAGGCCTCCTCCAGGTTAGGACTCTGGTTCGCGGCCCTGATCATTGCTTCTACCTCCTCTCTCCTTACAAATCTTGGATCAGGAGGAGGTAGGTGAACCACTGTATCATCAACTGGCCGGATCAGCGGTGGCGCCTGTGAAGCTTAATTAACCAAAGGTATGTTGTGAAGACCCGAAATTTAATTTAAATAAATTAAATGTAATTCAATATTTGTTCAATAATATGAATTATGAATTTTGGGCTTGCTTTATATGTCGTTGTGTGAGGAAAGGGGTTACGAACGAATTTTATTTTTGAAACGAACGTTATTTATGGGGTCGTAAAAATTGAAAAACTTTCTTCATGAAAGTTGTAGAGCTCGTCGATACGATCTTGTGCATATGTGGAACGCATTATTCTGAGTTCGTATGAATAAGTTATGAATATTTGAAAATTAAAATTTTTCTATAAAAATCATGAAAATCAGATTTTTTCATGAAGGACGAAAAAAATCACATTTTTGCATTTCAATCCCCCCCTTCTGTCTCTCTCTCTCTTGTGCATGCCCCCCCCCCCCCCCCCGTTTGACCTGACCCGGATGGAAACCGCCTCCGGACCGCCGTCGCCATGGGACCCAGCCCTCCCCAGGCTCGCCGTGCTGCGCCCAGCCTCCCCCCACCGCTGCTTCCAGGTCCCGATCGAAGTAACCCCAGCCACCGATCGGTGACCCGGCCTGATTTTCTATTTTCCGGCACCACCTCGGCCGATCCTCCTCATTCTCGTGATGTCCTCTTCCTCCTGATCATCCCCATATAAGCATTGCATCACGATTTTGTGTGTGGAACGAAAGATCAAGGATTGAAGTTTTCGATGGTTGAGATTCAATCTGGAAACTGATCAGAGGGCCGAGATTAATCCAACTTCAAAACTCGATCTAGGACGATCTAGACCTTATCTCGGAAAAAGTCAGTTATTAAAGTTGTTCATAATTTCATTTTGAAGAAGTTTGTAGTTGACAACTTTTGTATCTGAGGTGGTTGACTGACGTGCGGTGGCGCATCAGACCATATTTTAAGTTTATATTATCTGGAAGATGATCTATGCATCCATACGAGCGTTTTGATATATAACATGGTCATGTTAAAAAAAGTTGATAAATAGTGGATTTACGTTTTGATGTTACTATTTTCATATAATTTTGATAGGATGTTTCCAAGGGTCATCCATGAGGATCTAACCGTTGGATCATCGTTTAAATTCGATCCGACCGTTGGATCGTCTTTATTTTAGAATCTGACCGTTGGATCGTCTTTATTTTAGAATCCGACCATTGGATCATCTTTAAGTTTATTTCGTGCTTCGTTTGCTAAGTAAAGACCGTACTTGATTAGGTACTTGACGGCTTGAGTTGACGAGCATTTGGATTATTGTGATTTGTATTTTAAGTGAAAACGCAGCGGGAGTTTCGAGGTGAGTAAAACTCACGTGGTTCATATTACGAACCGAGTGCTTTAATTTATTTATTTTTGTAATTGTGTGAAAAATATTTATGGATTAAATATTTGTTTTTTAAAATCACATGGACTTGATCAACTACGGTCCATAAGTAAGTAAAATAAATTTTAACTATACAAATGAATTTCACGTTTCTCTTGTGTGAACTATATATGGTATTAGTGGTTATCCCTGAGTGGATGATTACGTGTGTGTATATATATATATATATATATAAATTTACGTGTAATATATATATTGGGTGGTCTGTTGACGAGTGATGATGTGATTGAGTTGGAATGATGATGTAGATTATATTTCGAATGCTTAAATTTCATAATAATATTATGTATCTTGGATGAGTTGATTTCATTGTGTGAAAATATATTGTTGTGCTCATTTATGGATTTAGGGTCAACGTAGTGATCGGTATAGGAGAATCGGACACTTTAATCCTAGGTGGATGATGGGATACGATTGGTTGAGTAAGTACGAGTATCGGACGTTCTAAATATGCATATACGTATACATATTGATGAAATACGATAAAGATAAATATGTCGGATGTCATAACCTGTGCCAGGTGATTGGCTACTATTCAGCTAGAGCTCTAGTCTGTCAATACCGTATTTTTATAAATACAATTTCGGGGTTTTGAGAAGAAAGATATGAGTTAGGGTTTTGTGACGATTTGTTGATTTGGTGATTGATTTGAGATTGTTAGTTTCTTGTGAACGTGGAAATGAGTCTTGACTTGGGTGAAAATAAATATGATTTAATTAAACAACCGTTATTTCTTTTTACTCATACTGGTTTTCAAAAGCTTATCGGGTTTTGTGTTGTTGCAATCCCGGTACACTATTCAAATGGTGTAGCGGATATTCCTGCAGGTCAGGATAACCAGGGAGATGACCGTATTGTTTAAGAGTTGCAGCATTTATTTAATTTCATTTAAGTTTGTGAGGTTTGTTATGCTCATTTAGAGCTTACAATTTAATTTGTGAGTGAGTTGTAATAATTATCTGAGACTAAATTCGGGTTTTGAACTTAAATTGTGTGGTGAGGTTATTAAGAAAAAAGAAATTTTTAGGATGATTATTTTAAGTTGTAGTAATTTATGTTTCGGATTTTGAATTTTTATTCTAAAATTCGGGGCGTGACAGTTTGGTATCAGAGCGTAAGATACATATTTGGTGATATGTCAATACTCTCCGAGTGATGGCCCGTCTACAGCGGATCCCTATCGTGTGGACTTCGGTATTGACAATATCATTGGGTATGTGAGAGCGTTAGGTTGGCTAGGAACGTTAGCATATCATAAGAACTTTAGGCGTTGTCTTGTATGCTTAGTTACTTGGTTAATATGGACTTGCATTTGACTTATGCCATGTTTAAGTGTTATGCGTGTATTAACCAAGTATGCCTTGCTTATTAGGTAATGGAGATTGAGGGGAACGAAGCTAAAGGTCGAGGTAGACCTCGTGGTAGGGGTAGAGGCCGAGGTAGGGGTAGGGCCCCTCCGGTCGATGATGCATATGAGGTGGAGGTAAAGACACCTTATGATGATCAGCATATTCCGCCCGTGGGCATGGTTGATGATCCTGCTCGCTTGTTAGTGCTAGCGAAGGAAATTATCCACTTGGGAGCAACCAAGTTTGGAGGAGGCACTGATCATATGGTTGCGGTTCGATGGATTGAGGATTTGCAGACCTACTTTGATATGTTTGATTGCAGTGAGATTGATAAGAGGAAGCTAGCCGCTTTCATGCTGAAGGATGAGGCTAGAGTGTGGTGGAATGTCACACAGAGGAGTATTGAGGTATCTACCTTGACATGGGATGGCTTCGAGAGGCTGTTTAGAGAGAAGTACTTTCCAGCAGCTATGAAAGAAAGGTTAGAACGGGAATTCCTTGCACTTGTACTGGGGAAGATGACCGTGATCTAGTACAATGAGGTGTTCTCCAGGCTGTACAAGTATGTGAAGCAGATGGATGACGAAGATTTGGCTAAAAAGTTTCAGCAAGGGTTGAGCCCTTTGATTGACCGTGATGTGGCCATCTTAGAGCTGAAGACGAAGAGAGAGATCTTGACTAAGGCACAGATCATTGAGCAGCAGAACCTGATTCGCAGAGAGAATGAGTCTGCTGAGACAGACTTCTAGGGCAAGGGAAAGGCTATGGCAGGAAGCAGTACGTCCAGAGACTTCTGGGACGGTTTCTGGAAGAAACAGAGAACTCAGTTCCAGCATCATGCCCCAGCTAGGGCAGCAGTTGCTCCTCCCATTCAGGCTATGCCTATTAGGCAGATAGCACCAGTAGCTTTAGTGAAGTGCTTTAACTGTGGTGAGCCGGGCCACATCTCTCATGCGTGTAGGAAACCACGACGTAGGATATGCTACAGCTATGGACAGATAGGGAACCAGGCCAGGGAGTGTCCCCAAAATCAGGGTAGAGTACAGGGAAACCAACAAAGGCAGCTACCGCCTGCACCTGCTAGAATCTTTGTCATTGGTCAGGCAGGCACAAGAGTGGAAGGTACTTTATCTGTTTATCACTATCTTGTTAGAGTACTGTTTGATACAGGAGCCTCACACTCCTTCATATCTAGTTCGGTTGTGGATGTGTTGGGTTTGATTGCTATGCCTCTTACTAGATCATTATATGTTACATCACCTCTCGGGGTGTCTCTTGAGCTTAGTATGTTTTGTGATGATTGCCCTATTGGGATTGGTGGCAGAGAGTTCTCTGCATCTTTGATTGTGATTCCGGATCACAAGTATGATGTGATTTTGGGTATGGATTGGTTGAGCCCGAACCATGCAGTGATTGATTGCTTTAGGATGATTGTGTCCTTCCATGTTCCTGGACAACCAGTGTTTCATTATCGTCGTCTGAAGTCTGACATCGCCATAAGGGCAGGGATTTTAGCCCATATTGAAACGGGGAGTAGTACTTCAAGGATTACAAGGATTCCTATAGTTTCAGAGTATGCTGACGTGTTTCAGGAGATACCTGGGTTTCCTCCGAAAAGGGTAATGGACTTCTCCATTGATGTGATACCAGGTACTTCACCTGTATCGAAGGCACCTATCGAATGGCACCAGGTGAACTTTAGGAATTGAAGGTTCAGATTGAGGAATTACTTGTGCAAGGGTTCATTCAGGCTAGTGTATCTCCTTGGGGCGCACAAGTGTTGTTCATGAAGAAGAAGGATAATTCATTTCGGTTATGTGTGGATTATCGACAGCTGAACAAGGTGACCATCAAGAACATGTACCCTTTACCTAGGATTGATGACTTGTTCGATCAGCTTAGGGAGGCTACTGTGTTCTCAAAGATTGATTTGAGATCTGGATATCACCAGTTAAGGGTGAATGATGAACATATTCCAAAGACGGGTTTTAGGACCAAGTATGGACATTTTGAGTTCCTTGTCATGCCTTTTGGTCTAACGAATGCACCTGTAGCATTCATGGACTTAATGAACCACACGTTCGGTCCCTACTTGGATCAGTTTGTGGTAGTGTTCATTGACGACATCTTGATTTATTCAAGGTCGTCAGATGAGCATGAGAAGCATTTGTGTATTGTGCCACAGATGTTGAGAGAGAAGAAATTATTTGCCAAGTTTGAGAAGTGCGATTTCTGGCAGAGTGAAGTCAAGTTCCTTGGTTATGTGGTCTCGAAGGATGGAGCTTCTGTGGATCCTTCGAAGGTTGAAGCAGTGATGAGTTAGAGTCACCCTACTACGATTACAGAAATCCATAGCTTCCTTAGATTGGCAGGGCATTACAGGCGTTTCATTGAAGGGTTTTCTTGTATCGCTTCGGCTTTGACCAAATTGACAAGGAAAGACACTAAGTTCGTTTGGTCGGATGAGTGTGAGAAGGCTTTCAATGAGCTAAAGACTAGATTGACTACAGCTCCGGTGTTGACTGTTCCTACTAATGGTGGTGGGTTAGTCATTTACAGTGATGCATCTCATCAGGGTTTGGCATGTGTGTTGATGCAGAATGGTAGCGTTGTTGCTTATGGTTCTAGATAGTTGAAGGTACATGAGCGGAATTACCCCACTCATGATCTAGAGCTAGCAGCAGTGGTGTTTGCCTTGAAGATTTGGAGGCACTATCTTTATGGTGAGAAATTTGAACTATTTTCTGATCATAAGAGTTTGAAGTATCTATTCTCCCAGAAAGAATTAAACATGAGGCAGAGAAGATGGATGGAGCTCATCAACGACTATGATTTCACCTTAGAGTACCATCCCGGAAAGGCGAATGTAGTGGTGAATGCTTTGTGTAGGAAACCTCGAGTAATCATGGCATCGATTATGGTGCGAGAGTGGTGCATGTTAGAAGCTGCATCAGAGTTTGACCTTATGCCCTCAGGAGCAGGACATGGAATCTTTCTCGGTAGTATCACCTTACAGCCCACCTTGATCTCCAGGATCATTCAGGGTCAGACACTTGATGAGTTTGCTCAGGCGAGGATTGCTGAGATGACTCCTGATCCGGATGTGGAGGGTCCTTCCGAGTGGATGATTGGGGCAGATGGAGGGTTGAGATTTCGAGAGAAATTGTACGTACGAAGTGTTGATAACCTCAGGGAAGAGGTCATGCGGGAAGCACATAGGTCTCGATACACTATACATCTTGGGGGTACTAAAATGTATATGGACCTAGGGAGGCAGTTTTGGTGGCATGGAATGAAGAGGGATGCTGCAGAACATGTGTCGAAGTGTCTTACATATCAACAAGTGAAGGCAGAGCATCAGAGACCTGCAGGAATGTTGAATCCCTTGCCGATTCCTGTTTAGAAATGGGAAGATATCTCCATAGACTTTGTGACTGGATTACCTAGGTCCAGGCAAAGTTATGACTCGTTTTGGGTGATTGTTGACTGGTTGACTAAGTCAGCACATTTTCTTCCAATGGTAGAGTTTGCCTACAACAACAGCTATCACTACCATGGAGGATATGCTTAGAGCATGTGTTCTGGACTTTAAGGGATGTTTGGCGGATCATCTACCAATGGTAGAGTTTGCCTACAACAACAGCTATCACTCCAGTATCGATATGGCTCCATATGAGGCTCTTTATGGTAGGCCATTTAGGACTCCTATCTGTTGGGCAGAAGCAGGGGATAAAGGGTTCTTCGGTTGTGAGATTGTACAGGAGACTACAGAGAAGGTCACTACTATTTGGGACAAAATCAGAACCGCTCAGAGTAGACAGAAGAGTTATGCTGACTTGAAGAGGAGACCTTTAGAGTTTGAGACAGGCGATCATGTGTTCTTGAAGGCCTCACCTATGAAAGGTGTGGTGAGATTTGGCAAGAAGGGAAAACTCGCATGTAGGTATGTTGGACCCTTTGAGATTCTGGAAAGGGTTGGAAACTTGGCATATCGACTTGCTTTACCTGTTAGCATGTCGGGTGTGCACAATGTCTTCCATGTGTCTATGCTCAGGAAGTATGTCCGAGATGAGTCTCACGTGATTGATCATGGTACGATCGAAGTAAACACAGATGTGACATTTGTAGTTGAACATGTTCATATCTTGGATAGGTCTACAAAGGAGCTTCGTAGGAAGGAGGTTGATCTTGTGAAGGTGTTGTGGAGTCATCATGATGAGGGTCATGTGTCATGGGAATTGGAGTCTGACATGAAGAAGAGGTATCCTCAGCATTTTGTTGACGAACATGCTCGAATTTCGGGACGAAATTCCTTTAAGGAGGGTAGATTGTGAATACCCGAAATTTAATTTAAATAAATTAAATGTAATTCAATATTTGTTCAATAATATGAATTATGAATTCTAGGCTTGCTTTGTATGTCGTTGTGTGAGGAAAGGGGTTACGAACGAATTTTATTTTAGAAACGAACGTTAATTAGGGGGTCGTGAAAATTGACTTTTTATACGTTCGAAATTTTGAAAAAACTTCCTTCATGAAAGTTGTAGAGCTCGTCGATACGATCTCGTGCATATGTGGAACGCATTATTCGGAGTTCGTATGAATAAGTTATGAATATTTGAAAATTTAAATTTTTCTATAAATATCATGAAAATCAGATTTTTTCATGTAGGACGAAAAAAAATCACATTTTTGCATTTAAGTCCCCCTCTCCTCTCTCTCTCTCTCTCTCTCTCTCTCTCTCTCTCTCTCTCTCTCTCTCTCTCTCTCTCTCTCTCTCTCTCTCTCTCTCTCTCTCTCTCTCTCTCTCTCTCTCTCTCTCGTGCGCGCGCAGCCCTCCTTCCCGTCTCACCCGGTCCCGACCTGACCCGGGCCGAAACTGCCCTCCTGACCGCCGCCGCCACGGCACCCGGCCCTCCCCAGGCTCGCGGTGCTGTGCCCAGCCTCCCCCCGAGGTCGCCTCGCCCCGCCGCTGCTTCCAGGTCCGGATCGAAGCAACCCTAGCCACCAATCGTTGACCCAGCCGGATTCTCTACTTTTCCG
The DNA here is from genome assembly GCA_025331145.1 of Rosa persica. Taxonomy (NCBI): domain Eukaryota; kingdom Viridiplantae; phylum Streptophyta; class Magnoliopsida; order Rosales; family Rosaceae; genus Rosa; species Rosa persica. The sequence goes on from WFKR01000005.1 coordinate 15,592,282, forward strand.
GCACCACCTCGGCCGATACTCTCCATTTTCGTGATGTCATCTTCCTCCTGATCATCCCCATATAAGCCTTGCATCACGATTTTGTGTGTGGAGCGAAAGATCAAGGATTGAAGTTTTCGATGGCTGAGATTCAATCTGGAAAATGATCAGAGAGCTGAGATCAATCCAACTTCAAAACTCGATCTAGGACAATCTAGACCTTATCTCGGAAAAAGCCAGGAATTAAAGTTGTTCATAATTTCATTTTGAAGAAGTTTGTAGTTGACAACTTTGGCATCTGAGGTGGTTGGCCGGAGTTGACCGCCGCGTTGACTGCGGTCTGACCGCCGCTTGTGGTGGCGCGTCAAACCATATTTTGAGTTTATATTATCCGGACGATGATCTATGCATCTATACAAGCGTTTTGATATATAACATGGTCATGTTAGAAAACGTTGATAAATAGTGGATTTACGTTTTGACATTACTATTTACGGTTTTTACATTTTATTTTCGGTTTACAATTTACGGAGATCAGGCCATCGGTTTTACATTAAATTTTACTATGATGATCATCTGACTGTCCCGATGACTTTGTGCAGTCAAGGATGAAGATCCTACCGTTGGATCTTCGTATAATTGTAAAACAGTGATTCAGGAGGCTATTTGTGAAGATCCATCTGTCGGATTTTCGTATAATTTTGATAGGATGTTTCCAAGGGCGATCCGTGAGGATCTAACCGTTGGATCGTCTTATTTTAGAATCTGACCGCTGGATCATCATTTAAGTTTATTTCGTGCTTCGTTTGCTAAGTAAAGACCGTACTTGATTAAGTACTTGACGGCTTGAGTTGAGGAGCATTTGGATTATTGTGATTTGTATTTTAAGTGAACAGACAGCGGGAGTTTCGAGGTGAGTAAAACTCACGTGGTTCATATTACGAACAGAGTGCTTTAATTTATTCAATTTTGTAATTGTGTGAAAAATATTTATGGATTAAATATTTGTTTTTAAAATCACATGGACTTGATCAACTACGGTCTGTAGGTAAGTAAAACGAATTTTAACTATACAAATGAATTTCACGTTTCTCTTATATGAACTATATATGGTATTAGTGGTCATCCCTGAGTGAATGATTACGTGTGTGTATATATATATATATATATATATATAAATTTACGTGGAATATATATATTAGGTGGTCTGTTGATGAGTGATGGTGTGATTGAGTTGGAATGATGATGTAGATTATATTTCGAATGTTTAAATTTCATAATAATATTGTGTATTTTGGATAAGTTGATTCCATTTTGTGAAAATATATTGTTGTGCTCATTTAATAGATTTATGGTCAACGTAGTGACCGGTATAGGAGAATCGGATGCTCTAATCCTAGGTGGATGATGAGATACGATTGGTTGAGTAAGTACGAGTATCGGACGTTCTAAATATGTATATACGTATACATAACGATGAAATACGATAAAGATAAACATGTCGGATGTCATAACCTACGCCAAGTGACGGGCTACGATTCAGTTAGAGCTCTAGTCTGTCAATACCGTATTTTTATAAATATGATTTTAGGGTTTTGAGAAGAAAGATGTGAGTTAGGGTTTTATGACGATTTGTTGATTTGGTGATTGATTTGAGATTGTTTTGTTTCTTGTGAACGTGGAAATTGTTGAGTGTTGACTTGAGTGAAAATAAATATGATTTAATTAAACAACCGTTCTTTCTTTTTACTCATACGAGCTTTCAAAAGCTTATCGGGTTTTGTGTTGTTGCAATCCCGGTACACTATTCAAATGGTGTAGGGGATATTCCTGCAGGTATGGATAACCAGGGAGGTGACCGTGCTGTTTAGGAGTTACAGCATTTTTTGATTTCATTTAAGTTTGTGAGGTTTGTTATGCTCATTTAGAGCTTACAATTTAATTTGTGAGTGAGTTGTAATAATTATCCGAGACTAAATTTGGATTTTGAACTTAAATTGTGTGGTGAGGTTATTAAGAAAAAAGAAATTTTCAGGATGATTATTTTAGGTTGTAGTAATTCATGTTTCGGATTTTGAATTTTTATTCTAAAATTTGGGGCGTGACATATGTCACCTCCATGGGTCATTTTGTGTTGGGTCGACGTCTGCGATGTAAAACCCGCTGCTGGCTAACCATTTGCGGTCGCGGTGATCATTGCTGGACTTCCAACCTGTTGGTTCGCTGAAGGCTGGTCCTGGTGCATGTATTCAACTCCGTCGCTGTCGTATTGGGAAGGCAAGCTATGGTCAACAAGGGCCCCCTCATTGATTTTCAAAGTCCAAGTTCCTTGCGTGACTGATGACGCGGCGTTGTTCTTTCCACCTGTTGCCAGAGTAGTCTCTTTACCTCTGACTGATGCGGCAGTTGTAGTTAGAGTGAATGTGGTCGTACTGCGGCCGCTAGCTTTTTCTCGATCATTTGGTGGTATGTACTTGCCTGATCCTGTGGGTTGGCCAAGCAAACCAAGGATGGCATTAGGATCTCCCAGAGCTTTATTTAGAACCTCTTTAGCCTGGTTTAAGTCAGCTCTCTGTATGGCAACCTAGATCGTGAGATGGGATCCCTTATTTTTGATAGCCGCCATATCTGTGGCGATGTGTTTTCTTGCGGCCAGCAGCTCTTCGTGGTTCTTCTGCATTTTTTGGTTCATGCCATCCAATTACCCTTGTGTTTGTTGTGCCCTTAGCTCAAGCCTCTTAGCCGAGATCGTGAACTCATCAAGCCGTCGGCGGTCCTCCGCAATGGCTTTTTCCATCTTCTCATGGTATGCGGCAGAATTCTGTTGAAGGATATTAAGCCGCTCTTCTATGATCGCATTCTCTGGAACTGCAATAAGCACAAAGTCAATAGTTGTAACCGCGCTCGCGGCTACCTGGGTGATGCTAGACGCATCGCCAGCCTCATTAGGCTGGGCAGCGGGAACTTTCTCGCCTTCAGTAGTAGGCTGTCGATTTCCTCCTTGCTCGATTGTCATCTCAGTCGATGGCGGATTGAGGGAAAATTCTCTGGATTACCAGTTCTTCACAAAGACCACGACAGTCTGCACGCGAGTGCGGCCTATAACTGGATGTCTTGTGTTTCGGGCAATTAACGTAAACCTTTTGATAAGGGTTTGCGCTTGACTTCCCAATGGCTGCAATCACGAAGAAACGCTATGCAATAGGTCCCACTGGGTGTGCCAAAATGTTTGGCTCCAGTTTTTTTTGAGCTGGTCAACAATCTCTTTTCTGCACGGGCGTGCCAGGACTGTTCAAGTGCGGTCGTCGAGGTGTCCCTTGACCTGACTTCTTTTGAGCAATTGTGGATGAGGAGAGCACCAACCTCATCGCGGGATTCTTTGTGCCTCGTGGTGAGGACTTTCGCTAAGTTTCTTCAAAATCACACAATCGATTGGCTTAAGGGAAATTCGAGTGAGGAGAAATCTTCTCAAGGAAGATCCGAGTGAGGAGAAATCCCTTTGAGCTTGATGAAAATGTTCTTCGCGAAGGCTTCACTGGCTTTCTCCTTGAGCTTGGCGATAATGCTATCTTTTTGTTCCAAATCACACAATCAATAACTCGATGTCGTGAATCGAGCAGAGCGAAAATCACTGGGAAGTAGGGAGAACTTGCTAAAGTGTGACTTTAGCTTGGCTGGTTTGCGAGAGCATTACTCTTGCTTGGCTAGTTCTGTAACCGTTGTGGTCGCGGTACTACAGTCAGCTCCCGAGGAGACTAGGACTGAAGCACGTTGACAGAGGGTTTGGTGGCACTAACAGTCGGCTCTTGAGGATTCTGGGACTGGAGTGTGGTCACCGATAAGAGAAGGAGAGGGGTTGCTCCGGAAAGGCTTGGATGATCATAGAGATTATAGCCTGTCAAGCCATAGTGGTTGGCCTTAAACAAATCATGATGGAGCACTAATGGAATTATGGAGCACTCATTTATGGTTCAAGCACATCTATAGTCTCAGATATTACTGTTTCACCTGTCACTGTGCTCTCTTGTAGAAAATACAAATTTCTGAATGTTTCACCTCTCATCATCACAAGTGAACCAGAGACAACTTTAGCAACTCTACTTTTCAATGTAATTGTGTGCTCTTTTGATTTTAAAGTTCCCAAAGGGACAAGATTTTTCTTCAAATTTCGAACATACCTGACATTAGTTAATTCTCTGACCACTCCATCATGCATCTTGAGACGAATTGTACCAATCCCTCTTATTCTGCAAGAACTGTTATCTCCCTTCAAAACTACTCCACCATTCAACTCCTTGAAAGTTGAGAACCATTCCCTATTATGACACATATGATGTGAACAACCTAAATCCATAATCCACTTGTCAGAATAACCAACTGCAGATGAACTAGCAAAAGCACATTCAATCTCATCTTTGTCAAAATCTTCAAAAGCTGATGAACAACTCAAAGCAAAATCAAAGTCGTCAGCTTCATCATCTCTTACAACATTCACTTCAGAACCCTTCTTGTCTCTATTCTTCAACTTAAGACAATCTTTCTTCCAATGACCTTTGTTACAACAAAAAAGCACACTCATCTTTTGCAAGAAATTTACTTCTTGACTTGGAACAAGATTTACCTCTTTTTCCAATAGGTTTTTTCTCATCAGATCTGCCCCTTACTACAAGTGCTTCACCTGAAACATTATGAAGTTGCTTCTTTTTCTTTCGGCACTCATTGTTTATCAGAGTATTACACACATCATCAAATTTCACATCATTCTTTCCATGCAACAAAGTTGTAATCAAATGCTCATACTCGTCAGGAAGAGAATTTAGCAAACACAAAGCTTTATTCGTATCACTAATTTGCACATCCAAATTAGCCAAATCTGCAAGTATCTTATTGAAATCATTGATGTGTTCAGAAACAGAAACCCCCTGTTAATAATTAAATCAGAAAAGCCTCTTCAGGTGAAACCGGTTTTCAACACTCTTGATCATATATTAGTCTTCTAATTTCTTCCACAACTCCTTCGCAGAAGTTTCTTTCATGACATAAAATTTCTAATCTTTAGCAAGGCACATTCTGATAGAACCACAAGCCTTCTTGTTAATCCTCGCCTACTCCACATCATCTATGTCTGTAGGTTTATCTTCCAGAGCTATATCCAATTCTTGTTGACACAAGACATCCTTCATCAACTGATGGCTTGGTAGTCGACCAATGTGAAGAGCCTAAAAACTCTGTCCCTTTGTTTTTCTCGTCAACCATGGTTTCCAATCAATGAATCAACTCCCAATTCAAAACCAGAGCTCTGATACCAGTTTGTTGTGCGAAAGCATAGCAAACACAATATTGATATGGATCTAGATGAGCAACCAAACAATGAAAAAGAAAGCAAAACACAAGAACACACTATGCCAACAAACCCATCAGACGGTAGACTTTGACCGTCGTCTGATATGAAGAAAATATGTCGTCTATTAAGCTGATATCTGATTGGTGTTCAGACGACGGTCAATGCACGACGTTAGAACGTGACTCAGACGACAGTCACCAAAAAAATATGTCGTCTGAATGTTGCCAGATATGTACAAAATGATAGTATATGTGGTTAAATATGATATAGAACAACAGTCAAATGTTGTTGTTGTTTAACTTTAGCAACAGACTTTAATAATTTTCTATTGTCTTAAAAAATATGAGACAACAATAAAGTATCGACTGAATGTGTACAATTTAGAAGTTTATTTTCAAAATCCGTTGTGTGAACTTCATTGACACAACATTTTCTTTCATTTATCTATTGTGTCTCTTATTCTAAAAGGACTTTTAATTGTCCTCTGATTGTGTGGATGCTTGAAATCTCTTTGTTATTTTTGATGTGTGTACTCCTTTCAAACCACAGTTGTTGATAACATTCTATTGTTTGATATTGTTTAAAAAGACATTTATATGTTGTCTGAATATGGAAATAGTTGATGTTTCATTGTTACGTCTGTTGTGAGAAAGTATCATACAAAACAATATTCTGTCGTGGGAATGAGACTAAGACTATAGAATTTTATTTTTGTCTGTTGAATCTTCTTGTTTCAGACAACAGTATTTTGCTTGAATTCTGTTGTTGGACATTCAATTGTTCCACATTTTTATATTGTGTGATTTGGTTTAAAACCACAGAATTTGGCTTCAATGTGCCATACCAGAACCTGGAAATATACATAAACCACAATATATACCAATACCATTCATTTAGAAACTGGTACCACATATTCATCAAATATCTGGAAATCACTAACAACATATCCACTGCAAATCATGTACTACCATTTCCATATTCCACCAATGTACATCAATTGTTGAAAATAATCAACAGATTGAAATCCATCGAGGCTAAAAGTGACTAATCAGCTGCTAAGGTTAAAATGATCGATAATAGCAAAAGCCGATCATTTCCAATATCTAGCTATATAGGCATGTTGATGTCAATATGCACAAAAACAGACCCTAACTATTCATGTACGACAAACCTCTTAGCACACTACATATCTGGAAACATGATAACATTCACCCATTCTGCCCGAACTTGAACAATGTCCTTTTCTGTGTAAATAAGATTTGTCCTTCTTTCCCACTGCAAAAAAAAAAAAAAAAAAAAAAAAACAAAAAAAACAAAAAAATCAAAGCACTATCATATATCGAGATGATGAAAAAGTCATACTGAAACCATGAAATACAATCTGTTATGGTATCATAAACACATACTTTAGCTGCAAACTCCAAATTCTTATCTTCCACTATCTCTTTCATGTAGCGGATGATCCAATACCCACAAGTCTTACTATCTTTTTGCTCCGGAATGCCCTGAAAAAAAAAATACACCATACCATATCAGAAGCACTTAAGAGTATAAAACCTTAGGTGATAAGACCCAAAAAAGCAATTAACTTACAGCAAGATTTTTCCATTGAATGGTTTTCCACCCTTTCTTACTCTTGTGCGCATTGTAGATTTTAATAGAACTTGCAAATCAATAGCAGACCATCAGCATATATAATGCATAAACAACTCCTAGTTATCGACTTTATACAGTGAAAAATCAGTTAACTTACTTGTCCAGAATTGTTTTCCATTCACCAGCGATGAGTCGCCTCTTTAACGGATCCATGAAGTGAATGGTTTCTTCATTTGGATTCACAGCAGACAACGTCCAGTGACCACTATATGCCATAAACAAAACTCATTATAAGTTTAAACTAGTTTATATAAAGTATTCACCAAAACGTAATATAACACAACATACTGCATAGTAATTCAGTTTACACACCCTGAATTATATGGGACCAAATAAATCTGCCTATACTTCCCATATATGAACCGATTTGATACTAAGCGAGCTCGTTCGGTTGGATTTCCACAGCCACTTGCACCCGTGTGAACAGAGTCGACAAAGGCGACCATGTCATTCATCTTAGCCTTCTTCAACACACCTTGAAGGTAGCTACATCGACATTTCACAACATTTCAACTGATTTCACAAATGAAAAATCACAAAACCTGACAAATAATAGGTTACTTTAACGTGTTGCATTACCTCATGTAAAAAACAATGCAGCTGCCTGAAAATTCCAACAAGTGTGCCATAGCATAGATGTCATTTCTAAAGACAAAGGCTTTATGTGGATGACCAAAAAGTTCTGGTCCAAAAGTGGCGTGGATGCTTGCCCCATTCCGCAATCCAATGTTTGCCCAAATGCATAAGTCCTTTAAAGGTGCAGGGAGATTCGATGGCAGGATTTGCAAGTCTTCCTTATCATCAAACATATCTTTCTGTGGCCTATTAGGAATTTTACGCTTTGGTTTTTTCTAATGTTGTAAAAATTAAGTTGGATTATATTCCATGCATAATCACATATGCAGAAGTAAACACAAAGAAATTGAGTTACCTTCCCACCAGGTGCAGGGGCAATAACAAGGTTCCTCGGCCAAGCGACACAAGTCCCAATGGCATCCTCGACCTTCACTATCTCATCTTTTATGGGAATGGCAGCAAAGCTTCAGGAGCAACAGTTTCTGTGATAGAGACACGCAAATTCTCCTCTCCAAGTGGAACACCATGGATTGTTTGCTGTTTGGTCTCAAGGTCGACACTGATGACAGTTCCAATAGCCACAATGTTTTCCACCGTATCAATGGCCAGTTTATACTTGGTCTCACCTAATTGTTCCTATACATGAAACAAATTAAATCCATACAGTTCTATATCCAAAAATCTATATCAGCATACCTACAAAGTTCAAGTACTTTATTTAGGCCAGCACGATATTTACCTCTTCACCATGTATTGGTGCCTCTAGTGCAGTGACATCTTTTCTAACCTCCTCTTCCAATATCGGGTTTAACCATACCCTCTCCTCACTGGGCTGCACAATTTCCTCTTCAACGTCGATGCTCACTTCGTCTCTTAAAACCAACTTCTTCTTCACACCCTTCACCTCAGCTTCAATATTATCATGCGCAGCCTTCTCCCCTTGGCGAGAACAACTCCCTTGTCCTGAACCAAGCTCATTAACTGCTGTGACAGGTTTGGGGGACTCAACAGTCAGCTCCTTCCCATCGACCTTCGCTTCTAGCTTCGCAATCTTCTCAGTCCAATAAGCTCTCTCCTCAGCAAGTTTTCTATCCCTCTCCTCCTCCCATGTAGTTCTTTCCTTAGCTAACAAAACTTCCTTCTCCTCCTCTAGTATCTTCTTCAGCGATAACCTAGTCCTCTGTTCAAAAGTCATCTTTTGCCTTTTTGGCAAGTTGAAATATAAACCGGGCTTGACATTGCCACCGACACCTCTAACCCTACCTCTATGCTCCTGATTCCCCAATGCAAGAGTGAGCACATCATCAGACCCAGATGTGGCAATTTCCCATTCAACCTCCCTTTTCCTTAAACATCCTGATTCAAAATATCCGCGTTAAATGCTGCAATAGCATTACATGCATGCATATATATAAATATGAACTTGATGTCCTACATACTTACAATTTTTTCGGCTTTCTTCTCTACCTCAGGCTGTTTGAAGTTGCCATTCCTATCTTGCCGAGCCTTGATCCACATTGTAGCTCTATCAAGTTCTTCTAAAAGGACACTTTCAGACTTTGACAAATGAAAACACAATGAATTAGTTAATATTTTGTACATATGTAACCTAATTTAGTTGACTCATCTAATTATAAAACTAACCAGTTCTTCCATTAAATTTGCATAACCTTTGCGTGACATACGATGAGGATATTTATTCTCCTTTCGCTTTGCAATTTGGGCTTCACGTATTTCCTGCAAACCATAACATAAGTAAATTAGAAACTGCAATGAATATTCATAGAAAGCGCACCTTCTCAAACCAAAAAACACAATGAATTTTATCAAATCAGTAACATGGAAGGTAGAGAGCCTATCAGCAACAAACTGGTGCCAAGTATCATTCGTTATGCTTCGATAATCATCCGAAGGATTTTCTAACAGTTCTGGTTCATCCATATAAGGGATGATGTACACGTTTATTAACTTGCTCTTGAACTCTCTCCATTTAGTTGCAGCAGATGAAATCACCATTTTTTGAAGCTCTTTAGGCACCACAAATGCATCCTACATACATGTAGAATAAACTAAGCTACTGTAATGCAAAGCTAATTGACATGTAGAATATATATAAACTAATCAAGCTGAAATATGGTCAATAAGTACCGTTATAGATTCCCATATCTTTTCCTTTTCATCTGGATCTACTTCTCTCTAATCATTTATTGAGATAGGGATCTTTGTACGTGCCAACACCCCAATGTAAGACTGTATTTCTTTTGCAGCCTTACCAACAGGTTCTCCTTTTTCATTTAACTTCACAGTGAGCCTCTTTCCTCGGATAAGCCTGTTTGTAATGCGGCTCATGGTAACCATTCCTCACTTCAGCAACTTCAATCCACCAGTTCTATTTCATCATCATCCTCCTCAGACTTCTCGGTCTTATTGCAAACAGACTTGTTCGTTGACTTGGTTGATGACACAGCTTTGTTGGACTTAGCAGTTATAGTCATAGTAGTCCGAGACTTCTTGGGCAAGGCAGCCTTTTTAGTAGTCCGAGACTTCTTAGGGGAGGCAGCCTTTTTGGTAGTCCAACACTTCTTGGGAGAGGCAGCTGTTAATGTAGTCTTAGACTTCTTGGGGGAGAGGCTGCTTTTTTGGTAGTTTTAGATATGGGATTGGCAGCCTTTTTGGTTGATGTCTCAGACCCTTCAATTCCAGGAATTGGTGTCGCTGGTTTTGTCCTCAATCGTTTCATTGCCACAGCCTTAATCCTTAGAGCCATGGCTCTTGCAGAACTTGATGATCCAGTAGAGGGTGACATCATCTGAAACACATAACCCAAATGCATGTTGTTAGCTATATGTTAATACTATCATGATAAGAAGCAGTTAATAGTTAAACAGAATATCAATAAAAAATAACTAAAGCAATAGTGTAACAAGAAACAAATGGATGAAAGTGGTCTGTGTATATTATTCTTAAACTTGTAGGCTACTTAACAAAGCAAGAAATCAAAACAAAGAATAGCAGCCTATACTAATATCAGCTATATAATTAAACACGTCGACCATCCTCATTCTCAACCCATATTCCTTCATCGCCATCTCGAATATAGGAGTTAGGCAGATCACCAACTACATCATCAAAGGTCTCAATCGATGGCATTGTAGGAATGAATGGGTGCTGTTCCAGTTCAATATCTTCCAGCTCTTCATCATTACACCTTTCTTGGTAGTCTCTTTCCGGACACCGTACTACCACTGACCAGTGGTCATCAAAGGGGTCTTGTGGTCATCAAAGGGGTCTTGTATGTAGAAAATCTGTTTCACATGGGTAGCTAAGACAAACGGATCATTTAAATGCTCTACCCTATCAAGTTTAACCAAAGTAAACCCAAGTTAGTCTCCTTTAACCCCCCTAGCTGACTCCATCCAATCACACATGAAGACGGGTATCCTAAACTTGTAGTAATCCACCTCCCAAATTTGTTGTATCCTGCCGTAAAAGTCCATATCATCAGTTTTAGGGTTTTTATCCCTTGCACTAGCAACTTGCATTGTATCAACAACCAAAAAAACCCCGCTATTTTAAACTGATCGTACTTTGTCCCGCTCTGAAGTGTTAAAATCCACCCCATTCACATGGTAACCACCAAATGTAGGGATCTCCTTTTTTTGGTCCACCAGCTAGCCACCTACTGGTTTCAGGAACATCATTATCGACAAATCTCATTTCATTTGCAACCTACAAATAAATTGATATGTCAAAAGTATGGAGCCACACAAGTTTATTGAACTCGAAACTCAAAATTGAATAGACATTATACTACTGCAATGAGGTCGAAGATAAGTTATGTACCCTCTCCTTGAACCAACCAGCAAAGGTAAGGTTCTGTTTGTCCTTCAACCACTTCTTATTTTTTTTGAACCTTGGAAAACTCAACTTTAGGAATTCCATATGCTCTCTGCAATGGCAGAAAAACTAAGCAAATGAGCAACATAACTGAACACGCGTAAGGTGATATAGTACAAATGATCGAAAACAAAACATAAGTAAAATTATTACTTACTTGAAATATGGGATTGCACCTTCAGTGTTCGTGCATACACATAGGTGGGCCATGTCAAGCTGCTTTCTGTCGACAGTAATGATGGTGGTGCCTGATAAAGGCTTGCAGCCATTTAAGAGCCCAAGTTTGTTTCTTGAAGGGATCCCAATAGTGGCAGCCTCTCTAGGAAGCATACGTTCCGAGCAAAATTCAACTGCCTCTTCTACAATGTAACACTCTGCAATGCACCCTTCAGGAAATTGTCGATTTCTCACATATCCTTTGAACACTTTCATGTACCTCTCAAAAGGGTACATCCATCTAAAAAATACCGGACCACATAACTCGACTTCCCTAAGAAGATGAACAGTTAGGTGAATCATTATATCAAAAAATGATGGTGGAAAGAACTTCTCAAGCAGGCAAACTGTATCGACCAGGTCTGCTTGCATTTGTTGCAATTTCGAAACATCGGTCACTTTACTGCATATTGCTTTGAAGAATAGGCAGAACCGAATAATTGCATACCTAACTGGTTTCTCCAAAACTGAAAGTAATGCAACAGGGAGAAGAAGTTGCATTATAGTGTGGCAATCATGTGATTTACGACCAGCAAGTGGTAAATCCTCCATTGACACCAGATTTCGTACATTGGATGAAAACCGAACTGGAACGGTCATATTGAAAAAGGAACTGCAAACAATCTTTCTCTCATCTAGGAACAAGTTCCAACTACCAAAGGCAACTTGTCCTTATTTGCAGCAATTGTAGGCTTCAAATCAGTCCATATACCCATTTCAACCATGTCTAAACGAGCAGCAGCCCCATCCTTAATCTTCCCGGAAATGTTCAACAGCGTAGCAAGAATAGCATCACAACAATTCTTCTCAATGTGCATCACATCAAGATTATGTCTTACCAGAAGATGTTCCCAGTAATTCTTCTCAATGTGCATCACATCAAGATTATGTCTTACCAGAAGATGTTCCCAGTAATCAAGTTTGAAGAACACAGACCTTTTTTTCCAACAAGGTCTGTTTTCATCTTCAAGACCCTTACAAGGGGGAGGAGGGTTTTTCTTGCCAAATGGTCGATTTAGACCTTGAACTTTGGTCAACACCTCCTCTCCAGTTAATGGTGTATGAGCTTCACCCTCCTCTATGGTGTTGTCGAAAGCAGCAGCTTGCTTTCTATAAGGATGATGTCATGGCAGCCATCGTCGATGCCTCATGAATGCCATTTTTTTAGAGTGTTTCAACCTATAGGGTCTTGTCTGATCAACACATATTGGACAAGCATTGTATCATTTCACAATGCTTCCCGATAAATTCTCATACGCGGGAAAATCGTTAATTGTCCATAATAGTATCACCTTCAGTTTAAATACTCTCCTCTTACAGCATCATATACTCTCTCAACCCCATCCCACAACACTTTCAAATCATCCACGAATGGCTGGAGATAGACGTCGATGTCATTTCCGGGCTGTTTGGGTCCAGAAATTAACATAGTCAACATCATGTACTTCCTTTTCATGCATAACCATGGAGGAAGGTTATAGGTGATAAGTATAACAGGCCAACATGAGTATTTGCTACTTAGAGAACTATGTGGATTAAACCCGTCTGATGAAAGCGCTAATCTAAGGTTCATATTTTCTAGACCAAAGTCTGGCCATTTTATGTCTATCATTTTCCAAGTTGGGGAATCGGCTGGATGCCTCATCATTCCATCTTTCTTTCGATCATTGGCATGCCAAGTTAGCTCCTTAGCTTACATTGTCGATTGGAACATCCGTTTGAACTTTGGGATCGGAGGGAAGTACCACAATAGAATCCCTGGAACCCCTTCTTTCTCAGATTTGTCCTTTCCAAGTTTCCACCTTGATTCACCACAAGTTGGACAACTGGTGGCATCAGCATGCTGCAATCTATACAAGATGTAGTCATTTGGACAAGCATGAATCTTTTCATACCTCATCCCCAATGTGGAAAGTGTTCATTAGCCTCATAAGTAGACCCTGGTAAGTCATTTCCTTCGGGAAGCAAGAGGCCAATCATAATTAACATATCTGAATAGCATGCATCAGTCATGTCGTGTGTCACGAGTCGCACTTAAGAGTTGTGCTATCGTGACACGTTGTAAGGAGATGCCGAGAGGGGTGAGCCTTGAGGCAAGGAGATGCCGAGAGGGGCGAGTCTTGGGGTAAGGAAATGCCGAGTGGGGTGAGCCTTGGGACAAGGTGAAGCGAGAGGAGCGAGCCTTGGGAGCCCAAAGGCGAACTTGAAGCTAAAGTGAAGACGAGTGGCATTGTCGTAAATAAGTGGAAGTTCTGGTTCGAGGTACTTCGGCTTGGAATTTGGGAAAACTCTGAACACGAGAAATGTCCGGAACGTCGAAAAGGGTTCAATGCACTTGACGGCATGTCATTTGGATTTTCTGGGAATTAGTTATGGAAGATTATTCTCCTCGGCTATTTTGATGTTTCCTCCCACCTTGTGCATGTAAGCAAAATATGCTCTATAGGGGGAAACATGGTGTTGAGCTTCTACCACCCCCGGTATTGGCCTTCATGGGGCACTTCTCCCGGACACCCTTGGGGGCCTAGGAGCCGGGCATGTGTCATCAGAAAAGGGCGGCATATGTTTCCACAAGTCAGGATGTCTTGTGGACGGTATTGGCCAAAAGGCCAATATTGCGGGTCGACGTTGGGGGCGAGGTTCGTAAGAGAGCGATCCTTATGCCATCGGCGTTAGACAAACATGTGAGCTAACGGAAGATATGTCAGGACCTCGTGGTGCTCATTGGCCACGGAGCAAGCGATGTGGGCATGTGTTAGGGTTCGACCTTGCCCAAAGCAAAGTGATACTAGCAAGCACGGGAAGGGCGACTCCGTGCTAGACTAAAGGAAGCTTAAGAGGGGCATCGAGGATGAGTTGCTCCCTTGGGCGGCATGCTAACAAGAAAGACGACATGCCCGCTTGAGGATTGACCTACGGGTTAGAATATGCCTTGGGGCCGTGACGATCATCCAGAAGAGAACAAGACAGCCTCGTCCGAGTGGAAAGGCCACAAGGCCTAGGTGACTGTCCGGTTGGTACTCAAGGTACGAGTAGATGGGCAGGTGTTATCCAAGAGCCGAATGGGCTATCTAGGTGATGCCCATGAGGCGAAGTACGAGGGCATGTGTTGCCCAAGAGCCAAGTGAGTTGCAAAAGAGATGCTCACGAGGCGAGACACGATGGCAGGTGTTGCCTGCGAGTCGAGCGAGTCATACTAGTGGTGTCCATGAGTCGCATAACAAGAACAAGTGTTCCATATAAGCCCATAGGGTTGTGCAAGTGATGCTACAAGATGAAGTGAGCGGGGACATGCAGTCCATGAGTCAAGCAAGGGGCGCAAGTGACGCGTCCAAGGTTAAAGTACGCGAGCATGGGTTGCCCTTGAGATGGAAGCCGAGTGTGTCGGATAGGGAATAACCACAAAGTGAAGTATGCGGATATATGTTGTCCATGAGCCTAGTGGGTTAGATATGTGATGCCCGAGGGGGAGTATGTAGACATGTGTTGTCTAGGAGCTGAGTGGGCGGCATAACAGATGCCCGCGAAGTGACAAAGTGTGCTAGCTGCTAAGAAATGACTCAAGGAAGAAACATGAATGCCAACTTAGTCTTCGGTACACGATCATGCTACTTGCTATCGACGTGCGGGATGCACGCGAGTCAGTAATGGGCTGATTTTCATGGTATATAAGAGGATGATGTAGGGTTAGAGGGTAGTGAGGATGAGGAGATTTCGGAATACTCGAATGAGTTTATGCAGTTTTTAGAAGATGGAGATAAGCCTTTATATCCTGGTTGTACCAAGACAGTGTCCTGGTTGTACCAAGACAGCCTTTATATCCTATACCACGAAAATCAGTGTTATGGCACTTCAAGCAAGGGCAACATATTTTATTTATGTCCCTTGATTTATCCGATGCAAATTTCAGAAATTCTTCAAGTCCTAACTGAAACTGTAGTGATCTTCTATCAGCCTTCATCCATGACTTATCCATCTTATATAGACAAACAAATGTATCAATTACAATATTAACATTATACCTAGCTAGGATCATGCTACATAAACTAGCTAGTTCACACAAACATGTACATTTATGCACAGCTGAAATCAAGCAATACAATAAAGCAATTAGCTACTTCATGTACATTTAGCACTTCATCAAGTAATACGATAACAGGGGCATTTAACATAGTATAAATCTTTCTAGCTTTACATCATCATACAATTCATACTTAATACCAGCCATGTAATGATTCCACATTGCTCATTTGTAGTCCAGCACAGGAAAAATGAAAAAAAAAAAAAAACAAAACAAACAAACTTGTAATGATCATGGAACTCACCAAAAATTGATTTAAGTCAAAGCCAATTCAAACACCACAACTTGTTTCCACCTTCCAGACTTGCTTAATTCATGATGTCACTGATTTTTCAACTCTGCAAAGCATAAGACAGTGTCAATTTGTTTGACATGTTAAGAGTTTCATTATGTATTCAGCATCAGATCAATAGCAAAGGTGAAAAACCATAACCACAAGGTCCCTAATTTACACGTCCACATGGAAATGGCTACCATCAGATTTTGAGACAAAATACTTGCAGTTCACATGATTATGACAATCCAATACTTGCAGTTCAGACAAAATACACAAACTCATAGTTGACTTTACAAAACTTCAATAGGGAATAGCCGAACATTAAGAATTGTTTTGCTGTCCAACCATTGGATGGTGAGCAATCCACATATTCAAAAAGGGCTCATGAAAAATTTTAACAAAAAATAGTTGAGAGCAGAACAAATGGAAAAGTTCGTTTAGAATCTGAAAATGGTGGGTTAGAGTATGAAGTAGAAAACTGAGATGACTGGAAATAAATAATTGTAAGTTGGATTTCTCCTACCAAGTATTATGCAATGACAAATCGTCTAACAATGTAACTCTAACTCTGCAATTAATATAACCAATCACAAGACAAGAAACAAACATAACTAAAAAGACAATATACAACATCTCCAACAGCATTACATGATTATATTACCCAACAAAAGACAATCTACAATATCTGAAGCTACATTCCAATGCATTTGATAAGACAAGTCAACAGTGAAGAAAAAATACTGAAAATAAGATTAAATATGCACCTTGCTGAATGTCATGAATAACAAGTCTGAGGTATTTAATTTATAAGCCTATCCAAAAAGATCAATGATTACTTCTAGTGTATAATTTGTTTTGACCTGGCATCTTGACATCAAACATAAGAGCCAATGTAAGAGCCAAGATGACAATGTAAAGCATATTTCAATAATGACAGAACACAGTAAACAGCAACTGCCCACATGGAACCCAAACTATAATTGGGTCAATGCCCACATACAATCACAACTCCTTTGATTGGTTACAGTTAAATGTTGTCAAGAAAGAGACCAAATTCTATAACTTTAATTGGAGAAAGTGAAGGAGTAGTGAAGAAAAAGAGTAGAGCTTTACCTTCGGAATTCAACGACTGTCAATTCAGGTTAGCAAATGCTTTCCAGTTAACCCAGGCCAGTACTGAAACAACAACATTATGCTATTTGTCATTCAACTTCAACAAAAACCTTAACACTTATAACCTCGCATCCCCAATTCGATTAAAACCCAGAAAAAAAAAATTCAAGATTCAACGGAAATTTCATTTTAAAGCCCGTAAATCCCCAATCCAACAAAAACCCTAAATAGCTGAACAGTTAATCTAAGGGCTTACCAGCATAGATAAAGAGCTACTGATTGAGACCCATGAAATTTGCAATGAGGTTTGGATGATTTAGCGATTTAGGTTTGAAACAAAGACTCAAATGTGGAATGAGGCTTTCTTCGTCTGTCGAAGAGAGATGGGGAATGGAGGGAGTATGAGGTTCTTCGATCTGGGTTCTCAGTTATGATTAGGGTGAGGACATTCGAATTGGCAAGAAATTTGGATTTTCATCAGTTGGAATGGTTTCAGCTTTGAGAGCGTTGCGAGGGAAAAGTTTGCTCTCTAGCTTTAGGTTTTAGTTTTCATAAATTTGTCGGGGAGAGAATATCATCAAGTGTTCCAAACTAAATCCCTTCATGTTGTGCCAAAAAAAAGGACAAAAACATCCAAAGCCAAATTACTCATATGACGAGACAACATAAATTTGTCGTCTGAATACAAAAAAAAAAAAAAAAAAAAAAAAACTACGACCCAAAATGAAATCAATTTATCTCCTTTGACAAGACGACAGATAACTGTTGTTTGAAAACAAACTTAATTCTTAAGACCAACTTTGTATGGTATGTTGCTATATTCAGACGACAGTTTTTACATTGTCTGTCGTTAAAATATATCAGACGACAGAAACCAACATTTCTGTCGTTTGGGCTCTGTCGTCTGATGAGGTTATTAGCATAGTGACACAAGAATTTATAGTGATTCACTCAATCAATGTGATTGAGCTACGTCCACTTCTGGAGCCGGTGAGAAATTCCACTATAATCAATTTGAGAGAATACAATTAGAGTTTGAGAATAAACTCTCTACCCAAAACCCCAAATACAATTAGGTTAATTGTCTAATCTCTCACACCAAAAACTGTTGGCGGCATCAAGGCATACATATATCTCCTAATTAACCTAGAGAGTCTTGCCCACGTGATTTACACCATGGGCCATTCACATTGGATTTTGCCTACCAATCAAATAAAGCCAATATTCAATAGACTGAAGTTTATCCACATACACCAAGCCTAGTCTAGTAAGTGCAACTTGTTGACATAATGAGCACGAATGAAGCATGAGATACACAGGAGGGTGTAAATTAAACTTTTCAGTCTCATTTACTTGCTCAGTTATGCTCAATTATCATTGGATTTAAGTCTAATGTTGAAGAAGAAGGGAAAATCTCACAAACAGTACCTGACCTATCGGCTACTAATAACTTTTGTACCTCAAGTTCAAAAAACATCAGATTGGTACCTGGACTTTTGACCCCGACCCAATATTGATACATGGGAACAGTAAAATCATTAACGCGGTTAACTTTTCAAGGGTAGAATTGTCATTTCACTATTCACCTTCTCTAAAAATCTCTCCTCCCTCTCTGCAAACCCAGCTTTTTCATTATCTTCTTCATACCTCACACACACAAACCCAAATTGATGTGTGATGAGGTAAGAAGAAGAAGAAGAAGAAGAAGAAGAAGAAGAAGAAATCTGGGTTTGCAGATAGGGAGGAGAGGGTTTTGGAGAAGGTGAACAGTGAAATGACAGATTTACCCTTCAAAAATTAACTCCGTTAACGAATTTACTGTTCCCAGGTACTGATATTGGGTCAGGGTCAGAAGTCCAGGTACCAATCTGATATTTTTTGAACTTGAGGTACGAAAATTATTAGTGGCTCGAAGTTCAGGTACTGTTTGTGAGTTTTTCATGAAGAAGAATAATAATGAAAAGGATTAAATACTGTTTACTCCTTATACTTATAGGGTTTCATCGTTTCAATCCATGACCTTCGAATTTCACCTAAAAAGTCCCTAAACTCTCAATTTCCTCCTAATTGGTCCCCGCCGTCAAAATTTTCTGTTAAAGTTACTGAAAATGTCTATTATGCCCTCACTTACTTTTTTTTAATTTATTTTTTCTCTCTCTTTTATTTCTTTCTTTTATTTCACTTGTTGATGGTCTGTGGATTGGAACCATGTTGATGAGGAGATGAACAGAAGGATGCAAGAGAGCCGGAAGAAGAATAGGTAAAAAAAAACAGAGAGAGAGGAAGAAAGATTTTTTTTTAAAGTAATTAAGGGTATAATAGACTTGTTAGGAGAAGTTAATGGATTTTTTAACTGATACTTGACGACAGGGACCAATTGGGAGGAAATTGAGAATTCAGAGACTTTTTAGGTGAAACTTTGTCACGCCCCGAATTTTATGAATAACTATTCATAAATCCGAACATGAAAATTTTTCTTTTCTTAACACACTCACCACACGAAATAAAATCAAACCGACTTAGTCTCGGTTAATTATTACAACATAAATCCAAAATGTAATGTAAAGCTCTAAATGAGCATACACACACACCTCACAACTAAATAAATAACAAAACTGCTGTAACACCTAAGCAGCTCGGTCACCTCCCTGGTTATCCTGACCTGCAGGAATATCCGCTACACCATTGAATAGTGTACCGGGATTGCAACAACACAAAACCCGGTAAGCTTATGAAAGCTTGTATGAGTAAAAGAAGGAACTGTTACTTAATTTAAACTCTTTTATTTCCACACACAGCAACACTCAATTATTTCCACATATAAAAATAATAACAATCTCAATCAACACCAATTCAATATAACAAGTCAACTCCAATCACTACTTTCCCCACGACCCTCTTCATCGTATTTATAAAAATACGGTACTTGACAGACTAGAGCTCTAACTGAATCGTAGCCCGTCACCTGGCCTAGGTTATGGCATCCGACATATTTATCAATTATTGTATTTCATCAATATGCATACCTATATACATATTTAGAACGTCCAATAATTTCACATACTCAACCAATCGTATCCCATCATCCACACTAGGATTAGAGCGTCCGATTACCCACACCGGTCAATGTTAACCCTAAACCCATAAATGAACCCAACATATCACATCACATACTGATATCAACCCAACCAAGATACATCATATTATTATGGAATTACACAATCGTAATAAAATCAACTCATCAATTCCACTCAATCATATCATAAATCAAACAATCCACTCATCAATATATATTTTCCACGTAAATATATATATACGTAATCATCCACTCAGGAATGACCACTAATACCATCTATAGTTCACACAAGAAAATTATGAAATTCATTTGTATAGTTAAAATTCATTTTACTTACCTATGGACCGTGGTAATTCAAGTCCATGAAATTTTAAAACAAATATTTAATCCGCAAATATTTTTCACACAATTACCAAAAATAAATAAATTAAAATGCTCGGTTCGTAATATGAACCACGTGAGTTTTACTCACCTCGAACTCCTGCTGCGTCTTCTATATATATATAACTCACAAAAATCCAATGCTCGTCAACTCAAGCCGTCAAGTACCTAATCAAGTATGGTCTTTACTTAGCAACGAAGCATGAAATAAACCTAATTGATGATCCAACGGTCGGATTTCTAAAATAAAGATAATCCAACGGTCGGATTCTAAAATAAAGATAATCCAACGGTTAGATCCTCACGGATTGCCCATGGAAACATCCTATCAAAATTATACGAAAATCCGATGGACGGATCTTCGTTAATAGCTTCCCGAATCACTATTTTATAATTATACGATGATCCAAAAGTCGGATCTTCGCCCGTGACCACACAAAGTCATCGGGACAGTCATATGAACATCATATTAAAATTTGAAGTAAAACCGATGGTCTGATCTTCGTAAATCTCAAACCGAAGGTAAATTGTAAAACCGTAAATAGTAACGTTAAAACAGAAATTGACTATTTATCAACTTTTTCTAACATGACCAAGTTATATCTCAAAACGCTCGTATGGATGCATAGATCATCGTCCAGATAATAAAAACTCAAAATTCGGTCCGACGCGCCGCCACACGCGGCGGTCAGACGGTGGTCAACGCGGCGGTCAACACCGGTCAACCACCTCCGATGCAAAAGTCGTCAACTACAAACTTCTTCAAAATGAAATTTTGAACAACTTTAATACCTGACTTTTTCGGAGATGAGGTCCGGATCGTCCTAGATCGGGCTTTGAAGTTGGATTAATCTCGGCCCTCTGATCAGTCTCCAGATCGAATCAGGGACGTCGAAATCTTCAACTCTTGATCTACCACTCTACACTCAAAATCGTGATGCAAGCTATATATGGGGATGATCAGAAGGAAGAGCACGTCACGAAAATGGGGACGATCGGCCCGTGCACCACCGGAAAAGGGGTTTTCCGGCCGGGTCGGGTTTTCACTTCGGGAGGAGGCTTCGATCCACGTCTAGAGGCAGCGGCGGGGCGCGACGATGGCGGGGATCACTCAGGCGTGAGGCGGCGACGCGGGAGAAGGCCGGGTCCGGCGGCGGCGGGGTCGGGAGGCCCGACTTCCAGTCGGGTCGGGTCGCTGGGTCGGAAGGCGCAGTGACCAGGCCGAGAGAGAGAGACGGGGGACTGATGTGCAATAATGGAATTTTTTCGTCCTTCACAACAAACTCAGATTTTTTCACTATTTATAGAAAAATTTCGATTTTCAAATATTCATAACTTATTCATACGAACTCCGAATAATACGTTCCACATATGCACGGACTCGTATCGACGAGTTCTACAACTTTCATGAAGGAAGTTTTCCCAAATTTTGAATGTATAAAAAGTCGATTTTCACGACCCCCTAAATAACGTTCGTTTTTGAAAATAAAATCATTCGGAACCAATTTTCTCAACCCACGACAATCCAAATAATCCCAAATATCACAATTCAATTTATATAACAATTATTGAATTACATAAATTTATTGTATGAAAATCTGGGTCTTCACAAACTTAAACGATGAAACCATATAAATATGTAAGCAGTATTTAACCCTAATGAAAGTGAACTCATTCTAACTACCTCATTATCCTCTGTTCTTGAATTTAAATCCAATGTTAATGAGTCATGACTTGTTAGTTAGCTAACCTAAATAACATGATAGAGGTCACATGTCAAATCTCACATGCATCCGAGATGGGAGTTTAGGGTGAGATAGGTGGGTAAGGACTAAAAATAAAAAATGTTTGTTGAGCACAATCAAGTAATGTATTAATTGAGACTTAATTAGCAAAGAGATAGAAACTTGGAGAATGAGGGAAAACTTGGAGAATCAGGGAAGAGGCCTAATGTGGGTGGGGCTGAAAATTAACTGTGACCGTGAATATCAGGCTGCAAATAGGCGAGAGTAGCTGGTATAGTGGTCCAGGGCAAAGCATGACAGTTTAAAGCAGGAGCTGCTAGACCTACTTTGCCTTTTCACACAGACTTTGCTGCTTTGCTAGAAGGGATGAAGCTAGCAGTTTCTTTACAGTACGTGCATGTATGTTTTGAGACAGATTGCTCCTTTTTGGTGCAAGCTATCAGTCAAGAAGGCCAAGATTTGTCTACAATGACTTTTATGCTAGAGGACATCAAGAAGTTGTTGAGAGATCATCCTCAATTCCTGATTGCTTTTGTACCAAGAAAGGCAATTGCAGCGGTTCACTTGTTTGCATCTCATGCTTTTACCAAACTGCTTACCTTGTAATAGCTCCTGACTTTCATAAGGGATGTCATTAATAATGATTATAATCGTTAATGATTCAATGAAATCATTTTGGGTGGTTCTAGTTAGACATCTAAATTTGATATTTGAACCTATCTTAATATTTGACATTTTTTAATTCCTATTAAGCCCCTATAGATTACTGAATAGGAAAAAGGAAAAATCCAATTGCACCCACCTCTCTTAAGAACATAAATCTCTCTAGCAGCTCTCTCTCTCTCTGCACACGCATCTTTCTCTGTGTTGTTGGTAGCCAATTCAATTTGCAAGACGATCGAATAAGACGATTTGCTAAATTTTGATCATAATATTTCGTAAGATACTAACCCAAATAGTCACTAGCTTTTGAGTTTAAGTTCAAACACCAATTAATGTCTCATTAATCTAGTAGAATGAGAGTAATGATTTGATCAACTAATATACTGTCCAAGATATTGAAACCAGAACTCTACTATTTCGCCTTTTAATCTTTCAAGTAAAGAAGCATGTATGATTGATGGCACATGGTTTATTCTTAGTTTGTTTTATCTGATGCCAACACCCAGATTGTTAGTTTGGGCCCCCATCTAGATGGAATTGTATTCCAACCAACTGATAACGTGTTCAAGAATATGAGCAAATCGATCTAAACAAAATTAAAAAAGAAGGTAAAAATGGTAGTTTAGTGTGGAGATATTGAAGATAAATGTTTAAATATCAAATTTGGAGGCCTACAAACTAGATAGTCATAGAGAAAAATATTTGAGATCCCAAAAATTGCACCAAAATTCCTTATCAAATGATGCGGCACTGCCGGCACATGCCACGTCTTTAATTACATGAATTATTTGATTGAGTGGATTTGTGTTTCTTTTTTGGATTAATTTCAGTTTACCCCCCTTGAGGTTTGGAGGTATAATCATGTCACCCTCTATTCTCAATTTTGAATTTTTACCCCCAAACTTTTCAATTTCAATCAGCCGTGTCCACTTTCTACTATTCAGTCCAAATTGGACGTTAACCCTGATTTTTTAGGGCTAAAATGGTCATTTCAAGACAAAAAAAACTATTTAAAAAAAAGAAATTTTTTTTATTTTTTTCCTTCTGTTTTTTAGTTTTTTTTTAATTATTTATTAATTTTTTCTTTCTGTTTTTTTAATTTTTTTTTATTTTGTCTTCAACCTATACACCACAAGTTATAATAGGTTTATAAGAATAAAAAAACACTCTAGGTGGTTGAAAGCCGCTCGCTGATCTACGATATTTGTGATATATCTCCGATAAAGTGAAGAATTTTAGGAGATATCCCCAATAAAGTGAAGAAATATCTGTAAAAAATGATTTTACACATATATTTCTTCACGATTTTACACATATATTTCTTCACGATTTTACACTTTATCTGTAAATATATGTAAAAAAATGATTTTACACAGACATTTCTTCACTTTATTGGGGATATATCCTAAAATTCTTCTCTTTATCGGAGATATATCATAAATATCGTAGACCAGCTAGCGGCTTTCAACCATTTAGAGTATTTTTGTTTTATATAAATTATAACTTGTGGTGTATAAATTGAAGACAAAATTTATATATAAAAAAAATAGAAAAAAATTTTTTCCTTTTTTTTTTGAAGTTCTTTTGGTCTTGAAATGACCATTTTAGCCCTCAAAAGTCAGAGTTAATGTCCAATTTGGACGAAATAGGAGAAATTATAGATAAAGTATAAAATCGTTTTTTCCAGATATTTTTTCACTGTATTGGGTATATATCCTAAAATTTTTCACTTTATCGGAGATATATCACAAAAATCGTAAATCAATAAGCGGCTTTGAACCACGTAGGGTATCTTTTTGTTCTTATAAACCTATTATAACTTGTGATGTATAGGTTCAAGACAAAATAATAATAAAAAAAAATATAATTTTTTTTTAGTTTTTTTTGTCTTGAATTTAGCCCTCAAAAGTCAAAGTTAACGTTCAATTTGAACGGAATAGTAGAAATTGGACACGGCTGATTGAAATTGGAAAGTTTGAGGAGTAAAAATTTAAAATTGAGAATAGAGGGGGTGACATGATGACACTCCCAAACCTCAAGAGGGTAAACTGAAATTAATCTTTTTTTTTTAATAAAATAAAAAGGCTAAATACAGATTACTACCCCGTAGTTTGGGTCCAAAATCAATTCAGTCCATGAACTTCTAATTTCATCAAAAAACACCCCTGCATTTTCAATTTTGATCTAATAGGTCCGATTTATTAGTTTTTCGACAATTGAGTTATTTAACTTGTTAACGTGGCTCATATATGACATGTGTTTTATGATGTGGCGTTGAGGTGACCTGCATAGTCAATTTAGGAGTGAGTCCTACTATTAAAAATAAATAGTTTTTCAACAAATAATCCAACTATAACTTGAACCCATAACAGAATATTAATGAATTGGATATATTACATCAAAATTGAAAGTGCATGGGTGTTTTTGATGAAATTAAAAGTCCATGAACTGAATTGATTTTGTACCTAAATCACATGATAGTAATCAGTATTTAGCCCTAAAATAAAACTAAAATGATAAATAACTAAAACTCTCTTCTTATATCAACCTTGCTAAACATGCCTTAGATTTTCAATGAAACGTAATAACTTATGAACCAAATTTCACTTTCCCATTATATAAGTACAATAAAGAGGTGATCAAAGGGTGACCCCAGGTTCGAGAAAAGAAAAAATGGCCCAGATGCCCACCCCACTTTTATGAAGAACAATGAGAGATAATTCTAACGGCATTTTGCCTTTACAATTTCCTTAAATCTAGTCAAAGAAAGTAAAAAAGCACAGATATCTCCGTACCCATCCCTCAAATGCAGGAAAAAACGCTTCTTGAGAAATTAGTTATGTGATACAATATTTTAATGTGATAGTGTTATGATGCATGTCTGACAGCTGTTAGATTAGTCTGAGTTAGGATTTCTCATATTTTTATCTATATTTTTTCTTTAAAAAACTTGAAATAAAATACATGTCATCCGTTCATTCATATAAATCGGATTATGTTGCATCTGTCACGTCATTTGATAATCAAATTTAGTATAAATATTTAGGATATGTAGCACTACTCTGACATAAAATTGGATATAAATATCAGTTAGAAGATAATGCAAACAGAACAAACACAATTACCATAATGTGTCTCAGTTAGGAGCGCAGCAGTATGCACATGTATTTGCCAAGTTTGCTTTGTTAGAAAAATGATGTAACCTTTGTTTGGAGGAAGCGCATGAATAGCTCATGAAATGTATTATTGATGATGTATTTTTGATTTCCTCAATTTATGGAGTGATTGTTTCATTTCTGCGTTATAAATACAAAACAAAAAATAACAAAAAATAACAAAAACAAAAACGAACAAACAGACAAACACAATTGACTTTGAACTTTGTAGTGGATTGGATCGACTGCCAAATATCATTTTGTAACAACTATTTCTAAGTAGATACTTATCTCATTAGCCGAAGAAACTAGATACTTGCCTTTTGAAGGCAGACCCAAAAGTGAGAAGTTATCACCACATAATTAATCTAGAAAGCCCAATACAACTGTTGCAACAATATTGGGGTAAATCTCAAAACCCAGGTTCAGTTTGAGTCCAAAGCCAGCCCTTAAACTCTATGTTTCTTATGATCGAGAACGCTCTCTTAACGAGAACCGGCCTCTCTGCCAAATAACTCATTTCACCCCATATGTGATTTCTTAAAGTCAGATTTTCTGGCCTCTTAAAGCTAATCGATTAATATTTTACTTACATATGTACTCCAAAATTATCAACTCATCTATCTATATTATATATGGTAGGCGACATTATTACACAAATTAGACCAAATAATATACTTTCATATGTGCTCATGGCCAGTAACTTCTGCCATAATTGCATGCATTGACGGTTGTTATTTGTTTTTAGTAGTTTGAAACAAAGTTTTAACTTTAAATTTATGTTTTATTTAATTTTAAATAAGTGCACAATAAGTTTTATAATGAAATTTACTTAATTGCAAGAGATTTTCTTCATATTTACGCCAAATATACTAGCATTATATTGCTTCAAGGGTTCTAAGCTCTGGTTTATGTATTTTTTTGACAGTGACTCTATAAAACCAGACGAGTATATGAATACTTCAATTCTCTAAAAACAAATTATTTACAGGTAAATAATTAAGTCATATCTATCTACTATCTACTCATTAATTGTTAGTGTGACACATGCATTAGAATAATTAATTAGTTAGGTTATGTTGGCATTGACTTGTAAGGAGAAGGACGGTGATGAGAAATCCCCCTCAACCTCTATGCTTAATTGTCGTGGTTATAACTTGAAAACCTTTAATTAATATGAAAGTTTACTTCATAAAACGTTATAATATATTCATGTGATAGAACGTCTGTCTTCGTTCCAGTCTTTCAGAATAAATTATGACCAAATTAAGGAAAACCAATGTCCCACTGCATATTTAATAGTACATTATTTCTTATTAATTTTACAACCTTACCTTTGTCCATACTTAATTATCAACGTTACCTAATGCGTTGACGAAAAGCATTAATATTTGCTTAATTAACAAATTTGATCAATTTACAGAGCTTAATTCCTATATTTGTCATTGTTACTGGTTCTATCATTTTTAGTCCTATATACTGAACGACATGCATGCATAATGACAATATTATCAATAGTATAAAAAGTTTATACAGTATATGCTATGCTTGAATGCAAAGGAACGTTGTTCATCCTCTTAATTCATCACTATGCTTCGCTTAAATCATGTATAGAGATCACCATCTCGATCATTGTACATTTTGAACTAATGAATTTAATTAGTAATAGTACATGTGCTAAGCAAAATAGGAACATGCAACACTTACTAGTTTGAACTAGAAAATTCTTCAAACTTAATTATACATACGTCTTTTACCATCATCTATTTCCTTTGATTTTCTCAATCCCCTCCCACACAAAAAAAAAAAAAAATTATTAATCAAGTTTTCTTACTCTGATCACCTGCGACGCCCATTTCTCATATGTACGTGAGTTTGACTTTAACTATGCCTCGCAAAGAAAGAACTATAATCTCTGTGTCAATAATCAAAGCACAAATAGGGTAAACGTTTTTGGAGTAAATACTATAATTTGCTCTTGGTTTTTTTTTTTTTCCTTCCTTTAATCAGTCTTTGTGTCTTTGTCTTTCTATATAATATATCGGTCTTGATATAACTATTAAACAAGCTCCTTTGTACGTACTAATTAGTTAACTATTAATCTTTTTAAAATCGCACCAGGGCTTTGTTTTATTATATATCCCTCGAAGCTAGCCTCAGCCTCGGCACTCGCTTGCTTAGTACTGTAATCCTTTTCTTTCTTCTTCAGTCTTTTAGTTTAATTAATTAGCAACAAAGCTGATTAAGCAGTTTGTGATAGTGTCAATGGCGGAGGAGGTTGTTGTTCTGGGCTTCTGGTCGAGCATGTTTGCCATGAGACCCAGAGTTGCTCTGACCGAGAAAGGGGTGGAGTATGAGTACAGAGAGGAGGACTTGCCCAACAAAACCTCACTGCTTCTGGAGATGAACCCGATCCACAAGAAAGTCCCCGTTCTTATCCACAACGGCAAACCTGTCTGTGAGTCGGCCAACATTGTCCAGTATATTGACGAGGCTTGGAAGGACAAAGGTCCTACTTTGCTTCCCTCTGATCCTTACCAGAGAGCTCAGGCTAGGTTCTGGGTTGATTACATTGATAAAAAGGTAATAAACGTCTAGATATCAATTTTTTTTTTTTAAATCTTTCTCCAGCTTTCTGTTTTCCCCATAGTATTCTTTTTCCTCCCAGATCAAGTAATGCTACTATAAATTGATGAACTGCAGTTATTTGAAGCTGGGAAGAATATATGGTCCACAAAGGGAGAAGAACAAGAAGCAGCCAAGAAGGTTTTTTTGGAAATCCTTAAGCTGCTGGAGGGAGAACTTGGGGACAAGACATACTTTGGGGGAGAGAGCTTTGGGTTCGTAGACATCAATCTTGTCACATTTTACTGTTGGTTTTTGACCTATGAGACCATCGGAAACTTCAGCATAGAGGCAGAATGCCCCAAACTGATTGCATGGTTCAACCGGTGTATGCTGAAGGAGAGCGTCTCCAAAATTCTTCCTGACCCAAAAAAGGTGTATAAGTTTTGTCTTTTCTTGCAAAAGTATTATGGTGTGGCATAGTGGAAGGGAAAAGGGCTTTGCTTAATCACGATGTTATGGCCACTTGCAAAAGCATCTTGATGTTATGGCCTTTTCTTGCTTAATTATGGTGTTCATCGTTTTCCTTTAGTTTTCCTACACGCTCCGGCTTGTGTTTCATGTGGTTGGACACTGGTGTGTGTCTTGTACTCTTGTTATGTAAATTTTATATGAAATAAAGATGCAGCCAGTTTGATGTGTCTGCTCGTTTGTTATGGGTGAAAAGGACGACTGGACGGGTTATGATAAATAAAACATAATCGATCCATTTGGCAAGAAAAAATAAAAGTAAATTGGTGGATTTAATGTCAGATATGAATTCGCTTTGGAGTAAACGTATTTGTGGTAGATAAAAAATTATTATTTTTTGAATAGGATTGATTTTATTAATAATCAAGTTATGCAAAACAGGTCAGAGTCTAATAGAATTTACATAAGGTTCTAAGACAAACCGGATAGTCTATCTAAGTCACAACTAAACTCATTAAGATTTAAAGGGACGCTCGCTGAACAATAAGCCTAAAACTACACAACCTCTAAGGAAAAATATTCATTTAGTCTAATCTGCCAAGCACACAATTGTGGTATAAATATCAACTAGAAACGTCTTAGAAAAAACATATAGAAATTACCCCTACTGCGAAGGCTTGAGTCCAGAATGTCTTGTTTTCTTGAACCCTAAACAAGTATTTGCTCCTTCCCCTTGGGGTCGAACCTAGTACTTGCCTCAGAGTCTTCAGCATCCAACAACCTCGGCATCAGGTTGGTCCTCCTGCTTTCCAATTGTCCAGCATGAACCTTGGGCTTGTTCTTGCGACCCCTAGGGTGGCCCTTCTTCTTCGGAGTCTTCCCAAGAGTAACCGGAACCTCCACAAGTTCACCAAGATGAAATTCACGAGGTATTATCGCCAAACTAGGCTTTAGCTGCTTCTCCAAGCTCCATTCACCCTGGCACCATTTGCGCACCCCTAAAATTGTGGTTCTTGCAGCATCAGGCCCATATGCAATAAGAGATGTAAGCCCACCAGTCCCCACTAGTCTAGCATCTGCCCCTTCTGCTCTAGGAGGCCCAAGCTCCGGCCCAATCTCCAATAGCCCTTCATCATTAAGCTCCAGTCCAGCGTCAGCTACACTCGGCCCATACTCAAGCAGGCCTTCATCCCGACCCAAAGCTACTTTCACCCCAGAACCTGGCCCACTAGCCCCCTGCCCAGCAGGGTACCATAATTTTGAATTAGGGTTTCCCGCCGAGAAACCAGGAGATGCGTTCCCAGTCGCTAGCTTCCCAGCCGCCGACCCGAGCCCAGATGCCCCCACAGCCTCATCCGTCCAGTTCAGACCCTGGTCGGCCACTGGCATCACCTCAAGTCTAGGCTATCCATCTCCGACCACTTCTGGCGCCACCTGCATTGTAACCAATGTTGTACTCATTCCCTCCATCGTTGTCGTCAATACCCCATCACAGCCACCTATCCCATGGACGAAAAAACCACATCCCCGGTAGATACCATGGCATATTTCATACCTCAATTCCAAATCCACCACCACCGACGCCGAGAAAGAATATGTACGTCGAGCCCTTACGCGGCGGCGTACGTCTTGCACAATCCGGATTCGTTGCACGGGTCTTTCCTCTGCAACCCCCTTGATCATACCTTACAAAGAGCCCCAAGGCGTTTGCAAGTAGGGTTAGGGCACGCTCATTGCGCATAGCCATGCGTAGCACTTTAACTGCCACCCAAGCCGCCATGGAATTTAGCGGAACCTCTACCAGATCCTGTTTCCATTATAATCCTCCAAAAGAAGCATGGAGTTGTTGAAGAACCACCGTCCACCGTTGAGAACATGATCCTTCGCCTCCTGCTCCTTGAACTGGAAAACAAATGCCCCTTCTCCCTCCTCACGGATCAGGACGTGCTCTTTCAGACCCCAGATGCCAGAAATCACCGCTGGAAAAGACAGAGGCAACACCTATTTCTGAGAAAGCAGTCAACCACAAGCATAGAAAAAAGGATCTTGGATTGCCTCCTCGCCTCCAACAAGATGCACGATAGTCTCCTCCGCCGCCATGGTAAAACCTGTACTCGATCAATCTCCCCGCTAGAGAGAAGCCCTAACAGAGAGAAAAAGTCAACTCCTTCTCAATAATAATCTTTACTAATGACTCATCACTACCTTCTTTTTTTGCAACTGAATCAAACACCAAAATCAGAAAATTTGTATTCCTTAGTAACAGATCGCTTTAGCCTCCAATCAAGTTGATAAATTGAGCAATAAAACACCAAGGAAAAAAATTTATAGAAAAAAAACTTATTAACGAGAGGAAGAGAAGATGGAAGAGATTGATAGAGAAGCAATGGCTACAAGTGAAAGCATGTTGTAGATAAAAAATTATTATCAACACACTTTAAATGTTAATGTATACATTTATTTATTTGTTTGTTTTGACTTTACAAATAGTTCATATAATACTTTCAAGAGAAAATGGCTCAAACAGTCCAATCTTTTCGCTATTCTAAATTTTCGCACCTCAGTTTCGAAAACATACTGAGGTTCTCACCCCGATCCAATTTTGATATTTGGAGTTGTTAGCTCCGTTACGGAGGCTACCAGCTAGCATGTTTTGACCATAAAATGATCAATTTACCCTTTATTTCATTTTTTAATTAATTTTTCTTCTTCATATAATAAAAAAATAAAAAAGCAAAAGAAAGTTTTTTTTTTTTTTTTTTTTATGTATGGGAATGCAAAAGAAGATTAGATTCTAGATTTTGGTCATTTGATGTTTCTGGGTCTCTATCTTTCTTTGTTGATTTGGGAAAGATTCCTAGCACATTTGATGTTCCTGGGGTCTCTCCGCTTGGTGTTAAATTCCAAAGGCAACCCATCAATCCCATCTTTCATGTAGAAAACTGAAATTAAAAAGAAGATGACTTACCAACTCTTCAGTTCATCCAATCAATAATTCAAGATTCAAGGAGGATAGCGAAAATTAGAACCCAACGTTATACCTATCAACCCCTCCAAATTATCAAGCTAAGGCCATGAAGGAAGCAATAAATTTAGTATAGAAAAGAAGCAACCAATTAACATTGCACCATAGAACAATCCAGCAATTGATTAGACCTATAACACCATCAAAATTGTACGAACTTGATAACTCACCCAACAATCCCAAGACCTCAAACTTCCAGAAACCATCTTGGCAACAAGAAATTGATAACTCACCCAACAATCCTCGGCTGTCTCCGCTTCTCAATCCACTTCCCCTTGGGTTTTAATTTCAGCTTTCTTGGGCATATTTTTTGGCTCCTCAGATTGCAAAAGATGGATTCCGATTCCAATTTCATACCAGAATAACGATGCCCAATCAAAATCAAATGATCCAGGCTTTCTGATTGAAACAAACCCAAGAACATTTTGGTAAAAATTAATGGATTCTTCAACTGATCTGCAGATAAGTGAGATGTGGTTCAGACATTTTAGATGAAGAGGGTTTCCCACGATTTCCTTCATTACGATCAGAAATGAGAGAGAAAGAGAAAAAGGCAGAGAAGAAAGAGATTCAGAAGGGAACATGGTTAGCGAGAGAGAGAGAGAGATAACAGATTAAAAAATGAAGGGACGAAAATTCAAAACGTGCCCGCTAGTAGCCTCCGTAATGAAGCTAACGACTCCAGATACCAAAATTAGGTCGAGGTGAAAACCTCATATACCAATCTGATAGTTTTCAAAATTGAGGTACGAAAATTTAGAATAACGAAAACGTGAGACATTGTTTGGGCTATTTTCCTTACTTTCAATGCAATGACAACCAGTACATATAATTCATATAATAAAGATAATTTTTGTTTTTTTTTTTTTGAAAAATTGTTTTTTGTTTTTTTAGGGGAAGCTTTGGGAATCAAAGTCCCAAACCAAAATTATTATTAATGAGTGAAGTGTCACTATACGTCGAAGGAGACATAAAACCTGAACTTCTGGTTACATTAAAAGCAAAACAAATATCTTTAGGCCTTATCATTTAGCCCACGGATCAAGTGGGTTGATGGAGGCTCGCAGGGCCAAAAGCTCGACCTGGCCCTCAAAAAAGCCCGCTATAGACCCGACCCGGTGGGTAGAGGGCCGGGCTTGGTTTAAGGGTTTGAAACCCGGCCTGGCCTGTAAAATCCCGTAAACTATTATATTATATATTATATATATATATGTGTGTGTGTGTGTGTGTGTGTGTGTGTGTGTGTGTGTGTGTTTGTGTTTATATATATACATATCCTATCCAGAGCGAGACCTCGCTTTGAAATTTCATAGCGAGGTTAGGATTTATAATCACTTTTCGGTCGCATATCTACATATCGACAATTCAGTTTTTAGGTACTAATGTATGGATCATTTATGCAAAATTTCAGCCAAATTGATGGCCGTTGAGGTATTGATAACTGCCTTAAAGCTAATATGGTTCAGGTTGGACATATTCAGTTCGTTCACTGGTTTAAGCAAGTTAGATACCTTAAATATTATCAATTTGGATGAAATTTTGCAGAGATGATCTATATAGTAGTACCTAAAAACTGAACGGTTGAGATGTGGATATGCGACCGAAAAGTGACCCTAAACTCTAACCTTGCTCTGAAATTTCAAAACGAGGCTTCGCTCTAGATAGGATCTAATATATATATATATATATATATATATATCCAAAACGAGGTGATTACACGCATTTTTATGCACGTAATTGCATTCCAAACACATGAATTAAGCTAATCCTTAAGTAAATTAACATGTAATTAATATATTTTTATTTATTTGTAGAAAATAAATGGGAGTTGTAGAAATCGAGAGAAAATGGACATAGAAATGATGCAAAATGGTGAAAGTCGGAATTCTCGACAAAAGGACAAAATTATTTTGCCTTAATTAACCAATTAACAATTGGTTAATTAACCTATTGTTAATTGGTTAATTAACCTATTAATTAAGCATGCATGCACGTTTTTGGTCTAATTAATTGGTCTGACCAATTATGAGTTGACATGTGGCATGGACCTTGTTTGTCTTCATTCAAATTATGCAGCAGCTAATCACGTGGGATGGAGCAACATGGATCCTTGCATATCCCTTGTCTTAATTCCAAAACGGACCGGATCGTCGGAACCCTTATCCTCTTCTCTTTCTCACTAACAGTAGCCACGAATTGACCTTTATATATTCAATCAATCACTCTTCAGGAGACCAACACCTACAGCACCGCACCGGACGCTCTCAAAGGGCTGCCTCTTTTCCACCCTCCTCCTTTATTTTTCATATTTTCTTTAGCTTTATTTTAGGAATTTAAAGGATTACTCACCCAAAAGCTTTAAGGATTCATCAAAGGCTTATCCTCTATAAGATTCAAGACTTGGGTAATTGTGAGAGTTGTAAATTAAGACTAGTCGTGCTAGCTTTTTAGCTATTTGTGACTATTCTTGTTTTGTGAGTAATTTTCTTGTTAGGGGTTAGGGTTGTGTGTCTTAACCCAAATTTTTAATTTTATGTAAAAGATTTTTAATTTAATGTAATGATGCAATTTTCATATGATGGATACTTACAATTATTGTTGGCTTGAAATGCATGTCTAGGAGCTTAGTCAACTCTAGGGTGTGTATTTTGAGCATGTTTAGGATGGAGTTAGAGGTTTAACCTCCTCCAATTCCTAAGCTAGAAGCCTTCAATTTCGTATTCGAGGGGTTATAAGAATGGTGAATTACACCCATTGTGTGATTGCTCGGGCGGATCGCTTAGTAGTCTAATTCTTCGATCTCTAAGCTTCTTGATGTGAATTAGGGACCCTTGAATCGGCTCTAATTCATGTCAAGTGAGTTCCTACGACCCTTGAACCGGAGTAGGAATACCATAAAAGAGAATTTTGGTCCTTGAGCCTTGAACCACCTTGGATACAACTACCGCCAAAGTAGGAAACACTACAAAAAATATGTCCTTTTCCGACCGACTTTTTCCGACTAAATCCTTTTTTGGTCGGAAAAGGCATTATTTCCGACAAAAAATATTTTTCCGTCAGAAATACAATTTTCAGATGACCATTATTTCCGACGGTAAACAACCTCTCGGAAAAAATTTAGAGTGGGGTCGGAAATAATTACAATTTGGCGGTAAAAGTTCCCGCTAATTGTTTTTCCGACGAAATGTGGTGTCGTCGGAAAATAAATGGTCATTTTCCGACAAGATTTTGCTTCGTCGGAAATTTGTCGGAAATTATTGGGTTTATTTCCGACCACATTTTTCACCGTCGGAAATACCCAAAAAAAAAGAAATTTAAAAGTAGCCAAAATATAGATTTCTACATTTTTTTTTTTTGTCTTCATATTCTTGCAAACTTGGTCATTACATATATAATGAAAAACCAGAAATAGGTTCATCATCATTCAATGTAATAAAGTATAGCTACTATTAGAAATGTCATATAATAGTAAAAAAGTACTTAGTAAGTAGTAATCATTTTTATTTATTTTTAAAGAAGCGAAATAAGAGTTGCTCTTCACCCTTATTCGAAATTTTATTGATAAAAAAAAAAAATACAAGGGAAGGGGGACTAGACCAAAACCACTCCCAAAGAACACAAAACAACAAAGAGATATAATTCAAATTTATAAGAACACCAACATATACATTACAATGCACATTAATAAGCCTAAATTTTGTCAGCTGTTTTCAGATGTCTAGACTTCAACCTTGCCAGATGGACAGTACTGCAATCATAAAACAATTCGTTATTTTGTTGACTTATATGTAAAAAGAGAATACACACATACAAATCATCAGTAGGGACTTGAATCACAATACCTCATTCTTCATTATCTTCTTCCTCGTTATGGTCTACATATGTGTGACTCGTCTGAGATTCTTCTTCTTGATACGGTTCCTCTTCATCAGTACGCATTTCAAAAACGTTTCTAGGTTTGGTTTCCACCACGACACTCCAAGCACTGTTTTTTATTCCTTCAACATAATAAACCTGGGTTGCTTGGGATGCCAGCACAAATGGCTCTTGGGTATTCAACTTACCCTTATTATTGACAGTTAGTATGCCATAACGATCTTCCTTGTAACCTTTACCTTTGGTAGCTGTGTCAAACCAATTACAGTGAAACAAAACAACTTTATTGTGACCTGTATACCAGAGCTCAACGATGTCTGTAAGGGTTCCATACCAAGGCACACCATTAATTTGGTTCTCTCCTTTAACCATAACTCCACTATTTTGTGTTTTCTTCGTCACATCATGTTGTACAGTATGGAACCGAAATCCATGGATATTGTAACCTTTGTAGTAGACAGCTTGCTTTCCAGGACATTGGGCCAAAGAACGTATTTGAGCACTCACTTTTCCATCTACATACAATCGTTGGATCTGTATATGAAGAATGTAGTACTTTTTAATAAAAAATATTAAACATAACTATTAACAGTTATATCTCAAATCAAAATGGTGGTTACCTTCTTAGAAAACCATTCCACAAATTTTTTTTTGTGCAACTCATCCACCCGATCATCACCATGTTGTATACGAAGAATGTCCTTATGTTCTCTGCACGTAGAACACCTTATAAATTAATTAATATCACATACATATATAAATTTAAATACTTATGGTGATAGGATTTCGTACTCAATAAAAGGCAAACACTCATCACAATTTGTTAAGACATAATGGGTGGCAGCATGATGAAGCTCTTCAGTCATTACTGTCAATACACCTGTGCCAATAGTTTTACCCGGAAGCGAGAAGATAGATAATGGAGACTTGTCTTGCAATGGTTGACCTCCATCATAGTTTCTTTCTACTCGGTTAAATTTAGTCTCAACTTGACATAAATATCGTGAACAAAATGTGATACACTCTTCTGCCAAATAACCTTCGGCAATAGAACCTTCTGGACAGGCTTTATTACGAACATAAGTATTTAACTTATGCAAGTACCTATTTATCAAGAAATCAGATATATTATATTAGAGAAGTGTGAATTAAGCATCACATAATACAAGTTTGTAAAAGTTTCAATATTTAAAATTATATTAGTTACGTACCTTTCAATGGGATACATCCATCTATACTGCACAGGACCACATACTTTTGCTTCCCATGCTAAGTGAATTGACAAATGAACCATGATGTCAAAAAATGCAGGAGGAAATATCATTTCCAACTTGCATAGAGTTATGGCAATTTTTTTTTCCAGAAGTTCCAAATCCGAGACCCTCAGCACTTTAGCACACAATTCTCTGAAAAAATAAGAAAGCTCAATCAATGCTTCACAAGGTTTTTTAGGCAGTAACTCTCGCACCACAAGTGGAAGTAGTCTCTCTAAGAAAACATGGCAATCATGACTCTTCATGCCAGAAATACTACGCCGTTTAGCGTTGATCCAACGAGATACATTTGCACAATATCCATCAGGAACTTTCAAGTTCAGTAACCATTCACATATAGCTTTAATATCAACAGATGATAATTCAAAAGGTGCCTGATCATAAACTAGTTTGCCATCCTCTTCTCTAGGCCAGTAAGCTTTCCTTATATCCATAGCTTGGAGATCAAGACGAGCATTTAAAGAATCTTTTGTTTTACCATCAATGTTCATTATTGTGCCAACCACATTATCGAAAATATTTTTTTCGATATGCATCACATCTAAATTATGGCGCAACAATAGTGTCTTCCAGTAAGGCAGTTGGAAAAATATACTACTCTTTTTCCAATTGTGAGTCGTTCCAAATCCAGGGATAATTTGGGTTTTCTTATTCTTTCCATGTGCAATTGTCTTCAAACCTTGAAGTTCATCTACAATTTCCTCACCAGATTGTC
Organism: Rosa persica; assembly: GCA_025331145.1. Lineage (NCBI taxonomy): Eukaryota > Viridiplantae > Streptophyta > Magnoliopsida > Rosales > Rosaceae > Rosa > Rosa persica. Next base: position 15,630,367 of record WFKR01000005.1, read on the forward strand.
TTTTTGGTGCACATTTCTCTTCCCTTGTATTATCAAAAGGTTCTCGTTGTTTACGCCATTCATGATCTGGTGCTAAAAATCGACGGTGCCTCATATAACATTGTTTTGAGCCGTGTTGTAATCTACGACTAGAAGTCTCTGACGCACAACATGGGCATGCTAATTTTCCCTGTGTACTCCAACCAGACATGTAACCATATGCTGGAAAATCATTGATTGTCCACATGACTGCAGCTCTCATCTGAAAATTTTGTTTCGTAGAAATGTCATACGTTTCTACACCATATTCCCACAAAGTGTTTAACTCATCGATCAACGGTTTCAGGTAAACATCAATATCATTGCCAGGACTCTTCGGTCCTGGTATGAGTAAAGATAAAAAGATGTAAGGCTGTTTCATGCACATCCATGGAGGAAGGTTGTACGGAAATAGCAAAACTGGCCAAGTACTATGACTAACACTCATATTTCCAAAAGGGTTGAATCCATCGGTCGCCAAACCAAGCCTTACATTTCGATGCTCATTGCCAAATGATGGATGAATTTGATCAAAAGTTTTCCAAGCCTCCGCATCTGCTGGATGCCTTAAAACACCATCTTTCACACGGTCTTCAAAATGCCATCTCATATCTGGAGCTGTCTTAGATGACATAAATAGTCGTTGAAGTCTAGGTGTGAGTGGAAAATATCGCAAAACTTTCCACGGAATCTTTTTAACCTTTCCCCCCTTTTTTTTAATTGCAGTGCGTTGTGTCTTCCACCTTGAAAGCTTGCATGTAGGACATTCAGATGCATCTGCAAGCTCCTTGTAATATATCACACAATCATTTTTGCACGCGTCAATCCTCTCATAATGAAGTCCAAGCTCTTTTACAATCTTCTTTGCTCCATAGTTTGATGTCGGCAATTTTTCACACATGGGGAATGCATTTTTCAACAATTCCAATAACTGGTCAAATGCCTTGTTGCTCATATTACCAGTACTCTTGATATGCATCAAGTTAACAATAAAGGACAAGTTGGAATATTTCTTGCAATCAGGATACAATGGCACTTCTGATTCCTCCAACAATTTGTAAAACTTCTGCGCATCTCCATTGGGATCTTGTTGGATACATTCTTCTATAAGTTCTTGTATATCATCACATTGATCAAAATGAGGAGCCACATTACCATCACTATGATTGTGACTATTACCACTGCTACCACTATCATTAACCACCTTCTCCCCATGTTTACGCCATACTATATAGTCTTGCATAATACCCCTGTACAAAAGATGACGGTGTATTGTTGCTGGCAATTCTCTGTCTTGGTTCATACAATCTCGGCATGGACAATACATTTTTCCATCTATACTATCTTTTACATGCCTAGTAGCGTAATCGATGAAATTTGTGACTCCATCATAATACCTTATATCTGACCGTTTTAACTTCATCCATGATTTATCAACTGACATCTTCTGTAAAGTATAAGAAATTTAAAAACGTCATGTTTTGTAAATTAGTCCTTAATGTTTGATGCAAAAACAAGCAATAAGCAAGAGTCCAAATTTAATTGCAAGTCTTTAACCAAGGTTTAGAAATACGGCCCAAGGGTTCTGGCCTTAACATCAGTCTCTTTCCTCAATCTTTTGGTAACTCTTTTCAAACATGGCCAGGTAGTAGAGGAACGATTTTGGCGAGGCTCAAGGCCCACTTGATTGCACTTCTTGTATCCAATCAGCCTAGACACCATGTCCTACTAAGGTGCGCCTACTTGAAAGAGAAAGGAGGGGGAAGCCAATGTTAAAGAAAGAGTCCTTCACCTTTTCCGTCATGGTTTCAAGCTCACAATCAAGCTCTAACGCTCACAAGTATATTATATGTATCTTAACATAAATTTTATTTTATTTTTTATTTTTATTTGGAATTCATAGTTTTTTTTTTTTTGTTAATTCTAGATGTAGTCCTAAAAGGTGTGTGTGTTAAATATGTGAGTTGTTACTACACTAGTTTCACTATTAACACTCACAAGTATATTATATGTATATTTATAGAATTATTGGTGCAAATAAACAAGAACTTATTGCAGTCCCACGACTTGAATAACCACTACTATTTTATACTATAATCTTCTACAAGATTAATTTTGGAGCGTATGATAACATAAACTTTGTTTTATTTTTAATTTTTATTTTGGATTCATAGTTTTTTTTTTAATTCTGGATGTAGTCCTAAAAGGTGTGTGTGTGTTAAATGTGTAAGTTGTTACTATACTAGTTTCACTATAATAATATTTTCAACCTCTTTTCTATTGTCATCAAAAAAAAAAAAACCTCTTTTCTATTTTTAGTCAATATGAAAAAAAATTAATTCTCTTTGGTAGTTTATTTGGCATTCAACATAGTGCTAGTAGCGGTAGTCTATAATATGCTCCTTGATGAAGTTCTTTTCTCAATCTCTCATTCATTTTATTTAATATAAATTAATTAAAAAAATAGCATATATCTCAAAAGGAGATGTAAAATGTAGAAACTCAAACGAAAAATGACATATAGAATTATTATTAACTACGTACCTTAACTTTTTCTACCCCCTTGATATGCTACTTTTTTGTTTTTGAAAGGCACTTATGGTACCTTTTTCTGTTTTTTGAAAGGCACTTCTGCTCCTTCTGCTATTTTTCCAGATGTTAAATTGGGAAGAGCAGATACCTGCAATATTCAACAAAACAACAGGTAAAAATCAATTAAATGGGAAACTACACAATCTTTTGAAAGAAAAAAAACCTGAAAATTTAACCAAAGAATAGATAGTTGTAAACTCTGCAAATTACCAACGGAATAGAATTATGCCTTTTTCCTGCAGCAACGTCCTCAATTCTATTACCAATTCGACAAAAGAATGAAAACCCAACGGAATTGAAACCAAAACCAACGTCACTCCTATGCAACTACAAAATGTTAAAAACTGAATTTGGCTAATAGAATACTAGAGAAGAGATGATTGTGGAATTGAATGTAGTGATTTCATTGACTGAAGGATTGCTTAAGTAGCAAATACACAATGAACAAAGTAGAGAAAAGCATGCAACGGCTAATGAGTAACAACTCCTAGACTCAAGGGATTGCTCTAAAGAAGTGGTCAAAACAAATTTTTGAATTTGTTGTAAGCAACACTAGAATGAAACAAGCTGCAATCTAAAACAATGGCAAAACAAATTTCCACGTCAACCATGCCGAAAGGGGTTGAGAAAACCAAAACATGTCCTTTTTTTTTTTTTTCTGAGAAGGAGCATGAGTGTGTACGATAATAATAGAATTGTATGCTTAGCATGGTGGTGAGGCCACCTATAAGTGATGTTGGCTGAAGAGTTGAACGGCATCAATTTGTCTATTTTTTTCTTTAAACGGTACTTTGGCTTAATTTATTTACCTTTTAGACAAATATGTAGACATTCAAATAGATAATTTCTGTAATTCTAAAACTTCTAAAAATCGTAATAGATTGCTTCGGTGTCTTAAATGTTTCTCAAAAATTTTTATGGACTCGCCATGACACTTATTTTATCATCGTGCCCCAAGTGTTGCATTCGTTAACGAACTTGCCATTCAAAGTGCGAAGTTAATAGAAATAAGAAAAAAACATTATTCGGTTGATCAAATAGATCAAAGTTATAACTATGACGGAATTAGAGATAATTTATACATTTTATTTTTCCTATATATGTTAATCACGTACATCTTATGAGGGGTTTAGGATTTGGGTTTGTGTCTTTGGGTGTAGGGTTTAGTTTTGGGGTTTGGGCTTTGAGATTTGTATTAAAAATAAAAAAAAATAAAAATTAAAAAACAGATTGAAGTTTGCCGCTACTAAAATTCTTCCCGCTGCCTCAAATATTTGATTATCCAGCCCGTATCCCTAAAATTGTGGAGCCTCTACACACTGCTCTTCTCCCACTTCTAGCGATTGAAACTCTCAAAAAACCTAAAAGATCTAAAATTTCACGGCTTCTCGTCATCGCCCGTCATACTCTCTCTCTCTCTCGCGTAATTCTTCTTTTCTCCTCTTATTTTCTGTCTCAGAGCATCTTTTTCTTCTATATTTTCTGGGTAATGTGAGCTCTAATCCTCTTGGTCTTTCGTTGCAGGGGTGCCTCCATTCCAGATCTGCTTGGAAACAAAAAGTGAACGAAGTTTGGCAGTTGGGCAATAGTACTAGAGGCTTGTTTCGATTCTATGACTGGTCTTGTTTAAGATTTGAGGTGAGTGGGTTCTCTTTCTCATTTACGGCTATTTGGATTATTTTTTTTTTTGGTTAACACTGCTATTTGGTTTCTGGGGATAGTGTTTGAGGGTTTTTGCTATGTATATATTGTGTTTCTAGTTTATTGGAATTTGGGATTTGGTGATTGTTTTGTAGCAGGGAAGAAGTGAAGTTCCAGTTTTATTATGATGGATTCATAATACATATAGGATCATAGCAAAAATGAGAAACCCAGACTGGTTGTACCAGTTTTTGATTTTGAGCTCTTTGCTTTTTCTACGAATTTTTTTATTTATGATAGCTAGCTTTACAGTATACCATGAAAGTAGATCTTTAATTTTCTGATCTGGGTCAAATTGTAATAATAATTGAATTTCTTCACCTACTGGAATCTCACCCCATATAGATAGCTATACCTGGCCAGACTCACCATTATAGACCTGCATTGGCAAGTGAACCAGTTGTTAATGGCAGAATGCATTAAGATGGAGTAACCCTTTACTTTAAAAATCAGTATTTAGTTTTGTTTTTATTTCACTAGGAGTAATGGTAAAATTATCTGATGGTAAAATTAAAAAGCCTCACTTATCAATATGAGGTGAGAAAAAGAAAGTAAAAGCAATTGATGGCCAGATTTGGCCAGCAACATCCCTTTCATCCCCATCATGATAAAGTCTCTATATAAGAAGAATGTTTCATTTTCTTCTTAATGAGCTTAGATGGATACAACTGCATTGGTCCAAAGACTCAACCAGGAAAATGATATCAAGGAATGAATTGAATGACTGTTTAGTTCAAATGTAAATGAATTGAATGTTTCATTTTCTTCTTAAGATATGAATTTTTGCATGGTCTACAAGGATATATGTGTATCAAATTGTTGCTGGATATATATGAATTTCTGCTAGCCATGGTAGCTCGGAAAATATTAGTGTACATCCAATTGTTCCCACCTCTCGTTAAATCTGTTTTTAACTAAACTGCAGTTCATTGTTACTTAATTTACTTCTCTTGTGTATCTTTATATTATATTGCAGTCATGACAAAGAAAGGAAAAGGACAGAAAAGGGCAGCAAGCACTTCACATCCCGAGTCTTCCACACGTTCACAGTCTGAAGACATTCTCAATGAATCAACACATGGTGACGATGAGGTGGAAGGGCTGGGGACTGAGGCTACCAAGAGGAAGGGTAGAGGCCCTGCCAAAGGAGGAAAAGGCTATGGCATGAATGCAGAGATTTATGGAAAGAGGTATGTTTAATGTCAGTCAATTTTTGTAGGAACTTGCCACCTCTTCCATTGTTGAAATTGCATATGTTTTTCATGCTAAGTTTAATTATGTTTACAATGCATAGGATTATAACTCCCCAAGCTTTGCGAAGTATTTGGCCCCTCTTCAGGTTAGAGTTGCAAGGCCCATTCATAACATGGGCACAATATCCGCAAGACCACTTGGATAAGTTGTTTGAACTGTGGAAGAATAAAGATTTCAATTTTGATTGCTCAGAGGAAAAGCTAAAAGATGTATTGATGAGTGAGATCCGGAATAGTGTTTTCCGCAAACACAAGAATGCTGCAGCTCGATATGCTAACAACCCATCATATTTGAAGCCGGAGATATGGACACCAATGGTTGATGAATGGCTAAAGGAAAAGTGGCAGGTTATTTCATAACTAAATATATATGATAGAATGATTTGGTGGTAGCAAACGAGTCATTAGTTTCATTTTAAATTTTTTTTCAGGTCCCAAAATATATTTCTGTTTTCTTAAGTTTCTGTTTTCTTAAGTTTCTGTTTTCTGCCTTCCGTTATTTATTTTGTATGCCAAAACAACTCCGACTTTCATAAAATTTTGCGTACATGTTATTCAATGTGTCTATGATGTTCTATAAAATTTCCAGAAAATTCCATTGAGTCTAGGTTAGCTAAATAATTTAATTTCGAACTGTGCAGCAGAGTATTTTAAGCTAATTTTGTGACATTTGAATAATATTTCTTGTGTTTCTCATTATTTGCCTCTCTCTAATGAAATGTATAGGATAAGAGTGAGCGGAACGCGATTAATCGTGACAAATCAACTATGGTGCATACAACGGGTTCAGTTCCGATGGCGAAATACATAAAAGAGGAGGTACGTACAAGGAGGTGCTCCTGATAGAATATCCACTTTATTTTCTGTTTTTGATTAATTAATGATTGTTTAGTTTCCACATTCTCTCTATTTTCGGTTTACCCTATACACTTCATTTCTTTTTTTTACCAATGCTTTCATCTTATTCTTTAAATGTAGCAGATTGATAAGACTGGGGTTGAACTGAGCCCAATAGAGATGTTTAGAAGGTTTCATATTTCTAAGCCTAAAGCCGGAAAGCCGGAACATTGGCCGAGTGAGAGGGCAAAGGATCTTTATGTATGTTTTAGTATTTTATTTCTAATTCTCATTGAGATAATAGTACGTACTTATATTAGTTATATATGTTTTCTTGAAGGAATGTATGGAATTGCAAAAACATATAGAGGAGACTTTGGGTGGTGATGGTGAAGACGAATTGGATGATTGGGACATATACAAGGAGGTGGTTGGTGGGTCTAAACATGGCAAAACTCGTGGCTTGGGTGACGGAATGAAACCACCTGAAGATGTGTGCGGTTCGAGTAGCAGCCAAGCTTGCAATAAGCGTGTGTGTTTGGAGCGTGACAAACAGTTTGGACAATTGAAACAAGAAGTTCATACTCTTACGGATATGGTGGCTGATTTGAAACAAGCTCTTCAGTCTTTCATGGCAAATAGTTCAAGCCACTCTCAATTTGCGAGAGAATCACTGTTTTCGGTAAGTGATTGCATATTCTGCCTTGGTCATTTTCAAAAACTCCATGCCTCTTTAAGTGGTTGCATATTCTGCGTTGGTCATTTTCAAAAACTCCATGCCTCTTTAGGTGATTGCATATTCTGCATTGTTCTTTTGGGATTTTGATTTTGCTGAGTGAAACATATGGTTGCAAGTAAACCTAGCTTCTGATCTTTTTGTATGTGCCCTCCTTTTTAAAGTGTGATTTGTATGATTGTATCACCTCTCTGCATATCTAATTGATTGGTCTTCTCTTGGTATTACATTGTGCATATATTTGTGCATGTTCAGTAATTGAAGGCTGCAAGAGTTGTCTTAGTTTATGCAATACCTTGATTGTAATTTATTATTTATCATCCCTTCATTGAAAAATGAAAGAAAAAAATTGCATCACATTAGTTCACATCCTTGAGAAACAACAATCTTAAACAAAGGTGTTGTAACCATAATGGCTGCGGTAGAAAGCCATCTTGCTAATGTTTTACTGAAATGAAACACAACTCTCCTCACATGCTTCTCGTTAAAGGTCTAGTATTGGAGAGCAGAGGAAATAGGATTACGGAGAGCTAGAAATAGGGATGACTTTTCTATATATGTTAACAAGAAGAAATTCAAGAACTGGACTGTTTGGTAGGTGTGATTGAATCATAGAGAAAAAGAATACAAAAAGAAAGAATTCTGTTTAAAAGACGTTGTATCATGAATTAAATTTGTAGTTGGAAAGTAGTTGGGGGATTCTTTCAAGAGTGGGAACTGTGCTGAAAAATTTAGGTGCACTTGAAGAAGGAATATACACATAAATTCATGTCTATCTCATATATTTCCAGCATATTAAATATAACATTTCCTCCTAAACCTGAGCTCCACGAACAACTAAATAATCATCCTTCCAGTTCTAGCAACTCAAAGCTAAGATTTGTGGACCACATCTCTCTCTTACCCCCTTTTGTTTGTGTAATATTAGCTAGTCAGAAGTAGTAGTTTCAGCTTTAGGTACATAGGACAAGTAGCAGTGGTGTGTGCATCTTTGTGATTTACAAGGATCTTTAGCTTTGCTGTTTCTGTTTCCATACTTTATTTTGTGTTTTCTTCTTTTGGTGGGGCTTAAGATATGAATTTCTGCATGGTCTACAAAATTATATATATGTGCATCAAGCTTTTGTGCTGATTGTTTCTCAAAGGAACAAGATATCTAGCTTCTGGTTGCAAGTAAACCTAACTTATGTTCTCATTGAGACTGATAGAAGTTGCTGTTTATCTACGATTCTTTGTTTTAACGTATAGAGAAGACATGTATAGCTGTAAATAAATTGTTCTTGGTGTATGCTTATTATACTTTGTTCCATTTCCTGCTTTGCTATTTTGACAGGGTAAATCTACTAATGGAGATTCCGAAGCAAATGCACCTTGATCCTTAGCTGCTAGCCACTAGTTATAAGGTATCCCAAGAAACCTTATCTATGTTTATGAGGCAACAAATGAGTAGTTTATAATTAATGGTTTTATTACTTGCAGTATTAATAATGTGCAACAAAGTATTTGAGAGCATTATATATGGTCAATGACTTTAGCTTATGATATGATAGCACTGACCCATTTTATATATACGGTTAAACATGTAGTATTTGTTTCTTTTTCATACCTCCTGTGAGATATTATGTAATTTGCAACATGTTCGTTGGCTATAGGATGAGACATTGAGGAATGCAGTTGCAAAGTTTAAGGGGAAGAAATGGAAGAAACTAGGTTTGTCTTTGTTTATTCAATCATGCTTAAGAGGAGATTGTAGTCTCTAATTTCAGTAGGTATTGGGCTTTTAAGTGGCAATTAGTTTGCTTAGACATGTTTAACTAATGTAATCTTTTATTATTTGTTTTTAGGTTAGTATTTTCTCTCGTACTATTCTAATGTCATGGATGATGTTATTTTATCTATGTATTAAGACTATGTAATTTGCATTCAATCAATTATTCAAATCTTTACTATATCTATTTGGTTCTTCATGTTTCAGAAAATAAATATTCGATTTGTGAAAAAATTCTAATAATTAAAATCAAATGTAATTTCATTTACTATATTTATTCCCACAAGAGATGAGCCGTTTGAAACAATAATTTCTGGACGAAAATGTTTTATTTTGATAAACCATATCCAACGGTAAAAGTCATTTGTATAGATGGTAATGATTATTAATTCCCACAAAGCAAATATGTAATTGGAAATAATCAAATTAGTTCGTCGGAAATATTTATTCCGACGACGTTTTTTGTCGAAAATATGTCATAGGAAAAAGTTTTCCGACAACATTTGTGGTCGGAACAAATTCGTGGTAAAGACTTATTCCGACCAAACGAGTGGTCGAAACTACGCCGTCGAAAATAGATGTTACGACAAAAACTGTGGTTGGAAATACTTCGTCGGAAATACCATTATTTCCGACGGAAAACGTTAATTCCGTCGATTTTTTTTGGACGAAACAAACATTAATTCCGACCAAGAAGAGACCAAAATCCGACGGCCATTTTCATCGGAAATGGCCAAGAAGTTCCGACCGTTGGTAGGAAGTAACTTATTTCCGACCGAGGTATTTCCGAGAACTTTCCGACGGAGACTTGGCGTCGGAAAAAGGTATTTCCGACGAAAATGCCCTATTTCCGACCATATTTCGTGGTCGGAAATTACCATCTATGTTGTAGTGAAATTTGTATCTACATTATATTAGCTTTCGACACATAGAATTTGGGTGAAGGAATCTCCCTAATACCCGGCATTCCCATTTATTTGGTTATACTTTTATTAATTTCTTTGAATTTTTATTAGTTACTTTACATTTTATTACTTTTTGTTAACCTAAAATCAACTCTCAAAATATTGAACTCCTACTCATTGTAAATAATCATCACTAAGTTCTTAGTTTTGATTAGGCTTTGGTGAAAACTTTCACCAAAGCCGAGCATTGTTAAGGCTTTGTGCCTTAGATTAAAATTTTTATTTTTTTTATTTTTCCTTTATTTGCTTAGTGATTTTAGTTCCGACTACCCAAGGATTATAGGTTAGCCATTAATCCCCGTGGTACGATAATTTTGGGCTTAATACTTCCCTATCTTGACATGATTCGTACCCTTGCATAAATGTGTATCAAGTCACGAGGCCTCGCTCAGAAATTAAAGTCCGAGGTTAGAGTTTATGTTCAATTTTCGGTCTCATATCCACATCTCGACCATTCCGTTTTAAGCAAGGTTCGAAAAATCGCTAGGCGCTAGTCCGGCGGTGGGCTGGGGAGGAGTGCCAAGGCGGGTGCCTAGGCGGTTTTGTATTTTTTAATTTTAATTTTATTTTTATAGCTTTTATTTATGTAATTAAAAATATATAAACTTATTAAGACTCAAAGAATAATAACATTGTACCTGTTTAAGGAAATCTCTAATTTGTGTTTGGCCCAAACTCTAGGTTACTTGACCTAGTGGTAATAGGGTTATAGAAGGATTTAGAATCATATTCAATGTAGAATTACTTTCCTTGTATGTTCAGATTCTATGCATTGTAATCCTCTATATAAAGAGACCCATATTATCAATGAGAATACACAGCAATTCTCACTCAATTCCGTTTCTCTAAAACGTTATCAGCACGAAACTCTAACCATGAAACCCCAAAATAGTAGCCTTCAAACCCCAGCAACCACCGACCCCCACCTTGAAGCTCTCAATCCCAGGAGCCCAGAACCGCCGGTGGCGTCACTGGAACTGGTTAGAAAAGTATCGAATCGGGCTCCAGAAGATAAAAAAAATCCCTGCCCTATTCGCATCCTCCCACGCCGCCTTCTACCTTCAAACTTGGTCACAATCTACGCCTTGATTCCAGGACCAAGGAACCGGAGTCATAATTTCCAGAACCGGTCAGATAATCACCGGACCGGCCAGTCAAAGTTGCTACAACATCACCTCAGACCGGCCAGCCCAGTTGCTGCATCTGCCCAGTTGGCTGCCCTGCTCACTTCCAGCCTAGCAGTCACCGACAACCTATTTCGAGGTAAACTTTTCTAAAAGTTCCCGTTTTTGAAGTTTTTCATTGGTTTTCTTCTTTTTCTCGGGGACTTCCGACCTCCCTTCTTCTACCCCACTTTCTTCTTCATAGGGGAGACCGAAAGCAGAACTGTGGGGGTTCGTGCTCACTCCAAGCTTGGAGCTTATAGAGTCCTCCAAACTTAGAGTTTGTTGAGATGTTATGATCGACCGCAAACACATCATTGTTTCGATCTAATCCAATTCCTCTTGGAATCGGATTTCTTAGAAGCAACTACGCTAAAAAATCCCTAAATTTCTTGGAAGAGACTAAGCTCAGAAATTTCTGTTGTTTTCGTGGTAGCCTTTTACGCTCCAAAACTATCCCTAATTTCTTGTTCTCTTTTAGGATGAGTAACTTGAACAAACTGGACTTCGCTCTATTAGGAACAACTGGCTCTGGATATCACAAGTGGGTTCGTGATGTTCGCCAACATCTCAAAGCCGATGGAATCCTGGATATGATTCTCGAGCTTAGCCAGGATGTGCTAACTGTTGAGCAAGCTCAAGCTTTGGAAGCAAACAGAGCAGTCTTAGAGGCAAATAAGGTGAAAGCCATCATCCTAATGACTCGTCATGTGGATGATTCGCTCCAGTACAAGTGTATGAATGAAGAAGACCCCAGAAGGCTGTGGGTCTCACTCGAATAAAGATTTGGCAACATCTGTGACTCCTTACTTCCTGAACTAGAAGTAAGATGGCATAGCCTCTGCTTCTGTGATTTCAAGTCAGTTATTGACTATAACTCAGAAGCACTTCGCATTAAAACCTTAATGGAATTCTGTGGAAAAGATATCACAAATGCGATGTTGATTGAGAAGACTCTCTCTACCTTCCCTCTCTCTGCATTGATGGTTTCTAAGAACTATCGAATCGATGTTGTTGCAGAACAAATCACAAGGTTTCATAAGCTCATTGGAGCTATGAATGTCGCTGAAAAGCATGACAACATCCTTGTAAAGAACTATAATTCGAGATCCGTGGGAACATAGCATATTTCAGAATCCAATTATAGTCGCGTCCCAAAGAAAGGGCGCCAAGAGCGAAACCCTAAATTTAGGGACAATCCTAGACTTTTTGGTCTATATTATCGCTCTAATGAGGAAGGTAACCGCCAAAATAGGCGAATATGGAATAGAAAAGGTCAATGTGGAAAGAGAGAGAGGTAACACCTCTGGCCATGTTGGTGGCGCCACCAACACTAAGAGCCAACCTAATGATGCTTTTAAAGCGCCTCAATCAATGGAGTCTGAGCACAGAGTTGTATGTTCTCGATGTGGAGTATCCGGTCATTGGGCACACATTTGTAGAGCTCGTGAAAAAATTTTCACCGCCTACAAAGCATATTGTGAAGCAAGAGAAGCTCATAATATGGAATAAGAAGATCAAGATGATAATCTAGAGTGAAGGGTTAAAGACTATAAATCTGGCTGTGATCAATAGATCGCCAATTCTGTTTAAGTCTTTATTTTTCCAAGAGATGTAATAGACAATCGCCATATTATTTTTGTAGTAAATGCCTATGGTTTAGTGTTTCTTCAAAGTAGGCTCACCCAAAGTAACTGTGATATCTAGGAAGGTTCTGAGATTAGTGGTACTTAAGCGAACCTTGCTCCACCGACATCTCTCTACTTACCCGGTCACATTTATTTTGGAATTACCGAAAGAAGTTAGATGACTACCATTGTTTTGCATTAGCTAGCATTTTGGATTAGATTTTCTTTGGTTAAAGAGACAATGATGTAACTCTGTTGGCATATGAATACAATTTCGAGTTCTTTTCATTATGACTCCATTTTGATTCAGATCATATGACTTTGTGACTACGATGGCTGGACCATCAGTATTAATTCAAGGACATGCAATAGCCCAAGTTCCCCTTGCCAAATGGCACCTTGATTACTGTCACAGAAACTCTTTACACTCCTAGGACAAATAGCACATATGAGTAGCCAACGAATACTATGCCAAAATGCATGTAGAGAACGGAAATGAGTTCCTTTACAATACCTCTAATGATTGCGAACAAATGCGCATCTTAGAGAAGTTTATGTGTCTCTTTAGTGGACTCTATGTCACTATTCGAGCTATTAATCCAATAAAAGTTATGAGAGAAGATCTCTTGGATTTAGACATATATTGGCTTTGTCACGACAGGATAGGTCATCCTAGTTATGATATGATGATCTGTCTATAAAAGACTTCACATGGACATCCTTTCTCTTAAGCGAAACGAAGCATGAATCAAAAGTTGATTTTTGGACTTAGCAAGACCGCAACAACCACAGCCTCTGGCATTGCAACTGTCTTGGGCCTCCATAGGGCCGCCAACATCCCTTGTGATGACGCCATAAATGGCGCCAACCATGAGCATGACGCCATGGTTGTTCCTCCCAATGGCCATGACGCCATACATACTAATTCCCATGGCTCCAGCGCCATGATGGGAGATGTAGTCACACATTTTGCTTCTAATAGCGCTACAGACGCTCAGGCCCAACCAAAATCCTCATTGGTTGCTTCCAAGGCCTCTCGCCCATTTTGCAAAGCCTGTTCCTTCGGGAAATTAGGACTGAGGCCGTCCTATGCAAAAGGATATGAAAATACTCATTATGTTCTTACATCGAATCCGTGGGGATTCTGTGGACTGATTCAACCAACTTGTGGACGTTTAAATATCTCATGATGTTGGTTGACACGCAAACACGCTGGTCATGTGTTGTGCCATTGTCCATTTGTAAATGCTGCTTCTGCTACACTCCTAGCAAATATCATATGACAACGGGCTCACTCCCCGGATCATCCTATTCCGTCAATTGGATTTGACGATGCTAGAGAGTTTACATAGAAGACTTTCGATGGATATTGCAATGGGATTGATGTTGGACATCACATTCTCATGAACACACCCAAATGGTTTCGCAGAAACGACTACGATGGTAGTCAAGACATTGGTAATGTGCACCAATCTCCCTATATCCGCTTGGGGTGATGCAATATCGCATGCAGCTATGCTAATTCGTCTACGACCTACCACCACTCAATCTATGTGTTACAGCTAGTGACTGGGTACAAGTATTTTGTACTTACACACATTTGAGTGAGTCATTTATATGCCAATTGCGCCACCACAGCGCACTATAATAGGTCCTTACTGACGAATGAGAAAATTGGATTTGAGACTCCAACCATCATCCGCCACTTAATGCCCTTGCTAGGCGATCTCTTTACCGTTAGATTTGCGGGTTGTCACTCTGCTGAGACAGTCTTCTCGTTGTTCGGGGGAGATAAGAGCATGGACGTTCAACAGGAACGACAAGAATTGTCGTGGTCTGTCCCCACTATGTCTCATCTCGATCCCTACTAAAAGAGACGAGATCACACATCTACCGCAAATATGCCTGCAAGGAAGTACGTCCCTACAAGAGGACGTAGTGCCATTCTACACGGAGGAAGGCATGGTGCCAACGCCAAAGAGAGTGGCACTCTGGCATTACACGCCATGGCCCCAGCTAGGATGCGTGGGAGGCCTGTGGGTTCGAAGGATACTTTGGTACAACTCAATCCTTGGATCATCAAGACTCAAAATTCGTCTCATGAGAATCTTCCGGGTTATGGTTATCGTTGGGGGACTCCTCAATGTTAGAACCTATTCCTGAGAATATAGAGCTCTATGAAAATTACACTAGTGTACATGAGACGTGGGATAGAAACTCCATCATAATTGATGATGTAGTTACGCATGAGTTTGTTGAATCTGATGATATCGAACCACGCTCCGTTGATGAATGAATACCAACGTAGAGAAATTTGGCCTAAATAGAAAGATGCGATCCAGGTTAAGATGGATTCTCTAATGAAGAGGAAGGTTTTTGAACCAGTGATGCCAACACCTCCTATCTTAAAACTTGTTGACTAATGGGTCTTCGTTATAAAGCGTGTTGAGAAAAAGAGATGGTAATCTCGCCTTATGGCGTAAGGCTTCTCACAAAAACGCCTTGGAATCGACTACGATGAGACATATTCTCTTGTAATGGATGTCATTGCACTCCACTACCCTGTCAGTTAGGTAGTTTCCAAATAACTGACCATGCAGCTTACAAATGTGGTCACTACGTATCTATACGGGGATCTAGATACAGAATATACATGAAGGTTCATGGTGAACTTCATCTACCCAAGTCAAGTGGCTCTAGACCACGGAGCACGTTTACAATAAGGTTGGAACGCTTACTAAAGTGACTACTTGATTGGGAAGGGATATGCCCCCGCGTTTCCATAACAAGTTTCGGATTCTATCGCGGTTCATGTTGGACATGACCTTAATTGGAAGCTCTTAAAGAGTTAAGGGAAACCGCTGAACACTTGAAATCCGAGTTTGAGATGAAAGATTTTGGGAGAACACGATTATGTCTCAGTTTGGAACTTGAGCATCGTGTCGATGGATGCTTAGGCATTTTGACAAGGTCAAGCCTTCAAGCACCCCCATAATCGTCTGTAGTCTTGATCCTGAAAGGATCTTCTTCGTCCAAAGGATGATGGCGAAGATGTGCTAGAGGCAAAAGTGCCCCACTTAAGTGCAATACGCGCATTATTGTACTTAGCTCAATGCACAAGACCGGACATCTCATATGTTGTGAACTTGTTAGCTAGGTATAGTTCTGCGCTAACGCGACGTCATTAGATTAGTGTAAAATATATCTTTCGATACTTGAGAGGTACTATCGATATGGGCTTGTTCTATCCCTACAGAGAGATGATGGATTCGGACCCATCACACACCATAAACGCCTCCAACGCTGGCCTGCGTTTCCTATCCCCACCCCAAAACAACATGTGTTTTGAAAGGTTTTGCTGATATTGGTTATTTCTCTGACCCACACAAAGGTCATTCCCAAACTGGTTAAGTGTTCACCATAGGTAAAGACCGTGATATCTTGGAGGTCTACAAAATAGACCCTAGTCGCTATATCTTCGAACAATACAGAGATTATTGCTCTTCACGAAGTGGTTCGTGAATGTATAAGGATTGGATCCATAATTACGCATGTTCGAACATTTGTGGTTTGAAGTCTACCACAGATGAGCCTACAAGCATTTAGGATGATGCTGCTTGTTTTGAACAAATGAGGCAAGGCTACATCAAAAGCGACAACACCAAGCATAATCAGCAACAATAAACTCTCCTCAAGATCAAAGTGAACTAGGTTCAATCTGAGGACAGTGCGGCAGGCTTGCTCACTAAGTCATTGCCTAAATTCCACTTTCGAGAAACATGTTGGTAGCATCGTTTTGGGACGTTATCTGAATCCCCATTATCGTAGTCATCAGGGAGAGATGCAGACATCAGGGGGAGATGTCTACATGTATGGTCTCGAAACTTGAAGGGTGTATTGTGCTTTTTTTCCCCTTCGATCGAGGTTATTTTTGTCCCACTAGGTTTTTATTATTCGGCAAGGTTTTTAATGAGGCAACGAGAGAAGCACTACGTTTGGGCAACACAAGGGGGAGTGTTTAAGGAAATCTCTAATTTGTGTTTGGACCAAACTCTAGGTTACCTGACCTAGTGGTAATAGGGTTATAGAAGGATTTAGAATCATATTCAATGTAGAATTACTTTCCTTATATGTTTAGATTCTATGCATTGTAATCCTCTATGTAAAGAGACCCATATTATCAATGAAAATACACAGCAATTCTCTCTCAATTCCGTTTCTCTAAAACAATACCTAGAATATTCAAATTTTAAAAGAATCCTAAATTATGGGCCATTAAAAGAATCCTAACAGACCATTAACTAGCACTAGCAGACCTATAATTATAGGCCTTTTAGCTGATGATCTTTTTGTTTTTCTGTAGCCCAATAATCAGGTGACCTTCATCATAGCCTATAGAACCCAGCCCGCTTAAGTTCCAATTTCGTCTATTTAACTCAAAATTCCAAGGGAAACCCTAATCTATATAAATGGCCGCTTCTTCTCCGTCAGTTTTCCCGCACACACACCCCCTCCAGATTTACGTTTCTGCAGCAGCCAACCAATGAAATGGTATATCTTCCTCTCTCTCTCTCTCTCTCCCCCCCCGGGTCTCCTTCTCTCTTTTTCTCTCTCTCAATTTGTAGCTTGATCATAAACACATATAGATTTGTAATTATGTTCTTGAAATCTGAATAGGGAAAAGGAACTGGTAGCTTTGGCAAGCACCGCAACAATACCCACACTTTCTATGTCCGATGCGGACGTTGGAGCTTTCATCTCCAGAAGTCTCGCTGATGTCGAGTTTAGGTTTCGGGAAAGAAAAAAGAAGAAAGAGAAAACCGCCCAGCCACCTAGACCTCCCAGAGCGCCTAGGCTGACGCCCACATCTCCTAGGCTCCATTACTCGCCTCGGTCTGCTGCCGCCCAGAGCCTAGGCGGCCGTTTTTTAGAACACTGGTTTTTAGGTACTAATGTATAGATCATCTTTGCAAAATTTCAGCCAAATTGATGATTTTTAAACCAGTGGACGAACTGAATCTGTCCAACCTGAACCGTACTAGCTTTAAGGCAGTTATCAATGTCTTAACGACCATCAATTTGGCTGAAATTTTACAGAGATGATCTATACATTAGTACATAAATACTGAACGGTCGATATGTGGATATGCGACTAAAAAGTGACCTTAAACTCTAAAACCGCACTTTAATTTTAGAGCGAGGCCTCACTTTGGATAAGATCTAATCTACATATATATATATATATATATATATATCTCTGTGTGTGTGTGTGTGTGTGTGTTTATATATATATATATGTGTGTGTGTGTGTGTTTGCGTTATGTATGTATGTATGTATGTATGTACGTACATATGTATGTATGTATGTATGTATGTATGTATGTATGTTTCTATATATATATATATATATATATCTATCTTTGTGTGTGTGTGTATCGGTTATAAGTTGGCTTATGGTGAAACTAGAAGTTCTCATCATTTTATATAGAATATGTTACAAGAGTTCAAGCAAAAGAATTCACAGTAAAGTGACAATAGTTCTCATACTTCTATATAAAATATATGCATATATATTCTATATATTATGATTATTGTTGACCAATTCGATCGGATTATAAAATATCGTGATATTGGCTAAATTTTTTTACCACACTCATAATTTATAGTAATAATCTCATTAAACGGTTTGTTTTCTCATTTTCTTTGAATTGATAGAAGTTGCCCTTTCGAGTGTATGATATATAAATATAGGTTTATAAAATTAGTATCTTTAAATATTTATTTGTAAATAAGCCTGCAAGGCCCAGCTCGAAAAAAGTCTGCAAGCCCCGGCCTTAAAAAGCTCGCGAGAACTGCTTTATATGGAGGGGTTTGGATATTTCGATTTACAATAAAGCCTGACCCGTTATTATATAAAAATGTAGTAAGGCCCGACCTGGCCTGATCCAAGCCTGCTACTAATCCGGCCCGTTGACGACGCCTAAATACCTTCATAGAAAATATCATGAATTATCTAATCCAAATACATCAAATCAAAAAATTAACAAGTTGCGTTAACTTATTGGTTATGCTATTTGCTTCACAACAGAAATGTCCCAATTGTATTGAATTGAATTGAAAGCATGCATATAAGACGTACAATCCTCTCAAACAATTATCATCCGACAAGTATTCATCTACATCTGCAGTATTCTTTGTATTTATGACTAAAACTGACTTGACTTGGCTAATTACATTTGTAACCCTTGACACCATACGTGAGTAAGCAAAATCTCTTCAAATATAATAAAGTAAATTCATGAAATTTACTTAGTCTGAACAGGTTCTCCTATACTCTAGAGTTACATGACCAAAAAGGCGAAGACTCTACAGATATCATTGTATGTATGGCATATTCGCAAAGCAAAGCAGTCAATTTCCACTATCACAACGTCCTCAACAAGCTAGAAGCCTAGAACATGTCAGACACATCATTTTCTAAAGCAAACGTCATTCAACACGCCATGCACCTATCTCAAATCAAGTTTTGGACTGATGGATGGTTCCCTCCTACTGCACTTATCAATTATGCTCTACCTGGTTCTATTATTAATATCGTGGTTACTGTATGTAGCTTTTGGAATGATAATGGTTGGGACTTGAATTTACTTTATACTTGTATTCCTACTGATATTACTAATCAGATTTGGCGCATTTTCTTGGTTTTGATGTTTGTGGAGATGATACTCAAATCTAGGGAGGCACTTTCAATGGTTCTTTTTCTGTCAAGTCAGCTTACAACATCTTCTTTCAGGACTATGATCAAATGAACTCTCCTTGAAAATTTATTTGAAAGATGCAAATTCCCCCAAAGCTCAAGACTTTTCTATGGGTTCTCTGTCATGGTAAACTTCTCATCAATGCTCACAGAGTCAAAAGGAATCTCACTGATGATGACACTTGCCCTATATGCCGCAGCAGTAGTGAATCCCTTTCTCATCTTTTCAAACATTGTCCTGCTGCTCTTAATGTATGGAATTCCTTCACCTTACCTCAGTCTATCAAATTTGCTTTCTCCATGAGTTGGGAAAGTCGGTTACAGTCTAATCTCTTTTAAAAAGCCAAATGCAATGTTGGAAATCTTTGGTGCTCTACATTTGCTTTCATATGTTGGTTCATCTGGAAATGGAGGAACAAGCATATCTTTGAGGCTCACTTTCGAAATCCAAATCATCCAGGTATGGTCATTAGTGCTGCTATTTCTGAATGGAACAATGCTTAGCTGAAATCTGATTTGAACAAAACTTATTGTCTTAACCTTCTGAATTGGATGAAACCTCCTTATGGATCCCATAAACTCAACATTGTTGGTAATAGAAATTGAAATTCTGGAAAAATTGGTGATGGAGGGGTTATCAGATGTTTTAATAGATTATGGATCAAGGGCTTTCAGATAAACTTAGGCATAGGTGAAGTTTTAGATGCTGAATCTTGGGGTCTATTTTATGGCCTTCAACAAGCTCTTAAATGTTACATTACTCATATTGAAGTAGAAACAAATTCTGTAATTTTAGCGAAGTTGATCTCTCAATCTGATGTTGCTCTTCATCCCATGAGCTCTCTTATTTGTTGCTGCAAAAATTTGATCAGAAGCTTTCTTTGCTTTTCCCTAAAGCACATTTACAGAGAAAATAATATGGTAGCAGATTGTCTTGCCAAGGAGAGCATCAATCATGACTATGGGATAATTGAGTTTGATGGTCCTCCCATTTATGCCTCTTCTGCTTATCTTGATGATCTTGTCGGTGTGACCTGAAAAAGAAGAATCCCTATTAGGCCTGATGATAGGCCAAACTAGTTTTTTTTTCTTTATAGTCCGTTTCTTTGTTTCTGGATCTTTTGACCCCTTATTTACCAAAAAAAAAAAAAATCAGCCACGACTATACCACATGTAAATTTAGACTTCAAACACCTCTATCAAACCCCCTTGGTTTTGTTTGGGTTCTTGCCCATCAGTCTCCGCGTTAGTTAGCTATGCCTACAAGCTAGCTAGAAGAACTTTGTAAACAGTTTCCATGGCGGACGAGGTTATTCTATTGGACAGTTATGTGAGCATGTTTGGGATGAGGGTCAGAGTAACGCTGGCCGAGAAGGGAATCAAGTATGAGTACAGAGAAGAAGACCTGAGGAACAAGAGCCAACTGCTTCTTAAGATGAACCCGATCCACAAGAAGATCCCAGTACTCATCCATAATGGCAAGCCGGTCTGTGAGTCGCTCATCATTGTGCAGTATATTGATGAGGTATGGAAGGATAAGGTTCCTCTGCTTCCCTCTGATCCTTACCAGAGAGGCCAGGCCAGATTCTGGGCCGATTTCATTGATAAGAAGGTAATGTTTTGTATTTGTATCTTCTTCGTTCATCATTTTAATTTGCAATTTTTGATTTATTGTAATTTTGTTTCATGGTGGAGATGTCCGTGATTTTGGTTTGCTTGTTTAGCACCATTTTGGACTGTTTGGTGCTTCATTCATTTGGGGCTTTGCATGATTTGGGTTCTAATTATATCCTCTTTATGATTGTGAAAGATCTCCTCTTTGAGCTAAAGTAAGCAGACATTTTTAAAGGATTTTTCTTGTTTTCAATTAAATTAGTGATAATGGGGAGAAGGGAGCAAAACATTTGGATAAATGCTTTTGTTTAAGGTTAAATTGCATATTGAACAAAATTCGAAATGATATTTGTGAATAAGAAAATGCCCTTAAAATTGGCCAAAAATTATCGAATGAATAGTCACTAACATGGTCTGCGAAACTTGCAGTTATTTGATGCAGGCAGGAAGATATGGACTACAAAAGGAGAAGAGCAGGAGGCAGCAAATAAGGAATACATTGAAGTCCTGAAGCTGTTGGAAGGAGAGCTTGGAGACAAGCCTTATTTCATGGGTGAGAGATTTGGGTTCCTGGACATTGCTCTCATCACATTCTATAGCTGGTTTCATGCTTATGAGACATTTGGAAACTTCAGTATAGAGGCCGAGTGCCCCAAGCTGATTTCATGGGCCAAGAGGTGCTTGCAGAAGGAGAGTGTTTCAAAATCTCTTGCCGACCAGAAAAAGGTTGATGAGTTTGTTGTTGAGATCAAGAAGACTCTTGGTCTGGACTAGTGGTATAAGAAAGTCCTGAAATAGAACACTTTAGGGTGTACTAGTCTTGAAACTTTTCTGGTGAGGTATTCTGGTGAGAGATACTTTGGTGTGTCCTGCTGAATGTTATGACTCTGATGAATCATAAGGATAAGTAATTATGTATCCTAACAATAATGTAAGACACTTTGATGTGTCTGTTCATTGTTGGTCCATCTCCTCCATGAAGCCTATGCTTATGTTTGGTCCTCTGCTGCGTTTTCTGTTTCATGTTTCTATCTTGTTTGTCGTAGTATCTTTGTCAAAAAACTTTTAAGAAAGAGGGAAAGTGTTTGAGCCCAAAATTATTTTTGGCAAGATCCTTTAGTGGGATTAGCATAGCGGGTCGATACATGCGGCCTAAAAATAAGTCTACTTGGGTTTGGGTTACAGCTTCGCCCATTCCAAAATCCATAAGGAAAACGAGACCTTATTGGAATCAAGTAGAGGAGACTGAATAGGAAACGTCAATCAATAATCCTTCGATAGCAAGGAACAGTCGAGAAACCCTAGTATAAATATCAGGTTTCAAGGACGGAAAAGACACAACTCTCAACCTAATCAAACAGATTATCAAAGCCTCTCCGGAGCAAACCTACCTGCAACCTGCTTGCAAAGCAGCGAAGCAAGGGTAACGCCCTTGCAACCCAACGAAGCTAAAGTCACGCTTTAGCAAACCCTGTGCTTTCTCCTCAACTTTTCGGTGACTGCTCTGCTCAACCTACAACGTTGAGTATCGACTCGATTTCGCGAAGAGATCGCAACCAAAGTCCTTACCCGTAAGGCAAGAAATCATTTTCCGAAAGGCGTAGAAAAGAACCTTGTGACGAGGTTGGTGCTCTCTTCGTCCACATCGTTTGATTCAAGAAGTCAGGTCAAGGGACTCCCCGACGACTGCACCCCACGGTGCTGGCACGCCTGCACACACGCTCAAAAGAGACAGTTTGCAAGCCATCTGGTTTTGGAGCCAAACAATTTGGCACGCCCAGTGGGACCTTTGCATAACGTGTTTCCGTGAACGTAATCATTGGAAAGTCAAGCGAGAACCCTTACCAAAAGGTTTACGCTAACTGCCCAAATCATAAGACCTCCAGTTACAGACCGCATTCTCGCACGGACTGTCGTGGTCTTTCTGAAGAACAGCTGACAGAAAAGTTCTCTCTTGACTCACCATCATCAGACATGTCAACTGTACCTGAGACAAATCAGCTATCCGCCACTGAGGGCGAGAAATCTCCTACTGTAGAGGCATTATCCTCCGCAGCCACAACGGACGAGGAGACTCCTGAAGCTGAATTTGAACCCATCATCATCTCCAAGGATGCTAGCCTGGACGAACGTATCTGTATCCTTATGCTCAACAACGAGAATTTCGGAAAGCATTTGGCCGTTTCGATCACAGGATCGGAACAACAGATGCGTGAATATGATCAATGAATGGAACAGAACATCTATGAGGCCAAAGAACATGCATGTCGCCTTGCTAAAGAGGCCCGAACGCATGCTGACAAAATTGCTGACACCACTCGTGCGCAGTATGATGAAATTATGAGTGTTGTTAACACTGTTAGCATGTCACGCCCCGAATTTTAGAATAAAATTCAAAATCTGAAACATGAAAATTACCACAATTCAAAATAATCATCCTGAAAATTTATTTTCTTAACAACCTTACCACACGAATTAAAATAAAAAACCGAATTTAACCTCGGTTATTTATTACAACTTACTCACCAAATAAAATGTAAAGCTCTAAATGAGCATAACAAAACTCATCACTCAAATGAAATAAAAATAAATGCTGTAACACCCATGTCAGAACCCATCCCGAAAATCCTTTCAAATTTTCAAGATGGACTCTGCGGGGCCCACTTTTAAGAAAAATTCGATAGAACTTCCCTTAAAAGTGGACAACCCAACCTGTGAGAAAAACGACAAAAACACATATTTCTAAATCCAAGATCTCACAACATGCAATCATCCTATATTTCACAACCACCACAGTTATTAAGCAAAATCCAAGCGTAAGGCAGTAAAATTTATACAATACAGCCTCTTAGAGTTATCAGAGCAATCTACGATAAAATCAAATATATTACATGGAGTAGGTTAATATTAACCTACGAAAGGCAAGTGGCAGAACTGGTGCTAAGCCTCAATCCCACGCCGAACAGCAACACTGCGAACTGGGCAAAGGAAACCGAAAAGCCCAGGGGAAAGTAAGCGATAAAATGTTAGTTGTGAGTGGACAAAAAATATTTAATTAAGAAAGAAGTGTTTCTCACTTTCCCACATTTATTGTTTAGAACGTTCTTATGCATGCAATAGGGAACTAAAGGTTTTTAAATCACTTCCATGACTAAGCCAGCCCCGCTGGCTTAAGGGAAGTTCGACCGACCCTGTTAGTCGGACGAATAAATAAATAAGTAAATAATTTAAAAGGTATGAGGAAAAACGTCATCACCATACAATAAAATAAAGTGAGCCGCTAAAGCTCGGGTCGGAGTGTCCCACACTCAAGAGCATCCCATGCTCGGCTCTACTCACCCACTAACACAAAGTAAGTAGGGAGGAGTACCAATAGGCTAGCTAGCAATAAAGTATATCGACCCAGGTATGGTGGGTAAGAACCATATGAAAATCGAGAATTTGTGAGATTTCCTCGAAGTCTCACAAGAAAAGAATTTAGTCCAACGACGTGACCCCGCACGCCAACATGATTCAAAATTATGAATCAATATATTAAAATCATGTAAGTTTATAATCTCGAAGAAATCTTCCCTTTCCGAAGATTTTTCGAGAAATTCGAATCCATTAATAAATAATGATACTTCCATTTTCAGAAATAATCTTATCGAAGATTATTTCTAATAAAAAGTTCAAAATGGAACATAACCACTTCTAATCGGCAATTTGAACCGTAACTAATTTCATAATCAAAATCGAATAATTTGCTCATTAAATAACAAATACTTTAAATAATTTCGTAACTTAGAAAATTTAATTGCATGCATGACTTTAAAATCAAACGTCCACTCACCGTATACGGCTAAGCCTGCCGTCGATCCGAACCCTCTTCGTAGGAATCCTCCTCACGTCCTGTACAATATAACGTTCATAAACCAATAAGTACAGGACGGATAAAAATTAAATCCACCAAAACCAAACCATATCCCAATTGTTATTATTTGCTTAAAAAATCTCCAATTTCACTTTTCTAACTTCATTTCTTTACTTTGAGCTTCCGATTAAGGAATTCCGATACACGGATTATTCGTGAATTAATCAATGAATTTCACACCATAACGAAAACCATATCTACACTTCACAAAATTAATCTGAGGTCACCAATATGCAAACTACATTATACCATCGATTTAATAACCAAATTACGACAATCAGAAACCTGCCCTACACCACCTCACGCGCCGCCCACAGTGGCGGCGAGTGGCGGTTATTCGCCGGAATCAACCTCCTCCTATGGCCACCAAATTTCATCCACAACATCAATTCTACTCACTGATCATTTCATTCAACTACAACACATCCAAATAACAATCAAAACCAGTCGAAATCAATGAATGAACATAAACCCAGAAATTGTCCAAGAACCCTAGAATTTCAATTCAACAATTCGACTTCTACACAGCAAATCGAGACACAAGGCCATAGGGGAAATGATCAGTGAAGAAAACCGAACCTTTGACACCGGTTTGGTGGCCGGAGACGACCGAAATCGCCGGAAATCACCGAAAAACCCAATCTGCTACAGTGGACTTTGTGGCTTAAATCCGAGCTCCTCCGGTCGAGATACCATGAAATGCGACCATGGGCATGACGGGGAGGAAGAGGCGAACCTAGGAACGTCCGGGTTTCGTCGTGGGGCGGCCGGAATCGAAGGAACTCAGAGGAAGGGGTTTCGGCCGAACTGGAGGAGGAAGAAATCGGGGGAGAGGAGAGAGAAAAGGCCGGGTAAGTTTCCAAATTTGGAAACTTACCACAGTAACTTCCTATTTAAAGAATTTACTATGAACAGTAACCGGGAATAGTAAATTTAGTTTTTCGCTTATAACTTTCACATACTAACTACGATTTTTACGAACCACGTATGCATGTTCTCGGTTTAACATCCTCTACGACTTCCATGAAGAACATTTTCTCAAATTATGACCCGAACAAAAAGTCAACTTTTAGGGCCACTAAAATCATATAACGGAGTAAAAATTAAGTGTAACTAACATCTACCGTCAAATTAATAAAAATCGAAAATTCTGGGTTCGGGACGTAACAACCTAAGTAGCTCGGTCACCGCCCTGGTTATCCTGACCTGCAGGAATATCCGCTATACCATTTGAATAGTGTATCGGGATTGCAACAACACAAAACCCGATAAGCTTATGAAAGCTCGTATGAGTAAAAGAAAGAATGGTTGTTTAATTAAATCATATTTAATTCCGTTCAAATCAACACTCAGTAATTTTCACCACCACGACGTACTAACAATCTCAATCAATCACCAAATCAACAAATCAAGACAAACCCTAACTCACATCTTTCTTCACAAAACCCCAACATCGTATTTATAAAAATACGGTACTTGACAGACTAGAGCTCTAACTGAATCGTAGCCCGTCACCTAGCCTAGGTTATGACATCCGACATATTTATCATTATCGTATAGTAAGCAGGGATGAGTACTAATAAGCTAGCTAGCAATAAAATATATCGACCCAGGTATGATGGGTAAAAACCATACGAAAATCGAAAATCAGTAAGACTTCCCCGAAGTCTCACAAGAAAGAAATATAGTCCAACGACGTGACCCCTCACGCCAATATAAACTCGAAATCATAAACTAATATACGAAAATAAAATAAGTTCATAATCTCAAAGAAATCTCCCATTTCCGAAGATTCCTCGGAAAACTCAAATCTACTAATAAATAATAATACTTTCATTTCTGAAAATAATCTCGGAAAACAAATCGTCGAAGATTATTTCAGATAACAAATTTAAAATGGAGCATAACAAATTCCAATCCGAAGTTCGAACGATAAATAATTCCACAATTAAAAATCGGATAATATGCTCATTAAATAAAAGATAATTTAAATAATTTCGTAACTTAGAAAATTTAATTGCATGCATGAATTAAAATCAAATGTCCACTCACAGTATACGGCTAACGTGGTATCCAAGCGTAAGGATCCTCGTCAAGTGATGAGTCGGTATCTCGTCCTGTACACAATTATTCGTAAACTAACAGTTACCGGACTGGAAGAAAATAATGTTACGATAAACAATAATTAAATCCTAAACCCATAACCTCAACTCCTCCAATTCTCTTCCACATCCAACCAAACTTCACCAACACTGCCCAATCTTCAAATTCAGACTTAACAACAATTATGGAGGAAATCCGACAATCGGATTCACGATTAACATTAATTGAAATCCAAATCTTTAGAAATTTATAACCGATTCAAAACTCCACCAATTCTCACCAAACTTCATATATAAGTTCTATGATAATTATAGGATTTAACTAGCCAGAAATTGGAATTAAACAGCTATCCTAGCCACCGCTACCGCCGCCCACAGTGGCGGCAACGCCACCAAACTCACCAGCTCCAATGGTCACCAAATTTTGGCAGCAGCATCTTCTCAACACACTCAATAATTCTCTCAACTGAGACCAAGTCAGAAAATGAGTAGAAGTACCTCAACAATTAAGGAGAAGTTTGTACCCGAATCGTGAATAGTAACCCGAAATTTCAAATCTTCAATTCCTCCTCTACACTGCAAATCGTGGCTCAAGGCTAGGGGGGAAATGATCCTTGGCAAAAACCCGACCTTCGACGCCGATTTGGTGGCTGGAGATGGCCGGAATCGCCGGAAATCGACGAAACTTCCGGATTGCTATAGTGAACTTCACAGCTCAAATCCGAGCTCCTCAGGCCGAGCCACCGCAAAATACCACCACAGGCGCTTAGAGGGAGCGGAGACGAGTCCAAAGATGCTGGCTTTACGTCGTCAGGTGGCCAGAGAAGGAAGAAGGCCGGAGTTGCAGAGAAGGCCGAAGAGAGAAGAAAAAATGCGGGGGGAGGAGTAGAGAGAGAGAAAAGAAAGGTTACCGGCCACAACAGTAAAAATTTAAATTTATACTTTCTACCATGACAGTAATTTTAGTATTTCGCTTATAACTTTCGCATACGAACTCCGATTTTTACGAACCACATATGTACCCGCTCGGTTTAACGTCCTCTACAACTTTCATGAAGAACATTTTCTCAAATTTTGATCCGAATAAAAAGTCAATTTTTAGGGCCACTAAAAGTATCGAAACAAAGTAAAAATGAAATTAGTTATCGTTTACCGTCCAAATGACTAGTAAACGGGTAAATTTAGGTTTGGGACGTTACAAAAACGCTCGTATGGATACATAGATCATCGTCCAGATAATATAAACTCAAAATTTGGTCCGACGCGCCACCACACGCGGCAGTCAGACGGCTGTCAACGCCGGTCAACCACCTCAGATGTAAAAGTCATCAACTACAAACTTCTTCAAAATGAAATTGTGAACAACTTTAATACCTGACTTGTTCCCAGATAAGGTCTAGATCGTCCTAGATCGGGCTTTGAGGTTGGATTAATCTCGGCCCTCCGATCAGTTTCCAGATTGAATCAGAGACGTCGAAATCTTCAACTTTTGATCTACCACTCTACACTCAAAATCGTGATGCAAGCCACATATCGGGATGATCAGGAGGAAGAGCACGTCACGAAAATGGGGTTGATCGGCCGAGATGATGCCGAAAAAGTGGAGATCCGGCCGGGTCACCTTTCGGTGACTGAGGTAGCTTCGATCCGAGGCTAGAGGTAGCGGCTGGACAAGGGAGCAGCTGGGCGAGGAGCGGTGAAGCCGAGAAGGCCCGGGTCCGGCGACGGGGTGGGCGGGAAGGCTGAGTTCCAACAGGGTTGGGTCGGCAAGCACAGTGACGAAGCCGCGCGAGAGAGAGAGAGACGCGGGGGGGGGGGGGGGGGGGGGGGGGGGGGGTAACTTTTTCGTCCTTAATGAAAAACTCTGATTTTTCATTCTATTTATAGAAAATTTCCAATTTTCAAATATTCATAACTTAATCATACAAACTCCGAATAATAAGTTCCACATATGCACAAACTCGTATCGACGAGCTCTACAACTTTCATGAAGAAAGTTTCCCCAAATTTTGAATGTATAAAAGTCAATTTTCATGACCCCCTAAATAACGTTCGTTTTCGAAAATAAAATCATTCGAAACCAACTTTCTCAAACAACGACATTCCAATTAATCCCAAATTACATAAATTTATTCTATGAAAATTTGGGTCTTCACATAGCACCCAAAGCAAAGACACTGCGGCCAACATCGCGGCCATGCGCAAAGACGGTTCTAACCTTGAAAGAGGTCGCCATGCAGAGAGCTGAGTTGAACCAGGCTAAAGTGGTTTTGAATAAAGCTTTAGGAGATCCTAATGCCATCCTTGGTTCACTTGGCCAACTCTCTGGGTTTGGCAAGTGTATACCATCGAATGGTCAGGAGAAGGCTAGCAGCAGCACGGCTACACCATCTACACCGGCTGATACTGCGTCAGTTAAAAGCAAGGAAAAAACTCTAGCGATTGGTGGAACAAAAGCTACTCCTCAGGCCTCGCATAAGAGTAGGATCCTGAAGACTGGTGAAGGCACTCCTACCGACCCTATTTGATTCACTCAATACGACAACGATGGGGCAGAGAATGTTTACCATGAACTCCCTGATAATTATTATGGCATTGACTAGACAGGAAACCCAATCAAGATAACGGCTCTGATGAAGGATTCACCCCCACCAGCGGTAACTCTCCAACAGCCTGTTTCCAGAACCGTCCGGTTGGGAGAAGGGACGATGATAGCTAGCCAGGCCATACCACAACATATAGCTTACCAGACTGTGCCAACTCTTCCTCCCCCTCCCGGTCCAGATTATGTGAGACGCGATGAGGTTGAGGAGATGATCAGGATGGCCAACCCTAGGGCCCAGGTGGATGGAATCTATGAGGGATCCTTCCCGCCGCATATAATGCTCGCGCCTTTTCCCAGAGGCTACAAAAATATAATCTTTTCTACTTTTTCAGGGGAAGACACCGAGAATGCGGTAACTCATCTGGCCAGGTTTAGAGTGCAATGCGGCCAGTATCAGAATGATGAAATCCTCAAGTGCAGGATATTTGGCACCTCCCTCTCAGGAGCTGCTTTCAGATGGTTTTCTAAGCTCCGCCCAGGATCAGTGGCTGATTGGCCAGCGATGGAGAAGCTATTCCGAGAAACGTTTGGAACCATAGAACCAGAAGTTGACTTGGCTTCTCTCACTTAGATGTCTCAGCAACCCACTGAGTCCGTCATGGCATACCTTCAACGTTTCCAAATTCAGAAGGCCAAACTGAACATGATATTGCCTGAGAAAGAAATGGTTAAGTTGGCAATCAAGAGTTTGGAGCCACGCCAGTGAAAGAACCAACATGGCAGCATGATTCAATCCATGGGAGAGCTTATTAAGGAGGTCGGAAGCTTTGAACAACTTCTTAGGGAGACTGACGCTAGAAAGAATTCATCCAAAGGCACTTACATGCTAGGAAAACACTGTACAGTGGCAGCTTTGAGCTATCAACCAGCTACTTATGATCCTTATTACCACCACCCTGGCGAAGAAATTGTCCAGTTCGAGGAGGATGAAGAAGAGAATGATGTCTCTGCCTTTGAGCTGACAGGAAGAAAGAACTTTGCTTTAAAGCAATTGAAAATACCCAAGGAACCTGTAAAGCTCAAGTCTGTAGCCTTCACTAAACCTGAGTTCGCGACGTATACATATGATGCCAATAAGGCACATGAGATTTTAGATCAGATGATCGCCGCGAAGATGGTGAAGACAGACTTCAGCCATTTCCCTCGACCAGATTAGGTAAAAGGAAAAACGTATTGCAAATTCCACAACCTGTGGAATCATAACACAGCTGATTGTGTCAAACTGAAGGATCAGATTCAGGTATGGCTCAATAATGGTAGTCTACATGTAGAAGCTTCGGCGACCGCGACAACGCTAGTAGACCTAAACCCTTTTCCTGATACTGGGGTCAACATGGTCGAGGTCAACTGGACCAAACTGAACCAAAGGAAATCGACCTTGGACTTGACCACTAGTGGAACAGAAGAAAACGGGGACGAGATCTTAGGCAAGAAGAAGGCTAGACCTACAAGTGAGGCCTCACCAGTGATCCTTTGCTCGCGATGAAAGGAAGAATGTGGCATCCCAGTGTCACATGAAGAGGTCGAGCAGACTTCTCGTTGGCTATTTCCCGCCAATCAAGTAGGCTTCACCATCGCGAAATTATCAACCTTCTAGCCCCAAAGCGAGAAGTAGAGAGGAATCACCACCATCCCTAAAGGATTCAAACTTGTTTAAAAAGTTGAGAATGACCGCGGCCGAACAGAGACAGGATGGGAGGAACAGAGATGTTTTGACAAAACCTTACATCCCACCTGCTTCAACTTCCACTATTAAAGAAGGCAAGTGGTACACAAGAGAGAAAGGGAAAGTGGTGGAAATCAGCCCTTTTAAGAAAAGGAAGCTGCAGCGTAGGTTTGAAGAGGCCAAGCGAACACTAGAGGCTCTAGATCAGGGCCTGATTAAACCCTCGCAATTGGTCAAATCTCCTGAACAATACCAGAAGGAGATGGAGGCACTGGTCGCTAAGCCATTGGTGGCTGCCCGCAGTTTCCAAAAGCAAGCACGATCGGAGTCAGGGGACACTAAGCCCAGTGTTTTCTGCAGGATTACAAAAGACAGGACACCTCTGCTAGTTAGGAAAGAAAACTAGCCATCTAGGCGATCAAATGTCAAACGCAGGTTATTCCGTGAAGAACCAGAAGCCAAACCCTCAATCTTTGGTAGACTGGGGGGCAAGGGCAACACTGCAGAAGCTTTATAGTGGAGACATAAAAAGGTCCAGAGCGCAGCAATGA
Source organism: Rosa persica (assembly GCA_025331145.1). Classification (NCBI taxonomy): domain Eukaryota; kingdom Viridiplantae; phylum Streptophyta; class Magnoliopsida; order Rosales; family Rosaceae; genus Rosa; species Rosa persica. The sequence goes on from WFKR01000005.1 coordinate 15,662,236, forward strand.
CACCCCTGAAGGAAAGTTCAACAGCAGGGCAGAGTTCAGAGCCTCCAAAGTAGTTGGAAAAGATGCTAGAACACCAACAGGATGAAGCGAAAGGCCTCATAGAGGAATCTTTGGTCGATCGACTGGTTAAACAGTTCAACACTAAAATACCGTTAGACGGGCCAGAACTTGACCTGAGGAGGCCATGGACGAAACATATATCATTGACACCTATTGTAACATGGTTTACGTGTTACCCGCGAGATATGCGCTACCAGTTACTGCACAAGAATGAGTAGAAACAAAGGAAGATGTTGAACAGCCTTTGTAGATTACCTCAACAGTGACTACACCGGTCGAGGAGGCAGCACCGTCGGATACTAACGACGTTGATGGCAGGGGTTTCTTCATGAGCTCTACAAAACCCACACCTGCTATGGTCCAACAAATGCGACCTTTGTATATTACGGCGGAGATCAACGGTACCAAAGTTAGCAAGATCATGGTGGATACTGGAGTCGCAGACAGTAACGAAGACGTTGTGCCTCATATTCCTGCGAATCAAAGTTGGTCCCTCAGAGGGAATACATGCGTTCTTCGTCACAGATTGCTACGCCGCTTATAGCGCCATTCTAGGCCGCGACTGGATTCACCGGAGCTATTATGTTCCGTCAACTCTCCATCAGGAGCTGATGATGTGGAACAGGGTCATTGACCAGGCTGAGGTCATCAAGGCAGATCCTCGCCCATTCCCTGTTTCCGTGAATTACGTAGATGCCAGGTACTACTTGGAGCCAATCACTCCACTGCAGGTTAGTAGCATCGATCAGAAGGGCCGCCCCATAGGGGTGACGACCTCAGAATTAGCACATTAGGGGCTCGCGCTAGCGAAGGAAGACCTGGGAGGGCTTGGCCACTCTGTGCCCAACCCAATAATTGATTGATGGATTACGATCTTCAACGAGAAGGGATTGAGGCCCTCCACTCTCTGTATGAACGTCTGTCCTCGTACTTGGTGGAGAAAAAGGCCTATGATAGAATTGCGACTCTAGAAATTGTCAATGAGGAGTTCTCTGACCAAGAAGCGGAAGAAGAAGAAATCCAACTAGCACCAGCAGCATTGGATGACACACCTCCCAAGGTTAGGGACGCTATCGAGAAATTTAACCTTAGAACTGCTGCTGAGCCTATGGAAGTGGCTATCAGCGTGTATTTGGAGCCTAGCGAGAAACAGAGGCTTATTGACCTAATGCAAGAATTCAAAGACTGCTTCGCGGAGAAATATGAAGACATGCCAGGCCTGTCACCGGACTTGGTATGCCACCAGCTGCCAACACTCCCTGACAAGAGGCATATGAAGTAAGAGCCGCGAAGAATGAACTCTGAGACCCAAGTCCTGGTCAAAGAGGAGGTTGAAAAGATGCATAAGTCCGGCATTATAAGAGTGGCCAAGTACAATCAGTGGCTATCCAATATAGTACCTATACGAAAAAAGAATGGCAAAATGAGGGTATGCGTGGATTATAGAGACCTTAATTCAGCTACACCTAAAGACGTCTACCCCGTGCCGGTCGCGGATATGTTAGTAGACGCAGTAGCAGGGCATGAATTATTATCATTCATGGACGGCACTGCAGGGTGTCACCAGATTCCGGTCACAAAGGAAGACAGACATAAGACCACGTTTCGTTGCCCAGGGTTCACAGGTGTTTTCGAGTACGTGGTTATGCCTTTTGGACTGAAGAACGCGGGAGCGACCTATCAGCGCGCTATGAACCTGATCTTTCACGACATTCTTGGGAAGATTTTGGAGGTTTATATTGATGACGTGGTCGTGAAATCAAAGAAGCGCGGAGACCACATCTTGGATCTCAGAAAGGTTTTTGAACGCATGCGACTAGACAAACTCAAGATGAATGGGGTACAAGCTGGAGATTTTCTGGGATTTATAGTCCATCAAAGGGGCATCGAAGTTCTTGAAGACAAGGCCAGCGCGGTAATTAATGCTTCTCCCCCAGCGCGCAAAGAATGAGTTACAGCGACTACTGGGTAAGATCAACTTCTTACGACGCTTTATCTCTAACTCTGTAGGGAAAATCCAGTCTTTCTCCCCGCTGTTGAGGTTACAGGGGCAGAATAAGTTTGTATGGGAACCCAAACATCAAGAGGCTTTAGACAAAATAAAGGCCTATTTGGCGAGTCCGCCAGTGCTTGTTCCCCCTAGAGCTGGATTCCCATTAAAATTGTATATTTCAGGTAGGAGAAACACTCGGAGTATGGTGGGGATGCATACCTTGGCTCGTGGCACAGCCACTGACCTAGAAGAGCATTGGCCAGTGGAAGCAGCGGGATGTCTTCGCGACGGAAGAAAGGAAAATAAACCTGAATCCAGAAATCGAGGATCCAAAAGGGACCTGAGATGTTGGTCTCAAATAGATGCATGACGGCCTGGTACAGAGTGCGGTAGAGAGCGCCTAACACCGGTTGTCCCAGCTCGAAGCGGCCGCCGTTGTAGAGGGTTGTTGCCAATGAAGTCCAAGGACCAGTGGGCTTGTTGAAGGAAATACAGAAAATGAATCGGCAGAACCAGTACTCTAGAAAAGCAATGCCTCCGGTGGCGTTGTGCTCTTTGCAGTAGTGGGCCAGCCACCGTGGGTAAGAGGCGCTGTGAGCACTACGACCGGCCTAGACCATGGTCAAGGTGAAGGTGGTAGAGTCAAATTGACCATGCACGTATGGCTCCTCATCAATAGGTAATCCAGTGATCGTGAGAATATCGAGCAGGGTGATACCCATTTGGCCCAAGGAAATATCAAAGGTGTTGGTGGCAGTGTTCCAGAAGCAGAGAAAGGCAGCAAGCGGAGAGCGATTGCCGCCGCACGGAAGATTAAAGCATAGATCGATGGTATGGGTAATACTTGCAGCGTTTCAATGACCCAGATCTCGCGCTCGCGTTTCGCGATACCATGAAAGCTCCGCGGCACTGATATTGGATGGCCAATACCCTATTTTGGCTCAGTGGTGGTGTGCGCCCCAACTTCTGAAATCTCTGGGGGTCCTTCGGAGGACCGGAATGGGTCGTTGGATGGGCAGGCCGTAAAGGGCGATAGCGTCGTCCGGGATGAAATCTCGCGGTGCTAGGCCTAGGCCAGCGTGATTATCAGAAAGCCTCAGTAACAACGGCCTTTGAATGGTGGTATGGATATGACAGCGAGCCCCGATACTGGTTCCCCAAGTGTGGGCGGCCTTCTCATTGATCTCATCTTCCTGATCGATGATCATTTTCTTTGGGGGAGCCATTTCTGGTTTACAGCAAGAGGATGATGAAGCGAGAAGAGTTTTACGGGATTTAGGGGACTGAAAGAGTTTCTGATGTGACAGGTCTGAAGTGGCTTTAGTTTAAATAAGAGTTTTTGTGAGGGAAACGATACGACAAAAAGTCGTTTCGCGAAGCGAACAGACGCAACCTTCATTACTGGCATCGTTTTGATCTGCGGGCATGTCGTTTAAGTCCCCTTCAATCAGTTACATTTTCGCGAGCCTGATTTTGGGGCCTGGGGGGCAATGTTTGAGCCCAAAAGTATTTTTGGCAAGATCTTTTAGTGGGTTTAGCATAGCGGGCCGATACCTGCGGCCCAAAAATAAATCTACTTGGGTTTGGGTTATAGCTTCGTCCATTCCAGAATCCATAAGGAAAACGAGATCTTATTGGAATCAAGTAGCGGAGATTGAATAGGAAACGTCAATCAATAATCCTTCGATAGCAAGGAACAGTCGAGAAACCCTAGTATAAATACCAGATTTCAAAGACGGAAAAGACACAACTCTCAACCTAATCAAACAGATTATCAAAGCCTATCCGGAGCAAACCTACCTGCAACCTACTTATAAACCAGCAAAGTAAGGGTAACGCCCTCGCAACCCAGCGAAGCTAAAGTCACGCTTTAGCAAACCCTGTGCTTTCTCCTCAACTTTCCGGTGATTGCTCTGCTCAACCTACAACGTTGAGTATAGACTCGGTTTCGCGAAGAGATCACAACCAAAGTCCTTACCCGTAAGGCAAGAAGTCCTTTTCCGAAAGGCGTAGAAAAGAACCTTGTGACGAGGTTTGGTGCTCTCCTCGTCCACATCGTTTGATTCAAGAAGTCAGGTCAAGGGACTCCTCGACGACTGCACCCCACGGTGCTGGCATGCCTGCGCACAAGCTCAAAAGAGATAGTTTGCAAGCCATCTGGTTTTGGAGCCAAACAGAAAGTACACATTTGATAACTCCAAATTACCAAACCAGCTAACTTTTGAATTGCGGAAGGTGTGCATATCATCTACATTCTCAGTTACATGGTTAAATTAGCGTTGCAGCTTTAATTAGTTTCCTATTCCTCAATGTTAATGCAAAATTTAGATCCTTTCGTTGATGCATTCATTGCTATTATTCTGCTGATACGAGATTCTGAGTTATTCAATACTAAATAGTGTTCAAGTTGTTCCTCACGCTCTTTTGGATTGCATTCTAAGATCTACTGTTAGTACCTTGGCAGTTTTAATAACTGCACACAGGTGCGGAATCTAGATGAGCAAACATGTCTGCTGGAGCTTCAACTCTGAGTCGTCAGTGCTTGCGTGTTTTTGTTCAGAATGTGGTGTGTTGCAATTTTGTCAATGTTTAGGTGAAGGTTATATTGTTTTGTTGGAAAAAGGTGGGTGAGTCGGTGTGGGTTGTTTTTGTGTTCACACAAAAGCATTCTGGTGTAGAATTGACTGGTGGATTTGTCTCCATGCTTTAGGGTGGGCAAAGGATATGTGGACTACTTTGGCATGGTTGCAGATTGGGTCGAGTAAACCAACTATAAACTACTAGGAGACTTATAATAATAATAAAACACTACTAGGAAACTCTCTGGAAACGTTTGAAAATTATTAGTACCTTGACATCATATCCTAATGATGTCATAATCTTTCATTTCAACATCATGCACATTCTTTCTTGAACTCTTCTCCTCACTGAATGATACAGAATCTGCGGAGGAACCACTCTTCTCTGGTCTTAGGGAATCCAATACAATATGGGCACGTGTTTTCCAGATTTTCACCAGACGATAAATTGGGGATTAGCAATAACGTGGATTGCTCGGTTTTGCTTAATAGACATCCCACCCTTATCATTCTCACCCTGCATGTAACTAATAATTATAAATGCATGTGATGATCATACTGGTGTGCATGCGTTTATTAAAAAAGTGAATTACTGCCAAGCTAATTTGTCCTTAACTTAAGCCAGCAGCAATCCAAGACAATCCTAGAACTCGCCCCACGCAGAGAAAGAAAAAAAAAAGAAACTCAAGCAAGCCCTCTCCCGGCCGAACGCCGCCGGCGCTCCAGCCGCTGAGTTCCGATCCGGGAGGGGATGGTGGTTCTGCCCTGCGGCGTGGTCTTATGGCGATGCTGCGGCTCTGGTTTTGGTGTGCGGATACTTGAGCTCAGTGGGGGCAGATCGATCGAGATCTGCTCAGGTTGCTGGGTACGATGGTTGAGGCCTGGCTCAGAGATGGAGGATAGCGGTTGCATCTCGGACGGAGAAGAGCGATCTGGATCTCTTCTTCTCCGATCGTGGGTGGGACCGGACATGGAGCAGTGGCGGCAGCTTCAGACGTCACGGCCGGTTCTGGGTGTTTGGCAATGGCTGGGTCTTCGATCTTGTGGTAGAGATGAGCCCATAGTGGGTCTGCGTCTTTCTGAGATCTGGGTTCTGACGTCGGCCAGGTTTTGGGACGGCCGGCTTTGTGGGGTAGCGGTGTTGTGGCGTTGGGATGCGTTGCGGCGGCAGTTCAGTGCAAGGAGAAGGGATGGTGGAGCTCGCTGGCAGCTTGCTAGGTGGACGATGGTGCTAGTGATTTGTGGTGAGCGGTGGTTGGGCCGGACCCCTGTGTCTGGGTCATGCCATTGGTTGGGCCGGGCCTTTGTGTCAGGGCCATGCTGCTTGGACTTTTCTTTGTTTTTATTTGTTGTTGTTGTTGTTGTTGTTGTTGTATTCAGTGTTTTATTTACTTGCAGGGTTTCTGTTTTTCCTTTGTCAGAAATATGCTTCAACCGTGTTCTGGTTGGAGCCAGTGGCATGTCTGCTAGTCTTTGCACCTTGTGTGCCTGTTTTGCTCTAGGTAGGCATCGAGTTCCTTGCACTTGCAAATGGTCGCTGCCTTCTAGTAGCAGAATGAAACTAAGTGTCACTGGAAGTTGTTTCCAGTGGCATCATGATAGGAAAGCTATGTGTATGGTAGTAATGCTTTGCTGTAATCGGGTTACAGATCAAGTAATCTTTCCATTGTGTCACCGCTGCGTTAATGAAGTTAAAGCAAATAGAGTCGCCAGTAGAGCGCTCTTTTCTAGTTGGTGCTTTGTTGAGTACAAGCGTTTAATAGAAACTCATGATAGTATTTCAGGAGGCTCTCTAGCTAATTATTGTAATCAGGGGTTCAGGCTCAATGTCTCCCCTTGTATTCGACAGTTTCGTTAATTAAGGCTATCAAGGTTTGAGGGCTGCCGCACCGCCTTTTTTCTCAAAAAAAAAAAAAAAAAAGCTAGCAGCAATAATAGTACTTTTGCTCGTTGGCTGCGGGACAGATGGATTGGATTAAGATACATGATTAGATTAGATTAGGCTTGGGCTCGGGTCGGGTCGGGCCTGAAATTTAGTAAAACCGAGATCGAACCCGAAACAATCGGTTTGGGCCGATTCGGGCTTTTTCAAAACTGAAAACCGACAGAAACCGATCCATAAAGGGCCGGTCCGGTCTTCGGGTTTTTCAGGCCCAAAATCGAGTTTCCCATCTCTCAGTCCAGTAATATGCAAAATATCACAAAATTCAGTAAGAGGTGAGGTTTGAACCCCCGACCTCCTACACGAAAGCCTCACTCCTAACCACCAGAGCACGAGACTCTCTTGATACTTTATCTACAAAAGTTATATCTATTTCATCCTAGGAAACTTTTCTTGGTGGTGGAAACAAAGAAAGTGGAGACAATTTTTCTTGGTGGGAGACAACTTTTGTCCTTTCTTTTCTTTTCCTCCCTTGCACCCCGTCCTTTTTCTTCTTCTCATTGGTAGCTGCAGCAAATTTTCTTTTCTTTAATGCTTGGGAAGTGAGGCAGCAACAACGTGGAGACAGAGATGAGGTATGGTACTATAGAAGAAGCTTTTAGTAAAAAAGTTGATAGGTGTGGAAATAAAAACAGACTGGGCATGGCTTTGCCTAAATACTAGAGAGAGTGAATCTCAGATATAAACTATCATGTCTCGCCCCATTTGAAACAAAAATCTGACCCCTCCTCTCCTCTTCTTCTTCTTCTTCTTCTTGCAGATCGGGTTTCGATGTGGGCAAAACGGCGAGCCCTCTCCTTTTCAGCTTCAATACTCCTCGTCGTGGCGGTGAGCTAGGGAGCTACCTTAAGCCGATTTGGAACGAGATGGTGATTTGCCGTGGACGGGTTGCTGATTATGCAGGTCCAGTCGATGATCCGGGGTAGCTTCTTAACTTCTTTGAGCAGGAGGAGGATTTTAGAAATCCGAGAGGTCAGCTTCGGTCTATGCAGGTTTAGGAGGAGGAGGAGGAGGAGCTGGCTTGGGAGGAAAGTAAGAGAGGCTGAGATGGTTTTGCTGAGATGGAGGAGAAATCGGGTCCGGTCGGGCTTTCGGTCTCTGAATATTTGAAGCCCGAGATTGAACCGAAAATATAGATTTTGGTCAGACTTTGCACCGAACCGAGATTTTCCATATTAAAACCGAACCAAATCGGGCTTTTTCGCTCAGTCCGGGTCGGGTCTTCGGTCTTTCGGGTCCGGACGCCCACCCCTAGATTAGATTAGATTAGTATAAGATTGGATTTGTTACCCTCCTTGCATGTGTTTGGTATTATAGGATTAGAGCTGGAATGGATAAAGATGCAAAAAGTGAGAAAAAAGAGAGTCAAGGATCGAGACCCAAAGAAAGATGAACGGAGGTTATTTCTTCTTCTCCGATCGCTCCGGCGACAATTGTTCAACCGTACTCAGCTTTTCCTCCTCATTGGGCTTCGATGTCTTTGATTTCTTGCCTTTCAACCCGAAACACCACGCCACCACCACCACCAGCTACATTAACACGGCCAATCCCACGCCAACCTAGCTGGGCTCCATGACCGTCGACGGCTTCTTCCGTGACGTTTACAACAGCAGTGCCTCCGCCGAGGCCGAAGACGGTGGAGGAGGTTTGGTAGGAAATTGTGTCCGGCGAGAGCGGAAAGGAGTGTAAATGAGGTGCCTCCCGCCGGCGCAGTGGAAGAGAACGAGGGAGGAGGGATGTAGAGCTCGCACCGCTGCTGCAAGAGATGGAGAGATTGAGCGGAGGGATGTTTGGGTTCGATCAGTGTAATACCCGCAATTTCCATTTTAAATTCGAGTGATTGTATCGAATGATTATTATGCGATTTCACGATTTATGTTCGATAATCATTCATTTTTACAGTTATCGAAGTTTCGAAACGTTTATTTTAACGAAAAGCTCGAAATACTCGGTTTGAGAAATCGACTTTTTCTACGTACGAAATTTGGAGAAACTTCCTTCATGAAAGTTGTAGAGCTCGTCGATACGAGTCCGTACACGTGCGGAACACGAAGATCGGATTTTTTTTGAATTAGATATCGAATTTCGAAGTTTTCCGAAACATGTATATATAGAAAAAATTTTGGAAACCCTAATTTTTTCTTCTACCGGTTCCTCTTTTTTTTTTTCTTTCTTCTTCTTCTTCCTGTTTCTGGAAAAACTGGGTTTCTCTCTCTCTCTCACAGTCGCTCTCGCCGAAAAGGGGAGGAAATTTTCTCCTTAATTGTTCTCCCTCCACAGACCACCTCTTGACCTCAAACCAAGTCCCAAGAGTTCGTCTCGAGCTGCTCTAGCTCCCGGAGGCAGTTTCACAAGGCGGCGCAGCCCGTGGCGGCGGCGGCACAGCCCGAACCGAAAACGGCCATTTTCGGTTCGATCTCGATATCTCGAGCTACACTCCATCATTTCACTTGATTCTTGTCTCATTGAGCTCGCCTCAACTTCCTCTACAAGCACCAAGAAGGACCGGAACTGGGTCGAACGTTTTCACGTTCGTCGGAGCTCGACCCGAACGGATCGAAATACCGAAACTTTCGATCAAGATATCTCGAGCTATACACGACCGTTTCTTGTGATTCTTGTCTTGTTGAGTTCGCAAGGAAGTTCTGAACAAGTTTCGAGAAGGGATCGGGGCCTGAGGTTGCAGTTTTCACGTCGGTTTTCAAGCTCACCAGTTTCTGCATATTTTCCGGCCGCCGACTGTAAATCGGTAATTTCGATGCCTTCCCGTCATTTTTAGGTCTTGTGCTAGTTATGAAAGTTGCTCAGAATGATGAAACGAAGGGGACAAGCTCGGCCCCGACACCATTGGCGGTGGTCGGTGGCGGCTCTGTCCCTAACTCCGGCGGCCTTTTCCGGCCACCTCCGGAGGTCTAAAATTTGGTTTCTGTCCATTTTATGATTCTATGTTTCGATACGATCATTTCGGTGTATTATACGCATTTTTCGGATATCGTATGAATTAGTTATGAATTTTGTGATTTCGATCGATTTCGATCTTTAGATTTGTGATCTGTGGAATTATGACCGTTGGATGAACTTGTAAATTTGTTATGATGATCATATGACTGTCCCAGAGGCTTTGTGTGGTCATGGGCGAAGATCCGACCGTTGGATTTTCGTATATGTGAAAAACGGTAATTAGGGGAGCGATTCGTGAGAAACCTCTCGTCGGATTTTAATGTAAATTAGAATCTAACCGTTAATTAGTAGTTAAATTATGTGTTGAAATTGTTGGCTAAATTCGAATCACATTTGATTAGGTGATTGACGGATTTTATTTGAGTGGGCTATTCGGCGTTAATTATAAATTATAATTATATTGAAGACGCAGCGGAAGTTTCGAGGTGAGTAAAACTCACGTGGTTCATATTACGAACCGAGCATTTTAATTTATTTATTTTGGTAATTGTGTGAAAAATATTTGTGGATTAAATATTTGTTTTAAAATTTCATGGACTTGAATCACCACGGTCCATAGGTAAGTAAAATGAATTTTAACTATACAAATGAATTTCATAATTTTCTTGTGTGAATTATAGATGGTATTAGTGGTCATTCCTGAGTGGATGATTACGTATATATATATTTACGTGGAAAATATATATTGATGAGTGGATTGTTGTGTGATGATATGATTGAGTAGAATTGATGAGTTGATTATATTACAATTGTGTAATTCCATAATAATATGATGTATCTTGGTTGGGTTGATTTCAGTATGTGATATTATATGTTGTGTTCATTTATGGGTTTAGGGTCGACGTAATGACTGGTGTGGGTAATCGGACGCTCTAATCCTAGTGTGGATGATGGGATACGATTGGTTGAGTATGTGGAATTATTGGACGTTCTAAATATGTATATAGGTATACATATTGATGAAATACAATAATTGATAAATATATCGGATGCCATAACCTAGGCCAGGTGACGGGCTACGATTCAGTTAGAGCTCTAGTCTGTCAAGTACCGTATTTTTATAAATACGATGATGAGAGTTGTGGGAAAAGTTGTGAGTGGGGTTGTCATGATATATTGAATTGGTGTTGATTGAGATTGTTTATTAATTGCATATGTGGAAATAATTGAGTGTTACTGTGTGTGGAAATAAATGAGATTAAATTAAGTAACAGTTTATTCTTTTGCTCATACAAGCTTTCATAAGGTTACCGGGTTTTGTGTTGTTGCAATCCCGGTACACTATTCAATGGTGTAGCGGATATTCCTGCAGGTTAGGATAACCAGGGAGGTGACCGAGCTGCTTAGGTGTTTCAGCAGTTTTGTTATTAATTAGAGGTGAGGTGTGTGTATGCTCATTTAGAGCTTTACATTACATTTGGATTTGAGTTGTAATAATTAACCGAGACTAAATTCGGTTTGATTTTATTTCGTGTGGTGAGCATGTTAAGAAAAGAAAAATTTTCAGGATGATTATTTTGAGTTTGTAGTATTTCATGTTTCGGATTTTGAATTGTTATTCTAAAATTCGGGGCGTGACAGTTTGGTATCAGAGCGTAAGGTACATATTTGGTGATATGTCAATACTTACCGAGTGATGGCCCGTCTGCAGCGGATCCCCATTGTGTGCTCTTCGGTATTGACAATGTCATTGGGTATGTGAGTGCGTTAGGTTGGCTAGGAACGTTACTACTTTTAGGAAATCTAAGCATCGTTATGTATGATCAGTATTTGGTTAATATGGACTTGCATTTGACTTATGCTTTGTTTAAGTGTTATGCGTGTATTAATCAAGTATATCATGCTTATTAGGTAATGGAGATTGAGGGAAACGAGGCTAGAGGTCGGGGTAGAGGTAGACCTCGTGGCAGGGGTAGAGGCCGAGGAAGGGGTAGGGCCCCTCCAGTCGAAGAAGTATTCGAGTCGGAGGAAGATGCACCTTATGAGGATCAGCCTATTCCTCCTGTAGCTGTGGTTGATAATCCTGCTCGCTTGCTGATGCTAGCAAGGGAAATTACTCGCTTGGGAGCAACCAAGTTTGGAGGAGGCACTGATTATATGGTGGCGGATCGTTGGATAGACGATTTGCAGACCTATTTCGATCTGTTTGATTGCACTGAGACCGACAAGAGGAAGCTAGCCGCCTTTATGCTGAAGGATGAGGCTAGGGTGTGGTGGAACGTCACTCAGAGGAGCATTGAGGTGTCTACCTTGACATGGGACGGCTTTGAGAGGCTGTTCAGGGAGAAGTACTTTCCACCAGCAGTGAAGGAGAGGTTGGAGCGAGAGTTCCTTGCACTTGTACAGGGGAAGATGATCGTAATTGAGTATGATGCGGAGTTCTCCAGATTGTACAAGTATGTGAGACAGATGGAGGATGAGGACTTGGCCAAGAAGTTTCAGAGAGGGTTGAGTCCTTCGATTGAGCGTGATGTAGCCATCTTGGAGCTGAAGACCAAGAGAGAGATCTTGGCTAAGGCACAGATCATTGAGCAGCAGAACCTGATTCGTAGAGAGAAGGAGTCTGCTGAGAGAGACTTCCAGGGCAAGGGAAAGGCCATAGCAGGGAGCAGTAGAGCAAGAGACTTCAGGGGTGGGTTCTGGAAGAGACAGAGAACTCAGTTTCAGCATCAGGCTCCAGCTAGGGCAGCAGTAGCTCCTCCTGTTCAGGCTATGCCTATCAGGCAGATAGCACCAGCAGCTCCAATGAAGTGCTTTAACTGTGACGAGCCGGGCCACATCTCTCGTGCGTGCACGAAGCCACGGGGTAGGTTATGCTACAGTTGTGGACAGGCAAGGCATCAGGCTAGGGAGTGTCCTCGGATTCAGGGTAGAGTGCAGGGTAACCAGCAGAGGCAGTTACCACCTGCTCATGCTAGAGTCTTTGCCATCGGTCAGGCAGGCACGGGAGTGGAAGATACCTTATCTGTTTATCACTTTCTTGCTAGAGTACTGTTTGATACGGGAGCCTCACACTCTTTCATATCTAGTTCAGTTGTGGATGTTTTGGGTTTGATTGCTATGCCTCTGACTAGATCATTGTGTGTTACATCACCTCTCGGTGTGTCTCTTGAGCTTAGCATGCTTTGTGATGATTGCCCTATTGGGATTGGTGGCAGAGAGTTCTCTGCATCTTTGATTGTGATTCCGGATCACACGTATGATGTGATTTTGGGTATGGATTGGTTGAGTCCGAACCATGCTGTTATTGATTGCTTTAGGATGATTGTGTCCTTCCATGTTCCGGGACAACCGGTGTTTCATTACCGTTGTCTGAAGTCTGACATCACCATGAGGATAGGGATTTTGGCCCATATTGAATCAGGGAGTAGTACTTCAAAGATTACAGAGATTCCTGTAGTTTCAGAGTATGAAGATGTGTTTTAGGAGATCCCTGGGTTACCTCTGAAAAGGGTAATGGACTTCTCCATTGATGTGATACCAGGTACTTCACCTGTGTCGAAAGCACCCTATCGAATGGCTCCAGCTGAACTTCAGGAGTTGAAAGTTCAGATTGAGGGCTTACTTGCACAAGGGTTTATTCAGGCAAGTGTGTCTCCTTGGGGCGCACCAGTGTTGTTTGTGAAGAAGAAGGATAGTTCATTTCGTCTATGTGTGGATTATCGACAGTTGAACAAGGTGACCATCAAGAATAGGTACCCTTTACCTAGGATTGATGACTTGTTCGATCAGCTTAGAGAAGCTACTGTATTCTCGAAGATTGACTTGAGGTCTGGATATCACCAGTTGAGGGTGAAGGAGGAAGATATTCCAAAGACGGCGTTCAGGACCAGGTATGGACATTTTGAGTTTCTTGTCATGCCTTTTGGTCTCACGAATGCCCCCGCAGCATTTATGGACTTGATGAACCGTACGTTCAGTCCTTACTTGGATCAGTTCGTGGTAGTGTTCGTTGATGACATCTTGATTTATTCAAGGTTGTCAGCGGAGCATGAGAGACATCTGCGGATAGTGCTGCAGACATTGAGAGAGCAGAAACTATTTGCCAAGTTCGAGAAGTGCGACTTCTGGCAGAGTGAAGTCAAGTTCCTTGGTCATGTGGTCTCGAAGGATGGAGTTTCTGTGGATCCTTCGAAGGTTGAAGCAGTGATGAGTTGGAGTCGCCCTACTACGGTTACAGAAATCCGTAGCTTCCTTAGATTGGCAAGGTATTACAAGCGCTTCATAGAAGGGTTTTCTGGTATTGCTTCGGCTTTGACCAAATTGACTAGGAAAGACACTCAGTTGGTATGGTCGGATGGGTGTGAGAAGGCTTTCATTGAGCTGAAGACTAGATTGACTACAGCTCCGGTGTTGACTATTCCTACTAGTGGTGGTGGATTAGTCATTTACAGCGATGCATCTCATCAGGGTTTGGGGTGTGTGTTAATGCAGAATGGTAGTGTTGTTGCTTATGGTTCTAGACAGTTGAAGGTACATGAGCGGAATTACCCTACTCATGATCTAGAGCTAGCAGCTGTGGTGTTTGCCTTGAAGATTTGGAGGCACTATCTTTATGGTGAGAAATTTGAACTCTTTTCTGATCACAAGAGTTTGAAGTATCTATTCTCCCAGAAGGAGTTGAACATGAGGCAGAGGAGATGGATGGAGCTCATTAAGGACTATGATTTCACCTTGGAGTATCATCCCGGACAGGCGAATGTAGTGGAGGATGCTTTGAGTAGGAAACCGCGGGTAATCATGGCATCGATTATGGTGCGGGAGTGGCGCATGTTAGAAGCTGCATCTGAGTTCGACCTTATGCCCGCAGGAGCAGGACATGGAATCTTTCTCGGAAGTGTCACCTTACAGCCCACCTTGATCTCCAGGATCATTCAGGGTCAGACACTTGATGAGTTTGCTCAGGCGAGGATTGCTGAGATGACTGCTGACCCGAATGTGGAGGGTCCTTCTGAGTGGATGATTGGGGCTGATGGAGGGTTGAGATTTCGAGGGAGATTGTATGTACCGAGTGTTGATAACCTCAGGGAGGAGATCATGCGAGAAGCACATAGGTCTCGATATACTATACATCCAGGAGGTACTAAAATGTATATGGATCTACGAAGGCAGTTTTGGTGGTATGGTATGAAGAGGGATGTGGCGGAACACGTGTCGAAGTGTCTTACCTGTCAACAGGTGAAGGCAGAGCATCAGAGACCAGCAGGAATGCTGAACCCCTTATCGATTCCTGTTTGGAAATGGGAAGATATCTCTATGGACTTTGTGACTGGATTGCCCAGATCCAGGCAAAGTTATGACTCAATTTGGGTGATTGTTGACCGGTTGACTAAATCAGCACACTTCCTTCCGGTGGCAAAAACGTACTCAGGTGATGCATTGTGTAAGTTATATGTGAACGAGATAGTGAGGCTTTATGGAGTGCCTGTGACGATTGTATCTGATCGCGATGCTCGTTTCACTTCAGAATTCTGGCGTAGGTTCCATAAGGCGTTTGGTACGTCTCTTGCTATGAGCACTGCATTTCACCCACAAACAGATGGACAGACCGAGAGAGTGAATCAGGTGATGGAGGACATGCTCAGAGCTTGTGTTCTGGATTTTAAGGGTAGTTGGGCAGATCCTCTGCCATTGGTAGAGTTTGCCTACAACAACAGCTATCACTCTAGTATCGGTATGGCTCCATATGAGGCTCTATATGGTTGGCCATGTAGGACTCCTATCTGTTGGGCGGAAGCAGGGGATAAAGGGCTCATCGAACCTGAGATTGTACAGGAGACCACAGAGAAGGTCACTACTATTCGGGACAGAATCCGAACCGCTCAGAGTAGACAGAAGAGTTATGCTGACTTGAAGAGGAGACCGTTGGAGTTTGAGACAGGTGATCTTGTGTTCTTGAAAGTCTCACCAATGAAAGGTGTGGTGAGATTTGGCAAGAAGGGGAAACTCGCACCGAGGTATGTTGGACCCTTTGAGATTCTAGAAAGGGTTGGTAACTTGGCATATCGTCTTGCTTTACCTGTTAGCATGTCGGGTGTGCACAATGTCTTCCATGTGTCTCTGCTCAGAAAGTATGTTCGAGACGAGTCTCACGTGATTGACCACAGTACGATCGAAGTGAACCCGGATGTGACGTTTGTGGTTGAACCTGTTCGTATCTTGGATAGGTCTACAAAGAAACTTCGTAGGAAAGAGGTTGATCTCGTGAAGGTGTTGTGGAGTCATCATGATGAGGGTGATGCATCATGGGAGTTAGAATCTGACATGAGGACGAGGTATCCACAGCTTTTTGGGGAATTGGGTACTTGAATTTCGGGACGAAATTCCTTTAAGGGGGGTAGATTGTAATACCCGCAATTTCCATTTTAAATTCGAGTGATTGTATCGAATGATTATTATGCGATTTCACGATTTATGTTCGATAATCATTCATTTTTACAATTATCGAAGTTTCGAAACGTTTATTTTAACGAAAAGCTCGAAATACTCGGTTTGAGAAATCGACTTTTTCTACGTACGAAATTTGGAGAAACTTCCTTCATGAAAGTTGTAGAGCTCGTCGATACGAGTCCGTACACGTGCGGAACACGAAGATCGGATTTTTTCTGAATTAGTTATCGAATTTCGAAGTTTTTCGAAACATGTATATATAGAAAAAATTTTGGAAACCCTAATTTTTTCTTCTACCGGTTCCTCTTTTTTTTTTCTTTCTTCTTCTTCTTCCTGTTTCTGGAAAAACTGGGTTTCTCTCTCTCGACCGAAAAGGGGAGGAAATTTTCTCCTTAATTGTTCTCCCTCCACAGACCACCTCTCGACCTCAAACCAAGTCCCAGGCGTTCGTCTCGAGCTGCTCTAGCTCCCGGAGGCAATTTCACAAGGCGGCGCAGCCCGTGGCGGCGGCGGCACAGCCCGAACCGAAAACGGTCATTTTCGGTTCGATCTCGATATCTCGAGCTACACTCCATCATTTCACTTGATTCTTGTCTCATTGAGCTCGCCTCAACTTCCTCTACAAGCACCAAGAAGGACCGGAACTGGGTCGAACGTTTTCACGTTCGTCGGAGCTCGACCCGAACGGATCGAAATACCGAAAATTTCGATCAAGATATCTCGAGCTATACACGATCGTTTCTTGTGATTCTTGTCTTGTTGAGTTCGCAAGGAAGTTCTGAACAAGTTTCGAGAAGGGATCGGGGTCTGAGGTTGTAGTTTTCACGTCAGTTTTCAAGCTCACCAGTTTCTGCATATTTTCCGGCCGCCGACTGTAAATCGGTAATTTCGATGCCTTCCCGTCATTTTTAGGTCTTGTGCTAGTTATGAAAGTTGCTCAGAATGATGAAACGAAGGGGACAAGCTCGGCCCCGACACCATTGGCGGTGGTCGGTGGCGGCTCTGTCCCTAACTCCGGCGGCCTTTTCCGGCCACCTCCGGAGGTCTAAAATTTGGTTTCTGTCCATTTTATGATTCTATGTTTCGATACGATCATTTCGGTGTATTATACGCATTTTTCGGATATCGTATGAATTAGTTATGAATTTTGTGATTTCGATCGATTTCGATCTTTAGATTTGTGATCTGTGGAATTATGACCGTTGGATGAACTTGTAAATTTGTTATGATGATCATATGACTGTCCCAGAGGCTTTGTGTGGTCATGGGCGAAGATCCGACCGTTGGATTTTCGTATATGTGAAAAACGGTAATTAGGGGAGCGATTCGTGAGAAACCGCTCGTCGGATTTTAATGTAAATTAGAATCTAACCGTTAATTAGTAGTTAAATTATGTGTTGAAATTGTTGGCTAAATTCGAATCACATTTGATTAGGTGATTGACGGATTTTATTTGAGTGGGCTATTCGGCGTTAATTATAAATTATAATTATATTGAAGACGCAGCGGGAGTTTCGAGGTGAGTAAAACTCACGTGGTTCATATTACGAACCGAGCATTTTAATTTATTTATTTTGGTAATTGTGTGAAAAATATTTGTGGATTAAATATTTGTTTTAAAATTTCATGGACTTGAATCACCACGGTCCATAGGTAAGTAAAATGAATTTTAACTATAAAAATGAATTTCATAATTTTCTTGTGTGAATTATAGATGGTATTAGTGGTCATTCCTGAGTGGATGATTACGTATATATATATTTACGTGGAAAATATATATTGATGAGTGGATTGTTGTGTGATGATATGATTGAGTAGAATTGATGAGTTGATTATATTACAATTGTGTAATTCCATAATAATATGATGTATCTTGGTTGGGTTGATTTCAGTATGTGATATTATATGTTGTGTTCATTTATGGGCTTAGGGTCGACGTAATGACTGGTGTGGGTAATCGGACGCTCTAATCCTAGTGTGGATGATGGGATACGATTGGTTGAGTATGTGGAATTATTGGAAGTTCTAAATATGTATATAGGTATACATATTGATGAAATACAATAATTGATAAATATGTCGGATGCCATAACCTAGGCCAGGTGACGGGCTATGATTCAGTTAGAGCTCTAGTCTGTCAAGTACCGTATTTTTATAAATACGATGATGAGAGTTGTGGGAAAAGTTGTGAATGGGGTTGTCATGATATATTGAATTGGTGTTGATTGAGATTGTTTATTAATTGCATATGTGGAAATAATTGAGTGTTACTGTGTGTGGAAATAAATGAGATTAAATTAAGTAACAGTTTATTCTTTTGCTCATACAAGCTTTCATAAGGTTACCGGGTTTTGTGTTGTTGCAATCCCGGTACACTATTCAATGGTGTAGCGGATATTCCTGCAGGTCAGGATAACCAGGGAGGTGACCGAGCTGCTTAGGTGTTTCAGCAGTTTTGTTATTAATTAGAGGTGAGGTGTGTGTATGCTCATTTAGAGCTTTACATTACATTTGGATTTGAGTTGTAATAATTAACCGAGACTAAATTCGGTTTGATTTTATTTCGTGTGGTGAGTATGTTAAGAAAAGAAAAATTTTCAGGATGATTATTTTGAGTTTGTAGTATTTCATGTTTCGGATTTTGAATTGTTATTCTAAAATTCGGGGTGTGACAATCAGATTGCACTGAGGATGATACAAGGGCTGGGGTTTGTATTTTGATTGAAGAGGATGGTGGTCA
Organism: Rosa persica; assembly: GCA_025331145.1. Taxonomy (NCBI): domain Eukaryota; kingdom Viridiplantae; phylum Streptophyta; class Magnoliopsida; order Rosales; family Rosaceae; genus Rosa; species Rosa persica. The sequence continues at coordinate 15,680,901 of WFKR01000005.1, forward strand.
TTTCGTCAAGGTCCCAGGATGGTTCTCGTTATAATCTTGTACTGTTGTGCATATCCCACCTCTCCAACAGGAGTTGATATCCTACTCTGACAAGACTTAAATATCCAATCCCAGAATAATCTGAACCACCAAACACTAGCTTGGATATATTTTTGTCCTATCCAATTATTAATCCACGCAAACAAACGAGGCCAAAGAGAGGGATAGATGGAAACTGAATAATTGAAAGTTAACTTGGATTTCCCGATCCTTGTGGTCACTCATGGTAAGCTCTCTAGCCTCTAGAGTTTCCTGTTTCCCTATTCTGAAATCATAGGCTCTAATAAATCCTCCATGCAAAACAATGTGTTTCCGGTTCCCACGCTCGCATCTTCCTGAAGTATCTATAACATTGCAGACGCATTACTTGCTTAAAAAACCGACACTCACCTCTCTCAATTCCTTTAGCAGTATGAGAATTGGCTTAGGAACAATACAAGCTTCAGCAATTTTTTCATGTGTAAATAGCATGTTTAGGATGAGGGTCAGAGTAGCTTTGGCAGTGAAGGGTAAGTATGAATATTATTTAAAAATGTAGCCTGATCCAAGCCCGCTACTAATCCAGCCCATTGATGAGGCCTAAATATCTTCATAAAAAATATCCTGAATTATCTAATCCAAACACATCAAATGCTTACGCCATTTGCTTGAAAGCATGCATATAAGACGAACAATCCTCTCAAACAATTATCATCCGACAAGTCTTCATCTACATCTACAGTATTCTTTGTATTTATGCCTAAAACTGACTTGACGTGGCTAATTACATTTGTAACCCTTAACATAGGCCTCATCAAAAAGCCCGCGGATCAAGTGGGCCGATGGAGGCCCGCCGGCCCGGAGGGCCAAAAGCCCTGCCCGACCCGTCAAAAAGCCTGCAAAAGCCTGCCTCGGTGGGCCGATGGAGGCCCGCTAAAAAGCCCGGAAAAACCCGACCCGGTCCATAGGCCCGGCCCGTCAAAAGCCCGCTAGACCCAGCCCGTAAAAGCCCGTCTAGGCCCGACCCGTAAAAGCCCGTAAACTCTTATATATATTATATATATTTGTGTGTGTTTGTGAACATAAATATATATATATATATATAGATATATATATATATAGGATTTTTTTCAGGTAAGGATGTCCTTAGTTTTTCTTAGGTGCGGATTTGGTGTTTTCACCCACTTTTCGATCATATTTTCACATCTTAACCGTTCAGTTTTTAGAGCCTAATGTATAGATCCCCCTGCAAAATTTCAGCCAATTTGGTGATCGTTAAGACATCCAAAACTGCAATTTACACGAACGGACCGAATCTGTCGAACCGGAACCGTTCGTATTTATAATGGTAAATTATAGTTTTGGATACCTTAACGATCACCAAATTGGCTGAAAATTTTCAGAGGTGATCTATACATTAGAACCTAAAAACTGAACGGTTAAGATGTGAAAATGTGATCGGAAAGTGGGTTAAAACCGGAAATCCGTACCTAAGAAAAACTAAGGAGGTCCTTAGCCAAGAAGGACTGGATATATATATATATATATGTATGTGTGTGTGTGTGTGTGTGTTTATATATATATATATATATATATATATATATATTAATATATATGTATATGTGTGTATGTTAATATACACACACACATATATATATATATAATAGATATGTGTGTGTGTGCTTATATATATATATAGAGAGAGATATATATAGATATGTGTGTGCACTGTGCGTGTGTTTATATATATATATATATAGAGAGAGAGAGATATAGATGTGTGTATGTGTGTGTTTATATATATATATATATATATATATATGTGTGTGTGTGTGTGTGTGTGTGTGGAAATTCTCATATTTTTATAGAAAATATGTGCATATATATTCTAAAAAACAAGTGACAATGGTTGATCAATTAGATCGGATTTGAAAATATAATGAAATTAGCTAATTTTTTTACCACACTCATAATTTGTTGTAATAATCACATCCAACGGTCGGTTTTTTCATTTTATTTGAATTTATAGAGGTTGCTGTTTGGAGTGTATGATATATAAATATAGGTTTATAATAGTAACTAAGTTTGACCTAGTTGATCGAATTCGAAACGAGAACTAAATTGGCTGGATTTTTTACAGCCATTATAAAACATTACAATCTCTCCATCGAAAGGTTAGTTTCTCCAAATTCATCTTCCACTTCATGGTTGCTTTAGAATGGACGTTAATAATTTAAATGCAATGTACAAGTCATATAACTTTAGGTGACAGATTGATATAGGCCAACGTATTTGTAATAAAATTGAAATTTTTATCTTATGTACACGTACATCCATCGATAGGATATTTACAGACATGATGTGAAAAAATAAGCATGTTTTGCGGTTATCAAGTCATCGGTCAATCAAGAAAACATACGAGCGACTACGGTTGACCAATCCGATCGGGTTTGAAACTATGGTGAAATTGACTAAATTTTTAACCACACTAATAATTTATTGTAATAATCACATCCAATGGTCGGTTTTCTCATTTTCTTTGAATTGATAGAGGTTGCTCTTTGGAGTGTGTGATATATAAATATAGGTTTATAAGAGTAACTAGGTTTGACCTAGTTGATCGAATTCGAAACGAGAACCAAATTGGCTTTATTTTTTATAACCACCATAAAATATTACAATCTCTCTATCAAAAGGTTGGTTTTTCCAAATTCATTTTCCACTTCATGGTTGTTTTAGAATGAACCTCAACAATTTAAATGTAATGTATAAGTCATACAACTTTAAGAGGCAAATTGGTATAGGTCAATGTATTTATAATTAAAATTGAAATTTTTATCTTATGTCCATGCACATCTATCGATGAAATATTTACAAACGTGATGTAAAAAAATAAGCAAGTTTTGCGGTCATCACGCCACCAGTCAATCGAGAAAGCATACAAGCAACTACGGTTGACCAATCCGATCAGGTTTGAAACTATGGTGAAATTGACTAAATTTTTAACCACACTCATAATTTATTGTAATAATCACATCCAACGGTCGGTTTTCCCATTTTCTTTGAATTGATAGAGGTTGCTCTTTGGAGTGTGTGATATATAAATATAGGTTTATAAGAGTATCTAGGTTTGACCTAGTTGATCGAATTCGAAACGAAAGCCAAATTAGCTGGATTTTTTACAACAACCATAAAATATTACAGTCTCTCCATCAAACGGTTGGTTTGTTCAAATTCACTTTCCACTTCATGTTTGCTTTAGAATGAACCTCAACAATTTAAATGCAATGTACAAGTCATACAACTTTAAGAGGCAAATTGGTATCGGTCAATGTATTTGTAATTAAAATTGAAATTTTTATCTTATGTCCACTCACATCCATCGATGAAATATTTACAAACGTGATGTACAAGAATAAGCAATTTTTGCGGTTATCACGCCATCAGTCAACCAAGAAAACATGCAAGTGACTACGGTTGACTAATCCGATCGAGTTAAAAACTATGGTGAAATTGACTAAATTTTTAACCACACGTATAATTTGTTGTAATAATCACATCCAACGGTCGGTTTTCTCATTTTCTTTGAATTGCTATATGTTGCTTTTTGGAGTGTATGATGTATAAATATAAATTTATAAAAAATTAGTGTCTTTAAAAATTTAATTATCAATAAATTAGTATCTATATATAAATATAGGTTTTTTTTTTATACAATATAGATCTATTATCTTTAGTTGTATTTGATCATTATCCAATGAATTTCCAAAGCTTGATTAAAAAAAAAAATATTTGTTTATAAATAAAGCTCGCAAAGCCTCGCCCGAAAAAGCCCGCAAGGCCAAGCCCGGCCCAACCCGAAAAAGCCAGCAAGGCCCGCTTTATATGGACGGGCTTGGATCCTTCGATTTTTAATAAAACCCGACCCGGACCGGCCTGCCATTATTAAAAAATTTAGCAAGACCTGATCCGGTCTGGTTCAAACCCATAATAAATGGGCCGGGCTCAGCCCGTTGATGACCCCTACCTTAACACCGTTCTTGAGCGAGCAAAATCTCTTCAAATATAATAAAGTAAATTCATGAAATTTACTTTGTTTGAACAGGTTCTCCTAGACTCTAGAGTTACACGACCAAAAAGACGAAAACTCTACAGATGTGATTGTATGTATGGCGTATTCGCAAAGCGAAGCACTTAATTTCCACTATCACAACGTCCTGAACAAGCTAGAAGCCTAGAACATTTCAGACACATCATTTTCTAAAGCAAACGTCATTCAACACGCCATGATCCTATCTCAAAATCAGCCACGACTATACCACATGTAAATTAATTGGACTTCAAACACCTCTATAAAACCCCCTTGGTTTTGGTTGGGTTCTTGCTCATCAGTCTCCGCGTTAGTTAGCAATACCTACAAGCTAGCTAGAAGAACTTTTTGAACAGTTTCCATGGCGGACGAGGTTATTCTATTGGACAGTTATGTGAGCATGTTTGGGATGAGGGTCAGAGTAGCTCTGGCCGAGAAGGGAATCAAGTATGAGTACAGAGAAGAAGACCTGAGGAACAAGAGCCAACTGCTTCTTAAGATGAACCCGATCCACAAGAAGATCCCAGTGCTCATCCATAATGGCAAGCCGGTCTGTGAGTCGCTCATCATTGTGCAGTATATTGATGAGGTATGGAAGGATAAGGCTCCTCTGCTTCCCTCTGATCCTTACCAGAGAGCCCAGGCCAGATTCTGGGCCGATTTCATTGATAAGAAGGTAATGTTTTGTATTTGTATCTTCTTCGTTCATCATTTTAGTTTGCATTGTTTCATGGTGGAGATGTCCGTGATTTTGGTTTGCTTGTTTACTTGTTTAGCACCATTTTGGACTGTTTGGTGCGTCATTCATTTGGGGCTTTGCATGATTTGGGTTCTGTTTATATTCTCTTTATGATTGTGAAAGATCTCCTCTTTGAGATAAAGGAAGCAGACATTTTTAAAGGATTTTTCTTGTTTTCAATTAAATTAGTGATAATGGGGAGACGGCAGCAAAACATCTTTGGATAAATGCTTTTGTTTAAGGTTAAATTGCATATTGAACAAAATTTGAAATGATATTCATGAATTAGAAAATGATTTCTGTGTCAGTTTTAATTAGCACCCTTAAAATTGGCCTAAAATTAATGAATGAATAGTCACTAACATGGTCTGCGAAACTTGCAGTTATATGATGCGAGCAGGAAGATATGGACTACAAAAGGAGAAGAGCAGGAGGCAGCAAAGAAGGAATTCATTGAAGTCCTGAAGGTGTTGGAAGGAGAGCTTGGAGGCAAGCCTTATTTCACGGGTGAGAGATTTGGGTTCCTGGACATTGCTCTCATCACATTCTACAGCTGGTTTCATGCTTATGAGACACTTGGAAACTTTAGTATAGAGGCCGAGTGCCCCAAGCTGATTTCATGGGCCAAGAGGTGCTTGCAGAAGGAGAGTGTTTCAAAATCTCTTTCTGACCAGAAAAAGGTTTATGAGTTTGTTGTTGAGATGAAGAAGAGGCTTGGTGTGGAATAGTGGTATAAGAAAGTCCTGAAATAAAACACTTTAGGGTGTACTAGTCTTGAAACTTTTCTGGTGAGGTATTCTGGTGAGAGATACTTTGGTGTGTCTGCTGAATGTTATGACTGATGAGTCATAAGGATAAGTAATTATGTATTCTAACAATAATGTAGACACTGATATGTGTCTGCTGATTGTTAAATATACGAAAGGAGTGTTGTAATAGTTTGGTCCATCTCCTCCATGAAGCCTCTGTTCGTGTTTGGTCCTCTGCTGCTTTTTCTGTTTCATGTTTCTATCTTGTTTGTCGTAGTATCTTTGTCAAATAACTTTTAAGAAAGAGGGAAGGTAAACATTTGATAACTCCATAGTACCAAACCAGATAACTTTTGAATTTCGGAAGGTGTCACACATCATCTACACTCGCATTTTTCCTTCCTCCTTTCTAGTTATCTGCCTCTTCCTTTGTTGGGATATTGCGGACGTCAATTTTGTTCATAACAAGCGATGACAACATAAAGATTCAACCTTATAAGTCGATAAAAATTAATCACTTCTTTCAGTGAATCAAAACTTCCGCTACTCTTGATGTGGTTAGATAATGGTCATACTACTGGTGAAACCGGGATTTATGGTTTCTTGCTAACCATTTTAGGAGGATAGGATCAAAAGAGTCCAGATCGAAAGTCTGAACTCTATAGCATCTATCAACTATAAGTTTTGGATGTTGTCATTAGAATCAAACTAATTGATGACTTTAAAGACTATTTTCCACATGTCCTCCATGCAAAACAATCTGTTTCCAGTTCCCACGCTGGCATCTTCCTGAGGTATCTATAACATTGCAGACGCATTACTTGCTTAAAAAACCGACACGCACCTCTCTCAAATCCTTTACCAGTCTGAGAATTGGCTCAGGAACAATACAAGCTTCAGCAATTTTTTTGTGTCTAAATAGCATGTTTGGGATGAGGGTCAGAGTAGCTCTGGCAGTGACGGGTAAGTATGACTACAAAGAAGAGGACTTGATGAACAAGACTACAAGAGCCCACTGCTTCTTCAGATGAACATGGTTCACAAGAAAATCCCGGTTCTCATCCATAATGGCAGACCAGTCTGTGAATCTCTCATCATCATGCAATGCATTGATGAGGTTTGGAGAGATAGGGCTCCTTTGCTTCCCTCTGATCCTTACCAGAAAGCCCGGGCCATTCTGGGCTGATTTCATTGATACGAAGGGAAGTTTTTCTGTTTTGTACAATACTTCGTTCTCAAGTTGGAGATGTGATTTGGGGTAGGATTAATTTAGCACCATGATTGATTTGTTTAGTGCTTTGCATGAAGTGAAAGGGCTAGGCGGTTACATCTACTCTTTCTCTGGACACTGAATAACAGAGGTCTGTTCTGAACTCCTAGTTTTTGGGTAAATTGAATAAAAGCAGAGAAAGTTTGTCTTTGTGATTGAGTTCCTGTATTTACAATTCACTTTTGACTACAAGAACTCTCTGGATAGAGCCAGGAAAATTCAGAACAGTTATACTGATAAAAGTGATCCCATATGACAGTGGAAAATTGTCAATTGAATTATCAGAGTTTGCAGCTAATCACAAAAAACCACTTGTGCTCAAGAACAAATTCCATCTAGAATAAGAAACTGTGTATTTAAGACAAGTAAACAACAGTTCCATGACTTGACTACAGAAGAAAATAACAGTGAAAACAGGACAAGAAGCACAAGAGTGCTTCATACCATGGAGGGCTTGGTCAAGTCCCCATTTATTGAAAGTACAAAACAAGGTTCAGTCTTGGAAACCAGAACAAGAACAGGATCAAAATGACATTGATCATCTACTCAATTCCAAGCTTCTTCCTCATCTCCACAACAAAGCCACAGACTTTGTCCTGCTCAGGAAGAGACTTTGACACACTCTCCTTCTCCAAACACCTCTTAACCCAAGCAATGAACTTCGGGCACTCTGGTTCAATACTGAAGTTGCCGAATTTCTCATACACAGAGAACCACGAATAGAATGGAACGAGTGTCACGTCCACAAATCCAAGGGTCTCACCACCAAAGAAAGGCTTGTCCCCAAGCTCAACTTCTAGCAACTTAATGCAGTCAATGAATTCCTTCTTAGCTGCCTCCTGGTCATCTCCTTTAGTTGTCCATGTCTTTCTCCCTAGATCATATATCTGCATTTCCCAATAGCAAAATGTTTCAGAAACCTCAAGGCTCAAATAGGAGGTAAGCAGAGACATCCCCCTATAGTATTTAGAGTAAGTTCTGAACCTCTACTTATATACAATACTTGGAACTTAATTTTTTGTTGTTCAGAACTCCACTTGACAAGGTTTTGTTAGTCTACCAAGAATTACAACCAAACATTATACATTTTCCAACATGGCCTTGGAGCTAAAACTCCATTTGGATGTGTCTAATGGGATTTAGAGGTAATCGAGTGCAAACTATAAAAAGTTTTGGTCTTTACATTTATTGATCTTTCTTACAGTGTTTTCAATTTTGGTAACACAGAAATACACACTACATAGGCCAAAACCCTAAACCCCAAATCCCAACCACATATAAAGAGGATCTTATTTCCATTTAGTTATCTTTTTCAATATAAATCCAAGAAACCACTTTTTCTTATCAGGATGATAATCGCTTATAACACCTTTGTTTTTTCCCTAGTGATTACTAAAGATCATATCTTGTTCACACAATCATACTATCAACACATAAGTACAGAGAACCCATTTCAAATCAAACAGATTAAAGTCAGCTCAAACATATTTCAAACCAAAGTCAAGGAAATTTTACCTTCTTGTCCACAAAGTCAGCCCAGAACTTGGCTTGGGATCTGAGGTAAGGATCGGACGGCAAGAGTGGCTTATTAGTCCAAACCTCGTCAATGTACTGAAGAGCAATGACGGACTCGCAGACGGCTTTGCCATTGTGAATGAGAACCGGGATCTTCTTGTGAACCGGGTTCGCCTGGAGCAACAGTGGGCTCTTGTTCCTCAGGTCCTCGTCCTTGTACTCGTACTTGACGCCTTTCTCAGCCAGAGCTATCCTCAGCCTCATCCCAAATGGGCTGGGCCAGAAGTCCAACAAGACAACCTCATCTGCCATTGAAGTGATTGAAAAAGCTAGAAACTGCAAAGGGTGAGAGATGAAAAGACTAGGTATGAAGCACTGGTGGTGATTTAGTGTTAGCGGGTAAGCGTATTTATGGACAAAAAGAGAGCACTTTGTTATGGGCCAAAGTATCATAAACGGAAGAAAAGAGATGGAGATATTCTTTTTATTTTTATTCTTCCATGACTGGAGATATTCTATTTTGCATCCTTTGTCGGTCTGTCCTATATTAGAGATTGTTCCAATGGACAGTGCCCGTACGTCACTGCTTAAGCACCATATCTTTTGAAACTTTCATGGCTCGTCGGGTGGTTGTAGGCTCTCTATATTTCAAATCATCATTCTTGGACAAAAAGTTTAGAGGACCGATAAGTCTCGATCAAAGTTAGAGACTCGACGACATTCAAAGATAATAAAACAGAATATCAAGCCGAACTCAAAAAGAATAAATTTTTTTACATCAAACAATCAAAAACTATAACACATAGTTTTTTACGAGTCAAACTCACGACTTTTTAAAAATAAGACTTATATCACTAAATCAAATAATACTGAGAAAATGACGAAATTTTAAACTAAAGAAATTATACATTAAATATGATTTTAAATCAAATATCAGAATAATACAAATATCAAACATAAGCCCAAGAAGCAGGTAGAATATACCAATGGTAAAAGACTACTTGTTACATGAATACTGGCGTTCAAGAGGTAATAGCTAAACACAAACTCCTTGCATTCAAAGGAAATCTTGGTTGTCAACTATCTTATGTCAAACACTCAATTGTAGTACACAAAATAATTGATATTCTAAGAAAAATCATAAAAGAGTTTCTGCTAGTATGAAAATTCTACAATATATTAACGTATGACATGCATACAATTACCTTAAAAGTGATAAAATGAGTCCTCAAAATAGTAATATTAGTCCTAAAAATAGTTGATGTATGAGAAATGTTAACATACCATAGCTTTACCCCTACTAGTATAAGCTAAACACGAAAATAATATTAAGCATGGGCAAACTCCCCACCCTTGAAACGAGGCACACGTCCATTTCCAAAGGGAGATAGCAAAGGCCCAGTCCTGCAACACCACCATGAGTTAGGAGGTCATCCTCCCCAACAAGACATGGCGAACCTGATTGCCAACGTCGAGGAAACATCCACCACTTGCCACACATCAACCTCGCGCCTAAGTCGTAGTGCCAAAACATTCACCACCTAGAGTCGGAGCAGCCTTCAAGCAGTCAAACTAGAAACCAAAGATCCAAGCCTCCTATAGAAGATCGATTCGTCCGCCGCTTTTGGTCTTACCGCCACCAAGCTAGCATGTAGTAAGAAGAACCAAGTGTGACCTCACTGACCACACAAGCCACCGTGCTCGCCTCACCACCTTGTGCGTCGAAATGATACTGCCTCGACGAAAAAGTGTTACTGAAAGAAAGTTAGATTGACAATGAGTGTCGTTAGGACAATCAAACAACAGTAAGTATTTTTGAATTGACATCGAAGTGTCCCTGATTGACGATGAGGTCGCTAAAGAGAGTTAGGCGGCTAAGGTTACTAACCTCTGCAATTACGAAACAATGCAATCACTCAAAAATGACAAATTGTTGTGTAATAAAAGAAAAGAAAATAATTAGATATTAGACTTGTTTATACACGAAAATGACAATCAAGTTTGTGATGGAGTGGGTCATGATGTATAATGTTAATGCCAATTGATTTTTGTTAATGCTCAAGATTTCTGACGAGGGTCTGATCTCGTTAAATAGGACGTGGGTCCAGAGTCTCAGATGATATAGGGTGGGTAAGCGTCAGTGTCACCTGTCAAGTAAAATATACTGGTGTCAAGAGAGAGACCGCCGTTGGCGGTCTTCGCTACTCCATTACCTAAGCCAATCAATGTATTTATGTTGACAGAATCACGTTAGGTAAGTATTTTATGCATAATCAATGAGGAGAAAAGAGTTGACCTTTCATAGGTGGAAGGGAGAGTGGATTCCATTTGGTTTCCTATGTAGGACTGATGAGGATCAATTAGTGCCTTCTGATGCTTCAGTAAGGCCATCTTGACGCGGGTCATGAAGGCTCGTCAAGGGTGATCTCAGCCTGAAGCAGAGCTCAGGCAACAACCTACATGGTGATGTTTCCAGAGGTTACGCCCATGGCGACGCTAATGCTTATGGTTGTGGCTTGGAGCCAATCCTCAATGTCTAGCTAATTATGTTTGGTAGTGCTCATGTATGTACAAGTTTAAAGTGGGTGGGAATAGAAACCGTCTCTTTCGTTGTTGTGAACTCATTTTTACAGCTATGCCAACAAATGGAACACATTTCCTTTGCACTGATACATTTATCAGTCATGAAAAAGCTAGCAAGTCATGGGCTAGCAATCAACGTTGATGCTAGTTTGCCAAAAAAATGATAGGAACGGACAAGAGGATGATCTTAAACTACTTTGGCAACATAAGAGATAATTGTTGCTCCAGTAGAGATTGTTTGAAGGACAAGTGCTGCAAATTGAGATTAGCTTTTGGTGAACTTGGGATTGGCTTGTTCACATAAATGTGGCTCATGTTATGTTTCATGTGGGCTCGAGTTTCATAGTGTGAGCTAGGGCTTTTGCTGTTTCGGTCGAAATAGAATGTGTATTGTCATCCTAATTTCTTATGTGAGCTAGGGTTACCTATACTTGTCGGATGGTGTTTCTATTGCAATAACGAACTGGTTTCGTGTGTGTAGCTTATATGTTAAATTTGGCACTCTTTGATTGGTAAGTCAGATACTGGTTATACGGAACTAGGCCTTTAGGTAAAGCGCACATAGTTCTTTAATCCTGCATTGGTTTTTAAGACGAAAAATATTTTAAGTTTGTCATTCTTATATATGTGTTTTGTTTTCATATTGGGATCCCAAAAATATTATTCGCTGGGGTTATTTGTTTTCAAACGTACCCAAGGTAGGTCCCACAGAGTAGCAGGGACGAAAGCTCACCCCTATAACAGTATGTGTGCAGGTACTGTGCACTGATAACTGGATTGACAGACGGAGCAGGGTACGTGAAAATAGTTTCGGTAAATGGTCTTATCAGAAATAGTTTCCAAAGTTTAATTCAATTTCTCAATTATTGAATTATATCTTAGAACTTGTTGGTTAATCATTTCCTTCTAATCCAATGGTTGGGCTAAGTCAATTGTTTCTTGGTTTCTTGTTGAATCGAGCCTTAGACAAACAAAAATTTGAAAAGATGATTTAAAGTTTTCACCTCAAAATTAAATTTAGCTTTTTCGCTGTGTAGTTTTTGGAAAATTTTAAATAGGTTCCAAAGTTTAATTCAATTTCTCGATTATTGAATTATATCTTAGAACTTGTTGGTTAATCATTTCCTTCTAATCCAATGGTTGGGCTGAGTCGATTGTTTCTTGGTTTCTTGTTGAATCGAGCCTTAGACAAACAAAAATTTGAAAAGATGATTTAAAGTTTTCACCTCAAAATTAAATTTAGCTTTTTCGCTGTGTAGTTTTTGGAAAATTTTATTTAACTAAATGCCTAGCGGGTTCTAGGATGTAAACTGAATATTCAATTTATGTCTTAGAGACATGCGGCACTATGACGTGCTCAAGCTAATGAGGTGCATTTTGGAGTGTTACAATAGGTGAAGCTCAACATGTAATGGAAATCTAGTTTGTGTTGGAGTGGCTCATTATGTATATTTTATTTTTAATATACACCCTCTATTTCTTTCGTCGTTGCAAAGCTCAACAGTCATGCCTACAACGGATGGAGCACATATCCTTCGTCCTGATACATCTGTCAGCGTGATGAGGAAGCTAGCAAGTCATGGGCCTGCAATCCACGTCGGCGTATGCTGGTTTGGTAACAAAATGACAGGAATGGACAAGAAGATACTCGATATTCTAATTTGGTGACCGTAGAAGATGGTTTTTATTTTTATTTATTTTTTTTTATGTAAGAAAAAACTTTACAAACCAAAACCACGAAAACAACCCATTCCTAACTGATATAGATGGAACGTTGGGGACATAGAAAGGAAAAGACAGTTGAAGAATTTGAAAACTCCTGACCTAAAGCAGGCAGCCAGCAACAAAATCTGCCACTCTATAAATATGTCTAAAAAAGATAGAAGAAAATTGGGAGGATAAGGTCTTGACATCTTCCATCTAAGTTAAAATTCTCCAAGGAACAACAACTTTGTCCAGAATGCAGTCCAAAAGAAGCTTAGAACCCCCTTCCATAGAGATATGACAATAGTTGTACAATAAAGTCACCTGAAGACCATCTCTGCGAGCAGTAGCCTCAGCCATTGAAACATGAGCTGAACCTAATTTTTCAGTAGCTGCTAAAAGAGGGTTCCTATCCACATTTCTGAAAACAAAACCAATAATAGCCAAACCATTTTTTACGGAGCCATCAAAATTAAGCTTAACAAATTTATGGTGTTAGACAAATAGCCACCCTCAAGTATAAGAGCCAAGTTATAGTGTAGGGATTGGAAAACCTACTTTAGCTAAGGAAAACCTAAAGGATGCTAGATGAATATGCAAATGTACAAATTACAAACAAGGGGCTCACAAATGAACCAAAGTTCATGGTGATTATATGCAAGATGGGGTAGCGTTTTGATTTTAGTTTTAGAGATGGTTTGATTCGGAAATAGCTAAATGAATACTTGAAATGTAAACTGGCATAAGCTAAATTAGATATAATAAAATGGATGAGAGTTAGGACTTAAGGTTTTCACCTCTAGCCTTTCTTGCAAACAATGATACTTCTATAATGAATGATGCCATTTTAATTAACCAATTTTTCTCCTTACATCCCTCTCGGGTATGACAAATGACATGCTTCTTTGATTATATCAAGTAACCTCTTTCGGGTGTAGTACTTAACTGCTTAAGTCATGCATTTCAATTTGGTTAGGTATCTAATGCATATACCTAAGTGCATAAAGCTTGGAGATGAAGAAATTATGCAAACCAACCAAGCTTATCTCTAAGTGATTGTAGTTCACAACCCTAACATGCATATATAATATGCTATCATGCTTCAAACAACCAAGGTTAATCAAACCTTAATTATTTCTCATGTAATGGCAAATATTCATACCCAAATTGATTAAGTTTAAGCATAAACATTCAACTCTTGAACTAGCATGTTAAGGTGCTAAAGAAAAGTGCATCAACCATAATATTTACATCAAAGTCATACAAGATTGGCTAGAGCTTTCACCCCTAGCTCCAACAAACTAACTACTCACTCATAATCAAATAAATAAGCTCCAACATATTTATGAACATCAAACTAAAACGTAGGGATAGAGAAGTGACTAGTGATGATCAAATTGAAGATGATGTAGATGAACTCATGAAGGGTTTGTCATGGTGATGATGATTCCTCAATTGATGCTAGACTCCTCTCATTCTTCTTCAAAAATTGATGATGGAATTTGAGAAGTGGAAATGATCAGGTTGTGAAATTGTGGAATGGTGAAGCTTTATGGATATGAAATAGAATGGGTAGATGGGAAAGATGATGACTTTGGTGGTGGTGGTGGTAATAGATGGTATGAATTGATGGTGGTGGTGATGGAGGTTTTGTGGAGGAGATGATAGTGGATTGTAGAGAATATAGAGAGAGAAAAAGATCTAATGAAGTGGTATATGTGTTGGTGTCAAGAGTGTATTGAAAGGATGCTTATATAGAGAAGATAAAGAGGAGTATGATAGTGGAAGTAATGATGAAAGTAGAATAAATGAGATGAAGTGGAAGTAATGATGAAAGTAGGGACAAATGAGGTGGAATATGATAGTGGAAGTAATGATGAAAGTAGAATAAATGAGATAGAGTGGAAGTAATGATGAAAGTAGAATAAATGAGGTGGAATATGATAGTGGAAGTATGGAGGTGGAGTATGAGTGGAAATAATGATTAAAGAGAATAGAAAAATATGGCTAAAGGAAAAGAGAAGAGCATCTAAGTTCTCTTTATTATGAGTGGGAGACATGAAAATGATAAGTGATGGATATGGTTTTGGGTCACTTTCTGCTCCTTTATTCCTTCAATTATATCTCCACCAAGAATTCGTAATGGGTCTTCCACTTCTTCATATCAAATGATCCACTATGAGTGTAGATCATCGTGGTAAAATTTCAGAGCTTACTTCCTTGTGGTTGGGTCAGAAATGCTGCTGGACTCCTTACAGGTCCGGTTTCCCAGTTTTGTCTTTCAGAAAATTGGAATGATTGTTCGAAGGTCTTCCAATCCAATCTAGCTCTTGTACTATTCATAAGAAATGATCATTAGGATGTCTAGAATGAATCAGGAAAGTTTTAGCTCATTTGGATTTCGTTTGATTAGTCTGCGGCCCTCCTTCCTTGTTTAGCTCAGTTTCTCCTAGCCGAAGTAGGAAAATGTGCTAAAATTGACTTTTCATTTTCATGCTTCTATCATTTCCTAGTATGATAAAGAAAACATACTAAATATTTATATAAATAAACACAAAACTTAAGCAAAAGTATAAGATTATGAAAATAATGGAATTGGATAAATCCATATTAAATTGGACTTTAGAACAAGTAATTTCCATGTTTTAGGGCTATAAATATGTATTTGAATTATGATCTAACAAATACCCCCAAACTTGAACTTTGGTTGTCCTCAAGCAAACAAACCCAAATCAGACACTACAACAACCTGATCCTTCCAACAATTTCCTCAAAGAGCACAATATTGACAGGGCATGGAAATCAAGTTAAGTCTCAAAGCTTCATGAATCATGGATCAAATGCTTGCGTTTTGAAATGTGTAGCATGTCTTTAATTTGTCATTCAACGTATCGAAATTGAGAATGCATGTCAAACCATGTTAACTATAAACTCACAAGATATTCACTCTATTTTCATACAAATGTTTAGGGGTTAACTATTCTACACTCAAAACAATCTCATGCAATACCGCCATATGCTTGCTCTTCAATCTTATCTCCACTTATCAACAAAATCACATCTTGGATGAAAAAGGACTTTTATTGGTTGTAATGAGGCTTAAGGTGAAGGTTTAAAGAAATGAAATGGATGGGAAAAACAATTTTCAAGCAACTTAATAAGCAACAATCTTTTTGAGATTAAAAATTTAAGAACTAAAGATGCTTAAAATTTCCACTTTCTCACCTCTCCCCCAAACTTAAACAAAAACTAATTATTGAATTGAAATAACATTCTTTCGAGATTTTTTTAACTATTTTTTCTTTTCTTTTCTTCTCTCACTAATATAAAGTAGAATTGCAAAACAAAGAGCACCCCCACACTTATTCTTTTTCGAGTATCCCCAAACTTGTTTCTTTTAGCATCATCACATAAATAATCTCGTACTGCTCATTAAGAAAACTTGAAAGGGTAAGGCAAGTGTTTAAGTTAAGGGCAGATATTTATGGTGTGAATAATTGAAAGGCTAATTACACAAATACTCAAAATGACAATCTAAGGATATTCAATCTTTTGAGACATACTCATTGGGCCATGGTGGATTCCTAGTTGCCTAAATCATTTTCAAGATGTAAAATTGAGACAAAGAATTTCGAAAGATATGAAGCAAGTTCTAGAGATGCAAAGCAAATGAGATGTCCACTCATGAAGAAATTAGAGCTTAGAACTATGCATGCACTTCAATTAAGCTCAAATCTCACTATATGACATGTAATAGCTCACACAAGTCTCACTATGCTTCTCTAGCTCAATATATTGATATGATATTGATATAATTGAAATCAAACGCTTGATCCATAATCATTTATTTTTAAAAATAAAGCTCATTAGATTCAAACATGCTTTCTAGCCCACATAAATATTAAGGTGAAGTTCATCATTGGTGTTGGAAGGAACCTGAAATAAACACATAAAGTAATAGAAAACTAAAAAACAAAAAAAAATTATTTTTTTTTATAATTTTTTTTATAATAATAAACACTGACACATATTCCCTCCACACTTAAATCTAACATTGTCTTCAATGTTAAAATGATGCTCTTAAAAGCTCTTCAATGAAAAACTTAAGCATGGATGGAGTAAAACTAAACAACTTTTCATAATTACTAAAACAAAATAAGTAAAAACAAACTAAATGCAAGAGTTTAGAAAAGCTCCCCTTTGAAGACTATAATACTCTCTATTATTATTATTATTATTTTATATATTTTAATAATTTTATTTTATTATGAAAATAGAAGGAAGAGTTCAAGAAAGCAAATCTGCATTGATGGCTCCTCCACAGCTACAGTTGAAATGGGTTGCCTCCCATGCAGCGCTTAATATTTATAGTCCTTCAGCCTGGACTTTTCTCCTTGTTCACACTTCTTGGGCTTGCTCATTCCTTGGGTGAGGCACCATGTTGCTTGGTAGCTTCCGTTTGGCCTCCTCGACCTCCTTGATACCCTAGGGCGTTGGTACCCATGTTGAAAGCCCAAGGTACTGACACCTTTATAGTTGCTTCTATCCGTGAGTTGAGGGCATTGATCCGAGACATTCCCCTTGCATACTCCACATGACTTGTCTTTTATGAGATTTAGGGCAATTTGAAGATAATATTGAAAATGGAAAAGTTACTTCCTTGAAAACCGTTCGGTTCTCCCACGTGCCAATAATCCTTTCTTTTCCGAGATTTAGGGCAATTTATTCAAGATTCGCTTTCGACTGTCCATCCAAGGGTGGAGATTTGCATACCCTGTTCCTTTCTTAATTGCTCATCATCACATTTCTTCAATTCTCGCATTCCCTCAACCCATCACCTTTCTTCAATTCTCGCATTTTCTCAACCCATCACCAATGGAACCACAAACCCAGCAACCAACCGAGGATGGAGGAAACTACAAAGTAGCCAGGAGTAGTGCTAACATGCTTTGCAGGCGGAGCGGTACTAGGTGGGCTTCTACTCCAGATCATATAAGAATCCTCAAGGAGCTTTACTACGACAAGGGAGTTAAGTCCCCAACTGCAGAGCAGATTCAGAGGATCTGTCTCCAGCTGAAACAGTACGGAGAGATTGAGGGCAAGAACGTCTTTTATTAGTTCCAGAACTTCAAGGCTCGGGAGAAGCAGAAGAAGAGGTTCACTTCGGATGTTCATGTGCCCATGCAAAGATCAGGGCTTGTTGGTGGATCCATTAATCTCAATTTTGGGTCAACTAGTTCTACTGGTGTTGGTGGATCCAATGATCTCAATTTTGGGTCACGGGTCAGCTGCATGATGTCCCATATTCCTCCTCGTCCTTCACTACTAGTACTACTTTCCTTGACATGAATGAAGAACAAACTTTCATGGAACAATGAGGAGAAGATCACTAGGAGATTGAAACCCTTCCACTGTTTCCCATGCACGGTGAGGACATCTTTTGCAACATGAAGACTACTTTCGAGAGAGGTAGTGGCTATGGCCACTACTCCGGTGGTAGGGGCGGCTACAACGGTGGCTCTCGCATTTCCCTTGAGCTCAGCCTCAACTTCTCTGAAGCTGCTGACTTGGCTTAATATAGTGTAGTTTTTTTTGTGTGTGTTAAATTCAATAAGACTGAATGAATAATTTTTTTATTTATGACTACAAAACATTAACACACATTCCCCCCACACTTGAACTTAATATTGTTTTCTTGAAAGCAATTTCAATGAAAAAGTCTAAGTATGGAGCGGAAAGGCTAACACATAAATCACACACAAATAATACAAACAAACTAACAACTAAGTAAGAAATAAGAAATTTAATGCAAAAGAAGGTTTAGAATTTGCTCCCCCTTGTAGACCACAAGTGCTCCAAAAGTCACCAACAATCACCCACAAAAAGGCGTGAAAGCCTTGCAATCCAATGCTCTCAAATTTGGTGATGCTATTTTAAAAGGTGGCTGCAAGGGAACTCATCATCCTTCACTTGCATCATATGCATGGCTACCTCCAAGTAGGGCTTTCCTTTAAGGACATCTTGCCGGTCCGTTTACTCCCTAAATTAATGAAGAGGAACAAGATGAGCACCCATGAAATAAAGGACCTCTTCTTCATTTCCCAAGCTTGCTAACAAATATGGCTTCAACTGATGACCATTAACTTTGAAGGTGCTCCCATCCTTTAGACTCATGATCTCAATAGCACTATGGGAAAAGACTTGCACAACTTCAAAGGGGCCACTCCACATTGATCTAAGCTTTTTGGGAAACAATCTAAGTCTTGAGTTGTACAGAAGAACAAGTTGTCCCTTATGAAATTCCTTCTTGACCAACTTCTTGTCATGATAAAGCTTGTTTCTCTCCTTATACATCTTAGCATTTTCATAAGCCTCCATCCGGATTTCATCCAGCTCACATAAGTGAAGCTTCCTCTTCTCTCCAGCTTTGTCAAGATCGAAATTGAGCTTTGTGATTGCCCAACTTGCTTTGTGCTCTAATTCCACCGTCAAGTGACATGCTTTACCATATACTAACCGGTAAGGTGATATACCAAGTGGAGTCTTGTAGGCAGTCTGGTAAGCCCATAGTGCATCTCCAAGTTTGGTGCTCCAATCTTTTCTTGTAATTCCCACAACTTTTTGTAGAATGATCTTGATCTCCCGGTTTGAGATTTCAATTTGACCACTTGTTTGTGGATGATAAGGAGTGCCAACCTTGTGCTTGGTGCCATACTTCTTACATAGAGCCTCAAAATACTTGTTGATAAAGTGGGATCCTCCATCACTTATGATGGCTCTTGGGGTGCCATATCTTTGGAAAATATTCTCTTTGAGGAATTTGAGCACAACATTGTGATCATTTTTGGCACTTGCAATTGTTTCTACCCACTTAGACACATAATCAACTCCAACAAGGATGTATTGATTGCCGTAAGAGCTTGGGAATGGTCCCATGAAGTCAATGCCCCAACAATCAAAAATTTCTACTTCTATGATGTTGGTGAGGGGCATTTGATTCCTTGAAGTAATGTTACCACTTCTTTGGCATTTATCACAAGTACTAACATAGGCATGTGCATCTTTGAAAAGAGTAGGCCAATAAAAACCGCAACTTAGTACCTTGAATGCCGTCTTCTTCCCTCTAAAATGACCTCCACAAGCAAGTGTATGACAATGGGAAATGATACTAGGAACCTTCTCTTGAGCTATGCATCTTCTTAATATTTGATCCTTGCCAAACTTGAATAAATATGGGTCATCCCACAAATAATGGCGTGCTTCCTTGAGGAATCGCTTCCTTCCTTGATAATCAAGCTCACTTGGAATGTATTTCCCTTTACTTGCATGGTAGTTCACCAAATTAGCAAACCATGGGAGTTCTTTGACATTGATGTTGAATAATTGCTCATTCAGGAAAGTGTCCTTCAAAGGAATGGAGGAGTCATCACCTCCTTCAACCAATCTTGACAAATGATCAGCCACTTGGTTTTCTTTCCCAGGTTTGTCTTTGATCTCACTATCAAACTCTTGCAACAACAAAATCCATCTTATCAATCTTGGCTTAGCCTCCTTATTTGACAAAAGATACTTCAAGGCACTATGATCCGTGTGCACAATAACTTTGGTATCAAGCAAATAGCTTCTAAACTTCTCAAGAGCAAAGATAATTACAAGAAGTTATTTCTCCGTTGTGGTGTAGTTAATTTGTGCATCATTCAAGGTACGACTAGCATAGTAAATAGCATGAACTACCTTCTCTTTCTTTTGAGCCAAGATAGCTCCCATAGCATAATCCGAAGCATCACACATTAACTCAAAAGGAAGAGACCAATCCGGTACAATCATGATAGGAGCTTGAGTGAACATCATCTTTAATGTCTCAAATGCTTTCAAACAATTTTCATCAAACACAAAAGGAGCATCATTGGCTAGCAAATCATAAAGAGGCTTAGAGATCTTAGAGAAATCCTTCATGTACCTTCTATAGAAACCAACATGTCCAACAAAGCTTCTAATTACTTTGACATTATGTGGAGGTGGTAACTTGGAAATGAGCTCCACCTTGGCCTTGTCAACTTCCATTCCTCTTGCACTCACCACCTGCCCAAGAACAATTCCCTCATTCACCATGAAGTGGCATTTCTTCCAATTCAAGACTAGGTTGCAATCTTCATATCTTTGAAGCACAAGTGCCAAATGGTGTAGGCATTGATCAAATGAATCCCCAAAGACACTAAAGTCCTCCATGAACACTTCAATGAATCTCTCCACCATATCACTAAAAATGGAAATCATGTACCTTTGAAGAGTTGCCGGTGCATTGTACAAACCGAATGACATTCTTCTATAGGCAAAGGTGCCATATGGACAAGTGAAGGTGGTCTTGTCTTGGTCTTCCGGAGCAATGGGGATTTGATTGTAGCCATTATATCCATCAAAAAAGAAATAATACTCATGGCTGGCAAGTCTCTCTAGCATTGATCAATGAATGGCAATGGAAACTGATCTTTTCTTATGGCATTGTTGAGCTTCCGGTAGTCGATGTACACTCTCCACCCATTTGCTACTCTTTGAGGGACAAGCTCTATCTAATCATTAGCCACAACCGTCATGCCACTCTTTTTGGGAACCACTTGAACCAGTGACACCCACTTTGAATCAGAAATGGGATAGATGACACCAACATCAAGTAACTTTATTACTTCCTTCCTCACTACTTCTTGCATTGGAGGATTGAGCCTCCTTTGTGGATCCCTCATAGGCTTCATATCATCTTCAAGAAGGATCTTATGCATGCACATATTTGGACTTAGGCCTTTGATATCGGCTATAGTCCAACCAATGGCCTCTTTGTGATCATCCAACACCCTCAGTAGCTTTTGTTCTTGCAAACCACTCAATTGTAAAGAGATGATTACTGCCAACTTTTGGTTTGCACCAATGAAAGCATACTTTAAATGAGAAGAAAGTGGTTTCATGTCAAGAGTAGGAGGACACTTAATTGATGGAAGTAAAGGGGTAGAGTTAGCAAGAGGTATCTCCATCTTTGGTTGCAAATGCGGAGTGCAAGGCCTTAAGCCTCCAAGCGTAAGCTCTGCTTCTTTGGTTGCCTCTTCAATGAACTTCATACCATTATGATGCAAACATGTCTCCAATGGATCTTAGGATGCATTTTCAATAAAAGTTTTATTCACCATCTTGTCAATACTATCCAAACATCAATCCGAAAAAAATCATAGGCGTTTGATGGCTTACTCATTGCATCAAAGATTCTAAAAGTAATGGTGGTATCATGAACGGTCATGGTCATCAAGCCCTCCTTGACATCAATCTTAGCACCAGCGGTTGCCATAAATGCTCTCCCAAGGATGATAGGTAACTCTTTTTCATGAAGATGAGCCTCGTCCATGTCTAAAATGATGAAATCCACCGGTAGGATCAAGTCTTCTACCTTCACAAGAACATCTTCCACAACACCTCTTGGGTAAACAATACTCTTATCCGCCATTTGCAAAGAGATAGCAATGGGCTGGATTTCACCAATTCCAAGGGACTCATAGATGCTATAAGGCATTAAGTTGATACTAGCACCCAAATCCATCAAAGCTTTATCAAAGAAGGTTTTACCTATATTGCATGGAACGGTGAATGAACTCGGATCTTTCAACTTTGGTGGAAGCTTTCTTTGCAAAACCGCACTAACCTCTTCGCTTAGACACACTTTCTCATCCTTCTCAAACTTCCTCTTATGGGTACATAGCTCCTTGAGAAACTTAGCACTTGTAGGAATTGTTTTGATTGCATCCAAAAGAGGGATGTTAATCTCCACCTTCCTAAATAAGTCAAGAAACTCCTTCTTCACCTTCTCATTCTTTTGCCTCAATGCCTCTTTTCTTTGAAATTTAAGATAAGGAAGGGAAACTTCTTTATCTTGAACTATCTTCATAGGAGGATTGAAAGTGATACCTCTCTTGAATGGTTTTTCGGTTGAGGTGGAGCTTTCTTTGTCATGAGTTCCGGCCTTGGTATTAAGTTTGTTCTTCAAGGCTTCCTCTTGCACTTCTTCTTCTTCTTCTAAAGCTACTCTCAAACCTAAAGGTTTGTCAAAGTCATTCATCTTCTCATTCAAAGCTTCTTCACCATTATTAAACCCGAAGATGACTTCTTCATGTGACAACTCTCTTGCCTTGCCCTTTTCTCTTTTTTCAAAACCGGGCGGCGCTGTAGGAGTCACAACTTCCTCATTAGTAGACATGTACACATTATTCTCGACTTGCCTCCCACTTCTCAAAGTAGTAATGGACTTGGCTTCATGCCCTGGGTTGTTCTCCACTTGACTTGGAAACACACCTTGCTTCTTTTGGGTTAACTCTTGGGCTAGTTGCCCTATTTGTATCTCAAGCTTGCTCATGCTTTGGTGGTGAAGGACATTGATATTCTCATCTTGCTTTGCTTGAGTGCCCTTGTTCTCTACAAAGAAACTCACCAACATGTCTTCAACACTAGGCTTCTTCAATGACTCTTGAGGTGACACTATAGGTTGTGCTTGAGGTGGAGGTTGATAAGGCACCATTTGGAATTGATTATTGGCTCCTTGATTATTGTAGTTGGAGGAGCTTGCACTTGAAATCCACCACTAGGCCTTTGAAAACCTTGGCCTTAATCACGATTGCCCAACCCTTGTTCTCAGATTTGGTTGCCTCCCCACCCAAGGTTAGGGTGGTTCCTCCATCTGGGATTATAGGTGTTACTATATGGATCATTTCTTGGCCTTGGTTGGAAACCAACTTGGTTGTATTGCTCCATATCAACTTGAAGTGCACCTCCTCTTGGACAAAGCATTGTCTCATGTTGATCTATCTCACAAGTTAAGCACACTTGCTCAACTATCTTGCTTGACATAGGTTGGAGTTACTCCCAGTTTCCTTGAGCATTAAGAATCAAGTCTAGCTTCTTATTCATGTTGGCCTCAATCTTCTTCAACTCAACTTGCATTTGAGTATTTGGTGGATCCATCTCATACATACCTCCTCTTCTTTGTTGATCCATCAAAATGACATTGGCTTCTTTCACCGGTCTTCTATCACTTTGATTATCATAGAGTTGGGATGACTTGGCTAATGAGTCAAGAACCCTTTCCGCTTCAATCTCATTCTTCTCCATGAAGCTCCTTTGACAATCATTGTCAATTCTTCTCTTTGTATCTTGACTTGACTCATTGTAGAAAGTGCTCAATAGCAACCACTTCTTGACACCATGATTAGGGCAATTTTGCTCCATGTCTTTGAATCTCTCCCAAGACTCATGGAACAACTCTGATGGAAACTCTTGGAAAGTCATGAATGAGTTCCTTAATGCATTGCTCTTTGATGGTGGAAAGTACTTCTTGAGGAATGTGGCTTCATGTCATCCCATGATTTGATACTTGCCACGGAAATCTTGTACAACCAATCTTTGGCTTTATCCTTCAATGAGAAGGGGAAAAGCCTTAGCCTAAGATTGTCTTCATCAATATCATTGAGTTGGACTGTTGAGCAAACTTCATTGAAAAGCTTGATGTGCCTAAAAGGATCGCCGGTGAAGCCACCATCAAAAGCCGGTAGAAGTTGCAAAGTGCTTGGCATAATGGAAAAGGCATGAACATATGGTGGCAAGACAATGCAACTTGGATGATTTGTGAAAGTAGGAACGGTATAGTCCTTCAATGGCCTTGGTTCATCACCCATCTTTAGTTTAGGACGATCCTCCCTTAGTTGTCTTATCAACTCCTTTGCTCTTCGATCAACGTATTGAAGTAAAGTGGGTAGACTGATGGGACGAGGTTCTTCTTCACTACTATCCTCTTGAATGATATGGTCTTGATCGTCACTTGTTGTGCTTGGAGGAGATGGATGCTCTTCACTTGATTGAGCAATAAGATTCATACACGCCTTAAGAACACACAAAGTGAAGGATATAAGTGACTATAATTAAAATAAAATGCAAGGTATATACAAAAATTTAAAAATTACGACTTTTTATTTATTTTTTTCTTTTCACTAAGTAAAGAGAAGAGGAATCAGATCTTTGGGTGTTGCCTATCACACAATAGTTCGGTAATTTCTTTCAATGTGACCAGGTAAGGAGGGAAAATATTTTGGTGGAGCAATGCTCGCTTTTCAACATTTCAGTTACCTTTCTCTTTTTGATCCTTGCCTAGACATCGCATTAATTGAGTAAATCTACTTATGTTGAGCGAGTAAGTTCGACGTTACAAGGATAAAATTCCAATCTAATTTACTCTAATTAATATTTTTATATTTTTTATTTTTTTATATTTATTTATTTATTTATTATTTGACAAATTTCTACCAACTTTTAATCCAAAAGAAATAAATCTAACTATCAAATATTTAATTATGGAACTAAAAAGAAATTGCAATAAGTAATAAGCAGATAGCAACTAGAAAATAGGCAAGATTAATTTTTTTTTTTATTTTTTATTTATTTTCAACATGCTCACAATTTGTCTTTTTCTCACCACAATAATTTACTAACTTACTTACTTATCTAAATTACTTATCACAATTGAAAATAAGGTAACTACCACAAAAGTTAACAGAACAAAGAAAATGTAAGAACACAATTTGAAACACAAAAAAAAAAAAAATTTCTAGTTACCCGAAGGCAAACCGAGCTAGGAATAGGATTTTACTCCAATCCCCGGCAACGGCGCCAAAAACTTGTTAGACAAATAGCCACCCTCAAGTATAAGGGCCAAGTTATAGTGTGGGAATATGAGTAGGGGATATCGTATCCAAGGGATTGGAAAACCCACTCTAGCTAAGGAAAACCTAAAGGATGCTAGATGAATATGCAAATGTACAAATTACAAACAAGGGCTCACAAATGAACCAAAGTTCATGATGATTATATGCAAGATGGGGTAGTGTTTTGATTTTAGTTTTAGAGATGATTTGATTTGGAAATAGGTAAATGAATACTTGAAATGTAAAATGGCTTAAGCTAAATTAGATATAATAAAATGGATGAGAGTTAGGACTTAAGGTTTTCACCTCTAGCCTTTCTTGCAAACAATGATGCTTTTATAATGAATGATGCCATTTTAATTAACCAATTTCTCTCCTTGCATCCCTCTCGGGTATGACAAGGGACATGCTCCTTTGATGATATCAAGTAACCCCTCTCGGGTGTAGTACTTAACTACTTAAGTCATGCATTTTAATCCGGTTAGGTATCTAATGCATATACCTAAGTGCATAAAGCTTGGAGATGAAGAAATTATGCAAACCAACCAAGCTTATCTCTAAGTGATTGTAGTTCACAACCATAACATGCACATATGATATGCTATCATGCTTAAAAAAACCAAGGTTAATCAAGCCTTAATTATTTCTCATGTCATGGCAAATATTCATACCCAAATTGATTAAGTTTAAGCATAAACATTCAACTCTTGAACTAGCATGTTAAGGTGCTAAAGAAAAGTGCATCAACCATAATATTTACATTAAAGTCATACAAGATTGGCTAGGGCTTTCAATCCTAGCCTCAACAAACGAACTACTCACTCATAATCAAATAAATAAGTTCCAATATATTTATGAACATCAAACTAAAAAGTAGGGATAAAGAAGTGACTAGTGATGGTCAAATTGAGGATGATGTAGATGAACTTATGGAGGTTTTGTCATGGTGATGATGATTCCTCAATTGATGCTAGACTCCTCTCCCTCTTCTTCAAAGATTGATGGAATATGAGAAGTGGAAATGATCAAATTGTGAAATTATGGAATGGTGAAGCTTTATGTATATGAAATAGAATGGGTAGATGGGAAAGATGATGACTTTGGTGGTGGGGGTGGTAATAGATGGTATGAATTGATGGTGGTGGTGATTGAGGTTTTGGATTGATGTGGTGGTGATGGAGGTTTTATGGAGGAGATGATAGTGGATTGTAGAGAATATAAAGAGAGAAAAAGATCTAATGAAGTGGTATATGGGTTGGTGTCAAGAGTGTATTGAAAGGATGCTTATATGGAGAAGATAAAGAGGAGTATGATAGTGGAAGTAATGATGAAAGTAGAATAAATGAGATGGAGTGGAAGTAATGATGAAAGTAAGGACAAATGAGGTGAAATATGATAGTGGAAGTAATGATGAAAGTAGAATAAATGAGGTGGAATATGATAGTGGAAGTATGGAGGTGGAGTATGAGTGAAAATAATGATTAAAGAGAATAGAAAAACATGGCTAACGGAAAAGAGAAGAGCATCTAAGTTCTCTTTATTATGAGTGGGAGACATGAAAATGATAAGTGATGGATATGGTTTTGGGTCACTTTCTACTCCTTTATTCCTTCAATTATATCTCCACAAAGAATTCTTAATGGGTCTTCCACTTCTTTATATCAAATGATCCACTATGAGTGTAGATAATTCTTGTAAAATTTCAGAGCTTACTTCCATGTGGTTGGGCCAGAAATGTTGCTGGACTCCTTACAGGTCCGGTTTTCCAGTTTTGTCTTTTAGAAAATTGGATTGATTGTTTGAAGTGTTCCACTCCAATCTAGCTCTTGCACTATTCATAAAAAAATGTTCCTTGGGATGTCTAGAATGAATCTGGAAAGTCTTAGCTCATTTGGAGTTCGTTTCTGCGGTCCTCCTTCTTTGTTTAGCTCGGTTTCTCCTCGCCGAAATAGGAAAAAGTGCTAAAGTTGACTTTTCATTTTCATGCTTCTATCATTTCCTAGTATGATAAAGAAACATACTAAATATTTATATAAATAAACACAAAGCTTAAGCAAAAGTATAAGATTAAGAAAATAATGGAATTAGATAAATCAACATTAAATTGGACTTTAGAACAAGTAATTTCTATGTTTTAGGGCAACAATTTTGTATATGAATTATGATCCAACATATGATATGGAGGTTGCCACTAGGAGATGGCTATTGCTCTGGTAGAGATTGTTTGATGGACAAGTGCTGTAAACTGAGATTAGGCTTTTAGTGAACTTGTGCTTAGCTTGTTCACATATATGTTGCTCTTGTTATGTTACATATGGGAATCGAGTCTAATCTAGGACTTTTTCTATTGAGATCGAACCATCGAAATAGAAGGTGTACTGTCATCCTCATTTCTTACTTAATCAAAGTCGATGAAATTTAAGAAGTGGTGGGCCTATGATCACTTTATTATGGATGATTAGTGTAACGCCCCGAAATGATCACGTTACAGCGCCGCAAGCCTCTGAACTGTAGCTTGTGCCACAAACCCATGCCACAAAAGCATGCAAGGCCTTGTAGAATTATGGTAAGATAAACGTTTGCAATTGAGTTTGAGAGTATGATTCGGAAGGGTAAAGATTTTCTACAAGAGTCCTTTACTTGCATTCCACAGAAGTCACGAATCCAAGGTTCGGATTACAAGTTCACCATAAGTAAGACACACACACACACAAAGATAGGCAGACGGATAATAACAAATTTACAAAGGTTTCCACAACAAAACAATGTCACATTCACAATTTCAAAAGGAGAGAGATTGATCAACACCTGCCAAACCAAAAGTCAAGTTCCAAAAGAAGCTATTTACAACTTGACGATGCCAACACCTAAGTGTCTAAGTCTGATCCTCAGTTGGCCCCTGCTCAGTTCCTGGAAGGAAAGTAGGGGTGAGCATCACATACGTTCATCACCCAGTAGAGGAGCTCAACCCCACTAGGTTTTATAAACAACATGTAGCGAACGATTATTACGAAAAGAGATAAGCGTAAAACATATAAATAACGTAAAGAAAATCATTAAGTACACGACTCGTAGACGGGATCCCAATAGCTCACAAACCAGATGACCGACCAACTACACGACCTTACCTCAATTAGATTGTTTATCAGATAAGCGTAGCGAGAGCGTCCACTACCTAGCTACACACAAGTACTGGGCCCGTCATTACGATCAGAATACCCGGACGACCGACATAACTAACCCTCCAAGGAAGTCAGTACCACCCTTCGCTCTCAAGTCATCTAACTCACTTGACTGTATGGCACGGCCCCGACACGTTAATAATAATTTTCGTGTCGATAAAATGAAATAGAAATGAAATAAAATAAATCGAAACCGTGCATAACTCATGCAATACTTAAAATGAAAATATAAGGAATACCCTAGCGAGGCGTAGGTGAGTTCTCCCTACCTGGAGTCCGTGCTTAGACAATCTCTGAACTTTCACTGTCGTTTGTCAAGCCTTGGGTCACTGGAATCCTAAACCCGAAAATTCTAAATTAGTAACTTCCTTAGACCAAATAATTTATCCTTCACCTATATAGCTTTTTCGACCAATCATACACTACGTGACTAGTTTCAACGAACTACTAGCTGTCACAAGAAAATACAATTCCATTTTATTTTTTTCTTGTTGTCGACCCACAACTAAACAAGGCATATACCCACTCCATGCCAACAAAGAAGAAAGCTTAGAGTAAGCTTTACAATCTTGGATCATGATTACTTACCCTTTGTACTTTGCGTCAGCAACCACCAAATACCAAACTTCCAATTTTATATACCTAACCACACACGTGAATTCCCAAACTAAACCTTGAATAAACATTGGCCTCCTTGACCTTTAGTTAACGTAAGTACCACCATCTTAGGCTACTGACCAACTTTACTTGGAAATTTTCTTATATGCAAACAAATGCCAAAGACCTTAATTAACCAATTACAGTGACCTACACCACCACTAAATACTAACCATAATCACAAACGTCCAAAATCCTTATATGCATATGTATATACCTGCAGCTCACAATGTAATTATCCAAATGTCAGAGGGTATTTCACTATTCTCAACAGGAAACAAACAACCCAAGTTAAATAAGATATCAACAACTTCCCAGATAACAAAAAAACTCGATTGTAATCAAACTTAGATTGTTGTCCTTAATTCTTTACTGTCAAACAACCATCGAAATTAATATATGGTGATGGATTATAGCTCACCTGTTCAAAACACCTCCGATATGAAGCGAGCTCCCTGTCTATCACCACTCCAGCAACCAATCTCAATTTGAGCAGTACCCAGTCAAGGAATCTTTATACAAAACCCAGCTCCACTTCTCTACCCTTCCTCAGTTTCAGACCTTGATTCAAAAGATCTATCAATTTCCCAACCTCAAAAATCAATTCGAAAATATCACTGAATCACCAAAGACGGGTTGGAGATTACCTTAGAGTGAACCAAGCTAAATCTAAATTCCAAAGTCCAGGCTTCTACGTTCGGCAGCAGGAGGGGAAAGGGACTTTGGTGGCTTCTATCCCGTTGCCATGTCTGACCAGGATGGGTGAGAAGACGGTTGAGTTTTTGGGTAGATGTGGGTGAGATGACGATGGGTGAAATCTGGGATTTCTGAGAATTTTCTCTGCCAAGAGAGTGAACTAAAAGTGTGAGTGAGGGAAGGTTCGAGAATTATAGGTGGGGAAGAGAAGGCTGTCAGTGAGTTGGTGAACGTTGTAGGCAGGACGAAGGCTAACGTGTTCCATTTTTAGATACCCACCTCGACTATTTTCATGCACTCTCAGTTTGCTATTGTTCCAATTAAACTCATTCTCTAACGAGGTATATTGTATATGGAATTACCGAAACTTTTTAACAAATTTATGAAATTTAAAAATTCAGGTATATTCAATATAGACTTTTAACAATTCATGAAAGTCTAGGGGTATTCAATCAATATTTTAAAAGACTTTATGAATTCCACCAAAATCTAGGTGCATTCAATTAGAACTTTTAAATATGAATGAAAGTACATCGGTATTCAAAATATCATTCATACTTAAGGACTTAAAAACTCATGGATAATTATGGACTTTGTAGTGTTAATTATAGTTATTATACACACCAAACTCCAATAATTTTTCAGCCACCAAACCAAAGATTCGGAAAAGTTTATGATGAACATTCTTTTTGCGGGGGAAGGGGTTGATCTTCTATCATCTCTCTTTCTTGTTTTTTTTTTTGTGTCTTTGCTTTAATCGTTTATGATATCAATGTTTTTGGATACCCAACATGTTCACTAATACCCAAATATTATGGTCTACCCCAAAAACCTAGAATAGTGTTGCTATGAAATATTGGATTGTGTCTTCTTAGTTATTCTCATTTATTTGAGTTTATATTTACGGTTCAAATAAAGCTTGAAAAATTGAACTTCAATTGATTTTATATCTACATATATATATATATATATATGATTTTTCCCAGGTAAGGATCTCCTTATCTAAGTTTATGGAACTGATTTGGTATTTTCACCCACTTTCCGATCGCATTTTCACATCTTAACCGTTCAGTTTTTAGGTCCTAATGTATAGATCATCTCTGTAAAATTTCAGCCAATTTGATGATCGTTAAGGCGTCCAAAACTGTAATTTACACGAACGAACCGAATCTGTCGAACCGGAACCGTTCGTTTACATTGTTGTAATTTGCAGTTTTGGATGCCTTAATGATCACCAAATTGGCTAAAATTTTGTAAAGGTGATCTATACATTAGGACTTAAAAACTGAACGGTTAAGATGTGAATATGTGATAGAAAAATGGCCGAAAACAGGAAATCCATACCTAAGCTTAGGTAAGGATGTCTTTAATCTAGCCGGACTGTGTGTGTGTATATGTGTGTGTGTGTGTGTGTGTGTGTGTAGAGAGAGAGAGAGTCCGATTCTGAAGAGGATGTCCGTACTTCGCTGAAGTGTGAACGTCGACGCAGTTGAGGCATTTCAGGCTGCGACGGTGGCGCGCAGCTTGTAGGAGGGAGGCCGGAGGCTTCCCAGACGGTTCTGGGCTGCGTTCGAGGTCGGAGGAGGTCGGGGTTACAGGTTTTGGGTAGCAACCCGACCTGCAACTGCAGGTTTTCTACAGCGAGCTGCAACCCCATCGCCGGCGACTCCACCAATTGCAGACAGCTCCGTTCGACCCCCGTGTCCGTCCGACAAGCCCCCCACCGCTATGTCGAAGCTCGATCGAGGCTGCTGCGTCGACATCCGTACTTTAGCAACAATGCAGACGTCTTTTTTGGAGCGGTTTCGTATCTATATATATATATATAGGGCCCTTCCACTAATGGATCCCTTTTTTTGGTCTTTTATAAGGATAGGCATTAGACAAACTTTTCTATTATATTTCGACATCTCAACCGTTCATTTTTTAGGTCCTAATGTGTAGATCACTTCTGCAAATTTTCAGCCAAATCAGTGATTGTTAAGACATCAAGAATTGCAATTTACACGAACGGACTGAATCTATTGAACTAGAACCGTTCGTATTTATAATGATAAACTGCAGTTTTGGATGCCTTAATGATCATCAAATTGGCTGAAAATTTGCATAAGTGATCTATACATTAGGACCTAAAAACTGAACGATTGAAATGTGAAAATATGTTTGAAAAATTGGTATAATGCCCTATCTCTATAAAAGACAAAAAAAAGGATCCCTTAGTGGAAGGGCCCTATATATATATATATATATGTATATGTGTATATATATCTATATATGATCGTTAAGGCATTGATAACTGTCTTAAAGCTAGTATGGTTCAGGTTGACAGATTCAGTCCGTCCATTGGTTTAAGCAAGTTAGATGCCTTAACGGTCATCAATTTGGCTGAAAACTTGTAGAGATGATCTATACACTAGTACATAAAAACTGAACGGTCGAGATGTGGATATGCGACCGAAAAAGTGACTCAAAACTCGAACTTCACACGTTAATTTCAAAGCGGAGCTCCGCTCTGGATAAAATATGTATGTATATATATATATATATATATATAAAGACAGTGACAATATATATCTTGTTATGATATATGTTAATTGGCGAAAACAAGATTGGTGAGAATAATTAACTAGAAATATCAAGTGATTTATATTGTATCTTTATGTTGGTTGGGAGATTAGGAATGAGAACATACTAGCTAGACAGAGTAATAATCATTTATTTGAGTCAATGTCTACTAAAAAATACTTGACCATTGAAGAGACAACAAGTTATTATCTTGGTTTGCGTTTGAGTTGGATTGATTATATTCTTTTATTTATTTATATGTTGGAAAATCTATAAAAGTTATTCATAATAAAAGTATATAGATTTCATAAATCAATAAAAGTCTATGGCTAAATCAATGGTTTTTAGAAATCAAAAGGAGTCCATCAAATTTTTAAAGAGTCTATGGACTTTTCAAAAAGTCTGTCATTTAAAAAAAGTCTACACAAATCCAAATACAATACACCCCCGTAAGTTTACCAACATGGCTTGACTCAAATCTTCTATAGGCCCAACTTGTACTAGGTTACTAAAGCCCAATGAGAACCATTAATTCTGAAATAAATAAATATAATTACAGCGGTTCACAAATAGGTAGTGGTGTAATCATTTTATAGTAACATACCACTAAGCATAAGTAACATTTTATATAATGATTTTGGTGTTAATTTTTGTGTATACTGCTTATATTACATACCACTAAGCATAAGTAACAACCTTTTAGACAGTTAGCGTTACAAGGTAGGCCCCGCCTTCGACATGCGTTACCTCAATTGATACCCGAGCTACCTTGTCACTGATATCTCACTGGGAGGCCACACTCTCATGCTCTCCAAAAGGCATCAAGAGAAGCAACATGTACATTACATCCCACATCGGAAATGTAAAATGGGTGGGGACCTCCCTTAGCTATAAAAGGAAGCCCTACCCTACTTGAAAATGGATGAGATCCAAGGAGTCCTAACACTTGAATTACTAAAATAGATTACTTAGCCTCATTCATAGTGAAATCTCTAAGTGGACATAGTTTCTCTTCATAGGTGAGGTGAACCACTTGTTGTGAAATTTTAATTAAAACTCACAAGCGCATGAATCATTGTTAGTATTGTGTGCAAGTACGAGGTCGTTCCAACTGAGGATTGATAATTAATTTAAATCCTAACTCAATTAATCCAAACACAAATTCACAAAAATACGATGAACAATTAAGAT
This sequence comes from Rosa persica, assembly GCA_025331145.1. Taxonomy (NCBI): domain Eukaryota; kingdom Viridiplantae; phylum Streptophyta; class Magnoliopsida; order Rosales; family Rosaceae; genus Rosa; species Rosa persica. Next base: position 15,714,591 of record WFKR01000005.1, read on the forward strand.
AAAGAAAGTATGGTTTTGAGGTGTTACGAATAAAGAAAGAATGTGAAATTAAAGAAAGAAAGAAACAAACAAAATATAAGTTAAAAAACAAAGGTGATGGAACCTAGGGTATCAGAATTAACCACTAACAATCTTATTTATGTTTCAATGCAATTAATAGATTCTTTTGTTTCTTTTGATGACAATTCTTGTATCCAAGTTTTCTCAAGCACTCTAGACCATACTTTTCCTTAAGTGTATGATTCTCTCCAGGTACGGCACATGTCGTATATCCTAGCTATGTAGCCTATCCTTCTCAGGTATAAATTTAATATGCAAGAATTCATTACGTTCTAGAAAACAAGAGAATCATGCAAACTATTACTTCAGGTACAACAATAATGTAATTCACAACTCTTAATCACAAGAAGCTAATTTGAACTATATTGCAGGTACGCCTCAAATTCATCTTCTAATTACTAGATGCAAAGCCCTAAGTTGATCAATCAAAGAACTTAAACATAAAGCATCAATACAAATAGTGACTAAGAATTCATTCAATCAAAGAACTTAAACATAAAGCATCAATACAAATAGTGACTAAGAATTCATCTTTAAGAAATTATAAATCCATCAATAAACATCAAAGTACATAAACAATCATGCTCATCGTAACCCTAGAAAAAGGTTTAGCAAAATATAACTAAATAAAACATAGGAAAAACATAAAAAGAATGGAAGGGAAAAGAAGGGGAAGATAGATGAGTGGTCTGTGCTCCTTAGGCATCCTCAATGTACTCCGAAGATGTTCTCTAATGTGAAATTCGTGCTCTGATATAGGGAAGATTCATACTCATCTTTGGCTTCAAGTTTCCTTGTTAGACTTGGGATCAGATTCATTTCTTCATTTGGAATGGGAAAAACTTGAACTATCTTCAGTAGAAGTAGAAATAAGTTTATCATTGAATCCTCATCTGAACTAGCTTCCTTGAAACATTAGGATTGAAAATCTTGTGCCACGGAACTTGAGTTCTCAACAAATATTTGTAAAATCCTGAGCAGATTTTCTGTTCTGACATATCTTCACTCAAACAATCATAACTTGTTCTAGAAATATTGAAATTGAAATCCGTAAAATTCTACAAAAAGTAAACAACCGTAGCTTTCCAATGATATGACTTCATTATCTAATTTGATATAAGAATATTCCAGTAACTCGGGGAAGTTGGCTAATCTGCACAGTAATTTCTGCTGACTCAGAATTGCAGAGCATGTTTCAATCTCTTGTGGCTCATATTGGCTTCTTTTTCTCATCATTGCTCTTCATACCTATAAAACACTAAACTAAGTGAATGAATCATAAACAAGGAGAATTTGACATAAATATCACGATTAAGAGACACAAAATTATAGGACAATATGAGCACATCACCGCTCTATATCATGTGTGGTTCTCTCTCTCTCTCTCTCTCTCTCTCTCTCTCTCTCTCTCTCTCTCTCTCTCTCTCTCTCTCTCTCTCTCTCTCTCTCTCTCTCTCTCTCTCTATACTTGATCAATTTTATTTTTCAATTCAGTTTATTAATTTTTAGGAAGTGACCTTCTATGCTCTCTAAATGAACGTAATATGCAATAACCAATACTTCCTAGGACTAAATTCTGTTTACTACCCTGTACTTTCAAGGGTTCATCAGTTCAGTCCCTGCACTTCTAAATTAATTAGAAAAGTCCTTGCGCTCTCCAATTTCATCAAATCGATCAACTCTTTCAATTTTAGGAGAAAATTTCCAAACTATCCATCTGCATTCACAACACTGACGCATTAGCGGGCTGCCTAGCGATGGGTAGTTTGGGAATTTTCCTTGTGAGAAGGTCCCACGTCAGCATTTTAGCAGTGAAAATTAATGGAATAGTGACAGATTGGATCGATTTGATGAAATTAGAGAGTGCAAGGACTTTTCTGATTAAATTAGAAGTGCAGAGACTGAACTGATGAACGCTTAAAAGTACAAGGTAGTAAACATAATTTAATCCTACTTCCTATATATCTCAATGGTTTAGAATACATAAGAAACTAGTTATTCACTATAACAAGAACAAAATTCATTTAGGGTAAGAAACTGATCAAGTATATTCAAACTCTTTGCTATACACACAACAACTTAACAACAAAATGTCATGATTTGACTACGAAAACAAATAACATTATAAGGAAAAAACATGACCAGTGGCACAAAAAAGTACCCATTACTATGAAGTTGGACTTGTTGCAGTTGCTTTGGATTTTATATTTAGTTGTTGTTGTAGACTTGTACTTGCTTGCTTTGGATTTCATTTGATCATTTCATATTTAGTTCATTAGTTGTTAGTTGTTAGTACTTAGTAGCCCTGATTGTGAATTGTGATTGCAAAGCCAATAGAATATTGGGCCTGAATTTGTGAAGAAAATGTTTAGGCTTGAATTTGAACCCCACATTTAGCCTACAATATTGGGCCTTAAAAATGATGTAATAACCGCAATTTCCACTTTAATTTTGTGTAATTGTGTGGAACGAATATTGTATAATTTCACGAATGTTGCTCGAAATATTTCATTTTTAGAATTATTGAAATTCTGAAACGATTGTTTTAAAGAAAAGTTAGAAATGTTCGATTCAAGAAATCGACTTTTTATACGTGCAAAATTTGGGAAAACTTCCTTCATGAAAGTTGTAGAGCTCATCGATACGAGTCCGTATATATGCGGAACACAAAGATCAGATTTATTTTTTGAATTAGTTATCGCATTTAGAAGAAATTTCCAAAACGGGTATATAAAGAAAAAACCCTAATTTTTTTTTGGGAAATTTCCTTTTCTTCCGGCCTCCTTCCTTTTTTGGAAACTGACTCTTTCTCTCTCGCGCGGTCCAAAACCCAGCCAAAACAGAGCCAACCTTTGCCGAGCTCTCTCTCCCTCCAACGGCCATCAATCGACGTAGGACCACTGCCATTAGCTTCGCCTCTTCCTTGCACAGCTGCCAGTGGCAGCCTTGCGCCGTCTCGTGGACCGTACATGGTAGGGGAGCTCAAGGCCGGTTTAAGCTCGATTTTGTTCCAAGCTCGATATCTCGAGCTATCGGTAACCAATCCTTGCCAAACTTCACCCTCAAGCTCGCCTCAACCATCTGAAGCTCCCAGAAGCAACCTTGCATACCGGCATGGCCTGTGGCGGCGGCTGGAAGCCAGCCCCGATCTAGAGTGAAAACCTAGCTATCAATCCTTATATCTCGAGCTATAGAGCGTCGTTTTGGGTGATTCTTGAACTAGGGAGCTCCTTTGAGTTGCTGAACAAATCGCTAGAAGGGATCGAAGCCATTGGTGAAAGTTTTTACGTCGAACTCGAGCTCGCCGGTTTCTGTAGATTTTTCGGCCACCGTGACTAGTTTGATAATTTTCGACCTCTTCCCGTTATTTTTTGGTCTTGAGCTAGTTATGAAAAATGATCAGCATGTTAAAATGAAAAAGAGCATCTCGGCCCCGACACCATTGGTGGTGGCCAGCAGTGGCTCTGCCATTAACTCCTGCCACGTCTGAGGGTCAAACATTTTAAGATTCTACATTTCAATACGATCATTTCGGCATATTATACGCATTTTTTGGATATCATATGATTTAGTTAAGAATTTTTAGATTTCGATCAATTTAGATCGTTAGATTTGTGATCTCTGAAGTTAGGACCGTCCGATGGACTTGTAGTTGCGATTTGTGAGAATCCGTTCATCGGATTTTCGTATAATTTAGAATCCGACCGTAGGATGGTAGTTTAAGTATGTTTTCGATTTATTGGTTAAATTCAAGTCACATTTGATTAGGTGATTGACAGTTTGTACTTGGGTGAGCTGGTTCAGTGTGATTTGTGTTTAAATTGAAGACGCAACGCGAGTTTTGAGGTGAGTAAAACTCACGTGGTTCATATTACGAATTGAGTGCTTTTAATTTATTTATTTTGTCATAATTGTGTGAAAAAGGTTTATGGATTAAATATTTGTTTTTAACATCACATGGACTCGATCAATTACGGTCCATATGTAAGTAAAATGAATTTTAATTATACAAATGAATTTCACGATTTTCTTGTGTGAACTATAGATGATATTAGTTTTCATCCCTGAGTGGATGATTACATATATATATTTACGTGGAATATATATATTGGGTGGTGTGTTGTTGAGTGATGATATGATTGAGTTGGAATGATGATTTGTATTATATTTCAAATGCTTAAATTTCATAATAATATTGTGTATTTTGGATGGGTTGATTTCATTGTATGAAACATATTGTTGTGCTCGTTTATGGATTTAGGGTTGACGTAGTGACAGGTATGGGGGAATCGGACGCTCTAATCCTAGGTGGATGATGGGTTACGATTGGTTTAGTGAGTTGGATGCCACAACCCTTGTCGGGTAATGGGGCAAGATTAAGTACGAGTATCGGATGTTCTGAATATGTATATATGTATATATATTGATGAAATACGATAACGATAAATATGTCGGATGCCATAACCTAGGCCAGGTGACGGGCTACGATTTAGTTAGAGCTCTAGTCTGTCCGACACCGTATTTCTATAAATACGATTTCGGGGTTTTGAGAAGAAAGATGTGAGTTTAGATTTCGTGTTGAATCGTTGATTTGGTGATTGATTGTAGAGATTGTGGTTTCTTTGTGGTTGTGGGAATTGTTGGGTGTTGACTTGTGTGAAAATAAATATGACTTAATTAAACAACCGTTCTTTCTTTTTACTCATACGAGCTTTCAAAAGCTTACCGGGTTTTGTGTTGTTGCAATCCGGTATACTATTCAAATGATGTAGCGGATATTTCAGCAGGTCAGGATAATCAGGGAGGCGACCGTGCTGTTTAGGAGTTGCAGCATTTGTTTTATTTCATTCACGTTGTAAGGTTGTTATGCTCATTTAGAGCTTTACAATTTTATTTGTGAGTCTTAGTTGTAATAATTAACCGAGGTGATATGTCAATTCGTGTGGTGTGTTTGTTAAGAATAAAAGAAATTCAGGATTTTATATGTTGAGTTGTAGTAATTCATGTTTCGGATTTTGAATTTAGTATTCTAAAATTCGGGGCGTGACAGTTTAGTATCAGAGCGTAAGGTACATATTTGGTGATATGTCAATACTCTCCGAGTGATGGCCCGTCTTCAGCGGATCCCTATCGTGTACTCTTTGGTATTGACAAAGTCATTGGGTATGTGAGAGCGTTAAATTGGTTAGGAACGTTAGCACGTCATAAGAACTTTAGGCGTCGTCTTGTATGTTAATTACTTGGTTAATATAGACTTGCATTTGACTTATACCATGTTTAAGTGTTATGTGTGTATTAACCAAGTATGCCTTACTTAATAGGTAATGGAGATTGAGGGAAACGAAGCTAGAGGTCGAGGTAGAGGTAGACCCCGTGGTAGGGGTAGAGGCCGAGGTAAGGGTAGGGCTCCTCCGATTGATGATGCATATGAGGTGTTAGAAGAGGCACCTCATGGTGATCAACATATTCCACTAGTGGCCATGGTTGATGACTCTGGTCGCTTGTTAGTGCTAGCGAGGGAAATTAACCGTTTGGGAGCAACCAAGTTTGGGGGAGGTACATATTATATGGTTGCAGATCGGTGAATTGAGGATTTACAGACCTACTTTGACTTGTTTGACTGCAGTGAGATTGATAAGATGATGTTAGCCGCTTTCATGCTGAAGGATGAGGTTAGAGTGTGGTGGAATGTCACATAAAGAAGCACCGACGTATCTACCTTGACTTGGGATGGCTTCGAGAGGTGGTTTAGAGAGAAGCACCGATGTATCTACCTTGACTTGGGATGGCCATCTTGGAGTTGAAGACGAAGAGGGAAATCTTGGCTAAGGCACAAATCATTGAGCAGCAGAACCTGATTTGTAGAGAGAAGGAGTCAGCTGAGAGAGACTTCCAGGGCAAGGGAAAGCCAATGATAGGAAGTAGTAGGTCCAGAGACTTCAGGGGGAATTTTTGGAAGAAACAGAGGACTCAGTTCCAGCATCATGCCCCAGCTAGGGCAGCAGCAGCTCCTCCTATTCAGGCTATGCCTATTAGACAGATAGCACCAGCAGCTCTGGTGAAGTACTATAACTGTGGTGAGCAGGGCCACATCTTTCGCGCGTGCACCAAACCACGTGGCAGAGTATGCTACAGCTGTGGACAGATAGGGCACCAGGCTAGGGAGTGTACCCAAAATCAGGGTAGAGTGCAGGGAAACCAGTAAGGGGGGTAGATTTTAATAACCGCAATTTCTGTTTTAATTTCAGGTAATTGTGTGGAACGAATATTGTACAATTTCACGAATGTTGCTCGAAATATTTCATTTTTAGAATAATCGAAGTTCCGAAATGATTGTTTTAACGAAAAGCTCGAAATGTTCGATTCAAGAAATCGACTTTTTATACGTGCGAAATTTGGGAAAACTTCTTTCATAAAAGTTGTAGAGCTCATCGATATGAGTCCTTACATATATAGAACACAAAGATCGGATATTTTTTGAATTAGTTATCGCATTTAGAAAAAATTTCCAAAACAGGTATATAAAGAAAAAACCTTAATTTTTTTTGGGAAATTTCCTTTTCTTCCAGCATCCTTCCTTTTTTGGAAACTGACTATCTCTCTTGCTCTCTCTCTCGCGCGGTTGAAACCCAGCCAAAACAGAGCCAGCCTTCGCCGAGCTCTCTCTCCCTCCACCGGCAATCAATCGACGTCGGACCACCGCCATTAGCTTCGCCTCTTCCTTGCCCAGCTGCCAGTGGCAGCCTTCTGCTGTCTCGTGGGCCGTACACGGGGGGGGGAGCTCAAGGCTGGTTTAAGCTCGATTTTGTTCCAAGCTTGATATCTCAAGCTACCGGTCACCAATCCTTGCCAAACTTCACCTTCAAGCTTGCCTTAACCTCCTGAAGCAACCTTGCATAGCGTCGTGGCCTGTGGTGGCGGCTGGAAACCAGCCCCGATCTAGATCAAAAACCGAGCTATCGATCCCTATATCTTGAGCTATAGAGCTTCGTTTTGGGTGATTCTTGAACTGGGGAGCTCGCTTGAGTTGTTGAACAAATCTCCAGAAGGGATCGAAGCCACTGGTGGAAGTTTTTATGTCGAACACCAGCTCGCTGGTTTTTGCAGATTTTCCGGCCATCGTGACTAGTTCGGTAATTTTCGATCTCTTCCCGTTATTTTCTGGTCTTGAGCTACTTATGGAAAATGATCAACATGTTAAAATGAAGAAGAGCAGCTCGGCCTAACACCATTGGTGGTGGTCGGCGGTGGCTTTGCCATTAAATCCGGCGACCCTTTCCGGCTACTTCCAGGGGTTAAAAATATAGTTTCTGTAAATTTTAAGATTCTACATTTCAATACGATCATTTCGGCATATTATACTCATTTTTTGGATATCGTATGATTTAGTTATGAATTTTTAGATTTCGATTAATTTCGATCGTTAGATTTGTGATCTGTGAAGTTAGGATCGTCCGATGGACTTGTAGTTTTGATATGTTAATCATATGAATGTCCCAGTGGATTTGTGCAGTCATGGGCGAAGATCCGATTGTTGGATCTTCGTATAATTGCAAAACAGTGATTAGGGAGGCAATTTGTGAGAATCAGTCTGTTGGATTTTCGTATAATTTAGAATCCAACCGTAGGATGGTAGTTTAAGTATGTTTTAGAATTATTGGCTAAATTCAGGTCACATTTGATTAGGTGATTGACGGTTTGTACTTGGGTGTGATGGTTCGGTGTGATTTGTGTTTAAATTGAAAACGTGACGGGAGTTTCGAGGTTAGTAAAACTCACGTGGTTCATATTACGAACCGAGTGCTTTTAATTATTTATTTAGTTGTAATTGTGTGAAAAATATGTATGGATTAAATATTTGTTTTTAAAATCACATGGACTCGATCAACTACTCTCCATAGGTAAGTAAAATGAATTTTAATTATACAAATGAATTTCACGATTTTCTTGTGTGAACTATAAATGGTATTAGTAGTCATCCCTGAGTGGATGATTACGTATATATATATATATATATATTTATGTGGAATATATATATTGGGTGGTTTGTTTTTGTGTGATGATATGATTGAGTTGGAATGATGATTTGTATTATATTTCAAATGCTTAAATTTCATAATAATATTGTGTATCTTGGATGGGTTGATTTCATTGTGTGAAACATATTGTTGTGTCCGTTTATGAATTTAGGGTCGACATAGTAACAGATATGGGGGAATCAGACCCTCTAATCCTAAATGGATGATGGGTTACGATTGGTTGAGTGAGTTGGATGCCACAACCCTTGTCGGGTAATGGGGTAAGATTAAGTATGAGTATCAGACGCTCTAAATATATATATATATATATATATGTATATATATTGATGAAATATGATAACGATAAATATGTCGGATGTTATAACCTAGGCTAGGTGACGGGCTAAGATTCAGTTAGAACTCTAGTCTCTTAGACACCGTATTTTTATAAATCCGATTTCGGGGTTTTGAGAAGAAAGATGTGAGTTTAGATTTCGTGTTGAATCGTTGATTTGGTTATTGATTGTAGAGATTGTGGTTTCTTTGTGGTTGTGGGAATTGTTAGGTGTTGACTTGTGTGAAAATAAATATGACTTAATTAAACAACCGTTCTTTCTTTTTTACTCATACGAGCTTTCAAAAGCTTACCGGGTTGTCTGTTGTTGCAATCATGGTATACTATTCAAATGGTGTTGCGGATATTCGCATAGGTCTGGATAATCAGGGAGGCGACCGTGTTGTTTAGGAGTTGCAGCATTTGTTTGATTTCATTTACGTTGTGTGGTTGTTATGCTCATTTAGAGCTTTACAATTTTATTTGTGAGTCTCAGTTGTAATAATTAACCGAAGTTAAATTCGGAAATTGTTCAATTCGTGTGGTGTGTTTGTTAAGAAAAAAAGAAATTCAGGATTTTATATGTTGAGTTGTAGGAATTCATGTTTCGGATTTTGAATTTATTATTCTAAAATTCGGGGCGTGACAAATGACCTAAAATGTGACTTTTGGGCCTTAGAAAATAAACCGAAACCCAATTGGGACGATCCAAAAATTCAGCACGGCCCTTTTTAAATCGGTGCTAGGTTTGTTTGCATTATAACCCAACCGATTGAATCAGGCTAGAAATGGATTGGACCTGAAACCAACCTGGCCCGGCGTATTGCCCAACCCTACTACTGAGCCTCACTCATAGACGTAACCTGCCGTCATAGGTGAGGTGAACCACTCTATATCATGTGTGGCTCTATCTCTCTCTCTCTCTCTCTCTCAAGCTCGAACTCACTTCATACTCAAGTCTCCGAAGTAACACTGAAACAATTCTATTTTTCAATAAAATTTATTAATTTTCAGGAAGTGACATTCTATATATATACACTCTAAATGAACGTAATCTGCAATAACCTAGTTCTTTCCTATCTCAATGGAAACTAGTTATTCACATACTGAAACAAGAACAAAATTCATTTTGGGTAAGAAACTGATCGAGTATATTCGAACTCTTTGCTCTGCACACAACAACTTAACAACAAAATGTCATAATTCAACTATAAAAGCAAACAAGATTACAAGAAAAAAAAAAAAAACAGGACCAGCGTCACAACAATGTACCCATTATTATGATGGAGGGATTGGTCAAGCGCCCTCTTCTTTTTGAAAAATACAACACTACCCAAAAGAAGGTTGAATCTTTGAAAAAGCAGATCAAGCACATTCAAAATGCCATTGATGGATGGATCACATCGTACTCCATTCCAAGCTTTTTCCTGATCTCCAGAACAATGTCAAAGAGCTTATCCTAGTCTGGAAGGGACTTGGACACACTCTCCTTCTCCAAACACCTTTTAACCCAAGAAATGAACTTTGGGCACTTTGGCTCTATGCTGAGTTACCAAATTTCTCATACACAGAGAACCAGGAATAGAAAGGAACGAGTGTCACGTCCACGAATCCGAGGGTCTTGCCCCCAAAGAATGACTTGTCTCCAAGCTCCACTTCTAGCAACTTAATGCAGTTAATGAATTCCTTCTGAGCTGCCTCATGTTCTTCTCCTTTAGTTGTCCATACCTTCCTCCCCCAATCATATATCTGCATTTCCATTACCAAAATTTTCAGAAACTCTAAACTACATTTGACAATGTTTTGTTAGTTTTCCACAATAGAACTCAATTCGTTCTCATCTTTTCAACCATTTCATATTGCGAAGTTACCTTCTTGTCCACGAAGTCGGCCCAGAACTTTTCTTGCAATCTTAGGTAAGGATCAAAGGGCAAAAGTGGTGCCTTATCGTTCCAAACCTCGTCAATGTACTGAAGCGCAATAAGGAACTCGAAAACCGCTTTGCCATTGTGAATGAGAACCGGGATCTTCTTGTGAACCGGATTCGACTGCAGTAAGAGTGGGCTCTTGTTCATCTGGTCCTGGTCCTTGTACTCGTATTTGATGCCTTTCTCGGCGAGAGCGATCCTCAGCCTCATCCCAAAAGGGCTGGCCCAGAAATCCAACAACACATGCTCATCCGCCATCGAAGTCTTTGAAGATATTGGTATGATAAGCGAAATTGCAAGGGTGAGAATTCTGAAATGTAGCTATAGCTTAGATATGAAGGGATGGTGGTTGTAATTGTTGTAAAATATTATGGACCTAACATTATCTACACTTGGGTAAATAACAAGTTGATTAAAACATATCTAGATAATAGGAAATATATATGGATTAATCTACCTAGATACCTAATGAGATTGGTATGTCACTCATATGGTTAGGAATCCATTTTGATAAGCCTTAGTTATCAATTAATAGGATATGATAAATACATAACTCTACAGAGAAACTACAAGTATGATTGGACTCTTTTATGGGTAAGGCACAAGCCATGCTTGTATAAATATGTGTAAAATGGTCCTTGCTCTCTCTGCGATCAAAAGCTTTAAGGCCTGCCCCATAGAATGTGCTTGAAATCAGAGAACAGCAGAAGACCATTTGGAGTTGCTTAGCTGCTCGTTTTGTTGGATAGCTGATACTGCTGATATTCCTATTTCTCAAAGAAGATGGCTATAGTGCATGAATCTGGTAAGTTCTAAAGCCTTCAGTAGTAATTCAATTAATTGTATTGATTATGTTGCTGTGTTTATGCTCTTGTGAAAATGATCTTGTGTGCTCATCTGGTTTATCAAATGGTATCAGAGCCTTACTTTTCACAAACATAAATCAATTCAGAAAATCAATATACATTGCTTGAACTAAAGATTTCTGGGTGTTACGTTAAAACAAAAAAAAAAACAAAAAAAATTTTGGTCCATGTTTTGCACGTAGCGTGGCCCAGGCCCATCCCCGAACCAGAAACCTTATCACAAAGACTTTAGAAATCGATCGCTCTCATGACGGTCAATTCTTCTGGTTTTGGTATAAGTTTGATCAAGGACTCGAAGTGGATTCGAAACCACATCGTGCAATTCGGAAATCAAGAGGATTTTGGGGCTCAAGGTTCTTTTGTTTATATATTGCTTCCGTTGATATTTATGCTGCTGGTTTAAAGATGCAAAGGTTAGGCTTCCTGGAAAATTTATATTCAATTCATTGCTTGTTTGAGTTATTGCAAAGCACAAGAACAACAGAAGCATTCCCGCCGTGCGAATAAGTTAACGTAGATGGGAACCAGACGAAATTTACTTTTCTTTGATTCTCTTGTGTTTTTGTGGAATTGAAGCAATGGTTGCATATCTATATCTAATTGTGAATTGGTATGCTGGAAATTTTGCACGTTTTGATGTTTTGAATATGTGGCTAGACAAGAAAACATGCGATGAATTATGTCTCCCATTACATGCTTTTGTTCTTGTGAAGATAATCCTACAAGATGTGTAAAGTTTCTTTTTCTAAGAATCTGGAATAATTTTTGAATTGAATTATGAGCAAACTTTACTGAGGTTAGAATTTTGGTAAATATGAATAGACATGTTGCACAATGCAATCACCTGTTGATGTTTACATGAAATGATTAAGATAAAAGAAGACCTCATATTTCTGCAATTTTTTGCTTTAGCAAGTTTTGTCAGATTTTTCGTAACTTGTGTTTTGTTCTTTAAGTTGTGCTTACTCATGTTTTCCAAAGAAGTGTTATATGCATAGTTTAAATATCAAATAGCTTTGCACATAGTTTTTGAATTCATATTTTGATACTTAAAGACTCTTCTACTGTCATAAGATGTTGATTGTCTTTCTGGATAACCTGAGTTCAATAATTATGGGGCAAAGATTTAGAAACTTTAGTATATTTTGTCTTCAACCATAAAGGTGTTGCATTATATAAAATTCAATTTTGGGGCATATTGTTGGCATTATGGTTTTTGCTATATATGTTACTGGTCATATTAAGATTTTTGGTTTGCCTTTTGAGTGTTCATGAACTACTTAAGAACTAACACATAAGTGCAAGATTCCCTTAATTAGAACCATATGTTTTTGAAATTTTCTTGATCTGAGAAGACTTATAGTACTTTTCTTTTGCTTTTGCTCATTAGGAAACCTCTACATGAACCTCAATCATGTTTTGATGCTAACTGGAAAAAATTTTAGAGCTTGAAGAGACTCAGTAGAACGATACATGATGATGCATGAGAACATAGACTTAGTTTTTCATGAAGATGAACCTGATGCATTAACTGATGAGAGTTCAGCTGAGGACATTAAGGCTTTTAAGGCCTGGCACAGGTCAAATAGAATGGACAAGAACACCATTAGAAACATGTATTATGTCTAACACAATGAAGGGTAGTGTAGAGGAGCCAGATTTGGCTACTGATTACATAGAGGCTATTGAGAGAAAGTTTAAGCAAAGTGAGAAAGCTGAGGCTGGAAGACTGTCTAAGACTTTTCATGAACTGAAGTATAATGGTTCTGGGGGAGTTAGAGAACATATTATGAAGCTGATCAATATTAATGCGAGGCTCAGGGAGTTACTGATGGGTGTAAATGACAGCCAGGTGGTGCATGTTGCACTACATTCTTTGCCAAATTCCTTTAGTGGACTCAGAACCAGCTATAATGCTCAGAAAGGCACCTGGACCATAAATGAGCTCATAGCTCTCTGCACCGGAGAAGAAGAGAGAATTAAGAAGGAACAAGAACCCACATCCACTGTTAATATGGTAGAAAAGCCTAAGAAGAAGAAAAACAAACTTAAGGTCAATAAGACTCTAGTTAAGCCTATTGGTAACACTGCAGTTTCCAAAGTCAACAAGCCTTTTAAGTTCAAGTGCTATTTTTGGAAAAAAAAATGGGACATATGAAGAAGGACTGCTTAGGTTTTAAGGCTTGGTTGGTTAAAAAGGGTAAGATTAATTCTTTTAATACTTCAGAAACATTTTCTTTGGAAATTAATTTTGTTAACATTGAACCTCACTCTTTTTGGTTAGACTCTGGCTCTCCCTTACACATCACGGATTCTTTGCAGGGATTCATAAGGAAGTGGGTGCCCAGAAATGATGATGTCCATGTTTGCGTTGGCAATGGGATGAGAGTGGGAGTCAAGGCAATAGGAACTTTGAAGCTAGATTTAGGATCTGGAAATTTTCTTTATTTGGACAATGTTTTTTACATTCCCTCAATGAAGAGGAATTTGCTTTCAATTAGTCTTTTGGCTAGGAATGGATGCTGTTTTTATATTGATTCAAGTGGAATAAAGATTTTCCGAAATCCTTTAGTTTTACAGAATTATTCTACTTTTGGTTCTGGTGTGATATTGAATGATTATTGGAAATTGAATTGTTCTATATCTCAACAAGATGTGTTACTTGTTGAAAACAGTAAAAACACGTCAAGTAATAACACCTTCAGAGGTGTAAAAAGAACCATTTTCAATGAGAAATCATCTTACCTTTGGCATAGAAGATTAGGCCATATTTCAAAAGAAAGAATGCAAATACTCATAAAGAACAAAATACTTCCGAATTCAGACTTTTCAGACCTTGAGGACTGTATTGAATGCTTTAAGGGAAAAATGACAACTTGAGAAAGAAAAATGCTAACAAAAGCAATAAGCTATTAGAGTTAATTCACATAGACATATGTGGACCTTTCAAGCATAAGACAATATGTGGAAACCATTATTTCATTACATTCATAGATGATTTTTCCAGGTATTGTTACATTTAACTTTTATCAGAAAAATCATAGGTTGTTGAAGCTTTTAAAATTTTCAAAACTGAAGTAGAACCTCAGTTGGAAATGAAAATTAAGACTGTGAGGTCTGATAAGGGGGAGAGTTTTATGGTAAGTACACTGAGCAAGGACAAAAAAAGGGTCCATTTGCTTTATATCTACAAGAAATAGGTATAAAGGCTCAATATACAACACCTTATAATCCCCAACAGAATGGTGTGGCAGAAAGGAAAAATAGAACTCTGTTGAATATGGTGAGAATTATGATGTGTACTTCTGGTTTGCCTAAAATGCTTTGGGGGAAGCTTTAAGAACTGCAAACTACCTTTGCAATAGGTCTCCAAGCAAGTCTGTGGATAAAACACCATTTGAAATGTGGTGTGGCAGGCAACCAAGTCTGCATCATTATCATGTTTGGGATTGTAAAGCTTAGGCAAGAATTTACAATCCCAACTTAGGAAAGCTTGATCCCGAATCTGTGAGTTGTCATTTTTTAGGCTACTGTGAAAAGTCTAAAGGTTTTGGACTCTATGCACCTCATCATTCACTTAGAATCTTTGAAACACATCAGGTTAAATTTCTAGAGGAAAGTGTTTGTAATACAAAATTTGAAGACTTAACTTCTGATTTTGAAGAAATTGTAGAGAATGGGGATGAAGTAATAGAAATGTCTGAACTTCAAATGAATTCAATTTTTGAAGAAAATGAACTTGTTAAAATCTTAGGACCACAAAATGTGGATGTTGATATGGGTGAACCAGAAACTATAGTTGAACCTCTGATAATACCTCATCAAGATTTACCAGAACAAGAGGTTGTTGCACCCAGAAGATCACAAAGGGTTAGAAAGCCAACTTAACCTTCCAGCAAGCTATGGAAAGCAGTGAGTCATTGGAATGGAAACAAGCTATGGATGCAGAGCTTGATTCCATGAAGAAAAATCGAGTGTGGGAACTTGTAGAACCTGACCAGAACCATAAACCAATAGGCTGCAAGTGGCTCTTTAAGACAAAAAGAGATGCAAAAGGAAATGTTGAAAGACATAAAGTAAGACTTGTAGCTAAAGGTTTCACACAGAAAAAAGGCATAGACTTTATAGAAACGTTTTCACCTGTTTCAACCAAAAGACTCATTCAGAATCATAATGGCTCTTGTAGTACATTATGATATGAAATTACATCAAATGGATGTAAAAACAGCTTTTCTAAGTGGAGAGCTGGAAGAAGTGATCTATATGGCACAGCCAGGGGTACATTGAAACTGGAAATGAAAAATCAGCTTGTAAACTTAAGAAATCTATATATGGACTAAAACAAGCTTCTAGGCAGTGGTATAGAAAGTTTGACTCTGTTTTTGCATCATTTGGCTTTACTAAAAACTTGGTTGATGAATGTGTTTATCTGAAAATTGTTGGAAATCAGTTTATCTTTCTTATCCTATATGTTGATGATATTCTCCTTGCTAGCAGCAATGTAAAATTGCTTAAAGATACCAAAACTTTTTTGTCGAAAAATTTTGATATGAAAGATCTAGGAGAAGCTTCTTATGTATTAGGAATTGAGTTAAAGAGAGATAGAAAGCAAGGACTGTTGGGTTTATCTCAACAAGCTTACATTTCAAAGATTCTCAAAAGATTTGAAATGTCTACTTGTGACCTTGGGGAAGTTCCAAGTGATAAACTAAATAAAGATCAATGTCCTAAAACCAGTGGTGAGAAAGCTAAGATGGAGTCGATACTATATGCTAGATTAGTAGGCAGTCTCATGTATGCTCAAGTGTGTACTAGGCCAGATTTGTCTTTTGCTGTAGGAATGTTGTCCAGATTTCAGTCAGACCCTGGACACAAGCATTATACTGCTGGTAAAAAGGTACTAAAGTACCTGCAAAGGACCAAGAGCCACATGCTTGTTTAAAAGCATGTGAAGAAGCTTGAGCTTGTGGGTTATACAGACTCAGACTTTGTAGGAAACTATCCTACATCAATGAAGTCTACTTGTGGGTATGTCTACATGCTTGCTAGTGAAGCGTAGCTTGGAAAACAATGAAACAATCATTGATAGCTACATCCACAATGCAAGCAGAGGTAATAGCCTTATATGAGGGTATGTGTGAAGGGTTATGGATTAGGAATTTTCTACTAGAAACCAAGGTTTTGAGAAATCTTGTAGATGAGAAGGTGAAAGTCTACTGTGACAATGAAGCTGCTGTGTTCTTCAGCAAGAATGGCAAGAGGTCTAACAACTCTAAGCACATTGATTTGAAGTTTTATAGTGTGAGAAAGAGAGTGAAAGATGGAGAGGTTGACCTAGTTGGTATTAACACTGAAGCACAACTTGCAGACCCTTTTACCAAGGCCTTATCAGTTTCAGCATTCAAGCTAGGGGTCGTCAACGGGCCGGGCCGGGCCTTGCTAAATTTTTTAATAATGGCGGGCCGGGCCGGGCTGGGCTTTATTAAAAATCGAAGGATCTAAGCCCGTCCATATAAAGCGGGCCTTGCGGGCTTTTTCGGGCCGGGCTGGGCTTGGCCCTACGGGCTTTTTCGGGCTGGGCCTTGCGGGCTTTATTTATAAATAAATATTTAAAGACACAAATAATTTTTTTTTTTAATCAAGCTTTGGAAATTCATTGGATAATGATCAAATACAACCAAAGATAATAGATCTATATTGTACCAAAAAAATTCTATATTTATATATAGATACTAATTTATTGATAATTAAATTTTTAAAGACACTAATTTTTTATAAATTTATATTTATACATCATACACTCCAAAGAGCAACATATAGCAATTCAAAGAAAATGAGAAAACCGACCGTTGGATGTGATTATTACAATAAATTATACGTGTGGTTAAAAATTTAGTCAATTTCACCGTAGTTTCGAACTCAATCGGATTAGTCAACCGTAGTCACTTGCATGTTTTCTTGGTTGACTGATGGCGTGATAACCGTAAAAATTGTTTATTTTTTTACATCACGTTTGTAAATATTTCATCGATGGATGTGAGTGGACATAAGATAAAAATTTCAATTTTAATTACAAATACATTGACCAATACCAATTTGTCTCTTAAAGTTGTATGACTTGTACATTGCATTTAAATTGTTGAGGTTCATTCTAAAGCAAACATGCAGTGGAAAATGAATTTGAAAAAACCAACCGTTTGATGGAGAGACTGTAATATTTTATGGTGGTTGTAAAAAATCCAGCTAATTTGGTTTTCGTTTCGAATTCGATCAACTAGGTCAAACCTAGTTACTCTTATAAACCTATATTTATATATCACACACTCCAAAGAGAAACATCTATCAATTCAAAGAAAATGGGAAAACCGACCGTTGGATTTGATTATTACAATAAATTATGAGTGTGGTTAAAAATTTAGTCAATTTCACCATAGTTTCAAACCCGATCGGATTGGTCAACCGTAGTCGCTTGTATGTTTTCTTGATTGACCGGTGGCGTGATGACCACAAAACTTGCTTATTTTTTTACATCACGTTTGTAAATATTTCATTGATAGATGTGCATGGATATAAGATAAAAATTTTAATTTTAATTACAAATATATTGACCTATACCATTTTGCCTCTTAAAGTTGTATGACTTATACATTACATTTAAATTGTTGAGGTTCATTCTAAAACAACCATGAAGTGGAAAATGAATTTGGAAAAACCAACCGTTTGATAGAGAGATTGTAATATTTTATGGTGGTTGTAAAAAATAAAGCTAATTTGGTTATCGTTTCGAATTCGATCAACTAGGTCAAACCTAGTTACTCTTATAAACTTATATTTATATATCACACACTCCAAAGAGCAACCTCTATCAATTCAAAGAAAATGGGAAAACCGACCGTTGGATGTGATTATTACAATAAATTATGAGTGTGGTTAAAAATTTAGTCAATTTCACCATAGTTTCAAATCCGATCAGATTGGTCAACCGTAGTCGCTTGTATGTTTTCTTGATTGACCGATGGCTTGATAACCGTAAAACATGCTTATTTTTTCACATCATATCTGTAAATATCCTATCGATGGATGTACGTGTACATAAGATAAAAATTTCAATTTTATTACAAAGACGTTGGCCTATATCAATTTGTCACCTAAAGTTATATGACTTGTACATTGCATTTAAAATTATTGATGTCCATTCTAAAACAACCATGAAGTGGAAGATGAATTTGGAGAAACCAACCGTTCGATGGAGAGATTGTAATGTTTTATAGTGGCTGTAAAAAATCCAGCCAATTTAGTTCTCGTTTCGAATTCGATCAACTAGGTCAAACTTAGTTACTATTATAAACCTATATTTATATATCATACACTCCAAAGAGCAACCTCTATAAATTCAACTAAAATGAAAAAACTGACCGTTGGATGTGATTATTACAACAAATTATGAGTGTGGTAAAAAATTAGCTAATTTCATCATATTTTCAAATCCGATCTAATTGATCAACCGTTGTCACTTGTTTTTTAGAATATATATGCACATATTTTCTATAAAAATATGAGAATTTCCACACACACACACATATATATGTATAAATATAAACACACACACACACACACATCTATATATATATATATAAACACACACACAGTGCACACACATATCTATCTCTCTCTCTCTCTCTATATATATATATATATATATATAAACACACACACATATCTATTATATATATATGTATATATGTATATATAAACATATATACATACACACATACACATATATATTAATATATATATCTATATATATATATTCAAAAACACACATAAATATATATAATATATAAAAAATAGTTTACGGGCTTTTACGGGCCGGGCCTAGGGGGCTTTTACGGGCCGGGCCGGGTTTTTCCGGGTTTTTTAGCGGGCCTCCATCGGCCCACTTAGGCGGGCTTTTGCGGGCTTTTTGACGGGCCGGGCCGGGCTTTTGGCCCTCCGGGCCGGCGGGCCTCCATCGGCCCACTTGATCCGCGTGCTTTTTGATGAGGCCTAATTCAAGCAACATGTTGAGAACTTGGGAATCCTATCCAGTTTGAATTCCTAGTTTCAGTGGGAGCAAAAGTTTAGAAAGTAAAATTTTCAGTTTTCAGTTTCTGTATTTTTTCATTATTGATTTTCTGATTATAGTTCATGTTCAGAAAATGTCATGTACTCATGATTTGATCAAATGAAAAAGTTGAGGTATTTTTCAGAAACTTCTTACAGTTAATTTTATCATGAAACTTTGATTGATGTTACTTTTATCAGTTCTATAGTTGTCAGGTGGATTGGTAAATGCATATGTGTTTAGAAAGAAGCAAACTTATGATCCACTGGTGTTAAGTATAAAAAGGTTTGCATTATGTTTTGATATTCAAAATTTTAAGTTGGACTGTGGTCAAGTGATACTTGTAGATAGATATACATTGTCACTTGATCTTATCATATTGCTATTGAAGTTCATGTGGAATGCAGGGGTTGATGCTTGTGATCTGGAACAAGTGTGTTTATATGAGCACATTTATTTCCAGGTTCTGTATTGATTGCTGTTTTTTGACAGAACTAAATGGATTTTGAAGCCTTATATATTTCAGTGCACACTTTGGCTATTTCTAGAATGTGTTTTTTGTTCAGCTATTATGTAGACAATGTTGGTCCAAGTGGGAGATTGTAAAATATTGTGGACCTAACATTATCTACACTTGAGGAAATAACAAGTTGATTTAAACATATCTAGATAATAGGAAATATATATGGATTAATCTACCTAGATACCTAATGAGATTGGTATGTCACTCATATAGTTAGGAATCCATTTTGATAAGCCTTAGTTATCATTTAGCAAGATATGATAAATACAAAACTCTACAGATAAACTACAAGTATGCTTGGACTCTTTTACGGGTAAGGCACAAGCCATGCTTTTATCAATCTGTGTAGAATGATCCCTGCTCTCTATGCGATCAAAAGCTTTAAGGCTTGCCCCATAGAAGGTGCTTGAAATCAGAGAACATTAGAAGACCATTTGGAGTTGCTTAGCTGCTCGTTTTGTTGGATAGCTGATATTGCGGATATTCCTGTTGCTTAAAGAAGATGGCTGCAGTCCATGAATCTGGTAAGTTCTAAAGCCTTCAGTTAATTGTATTGATTATGTTGCTGTGTTTATGCTCTTGTGAAAATGATCTTGTGTGCTCATCTGGGTTATCAATTGTATCAGTGTGGCTGGGAGTATTTATGGGCAAAAATTCAAAGCAAAAGATCTCATTAGTCAACGTATCTATAGTGAAGAATAGGTAGGAGATGGAGTTACTTGGTCCAAATATTCGAGATTGTTCTGATGATATGTCAGTATGTCACTGCTTATGCTCGGAATTGATAGCTTTCTACTTTGCATGGCTTTGTCATCTGATTCTACCCATTCTACGTACCTAGTCTTCTATCTGTAATGTAAAATCATATTTCTTGGACCAAAAGGTTGGAAAAGGTCTCTTAACTTTTAATTTCATGCACATTCATGGCAGAGAGCTACCTCGGGTAATCGGGGCAAATGGTCGATCATAAAGTTCCTGGGTCAGGGGGACCTGCCTCCCCCCTCCCAAATACTCTTTGCTAAAAAATAAAATAAAATGCATCATTACATTTTCATGAAGAAGGCTAGGGAGAAAAAAATCAAGTACTCTACTAGTGTGCTTAGTCCTTTATCATACACCAAAGATTCATGCACCTTGTTTTTTCTTCCTTGTAGGTTGTAGCAAAGGACATCGCGGTGGGATCAATTGCAGTCGGGGCCTTTGAATTGGATTCAATACTTTTGGTCGGTGGCTTAGCATTGAGAAATCTATTGCTTGTTTTTTACTACTTGTGCAAGGAAGATAATCTTGTTTTTAGAGTTTACAGTGCGATCTGTTGTTTAAAATAAAAAAATAAAAAGAATAGATTGAGAAAAATATGAAAGTTATTTCATTTCACGAGTGATTTATTATCAATCTTACACGTTGTGTAAATCACTTCAAAAGACAAAGAGGTTTACAGTGCGATCTGTTGTTTAAAATAAAAAAATAAAAAGAATAGATTGAGAAAAATATGAAAGTTATTTCATTTCACGAGTGATTTATTATCAATATTACACGTTGTGTAAATCACTTCAAAAGACAAAGAGGAGGAAAAAAAAAGGGTAATGGTGCATTAAAAAATTCAATATTGTTTTTAGTAAGAGTTTAGGGCATTGGAAACCTTATATCCATAGAACATCTAACGTAACAAGGTAATGAATAAATAGAAGTTAATTAATATCATTCCAATTGCCATTACAAAAGTAATTAATATTTTTGTCATTAAAACATGTTTTTGGCAACAAAACCACTTATGGCCAGCAATGCAAGCGAAGCCTTTTTCTTTTTTTCTTTTTCCTTTTTTTTTCTTAGAAAAAAAGAAGAAGTTGAAATTCATTATATCAACAGCCAAAATACTATAGTCTACAAAGTTTACATAAGAAAGCCAAAGCAATAGACAACCTTATCTAAGCCAAAACAAACCATCAAAATTTTTGGGTCGCTCACTATTTAGCAAGCCTACACAAGAATGACCGAACCTCGTCTTCTACGAAAAATAAATCATTCAACTAGCCCTCACCTGCCAAGCACGCGATTGTGGTACAACCAAGAGACTAGAAACATCATAGAAGACTTATGGAAGTTCAACCAGACTCATACATGCTTAAAGAAGACTAGAAAGAAAAACTAATAAATAACTAGCTCCTTCCCTTTCGAGTTGAAGCTTGAAGCAGTATCAGCCTTATTGAGCTTTAGCCATAGTTGTTTCTTGGCTGCCATTTTCTTCTCGGTACCATTATCAATCTTTGCTGCCTATTCTCTCTCTCTCTCTCTCTCTCTCTCTCTCTCTCTCTCTCTCTCTCTCTCTCTCTCTCTCTCTCTCTCTCTCTCTCTCTCTCTCTCTCTCTCTCTCTCTCTCTCTCTCTCACGAATAGCTGCCTGATGGTGTGGTCACTACAACATGGCTGCTGGATTATGAAGCAAGTGCTCTGGCATTTGTTTTGGAACAAAGGTTCGAAAGACTAGGTGCTGACCATTAGTCGAAACCCTAGCCCTAGTACCTGCGTTAAAGCTGCTACTCATTGCCATACCAAATGCAGTCGCTGAGGCACCTGCCAGTTGCAACGCCGTCATAGGTGCTACATCCACCATCAGAGTGCTCAGAACAGTGCGCTCTGCCTCAGTATCATCTTCACCCAATGCCAGACCTGAGCATGGGTGTCCTACATGAGTGAAAAGTCCACAAGTAGCACATCCTTATCGTACCTGAATTTGTAGAGGAATTCAACCGTCTTCTACCCAATTCCAATGTTTGAATGATAGAGGACGGTTGAACGAGATCTCAACTTTAATCATGAGCTTTCCAACCTGTTTTCCAGGTTTGTCATTCTCTTGGAAATCCCCAAGAGTATAGCCAATCACCATCATCACCCCTTCAGATTGGAAGGTCTGGTGGGATGTCTTGCAGCGTGATTCAATAAGAGAAACGAGGTGAACGGTGCAGTCTTGATATCAATGACGTCGTCATAGTAGGCTAGGGCTATTGGCGCATGATTGTAACCCCATGGGTTTCCCTTCTAAATACGATCACGGTCAGCAGCATTATACATAGTTAAAAGAATTTGCTGCCCTTCCAGCTTCCTCTACTTGCAGCGAGCCATTCGCTCTCCAAGCATTGTGAAACATCAAAAGGAAGTATCTGACCTTGTACGATCCCAAGCTATGAGAAGCTTTCCCACCAAGAAAACATCTGCCTCGTGGAGACCTTTCCCCTGTGTAGGCTATAGATAGACTTGCTTTTTTCCCTCAGTGATAGCAAGGGAGGAAACAAGATGAGCATCATGGCATCAACAAAACTCATCTTTAAAAAATTGCACAGAAAAACCCTAACCCTAACCCTAACCCTAGGTCAGAGAGAAAGAGATAGGCGGCTCTTTTAACTTAACTCATCTTGTTTCCGAATTTATGCAAGAGAAGCCATTGATAAGATACTTAAAGTTGTGAATATTTTTATAAGGGGAGTGAAATCCATACTCTCTAATTTGTAATCCACACTCTCTCTTCTTTTTTTAGTTAAAATTCTCATAAAAAGACAAAATTTAAGTTAGTAAAAACAAAATATAAGTTACCCAAAAAGGAAACATAGAGTGTGGATTGTAAAATGAGGAGTATGGATTTCACTCCCTTTTTATAATTGCGATAGTCATTCCGTTTATTTAGTCGAGATAAACAAGTTGTATATTATCATAATTCGTTCCGGCCAAGAAATAAAGTGCTTATTGGACTTGATAATATTTTAGCTTATTTTGCATAGACTTTTTATTATGAGGGTAGTGTAATTTAGAGAATAACTAGCTAGGGATATAGTGAAAAACAATTGATTTTGAACCATAGATGTTTTTCACATTCAACCAACAAACCAATTATAATTATAACATGGCAGTTCTAAAAAGCACGTCTCTGGTTCAAAGTTCGTATTTCGTAAACAGATTTGGAAAAGGAAAGGGTATAGGGACATCATTGAAAGCTCAGCTCCCACATGGAGTAAGTTGCAAATGATACCAAAACATATAGGTAGTTCATTTAACAGGATTCTTAATAATAACAATATATATAATGATCGACGGGTTATAATCCACTACCCTTTATTTGTAAACATGAAGAACCCGAAATAAGACAGCAAGGATCATTACTCTCTACTGTTCCTCATCTTCACAACATAGTCATAGAGCTGATCCGGGCTTGGAACAGACTCGGAGACACTTTCCATCTGGAAACACCTCTTAACCCAAGGAGGGATCTTAGGGCACTCTACCTCTAAACTGAAGGTACCAAATTTGTCGTGGACAGAAAACCAGGAAGCGAAAGGAAGAAGTGCCAAATCCACAAGTCCAAGAGTCTCACCCCCAAAAAAAGGCTTATCGCCAAGCTCTCCTTCAAACAACCTGAGACAATCAAACAAGTCCTTCTTTACTGCTTCCATTTCTTCTCCTTTGGCGCCTGACCATAACTTCCTCGCAAAACCAGAGATCTGCATTTCCCAAAGTCTCAGAAAAATTTTTGAACTTTAATAGGAGGTCATGAGATATTTTATACCTACTCAAGTTCCTGATCCTCTGTTTTTCAAAACTCCATTGATTAACGTAATTTGAGTTTTATCACAACTCTCACACTTCATGGCATCAGAGCAAAATATAGTCTCAATGGGTTTGATTAGTTATATCTAAAACCTGGTCGTTTCATGTTCACATGTAAATGATGTAATATGTGTCTCAAGAAAAACTATAAATATATTGGGTTATTTCCATTCAACACATACTCTCCTGAGGCTCTAGGAGATAAGAGTTTCTAAAGGATTAAGAGAGTCTTTCTCTCCTACTTTCCTGGTGATCCAATAAGATTGAAGGATCAAGTAAGAAAGCGGAAGTCAAGCTCACTGATCTTAAGATAAAGGTAAAATGCATATCATATCAATTTGGAAAATTGTTTTGGAAATATAGTTGAAATCTTTTCTGCATTCAAATGGTTTTAAAATTCATATCAGATAAAGATTGTGATTGCATATAGTTAGAAAGGATTGATTGCGTATCAAAGAATCAGTTTTGAAAACCTTTCTATGTTTATTCTATTCTTTGGTTAAGGTGATTTGATTAAGGGGGAGTCTTCCTTCTCTGTAAAAGGTTTTTAAACTGCATTCAGAAGGTTAGAGTTTTTTGATAAAAGTGTTTAGTGTGTGTTGCATATTATTCACAAACTGTTTTCTGCAAAACTCTTTCTGTGTGTGATTTACTTTTATCTACTCATTGCATTCATCTCATTCATTCAATCTTGAGATCAGTGAGACCTTGATACAAGGATTGAAGTGAAAGTTTGATTTGACTAGCTTATTAGATATTGATTCATCTGTGTGTCTAGGATAGACTTTTCGAATTGTAAACAAGTTAGCTTTGTTGCTAGTAAAGTGATTAAGTTTGATATCACTACTTGTAAACTGACTACTTGTAAACTGTATTCTTTTTCTTCAATAGTGGATTTGATTCTCGTGTAGGCTACGTTGCAAGCCTCGCAGTGAAGTTTCCTCAATGGTGAGATTTACACTGCATTAGCAAGTCTTTGTGTTGTGTGTTTGTTAATCTTTTCTTCAAAGAGTGATTCCACTGAGTGTTTTCAAAAACACTATCCTCATGATAAATATTTGTAGTATTAAAACTTAACCATGCACACCACAAAAAGAGCATTCGTAATGGTATTCCCTATTTTTTCAACAAACTTACTGAAAAAAATAGCCAAATGTTAAATTAAAAGCTATTTAAAAAATATTACTTCAACGAGAGTATACTCTAGGGAACCATGAATATACAACCCACCAGTTATGTAAAGCATTAGGAGTTTCTAAGAGTCACACTCTCATCAGATTTAGGAGCTTCTAGCTATTTTCCTATTTTATGAGCGTAGTAGTTAGTGTGGATATAACATTTTTAATTTTAGGTTTTCCCTAAATTTTGTCTAAAGAGCTCAAATATGGAACCCATTATTGATGTTCTAAACCCAAAATTTGATATGCATAAATAGAAAATCCCAAAAATATGTTGGTGACGAGACACAAACTTAAACAGAGAGTACCCTTTTATTTCCCTTATTTTATTTTCCAGCACTTTTTTTCTTGGTCAAAAAGTTTCAACTAGTTGCAACCAATGATATTAGTGTCACCTCAAACATATTGAAAGTTTGAAAAAGAAAGTAGTAAAATTACCGTCTTGTCAACATAGTCAGCCCAGAATTTAGCTTGGGATCTGAGGTAAGGATCCGAAGGCAATAGCGGAGCCTTATCGTTCCAAACCTCGTCAATGTACTGGAGCGCAACGACAGACTCGCAGATTGATTTGCCATTGTGAATGAGAACCGGGACCTTCTTGTGAACCGGGTTTGACTGTAACAAAAGTGGACTCTTGTTGTTCAGCTCTTCTTCCTTGCGCTCATACTCTATCCCTTTCAAAGCCAGAGCGATCCTCAGCCTCATCGCATATGGGCTGAGCCAGTAGTCTAGTAACACAACCTCATCCGCCATTGAAGTCTTTCAAGACTCTGATAGAAGCAGAGAAAAGTAAGACTTGTAGTTATAGTTTTCTTGTTTTCTGTCGATATATTCAATATTGTACCAATTACATGCCTCTGCAGAACTTAATAGAAATTCTTTTTGTGGGAGATAGCTTAAGACCTCGTCCATTTGACGTTTCATTCAAGGGATATAGCTTGTGGATTTTTGTGTATGCACTAGTTCTGGCCGGCGATGACCTCAATTTTGTCCCCGTTTTAATTGTCACATTCTATGCCCGTCTCATCCCTTAAGGATTCCAAATTCATTCCAAAACAAATTACAAAGGGATGTTATGTTCACTAAGCTAGCACCCGTATAAAGAACTGTCTAACAATAATACACTAATTGTCTAAACACACGCTTAGTTTAGGAGCGTCAAATTGCCAATTTCCATTCTATTCGTGTTCACATGCAAAAAGCCCAAATATATATGCATCTCCACCTTCAAAGCTTCACCAGTAAAATAAGAAAGAAGCAAAAACTACGAGTTTTTGACTTTGAGGGAATAAACGCAGAGAGAGAAGCAAAATGAAGGAATTCAGTAACGTTTCATGCATGGCTATACGTAGCCAATTAGTAAGAAGAGATTTGATTATCAGAATCCAATCCACGTACAAACCCCTTCTATAAATGAGTAACAACAGTAGATATCGATTCGCCAAACGCTTTGAGCAATGGAATATATCGATTCGCTAAATGAGAATAATAAATATATTGCTCACTCAAAATCCAAGTTACTTCATAGAATGTGGAAACTACATATTCCTCTTAAAATTCAGGAAAATTTCGGGCCAGAGGTACGATTTATACTAATTTATCTATTGATTGACATTGTCTTTTCTGTCATTATGAAACTAAAACTTTAGATCATCTGTTTTATCAGTGCTCCTTTTCGAAAGAAATTCGGAGACTATCAGGTATTGATTTGCATTCTCATCCTCTACAGAACAGTTTTATTAATTGGCTTGACTCTATTCTTTCCCTTACTGATTACATAATATCTCTTCCTAAATGCCTTTACATTTGCTATAACATCTGGACCTCAGAAATCATTTGATTGTTAGAAACATTCAAAAAGATCCTATACAGATTGTTTTTGCAACTGCACATATGATGACTCAATATAACTTTACTAATCTGAATTGTACATATCAAAAGATAAAGAAATATGACACTGTGATTAGATGGAAACTTCCTCCCCAAAATTTTGTTAAGCTGAATTTTGATGGTTCCGTTTATAATTGTAGAATGAGACCAACAAAACTACTACACTCACATAATAACAAAAAACCAAGAGTACTGGAGCCGAGCAACAAGAAGAAACTAATTAATCACACTCTTACACCAAATGACAAGAGGAATAGTGTTTTAAATGGACGTGGATCATACACGTGCAGCACAGTAGCACAACAAAAGAGGTTAAAAGAAAAAGTGGCTCTGAGCCAAAGAGACAGCATATTCCATGCCAAAGAGACAGTAACATAGAGTACTCCACCTAGAGCACTCCAGACAACACTACTACACTAGCACTAGGTAACTATTAAAATAGAGAACAATTAAATAAGGTTTGGTTTATATTTCCAACAGCCTCATTTAAACCAAACCGAGATCTTCAAACTTCATCATCCCCATTAGATCTTTCGGCTTCAAGAAAACAACTATTTTCAGAGGCTTTGTAAATATATCAGCTACTTGATCTCTATATGGACAATAGTCAACTGCAACCTCTTTCATCTTCACAAAATCTCGGATATATTGATGCTTGGCATGAATATGCTTTGTCCTCTCATGAAAAACTAGATTCTTTGACAATGAGATTGCTGGATTATTATCACAGAAGATTGTTGTAGGATTTTCCTATTATTGTTGCAAGTTTCCAAGAATTCGATGCAACCAAATTGCATGAGTAGCACACCTATTTGCTACAACATACTCTGCTTCAGCTGATGAAAGTGCCACCACTTGCTGCTTCTTTGAAGACCAACATATAGCACCAGAACCTATATCAAAAACATAATCTGAGGTGCTCTTTGCCTTTTCATCTCCTGCCCAATCACTATCAGTGTATCCAACAAGTTCATTCAGACAGTGAGCTGCATAGAAAATACCATCACTTTGAGTTCCTTTGGCATATCTCAGTATTCTTTTTGCTGCCTGCATATGTGACTGATGAGGAGACTCCATAAATCTGCTTATTAGTCCAACTCCAAATGTGATGTTAGGTCTGGTAGCCGTCAAGTAGCGCAAACTCCCAACAAGTTGCTTGTATCGTGTGGGATAACAAACTCACCACTGCCATCTTTCTTCAAATTTCAATCTCTGTTCAACTGGAGTTAAGATTGGGTTGCAAAACTCCATCTTACAGCGTTTGAGGATGTCTCTAGCATACTTCCTTTGTGAGATAAAAATTCCCTTCTCACTTTGCACCACTTCGATACCAAGAAAATAGGTCATCAACCCTATATCAGTCATCTCAAAGTGAGATGCCAAAGCCTCCCTGATTTCTTCAACTAGCTTTGGATTATTACCTGTGATAATAAGATCGTCCAGCACACAATAACAACATCTCCCTGCAAATTAGCTTTAACATATAAAGTATGCTCATATGGACACCTTTTAAAATCAGTCTCCTCAAAGTAGGAATCAATTCGGATGTACCATGCCTTCGGAGCTTGTTTAAGGCCATATAAAGCCTTTTTCAGCTTATATACTTTCTCTGATTGGCCTTCCTTTACATAACCAAGTGGCTGCTCAAGATAGACTTCTTCTTCAAGAGTTCCATTCAAGAACGCAGATTTAACATCCATTTGAAATATTTTCCAACAATTATGAGCAGCAAGGGAAATAACCATTACAACAGTATCAAGCCTAGCAACAGGAGCAAAAACTTCAAGATAATCAATACCTGGTTTTTGCTTGTAGCCTTTGGCTACCAATCTTGCTTTGAAGCCACGTCTTCATTTGGCTTGTACTTTGTCTCATGCACCTATTTGACTCCAATTGCTGCCTTTCCTTCTGGAAGTGAAATGAGCTCCCACGTGTCATTCTTTTCAATAGCATGAATTTCGTCATCCATTACCTTGACCCAATGTTATTGACGACAAGCCTCATCGAAAGTAAGAGGATCACAATCAGCATACAAGGCAAAATTAACAATATCTTCATCTGATAAGCTTCTCCTTGTAGTGTTCAACTCATAATCTTTCAAGTATGATGGCAAACGATGCTCACGCTGAGGCCTTGCTGATGCAACTTCTAGTGGAGACTCTGTTTCTGGAACTTGGTTAGCTGGAGATTGAACTTCTGGATTGTTAACTTGTTGATCATCTTCAATTAAATCATCTTCCAATGGAATGAAAGTTGTTGGTCTGTCTTCTTTTGAACACCAATCCCATGCACTTTGCTTATCAAAAGTTACATCTCGACTTACTATTACTTTCTTTGTCTTCGGATTATAAAGGTTGTACCCCTTTGTCACCATACTATAGCCAATAAAATGTACACTGCACAAGCTTGTCTCCATCAATGCTTCTACTAGGAGACCTATTTAAAATGTACACTGCACAAGAAACAACTTCTGCCCAAAAATACTTGGGCAAATTTTTAAATTTCAACATGCATCTCACCATATCCATAATGGTTTTGTTTTTCCTCTCCGCTATGTCGTTTTGTTAAGGCTGTACCTGGCTGTCAGCTGGTGCTTAATACCATTTTTCTTCAAGAAGTCATCACACATAATATATTCTTGGCCTCGATCAGTTCTCAACACCTTTATTTTTCTCCCACTTTGCTTTTCAATATAAGCCTTGAAAACTTTGAATGTATCACATGCTTTAGACTTATTCTTCAAAATATACACCCATATCTTCCTACTAAAATCATCAATAAAAGTGACGAAATACTTTCCACCACCATGTGAAGGAACTTTAACAGAGCACAGGTCAGAATGTATAATCTCAAGAGGCATTTGAGCTCTCAGAGTCTTCCCTTTCAGAAATGTATCTCTATGTTTTTTTCCAAGAACACAAGTCTCACAAACTTGATCTGGAACATGAATAGGAGGCAATCCACAGACTAAATTCTTCCTTGTAAGAGCATTTAAGCTATTGAAATTTAAATGCCCAAAACGCATATGCCACAACCAATTGTCACCATTGCCATAGAACTAAAGCAAGGTAACTTATCATACTGCATATGCAATGGAAACAAGCGATTAGGAGCCATGGTTACCTCTGCTATTAGTTTTCGTCGAGGATCTCTAATGGTGAAGACTCCTCTGAAAATTCTCATGTCATAACCCTTCTCTAATAATTGCCCCACACTAAGCAAGTTGTGACTGAGGCCAAACACATAATATACATCTAATATGGTGTTGTACATCCCATTCTTCAGCTGGATAGAAATCTTGCCCTTTCCTTTAACTGGCATCCTTGCAACATTCCCAAAAGTAATATCTGACCGTATTGACTCATTTAACTCAACAAACAACTCCTTGTGACTGGACATATGATTGTTGCAGCCTGTGTCCAGGTACCATGTGATATGTTCACCATTACTCATAACACTGAAAGCCATCAACAAAGTCTCCTCACTGTCATTGTTGTCCTCTGCAAACTTGGCATGAAATTGCTTGTTTTCCGACCTTCTCAAGCTGTATTCATTCTTGTAGTGACCATATCCATGACAATTAAAGCACTGGACATCTGATCTATCTCGTCCTTGATTCCATCGAAAGCCCCTTCCTCTTCCTTTTCTTGCTCCAAATCTGCCTTATGAACCTCTCTTGTAACTTGAGTTTTGATTCTTCTGAGTTGAGCTTGACTCACCACGAGACGACCAATTTTTCTCCTTTTTGAAGCTTAATTGAGTCTGCAATGCTTCTTCAATCACCATTTCTGACTTCTCATTCAGCCTTTGTTCATAGGCCTGCAAGGAACTCATTAAGTCATCCACCGGCATAGCATTAAAGGCCTTGAGACTCCTCAATGGCTGTGACCTTTCCTTCAAACCGCTCCGTCAAGGTTCGAAGGATTTTCTCCACAATCTGGAGTTCTTTAATGACCTCCCCATTGGCCTTCATTTGATTGACAATGACCAATGTTCTTGCAAAGTAATCGGAGATACTTTCTTTTTCTCCATTTGAAGAAGCTCGAACTGTCATCGTAGAGCCTGCAACCTCACCTTCTTCACTTTATCTCTTCCAATAAAGGTATTGATTAGACAATCCCAAGCCTTCTTCGATGTGGTAACATGTGCAATCTTCTCGTAGACTTCAGAATCTATTGCTCCATAAATATACATCAGGGCTCTGCTATCTTTCTTTCTGTTTCGAATAAGTTCCTCCCTCTGATTTTGTGTGAGATTTGCTTGGTATCCTGGATCTGCAAATCCATTTATCACCACCTCTGTGTACTCATTATTTTGAAGAAGAGCTCCATCTGTGATCTCCAATGCTAGAAGTTCCCTTTCCCATCAAATTTACCAACTGGGCATTGAGGAATGATGGTTCGCCATTGATCGCTACTCTTGCTTTACTATATTTGCTCTCTCTGTTGTACCTGCTCTGATACCAGATGGAGAATGAGACCAACAAAACTACTACACTCACACAATAACAAAAAAACAAGAGTACTGGAGCCGAGCAACAAGAAGAAACTATTTAATCACACTCTTACACCAAATTACAAGAGGAATGATCTTTTAAATGGACGTGGATCATACATGCATGTGGCTCTGAGCCAAAGAGACAGTAACATAGAGTACTCCACCTAGGGCACTCCAGACAATACTAGCACTCTAGACAACACTACCACACTAGCACTAGCTAACTATTAAAATAGAGACCAATTAAATAAGGTTTGGTTTATATTTCCAACAATAATAATCAAGTCGGAGCTACTGGTTTTATTATTAGAGATGAAAATGGTAATCCTAGTGCAGGTTCTTCCAAAAAGATTGAAATTACAAATGTCTTTACTTCTGAAGCCATTGCTTTTCGAGTCGGTCTCCAAGCTGCTCTCATGCATACATGGTCATCTAATAACTGAAGGTGAAAGGTGATTCCAAAGTTCTTACAGACTGTATCAACAATTCTATAGCAACACCATGGAGAATTAGGGACTCTTGTTCATGATATTAAACCGCTAGCAAGGAGTTTTGAAAATATCGAGTTTCGGCATATTTTGAGGGAAGGAAACTTTGTGGCAGATTTTCTGCAAACTTAGGACATTCTATAGGAACTGACAGCTGGAATGGAACCTTGCCTTTAAGTTAACTACATGCCTTTAATTTTGATTTCCATAATTTAGGTTGTAATCTTCTTTTGTCATGGAAAAACAGACTTTTCTCTTTATATTATAATATTCTTTTTGTATCACAAAATAATTAATAATGGTATTAGACTAAACATCTAAACCTAAATGAAACATGACTATAAAGGGTCTGGCCAATTGGCTGTAATCTATACTATATTGAACAGAAAAAAATTTGTCAGCTAAAATTGAACTTTCCTATGTAGATTCCTTTTATATATATTAAAATACTACGAAAACAAAATAAATTAAAAAGGATAAACAACTAAAACCACGTATAACAATAATAAAGAAAAAGATATTGATTGATTAATATAATTTCTTCGTCCTTCCCTTAAAGAAAAGAAAAATTGTCAATAAAAAAATATTAACACTTTCCAATGTCAAAGATTTCGAGTTTTTTTTTTATTATTTTTTTTTAGTAGATAATAACTTTGCCATCTTTGTGACTCGAACATGTCAAAGATTTAGAGTAAATAAAAAACCAGTTATGCAATGTAACAAGAAATTGATCAAGTATATAGTATAGATTAAATAAAAAACCAATTATGCAATATAAGAAATTGATCAAGTATATTTGAACTCTTAGCTACATATAACAAATTAACAAGAGTTTATTGTCCAAAAAGGAAAATTGTTAAAATCAAATTAATTAAATGTCATAATTCGACTACAAAAGCAAACAAGATTACAAGAAAGAAACAGGATCCGAGGTAAAGTGCCCCATACTATGGAGGGCTTGGTCAAGCGCCCTTTTTTTCTTTTGAAAAGTACAACACAACCCAAGACAAAGGCTGAAGCTATGAGAAAACAGATAAAGCAAAATCAAAGTGTCATTGATGGATGGATCACATCCTAGTCCACTCCAAGCATTTTCCTGATCTCCACAACAAAGTCGAAGACCTTATCCTGGTCAGGAAGGGACTTGGATACACTCTCCTTCTCTAAACACCTCTTAGCCCAAGCAATCAACTTTGGGCACTCTGGCTCTATACTGAAGTTGCCGCGTTTCTCATACACAGAGAACCATGAATATAGAGGAATTAGTGCCACGTCAACAAACCCAAGGGTCTCACCCCCAAAGTAGGATTGTCTCCAAGTTCTCCTTCTAGCAATTTAATTGAATCAAGGAAGTCCTTCTTTGCTGCCTCCTGTTCTTCTCCTTTGGTTCTCCACATATTCATCCCAAACTCATGAACCTGCAAAAACGTTTAAGGTTTAAACATTAAAAGCAGACGAAGCAATGGATGATAATCATCACATGGTTATTAGTTATTATGCCCTGCATGCATCCTCCGATGCCATCTATTCTATTTCAAGCCTTTTCCTCAATTGCACAACGAAGTCATAGAGCTTTCGCTGGTCAGGAAGAGACTTGGACACACTCTCTTGCTGCCTCCTCTTCTTCTCCTTTGGTCATGTATACCTTCCTCCCAAAATCAGCAACCTGCAAAAACCATATGAGAGAAAAATAATAATGGATTAATAAGTAACTTGTTGTAGTATAAATGTATTATACTATAAGTGTCTATATCATGTAATAAATATTTAAGTATATAGATAGGTACTTGAGTGTATAAACATAGGTACTTGAGTGTATGAAGACTTATGTGACATGTTTTACCAAGAGGCAACAAATATGGCAGATTTCATCATTGAAATTGTTATCATTTTGGTTTTCTCTTTGAGCATTTACACTACAATGTATTCTTATAAATACCCTATTGAATGAGATGAATAAACACACATGAATCTCCATACTCTCGGCAACATTACTCTCTCTCTATTAATTTCGTTTGTCCTTAAACACGTTATCAGCGCGAAGTTGCTCTAGAATTAGAATCAAAAATTGACAAGAGTAGAGTTCATCATCAATCGAAGTCATTTTTCCAAACCTACAAAAAACCTCCAAACCCTAGCTCATATCCAAGCCCTTGATTCCAGAAGCCCAAAACCGGCCTTAGAACCGGCTGCTGGAAGTTTTAAGCACCTACCAGATTGCTGCGGAGTCCTGCCGAGTACATGTAGAGAGCTGTCGAGACCTCTGCCGAGACCTGTCGACAGCACCTGCCAAGATCTGTCGAGACCTGCCGAGCATCTGCCGAGGAGCTGCCGAGACAACTGCCGAGCAGCTGCTGAGTTGCTGTCGAGAAGCTACCGAGCAGCTGCCGACAGATCTGCAGGGCAAGTTTCAGACGACTTTTTCGGTGGCTTTTCCGACATTTTTCCGACGATTTTCGGACGATTTTCTCGATTTTTTTTTCCAGCGATCCTTTCGTTCACCTCCGTAAACATGTTCGGATTATCATAGCTAGAAAACCGACGTTGAGAACCATCTCACATCGAAAAGGATATTGCCAATCATCCAGACACCAAACGCGGGCCTTGTGTTCCAACGAACACCCGTAAAGCATGCACAAGCAATCATCTTGATGCAATGCCAGATGGACAAAGCACTCAGATTAGAGTACATGTCCATCAAAGATGTAAAGGATATATGGGGAGCGCTAGAAGAGCGCTTTAACAATATCCAAGATTCCCTCCTCCCTGACTTGATGGTTCAGAGGAACGATGTACGCTTCTCTGACTTCAAGTCTGTTGCTAAATACAATTCAGAATCTCTTCGCCTTAAAGCCATGTTGAGGTTCTGTCAAAAACCCCTCACAGAAGAAGAGCTAATTGAGAAAACTCTTTCCACCTTCCCCATCGCAGCAATTTTGCTATCAAAGCAATATCGCACTGAAGTAAATGTTGGACGAATTACGAGGTTCAATGAGCTCATCAATGTTTTATCGGTAGCTGAAAAATACGACAACATCCTCGTAAAATTATAATTCAAGACCCGTTGGAACCAAGAGCGTTCGTAAGGCAAATTATAATGCATCCAAGAGAGGGCGCAAGGAGCGGTACCCTAACAATAGGGGACATGTGTACCCTAATAATATGGGACATGAAGGACGAATAGAGGACATGTGTACCCATATAACCGCCCCAATAAAGAAGGAAACTGCAACTTTAGAGCGAGCACACGTGATGGCAACTCCACACGTGGAAGAGGGAGATATGGCAACACCGGCCGTGGAAATAGCATCATGAGCCGTGGAGGTCACACCATGCGCCGTGGTAGTAGCAGCAACCCTCCTAGAGAATATCCACAACGTGCACAACAAATGAAGGGAGGTAGCCACAATGACATGTGTCATCGATGTGGATCAATCGAGCATTGGTTTAAGCAATGTCATGCAAGTACCCTGCACGCTACAAGGAGTACAGGGAAGCAAGGGAGCAAGAAGCCAACCTTGCTGAAGATGAAGATGGTGAAGATGTCAATCTCACCATTGAGGACTTCAAAGCTATAAATAAAGAGCACGAGAATGCCGCAAACTTTGATTAGAATAGTCCTTTTTCTATTTTCCAAGAACGGCAAATGTGCCTTTGTCATTAAATAACAATTGTATTAACTCATTCTCATGTGGTGTACCCAATGAAGTATGATGTTTAGGAAAGTAATTGAGATCGGGGTATTTAAGTGAGCCTCGCTCCACCAACATCTCTCTACTTTTCTGGTCATATTTTATTGGAATTATCAAACAGATTGAGTG
Organism: Rosa persica; assembly: GCA_025331145.1. NCBI lineage: Eukaryota > Viridiplantae > Streptophyta > Magnoliopsida > Rosales > Rosaceae > Rosa > Rosa persica. The sequence goes on from WFKR01000005.1 coordinate 15,750,896, forward strand.
ACAACAATTTGTCTAAAGTTTGGTTTTATTTTGGAATAGATTTATGAAAAACTTTGATGTAATCATTGGCTATTTTCCCTATTAATAAAGTATTGCATTATCATTCAATGTCATGGACATGTGTTAATATTCCGAACTTTATTCTTTTTCAATATGCTTTTCGGAGAATTGGAATGCCTTTTCAATAGTGGCACCACACATACTATATTGCGACATAGGTAATTATTTTTATGGATGACGCCTAGTCGATCTTCAGTAACTACGATGGCAGGACCATCACAATTGATTCATGGTCGAGGACCAGCTCAATTTTTGTTGCCAAATGGCACAAATATTAATGTCGCTGAAGCTCTATATGCTCCAAGGGCTGGAAGAACCCTATTAAGCTTTAAAGACATAAGAGCCAATGATTTTCATGTGGAAACACATTGTGAGAATGGACAAGAGTTCCTTTGCATCACCTCTAATAACTACGGAAATCCACGAGTATTAGAGAAACTTATGTGTCGCTCTAGTGGATTGTATGCAACCACTATTAGAGTCATTGAATCCAATCATGTCATGAATGAAAATTTATGGGATCCTGACACATACAGGCTTTGGCATGACCGTTTGGGACATCCAGGTCATGATATGATGCTCCGTATATTAAAAATTTCACACGGACATCCATTCTTCAAAACGAAAATAAGTGCGAACCAAACATTGATCAAAAGAGTTACTTCTAAAGCATATCATTTATTTTGCAAAGCTTGCTCTTTAGCAAAGGTAGGATCGAGACCATCCTATGCAAATGACACTAAAGAAAATATACAATTCTTACAAAGAATAGAAGGTGATATTTGTGGACCTATCCAACCAACTTGCGGACCATTTAGATATTTTATGGTGTTGGTTGATGCATCGACATGTTGGTCACATGTCATGCTCTTATCCACAAGAAATATTGCATTTGCTAAACTCGTAGCACAAATCATTAAGCTAAGGGCTCACCCCTATTAAGTCAATTTGTCTCGACAATGCTGGATAGTTTACATCAAAAACTTTCGATGATTATTGCATGTCCATTGGGATTGAGGTTGAACACCTTGTCCCTCATATATACACCCAAAATGATATCGCAGAAGCTGTCATTAAAAGACTTCAAATGGTTGCTAGGGCATTGGTTATGCCCACCAATCTCCCTATTTCTGCTTAGGGCTATGCAATATTGCATGCAACTGTGCTTATTTGTCTGAGACCCACTGCCACCCAACCATTTTCTGCATCCCAGATGGTGACTGGGTATAAGCTTGATGTCTCACACTTACGCATATTTGGGTGTGCAGTCTATGTACCAATTGCGCCGCCACAACGCACCAAAATGGGTCATCAAAGACACTTAGGCCTTTATGTTGGATGTGACTCTCTAACTATTATCCGCTACATAGAACCCTTGGTGATCTATTTACCGCTAGATTTGCGAATTGTCACTTTGATGATACAGTCTTCCCGTCATTAGGGGGAGACATGAGCACTAATGTTCAATTGAAATGACAGGAATTGTCATGGTCTGTCCCCACTTTGTCTCATCTTGATCCCAGAATCGCACGGTCTGAAATAGAAGTGCGGAGGATTCTCGATCTTCAGAACGTAGCAGAATCGATGCATGATGAGTTTTCTGATATCGATAAAGTGACAAGATCACACATACCTACTGCAAACGTATCTGCAAGGATTGATGTCCTTAAAACTAAAAGACATGACGTCCCCTATATGGGTGATGCAGTGGCTAGGCCATGGCTCCTGCCAGGAAGCGCGGGAGGCCCATAGGTTCGATGGATTCTCGCCCAAGAAAAAAAGCGAGTTTGACACAAAATAATCCATTAATCATCGATACAAATAATCCATCTCATGAATGTATTACGGATTATGGTTATGTCCAAGAGACATCATTGGGAGACGCTCCGATGACAGAATCAATTTCAGAGAATATAGAGATCTCTATGAATTACACTAGTATACATGTAATGATGGACAAAAATTCTATGGCTATTGATGATGCATTTGCATATCATATTGCAAAAGGAATTATAGAATACGATGATATCGAACCTTGCTCCATTGAAGAATGTTAACGAAGAGCAGATTGGTCCAAATGGAAAGATGCGATCCAGACTGAATTGGATTCACTAACAAAAATACAGGTATTTGGGTCTATAACACTGATACCACCAAATATAAAACCTGTTGGCCATAAATGGGTCTTTGTTAGAAAGCGTAATGAGAAAAATGAGGTTGTTAATTACAAAGCCCGCCTTGTGGTACAAGGTTTCTCACAACGCCCTGGAATCGACTACGAGGAGACATATTTTCCATGATGGACGTTAGAACGTTCCGCTACCTTGTCAGTTTGGTAGTTTATGAAAAATTTGACATGCAGCTCATGTATGTGGTTACAGCATATCTCTATGGGGATCTAGATTCAGAGATATATATGAAGGTTCCAGATGAACTTCAATTACCTAAATCAAGTGACTCTAAACCACAGAGCACGTTTTCAATAAGATTAAGACTTTCACTATATGGATTGAAACAATCAGGATGGATATGGTATAACCATCTAAGTGACTACTTGATTGGGAAGGGATATGTTAACAATGAAATATGCCCTTGCGTGTTCATTAAAAGGACAAGATCCAGATTTGCAATTGTAGCAGTTTATGTCGATGACATGAACCTAATTGGAACTCTAGATGAGTTGAAAGAAACTGCTAAATATTTGAAATCCGAATTTGAGATGAAAGATTTTGGGAAAACACGGTTTTGTCTCGGAATAGAACTCGAGCACCGTAATGATGGGTTATGATCCATCAGTCAGTGTATACTCAAAAGTTACTACAGCACTTTAATGAAGATAAAGCAAAGCCTGTGAGTACTCCCATGATCGGCCGTAGTCTTGGGCCCAAGAAAGATCTGTTTCGTCCAAAAGATGAGGACGAAGATTTATTGGAGGCTGAAATACCATATCTAAGTGCGATAGGCGCATTATTGTATTTAGCTCAATGCACAAGACCGAATATCTCATTCACAGTAAATTTGTTAGCTCGACATAGTTCTGCGCCAACATACCGCCATTGGATTGGTATAAAGACAATCTTTTGATACCTAAAAGGTACGATTGATATGGGTTTGTTTTATCCCTACAGAGAGAAAAGAAAAGACGGAAGCATAGGATTAGACCCCATGAAGCAAAAAGCCACCTTCCTTAATGTAGACGTCAGCAACACTATCCATGGTGACCGACGTTCTCCTCCTCCCCTCAATCAAAATGATAATGATGTTTTGATGGGCTTTGCTGATGCAGGATATCTCTCTGACCCTCACAAAGGTCGCTCCCAAACAGGTTATGTCTTTACTATAGGAAGCACCGCAATATCTTGGAGATCTACAAAACAGACCCTTGTTGCTACTTCCTCAAATCATGCAGAGATTATTGCCCTAAATGAAGCCGTGCGTGAGTGCATATGGCTAAGGTCTGTAAATAGACACATTCGAGGAACTTGGGTTTGAAATTTACCACAAATGAACCTACATGCATTTACGAGGATAATGCAGCTTGTATTAGGAAAATGAAATTAGGTTTGATCAAGGGCGACAATATCAAGCATATATCGCCGAAATTCTTCTACAGTCAGCAACAACAAACACTTCTGAACATTGAAGTAAATCAAATCCGATCAGAAGATAATGTAGCTGACTTATTTACTAAGTCATTACCAAAATCCCCTTTCGAGAAACATGTAAAGAGCATCGGATTGAGAAGGATATCCGAACTCCCACAATCTTCAAGGGGAATCTAAATCAGGGGGAGTATCCAGAAACATACTCCACACTTAACGCACATTGTGCTCTTTTTCTCCTTCGACCAAGGTTGTTTTTTCCCACAAGGTTTTATTACTTGGCAAGGTTTTTAACAAGGCAACTTCGAAGCGCACCACTAACACAATACTATTGATATGAAATATCCAAGGGAGAGTGTTGTAGTATAAATGTATTATACTATAAGTGTCTATATCATGTAATAAATACTTAAGTGTATAGATAGGTACTTGAGTGTATAAACACAGGTACTTGAGTGTATGAAGACTTATGTGACATGCTTTACCAAGAGGTAACAAGCATGGCAGATTTCATCCACTACTAGAATAATGTCATTAGACATCGCCACTATTAAATCGGTCAGGATTGCACCTGATGTTAAAAACAGTTCTAACATCAGTTTGTGAAAAAACCGATTTCTATTATTATTATGGACATCAGTTACTTTTGTAATAGATGAGAAAAGTTTCGTTTGAAAAATTTTTTTAAAACGCGGAGGGACTAAGTTTTAAACTTTGAGAACCGCGGGGACCAATTATTTTATTCCCCCAACACTTTGTATTTTTTTTTTCCTCTTTCTCTAAAACTTTCGAACCCTAGCTAATAACTGTGAGACTCAGCAGCTCATTCACCTTGCCGACCTCATCGTTCTCCAAGCTGACTTGCCTTGAGTTCCGAACATCCTTCTCCAACCTGACGTGCTCCAAGTCCCTGACTTCATTCTCCAACCTAAGCCGACTGGAGCTGCCTCCGATCTCGCTCTCTGACCCTGAGTTCTCGACCTCGTTCTCTGACCCTGAGTTCCCGGCCTCGCTCTCTGACCTAACCTCCTCTCCAGACCTCGAGCTTGAGATCCGATCTGAACTCGAGCTTATTAGCCGACTTGAGCTTGTCATTCTCCTATTTGAGCCAGCTCTGGTTAGTTCTCCAATGTCTAGTCGCGTAGGTCCTCTTTCTCTCTTCTCTAGCTTGGTGATTTCCTGTCCGGTTTGATCTAAAGTTCAATCTTTTTTGTTTAATTCTTGTGTATTTGAGTTGGGTTTGTCTTTGAATGGCTTAAAGCTATGGTATTTTGAGCTGGTGCATGTTGATTGTGTTTGATTTTAGTGCTTGGTTTTAAGGTATTACATTTTTTCGTACCAATGAATCAGATTTTTTGGAAATCATCTGGCACACGTACCTCCTTCTGTTCAGCCTTGTTGATTACCATATCGAAACTTTGAATTGATTTAAATCCAAAATGCCGTGACAGTGTTGATGCCATTAGTTTTGGGTGGAAACTTCTTTAAAAAAAAAAATCTCAATTTCTTATCATGTGGTCCTCGTATGTGACTGTATGCAACTCTGTAATCTTTATTTCCTTTGTTTTACAATCAGTTGGCACCAATTTTCCTGTTTTTGCTTCAATGGATTGATTGCTCGTCTTCATGTTTACTTGTAAGTTACTTGAATCTTTTCGACATAGTTGTACATAAGGTTGGTCTCTGCTTAGCTGTTCATATGTTACTGAATTGACTCAGATTTGTTTAATGGTTTTCCCTTAATAATAATTGGGTCCAAGCTCTGAATGTGTTGGTTTCATATCTTCAGGAACGCTCAAATAGGAGGGCAAATATCTCGTCTTATGAAGATTTGTGGTATATATATATTTCTTGATGGAGCTCTTGATGGAAGCAACATTGGATTGGTCTTAAAGTGCATAAAGATAGTTGATTCCCATTTATCCAATCCTGTTCAATCCTTGACCTCTGAATCAATGGCTCCATTCCTTTCCCACTTTTCAGCAACATTTGTCTACTCAAAAGTGGTTTTACCAGGAATTTCTTTTCTTGAGCGTGACCATAGGTATGCATCTTGGAATTTCATATCATTGGTCATATCGATGCTTCTGCTGCAAATTATATATTAGTCTCTATCATTTAGTTAGCATGGTATGGAATCTTATGCACTATGCATGTGGTAGCCAGAACTCATTATCGTTTTATTTTAAAAAATATGTGATCTCATATGCACGTTGTCTGATTAGAATCACTGCACACGTTGAACTAAAGAAAACTGGCATTGCAACTCATCATATCTGCCATAAAAAGGAAAAAAGTGCGGTATGCAAGCAATTATCCTTTATAGATTTTGGGAACTAATGTTACTGTACTGTAAATGTTATTTTTTGGCATATTATGATTTTTTTGGTTCTTTATTTCACACACTAATAATAATATCTGAATATAAGCTGCCTGAACTAGAAGTAGATCATGTATAATTTAACTTCAAGGTCTTCCCATGTGTGGTATGGATTATGGAAAATGATTTGGCAGTTGGTTTGTGTGGTGAATGATCTGTTCAGCTTTTTGTCTCTTTATTTACATCCTGATTCTGTTAAGCAAAGTCTTGATTGATCAGACATCTGTTTTTGTGCTATGCTTGTACTTATATGATGTTTTAGTTTCGGTTTGCCAATTGAAATGCTGGAAAAGCGTGTTCATAGGGGATAAAGTAGGGGTCTTTGAATTACATATGTGAAAATAATCTGTTTAGCACACTGAATAGCTTAATTTTCCCATTGCTATCTATTTACGGAAAAGGCTGCTGAATTGTTTCGCGTTTAATGGTAGAAGAGGATACTGGACACTACGGTTATCAATTGATTTGGAGCACATGGGCTATCTGAATGAGAGCTTTTAGCTTGTTGAAAATGGGTTACTAGATGAATGGGTGCATGCTGGTTCAAGAATGGCTCTTCAAAGGAGAGTCCTTCGCTTGGGAAAACCACTGAGGCGATGGAAAACTCCTAGTTTTACAGAATCTGTCAAGAGGAAGATCATGGAGGTAATTGTTTCATCTTTCTATAAATGTAAAGTTAAATGTAACATATGTCATCCAGTTTAGTATTGAAGCTACACAGTTGATATATATACACAACTTTAGTATTGAACTTTTTGTAAAACTAAACAGGATGACCAGTATAGCCGTAGATATGTTTGTTGGTAGGGAGAGATTTACTACATTGTTATTTATGAGACTAACAGAAACTGTCATCTTGTGGCTTTCCGAAGATCAAAGCTTTTGGGATGATATTGAGGATGGGCCAAGGCCTTTGGGTCCTCTTGGCTTACAACATGTAAGTAGTTTCTGGTCAAATAAATTAATTTAAAATCTGAATCTTTTAACTCTGTCGTTTATTAAGGACTGTGATTCCAATATTGCAACTAACACATTATATGAATGCGAATAGAAAGCACATAGATATATTCGCATGAAATGATGTTCTTAATTAGGCAAATGAGAAGGTAACCAGGAATTATATAATATAAAAAGGAAAGGAAGTAAATCAACATTTAACATGCAGAAAAATGATTGAACATTTGGGGGATAACGTATATGTTCAGTATTGCCGTGACTGCTCAAGCTGTTAGTTGTTGTAATACCCGCAAATTTCATTTTAAATTCGAGTAATTGTATCGAATGATTATTGTGCGATTTCACGATTATGTTCGATAATAATTCATTTTTACAAGTATCGAAGTTTCGAAACAATTATTTTTAACGAAAAGCTCGAAATACTCGGTTTGAGAAATCGACTTTTTCTACGTATGAAATTTGGAGAAACTTCCTTCTTGAAAGTTGTAGAGCTCGTCGATACGAGTCCGTACACGTGCGGAACACGAAGATCGGATTTTTTCTGAATTAGTTATCGAATTTCGAAGTTTTCCAAAACATGTATATATAGAAAAAATTTTGGAAACCCTAATTTTTTTTCTACCGGTTCTTCTTCTTCCTTCTGTTTCTGGAAAAAGAAAAAAAAAAAAAAACTGGTTCTCTCTCAGCTCTCTCACCGTCGCTCTCGGCCGAAAAGGGGAGAAAATTTCTCCTTAATTGTTCTCCCTCCACAGACCACCTCTCGACCTCAAACCAAGTCCCAGGCGTTCGTCTCGAGCTGCTCTAGCTCCCGGAGGTAGTTTCACAAGGCGGCGCAGCCTGTGGCGACGGCGGCACGGTCCGAACCGAAAATGACCATTTTCTGTTCGATCTCGATATCTCGATCTATACACGATCGTTTCTTGTGATTCTTGGCTTGTTGAGTTCGCAAGGAAGTTCTGAACAAGTTTCCAGAAGGGATCGGGGCCTGAGGTTGCAGTTTTCACGTCGGTTTTCAAGCTCACCGGTTTCTGCATTTTTTCCGGCCGCCACTGTAAATCGGTAATTTTGATGCCTTCCCGTCATTTTTATGTCTTGTGCTAGTTATGAAAGTTGCTCAGAATGATGAAACAAAGGGGACAAGCTCGGCCCCGACACCATTGGCGGTGGTCGGTGGCGGCTTTGTCCCTAACTCCGGCGGCCTTTTCCGGCCACCTCCGGAGGTCTAAAATTTGGTTTCTGTCCATTTTATGATTCTATGTTTCGATACGATCATTTCGGCATATTATACGTATTTTTCGGATATCGTATGAATTAGTTATGAATTTTGTGATTTCGATCGATTTCGATCGTTAGATTTTTGATCTGTGAAATTATGACCGTCGGATGAACTTGTAAATTTGTTATGATGATCATATTGATTTCAGTATGTGATATTATATGTTGTGTTCATTTATGGGTTTAGGGTCAACGTAATGATCGGTGTGGGAAATCGGACGCTCTAATCCTAGTGTGGATGATGGGATACGATTGGTTGAGTAAGTGGAATTATTGGACGTTCTAAATATGTATATAGGTATACATATTGATGAAATACAATAATTGATAAATATGTCGGATGCCATAACCTAGGCCAGGTGACGGGTTACGATTCAGTTAGAGCTCTAGTCTGTCAAGTACCGTATTTTTAGAAATACGATGATGAGAGTTGTGGAGAAAGTTGTGAGTTGGTTTGTCTTGATATATTGAGTTGTTGTTGATTGAGATTGTTATTATTTGCATATGTGGAAATTATTGAGTGTTGCTGTGTGGGGGAATAAATGAGATTAAATTAAGTAACAGTTTCTTCTTTTACTCATACGAGCTTTCATAAGCTTACCGGGTTTTGTGTTGTTGCAATCCCGGTACACTATTTAATGGTGTAGCGGATATTCCTGCAGGTCAGGATAACCAGGGAGGTGACCGAGCTGCTTAGGTGTTACAGCAGTTTTGTTATTTATCTAGTTGTGAGGTGTGTGTATGCTCATTTAAAGCTTTACATTACAGTTTGGATTTGAGTTGTAATAATTAACCGAGACTAAATTCGGTTTGATTTTATTTCATGTGGTGAGTATGTTAAGAAAAGAAAAATTTTCAGGATGATTATTTTGAGTTTGTAGTATTTTCATGTTTCGGATTTTGAATTGTTATTCTGAAATTCGGGGCGTGACAGTTTGGTATCAGAGCGTAAGGTACATATTTGGTGATATGTCAATACTTACCGAGTGATGGCCCGTCTGCAGCGGATCCCCATCGGTATTGACAATGTCATTGGGTATGTGAGTGCGTTAGGTTGGCTAGGAACGTTAATACTTTTAGGAAATTTAAGTATCGTTATGTATGATCAGTACTTGGTTAATATGGACTTGCATTTGACTTATGCTTTGTTTAAGTGTTATGCGTGTATTAATCAAGTATATCATGCTCATTAGGTAATGGAGATTGAGGGAAACGAGGCCAGAGGTCGGGGTAGAGGTAGACCTCGTGGCAGGGGTAGAGGCCGAGGAAGGGGTAGGGCCCCTCGAGTCGAAGAAGTATTCGAGTCGGAGGAAGATGCACCTTATGAGGATCAGCCTATTCCTCCTGTAGCTGTGGTTGATAATCCTGCTCGCTTGCTGATGCTAGCAAGGGAAATTACTCGCTTGGGAGCAACCAAGTTTGGAGGAGGCACAGATTATATGGTGGCGGATCGTTGGATAGAGGATTTGCAGACTTATTTCGATCTGCTTGATTGCACTGAGACCGATAAGAGGAAGCTAGCCGCTTTCATGCTGAAGGATGAGGCTAGGGTGTGGTGGAACGTCACTCAGAGGAGCATTGAGGTGTCTACCTTGACATGGGACGACTTTGAGAGGCTGTTCAGGGAGAAGTACTTTCCACCAGCAGTGAAGGAGAGGTTGGAGCGAGAGTTCCTTGCACTTGTACAGGGGAAGATGACCGTAATTGAGTATGATGCGGAGTTCTCCAGATTGTACAAGTATGTGAGGCAGATGGAGGATGAGGGCTTGGCCAAGAAGTTTCAGAGAGGGTTGAGTCCTTCGATTGAGCGTGATGTAGCCATCTTGGAGCTGAAGACCAAGAGAGAGATCTTGGCTAAGGCACAGATCATTGAGCAGCAGAACCTGATTCGTAGAGAGAAGGAGTCTGCTGAGAGAAACTTCCAGGGCAAGGGAAAGGCCATAGCAGGGAGTAGTAGAGCTAGAGACTTCAGGGGTGGGTTCTGGAAGAGACAGAGGACTCAGTTTCAGCATTAGGTTCCAGCTAGGGCAGCAGTAGCTCCTCCTGTTCAGGCTATGCCTATCAAGCAGATAGCACCAGCAGCTCCAGTGAAGTGCTTTAACTGTGGCGAGCCGGGCCACATCTCTCGTGCGTGCACGAAGCCATGGGGTAGGTTATGCTACAGTTGTGGACAAGCAGGGCATCAGGCTAGGGAGTGTCCTCGGATTCAGGGTAGAGTGCAGGGTAACCAGCAGAGGCAGTTACCACCTGCTCATGCTAGGGTCTTTGCCATCGGTCAGGCAGGCACGGGAGTGGAAGGTACCTTATCTGTTTATCACTTTCTTGCTAGAGTACTGTTTGATACGGGAGCCTCACACTCTTTCATATCTAGTTCGGTTGTGGATGTTTTGGGTTTGATTGCTATGCCCCTGACTAGATCATTGTGTGTTACATCACCTCTTGGTGTGTCTCTTGAGCTTAGCATGCTTTGTGATGATTGCCCTATTGGGATTGGTGGCAGAGAGTTCTCTGCGTCTTTGATTGTGATTCCGGATCACACGTATGATGTGATTTTGGGTATGGATTGGTTGAGCCCGAACCATGCTGTTATTGATTGCTTTAGGATGATTGTGTCCTTCCATGTTCCGGGATAACCGGTGTTTCATTACCGTTGTCTGAAGTCTGACATCACCATGAGGATAGGGATTTTGGCCCATATTGAATCAGGGAGTAGTACTTCAAAGATTACAGGGATTCCTGTAGTTTCAGAGTATGAAGATGTGTTTCAGGAGATCCCTGGTTTACCTCCGAAAAGGGTAATGGACTTCTCCATTGATGTGATACCAGGTACTTCACCTGTGTCGAAAACACCTTATCGAATGGCTCCAGCTGAACTTCAGGAGTTGAAGGTTCAGATTGAGGGCTTACTTGCACAAGGGTTCATTCAGGCAAGTGTGTCTCCTTGGGGCGCACCAGTGTTGTTTGTGAAGAAGAAGGATAGTTCACTTCGTCTATGTGTGGATTATCGACAGTTGAACAAGGTGACGATCAAGAATAGGTACCCTTTACCTAGGATTGATGACTTGTTCGATCAGCTTAGAGAAGCTACTGTATTCTCGAAGATTGACTTGAGGTCTGGATATCACCAGTTGAGGGTGAAGGAGTAAGATATTCCAAAGACGGCGTTCAGGACCAGGTATGGACATTTTGAGTTTCTTGTCATGCCTTTTGGTCTCACGAATGCCCCCGCAGCATTTATGGACTTGATGAACCGTACCTTCAGTCCTTAATTGGATCAGTTTGTGGTAGTGTTCGTTGACGGCATCTTGATTTATTCAAGGTCGTCAGCTGAGCATGAGAGGCATCTGCGGATAGTGCTGCAGACATTGAGAGAGCAGAAACTATTTGCCAAGTTCGAGAAGTGCGACTTCTGGCAGAGTGAAGTCAAGTTCCTTGGTCATGTGGTCTCGAAAGATGGAGTTTCTGTGGATCCTTCGAAGGTTGAAGCAGTGATGAGTTGGAGTCGCCCTACTACGGTTACAGAAATCCGTAGCTTCCTTGGATTAGCCGGGTATTACAGGCGCTTCATTGAAGGGTTTTCTGGTATTGCTTCGGCTTTGAACAAATTGACCAGGAAAGACACTCAGTTCGTATGGTCGAACAAGTGTGAGAAGGCTTTCATTGAGCTGAAGACTAGATTGACTACAGCTCCGGTGTTGACTATTCCTACTATTGGTGGTGGATTAGTTATTTACAGTGATGCATCTCATCAGGGTTTGGGGTGTGTGTTGATGCAGAATGGTAGTGTTGTTGCTTATGGTTCTAGACAGTTGAAGGTACATGAGCGGAATTACCCTACTCATGATCTAGAGCTAGCAGCTGTGGTGTTTGCCTTGAAGATTTGGAGGCACTATCTTTATGGTGAGAAATTTGAACTCTTTTCTGATCACAAGAGTTTGAAGTATCTATTCTCCCAGAAGGAATTGAACATGAGGCAGAGGAGATGGATGGAGCTCATTAAGGACTATGATTTCACCTTGGAGTATCATCCCGGAAAGGCGAATGTAGTGGCGGATGCTTTGAGTAGGAAACCGCGGGTAATCATGGCATCGATTATGGTGCGGGAGTGGCGCATGTTAGAAGCTGCATCTGAGTTCGACCTTAGGCCCGCAGGAGCAGGACGGGGAATCTTTCTCAGTAGTATCACCTTACAGCCCACCTTGATCTCCAGGATCATTCAGGGTCAGACACTTGATGAGTTTGCTCAGGCGAGGATTGCTGGGATGACTGCTGACCCGGATGTGGAGGGTCCTTCTGAGTGGATGATTGGGGTTGATGGAGGGTTGAGATTTCGAGGGAGATTGTATGTACCGAGTGTTGATAACCTCAGGGAGGAGATCATGCGAGAAGCACATAGGTCTCGATATACTATACATCCAGGAGGTACTAAAATGTATATGGATCTACGAAGGCAGTTTTGGTGGTATGGTATGAAGAGGGATGTGGCGGAACACATGTCGAAGTGTCTTACCTGTCAACAAGTGAAGGCAGAGCATCAGAGACCAACAGGAATGCTGAACCCCTTATCGATTCCTGTTTGGAAATGGGAAGATATCTCTATGGACTTTGTGACTGGATTGCCCAGATCCAGGCAAAGTTATGACACGATTTGGGTGATTGTTGACCGGTTGACTAAATCAGCACACTTCCTTCCGGTGGCAAAAACGTACTCAGGAGATGCATTGTGTAAGTTATATGTGAACGAGATAGTGAGGCTTCATGGAGTGCCTGTGACGATTGTATCTGATCGTGATGCTCGTTTCACTTCAGAATTCTGGCGTAGGTTCCATAAGGCATTTGGTACGTCTCTTACTATGAGCACTGCATTTCACACACAAACAGATGGACAGACCGAGAGAGTGAATCAGGTGATGGAGGACATGCTCAGAGCTTGTGTTCTGGATTTTAAGGGTAGTTGGGCGGATCATCTGCCATTGGTAGAGTTTGCCTACAACAACAGCTATCACTCTAGTATCGGTATGGCTCCATATGAGGCTCTTTATGGTAGGCCATGTAGAACTCCTATCTGTTGGGCGGAAGCAGGGGATAAAGGGCTCATCGGACCTGAGATTGTACAGGAGACTACAGAGAAGGTCACTACTATTCGGGACAGAATCAGAACCGCTCAGAGTAGACAGAAGAGTTATGCCGACTTGAAGAGGAGACCGTTGGAGTTTGAGACAGGTGATCATGTGTTCTTGAAAGTCTCACCTATGAAAGGTGTGGTGAGATTTGGCAAGAAGGGGAAACTCGCACCGAGGTATGTTAGACCCTTTGAGATTCTAGAAAGGGTTGGTAACTTGGCATATCGTCTTGCTTTACCTGTTAGCATGTCGAGTGTGCACAACGTCTTCCATGTGTCTCTGCTCAGGAAGTATGTTCGAGACGAGTCTCACGTGATTGACCACGGTACGATCGAAGTGAACCCGGATGTGACGTTTGTGGTTGAACCTGTTCGTATCTTGGATAGGTCTACAAAGAAACTTCGTAGGAAAAAGGTGGATCTCGTGAAGGTGTTGTGGAGTCATCATGATGAGGGTGATGCATCATGGGAGTTAGAATCTGACATGAGGACGAGGTACCCACAGCTTTTTGGGGAATTGGGTACTTGAATTTCGGGACGAAATTCGTTTAAGGGGGGTAGATTGTAATACCCGCAAATTTCATTTTAAATTCGAGTAATTGTATCGAATGATTATTGTGCGATTTCACGATTATGTTCGATAATAATTCATTTTTACAAGTATCGAAGTTTCGAAACAATTATTTTTAACGAAAAGCTCGAAATACTCGGTTTGAGAAATCGACTTTTTCTACGTACGAAATTTGGAGAAACTTCCTTCTTGAAAGTTGTAGAGCTCGTCGATACGAGTTCGTACACATGCGGAACACGAAGATTGGATTTTTTCTAAATTAGTTATCGAATTTCGAAGTTTTCCGAAACATGTATATATAGAAAAAATTTTGGAAACCCTAATTTTTTTTCTACCGGTTCTTCTTCTTCCTTCTGTTTCTGGAAAAAGAAAAAAAAAAAAAAACTGGTTCTCTCTCAGCTCTCTCACCGTCGCTCTCGACCGAAAAGGGGAGAAAATTTCTCCTTAATTGTTCTCCCTCCACAGACCACCTCTCGACCTCAAACCAAGTCCCAGGCGTTCGTCTCGAGCTGCTCTAGCTCCCGGAAGCAGTTTCACAAGGCGGCGCAGCCCGAACCGAAAACGACTATTTTCGGTTCGATCTCGATATCTCGAGCTATACACGATCGTTTCTTGTGATTCTTGGCGTGTTGAGTTCGCAAGGAAGTTCTGAACAAGTTTCTAGAAGGGATCGGGGCCTGAGGTTGCAGTTTTCACGTCGGTTTTCAAGCTCACCGGTTTCTGCATTTTTTCCGGCCGCCGACTGTAAATCGGTAATTTCGATGCCTTCCCGTCATTTTTAGGTCTTGTGCTAGTTATGAAAGTTGCTCAGAATGATGAAACGAAGGGAACAAGCTCGGCCCCGACACCATTGGCGGTGGTCGGTGGCGGCTCTGTCCCTAATTCCGGTGGCCTTTTCCGGCCACCTCCGGAGGTCTAAAATTTGGTTTCTGTCCATTTTATGATTCTATGTTTCGATACGATCATTTCGGCGTATTATACGCATTTTTCGGATATCGTATGAATTAGTTATGAATTTTGTGATTTCGATCGATTTCGATGGTTAGATTTTTGATCTGTGAAATTATGACCGTCGGATGAACTTGTAAATTTGTTATGATGATCATATGACTGTCCCAGAGGCTTTGTGTGGTCATGGGCGAAGATCCGACCGTTGGATCTTCGTATATGTGAAAAACGGTAATTAGAGGAGCGATTCGTGAGAAACCGCTCGTCGGATTTTAATGTAAATTAGAATCTGACCGTTAATTAGTAGTTAAATTATGTGTTGAAATTGTTGGCTAAATTCGAATCACATTTGATTAGGTGATTGACGGATTTTATTTGAGTGGGCTATTCGGCGTTAATTATAAATTATAATTATATTGAAGACGCAGCGGGAGTTTCGAGGTGAGTAAAACTCACGTGGTTCATATTACGAACCGAGCATTTTAATTTATTTATTTTTGGTAATTGTGTGAAAATATATTTGCGGATTAAATATTTGTTTTAAAATTTCATGGACTTGAATCACCACGGTCCATAGGTAAGTAAAATGAATTTTTACTATACAAATGAATTTCATAATTTTCTTGTGTGAACTATAGATGGTATTAGTGGTCATCCCTGAGTGGATGATTACGTATATATATATTTACGTGGAAAATATATATTGATGAGTGGATTGTTGAATGATGATATGATTGAGTTGAATTGATGAGTTGATTATATTACAATTGTGTAATTCCATAATAATATGATGTATCTTGGTTGGGTTGATTTCAGTATGTGATATTATATGTTGTGTTCATTTATGGGTTTAGGGTCAACGTAATGACCGGTGTGGGAAATCGGACGCTCTAATCCTAGTGTGGATGATGGGATACGATTGGTTGAGTATGTGGAATTATTGGACGTTCTAAATATGTATATAGGTATACATATTGATGAAATACAATAATTGATAAATATGTCGGATGCCATAACATAGGCCAGGTGACGGGTTACGATTCAGTTAGAGCTCTAGTCTGTCAAGTACCGTATTTTTAGAAATACGATGATGAGAGTTGTGGAGAAAGTTGTGAGTTGGTTTGTCTTGATATATTGAGTTGTTGTTGATTGAGATTGTTATTATTTGCATATGTGGAAATTATTGAGTGTTGCTGTGTGGGGGAATAAATGAGATTAAATTAAGTAACAGTTTCTTCTTTTACTCATACGAGCTTTCATAAGCTTACCGGGTTTTGTGTTGTTCCAATCCCGGTACACTATTTAATGGTGTAGCGGATATTCCTGCAGGTCAGGATAACCAGGGAGGTGACCGAGCTGCTTAGGTGTTACAGCAGTTTTGTTATTTATCTAGTTGTGAGGTGTGTGTATGCTCATTTAGAGCTTTACATTACAGTTTGGATTTGAGTTGTAATAATTAACCGAGACTAAATTCGGTTTGATTTTATTTCGTGTGGTGAGTATGTTAAGAAAAGAAAAATTTTCAGGATGATTATTTTGAGTTTGTAGTATTTTCATGTTTCGGATTTTGAATTGTTATTCTGAAATTCGGGGCGTGACAGTTGTTTACAGAGATTTATTTGCATGCTAATAACATCCTGCATTTATCAGCTATATTATAACCTGCCTTTGCATGCAGAAGGTTATATTGCTTTCTAGTTTACTAAATGCTTAGTTTTACAACCTTACCTTGCTAAGAAGTGTTGAACACCTACTGGTCTGAAATTAGAAATATAAGCTTAGTATTGTTATTAGTACTGATTACAGGAATGGTGGTCAACAAGCTCAATTTTTTAAAAATATTATGGATTTATACTCATGTAACCCTGCATTAAGGTCTTAATTGCAAGAGTTGCACATTGAACACCCATTGCTTCCTGCCAGGTCTACTTAATATGTTCGCATTGACTTTTTTTCATATTAACTTATTTTGTTTGTACTTGCAGTTCTATCTAAATATGAAGTTCGTCATATGCTTTGCTTCACAAGGTCGTTTCCTATCCCAAAATTTGCAACGCATTATCAATGAGATCATATCTAAAGCAATGACAACATTTTCTGCAACAGGCATGGATCCCTATAGGTATGCTACTTGTTGTAAATTACGTATAAAATATAATTATATCTGTACATGGAGACATAACCATATATTTCTATACATGGAGGCATAACCATAAAATTCACAAAACATATGCATATTAGCTGATAACTGAAATTTATTGTAGTTTCTTATCCCCACATGGTTAAGAAATCTATGTTGGTAAAATGTCCTTGGCTTAAAAGCTCAGCTATACTTAAATATAATTTTGAAGTTTTATCACGATCTCTGTATAATTTTGAAGATTTATGCTTTTATGTTTTCAATGTCCATTTTTATTCATTCAGATCCATCATGAATACTTGTGTTCTATTGATGACGCTTAAATGATTGAGAGTTGTAATAAATATTAACTATTCTTTCATCAACCTAGAAGACGCATACGTAATTCATTTCGGATTGTACACTAGCTTGGCCTTTTGGAAATTTATCTGGATACATTTATGCTTTTGTTTATCTTGTTCAGGCTTTAGCTTCTAGCTAGCTGCTGATTTGTTATATAATTGAAGATTGCTATTACTATGTTTGTCTCACTTTCTGCCATCAAGTTTATGTTTTTGCTGCTAAGGATTGAAATTTTAGATTTTAAAACTTCAGTTAACAAGTCATTCAATTTCTTCTGCTGCTTTGTGTGGTGCTGCCATGACTTACATTATTATATATATTTTTAGTGGGCGGTAAAGGATCGGAAAGGGTATACCCAAAAACAACTTGACGAGGTCCGCATTGGAGTAGCCAACTACTTACAGACTCTGCTGTAGGTTCTGACCAGTTTCTTGTTGAGTTAGGCTAGCTTTTAATTAACTTTTTTGTAGCAATTATGAACAAACGTGAACACTAATTGCTAGGCTAGCCTTGTAGTAGGTGAATTGGGGTTTTATTTTACCCATTTTGTAAACTGTTAAGGATGATGATTTCAGATATAATACTCCAATATTCAAATCACTCTTGTTAACTATCGGAATTGCAATTTATAACAGCAGCTACATAGTTTGTGGACATCATCTTGTTTATAGAATGTGATGTCTAGATATAAAGTTGAAATCAGTTTTAACCATAAAAAATGATGTCCAGTAATACATATACATCAGTTCTAAAATAAAAATCGATGTTACTAAAATATACAGACATCAATTTTTTGTCAAAAACGATATCTTACTGAGAACCAGACATCAGTTCCAAAATTAAAATCGATGTTACTAAAATATACAGACATCGATTTTTTGTCAAAAACGATATATTACTGTGTGTCAGACATCAGTTCCAAAATTAAAATCGATGTTACTGAAATATACAGACATCAATTTTTTGTCAAAAACGATATATTACTGAGTACCAGACATCAGTTCTTACAATACTAAACTTTGTATATTGAATCTAAAATCGTGGTATATGTGGTAAATTACGCTTCAAAATCATGAAGAACAAGAAATGTTTATGGGAACCGATGTCTGTAACAGTATCAGTCATCGGTTCTTAAATCAATAACGATATCAAAGCGCAAACTTGTGTTGTATAATCTATATTTTTTAAGCATTAAATACAATAAAATGTGGGTTTAACAATAGTAAAACATGCAAGTTTGTTATCATTTAAACCTATTTACATCGATTTATAATGAGGAACCAATGTCTAAATGAATACTAGACATCGGCTAAAAACCGATATCTGGATTTTCCGGATCTTTCTCATCACCCACAAAGACATCGGTCGGTTTTTTGTTTCTCATCGGTTTTTGGCCAATGTCTGGGGCCATAATTCTAGTAGTGATCATTGAGATTGTTATCAATTTGGTTTTTTCTTTGAGCATTCACACTACAATGTATTCCTATAAATACCCTATTGAATGAGATGAATAAACACACTTGAATCTCCATACTCTCTGCAACATTACTCTCTCTCTGTTAATTTCGCTTGTTCTTAAACATAACTAACATGAAATCACTAGACTACCTAAACCCATCAACATATTTGTACGTATCACGAAACCAGTAACTACCTTTTTGTCAACAAATTCGGCCCAGAACCTGGCTTGGGATCTGAGATAAGGATCAGAGGGCAACAGTGGAGCGTTGTCATTCCAAGTTTCGTCAATGTACTGGAGGGCAATGAGGGATTCACTGACTGGTTTGCCATTGTGAATGAGAACCGGGATCTTCTTGTGAACCGGGTTCGACTTCAGCAAGAGTGGGCTCTTGTTCTTGAGGTCTTCCTCCTTACTCGTGCTTGATGCCTTACTCAGCTAGAGCGATCCTCAGCCTCATCCCAAATGGACTCGGCCAGAAATCCAATAACACAACCTCATCTGCCATTGAAAGGTTTTGCTGATTATGATCGATGAAATCTTATAAGGGTTACAAAACGAGCTAGCTTAGATATGACGCTTTCGGTGGTGTGGTAGCTAGTGTCCATTCCATGGGGGTATTTATGCACAAAATTTCCATTTAAAGAAGGCAAGTAGTCAATGCTCCATTTCTTCCTATATTCTGGATACCAATCAGGTGCGGTTACGTCACTGCTCCTGGCATCAAATCTATAACTAACAATTTTATATATATCTTTAGGTATACTTCTTGGGCAGGAAGTAGATCTGATATGCTATTTTCCTTCCTTTAAGAGGAGTGGGTAAAATAAACAATAAAAAAGGAAGAGGAGTAAGAGAACTTTACTACCGGAAGCATCGATCACAGATTCACAGAATCACAGGTGAATCACACAATACTAGCTATACGGCTATACGTACCAGTAAGTCAATCAGGCATGATTTCTATTTTCTAACCAAATAAAAAGGACCTCCTTCATGGAAATCATAACGTGAGTATGTGCAACTTGGTCACACCCCATATGATCTTCCAAAAGGGAAGAGAGAGAAGATAATAGAGAAAGAAGATCGAGCTCTAGTTGTTATGATACAAGCAATAAGGAAAATAATAAGATGGTATGAGGTAATTTGGAAAGTTAAACGAACAAAAAAGAAATCAAGAGTGTGGATATCACTAAAAGAAAAATTATAGGTCTGTCAACCACCCTTTTATTTTTTTCGGATCACCATTTTGATGAGGAACCTATATGTAAATAAGATTATCAGTATCTTCCTATTTACTCGCCTTTTTTCTTCTAAGCTGTCTTAAAAAGGTTGTTCTTATAGCTCTTAGTTGGATTTGTACCAAATGACGGCTGGTTAAGTCTAACTTTTTGGTTACAATACATGAATTTTAGGACGAACCACTCCAACTTTTACTCAACATTTTCTATTACTTGTCTTTCTTTGAGAGTTTTTCTAAGAGCTGCCTTAAAAAGGTTGTTCCTATAGCTCTTTGCTGATTGAATTTGTCTCAAGCTTTAGTGCAACAACTTATCTATCAAGCTTAATCAATTTTCGGGAGAACGAGATATTTTATTCTTGGTTGATGCATAGTATACCTGAGATTCATACTTAATAACCAAATTAACCATGACCTCACCTCAAATTTACGCTGGGTGACTTTGGTTAGAATTTATGCTGATCGAGATAATTACCTATCACTTGAAGAATAAATCAAATAATTAAGAAGGATTCTTCAAGTCAGTGAAGAAGGGGAACTTGGTAGTGCGGTGTGTCTAAAATTGGGAAAATCAAGTTGCTGATTAAAATAATACTCAATCTTGACATATTGGTTGGAGCTAAAATTAAATAAGTTGTCATGTAACCTATGAAATTTAAATTTAACACAAGTTGAAAGACATATCCACTCGAGATGTTCTAAAGCAATAAGTACTCAAAATGAAATTAAAAGATAATAGTCAAGTCCCTCTTCTCTATAACAAGTTACAATGTCATCACAATTCTAATAGCTTTTTCTTTGCTGATTGAATCACTTGCCCTTCATGCTTCCTTCGGATCGGATGCCATCTTTTTATTCCAAGCCTTTAAGTTTCCTCAATTGCACAACAAAGTCATAGACCTTATCCTGGTCGGGAAGAGACTTGGACACGCTCTCCTTCTGCAAACACCTCTTCGCCCAAGCAATGAAGTCTGGGCTCTCTTCCTCAACACTGAATTTGCCAAACTTTTCACACACGGAAAGCCAGCTATAGAAAGGGACTAGTGAGACGTCAGCGAATCCAAGGGTCTCACCCCCAAAGAAAGGCTTGTCTCCAAGCTCTCCTACTAGCAATTTAATGGATTCAAGGAAGCCCTTCTTTGCTGCTTCATGTTCATCTCCTTTGGTTGTCCATACCTTAGTCGCACGATCAACAAACTGCAAAATCTTAAGGGTTAACCAAGAAATTGACATCAAAACGCTTAACCTGATTCGATCGGTGATTCCATCTACATATTAATTCCTACTTGACACAAAATCAGTAAATAACCTTTTTGTCAACAAAGTCGGCCCAGAACCTGGCTTGAATCTGAGGTAAGGATCAGAGGGTAACAGTGGAGTAATATCATTCCAAACCTCGTCAATGTACTCGAGGGCAATGAGGGACTTACAGATGGGTTTGCCATTATGAATGAGAACCGGGATCATCTTGTGAACTGGATTGGACTGCAGCAAGAGTGGGCTCTTGTTCATCAAGTCCTGGTCCTTGTACTCGTACTCGATGCCTTTCTCCGCTAGAGCGATGTTGACCCTCATCCCAAAAGGGTTGATCCAGAAATCCAACAAAACAATCTCATCCGTCATTGAAAAGGGTTTGAAGATTTTGAATTTTTGATCGTTGCGAGTGTACCAGCTTAGATATGAAGCTTCAGGTGGTCGTAGTGTCTTTTGCATTCGGGTATTTTATGCACACAATTTTACAATAAAGAAGGCTAGTAGTCAACGTTCCATTTCTCCATTTTATTCATCGGCAGGAAGTTTAGACCTCATCAATTTATGCGATTTTCCTTTCTTCGAGAGGAAGGTATAAAGTAAAACCAAAGGGGGAATAAGAGAATTTTAACAATAAATTGTCCCCTACACTTTCTAAGCAAACCACAAACGAAAATGACTGTAGAGAGCTTGGTCACTGGTCACTGGTCACTGGTCACTTCAAAGTTAGAACACACAAATTAAGCACTTGATCTAATTAATAAAAGAGACAGATTGTCTTTGCTCAATTAAAATCACTTGGTCGTGCTCCCAATCTTATAGTCATAGACCTTTTTTCTGGTCAGGAAGAGATTTAGCAACACTCTCTTTCTCCAAGCACCTCTCTTAGCCCATGTAATGAATTTTGGGTGCTCAGCCTCCACCCTGAAACCAGCACCACGAACAGCGGTTTCGATGGTGGTTTAGTGCACCCAAATACCAATTTCTTCAAATGTAATCGAATTCGAAAGATATTTCCTTACCTCGTATGTCATCATCGGCAACCAAAGTCACTAGAAAACTCAAGAAAACCACCGGAACCATAGAAAATTCTCGGCTTCGAATTGATTTCGTCGAAGCTCGTCGGTAGAAACCCAAGCCACAAGCTTGGTCACGACGTCAATACAGTCCTAAAGCCAGTGGTTCGCCGCCGGGAAATGGCTGGACGGAGGAGATACCATCAGGTTTCCTTTGCTGGCTGCAGGTCTTAGAAACGGGTCGCGTGATCTGAATTCTTCTGAGCTCTTCTGGACTGTTCGATCTTATCTTATGGTATTTATAGAAACAAATCAACGACCACGATGAAGAGGTGTTGAATGGACACTCAAGATCGCACCGCGACTGCTTTCTCATATTTAAAATGAATTTATCTGTTTCCAAACTTTCGAAAATAGTATAAATTAGCTCGGGTGTTTGAAAAAATTTCACGAACTTGTCTTCACACATATTTTACTATAGATTTCTCAAATTAAAGACTTCTCTTCAAGGAAAATTCAGAAATATACCCCTATATTAATAATATTTATCGAGACCGCTAAATTAATCTCGAACAATTTCATCCCAACTCCTCACAGGGCTCACATAAACCCAAATGGTCATCATCATGGCCTAAATTATTAATTACTTGATTCATAGTCATGTTCTTTATAGTTAACTAATCACTTTATCTAATAAACTTCTACTAATTTCTGTCCATCTCTATCTTTTTTGTCCTAAGAACATTTCTAAATGAAAATATTGGGATGAAACTAAAAAATCCTAGAGGGGAGGGGTGAATAGGCTTTTCCAACAGAAGCCACAACTTTTCTTTAATTCAAAAACCCAACAAGAAACATTAAGGATTGAAACACATATATAAATCCCTGAATATAGTAGTGTAGATAAAGTGCAGTAAAGAAAGGAAAATACAATCACACAGCAACCAAGAGACACCAGAATTGTTTGCGCAGTAAAAACCTGAAAATGAGGAAAACAACTGCGGGGCCTTAACTCACTAAAGCCCTGGTGAAAACTGATTCAGTTAATGGAAAGATACGAGTTCTCTTACAAACAATGAATAGCGCTAACCTCGGCTAACTTACTAGACACACCTATGATCATGTCCTCGTAGATCTTCACCACCTTTGAACTGTCTTCATTGATTGATAGGTGCTGACCTGGACCTTCAACCTTGCATGCACGTAGACGACTCCAACTGACCTGAAGAGTACTTTAATGTGTAGAGTGTAAAGAATGATGAATGATGAAAGTGTTTGACTCAATGATCTACTTAAGCATGGAACAAGTAGTTCATAGACTCGATTTTGGAGCGCAAAGTTTCTCACAAATAAATGAAAACATTTGACTTGATGGCTGCACCAATTCTTTTTCACTCAGGAGGTGGCAGAAAGAATGCCTTTACTTGTTGTTTATATGTTTCAGACTCCCCCTAAAACCTTGGACAATAAAGACTCTAAAACCTAATTGACTCCTAATAAGGAAAGGATAATTCCTAAAAAGATATTCAATGAGCAAACATGATTTTATCCCTAATAAAAACGATAAGACTTAACTAACCAAATAATGTAGAAAATTATCCTTTTAAGACTCAACCAATGAATGCGCATAAGACGTGAAAAAGAAGAAACAAAATCCTACGACCTGACCTGACAGGGATTGCAGAACAGATTGCAATCCCAGAATGCATGTAAATTGACCTTTATGAAATGCAAATGCATATGCTCTTACCTGAAGTACATCGAATAGTCAGCTGAAGCATTGCATGACCATATATCACTTCCAGTTTACACTTGATAACTCTAGCAGACCTATGACTCTTGGTTTTGTACTAGGAATGCCAAAAACCTTGTACTTACAATCTCCCCTTTTGGCATTCCTATACAAAACAACCTTATGCTAACCATACTTCCCCTCAATCAGTACAGCACATTCCAAAAGCATGATATTGCATAAGCATGATATCCTTCCTGAAACACTTTTAACAAACAAACCAGTGAAAAGCATGTAACATATAGAATTAGCCGAACTCTCCCCCTTTTTGTCTAGGAATGACAAATGGCACCAACATGATAGAATTACCATCACCGCATGCAGCAAAAGACTAAGAACAATGAATGGTAAAAAAAAAAATCATGGTGGAGTGCAAACAGTAAACTCTGAGCTATAAACCACTAGAACCGCCACTAGAACCGTGTTCAACACTATCTCATGAGAACAATGCCATAGGAAACCTGAACATGTTGACTAGGAGGCATGAAAGCATACCAAAACTCCGAATATATAGATGCAATAAACATTCATC
This sequence comes from Rosa persica, assembly GCA_025331145.1. Lineage (NCBI taxonomy): Eukaryota > Viridiplantae > Streptophyta > Magnoliopsida > Rosales > Rosaceae > Rosa > Rosa persica. The sequence goes on from WFKR01000005.1 coordinate 15,775,583, forward strand.
CAACACTCATTTTGAATCACCCAGAAACTTATTAACAAGTAGTACGCAAACTCCCCCCTTAATACATACATCTGAAAAAAAAAAAGTAATATGCATGAAAATGACCATGAAACACACAATGAGACACGATTTTGTTCCTGAAGTGAAAAAGTAAGGAAATGCAAAACATCCTGAGATAGTGATTAGAGAACTTCTCAAAGTCAACAAAGAGCCAAGCATAAGTAACACCACACAGTAATCTCGAACATCAAGCACTTAGAAACAGACTTGGGTTAAAGCATCTCTTAACTATGTGGTGAAGTGATCAGAAGTCAATATGGGGCGTCAACTTAAACTAGGATCAACCAGACTCAGAGTTCAAAGACAAGTACTACCCTTCTTTTCTCAAGGTCCCCCTTATATCACCGTGTAGGCACAAGATGAATTTCTTTTTTAGGCCTTTCACACAAGCAGCAAGAGCACATTTTTTTTTTAATATTGTGCTACGACCCATGTAACGAGCCTTATGCCAGTGACTCCCAAACCAGACGGCTTTAGGGCACTAAGTGTAACAAGGATACTTCAAAGTACACATCAACTCGAGTCAAATGCAAGCAACAAGATAATCTCCGGGGGACCAAACGATTCATGTTTCTTCCCAAACCTCATATCGTTCACCATGACCAAGGCATGTTTACTTTAGAAATAGCCTGGCCAAGCTCCAAAATATACCAATCTATTTTCTTTTTTAAGGAGCAAAGTATTCAAAGCAGAAGGTAAATGCTTTGTGAACAACTAATGCTGGATGACATAGAGTAACTGTTATCCCCACAAGAGACTTAAGTGTGCATGTGAATATAGCAAAGTTTGGGAGAATGAACCAGCCATAAGCTTTGACTAAAAACTCTAGGTATAAAGACTAACATATAATGCTCAGCACACCCGACCCATTATTGAAAATGAGAGCAAGAATCAACGATCCCAATCTAAGATCAATTTTCCACCAAACACTTCAGGATTGAAAACTAACATGCAATCCTAGTAGAGACAAATGCATTCTGCTGAAACTAAAATTTTTTTTCTTTTCTTTCTCCATCTAATCTAAATGAAGGCACACAATGAAAATGCAGAAGCTATAAATGCATATGAACCTATTGAAGGAGAGTATCAGACTATCAGTCCTGAGAACACACACCAATAGCATTTCTAGGTGACTCAACACGAGCATTGTCTAAAGGTTTGTAGAAAGATCAATCAATTGATGTTCGGAAGGCACGAACACAAGTTCCAGAAAATTTGTCTCAATCATGTCACAAATAAATTGTATTCTCATATCAATGTGCTTTACACAAGAATGTTGAACTTGATTCTTAGAGATATCATTATACTAATCAGACTCAATGTATCACATAAGATGATAAGATAGTTTAATTACCTAGAGGATGACCATATAAACTTTGACCATTTGCTTCCTCCAAAATCTCTTATTGCTCCAATTATTCATACCCACGTAATCTATGACCTCTTAATGTCCCCTTATTTGGCATTCTTGATCTTTATTTCTAAAACACTTGTTCATCATCGATTTCTTCACAAGGTTATGAGATCGATTAATCTACAAGTTGAGTGTCTCATTTATCATTTGTTGGACCTGTATCACTTCAAAATTCACAAACAAAACATCCGTGAAACATAGTATTGTATAGATTAGTATAACCAAGATACACAAATTAATTAGTTAGCAGTGAATATTGATCAACAGAATACATCATCACAACCAATTCCATCATCCACCCACTTATTAACAAGGTAAAGGAAACAGAGGCAGACATGTTTTAACCCGAAATTATCTTGACCTTGTAGTATCAACCTTTCAAGTTAAAAGACAAGATAAAAGCTTACTTAAATCACATGAATGCATTATAATAAACCGATGATTCTTGAAGAAATCAATCATGAAAAACTCAAGCACTTAGCAAAAAGGCGTATCAGGACCTACCTGTTCAAACCTGCTCAACCACACTTTTACTTAAATAAGTACTTGAAAGAAATACTTTATTTCTAAGCAATAATGAGATGGAAAGAGACAACAAATTTCATCAAGCAAGCAACCATCAAAGAAGGATAACCAAACAAGATTGTGCAGCGGATTATACATCAATGAAACATTGAAACTTCTTTGAACCAAGCTCCCCCTATGCAAATGCAAAATGCAAGAAACAAGAAAAAAGTAAAAATGAATGCAAGATGAACTAATGAACATAACACCTTTTTTTTTTTTCTTTCAAAAAATAGAATGCATACAACTCATGCTAGCTAGAAAAGACTCTTGAAGAAAAACAAAACTTAAGACATGAAAAATCCCGAAAAATCCCGAAAAAAAGATTATGTTACATGAACACAGAGGGAAGTTCAATCACCTATACGAGAAAACGTAGGGTGATGAAGTTCTTTTCTTTTCCAAATTTGTTTCATCTGAGGCCTACAGGACGCTGGGATTGAAACCAAGTGAGCAATCCTGCCAATTTCTCTCAAGTGTTCTTTCAACTTTGTCTGCAGAGAGAGGTTTTTATTACTCTTTCTAGGAGTCCAGACCCTTTGTGCATTTCTCCAAAGATAGTTACACTTAGGTCTGATATGACCTGGAGTTTCGCAATGGTGACAAATAGGGGTGAACTTTCTAGACCAAGAATGATATCCAAGTTGAGGAAGAACATAATTCTTTGCTAAACCTGAACGTCTATCATGCTCACTAGAACTGAACTCTCTACCTCTTCTATCATTGACATTTTCAGGTTGAAGGAAACCTGAACTCTTCACAAATTTCAAAGATTTAGAGCTCTCACTAGAACTAAAACCTATGCCATTTTTGTCACCTTCAGATTTTCCCATCCCAATCATTCTAGATACTTTGTCTGACCCAATTGAGAATTTATAAAACTTTTCCTGAGACTCTTTCAACTCAAGTTCAAGGCTTAATTTTTCATAAGCAAGTGAGCCAGCAAGAGTGGCCTGAGCTTTCAAATTTTCTTCTAAAACCTTGATCTGACTAACGAAGTCAAACCTTTCAACCTCCCATTTTTTGACACAAGACTCCAATCTCTCTTCAACCTCCGTTTTCTCTCTCTTAATCAAAACAATTTCTTCACTCAATTTTTCATTTTTCTTAAGGATTTGTCTGGAGGCTTCATAAAGCTCCTTGTACTTTCCATTTATCACTTCATCTGAATGCTCCTCATCGTCCGATTCATCAGAGGTTTCATTTTGAAGAGTTGAGGTAAGTGCGATGTTCTCTTCTTCATTTTCAGAGTGAGTATCAGACTCACTATCACTCCAAGTGGACTTTAAGGCTTTACCCACACGTGAGTTGTACCTTTTGTTCCCACAATCAATAGCTAAATGACCAATCTCACCACACTCAAAACATTTAGATTTTTCAGTAAAGTTTTTCTTCCGGGGATACTTACTATTTTTAGAGTTCCTCCTATAGGAGTTATCAGGAGCTTGACCTTGTTTTGAATTAGACTCAGAAAAACTTTTTGACTCTTGACCAGAGGGATTCCTAGACTTAAAGAATTTCTTGAACTGTTTTGTCAAGTAATTCAAATCTTCAGTGCTAACCTCAGCATCTTCTTCCTTCTTGACAGAGTTAATGCTATATTTTTCACCTTTTTTCTGGTTTAATTTTGCATCTCGAATGTTTTGAGATTTCCTATAAGTTCATCTAGAGAATAGGTGTCAATATCTTGAGCTTCCTCTATGGCTGTTTGCTTGGACTGAAAGCTAGGTGGAAGAGATCTAAGGAACTTCTTAACAATACAATGTTCTTCAAACGGATCACCTAAGCTCTGACACTGACTTGTCACATTGATAAGTCTAGTATGAAAGTCATCAACTAACTCATCGTTCCCCATTGTCATGTTCTCAAATTCTAGGACCAACCTCTGAAGCTTTTGTGCTGTAACTCTCTTATTTCCTTCATAAGTAACCTAGAGACGATCCCAAGCTTTCTTGGCAGTGAATAAACTATTCCTTGCCTTATAATCATTATTACAATCACGGACCTTTTCCGTACTCCACTCTTCCCTTGGTTTAGGAATCATTTTGGCCCCCGAAGGCTCAGTAGCCTTAGGATTTTCAGGTTTGGTTGGATGAACCCACCTTGTCTCAACAATTTTCCACATATTTTCATCTTGAGAGTACAAAAATGCTCTCAAAATGAGGAAAACAACTGTTAGGCCTTAACTCACTAAAGCCCTAGTGAAAACTGATTCACTTAATGGAAAGATACTAGTTCTCTTACAAACAATGAATAGCTCTGACCTCGACTAACTTACAAGACACACCTAGTAGATTGTCTGATCATGTCCTCGTAGATCTTCACCACCTTTGAACTGTCTTCATTGATTGATAGGTGTTGACCTCAACCTTCAACCTTGCACGCACATCGACGACTCCAACTGACCTCGAGAGTACTTTGATGTGCAGAGTGTAAAGAATGATGAATGATGAAAGTGTTTGACTCAATGATCTACTTAAGTATGGAACAAGTAGTTCATAGACATTAATTTGAAGCACAAGGTTTCTCACAAACAAATGAAAACATTTGACTTGATGGCTACACCAATTCTTTTTTGCTCAGGAGGTGGCAGAAAGAATGCCTTTACTTGTTGTTTATATGTTTCAGACTCCCCCTAAAACCCTAGACAATAAAAACTCTAAAACCTAATTGACTCCTAATAAGGAAAGGATAGTTCCTAAAAAGATATTCAATGTGTAAACATGATTTTATCCCTAATAAAAATGATAAGACTTAACTAATCAAATCATGTAGAAAACTATCCTTTTAAGACTCAACCAATGAATGCGCACAAGACGTGAAAAAGAAGAAGCAAAATCCAATGACCTGACCTGACAGGGATTGCAGAACAGATTGCAATCCCAGAATGCATGTAAATTGACCTTTATGAAATGCAAATGCATATGCTCTTACCTGAAGTACATCGAATAGTCAGCTGAAGCATTGCATGACCATATATCACTTCCAGTTTACACTTGATAACTCTAGTAGACCTATGACTCTTGGTTTTGTACTAGCAATGCCAAAACCTTGTACTTACAAAAAAGCTGGCCATAAAAGCTTGTTATAGTTCATCTAGCTTATCTGGATTTGTCCCAAACTTTACTCCGACAACATATCTATCAATTTGAAAAATTCAGGATAATGATCTGAGATATTTGTTTTCGTTTTCCTAAGCATGAATCTATTCTATCATAAAGAAAATAGGTAAGATGGCAATATAAATTTGTTGGTCCAAATTTCTATAAGGAACCAAACCACACAGAAAATTACAGGACTTTTCTACAGGGGGCTGGTCAAGTGTGCTTTGATTGTAGATGAAGATAATTTACCAAAAAGGCTCATAATCAATAGAATTGATTACAGGTCTTGATCGATTGGTAACTTGCTTAATATGCCCCCAACCTCAAAGTCATAAACCTTTTTCTGATCAGGAAGAGACTTTGACACACTCTCCTTCTCCATGCACCTCTTAGTCCATATAGTGAACTTTGGATGCTTGGCTTCTACACTGCAATTTCCAAATTTTTCAAACACAGAAAGCTAGCTATAGAATGGAATAACTGCCACATCCACAAACGCAAGAGTCTCACCCCCAAAGAAAGCTTGGTCTCCTAAGTTGTCCTTTTAACACCCCAATGCAATCAAAAAATTCTTTCGCTGCCTCATGTTCTTCTTCTTTGGCTACCCATATCATCTCCTTTGGTTCCACGGTGTTAATTTGATGGTTATATTGGTTGTCTGAAAAAGTCTTTATAGTAATCAAAGTATTCTATCTAACTGATTCTGAATTTCCTATGTATTTACTATTTATGTACTGATATTATGCTTACATTATCGTATAATGTATAATTCAAAACTCTTATTTTGTTAATACTGTGATTTTTCATAATAATCATATCCAAAACTTGGTCACAGAGGCAAACTTGATTACAATAGTACTTAAATAAAAATATAACTAAATCTCATGTTAGTTTATTTTTAAAAAAAAAAAATTTTTTTTTGAGGAAGGGCTAGAAACGACTACTCATAGGCCATGAGCGTTAATGAAACCATAGAATACATTGGGGGGGGGGGGAGACATAGTGCCTAAACCCCAAATAACAATAAGCATCAAGAGAATCACTCGAGATAATACCAGGCATTTCAAACAAGAATATGTATTCTAAACTGCACCAATTACCGCAGAGTGCACTTCTGGCTACTCTATTCGCTTTACGAGAATAGTGACATACCAGAAAGTAGAAGCTTACTTAAAGCCATATTTTACTAATAAAATCAGATTTCCCACTATGTTGCCACCAGAAAATAAATCCAGAGACACTTGGTTTCATCCTGCCACTTAGAGGTTACGACCACTTAACAAAGCGAAGAACTCGCTGCCTACCTAGGGCAGAAAAGGCACGCAAGATGCGCAGATCTGGATAAAGCCCACCTCGTCCTACCATGTGGTGGTGACTTATTAACAACCTAAAAGAGTAAATAAATAAAACAAAATAAAATAAAACTCTAAAATAGCCCACAAAAAGGGGCCAGGCCCAACACCCAGGAAATATGGCTAGGAGCCCACACCAGCCTAAAGCACAAGCCCAATCCATACCCTGCAAGACCGCCTCCGTCGCGACATCAACCCAGCAGCGCCTCCATCTTCCCTCCATTGCTGCTGTCGTATCAACCTCGGGTTGCAAGAGCCAAAGCAACGACACCTTGCTGCCCCTAACAACCGCCAGCGCACCTGCAACCCCTGTTTGGCTCCAGTTTTGTTGTAGCTGGTCAACAGTCTATTTTCTTGCGTGGGCGTGTCAGCACCGTTGACCTGACGTCTGTCGAGCGACTATAAACGAGGAGAGCACCAACCTCGTCATGGGATTATTTCTGCCTCGTGGTGAGGACTTTGCTGGCGTTTCTTCTATTCACACACAGTCGATACTCAATATTACAGATTGAGCAGAGTGAAAACCTACGGGAAGTGTTAGGATCTTGCTAAAGCGTGGCTTTAGCTTGGTTGGTTTGCGAGGGCGTCATCCTTGCTTGGCTGGTTCTATAACAGTTGTGGTCGCGGCACTACTGTCGGCTCCCGAGGAGGCTAGGACAGACGTACATTGACAGAGGGTTCGGTGGCACTAACAGTTGGCTCATGTGGAGACTGGGACTAGAGTGTGGTCACCTATAAAAGGAGAAAGGTTGTTTGCTCCAGTGAGGCTTGGGTAATCGTAGAGATTAGTTGATGAATTGGCCGTCCTTGTCTTTTCGTGCTAACCTCGGATATAAGCTATTCTGTGAATTTCCAGTCCTCAAAAAAGTGTAGAATATTCTATTCTCAACCAAGGGTATCTGATCTGCAAGAACATTATCTTGGGAGTCACAATGAATATTGTAGATTAATTGTTAATTAATCTGGATATAGCTAAAATAGGAGCAAAGCTGACTCCTCGTTGGCCACGGGCATTTGGGATATGGTTTTTAATTGAATCCCCATGAGCGCATTGCATTAATGGCGCACTAATATAGTCATGATGCTAGATTCCTGATTCTTTGCAAAAGTGATCAGATCCCATAGCACGCCTAGCACCCCTCTTCCACTGCGAACTAAGCTGTACTGCACTTTCTTACCTTTATTTGGGTGAAGAATATAATGATTACCCTACATGGATTCCCGATAGTGGGCTCCCCTGGGTCTCTATGGGGCTTCGCGGGGACTCCACCTGGATTCCTTCACTGGGCCTACTACTTGTTCCCTATACGAGCTGCTACGTCGGCCCACACTGTCTGCCACTCTAAGGGTCCGCCCAAAAATAATTTTTCAGCTCAAACATTGCCCCTCAGGCCTCGAGATCAGGCCTGTGACAACTTGTAACTAATCGTAGGGGGCTTGAAACGCCACGTCTCTTTGGTGGAAACGAGGCCATTAATGAAAAGCGGTGTAATGATGAAAAGAGGCGACCTTTTGGCTGCAGAAACATCTTTTGGCTGCATCGTTTCCCTCACAAAATCTCTTATTTAAATTTGGACGCCTCCGCTTCTATCCAATCAGTGCAATAGTATCATTCCTTCTTGACCAACTTTCTTCCTGTTTGGCTTTTCCGGAGAAACCCAGAAATAAACAAGATCTTTTCCAGTCTCCCTCTTTTCTCTGAATTTTCTCTTCCATCCCCGAAAGACCCAGAAATGGCACCCAAGAAAAACAAGACCGTCGATGACCCAGATGAGATCAACGAAGAAGACACCTATACCTGGCAGACCAATATGGACATTCGATGCCTGCACGAGATTGGTGTGTAGAGAAATCGCTTGATGGGCTTTGGTAAGAGTGGACACCAGGCAAGCCTAGGGCCCACACCTCACTGCAGTTTACCGGCCGATGCCATGGCCTACTACGGACTTCCTATCCGCTATCCTATAGTGGCTCTTCGGCAAGTTCCCGGTGACTTTAGCAGTTGGGGGTCGAGGCAGAAAGTGGGTCACTGGCCCACTGTTCTTGCTGACGATCTGACTTGGTACCAGGAGGTTCGAGCAACGGATTTAGCCCTTTGGGATGCGGTGGGTATTACCCAAGCCATCGATCTATGCTTCCATCTTCCTTCTCACACCAACCCTGAGTCGATAGCCGTCGCTCTTTGCTTCTGGAACACTTCCAGCAATACCTTAAATTTTGGGTTTGGACAAATGAGCATAACTCTGCTGGACATTCTCACTATCACCGGATTGCCCATTGATTGGCCCCTTTATAAGCACAATCAGTTTGATGACGTCAAGTTCTCACCGGGGACACTACAGCAGATCCTACCAAATGTGGTGAGACTACAACCGTAAATAGCACGATGCAACCGAAGTGATTGCCTTCCTTGAGTTTTGGCTATGTAAGCATTTTCTGTATCTCTTCTCACAAAACTACTGGTACTTGGAACCCTATGGCCACTACTCTTTATAATGGTATCTGCGTTGGCCTGCATTGGCCTTGGGCAAAATGTGTTGGGTACGCTGTATCGTTCCCTTTACACCGCCATGATGTGCCCTTTTGATACTGATATCGGTGGCCCTTTCTGGATCCTCATCTTTTGGCTACAAACCTATTTTCCTCGCTTCCGCCGCGATGATATTTCTGAAGATCCACCAGTTAACTCCCTTTTGGGGAATTGGTTCTGTCTCGAAGCAAAGTACCGCGCTCCCTCCTACTTCGTGTGCTTCACTCACTTGTACCTGATCCAGATGCCGGAGCCAACGATAGTCCTCTCTAGGCGGTATCCCTCTCCGCTTGAGGATGGTTTCCTGCCCAATGGAAGGGATAAGAGCGAGCGAGCTCCTGAAGCTTTTTGTCGAGGCATCTCTTGTTGGGACATCAGCCTTGTTGACGACAATATATGCTACGAGCTCTATGCCCCAAACCATTTTGCTTGCCAACTAGGACTGGCCCAAATAGTGCCTTGGCCTCTGCTTCGGTCTGCCAACTTCTACACCTCTTGGAGAGCCAGTTCACCTTGGTAGCGGTCCCTGACAGGGTTAGGATGATGTACCCTGTCAATGAAGTAGGCGACGATTATATGGATTGGTGGAAAGAAGTGTCAGTGAACTGCTGGGACTTGTGCGTGATTTTTAGTCACATGAGCAGTCCTGGCCCAGAGGATCACGCAGCTCTTGTGTGCACTCGCACTCCTGCAACACAACCCCCACAACCTACTCCACCTCCTCACTCATCACTTCTGGGGATACAGATTCATGAACATGGGGTGTCTTTTGACGATAATGATGAAAGCCTCGCTAAGGTAACCTGGCCCTGACAAATTTAGACTTGTGCACATTTGGCTTTCCAAACCCCTTCTGTTTTCTAAGTTGTGATCCTCTCCTTTTGTGCAGGCTGTTGCTGCTCTTGCTCACAAGCATGATCGCGCCAAATTCGCTGAAGAGGGCTTTGAGGATGACGAGCCTCTGTCGATGCGACTGGTAAGCTCTGGCCCTATTTTATTTTCATTGACTCCGTAGGACTTGAGCAGTGTTTTTATTATGCGCTGTTTCTTTGACAGGTTAGTCATAGGATCATTGGTCCTTCTCGTGTGAATGAGGCTGGGTCTTCAGCCGCTGTATCAATCTCAGCGCCGGCGAGCGTTCTGACAACAAATAACTCAGCTGCGACTTTTCCAGCCGCTGTAGAGAATCTGGCTCCAGCGCTCGTTCCCGCACTAACTATCCAAGTGGCGACTCTTCCTATCGCTGTAGAGGATTCGGCGCCCGCGCTTGTTCCAGTGCCAATTATCCTAGCAGAGCCTTTTCCTACTCCCATATCTGGAGAACAACCATGAGGTCCTGCCCCTCCAATAACCATCTCCGATGATGATTCTCCGGACTAACACAGCATGAAAAGCCACTCTGAGGCTTCTGTTGCCTATGAGGAGTTGGTGGAAGCAGAGATTCCTGCTGTCCTAGCAGCCTGAGAAGTGGATAAGACAGGATCTCATCTTCCGAATGACCTTGTGCCATATCTCGAACCAGAAGCTCGAGAGGTAAGTCACCATTGGCCTATATTTTTGGTTTTCTTTAAATAATTGCCTCTAAACCTTGTGGATTTCTAAAACTTCCGAGGACTCCGTTCATACCGAGGAGGTGGTCATTGATGCTGAAGATCTCGCTGGCGGGATGAACATCCCAGACTTGGATGAAGCAATTAGTGATGTTGGCCCCTTGATCCCGAAAACGACGGCAGTGATCATTGACGCCGGCAGCTCTATCCCCGAAACTGCTTGCCCCCAAACATCCATTGGTGAAACTTGCTGGATTTCCGGAGCCTCCGGCGGTGGGGAAGCCAAACCAAGTTTAGGAGGCTGTCGCCAGATCTTTGGGTGAAGATGAAGGAATTGAAGAACCCATCGGCCCTCTTGCAATAGTGGATTATGACCATGCTGCAAATCCTTCGCCACCTCTTCCTCTTACTAGGCTTGAGAGACTTGCTCGGGCTCTTGCAGAAAATCCTCCAACCGCTGCTGAACTAGCGAATGCGGAGCTTCAAAGTCTTCTGGGACAGTAACGGCTAGGGCCTGCAGAGCTCGCCAAGATCCAGGAGGCCATTGTTTTCCTCCGTCGAGAGCGTGCGGTCCACTCAGTTCAGCTCGAAGGTATAGAGAAGCTGTTAAGGGAATTCGACGTGGCCCGCGCTCGCCAATCCATCGCGGAGACTCAAGATCGCCCGGTCCTCACGACCATAATGACCTTGCCAATAAGGCAAAGACTCTTCGTGGCCATTTGAATGATCGGGCCGCTCGAATGAGGGAAATAAGGCTCCAGACGTCGAACATAGAAGCCTAGATCTAACATCTCCAAGCCTGCCGAGCCCATATGAATAATGAGCTCAGAGTGGAGAAAACCCAACTGAAAGCTCCCTTGGCTGCTTCTGAAGAATTGACCAGACGCTTGGCCCAATCAGCAGAACGCGCTTCGTTGGCTGAAAATGGAGTTCACGCCGCAAGCCTCCAAGTTGAGATGCTCTATGTAAGGCTTGATTTTGTGGCCCGGCCACTTTAGGCCCCCTCTAAACGATAGTTAATCCCTTAGGCCTTATTGTAACACCGAACATATGCATATATATATATATATATATCCCGTAGTCAAGATTGTATCTTTAGTTTTGTAACCAATCTTCTTCCCTTGGATCCACTTACTGGTCCAACTTCACATTCTTGGTTTTACCTTCTTGATGAGTCATAACTTCACATTAAGTAACTGTCGAACGAAAATGGTTCCGAGAAGATAATATTGAAAACGTAATAGTTACCTCCTCAAAAAACTTTATGTCCCTCATGCACCAATATTCCCTTCTTTTCCACATTTAGGGGCAATCTTAATCGAAGATTTGCTGACATACGATTTGACTCCACTACTATCCATCCAACGGTGGAGGTGATTTACTGATTTTTAGAGCCACTTAATCAAGGTCTACTGACACTTAATTTGGCTCTTATCTTCGGCCATCCATCCAAGAGTGGAGATTTGTATGAGCTGCTCCTATAAATAGGTGTGTGTTGGTGTTGGGAACTCTCACGTTGAACCTTCTTCTGAGCCTCAAGTCTCTAACAATGGCTTTTCAATCTTTACTTCTCATTCTTCGTAATCAAAAACTCTTGCTTCACGAGACCGTTTTCAGCCTTTTACCCTCAGGCTTTATGGTGCAATCTCAAGTCTAGATCAGGCTTGATGGCTTAATCTCAGGCAACCCTTTGTTTCAGCCTTTCGAAAGTTTGGATGAAATAAGCCAGGCTTCAGATCGGTTTAGAAACACGATGGGGCTCCCAGCGTGGGGGATTTAGTCAAGCAAGATCATCTATGTTAGAATCCCACACGCAGAGCGAAACAAGGAAGGGAGGAAAGCCACTATGTGGTTCGTCTTTCCTTTTCTCTTTCCTTTCCTTCTAAACTCGACTTAACTTGAGTCTTCCAGATGGAAAGGGCTTTGGTGGCCTCCTCCTCTAAATTTTTCTCTTCCTAATAGAAACTTGGAGCTAAAAGGGTTAGAGAGAGATGGAGGCGTGGAAGGGATGGACTCATGGTACAAATTGGCCATTCCCATACTTCACGCCCTCATAGCGGTGGTTACCAAGGCTGAGGAGGGTGCAGAGACCCAGGCTGATATTCAGTTCCTTTGCACTCTATCCTCTTCTCGGATAATGGTGTGGCTTAACCCAGCACTGGATTCCTCAGCCGCTTCCATTTGAAGAAAGATTCGGAAAAAATATCAAAATATTCAATGTATGTATTTTAGCCAATTTTGGCCTTGTAATGAATGTACTGCTTTTGGCCGCAAAGTCTTTTATGAAAACAATACTATTTTCTCATCCTAATGTTGATGATTATGTCTCGTAAGACCCCAAATGTAGGCCCCATGCCCCAAAAAAGCTCAAATTACCCCGTTAGAAATAGACCTATTCTTCGCGGTCACTGGGAAGCGCCGTTGAAATAAAATGTTTTAGGGCGCTGCTAACGTGGTGCTCATCCTTGGTGTAGTGTTATCCCCCTAGTATTGCTAGTCATAGCGAAGAAACGATGATGGGCCTCACTAGCAGGCCTTCATGAATGGGTTTCGTGAGATTAGGAACGCTATGAATGCCCCTTTCTGTACAAATGGGCCTTGATATTATAGCCGAATTTATCTTCTGGACCGACGTTGTATCTGGATCCAACGCTGGCCTAAATTGCGAGCTTCTTTATCTTGTCATTAGAGTGGGCTTTAACTTTGCATTAACTACCCATTGAAAAACGGTTGCGAAAAGATAATCTTGAAAAACGAATAGTTACCTCCTCAAAAACCGCTCGGTTCCCCACTCTTCATTATGCTGCCTTCATTTCTGAGATTAAAGTAATTAATCTGGATTAAAGACACTGATTTGATTCCCCAACCGCTCATCCAAAGGTCAGGATTGATTCAATCTCTCCTATAAATAGGGTACTTCAAACAAGGGATGCGCAGATCTTCCAAAACTTGCTTTGAACCCAGAAACCATGGTTTTCCAATCCTTCTCCTCCTACTTCTTCGCAAATCTTCGGCTCATGAAAAAAATCCCGGCCCCTAGACTTTAGGCCTTGTGGTGAAATCTCAAGCGTGGTTAGGCCTCATGGCTTAATCTCAGGCAAACCTCGTGCCTACCTCTCCTCCCAGCCTACATCTTCACCCATGCTGTCAATAGTGGAAAAGCACGAGGAGCTCCATTAGTGTGGAGGATGTGGACATGCCAGATCATCTTTTTCTGGATCCCTCACACGCGGAGCAGGCCGAGTGGGAGGAAGGCCACCCTGATGGTTTGGCTCATCCTTTAACCCCCTTTTCCATGAGGATGTGGCTCGAACCGAGCCCTCTTGATGGAAAGGGCTTTGGTGGTCACCTCCATCCCAAGCTCTCCCTTCTGAACATTGAAAGAATCTTGGAGGGAGAGGATGGACTCACGGAAGGAATGGGTGTGGGCTGCAGAACAGCCATTCCCATACCCAATTCCCAGAAGATGGTGACTGCCAAAATGGAAAGGGGTGCGCAGTGTCACGCTGCTCTTTTAGTTCCTCTGCACTCTGCCCCCTTTCATAGATAACGACGCTGTTCAACCCAGTGCTGGCCTCCATAGCCGCTTTCATGTGAAGAAGAAAATTGAAGACTTCAAGAAGATTTTCATTTTTGTAATCTTACCCACTTTTGGCTTTATAATCTAGGGAAAGTTACAATTGTATTGCTTTGGCTGCAAAGCCACTTTATGAACCCATGAAACTTTTCGTTTGAATGCACATAAACAACTGCTATTCGAACACTCACGAGCCCTCAATATAGGTCCCGCAATCGTTAATTTAATTATTTTCCTCAGCGCGATAAACTTCCCGCGACGCGAAGTGGTCGATGGAAAAAGATCTTGGGAATTTACAAGTTTACCCAGCTTTCATCGCGAACCAAATAAACTCGCGACAAAACTGATCAAACCGCACAACCAGCCTGCTCCTCGTGGCCCCTTGTTCGGCCCCTGAAGACTTTTTCCCCCCCTCCAAGTCCAACCAAGCGGAGCAAAACCCCAAAGGTAGGCCCTTAGTGAAACAGATAAGTATGGGCCTCAAACACAGGCCCTTGTCAATGGGCTTCGTGAAAGCAATGAGACTACTATTGCCCCCCAAGGTTCATGCAAAGAAGCCGCCTATGATTCCTATGAATCCCAGACACTAGGAAAGTACTTCTTCAAGTATCTGCCATTGATGAGGTTGTGATGGATATCACCATCCAAATCCTTGAGGTGGAAAGCTACTTGGAGTCCATTTGTCGCGACCATCTAATTTTTCACCCAGTGGAAGAACTGCTTTCCAGATAAATTCTCCATCACTAAAACTCTTTCCCCGCGTCCACTTGTCATAGGCGCGAGCTACTCGTTGTTTTTCCATGACCAGAATATCCAAAGCCTCCAAGCGCTTCTCACCAAAGTCCTTGTGTTCTTGCCACATAGCCTGAACATAGTCCTCTCCGATAAGATGATGTTGCTCTTGAACTCTTAATGATCAGACGTTGACTTCCAGAGGCAAGACTGCATCATAGCCGAACATCATAGCATAAGGTGTTGTGGGGTTGGAATTTTGTTTTGAAGTGCGGTAGGCCCAAAGAGTTTCGTAAAGAGTCTCGTGCCATTGTCGCGGATTGGTTTCCAACATTTTCTTTAGCAAAGTAATGATGATCTTGTTGCTTGCCTCTGCTTGACCGTTGGACTGAGCATAATATGGACTTGAATGGACAAACTGTATTCCCTATTCTTTTGCCAGTTTACTATCCTTACTACCCGTGAAAGCTGCCCCCCGATCTGACACGAAGACTTCTGGAATACCAAATCTGCAGATGATGATCCTGTATAGGAATTAGCGTAATGTGTTTCCAGATGCTTCCTTCAAAGGTTCTACTTCGACCCATTTTGTAAAGAAGTCGGTAGCGACGATGATAAACTTATGATGCATCGATGAATGTGGGCGGATCATTCCAATTAAGTCCAGCGCCCAGCCCCTTGTGGGCCAAGGCTTTATAATGGGCTACATTTGTATATTGGGAACATGCTGGACTGGCCCCATGGGCCTGACAATCCAAACACCCTTTCGCGAAGGCGATACAATCCTTCAAAATGCTTGGCCAGAAATATCCATGTCTCCTGAGTAACCAACGCATTTTCAAACCTACCTAATGAGCACCGCAGACACCAGAATGTAAGTCATGCATGAGCTTTTTCGCCTCGATGCCAAATACATATTTGAAATCTATGCCATCTTCTCCTCGCCTACGGAGTTCATCATTCCTGAGGAAATAATTGAGAGCGAGGTAGTGGATCCTCTTGTCAGTGGGCTGACCCGGATGTTTGAGGTAGTCGATCAAAGGAACCCGCCAATCCACATCAATGGATTCTAGGGTTGTTATCGTCTTCTAGCGGCTCTTTCCTTGCCATCCAAGAAGGAAGTGTTCGGCGCTCCACCTTCAAAATTCGCTCGTGAACGCCATATTTCAAAGTTATCTCTATTGCCAACTGAGCCAACTCGTTCGCGATGAAATTTCGCTCGTGCGGAATATGTTCCAGATCCACATCATCAAATAGCTCCAACAATTCCTGGGCTCTATCCCAATACGGGGCCAGCGAGAAACTAGATCACTTGAACTTTTCTCCTAACTGATTGATCACCAACAAAGAATCCCCAAGTATTTGCACTTCCTTGACTCCCATCTCCAAGAGTACTTCCAGGCCTCATATTCTGCCTGGTTATTGGTGCATTGATACTCTGACTGAAAAGAGTATGAAAAATGATCCCCGGATGGGTTTTCCAGTACAATGCCTGCTCCGGCCAAGGTATCTGTTCTTGAACCATCGAAGTACAATATCCATGGCTGTAGCATGACTGCTGCCAATGAATTCTCGTGAACCTCTCGGGCGAGCGTTCCATACAGGTCTTCCTGAGAAATCGCGACGATTTCTAGTTCGCGGATCTCGTTAGTTCCCAGTATTGGATGATGTGCTAGAAATCCATGATGGCTTGGCCCTTCACAACTTTTTGGGGAACATACTGCAAAGAGAACTCTGAAAGAACCAATACCCATTTGCCAATCCGCCCCCTAAGGATGGGCCGCGACAACATGTACTTGACCAGATCTGTCGGAGCAATTATACAAGTAGTGAACGACAACATATAGTGTCGCAGTTTACAGGCAGAAAAGTACAACGTTAAACAGAGCTTTTCCATTAGTAAGTACCTGGTTTCGCAGTCTGTTAGCGGTGTACTTAGGTAGAAAATGGCATGTTCCACACCTTCCTCATCATCCTGTGCTAATAAGCTGCCCATTAAAGCTTCTGCCGCTGAAATGTAGAGCTTAAGTGGGTATCCTGGCTTTGGAGGAACCAGAACCGGTGGGTTCACTAGAAAAGCCTTTATGCTATCAAAGGCCTCTTGGTGTTTCGTCTCCCACACAAATTATGTTTTTCCCTGCAGCTTCAGAAGGGAAGAGAAAGGCTGAATCTTGCCAGTGGAATTGGAAATAAACCGCGTCAAGAAATTGATCTTTCCTAATAGCCTTTGCAGCTCCTTCTTCGTCCTCGGAGGCGAAGCATTGATCACCGCTTTAGCCTTATCCTTGGATACTTCGATGCCCCTTTGATGCACAATAAACCCTAGGAAGTCGCTTAATTGAACTCAAAACACACATTTCGCCGGGTTCATCTTTAACTTATGGACTCTCATGCGCTCAAAAACCTTCCGCAAATCCTCAATGTGGTTTCCTCGCTGCTTTGATTTGACCACCACGTCATCAATATAAACCTCTAAGATCTTTCCAAGGATATCATGGAAGATTAGGTTGTTACGATGATGATGACGATACCAGCTTGTTCCGACGACTGAGCCTCTTGACGTTTAACCAATCCTCTTTAACCCAGGCTATCCTCATAGCCATCTCTCCCAGATCTGGGCACACAGAACAACTATAACATCAAACCGGCGAGCGGCAAAGAAAAGCAGCTCATCCGACGACAGCGTCACGGGGACGCGCCGCCGGACGGAACAGGATTTTTCGAAGGTGACCTAGTGCGTGTGGCTCGTTCTTATTTTTAGATTTAGTTATACGATATGTTAGTTTATTTTCTGATAACTTAAATGTTGGAATTGTCTAGCATAGCATCGAAGTGTCTTCATTCATCAACAAAAACCATAAAAAGATCAAAAATAGAATCATATAAATTTCCCATCGATTCAATACTTTCAAAACCAAATTACAAAGCAACTAACCTTCTTGTCAATAAAGTCTGGGCAGAACCTGGCTTGGGCCCGAAGGCCACGATCGGAGGGAAACAGTGGAGCCTTATTATTCCAAACCTCATCGACGTACTGAAGCGCAATGAGGGACTCACAAATCTGTTTGCCATTGTGAATGAGAACCGGAACTTTCTTGTGAACCGGGTTCATCTGCACAAGTACTGGACTCTTGCTCCTCAAGTCCACCTCCTTGTACTCATACTCGACCCCCTTCTTAGCTAGTGCAATCTTCAAACTCGCCGCAAATGGCTCGGCAAGAATCCCAACAACACCACCTCATCCGCCATTAACTTGAAGATTGATCGACGCAGTTCCAAATTTTAACAATTAAGTGCGAGAATCTAGTATGATCAACAAGTTCAAAGTAAGCAGGAAGAAGTGATCGACTGGCTTGGCTTTGGTATCTCGAGAACTATTGGTTTGGGATTTCAGATTCTTCCACGCACGTATGTCACTGCTTTCGTCAACAAATCTTTAAAATTCTTTTCTTTGAATAGTAAGATTGAATAATAATATCCTATAATATAAATAATAATAAAGTAGGACTAGTCAAGTAGTCATTTGATTCTGTTTTGTTTTCCTTTTTGTAGAACGGGAGATCAATTGAGCCGCTCCAAAACAAGCTCAAGGGGCTGATTGTATAACTCTGATAGATAGGTCGAATCAGACAGATAAAAGAAAGGAAACTTAATTCACACATGCACTCAAATAAATAGCCAGTATAAGAAAATTAAAGTTTAAAAAGCTAAAAACTAAAACATAGGCCCAATAAGAGGCCCAAAACTAAAGACTTAATATGATTATGTTTTTTTGTCATATGGTGTCAACTTTCTAGTCTTTTAGGACAAATGGAGTAGAACCGGTGGATTTATTTATTAGATCGGTTCTAATTGGATTTCTAAATTTGATATTTAAACATCTTCTATTTATTAAACCTCTAATTACTTTTTTAAATATTGAAAAAGCTAAGTACACCTCTTTAATTTTACCAATATACCCTTAAATAATTAAATATGTATCTTCAACAATTTTTTATTTTATTATTTTATTATATTTTTTTATCTATATCAATTCAGCAATCATGTTTGGAGTAACTATTTGTTGTCAACATAGAGAAATAGTTCGGGCCAGTTTATGGAGCCGGAGGGTAGTCCTAGTTGGATGGAGATGCAACTAAAGATCTGAGTCCCGTTTCCACAAGATACGAAATTCGTATATAGAGGAGTAGCACGTCCTTAGATTTTGTTCCAAACTTTCCTGGCCATTAATTAGAATCTTAAACTTAGAGAGCTTGGTAGAAAGATAATGAAATTATAATATATTGAATCATGATAGGGAAGGAATTGAAGGGAAGAGAAGGACCTGGAAGACAATGGCCAGTGTCTTCAAATAGGGGTGCAAACTTAACCTCGACCATCTCTTATCTCAATTCGCTGCGCATGCACGCCACCTATATATAAACCTAATTTTGTTTTTTCTTTCACACTCCCACATATCGATTGTGCAGGTTTATTTATAATCTAATGCATGGAATCCCTTCTGCCTGGGCATGAATAGCTTTTTCTTTCGCTTTGAATGTATATGTAATTAGGTCATAAAAGGTGTTGAAACTAAGAATCTCTAGATAACAAGAAGCTTTTGATGATGAATACTATATGTTTTTTTTACATGTGTAGAGGCAATTTATACAATCTTATACAACCTAAATTCTGGACTAACAAGGAAAGTAATCAAACCACAATTACAATCCCGATTCTATACAATTAGTATAATTATATTCCTAATAATAATCCTAAAATATCTATGACTCACAACACTCCCCCTTAAGTTGGAACATATACATCTAGAATGCCCAACTTGTCAAGTGAGCCATGAAATGCTTTGACTGAGACACCCTTAGTCAGAACATCTGCTAACTACTTCTTAGTCGGTACGAATGGGAAGGCAATCAAGTTTGCATCCAACTTCTCCTTGATAAAGTGCCAGTTAACTTCCACATGCTTCATACGATCATGTTGCACTAGGTTATGTGAAATTTCAATAGCTGCTTTGTTATCACAAAACAACTTCATAGCTCTTTTTGGCTTGAACCCCAAATCACGCAATAAATTATGTAACCATAACAACTCACGTACTGCATGTGCCATACCTCTATACTCGGCTTCTGCACTCGACCTTGCCACCATCTTTTGCTTTTTACTCTTCCAAGTGACAAGGTTCCCTCCAAAAAATGTAAATAACCTGAGATCGATCTCCGATCAGTAATACAACCAGCCCAATCAGCATCAGTATAACCACTCACCTCTAGGCAATGATGTTTTGAGAACATAAGGCCCTTCCCAGGAGCTTTCTTTAGATATCGTAGGAGTCACACAACTGCATCCATATGGTCTTCACTCTGGTTATGCATGAACCGGCTCACCACACTCACTACATATGCCAAATCAGGTCTAGTGTCACCCAAATAGATTAATTTGCCAACTAACCTTTGATACCTCACTCTATCGTTCTAGATTTTATTAGGGTACTCTGCTAACCGGTGAATCTGTTCAACTGGTGTATTAGCAGGCTTGCAATCTAACATATCCGTTTCTGATAGTAAGTCTAGCACATATTAGCTTTGGCACAAGAAGATGCTGCTACTCCCCCTGGCTACCTCTATTCCAAGGAAGTATCTCAAGTCACCAAGGTCTTTCATTTCAAACTCCTAATTTCCTCTCGATCATCACATGTGATCACCATATCACATAGATGATCAGTGCCGTTACTTTACCCTTCTGATGCTTAATGAAGAGGGTATGATCCGAATTGCTTTGTTTGGTTACAAACCGCTTCATTGCCTGAGTAAAGCTCCCAAACCATGCACATAGGGACTGATTCAAACCATATAGTAACTTCTTCAACCCACACACAACATTCGTTTTATCAATAGTCTCATATCTGGGAGGTAGACTCATATACACTTCTTCAGCCAAATCGCAATGTAGAAATGCATTTTTTACATCAAGTTGTTTAAGAGGCCAATCCAGATTAGCAGCTAAAGAGAGAAGCATTCTGATAGTATTGATCTTGGCGAAGGGTGCAAACGTCTCATCATAGTCTACACCATATGTCTGTGTAAACCCTTTTGCTACCAATCTCGCTTTATATCTACTAACTGAGCCATCTGAATCATGTTTAATCATGTAGACCCATTTATATCCAACTGGTCTTTTCCCTTTAGGTAACACCATCAATTCCCAAGTGTTATTCTTTTGTAGAGCTTCTATTTCTTCTTCTATCGCTTTTGACCACTTTGGGTCTCTTAGAGCATCCTACACTTTATTAAGAATAGATACAGAGGAAATCTGTTGCACAAACAACTCATATGACTTGGACAACCTATGTGTAGATATATAATTGGCAACCAGGTACCTAGACTTGCTTTAAGACTAGGTTCATATTTCTTTGGTGGTTTACCATGAGTAGAATGAGAAGGTAAAACAGAAAAATTAGGTTCGAGTATTACCTCATGTTGACCTTCAGAACCTTGGAGAGTTTGTCCAAAGGGGAGAGATGAAGAAGAGGGAGAGCTTCTGTTTCCCGAATCGTATTCACTGTTGTTGTTGAAAACAATGGCGTTCTGTCCTTTATCCAAAACGACGTCGTTCTGCCCATGAGAATAGTCGTTTTGTCCTTTCTCCTAAACTGCGTATTTTGCCTATAAGAAGGAATGACGTTGTTATCGTTCTCCTTCCCCATATCCAGATCACCACATCAAGAAGGAATGATGTCGTGGTCATTCTCCTTCCCCGTCTCCAGATCACCGCAGCCATCTAGTTCAGGTGATCTTCCCTCCATTCCCGGTAGCCAACTACGATCCGAGACATTCGGGTTCCTTGTTTCTCTTTCAATGGGCCGACTAGATAGGTCAAAACCACCCAGATCAGTACCGCCACCATCAACAAGCTTGGTCAGTTGATCTTCACTTGTTTCGAAGCCTCCACCAGTTCCTCTTTCTTCTTTTTCTTTTCTGTCAGCTGCGTTCCTTTTTTTTTTTTTCTTTTTCTACTCGGTCTCTCTCTTCTATTTCTTCATATGCATTCCCTTTTTTTTTTCTTCTTTTTCTTTTTCTTATCTTTCCGTCTCTTCTATCTCTTTGCCATCTTTATCCTTTGTATCGCCAACACTGCCACTGACCATCTCTTCAAAATAACTATATTGCTCCTCCCAAAGAAAAGGGTGAGTGGGAGAAAAATAACAGGTGTCCTCGAAAAAAGTGACATCCATCGTTACATAGAATTTTTGGGTAGGAGGATGAAAACACTTATACCCCTTCTGATGGGTCCCAAACCCAACAAAAACACACTTCAAGGCACGGGGTTCTAATTTCGAGCGTTGGTTCTTTGGAATATGAACAAAAGGCAATGCACCCAAAGACTCGAGCAGGAAGAGATACATAGGATGAGAGAACCTCAGGTGGAATCTGATTTTGGAGAACACTAGACGACATCCTATTGATAAGATGAGAGGCAGTGAGAACTGCTTCTCCCCATAAATACTTGGGCATATTTACACTAAAGAGAATCGAACGAGCAACTTCAAGAAGATGATGATTCTTATGCTCAGAAACTCCATTCTGTTCAGGAGTCTGAGGACATGTGGTTTGATGTATGATACCTGTGTACAAAGATACTCCTGGAACTCATTACTCATATATCCCCCCCCCCAACTCCGATCCGAGACAGTTGGGGTCCTTGTTTCTCCTTCAATGGTCCAACCGGATAGGTCAAAACTGCCCAGATCAGTACCGCCACCGTCAACAAGCTTGGTCGGTTGATGTCCACCTGTTTCAGCACCTCCACTAGTTCCTATTTCTTCTCTTTCTTTTTCTTCTCGGTCTCTCTCTTCTATTTCTTCAGATGCATTCCTTTCTTTTTCTTTTTTTTCTTTTTTTTTTCTTTTTCTTCTCTTTCCGTCTCTTCTATCTCTTTGCCATCTTTGTCCTTTGTATCGCCAACACTGCCACTGACCATATCTTCAAAATAACCATATTACTCCCCCTGAAGAGAAGGGTGAGTGGGAGAAAAATAGCTGGCATCCTAAAAAAAAGTGACATCCATCGTTACATAGAATTTTCGGGTAGGAGGATGAAAACACTTATACCCCTTCAGATGGGTCCCAAACCCAACACAAACACACTTCAAGGCACGAGGTTCTAACTTCGAGCGTTGGTTCTTAGGAATATGAACAAAGGCAATGCACCCAAAGACTCGAGTAGGAATATTATGGAGAGCAGAAAGAGATACCTGGGACGAGAGAACCTGAAGTGGAATCTGATTTTGGCGAACACTAGACGACATCCTATTGATAAGATGAGACGTAGTGAGAACTACTTCTCCCCATAAAGACTTGGGCATATTTGCACTAAAGAGAATCGAACGAGCAACTTCAAGAAGGTGACGATTCTTATGCTCAGAAACTCCATTCTGTTCAAGGGTTTGAGGACATGTGGTTTAATGTATGGTACCTTGTGTACAAAGATACTCCTGGAACTTATTACTCATATATTCCCCCCCCCCCCAGTTGTCAGACTGAAAGAGTTTGATGTGACCATTGTACTATGTACGAATCATATTTTGAAAATTTTTAAAAGCTGGGAACACAGCATCCTTGGACTTCAGTAAAGCAATCCAAGAAACATGAGTACAATCGTCAATATAAGATACAAAATGGCGCATACCAGAAGGAGTAGGATCCCGTAAGGGTCCCCATAAATAAGAATGAATCGATTCCAAAGGTACAAGACTTTTAATTGAAATACTCAAAGGGTAGCTAACTCGATGGCTTTAGGCCGAAACACAAGTTTCACACTTAAAAGATGACTCTGAAATACCCAAAACCAAAGAAGGCATAGACTCTCTCATATTACTAAACGAAGGATGACCAAGACAACGATGCCACTACCAGACTTTATTCAATCGCTGCTCAGAACTTGAAATCAAAGCTACTGGGGCCTTCTTCCCTGGTGTTATCCCTGCATACAATTGATCTAAATGAAACAACGTCCCCCTCAAATCTCCTCGGCCAATTATCTCCCTTGTTTGAAGATCCTAAAAAATCACATACATGGGAAAAAAAGGTCACAGAGCACTGAGATTCAGTATTTAATTGAGGAACAAAGATTAAGTGATGTGACAAAGCAGGAACATATAACACATTCCGAAGCTCTAAGTTTGGTGTGACTCTAACAGTTCCTATTCCTAATACCCATATAATTGATGACACATAGTCCTCCAATAACCATAATTCTTGCAGAAAGTACAATATGGTCGTGTTCCTCCTTGAGAACTTGGTTGTGGTCGAAGTTGTTGGGATGGTTGTACATACTTTGACTGTGAAGGCTTAGTTTGGACAATGAGACTTGATAACTCCGAATGGATTGCTTTGGTGCTATCAAGTTGAGCCTCATCTTTGCGTATATATGCAAAGGCATCCTCAAGGGTAGGGGAGTTCCACATCTGAGCAACTCACCCTTTGCATTAGCATGCTTGTCGTCGAGACCATGAATGAAGATATGCAGCCTCATAAGATCCTTCTCTTTATTGTGTAACTTGATGCCATCAACATTCTTCATCTTGTTGGGACGTCTTTGATCAATTTCTAGCCATAAGCCTTTGAGGGCAGCATAGTATACTGCCACAAACCGCCCATCCTGAGTTATCATGAACGCCTTGGTATGGAGCTCTTGTATTTGAGCAAAATCTAAGTCGTTTAGATACAACTACTTCAGAGTGATCCAAATTTCTGCTGCAGTCACACACCCAATGATTAATTGTACTACCTCATCCATCATGGCCTTGTAAAGCACAGACATCACGGCACCATTGTGAGTTTCCCACTTTGCATATCCCACATCTTTTTCATCTGGTGTCTCAATCAACCCATTCACATAACCTATCTTGTCCAGACCACAAAGATGAGCAATCATCATCTTCCTCCATGTATGATAATTCGTGTCATTCAGCTTGGCACGCCCAAATACGCCTCCTGAGGATTCTTGATTCACAAATACCTCCACCTTCTATACATCGGAGGTCACTTGAACTACAACAATCTTCTCCCTTTACACTGCGGAAGCAACGAACAAGAAACCAAGACCAAAATCCGAGATCGGATTCTTGGCTCTGATACCAAGTTGAAACTAAGAATCTCTAGAGAACAAGAAGCTTTAGAGAATAAGAAGCTTTTGATGATGAATACTATATCTTTTTTTTTTTACATGTGTAGAAGCAATTCATACAATCTTATACAACTCTAATTCTGGACTAACAAGGAAAGTAATCAAATCACAATTACAATCCCGATTCTATACCATTAGTATAATTGTATTCCTAATAGTAATCCTAAAATATCTATGACTCACAACAAAAGTGACTTGATCGGAAATAATAACTAACTGAAAATTTCAACATAGGTATCATCTCGTATCCAAACATGATAGATTGAAGGGAGCAAATACTTTGAAATTAAGTAAAAGAAAAATTGGCTAAGGTTTGTCATGGAGGTAAGAAGAGTATATGTTTTTTTCCTTCTTTTTCTCTTTTTATCCTTATTTGTCTTTTCATCTGAGTTGACAAAATTTATGGACAGTAAAAAAAAATGGGAGTGCAAATATCAAATTTAGAGGTCGAACTAGAACCACTCCTTTTATTATCTTTAGGTTTGTTAGCAAATTGGACTTCTTAGAAACTTGTAATGTAATGTATTACACATTATACATTTCTTTTCTTTTCTTTTTGTTACAACACAGATATTTTTCTACTAGATAGGGTACTATGATTTCATTTCAATGGATGTGCGATGAGAATGAAAGCAAATTTGTGCAAGTCCATCATTTTCCAAGGTTGTACAATACGGTAAGATCAGGTTTGTTGAAGATATATTAAAACTATAACAGAAGTCTGCAATAGTAAAACTTCAAAACAATATGTTACAATGTGTTAAAACTAGAAGCATAAGTGGTGAAATGAAATGAAAATGTCATCAAAATACATTGTGACATTTAAATCAACTTCTAAACCATGAATGATCGGTACGTTGCAACGACATATTTTATTAGCACAAATGTCACAGAAAATCAGTCATCTAAAGGCAAAACAAAGTGAAGCAAACAAAGTTGAATTTGATAGTTTGAAAACAAGAACAAACGAAACTACAAAGAAACGACCTTTGACAGGGCTTAGATGCTCCTTTTTTATCTTATCACATGGTGTTCGCACATTTGGTTTTACAAATAAGAGCACGTTGTAGATTAATTAGGGCAAGTATGTTAATACGTGCAATAGAGAAACTAACTAACTAGGCTTAAATTACCTTGTCGACTTTTGCTCTGCTAGGTTTCCTCCCTAGTCAAAAGGCTAATTGAGTTTGGCACAGCAATGGTGGCAGAGGGTGCGGCGGCATCTCTCGCCTTGTCGGAAGAGGCCGCAGTGAACCTGGTGGGGGCGGGGATGCGATCTCCGATCCGTTTTTTTTTTTACTTGTGTGGGCGTCTGCTAACCAAGAAACCGGTGGTTATCCCATCATTCACGGCGGCGATGTCCGGAGCATGGAGGCTGAAAGAGAGGGTTCTGATCCGTGAAGAGGAGGGAGGGATCTTCGTGTTCTAATTCAAGGAGCAAGAAGTGAAGCACTGTGTTCTTCATGGCGGCCCATGGTATTTTAGCAATTCGATGTTGTTGTTGGCTGATTATGACGGTGTAGGGGCTCTGGCAGAGGCTCCTCTACACTTTTTGGAGGTGTGGGTGGCGGTGATCGGCCTGATAGTGGCTATGCACAATGTGCGGGCTCTCACCCGGCTTGGCAACAAGCTAGGTACTTTTCTGAAGGCTGATCATGTGGCGTTGCAACGGAAGGAGGCTACCCAGGGGATCTGATTGGTCCATGATGTGCGTCAACGAGTCTGGGCTCAGAGGACGATCAGTTTCTCGCCGACGATTTTGGTGGACCTGGATTTCCTCTATGAAAAGTGTCGGGGGATCTTCAAGTGGCTTCTTCACCCATGATGGAAGGGATTGTGACTGGAAGTTGGTGAAAGAAGCAGCGGTGGAGGTGGTTCTGTCGTCGAATGCTTTGTAGAAGGAGACCGTGTTGTCATCCAATGTTACAGTGCAAACCCAACCGTCGTCTCTTGCTCTGGTAGAGGTGATGCAATCCAAGTCGGCGAATCTGGTGTCAGCGCTGGTCTCTGGAGCCGTGCAGGCTATGGAGGCAAGCCAGGAAGAAGTGGGAACGAAGCCGAACCCTCAAATGGCTGCCTTGAGTTTTTCGGTGGGAAAACCTAATTCAAATTAGGGTTGATTGTTGGGCCCGGGTTGCCCAGTTTGAGAGATGTTGGGCCGGGTATTAGGTCAGTTGGACTTGAAGGCTCTGGGCCTATTGCTGATTGTCTCCTTGGATACCCATCTAGGGTTTTGGGTGTGAGAGGCTTCGAGAGGAGGAGTAGCTTGAGGATGGGAATCGCCTGAAGTTTTTTGAAGGCTTAGTCGATGTCCCAGTCACTGATGGGAAAGTTCCAAAGAAGAAGGGCCGACCACGCGGTCGCTGGAATAAGCCCAAGTCTACACCTACTTCAGTTGTGGATGATGGGGGGCTGTCTTCGGAGGAGCTGAACACCCTACCTCAAGTCCTCAAGAGGGTTAGGGTTATAGACCTGCATTGACTCGATGAAGCTTTGGCTATGATGCTTGCAGAGACGTACACCATTGGCTCTTTAGGCGTTAATGCTTCATTATAGTTGCTTTGTTTTGGGTTGTGTAAGTTTCTTTTTTCTTTTTTCGCTTGTTTTTATCTTGTTTGTTTTGCATTTCATTTTCTAGTCCTATATCTGTTTCTTGAATGTTCACATTCTTGAAAAGTGTAGGAGTAGGGAGTTTTATGTTTCCTTATAGTTCTTTTAGGTTTTTAGTTTTTTGGTATGAGATTTGGGCTGCTTTTCACAGTCTGTATTGTGCTTGAACTTTTACTATAAGAGATCTGAAACTCTCTAGCTTAACGCATTGACGTCGTAATATATTATAACTTTATTCAATTTTCCTAAAAAATAAAAATAAAAATAAAAAACTAATCTTGAATTCAGAGAGCTTTTGCTGGTCAGGAAGAGACTTGGACACGCTTTCCTTCTCCATGCATCTCTTAGCCCATTCGATGAACTTTGGGCGCTCTGCCTCTACACTGAAGGTGCCAAATTTCTCATACACAGTAATCCAGCTATAGGAAGGGATAAGTGCCACGTCCACAAATCCAAGGTTCTCACCACCAAAGAAAGGCTTATTGCCAAGCTCTTCTTCTAACAACCCAATGTTCTCAGGGTACTCCTCCTTTGCTGCCTCTTGTTCTTCTCCTTTGGTTGTCCAGAGTTCCAGACCTTCCACCCAATGGGATGTATCAGTATTGATTTCTCATCACTCATGGTTGGAAATTTCCAAGAGTTCAATAGCATGGAGTACAGAGGAATATTATGCTTTTGGTCCGTGTATTTTGATGAGATTAATGCAGTTTTGATCCTGTTTTGAGTTTTGTAATTTTAGTCTCGTTGTTTTAGTCTTCGTAGTTTAATAAAAAAAGTAAAAAATAAAAAAACGTGTTTGTTATGTTTTAGTTAACCTGTCTATAATCATACTTAAAGGTGGAATAGACGTGGAACTTGAAGAAAATCACAAACATGACCATTTGCTCTAGTCGTTCTCTTCTCATATTGACAAAAAATTGCAAAGATTGTAAATTCAAACGTAAGAACCAGATTACAAGGACTGAAAGTGCAATTAGTTTTTCAATTTTAGAATTCCCCATTTTTTCAATTATAACAAATCACAGTGATAGTCCAGGCACAAATTAGTAAGCTTTAGGGTACCTTTTTGTCAACGAAGTCTGCCCAGAACTTGGCTTGGGATCTTAGGTAAGGATCAGAAGGCAACAATGGAGCCCCATCTTTCCAAACCTCATCAATGTATTGAACCACAATGAGTGACTCGGAGAGGGGTTTGCCATTGTGAATAAGCACCGGCACTTTCTTGTGAACCGGGTTCATCTGCAGCAAAAGTGGGCTCTTGTTCTTCAAGTCCTCCTCCTTGTAATCATGTTGTACCCCGTCTCAGCCAGTGCTATCTTCACCATCACCACGAATGGGCTAGGCCAAAAGCCCAGCAACACCACCTCATTCGCCATTGAAGTCTCGAATAACGATTAATGTAAGTTCAGTTAACTGTGTATGTAACTGTGAGTATTTATACTAAAACTTTGGATCAAGCAAGGAGTGACCAATTAGCCCGGTGCCTCCAGCATTATATATTGTCTCAGAATTGTTTAATACCTGGAGAATTGAATTCTTTTCTTTCTTTTTTTTTTTTTTTTGGTCTGGGAGAATTGAATTCTTTTCTTTCTTTTTTTTTTTTTTTGGTCTGGGAGAGTTGAATTCTTCTTCTTTCTTTTTTTCTTTTTTTGGTCTGGGAGAATTGAATTCCCAATTCCTCTTTTTCTTACATAATACACATAACAAATCCTTCACCCAGATTTGTCACTACTTTTTCATCAACAAATCATGATTTATTTCGATTGATTAATAATTTTTTTGTTTTATGAAAGACATTTTTTTTTTGGACAATGGTCAATTTCATCACTCAAGAAACCAAAGATACATGTACATGATGTAAATTATAAAGCAGCGCAGACGCTGTTGTGTTTCTAATATTATTTTGTTAATAATATAATCAAGAGGCATGTACCTCTCAAATTTATTATTAATTTTTCTTATTCTCTCTAATCCCTCAGATTTGTCGCTACTTTTTCATTAACGAATCATGATTTACTTATTTCGATTGAATAATAATTTTTTGTCTTATGAAAGACATTTTTCTTTGGACAATGGTCACTTTCATCACTCAAGAAACCAAAGATACATGTCACGTACGGTGTAAATTATAAAGCAGCCTTGACGGCTAGCTAGGCATTTGTTGTTGTGTTACTAATATTCTTTTGTTATAAATTAAGGTGCATGTACCTCTCAAATTTATTTTTATTATCATCATCATCATCATTATTATGATTCTCTCTAATCTACTGGTAAAACGGCAATAAAAGACTTATGTGGTTATGTCACTAGACCAAATGATTATGATCTAATATTTTATTTTATTTTTAGTTAAAGAGGATGTAAGCGCTGCGGCGACCCTAAGGCCCGCTTTTTTGATTCGGTGAGATGAACCTCGTCCAGCGGCGCTTGATGTTTGGGTTGGCCTCTAGCCTCTTTGATGTTGTGTGGTTTACTGCCGGACTGAAGTTTTGATGCTATTGCTCAGGGACAGTTTCCTTTGGAGCATCGTTTGCTCGAAGATCTATCACGGTGATTTTCAATGGTGGATTTCTGTGCGAAGTCTCTGAGGCATTGTGGTCGGATTTTTCAAAGTTGTTCTACTTTCCTGGACCACCAGTGACATGGCATGGGTTGTGGAGTTGCTGCATAAATGGCAGTGTGGGTAGTGTGATTCTAGTTTCATGGCGGCGTGGGTTGTGGTGGCACAGAGAGCGGCTGCACAGGTCATAGAGGCAATGTCATGCAGCGCTAAAGTTGATGTATGTTTGACTACATCGTGGAGGAGATGGAGACTGGGCTTTGGTCAGGCTGGCTTTGTTGGGCTTTGAGTTAACTTTTTTGAGTTGCCCTCTTGGGCCGGGTGTTTGCTCTTGGCCTATAATATGTTAGTAGTTTAGACTAATTTCAATGATTCCCTAACTTTTGTGTTAGGGAGCTATTTACTTTTATTTGTTTCTAGTGAATTTTTTGTAGTACCAAAGAATGATTCACGTCATTTGTATTCGATGCGTTTGATGTCTAATGAATGGATATAGTTTTGTGTAACATTGTGGGTACGTACTAACACTTTTTTTTTCATCTGTCTATAGATGACATCGGTGTTAAGAGTATAGGTCAAAGTCAAAAAAGACGGTCAAAGATCAAAGTGATAATAAGCAAGTCGGTATAAATAGGGAGAAATTATCCTTTATTAATGTAAGTTGGTTACCTATTGTAAAACTACCTAATGAAAATTCAGAAACAGAACATCGTCTTCTTCCTTGGTTTTCTGGTTTTCTTAGATTTCTTGCTTTCTTCTACTTTTTGATGTTTTACCATGAATTTCAATAAGCGGAATGGTGTATAATGACAATTCTGGTTTAAGATGAATGATATCGTCCGATTTGGGTTTGATTCAAAAACAAAACAAAAAATATCATTATAAGCCAAAAGAAAAATTTTTTGGCACTGTTTTCATGTCGTTCTTTATTTTTTCTTTCTTCTTTTTAGGAAATCCAATTTAGCAAAACTAAAAAGTTCCTTCTCAATTCTAGAAAGGGTGCTGCTACCTCATTCAGCCATGTTCATCTCTGATAATCAAGAAATTGGGAAGAAACATGAAAGTTCTTCATTCAAGCTGTTGCTCTCTCTCTCTTTTTTGAATTTGAGAAGAAAACTTAACTCGTTAGGGGCGCATGATCTATCGGTATTAACACTGCCTGTGATTCCACATCATGTTGAATCTTACAGTTCGTACTGATAGATATGGAGAGATCGAGAGAGTCATAAATTGGCCTCACTTGTCACCTTCTAAGAATGCCGTGCCGATTAAGCTGCTGATTCTATCCACACCCCACGTACGTACTGGTCCATCCTAAAAGGAAACCTTACATTTCGTACGTACTAATCCACTTTTTTGGACTATACAATGTATAGTTCATTCTTATAAAGTTATTTCTTGTTTCTAGTTATGATCTTCACCGATCGATTATACCAGATCTGATTAGGTGATTAATTTAATAGACATGTATTCCCCGTAATCCACAAGAAAATCCGGGTGTTCTTACTCGTGAAGGTTCAAACTCATAATGTTTAAGTTTATATATTGTTGGTTTATGTACATTGTATGTGGAAATTAAACACATTAGGTCGATATATTGTAAGGAAGGTGGATTTGGTACGATATAAATATTACGGATCATCAATTTCGTATCTTGCATATGGTACCCTCAAAACAGGTTAACCTATAAGGTGTGGCAACCCCAAAACGTTTAAGATCTAGAAGGCATGAAAATGACTGAACGTGCCGACCAAATGAAAGCTACAGTCAATTTCAGTCTAAGTAACCATATAAAAAGGTGTCCATTATCCTTCCCGGTTCTCCATCTTCCTCTTTCAATCTTCCATGCTTATCTTCCCAGATCTCTTCCTCAGTTTCTCTAGCCTATCTGTAATGGAGGAAAGAGTCAGTACTGAAGTAGCTGTCCCACAGATGATTTCAGTGAGCAAGCGCCAACAGACCAAAATGTTGGATACAATTTTTGAGGAAGAGCACTACGATCTGGAGTTGATCAAACCTTGCTGCCGACAATTTACAGATCAACTTCTAGTTATGATCTTGACATATCATGTTATGGTAAGAAGCAGCTCATACTGACTGCGGAAGTGGACGGAGATCTAGAGATTAATTAGCAGAGAATAAAGAGCCATGACATTGTAGTCATGGCTCATTTTAGCTATTGCATTATGTTTTTGAAGTTGCAACCACAACTTTAATTTCTTCTTCTCCTCATGGAATTTTTCTAAGCATCCAAGGAGATTGCAACTGCTGTAATTTTTTTTTTCATTGAAGGAAAATGAGAAATAAAGGACGAACATGTGGGTTAGAAGGAAAACATGGCTACGACTCTAACTCAGACAAATACTAGCTAGGAAGCAAGACAATTACAGACAATTACCCTGCAACTAAGCACTTTCAATTCAGGTTAATCTAGTACTGTTTTCCATTACGAATTCCTATATATCGTGCTTCACAAGTGTGTGTGGGTGAGTTCAAAATTGTCGAGGTCTTCAATACATAAATTAAATTTGTTGAATAAGTGTAAGGCAAAGCAGTCATTGGGTTTTTCCTCAACAGATGCATTTCTTTACATAAAATTAAACAGTCTGGTTTGAGTATTATTTGGATGACTTTTCATTCCCACTTTCCCAGAAAAGAAGGTATCCGATTCCGTTCAGTATTGGGGGCTACTATTGGCAGTACGTTCACGACAAAAGTTCTTTAAATTCATCACCAATATAATTGTTAATCATTTTAAAAGTTGTTAATGCCCGATGGCTTTTAAATAGTATTCTACTTCATCCCTTCATCATGCAATGATGAACTGGTCAATACTTAAATCAACTTGGAGTTGCCGCGTGCGGATTTATATGGGACAAACCTGCCAAACTAGCATCCAGTTCATACTAGTTTTGAACTCAATTAGAAAAGTTCACATTTTTCCAAATCTAACGTCATATAGTCATGCCGCATGCTGATTGATATGCGACTAACCTGCCAAACTAGCTCCCAGTTCATATTTCATTTGAACTCACTTAGAGAAGTTCACATGTTTCCAGATTTAACTTCATATAGATGCAGGGATAAAGACATTGAGTCTTTGGAGCAATGTATTAAAAAGAGCGCTTCGGGCGCGCCTTAATGCCCAGAAAGCGTGAGGCGCTGCTTGAATTGCTTCTGCTTTGCAGATGAGGCGTAGAGGCGCCGAAGGCGGAGGAAGCGCGCGTCACGGCTTCTTGGGCGCACGCCTGCAGATTTTTTTTTCATATGCCAAAACGACGTCGTTTTGATTTGTCGAGTGTTCAGATTCATTTAGGCCGTTTTGAACACCAGGCAACCCCAAATCTTTCTCAGCAGCCCCCTCCCTGACTCTGCACTCTCGGGCTCTCAGCAACCTCCTCCCCGACAACATCATGAAGAACCCATAAGGTATGATCATCCTTATTTTATGTAGATCCGGTCCGACATGCTCTCTGCCATCGAAAAATCCAGTCTTTATAGAGCTTTAATGCTTCTGTTTGGGTTGGATTGGGTCTTACTAGAATCCTCTGTTTTGTTGAAATTTGTTTGAACATAAGGTTTTGTATGTATGTTGATTGGCTTGGCTGGTTTGTAATTGCTTAGAAAACTGGACTCGGGAGTTAGCTGGTTTGGAAGAGAATAGGACGTTTTGTATTATGTTGATTGTAATATATATATATATATATATATATATATATATATATATATATATAGCTGATTGCAATAAGATTAATGGATCAGCGGCCATGTGCTCGGTTTGGCATATATAGTTGATTATCATTATCGATATAGCTCTCCTGGCCAGATGCTCTGTATGTTGATTGTAATATATATATATATCTGATTGTAATAAGAATGGATCAGTGGCCATGTGCTCTGTTTGGCATATATAGCTGATTATATATATAGCTTTCCTCCTATTTTTTTTATTGAGAGCTTACTGTCAATGATTCTTTATGTTTTGTTCATGATCGGCATTGTCCTTCTACCACTTTAAATTCATAATTGTTCTTGTTGTTTGGTCTATCAACTATAAATCTTTGGATTTATTTTATGTTTGCTGATTTTATTGAATCACTATTATGAATGAATGATAATTTATAATGTTTTTTTTTTGTTACAATACATGTTGTATGTATAGAACATGTTATATACATAAATATAGCAAATTTATACGTAAGGCTTACGCGTTAAGCCTCAAGGCAAGCGCCTTACTAAGGCTCTCTCGGCTACGCCTCGGCTACGCCTCAGCCTTTTAAAACATTGCTTTGGAGTCCAAAGTCTTTCCTAAACCATATTAATTAAAAGATAGCAATAATGCATGGCCTCTATAATTAAAAACCTGTGAAGAAGTATTATAACGTTGTAAACAGTATCCAAACAAACAAAAAACCGTGAGAGCTTCAAGTTTCTATGATTGTTTTAGCTCTCTAGTTTGCCTTACCTTGTGCCTTGAGCAGGTTCAGTTGTTTGCATTTGCTTCTGCTTCCATTAGTTCCAATTCTGAAGCAGAGGCTCTTCTCAAATGGAGAGACAGCCTTTAAAACCAAACACAGAATAATCTCACCTCATCATGGACCTATATATAGTCCCAGTACTCGATGCCACAAACTCTTTTGGAAAACCAAAAGCAAATGCAAAACCTTACCATTGGAGTCGTATTTTATGCAACAAAGCTGGAAGCGTGAGCAACATAAGTCTTTCCAATTTTGGTTTACAAGGTACGTTGCATGAAGTTTTGTTCCCCTCCTTCCCCAGTCTCAAATATCTGAACCTCAGCTTCAATCAACTCTTTGATGTCATCCCACCTAAGATCAGTTCCCTCACCAAACTTGTGTATCTTGATCTAACCAATAATCAGTTGTCATGGAGAATCCCACCAGAAATCTGACTTTTCTTATTCTCCGTGGTAATAATCTGTCTTATACTACTCCTAAAGAGATAGGAAACCTGAAATCTCTCATGGAGCTAGAATTGAGCTATAATCAACTCAGTGGTTCAATTCCATCATCATTAGGTGATTTGCGAAACCTTACTCATCTTTATCTCCAACATAACATCCTTTCTGGCAACATCCCTCCAAATTTTGGAAACTTCAGTACTGTGTTACACTTATGGAGCAACAAACTCTCTGGCCCTATCCTTCCAGAAATAGGATATTTGAATTCTTTATAAGATCTAAACTGTGACATCAATAATCTTAGTGGTTCTATCCCAACATCATTTAGTAACCTAACAAACATTGCAATAATCTAGTTAGAGTTGTTCCTACAGAGATTGGGAAATTGAAATCTATGTTGAGTATAAATCTCGGCTGGAATCACCTCACTGGTTCAATTCCAACACCACCAGGTGATTTGACAAACCTTACTATTCTTTATCTCCAACACAATAACCTTTTCAGGTTCCATCCCTCTGAATTTTGGAAACTTCAGAAAGCTTACTGTGCTATACTTGTGGAGCAATCAATTCTCTGGTTCTATACCTCCAGAATTAGGATACCTGAAGTCTCTAGAAGATCTAAACTTGAGCAATAATCATCTCAATGGTTCGATCCCTACATCACTGGGTAACCTAACAAACCTTGAATGGCTCTATCTCCGTGGAAACAATCTATCAGGAGCTATTCCTACGGAGATTGGGAAATTGAAATCTATGTTGGGTATAGATTTTGGCATCAATCAACTGAATGGTTCAATTCCCACTTCATTCGGTGACCTGACAAACCTTACAAATCTCTACCTTCGTGATAACCAACTTTCCGGTTCCATTCCCTAAGAGATGGAGAAACTTAAGAAGCTGGTTATACTGCTTTTGGATACTAACCAATTTTCTGGTTATTTGCCCCAATATATTGGCAAGGTGGATCACTCACAAACTTTCAGTTTCAGACAACCATTTGATTGGTCCAATTCCCAAAAGCTTGAAAACTAGCACAAAGTTATTTAGAGTCCGACTCAATGGAAACCAAT
Organism: Rosa persica; assembly: GCA_025331145.1. NCBI lineage: Eukaryota > Viridiplantae > Streptophyta > Magnoliopsida > Rosales > Rosaceae > Rosa > Rosa persica. The sequence goes on from WFKR01000005.1 coordinate 15,811,813, forward strand.
TGACAAGCAATCTTTCAGAAGACTTTGGAGTCTATCCAAATCTTCGATTTCTAGACCTGAGCGATAATAACCTGTATGGTGAAATCTCAAGCAACTGGGGACAGTGCCCACAATTGACAACCTTACTACTTGCGGGAAACAACTTAACTAGCAGTATATCACCTGAGATTGGAAATGCAAGCCAAATTCATGAGCTCGATCTTTCTTCTAATAGTTTAGATGGGATGATTCTAGAAGAATTTGGAAGATTGACTTCATTGATGAAGCTGAAGTTAGATGGCAATCAACTTTCAGGTAGTGTACCATCAGAATTTGGATCATTGACTAATCTTGAATATCTTGATCTATCAAGAAACACATTGAACTCGTCAATTCCAAGCGTTCTAGGTGATTTGCTCAAACTACACTACTTGAATTTGAGCAACAATAAGTTTGGACAAAGAATTCCTGTTCACTTGGGGAAGTTAGGTCAACTGTCCCAACTAGATTTGAGTCAAAACTCAATCGAAGGGGGGGGGGGGGGGGGGGGGGGGGGGGGGGGGGATACCATCAGAAGTCAGCAATATGAACAGTTTGGAGATGTTGAATTTGTCGCACAATAATCTTTCTGCTTCCATTCCAATAAGTTTTGGAAATATGCGCGGCTTGTCATACGGTGACATTATACTATATATAAAAGTTGGGTTTGTGGTTACTGTTACTAAGCTGTTTTGTGTACCGGCTTGAGCCGAGCCAAGTTATCAAAATTACATTTTTACCCTTACTTTTTAGTTTAATTTACAACTTGCCATTTATGAAACCAATCATTTCTTTCGCGCTCTTTTCCGCTGCCTCCCAGAACTGCTTCCTCTTTCCTTATTAATGCACTGATTCCCTTTCATGAGTTGATATCATCCCAAACAATTATCATCCCACAACCCTTTTCAAATCTATCAATTGTATCTTACCGGACCAAAAAATTATACTATATATAAAAGTTGGGTTTGCGGTTACTATTACTAAGCCGTTTTGTGTACCGACTTGAGCCGACCCAAGTTATCAAAATTACATTTTTACCCTTAATTTTTAGTTTAATTAACAACTTGCCATTTATGAAACCAATCCTTTCTTTCGCGCTCTTCGCCACTGCCTCCCAGAACTGCTCCCTCTTTCCTTATTAATGCGTCAATTCCCTTTCATGAGTTGATATCATCCCACAACTCTTTTCAAATCTATCAATTGTATCTTACCGGACCAAAAAAAATAACTCTCTCCAAGTCTCTGATTCATGGCTTTGATTCGGATCGTGGGCTCTGAGTCTCCAAGAGCGCTTCGCCTGAAGATTAGAAGAAGAACCATCGAGATAAGGGCGGAGTTCCAGGAAAAAGTATTAATCTTTATCTTTTTCATGAATCTTTGTTGATTAAGGGTTTTCCATATTTGGTATTCAATGATGTTTAGAATTTTGAGATGATCTATTTGTTTATTGATTTACTTGCATGTTGTATGGTGAACAATTATTGTGGACAACAATGGTTGACCTGAAGAAGTGTTTGTTTCCGCCGTGCCCAGAATAGCCCAATTGAAATTGGAGAAGCTCATCGAGGAATTGCATTTGCCTAATCTACTAGGAGCTATCGAAAAGGAGGAAGGAGGATATCCATTTGATCAAGGTTGAGTGCTTCATTCTGAGTAGATGCCATTAGAGGTTTAGTTAAGTAAAAGGGTATCGGGTTTGGTTGGATAATGATAAATGCTTCTACAAACTGTAACTTTAGGGTGTGATTATTCTTTGCATTTACTGTTGGATTTATAAGTTTGGGCTTTGTTCAATACTAAGTTCTTTGTTCAATTTGGTGATGGGATTTGCTTAAAGCTGATAACTTTTGGGTTTAATTCTGCAGGTAGAGAAAGAGAGGAAAAAGAGACTCAGAGAGAGAATATCCATTAATTTGAGTATGAGATTTTATTGTTCTTCTTCCTTGCTCTTTTTCTTATTGTAATAAGAGCTCTTATTTGCCTGTGTTTTTTTGTTTATTGGGTTTAGATCGCCAATGTTACAGAACAAAGGAGTGATTCTGTAATCACGGAAGCTCAAAACATTAGTGTGTTTACCCATGGGTAACAACGATGAAGTGAAATATGTGAAGATTGGAAAATCGTCTTCACCTATGTAACCCTTCATTTATTTTTTCGACTAGGTGTACCCCTTCATTTATGAACATGCGAGTTCTCATGGTTATACTCCTTGGAGTTGGGAACACATCCGTCTATGGTTGTTTAATCCTCATGTCTACTTATATTGGATTGTTGTGGAAAGGGCAAACATAAAAGCATTGGGGAAGCAATATAATCATATCTTGACTCATAAGAGGACCTATCCAAAAGAGGCAGCTCTTGCTCAACAGTTTCATTTTTGAAATATGAATATATTTTAAAATACCTGTTTTTATAATATATAAAACTATAACATAATGAATCAATAAATTTTAGATCGTGATTACCACTCTATTGCATATAAAATTCAGGCAAACATAAAAAATAAAAACCCGCAACATCGCTCGGGAAAATTTCCTAATATCTTACAATGAGTTAGAAGGTCCACTTCCCAACAGCAAAGCATTTCAAGATGCTCCCCCAGAAGCATGAAGCATTTCAAGGAAACAAGGGATTGTGTGGCAACGTTGAAGATTTGGAACCCTGCAATGAAGATAGTTCAAAAAAGGTCCATGGCCAAAAACTGGTATATGTAATCTCATTCTCTCTTTCTGGCAACACTTTTACTTCTATCTTCCTGCTTCATAATTGTCTTTGTAGTATTTAGAAAAAAGAAGCATCAGGATGACGAAAGAAACAATAGACATGAGGAGATTTCTTTTTCAACACTCAACTTTGATGGCAAGGCGATGTATGAGGAAATCATAAAGGCAACCAAGGATTTTGATTCCACATATTTCATTGGGCAGGGAGGACAGGGAAGCATCTACAAGGTGAATTTGTCATCTGCCAACACAGTGGCCGTGAAGAAACTCCATCAGTTATACAATGACGATGAAAAACTTCAGAAGGAATTCTTAAATGAAGTACATGCACTGATGAGATACGACCCCAAAACATTGTAAAGCTTTATGGCTTTTGTTCACATAAGCAACACTCATTCTTGGTGTATGAGTATCTAGAAAGAGGTAGCTTAGCAACAGCGTTGAGCAATGACTATGAAGCTATAGAACTTGGGTGGAATAAAAAGGTAAATATTGTCAACGGTGTAGCTCATGCTTGATATTACATGCACCACAATTGTTTGGAACCAATTGTTCATCGGGACATGTCAAGCAAGAAAATTTTACTGAATGCCGATAATGAAGCCTGTGTTTCAGATTTTGGCACTGCTTAGTTCTTAAACCCAAACTCAGCTAATTGGACTGCCCTGGCAGGCACCTATGGATATATTGCACCAGGTAATATTGTTTTTCGTGTTATAGTATAAATGTATAAATACTATGTATGTTTATATCATGTAACAAATACGTAAAGTATTTAGATAGGTACTTGAGTGTATGAAGACTTATATAACATGCTTTGCCAAAGGGCAACAAGCATGACAGAAAATCATCATTAAGATGGTTATCATTTTGGTTTTCTCTTTGAGCTTTCACACTTCAAATGTATTCCTATAAATACCCCTTTGTATGAGATGAATAAACACACTTGAAATCTCAATTCTCTCTGAAATATTACTCTCTCTTTCTGTGTGTCAATTCCTCTTATTCTTAAACACGTTATCAGCACGAAGTTGCTCTAGAATTATAATCAAAAATTGATGAAAGAAGAGTTCATCATCGATCGAAGTCATTTTTCCAAACCTACAAAAAATCCCCAAACCCTAGCTCATATCAAAGCCCTTGATTCCAGGAGCCCGGAACTGGTCTCAGAATCACCGGAACCGGCCGAAAACTGCCTGAACCGGCCTTCGGAAGTTGAAAGCACGAACCGAACCGCTGCCGGGTGCTGCCGAGTGCTGCCGAGGATCTGCCAAGGTGCTTGTGAGAGCTGCGCAGCAGCTGTCGAGGTGCTGCAGAGTCCTGCCGAGAGCTGCGCAGCAGCTGCTGAGACCCTGTGCAGCAGTTGCCGAGAAGCTGCGCAGCAGCTGCCTAGCCATCTGCCGAGCAGCTGCCAACACATCTGTCGACAGATTTGCGCGGCAACTTTCCGACAATTTTTCCGGCTACTTTTCGACACTTTTCCGGTGACTTTTCGGACGATTTTTCTTGACTTTTCCCAACGATCCTTCCGATCACCTCCGATAATTTTTCCGGTCAAAATTTCCGACAACACTATTTCAACACGGACATCCATTCTTCAAAACGAAAAGAAATACAAACCAAACATTGGTCCAAAGAGTTACTTCTAAAGCATATCATTCATTTTGCAAAGCTTGCTCTTTAGCAAAGGTAGGATCAAGACCATCCTATGCAAAGGACACTAAAGAAAATATACCATTCTTACAAAGAATACAAGGTGATATCTGTGAACCTATCCAACCAACTTGCGGACCATTTAGATATTTTATGGTGTTGGTTGATGCATCAACACGTTGGTCACATGTCATGCTCTTATCCACAAGAAATGTTGCATTTGCTAAACTCCTAGCAGAGATCATTAAGTTAAGGGCTCACCACCCTGATCATCCTATTAAGTCAATTCGTCTTGACAATGCTGGAGAGTTTACATCAAGAACCTTTGATGATTATTGCATGTCCATTGGGATTGAGGTGGAACACCCTGTCCTTCATGTACACACCCAAAATGGACTCACAGAAGCTGCCATTAAAAGACTTCAAATGGTTGCCAGGGCATTGGTTATGTGCACCAATCTCCCTATTTCTGCTTGGGACTATGCAATATTACATGCAGCTGTGCTTATTCGTCTGAGACCCACTACCACCCAACCCTTTTCTGCGTCCCACATGGTAACTGGGTATGTGCCTGATGTCTCACACTTACGCATATTTGGGTGTGCAGTCTATGTGCCAATTGCGCCGCCACAGCTCACCAAAATGGGTCATCAAAGACGCTTAGGCCTTTATGTTGGATATGATACTCCAAGCATTATCCGCTACATAGAACCCTTGACAGGTGATCTATTTACCGCTAGATTTGACACTAATGTTCAACAGAAAAGACAGGAATTGTCGTGGTCTGTCCCCACTTTGTCTCATCCTGATCCCCGAACCACACAGTCTGAAATAGAAGTGCGGAGTATTCTCGATCTTCAGAACGTAGCAGAATCAATGCCTGATGCGTTTTCTGATATCGCTAAAGTGACAAGATCACACATACCTGCTGCAAACGTACCTGCAAGGATTGATGTCCCTAAAACTAAAGGACATGACATCCCCTCTATGGGTGATGCAGTGGCTTGACCCATGGCTCCTGCCAGAAAGCGTGGGAGGCCTATAGGTTCGATGGATTCTCGCCTAAGAAAGAAAGCGAGCTTGACACAAAATAATCCATTAATCATCGATACAAATAATCCATCTCATGAAAAAATTCCGGATTATGGTTATGTCCAAGAGACATCATTGGAGGACACTCGAATGGTAGAACCAATTCCAGAGAATAGAGAGATCTCCATGAATTACACTAGTATACATATAATTATGGACAGAAATTCTATGGCTATTGATGATGCGTTTGCATATCATATTGCAAAAGGAATTATAGAATACGATGATATCGAACCTCGCTCCGTTGAAGAATGTCAACGAAGAGCAGATTGGTCCAAATGGAAAGATGTGATTCAGACTGAATTTGATTCACTAACAAAGAGACAGGTATTTGGGTCTATAACACTGACACCACCAAATATAAAACTTGTTGGCCATAAATGGGTCTTTGTTAGAAAGCGTAATGAGAAAAATGAGGTTGTCAGATACAAAGCTCGCCTGTGGCGCAAGGTTTCTCAGAACGCCCTGGAATCGACTACGAGGAGACATATTCTCCCGTAATGGACGTTATAACGTTCCGCTACCTTGTCAGTTTGGTAATTTCTGAAAAACTTGACATGCAGCTCATGGATGTGGTTATAGCATATCTCTATGGGGACCTAGATTCAGAGATATATATGAAGGTTTCAGATGGACTTCAATTATCCAAATCAAGTGGCTCTAAACCACGGAACGCGTTTTCAATAAAATTAAGACGCTCACTATATGGATTGAAACAATCAGGACGGATGTGGTATAACCGTCTAAGTGACTACTTGATTGGGAAGAGATATGTTAACAATGAAATATGCCCTTGCGTGTTCATTAAAAGGACAAGATCCGGATTTGCAATTGTAGCAGTTTATGTCGATGACATGAACCTAATTGGAACTCTAGATGAGTTAAAAGAAACTGCTACATATTTGAAATCTGAATTTGAGATGAAAGATCTCGGGAAAACACGGTTTTGTCTCAGAATCGAACTCGAGCACCGTAATGATGGGATTATGATCCATCAGTCAGCATATACTCAAAAGTTACTAAGGCGCTTTAATGAAAATAAAGCAAAGCCTGTGAGTACTCCCATGATCAACTGTAGTCTTGAGCCCATGAAAGATCCGTTTCGTCCAAGGGATGAGGACGAAGATTTATTAGAGGCTAAAATACCATATCTAAGTGCGATGGGCACATTATTGTATTTAGCTCAATGCACAAGACCAGATATCTCATTTGCAGTAAACTTGTTAGCTCGACATAGTTCTGCGCCAACACGCCGCCATTGGATTGGTATAAAGACAATCTTCCGATACCTGAAAGGTACTATTGATATGGGCTTGTTTTATCCCTAGAGGGAGAAAAGAAATGTAAACGCCGGTACCACTATCCATAGTAACCGGCGTTCTCCTCCTTCGATACCTAAAAGGTACGATTGATATGGGCTTGTTCTATCTCTACAGAGAGAAAAGAAATGTGAACGCCGGCAACACTATCCATAATGACCGACGTTCTCATCCTCCCCTCCATCAAAATGATAATGATGTTCTGACGGGCTTTGCTGATGCAGGGTATCTCTCTGACCCTCACAAAGATCGCTCCCAAACAGGTTATGTCTTTACCATGGGAAGCACCGCGATATCTTGGAGATCTACAAAACAGACTCTTGTTGCTACTTCCTCAAATCATGCAGAGATTATTGCACTACATGAAGCCGTGCGTGAGTGCATATGGCTAAGGTCTATAAATAGACACATTCGAGGAACTTGTGGTTTGAAATTTACTACAAATGAACCTACATGCATTTACGAAGATAATGCAGCTTGTATTGAGCAAATGAAATTAGGTTTCATCAAATGCGACAATACCAAGCATATATCGCCGAAATTCTTCTACAATCAGCAACAACAAACACTTCTAAATATTAAAGTAAATCAAATCCGATCAGAAGATAATGTAGCTGACTTATTTACTAAGTCACTTCCAAAATCCCCTTTCGAGAAACATGTAAGGAGCATCAGATTGAGGAGGATATCCGAACTCCCATGATCTTCAAGGGGAGTCTAAATCAGGGGGAGTATCCAGAAATATACTTCACACTCAACGCGCGTTGTGCTCTTTTTCCCTTTTTTCCCACAGGGTTTTATTACTTGGCAAGGTTTTTTATGAGGCAACTTTGAAGCGCACCACCAACACAATACTATTGAACATGAAATATCTAAAGGGGAGTGTTGTAGTATAAATGTATAAATACTATGTATGTCTATATCATGTAACAAATACGTAAAGTATTTAGATAGGTACTTGAGTGTATAATCATAGGTACTTTAGTGTATGAAGACTTATGTAACATGCTTTGCCAAAAGGCAACAAGCATGGCAGAAAATCATCATCAAGATGGTTATCATTTTGGTTTTCTCTTTGAGCTTTCACACTTCAAATGTATTCCTATAAATACCCCTTTGTATGAGATGAATAAACACACTTAAAATCTCAATTCTCTCTGAAATATTACTCTTTCTTTCTGTGTGTCAATTCTTAAACATTTCGCTGTTTTATACTTTTGTATATTGATCACATTTTTGTGCTCTTGTACAGTAGTAGTCTCCTTGTTAAACTTATTGGTTTCGGTTACTAACTTCAAAATTTGACTTGGAAATTAGCATAATTATAATTTAATTTCTTTATACATGGTCCATTATATAATCAGAAGATACCTGCATATCAATAATGAAAATTCAATTTTTATAAAATTTTTGTGTACAGAGCTTGCTTATACAATGGAAGTGAACGAGAAATGTGATGTTTATAGCTTCGGTGTGGTAACATTGGAAACAATTATGGGAAGGCATCCAGGAGATCTTCTCGTACCTTTATCATCTGGGTCATCTTCACCGTCATCTGCATTACCCGCCCAGCAAATATTAATTGTGTATGTTTTTGACAGACGCATTACCCCTCCTACAGATGAAGTTGCAGGTGAACTGCTCTCTCTTGTGAAGATAGCATTTTCATGCTTGAATACCAGTCCTCAGTCTCGACCAAAAATGGAACAAGTTTCTCAACAACTGGAAACTCAGAGGCTGTATTTGTCAAACCCATTACAGATGATAAGATGTGGTGAATTGCTGAGTCTCAAAAAGTTTGACTGCCTTATAAATCGGCAATAAGAGAATGTGCTTCTTTCCTATAAAAATTTCACCATCTGTGTGCTTTCCTTTTAGGAATATTGTATCCTTATTGTAATTTTACTTCATGTGCTTGTGTGCTATGGCTCATGTATGATAAAACAAGAAGTTGTTTTTCTATACTAGATCAGAATGAACCAACGCAAACATACAAGAACTTTAGGCTGCCAGAAATACATTTCCTTTAGTGATAGAAGTTAAAAGAGTAAATCCTACTATGTCCACATCATTGGCAGAGAGGCCAAAGCCACTGCAAAGAAGGAAAGTCAACTGCCTTAACCAAAGGCAAATTGTTATGTGTTGGCCGAAATGAGCATGAGGTCAATACCTGAGTCCTTGGTCAAAAGGAGGCATGGAACAAACTGTGAAAATACATGGTGGTCAGTGTGTGAACAACGCCAGAGGATATAACATTGTCGGCCAGCCCAGCCTGTTACACGAGAAAATCAGGAGAATTCCTGTTATAGGAAACGTGATTCATACCTTATAAAATAGGGTACATGACTGTAATGATCAAAGACATTATGCAGTGTTATTCAAGAACTGATAAAGAAGACTGCAGGACACTCATAATCAACTGTATAAGAAAGCAAAGAATAACCCAGCCAAGGCATGCAAAACTTTTAGGCTTCTAGCTATACTCTGCAAGAATCTATCCTCAGTTTTCTACCACTTGGCTTGCAGTACTTTAGTAGACCAAGTACATTCAATCAGTTCTGAATGTCAACACAAATAATAATCCTGTGTAGCTGATGGTAAATAAGAAGTATTCACTTTCAGCACAATCTCAAGTTAGATGTAGAAAGTATATTATATGAGTGACCTTCGCAGTCTGAAGCTACAGGAACTAAAAGGGTCCTCAATATGACCACCAACTTCAAAAAGACTATCATATTTCCCAGATACCAAAATGTATAATACCAACTAGTTATATTCACCCAATTTCCCTACCTCACAGTCACCCCATTCCGAAAAGCCCACAAATGACTATCCAATACGCAGAATAATGATCTGGTACACTCATTCCATCATTCATCTTCAGTCTTCTCCAGTGCATCAGAATCTAAATCCTCCTGCACTGTCTCGGCCAGCGTTTGACTCTCAATCGATGGGCATTGAATTGATTGCAAGAAGTTGAAGTACGCATACTTGATATCAAACTGCATATCATACCCTGCCATACATAATCAAACCTCAATATCTAACCACGCACAAGACTGAGTTGAACATAAAAGGCAATGACAGTGTCAAGTTCTAGATCCCTTACAGTAATTTACAGCAATAGTTCGTCCTCTGCTATCTGGGCTTTGCCTAACATGATGAAACCACATACTTGGCCTGCATCAACTCCACCATATCATTTACACAAAAATCTACATATCAAACAAAGCAACCATCTTTGATCTCTGGAAATGCATCAATGAACTCAAATCGAAACTTACAAGTAAAGCATCTCTCCTGGATTAATCGTACAGCAAAATGGCCTAGGCCCATTGAAGAACAAAGGGAACTTGGAGAGCTGTTCTTCTCTGTCCACAGGAGCAGGGTAAGGATCGACACTAGACCAAGGCACAGACCTAGCCGGACTCTCCATTTCCAGCTCAAACTCTCCGGTGACCGGAGAATACGAATACTGAGCAGCCGGGAACTCCCTTACGTACATCCGATGCACATCGGTGGGAGGGAGGAGGAGGAAATGCTTCTGTCCCGTGACCACAGCGTATAGATTCTCGTAGTGGTCCTTGTGAAACGACGTCGTGGAGCGCTCGTCCCCAATCCACATGTTGACGGCCTCAGGTCGGCATCCTAAGGCTTCGGTGGCGAATTGGATATGTGGATCGCAGTCCGCCGCCAGGGGCGAGTACTCGGACGGGAAGCAATTGTTCTGCTGCTGCGCGTAGGCCACGAACGACGACGCGTCGTTTTTGGCCGTGATGAGGCTGAGAGCTTCGGGGAAGGGCGTGCGCTGCACGTGAGCGGAGGCGAAGCAGATGGAGGAGGAGGAGGAGGAAGGGGAGGGGACGAGGGCGTCGGCGCGGCCGTGAGGGGTGAGGTGGAGGGACACGTGGGAGGAGGAGAGGGCGGAGGTGAGGTAGGAGTCGGAGGTCCAGCGGGTGAGGGCCGGCCAGTGATGGGTGGCGTTGGAGATGATGCAGGGCTTGTTTTGAGAGACGAAGTCTCGGAGGAACTGGAGTGGAGTTGGCGGGAAATCAAGACGGTCCAGCTCGCCGGAGGTGCCGAGATTGAGCTCCCGTACTTCGTTCCATAATGTCTCTATTTTTCCCTCCATTGGAGTTGGATACTGAGTCAGAGTGAAGTGAGACTGAGGAAGAAGACGAAGTAGAAATAGCAAGCACAGAATAGAATGGGTTTTAGGAATTGGGCTGGCCCTCTCTTCAATTCTTGGGTTTAGATAGTTACCGGCGTGCGTTATGTTCGATACTTAATAATTAGGGAAAACATCGTAAATGATGTATAAACTTTAAGTCATTTTACACTTTGATGTACCAACTTTCATAACTATCAAAATAGTGTATTAAGTTTGCTCAAATACTTCATTTTGGTATACACCGTTAAATTTTCCGTTATCTTTATAAAAAAAAAAAAATTGACAAAACTAGAGGAAAGATAAAGGAAATTTTTTTTTTTTTTTTGCAAAGATAACAAAAAATTTAAGAGCGTACACCAAAATGAAAGATTGGAGCAAACTTGATATACTATTCTGATTGTTATGAAAGTTGGTATACCAAAGTGTAGAATGGCCTCAAGTTCATACACCATTTGTGAAAATATCCCTAATAATTACAATCATCTTCATAGAGTAATTGATTTAACACTCTACATTTAACAAAATACGTTAATCTATTAGCTGCATTATTTGCTTAACGAAAAATATGACAAAAGTGAAAGAAATTAAACGCATTAACATACCTTCAGCAGACATTCATGATCCTTCTGATGTCAGAAAGGTCATCTTCTTTAACTTGTAAATTGTAACGCATTCACCAAGTTAACACAATCACTTTCAATCTCCACATCCATCCACTCTTGCTGTATAGTAATTGATAAACCTGCATATGAATAGGTGATTGAGCAGCAGGGAAACCTGTAGCCAGAGTAGCCAAGTTTTGCCACCACCCCCAGGTCCCCAACCCTCCCCCACTATCCCGAATTTCTAACGACCACCCCAATCCTTCCGTCTCTATTTTCAGCACCAAAGCTCCCACCAACGTGTCCAAATTGTGTCAGTTTGTTTTGTTTTTTCGACACTTCTTGAGAATTTGAGGACATAAAACCAATACACGTGTAGCCATTGTTGATACTTCTGTGCCACATTTTGGCTATTTTTCAGTGATGTTAAAAGACTTTAGGTTAAATTTAATCTTGTGTGGGTATAATTGCAACGTTTAATCCTAATCCTAAGCTATAAGATCTAGATGGCCAAACTTGTATACGACGATTTTCTTCCGTAAAATTATTTATTGTTTTTGTCGACAAAGGTTCTACGAAAAATGTATTATAAACAAAAATAATAATAATAATAAAAAAGTTTATTTCTATCATCTAGATGATTTCGAGCTCCGCTCAATGATAAAAAAAGATCAAAAAAATGCTTAATTAGGAGAATCTTCATAGCACCGACATGTATTTCCATCAACAAGTATCAGGTACATCTTTTGCTTATTTAAAAAAAAAGGTTGTTTATAAATATTAATAACTGAAATCTGCTAGATCTGTTAGTTTATTTACATCGCAGGTGCATAGAAGATGATTATGAGCTGTGAGACCTGGTGATATCTCTAATTGAGACAAAGCTTAGACTGTAAGGAAATGTTGAAGTTATTGTAGGTCGTTTCCCATCTACCTCGAGCATCTCAAACCCTCTTTTCCAGGACTATACGCCTGAAGTTTAAGTCTGCGTTGATCTAACAATAACGCTTCCCTCTCTTCTGTGTATTCCATCACTTGTTCATCAAACAGATCAGTGTCACTTATTCCAAGTCTTTCATCCAAGACGCATTACAGCCATAATCCTTCATCGCCCAAACAACGATTTTGGTACCACATCAACGGTTACAGAGAGCTAACCTTTCAAGACTCCGAGACAGGGCCCTCTCATGACAAAGTGAGGCTTAAGGCAACATTTAGAGAGACCTTCCTAATAATTTTGTCAATTGAAAAAAAAAATGTCAACAAAGCAAAGTTCAAACTAAAACATAGTAGATTATATAAACAAAATAAAAAGTAACAATGCCGATAAAGAACATTAGAACATGATTTTCTAACGACAAAATTTTGGACTTTAGGCCTTGACGGTCTGTTAAAATTGTATCAACTATCTGAATTATGACTATGAAATTAGAACAGATGGTGAAATTCAGAATTAAGTAAGAGAAAGAGAAAGATTGCTTCTATGCGTCTATAAGACCTCAATGGCTTAAATAGACATTAAAAGAATAAATGTTAGTGTTTGTCTTTGAAAGAATCAGAGGAGAATCAAAAATTCATGTTTCAGCAGCCAATGTTTCATTTTTGCCCAAATTAGTGAAAGTAAGAGCAAAACTTTTGGTTATCTTCTTTTCTAATCCCAAAGAGATGGAGAAAGAGGAAAGCTTGGGGTGTTTAACTTACAAATACAAAAGAAAAAGAAGAAATTTTGAGGCCTCATGGAGTCACAGGTCTGATTTCTTTGGCCTCAACGCCCTCTTCTACAAACTGCAGTTCTGCGACTTTTTTCTTTTACTATATATTTTTTTAAAACATATACATATACATATATATATAACCTAGCTCAGGCGCGAATATCCACACATAAGCAAAAAGCTATGGATTTCCATATTTGATCCACTTTCCGATCACATTTTCATATCTTAACTGTTCAGTTTTTAGGTCCTAATGTATAGATCATCTCTGCAAAATTTCAGCCAATTTGGTGATCGTTAAGGCATCCAAAACTGCAATTTACAAGAACAAACAGAATCTGTCGAACCGGAACCGTTCGTGTACATTGTTGTAAATTGCAGTTTTGGATGCCTTAACGATCACCAAATTGGCTGAAATTTTACAGAGATGATCTATACATTAGGACCTAAAAACTGAACGGTTAAGAAGTGAAAATATGATCGGAAAGTGGGTCAAATATGGAAATATGTACCTAAGAAAAACTGCGGACGTTAGCAGTGGAAAAGCTGTGTGTGTGTGTGTGTGTGTGTGTGTGTGTGTGTGTGTTTGTTTTATTTTTTTTTTAAGATGGAGGCCTTCCCCAAACTGAGGCCAAAGGCCACTGCCTTGGTTGCCTTGGTCAAGGGACGGCTTTGCTCTGAGGTCTAAAGTGACACATATGTTTAAACTTAAACAAGAAGGTGGCAGGGGTAACTCTTGAAAATGCTCCCTCTCAACGTCAAACGCACAAATTATATGAGAGCCACCAATCTAATGAAGAAAACCATTGAGATAAATCCCGCCATTAGGGGTGTAAATGAGCCAAGCCAGAGCGAATACCAGCGTGATCATGTTCTGCTCATTTGTTTTTTATCAAGCTCGAGCTGGGCTAAAGCTTGAATTTTTTTTTTCCATGCTCAAGCTCGACTCAGCTTGAATATTTTTCTTAAGCCCGAGCTAGGCTCGGTTCGGCTCGATTTATTGAACAAGCTTGAGCTTAAATAGGCTCGGCTGGGTTCATTTGACTTTACATTTAAAAATTAAAAAAAGAAGAAAGAAAATTTAAAATAATAATTCAAAATTTGATGTCTAACCATCACACAAATCCCTTTTGACTTTATTGTAGTATATTTTACTTAAATTCTTAGATTCTCTTCCAATTGAAAAGGAAGGTAACAAAAAAAAAATTAAATATTTGAGATTAGAAAAATTATATTTTTATTTATACTATAAATTTTCATGAATCAAGTTTTAACAAACGTCGAACTTTAACAAACTTGAACTACTCATGATCTAGACGAGCCGAATATATCTTTGTTAAGCTCGGCTCCTTTTTTTGTCGAGCCTAATATTGAGGTCAAACTCGGCTCATTTATCTTACGAACACGAGCCGAACGAGCTAAAATCGAGCCGAATACGAGTCGAACACGAGCTGTATCAAGCCTATTTACAGCCCTACCCGCCATAACGTGATTGATAACAAAGAGATTTGGCTTCGTATCCCGTACCAATCCGGGATACGGGTACGAAACAGCTCGGATACACGTATCCTGATTTGGATACGGTTTGGATACGTCTGTATCCTACGCAAATATGTAAGTATGTAAATAAATCGAATATGTGGGGCTAATACTGACTTTTTACCCTACAAAAAGAGAAAAAGAAAACAAGGAAAAAAAAAACAAAATACCCAGATCGAGATAGATCTAATCTCAGATTCTCAGCGCCGCTTCGTCGTTCTTCTCTTCTGCTCTTCTTCGCAAGTCGCAACCACGCCTATTTAGACTTTTCCAGTTATCCTCTTCTTGCTGGGACCTTCGGGTACGTTTGTTCTCATATTTGTTCTTCAATCAGCTTAGAGCTTGGTTTGATGGTTTAAAAATCAGATGCAACTAGGCCCTAGTAGTAGTAATTAAGTACTTTAGTTGTGTTATGGGCATATTTGCTGCGGTCTGATGGTCTGATTTTTCTTCGATCAGCTTGGAGCTTGGTTTGATGGTCTGATTGTTCTCATATTTGCTGCGGCTACTTGCTATAATCAATGCTACATGCTTTCTGGAAATGTTAAAAGGAACAGACCGGTTTGTGTATTTAGATTTAACGAAACAGAACAAAAGGGTTTGGTATTTGGGGGAGGCACTAGGCGTACTCTTGTATTTTTTTTTCTTTTTCTAAACATATATATATATATATGATTAAAAAAATATATTTTTCTAATCATAAATATATATATATATATATATTTAATTGACGTATCCTTCACGTACCCGTATTCTATTACATTTAAGATTTGCCGTATCCACGTATCCAACCGTATCATATCCGGATACTCATACCCGTATCAGTGCTTCTTAGCATATGTGAACACCTGAAATTTTCATTTAAATAAATATATGTAATTCAATATTTATTCAATGATATGAATTATGAAATTTTGGTTTGCTTCGTATGTCGTTATGTGAGGAGAGAGGTTTCGAATGAAATTTATTTTCGAAAACGAGCGTTATTTAGGGGGTCGTGAAAATTGACTTTTTATACGTTCAAAATGTGGAAAAACCTCCTTCATGAAAGTTATAGGGCTATTCGATACGATCTCGTGCATATGTGGAACACAATATTCAGAGTTTGTATGAATAAGTTATGAATATTTGAAAATTAGACATTTTCTATAAATATCAAGAAAAATCTGATTTTTTCATTAAGGACCAAAAAATTTCATTTTTGAGTTTTGGTTCCCCAGCTCTCTCTGTTCTCTCTCTTCTTCAGCTCTTCAGACCCGTCGGGGCTCGTTCGACCCGACCCGGCCTAAAGGCCTTCCTCCGGCCACCTCCGCCCTCGGACCCGGCCTCCCCCAAGCCAGCCGCTCCCTGCCCTCGGTTTGCCCAGCCGCTGCCTGCTGCCTTGGATCGAAGCACCCTAGCCCTGTGAACCCAACCCGACCGGATCTTTGCCGTGCCGGCGTTGCACAGGCCGATCCTCCACCTTGTTGTGATCTCCTCCTCTTGCTGATCATCCTCATATCCTCCTTGCATAACGATTTGTAGTATAGAGTGATAGATCAACGTTTCAAGTTTTTGATGGCTCAGAACAGATCTAGGATCTGATCAGACGCACGGGATTTATCAAACTTTAAAGCTCGATCTAGGATGATCTAGACATTGTCTCGGAAAAAGTCAGGTATTAAAGTTGTTCATAATTTCATTTTGTAGAAGTTTGTAGTTGACGATTTTTGCATCGGAGGTGGTTGACCGACGTTAATCGTCGTCTGACCGCCACGTGTGGCGGCCCGTCAGACCATATTTTGAGTTTATATTATCTGGACGATGATCTATGTATCCATACGAGCGTTTTGATATATCACAAGGTTATTTTAGAAAAAGTTGATAAATAGTGGATTTACGTTTTGACGATACTATTTACGGTTTTTACATTATATCTTCGGTTTACGATTTACGGAGATCAAACCATCGGTTTTTCTTCAAGTTTTAATATGTTGATCGTATGTCTGTCCCGATGACTTTGTGAGGTCACGAGCGAAGATCGGACCTTTGGATCTTCGTATAATTGTAAAACAGTGATTTGGGAGGCGATTCGTGAAGATCCGTCAGTCGGATTTTCGTATAATTTTGATAGAATGTTTCCAAGGGCGATCAGTGAGGATCTGACCGTTGGATCATCGTTTAAATTTGATCCGACAGTTGGATCTTTACTTTAGAATTCGACAGTTGGATCGTCTTAATTTTAGAATCCGATCGTTGGATCATCATTTCAGTTTATTTCGTGTTTCGTTGCTAAGTAAAGACCGTACTTGATTAGGTACTTAACGGTTTGAGTTGACGAGCATTTAGATTCTTGTGATTTGATTGATAGAAGACGCAGCTGGACTAGAGGTGAGTAAATCGCACATGGTTCATTTAAGAACCGAATTTAGTAAATTATATTGATTGATAATAATAGGCATTACTGTGAGATTGTCTATGTATATATATTAATTATGTGATGATATATATATATATATATTTGTTGTTGATTTGTGTTGAGAAAACAATATGCATGATTGTGTTGCTATTATTGTTTAAATTTTTACTTTTTCGTGATTTATATGTTGAGAAATGAGTTGAGTTTTATTGTTTGAGAAACAATAAATTGTTTTGATATGTGGAGATCAACAGGTCATGAGTGTGACAATGGCATGCTATTAGTGAACCACGCTCTTGTACCGGGCTGGTGCTTACTAATAGCATTATAATCGTGAAACACGCTCTCGCGCCGGGCTGGTGGTTGCGATCGGTTAGAGCTCTAGTCTGTCTGCCAAATGTGAGTGGTCTTATGAGGGTAACATTGAGGTTACTTGTGATTCATCAGTATGAGAGTTTAGAAGAGAGTCTTGAGATTATCTTATATTTTAGGAAATTTGGAGTTACCTTGTGTGTTTATACTTATTAACTTAAATTGTATAATCTTTAAATTTACTCATACGGGTTTTCAAAATCTTACCGGGTTTTGTGTTGTTACAATCCCGGTACACTATTCAAATAGTGTAGCGGATAGACCTGCAGGTCAGGACAATCAGTGTGGTGGTCGAGCTGCTTAATGTAGCATTGTTTGATTTATCGTATTTGCTTTTGTGAGGTTTGGTTTGCTCATTGAGCTTTACAATTTAAGTTTGTGAAAGTGTGATGTAATAAGAAATTTGAAGATTTGGTTTTCGTCTTATTGAGTGGGTGAGGTATGGTTGTTTATTAAAAAAAATTCTGGACGTTTATTTGTTTAAGTGGTTTAATTCTTGTTTCGGATTTGAATTTATTATTCAAAATTCAGGGCGTGACCGTTTAGAATTAGAGGGTGAGGTACATATTTGGTGATAATCAATACTCCCCGAGTGATGGCTCGTTTGCAGCGGATCCCCATCATATGCTCTTCGATACTGGTATAATCATTGATTATGTCGTAGTGCGGATTCTAGTTAGGGTCTAAGTCCTTAGAACGATAGGCTTGACCTTTAGGTTCTTGTTGGAACAAGTACAGTTCCTTGAATTACCTTCGATGTGTTAGTATCTTGGTTAATATGGACTAGTATTTGACTTATGCTATGCTTTAAGTGTTATACATGTATTGACCAGGTATACTAGTACTATTATCCATAGGTAATGGATCTTGTGGGAGGCAGAGGTAGGGGCAGAGGTAGGGGTAGGGCCCCTCATGTGGATCACTATGTGGCAAGGGTGATTTCTCGTCTGGGAGCAGTTCCATTTAAGGGAGTCACAGACTACAAGTTGGCAGATCAGTGGATCAAAAACATGCAGGGCTACTTCCAGATGGTGATTTGTGACGAGCAGGAAAAGAGGAAGATATCATCGTTTATGCTTCAGGAGGATGCACGGTTGTGGTGGAGTAGCACAGAGAGAAACCCTAACCTGGGATGAGTTAGTGGAACTCTTCAGGAAGAAATACTGCATGTTACAATGAGACACCAGTTGGAGAGACAGTTCCATTCTCTAACTCAGGGGAAGTTGAGTGTGAGAGATTATGAGGCAGAGTTCAACCGGTTGTATCAGTATGTGAGACAGCTAGGGTTGAACCCTTCGATTCGACGTGACATAGCCATTTTCAAACTGACGGAACTAGGACTCGTGGTGGCTAAGGCATTGACCATTGAGCAGGAAAACCAGATTCTCTTGGAGGAGCAGACAGTTGAGAGAGATCTTCAGGGGAAGGGAAAGGCAGTTGCTGAGCCCAGCCATACAGTGAGAAACCGAGGTAACTTCTGGAAGAGGCAAAAAACTAACCTGTAGACACCAGCGAGGGCTATGGTTCCTACACCTGCTAAGGCGGTACCTATTAGACAGGTGGTGCCTCTAAAATGTTTCAATTGCCATGAGTTGGGGCACATTTCTCGGAACTGCCCGAAACCAAAGAACACGATGTGCTTTGCTTGTGGCCAGGCAGGATATATCTCTCAAGTTTGTCCACAGCAGCAGGATAGGGGTCAAATGAATCAGCAGAGGCAACAGCCTCAAGGTCAAGCTAGAGTCTTCGCCATTGGACAGGGAGGCACCGGGGTGGAAGGTACTATATCTGTTTATAGCTATCTTGCTAGAGTACTGTTTGATACTAGAGCTTCCCACTCTTTCATATCTAGTTCTATGTTAGATGTGTTGGGTTTGATTTCCATGCCTCTTACTAGATCTTTATGTGTTACATCACCTCTCAGTGTATCCCTTGAACTTGATATGTTTTGTGATGATTGCCCTATTGGGATATGTGGTAGAGAATTCTCTGCATCCTTGATTGTGATTCCGAATCACACGTATGATGTAATTTTGGGTACTGATTGATTGAGCCTGAACCATGCAGTGATTGATTGCTTTAGGATGATTGTGTCCTTTAGTGTTCCTGGACAACCAGTGTTTCATTACCGTTGTCTAAAGTCCGGCATCACCATGTGAACAGGGATTTTGGCTCATATTGAATCAGTGAGTAGTACTTTAGTAATTACAGGGATTCATGTAGTTTCGGAGTATGCTGATGTATTTCAGGAGATACCAGGATTGCCTCCGAAAAGGTAATGGATTTCTCCATTGATGTTATACCAGATACTACCCCTGTATCGAAAGCACTCTATCGGATGGCTTCAGCTGAACTTCAGGAGTTAAAGGTTCAGATTGAGGGATTACTTCCACAAGGGTTCATACAGGCTAGTATATCTCCTTAGGGCGCACCAGTGTTGTTTGGCTCCAGTTTTTCTTGAGCTGGTCAACAGTCTCTTTTCTTGCGTAGGCGTGCCAGCACCGTTCGGGTGCGGTCGTCGGGGGTGTCCCTTGACCTGACTTCTTCTGAGCGATTGTGGACGAGGAGAGCACCAACCTCGTCGTGGGGTTCTTTGTGCCTCGTGGCGAGGACTTTTGCTGAGCCTTTTCAAAATCACAATCGATACTCGATGTTGTAGATCGAGCAGAGCGAAAACCACTGGGAAGTGAGGAGAACTTGCTAAAGCGTGACTCTAGCTTGGCTGGTTTGCGAGGGCGTTACCCTTGCTTGGCTGGTTCCGTAACCGTTGTGGTCGTGGTACTACAGTCGGCTCCCAAGGAGACTAGGACCAAAGCACTTTGACAGAGGATTTGGTGGTACTGAAAGTTGGCTCCTAAGGAGACTAGAACTTAGAGTGTGATCACCGATAAGAGAAAGAGAAGGAGAGGAATTGCTCTTAGAGAGGTTGCTCTAGAGAGAACTTAGATCATCTTATAGATGTTTTGATGAGTGAATTGGTGAGATGATACTTGTTGTAGCCTCTATATATAGGCTTCCAAGCAATACTATTTGGCCTTTAAACAAATCATAGTGGGTTAGGTTTGAGCACACTAACACTTAGTGGATTTTGTTAGGCAAAATTCACTAACACTTAGTGGATTTTGTTAGGTGAGAGCACTAACACTTCTTTATTCCTTTGATTTTTATCTCCACTAAGAATTCATATTTAACCTTGGACTTCTTCATATGAAATGATCCACCATGGATGTAGATTATTGTGGTAAAATTTCAGAATTTATTTCCATGTGGTTGGGCCGAAATTGCTACTGGACTCCTTACAGGTCCAGTTTTCCAGTTTTGCTTCTGCAGAAAATTGGACTGATTGTTTGAAGGTTTTCCACTTCGAACAAGCTCTAGCACTCTTCATAAGAAATGATCATTGGGATGTCTAGAATGAATCTGGAAAGTTTCAACTCATTTGAAGTTCGGATGGTTAGTCTGCCGCCCCTCCTTCCTTGTTTAGCTCGGTTTCTCCTAGCCGAAGTAGGAAAATATGCTAAAGTTGACTTTTCATTTCCACGCTTCCATAGTAGGCTTTATTTAGCCTCTAAATATATATTTCGAACTTGTCGACAATATATAGCTTGAGCCACTGATATTGGCTCGATTTCTCCAAGACGTGCCTTGTCAGGCCAAAATGCTCATTTTGGGTCCAAACATTGCCCCCCAGACCTCGAAGTCAAAGGTCTTCGTCTTGATTGAAGAGGTCTTGAATCAGTACCACTCGTATAATATCGTTGCTCTGAAGCCACTTGTATTGGCTTGACTGAAATTACTTGATTGATTCCATATAGGCCTCTAAATAGGCCATAAAGCTTGGATGCCACAATCTGAATTGCCTTTGTCATAAACTGATGCTTTCTTTGCCAACTTTATTGCCCCCGTATCTGATGTCTGGTATGCAGTGAATTGGCGAAACTTAGGCAGGTTGTAGGATATCAGAACTTTAGCGTGCCCCCCATGCGAAGGAGACTGCTTTTGATTGCGAATGAGGATCCTTCTCTTCTTTGGTGGTAGCTTCGCCATGTGTATAGCAGCAAGTATCTGCCTTGATCGCTGGCTCTCTGTTGATTTTCTCAAATGTAGGTGTTTGGAGCCTTTTTGCTGGCTAGATCAAGTTTGATCAAGGCCTATAGTACTTGGCAAAATAAGATGTTGAATAGCAAACTGTTTGCTGCCATTTAATCCTTCGCGAATCTTATGCTGAAGAGGATGATTGAATCATGGCTATCGTCATCATGACATGTGACGAAGTGAAACCACCATATTTGCTACAACTTTAGCATCTAAAACCGCATTAGTTTTAATCATGTTTTATTAAAAAAAAAAAAAAAAAAAATATCAGGCCACTATGCTGGCCCTGCGGTGGGAAAAGGTGGAATATCTTCACTGTCGCCCTAGATGCGATTCTCAAGATAGAATAGTGATTTATTAATTATCAACTAGGGCCACTCACTGGCCCAGCTAATAAATTAATCTCCAAAAACACTTGAGCTATAAATCAAGGTGTAATGGAGAAGTGTTCCTTGTGACCCAGAAATGACATCCAAGAAACCATTCGTTATCGATCAGGCAGATGAAATCACTGAGAAAGCCACATTCACATGGCGGACTAACATGAGTGTTCGATGTAGAAGTCAGACCAGAGAGGAGAGAAGTCGACTGATGAGCTTTGGTGGAGGTGATAGTCAAGCGGGTTTGGGTCCCACACCTCGCGATCGTTTGCTAGATGATGCTATGGCCTATTATGGGCTTCCCATCCGCCGTCCCATAGTGGCTCTTCGGCAGGTGCCTGGTGATTTTAGCAGTTGGGGACCAAGGAGGAAAGTGGGCTTCTGGCCTACCATCACTCTCGAGGAAAAGGTTTGGTATCAGGAGGTCCGAGTGAGAGATTTGGCCCGATGGGATGCGGTGGGTATCACCCAAACCATCGATCTATGCTTCTGTCTTCCCCATGATACTAGCCCTGCACCGCTTGCCGCTGCTCTTTGCTTCTGGAACACTTCCAGCAATACATTCGATTTCCGGTTTGGGCAGATGAGCATAACTCTGCTGGATGTTCTTACCATCACGGGGTTGCCTATTGATTTCGACCCCTATGTGCATGGTCAGTTTGATGGTATTCAATTTCCTTTGAGAATGGATATGGCTGGTCGGGGGCATCACAGTAAATCCTACCCTGTCTGGCGTGATTATTACCGCACCCAATGTGACCATACAGGAGGTATCGCATTCCTGGAATTCTGGCTTTGCAAATTTATCTTTTGCACTTCTTCCAACAAACCTACTGGGCGCTGGAATTCTCTGGCCACTGCTCTCTATAATGGTATTTGCGTTGGCCTTGGGCAACCTGTATTGGGTTCGTTATATCGCTCCCTTTATAGAGCTGTAATGCGCCCCTTTGATACCGACATTAGTGGTCCATTCTGGATCCTTGCCTTTTGGTTGCAGATTTATTTCCCTCGCTTCCGTCGCGGTGATATTCCAAAGGAACCTCCAGTCGATTCCCTTTTGGGGAACTGGCTTTGTGGCAACATAAGGCATCGAGCTCCACCCTACTCCGAGTGTTTTATTTACTTGTACTTGTTGGGAGAGATGCCGGACCCAAAAATAGTCCTTTCTAGGCGATTCCCTCCTCCCCTTGATGATGGCTTTCTGCCCAGTGGACGCGATCATAGCGAAAGAGCCCTCTTGGCCTTTCGTCGAGCCATCTCCTGCTCCGATATTCGTCTTACCACCGACCACGTAAGTTATGAGCTCTATGCCCCTAACCACTTTGCTCGCCAATTTGGGTTGGCCCAGTTGGTACCCTGGCCTCTGGTTGATTCTGCCAATTACTACACCTCTTGGCGGAGATTAGCCCCACCTGGGTCTACCTCATTTCAGAGTCAGTTTACTTTGATAGTGATTCCTCCTTGGGTCAGAGCGTTGTGTCCCCTCAACGATGTCGACAATGATTATGTTGATTGGTGGAAAGAAGTTTCTGTGAACTGTTGGGACCTGCCACATGACGAACTCTTCGTCCAGATCTTTCGTGGAATGAGTAGTCCTGGTCCGGAGGACCGCAAGATTTTTGAGCGCTTCTCCAACCCTACAGCACAACCTCGGCGACTTACTCTACCTTCTCGCTCATCGTATGCAGGGATACAAATCCATGAGCCTAGGGCAACAGTAAGTTTTTGTCTTTCTTCACCATTCCTTTTCCTTGTCTTGATTTTCCCGCTCTTATTCCTGAGTGTGTTTTGCAGCAAACTACCCGGAGCAAGACGGCCTCTGTTCAGGCCGGGAAACAAAAGGCAATAGCAGAGGGGACTCCTGAGGGAGAATCTTCTCATGATGAAGATTCTGCTGAGGTAATTTGGTTAAGAACGATCCCAAACTTGCATTTTTGGTGCTTTCCCCCTTTTTGAGTTGTGATTCTTTTGTCGTGCAGGCCACTGCTATCTTTGCTTGCAAACGCGATCGAGCTCAATCCGTCGAAGAGAGTTTTGAAGATGACGAAACTCTGGGAATGCAATTGGTAAACTCCGGCCCCGTCTTATTCTATTTAAATTTCAGAATCTGTGCAGGATCTTCATTATGTATCTTTTGACAGGTTCGTCAGAGGACCACTGATCCCTCTCGCCTGAGCGAGGCTAGATCCTCAGCCGCTGCAGAAGAGCCAACTCTCTCGCTAGTTCAAGCATCAACTAACCCCGTGGCGCCTCTTCCGTCTTCCACATCTAAAGAGCATCTGCAAGGTCCTACCATTTTAATAACGATCTCTGATGATGAGTCCTCGGAGTATGAAAGCGTGGAAAGCCACTCTGAGGCTTCTACCGCTTACGAGGAACTGATGACGACAGAGATTCTCACGGCACTAGAGGTCCAAGAGGTGAATGAGGTGAGGCCTCTTCCTCTTGGAGACCACATATCAGATATTGACCCGACAACTCGAGAGGTAAGCCACTGTTGGCCAATGTTTTCCATTTCCCTTTCTGATCCAACCCCGCTCTCTGACATTTCTGAATCTGACCAGGATTCTATTTGTACCGAGGAGGTGGCTGCAAAATTTGAGGGTTCTATCGACGGGACAGTCGCCCCAGAGATGGAAAATGATACTGACGGAGGTGGTGCCCCCCAAGTCTTGCGAATAAATGAGACAACCGTCGGAGCTGAGGGCTCTATGCTTGAATCTGCTCCACTTGCCTATGGTGAGCCGCGAGTTGAGTTTCCAGATTCTCCTGCGGCTGAAGGGACAGACCAACCTGTTGAAGACGAAGAAATTGAGGAAGCTGTCCACCCATTTGCAGTGGTGGTTCGTGATCCTGTGGCGTCTCCGCCGCCTCCTCCTCCTACCAGATTCGAGAGATTGATGAGGGTGTTGGAGGTAACTCCTCCTTCTACTGTGGATGAGGCTAAGTTGGTGCTTCGTGAACATCTAGGTCCTTGGGTATTGGAGACTGACATCCTCCCGCGAGTCTTAGAAGCTCTAAGGTATCTCCGCCAGGAGAAAGCTTTGACTTCATGGCAATTTAGTGTTATTGACTCTCTGCTGAATGAACTTGATATGGCCCGCCGACATCAATCGGCCATGAACACCCAGGCTCACGACGCTCAAGAGGCTTTGAATAGTGTCTCTCAAGAAATGGACCTCTCCCGCGATATTTTAAATGAGCGAGCCATCCGCCTACGGGAACTACAAATCCAAAGGTCCGACTTCAAACTTCAAATCGAGAACCTCCAAGCCCATTTAGCCTTTGTTGAGAATGCGATTGTTGCAGAAGAAGCTCAACTCGATGAACCTTTGGCTGCTTCTGAAGAAATGGGCCGTAACCTGGCCCGTATCAGAGAACGGGCCACTCAGGCCGAAGCTGGTGCCATTGCGGCGAAACGCCACGTGGAAGAACTTTGTTTGAAATTGAGCTTTGCGAGTCAATCTCTGTAGGCCCCCTCGAAAACCGTGCGGTTTCCCACATGCTATTAATCTCTTCTTTTCCGAGATTTAAGGCATTAATCACTCGTTGAAAAACAACGATCGTAAAGAAAATAATCTCGTGAAAAGAACAGTTACCTCCTCGAAAACCGTTCGGTCTCCTCACATGCTGCTAGTCCCTTTTTTTCTCGAGATTTGGAATCACTAATCTCGATTTACTGTCATCAGTTTTGAAATTAAGCTTCATCCAAGGGTGGGGATTTGCCTGAAGTCCCTATAAATAGTTGTATTTTGGGAAGGGAATACTCACAACAACTTTTCTGAAATATTCAAGAAATGTCCTTTCAGTTCATGCTTCTTTTTCTCCTTCTTCACAAATCTTCCCCTTATGAAATGACCTTTAGCCTCTAAATTTTTAGGCTTTATGGCGTAATCTTAAGCCTGGGTTAGGCCTTATGGCGTAATCTTAGGCAACCCCTTGTTTCGCCCTTCTGGAATTTTGCAATAACAATGCCAGGCTTCAGATTGGTTTAGAAACGCAAGGGGGCTCCGAGTGTGGGATCCACAATCATGCGAGATCATTTTTGTTAGGATCCCACACGCGGAGCGAAACGGAGAAAGGGAGGAAGGCCACTTTGTGGTTCATCTTTCCTCCTCTGTTTCCTTCCTTCTGGACCCGGCCCATGTTGTGCCCTCCAGATGGAAAAGGCTTTGGTTCTCACCTCCTTCTCCCCCTTTCTCTTCTTGAAAGAATCTTAGAGGGATGAGAAGGGATGGGCTCTTTGAAGGAATGGGTTCAAGCTACAGAATGGCTGTTCCTATACTTCACGTCCAACTAATGGTGGTTACCATGGCTAGAGGGGGTGCAGAGAGTCAAGCTGATATTCGGTTCATTCACTCTCTGCCCTTCCCGGAGATAATGGCGCGGCTCAACCGACGTTGGATTCCATAGCTGCTTCCAATTGAGGGGGCTTGGATGCTCCATTTTCTCTCACTGGAGTCTCCCTTTCTCATGGATAATGGTGTTGGCCAAGCCTATGTTGTATTCCTCTACCGCTTCCATGTAAATGGGGCGCGGAGGCTCCGTTACTTCTCTTTTTCCTTCCCTGAAGTTTGCCTCTCCTTGGTATAATGGCGTTGTTTAACTCGACATTGGATTCCATAGCTGCTTCCACTTGAGGAAAGATTCAAAAGATATCCGAGGATTCCTGTTGTTGTATTTTAGCCACCTTTGGCTTTGTAATGAATGTACTGCTTTTGGCCGCAAAGCCACTTTATGAATACAATAATATTTTTTATCCTGATATTCCAATATCCGTGAGAAGCCAAGAATTGTGTCTCGCGAGGCCTCAAATATAGGCCCTCATAGTTGTATATTGAAAACAATATGAACTTTTAAAATATGTTCTGCGTTAAAAAGAGCCTCGCGATGAGGGTTTTGAGAAAATATTTATCTTTTGGATCCACTTGCTGGCCCCAACTCAAGTTGCATTAATTAGCTGTTGAAAATTCCACCGTGAAAAAATAATCTCGTGAAAAGAACAGTTACCTCCTCGAAAACCGTTCGGTTCCCTCACATGCTGCTAATCCATTCTTTCCGAGATTTATGGCAACTTTAATCACGCTTTACTGACACTTAGTTTGACTCTTCTCTTTGACCGTCCATCCAAGGGCGGATATTTGCATACCTATATCTTCCTCCACATTATAAACCCAAATTTCCAATCCCAAAATCGTTTCATCAACTCGAATATTTCTAACAGCAATCTTTCTTAATTACTCATCATCACCACTCTTCAATTTTTGCATTCTCTCAATCCATCACCAATGGAACCACAAAACCGGCATCCAACTAAGGATGGAGGAAGTAACAAAGCAGCCGGGAGTAGTGCTAACATGCTTCGCAGGAGGAGCAGTACTAGGTGGATTCCTACTACAGATCAGATAAGAATCCTCAAGGAGCTTTACTACAACAAGGGCGAAAGATCCCCAACTATAGAGCAGATTCAGAGGATCTATCTCCAGCTGAAATGGTACGGCAAGATCGAGGTCAAGAACGTCTATTATTGGTTCGTGAACCAAAGGGCTCGGGAGAAGCAGAAGAAGAGGTCTACTTCGGATGTTCATGTACCCATGCAAAGATCAGGGCTTGTTGGTGCTGATAATGTTACCAATTGGAAACATGAGGATCAGTATATTAACTTTGGATCTTCTGCACCTGCTTCTGCTTCTTCCGCTGGTGTGATGACTGCTTTTAACAGGCAGATGGGGAACTATGGCTGTTATGGATCTATGAACATGGAGAATAGTGCTAGGGATTGTTCAATCTCAGCTGGAGCGGGAACTAGTTCTACTTTCTTTGACATGAATGTAGAACAAACTTTCATGGAACAAAGAGGAAAAGATCACCAGGAGATTGAAACCCTTTCACTGTTTCCCGTGCATGGTGAGGACATCTTTAGCAAAATGAAAACTACTTCCGATGGAGGTGGCGGTCACGGTGGTGGCTCTTACACTTCCCTTAAGCTCAGCCTTTCCTGCAAGGCAAAGCTGGAAAAACCTTTCGGAGCCGCTGACTCGGCTTAGTAGCTTCGTGAGTGTAGGAACACTTAGAATTGTCCCCTAAGAGTTGTATCTATAAATTTTTTTTTTTTTTTTTTTTTTTAATAAAATAGCATGAATATTTATATACAAAGTTGCCCAGTGGGCGGGTTTAGGCTTAGTATGGTACAGTGTTGCCCCCCTAGTGTTGCTAGACATAGCGAAGAAATGATTATGGGCCTTAAAATCAGGCCTTCATAAATGGGCTTTGCGAGTGTAGGAACACTAGAATTGTCCCCCATGTCTCATGCGAATAAATTGTCTACGACTCCTCCGAGTCCCAAACATTGGGAAAGTATTTCTTCAAGTATCTCCCATTGATAGGGTTATGATGGACATCTCCATCTAGGTCCTTGAGATGAAAAGCTCCTTTCTCTAAGATTTTATAGATGATGTACGGGCCTTCCCATCTTGGAGTCCATTTGCCGCGACCATCTAATTTTTCGCCAAGGGGGAGAACTGCTTTCCAAACCAACTCTCCTTCACTGTAACTCCTTCCCCGCGTCCGCTTGTCATAGGCACGAGCGACTCGTTGCTTTTCCATGACCAAATTATCTAAAGCCTCCAAACGTTTTTCGCTAAGGTCTTCATGTTCCTGCCACATAGCCTGAACGTAGTCTTCTCCAATGAGATGATGTTGCTCTTGAACTCGTAATGACTGGACGTTGACTTCCAATGGCAGGACTGCATCATGGCCAAACATCAAAGCATAAGGTGTTGTCGCGGTGGGATTCCTCTTAGAGGTGCGGTAGGCCCAAAGAGTTTCATAAAGTGTCTCATGCCACTGTCGTGGATTAGCTTCCAACATTTTCTTCAGTAAATTGATAATGATCTTATTGCTGGCCTCCGCTTGACCGTTAGACTGAGCATAATACGGACTGGAATGGATGAACTGTATTCCCCATTCTCTTGCCAGTTTATCAACTTCACCACCCATGAAAGCTGCCCCCCGGTCCGAAACAAAAACTTCTGGGATCCCAAATCTGCAGATGATGTTTCTGAATAGGAATTGTCGCAACGTGCCACCAGATGCTTCCTTCAAAGGTTCTGCTTCAACCCACTTTGTAAAGAAATCAGTCGCAACGATGATGAACTTATGTTGAAGTGATGAATGTGGGTGAATCATCCCAATTAAATCCAACGCCCATCCTCTTGCAGGCCAAGGCTGTATAATGGGCTGCATTGGAATATTAGGAACATGCTGGACCGGCCCATGAGCTTGGCAGTCCAAACAACCTTTAGCGAACGCGATACAATCCTTCAAGATACTGGGCCAAAAATATCCATGTCGTCTGAGCAACCATCGCATCTTTGGACCTGCTTGGTGAGCTCCACAAATGCCAGAATGAACTTGGCGCATGAGTTGTTTGGCTTCGTGGCCATAAACACATCTGAAATCCATGCCATCTTCTCCTCGTCTGCGAAGTTCATCACCTCTGAGGAAGTAGTTGAGGGCAAGATAGCGAATCCTTCTATCTGTGGTCTGATCAGGATGCTTGAGATAATTGATCAAAGGGATGCGCCAATCCACGTCAATGGATTCCAGGGTTGCGACTGACGTATCGTCTGGAGGATCTCTTCTCGCCATCCAAGAAGGAAGGGTGCGACGCTCGACTTTAAGGATTCTCTCCCGCACGCCATATCTCAATGTTACCCCTGTTGCCAGCTGGGCCAACTCGTTCGCGGCAAAATTTCTCTCGCGAGGAATGTGCTCAAGATGTACGTTATCAAATTGGTCCAACAGTTCTAATGTCCTGTTCCAATAAGGGACCAATGTGAAGCTATTGCATCTGAACTCATTGCACAACTGATTGATAACCAAGAGAGAATCGCCAAGTATTTGTACATCTCTAATTCCCATTTCCAGCAGTACTTCTAGGCCTATGATTAAGGACTCATATTCTGCTTGGTTGTTGGTACATTGAAACTCCAACTGGAATGAGTACGAAAAGTGATCTCCAGCCGGATTCTCCAGTGCAATTCCTGCTCCTGCTAGCCTATCCGTTCTTGACCCGTCAAAATATAAAACCCAGGGCTGGAGTGAGACTGTGGCTTGATACAGTGTGGCGTACTCTAGGCGATCTAAATTTGTGACAGCGACCTCTAAATCTCTAACTGCGGGGAGATCTAGCATAGGGTGATGTGCCAGAAAGTCCGCAATGGCTTGCCCCTTTACTGCTTTCTGTGGGACATACTGTAATGAGAATTCTGATAAGGCGAGCACCCACTTGCCAATACGGCCTCTCAAGATAGGTCGCGATAACATATACTTGACTAGATCGGTTTGAGCAATGATGCAAGTAGTAAAGGACAACATGTAATGCCGCAACTTGCATGCTGAGAAGTATAATGTAAGACACAGCTTTTCCATTGGAGTGTACCTTGTTTCGCAATCTGTGAGTGTCCTACTGAGGTAAAAGATGGCATGTTCGACACCCTCTTCATCATCCTGAGCGAGGAGGCTGCCAATGGAAGCCTCAACTGCTGAAACATACAACTTTAATGGAAATCCAGTTCTGGGAGGAACAAGCACTGGCGGACTCGCCAGATAGGCCTTGATTTTGTCAAAAGCCTCTTGATGTTTAGGTTCCCACACAAACTCGTTCTGTCCTTGCAACTTCAGCAGTGGGGAAAAGGGCTGGATTTTACCCGCAGAGTTAGAAATGAAACGTCGCAAAAAGTTGATCTTACCCAGTAGTCGCTGTAATTCTTTCTTCGTTCGCGGGGAAGATGCGTTGATGACCGCATTTGCCTTATCCTCAAGGACCTCAATGCCCCTTTGATGGACAATGAATCCCAGGAAATCGCCTGCCTGAACTCCAAAAACGCACTTGGCGGGATTCATTTTGAGCTTGTGTAGTCGCATGCGCTCGAAAACTTTTCTGAGATCCGTGAAGTGATCTCCACTCTTCTTAGACTTCACGACGACGTCATCAATGTAAACCTCTAAGATCTTCCCAAGTATGTCGTGGAAGATCAGGTTCATGGCTCTCTAATATGTTGCTCCGGCATTCTTCAGTCCAAAAGGCATGACCACATATTCAAAAACTCCCGTGAACCCAGGGCAGCGGAATGCGGTCTTGTGTCTATCTTCCTCTGCAACCGGTATCTGGTGATATCCCGCTGTGCCATCCATGAAAGACAACAGTTCGTGCCCTGCAACTGCATCTACCAACATGTCCGCCACCGGCATGGGGTAGACGTCTTTAGGTGTAGCTAAATTAAGGTCTCTGTAATCCACGCAGACCCTCATCTTGCCATTCTTCTTGCGAACAGGCACTATATTGGACAGCCACTGATTGTACTTGGCTACCCTGATAATGCCTGACTTGTGCATCTTTTCAACTTCCTCTTTGACCAGTACTTGGGTCTCTGAGTTCATTCTTCGCGGCTCTTGCTTCAAAGGCCTCTTATCAGGTAGCGTTGGTAGTTGGTGGCATACCAAGTCTGGTGATAGGCCTGGCATGTCCTCGTATTTTTCCGCGAAGCAGTCCTTGAATTCTAGCAATAAGTCGATGAGCCTCTGTTTCTCGCTAGGCTCTAAGTAAGTGCTGATAGCCACTTCTATAGGCTCATCAATTGTTCCCAGATTGACCTTTTCAGTAGGGTCCCTAACCTTCGGAGGTGTGTCATCCAATGCCGCTGGAGCAAGCTGAATCTCTTCTTCCTCCTCTTCTTGGTCCATGAACTCTTCATAAACAATTTCTAAGGTCGCAACTCGATCATAGGCCTCTTTTTCCACCAAGTATGAGGATAGCCTCTCGTACAAGGAATGGAAGGCCTCTATCCCTTCCTCTGGAAGGTCGTAATCCATTAATTACCCATTGTGCGGGGCACAGCATGGCCGGGCCTCGCTAGGTCTTCTTTTGCAAGCGTGAGTCCCCACTGTGCCAACTCAGAAGCCGTCACCCCTGTGGGGCGGCCCTTATTGTCGATGCTACCGACTTGCAATGGAGTAATTGGCTCCAAGTAGTACTTGGCATCTACGTAATTTGCGGAAACAGAAAAAGGGCGGGGATCTGCTTTAATTATCTCAGCCTTATTTGTCACCCTATTCCACATAATCAGCTCTTGGTGGAGTGTTGATGGAACACAATAGCTTCGGTGAATCCAATCTCTTCCCAGGATGGCACTGTAGGCCGCGTAACAATCCGTAACAAAGAACGCATAAACGCTTTCTGAGGGACCCACCTTGATTTTTAGGAACAGTAAACCTAATGTCTTAGTTACTGTGCCCGCGAAGTTCTTCAATGTGAGAGAGGTAGACTGGATCTTCTCCTTCTTGATTCCCAAAAGCTGCATGGTCCTTGTAGTAATGACATTCACAGCCGCGCCGGTATCAACCATTATCTTGCTGACCTTAGTCCCATTAATTTCTGCTGTGATATACAAAGGTCGCATGTGTTGTACCATGGCAGGTGTGGGTCTTGTGAAGCTCATGAAGAAACTCTTGCTGTTAGCATCTTCAGTCTCAAGGGACACTGCTTCTTTCACCGGCTTTGTTGCGGCTGAAGTGATCTGCAACTGCTGTTCTCCAATTGCGTCAGCTTCTATGCATTCCTGCGCAGCGACTGGTAAGGCATACTTAGCGGGGAGCACATAAACCATATTGCAAGAGATATCCACCATTTCTGTTTCGTCCATGTCATCATCAAGATTGAGCTTGGGTTCATCTGCTGGGATATCGGCGTTAAACTGTTTAACCATGAAAGCAACCAAGGATTTCTCTGCTGGGACCACCGCTTTGGCTTGTTCGTGCTCCTGTACTATAGGAATCTGGTTCAGTGACTCTGAAATTTGTTTCGTCCCTGGCACTTCCTCTGGGAGAGTGACCACCAAGTTTTGAACTTTCTGCACAATCGCGGACCGATTGTCTTTGCCCCCCAGCTTGTCGAAGATGGAAGGCTCGTTATTGCTTCCTTTGCGAGATATTCTCCGCCAAACATTGTCTTTACGAGCTGGCGGCGGTTCTTGCCTTGCTGGAACTAGGGATTTCTCCTGAGCGCTGATCTTGGGGGCACATGGCTTTTGCCCTTGGCGTAATACTTTGGGCTGTGGTTTCTGAACTTGCGGGGAAACGAATCTCTCCGAGGCCAGTACCTCCAATTGTCTTTGATACTCTTCTGGAGGTTTCAGTAATTGCGATGGTTTGATTAGTCCTTGATCTAGTGCTTCCAAAGTTCGCTTTGCTTCTCCAAACCTTCGTTGGAGTTTTCTCTTCTTTGAAGAGCTCATCTCCACCGCCTTGCCATTCTTTTGGGTATATCATCTCCCTTCTTTGATGGAGGATGTTGACACTGGCGGAATGTAAGGTCTGGTAAAAACCCCTTGCCGCTTATCTGCTTGCCCTTCTTCCCTCGCAGTCTTCAACTTTTTGAATAAGTTTGAGTCCCTTGGAGTAGGAGTTTCTAAACCACTGTGTACTCTTGGGCTACATGGTTGGAAGTTTCTAGAGGATGATACTAACCGTATTGGCGGCAGAGATCCAAACTGGACAGTTTGGGATGTTTCCTCATGCAGGGCTTGAGTGTCACATTCTTCCTTGCACCGCGAGCATAGGACAATGGGTAAACGAGTCTTGGATTCCCGCTTCACAGCTTTGTCTCCAGCCTTTATCAAATCCTTAACAGCATAGTCTGGACTTTGATTCTGCTGATCTTTTTCACCCCATGCCACGTCCACCATGTTGATGCCGGTATCTGGGAAGGGATCTAGGTCCACCAACGCTGCTGCTGTTGTTGGTGCCTCTACTTGCAAACTACCATTATTTAACCAGATTTGGATCTGATCCTTTAGCTTAACACAATCGGCTGTATTATGATTCCACATATTATGGAGTTTGCAGTATTTCTTCCCCCTTAGCTGCTCTGGTTTAGGAAATGGGCCGAAGTCGGTTTTCACCATCTTCGCGGCGATCATTTCATCCAAGATTTCATGCGCTTTGTTCGCATCGTAAGTATAACTTGCGAACTCTGGTTTGGTGAAAACCACTGACTTGAGCTTCACCGGTTCTTTGCACAGCTTCAGTTGCTTTAGTGTTGAAGCCTTTTTTCCGGTGAGTTCCAGCGCAGCAATCTCGTCTTCTTCAGATTCGTCAGCCGCTGCTGTACTAGATTCCTCACTCTTGTAGTAAGGATCAAAGGGATTGGATTGATGGCTGAGCGCAGCCACTATTCGGCGTTTCCCTGGGATGTATGTCCCTTTTGAGGCGTTTTTCATAGCGTCCATTTCCCTGAGCAAGTGCTCGAAACTTCCTACTTCTGTGATCAGTTCCCCCATGGAATTGAACATGCTTCCATGCTGTTTTTTGCGTTGGCGGGGCTCTAAGCCTTTGATTGCCAACTTCACCAGTTCTTTCTCCGGCAGAATCACATTCAACTTTCCTTTCTGGATCTGAAAGCGCTGAAGGTACATGACAGCAGATTCAGTTGGCTGCTGAGCCATCTGAGTGAGTGAAGCCAGATCTACTTCTGGCTCGATAGTCCCGAAGGTTTCCTTGAACAGCTTCTCCATCGCGGGCCAACTCGTAACTGATCCCGGTTGCAGCTTAGTGAACCAGGTGAAGGCAGATCCCGATAAAGAAGTAGCGAAGATATTACACTTCAGATTGTCATCGTTCTGGTACTGGCCACACTGTACTCGAAACCTAACCAAATGGGCTGCGGCATTTTCGACTTCCTCTCCCGAGAAAGTAGAGAACGTAATGTTCTTATATCCCCTAGGATAAGGTGTCTGTGTAATATGCGGTGGGAAGGGCCCCTGGTAGGCCTCCTCCAAGTTAGGCCTCTGGTTCGCGGCCCTGATCATTGCTTCTACCTCTTCTCTCCTTACATATCTTGGATCAGGAGGAGGTGGGTGAACCACTGTATCTTCAACTGACCAGATCAACGGTGGTGCCTGTGAAGCTTGATTAACCAAAGACATGCCGCCTCCGTGGGTCAGTTTATGTCGGGTTGACGTCTGCGACGCAAAACCCACTGCTGGCTGACCCTTTGTGGTTACGGTGACCTTCGCTGGACTTTCAACCCGGTCGATACCATAATGGCTTGCTGGAGGTGGATCGTGGTGCACATATTCAACTCCGTCACTATCATATTGGGGAAACGGGCTATGATCAACAAAGGCCCCATCATTGATTTTCAAAGTCCTGGTCCCTTGCGTGACTGATGACGCGGCGTTGTTCTTCCCACCCGTTGCCAGAGTAGTCTCTTTACCTCTGACTGATGTGGTAGTAGCGCATGTGGATGTACTACCGCCGCGAGCATTTGGTGGTATGTACTTCGCAGATATGGGGGACTGACCTAGAGAGCCTAGAATGGCACTAGGATCTCCCAGTGTTCTATGTAGAACCTCTCTGGCCTGATCGAGGTCAGCCTTCTGCATGGCCACCTGGGTTACGACGTTGGATCCTTCTTTGCGAATCGTCGCGACTTCCAAAGCAATGTGTTTACTTGCCACCAACAGCTCTTCATGGTTCTTCTGCATTTTTTGGTTCATGCCATCCAATTGCCCTTGTGTTTGTTGTGCCCCTAGCTCAAGCCTCTTGATCGAGAATGTGAACTCATCAAGCCGTCGACGGTCCTCCGCAAAGGCTTTTTCCATCTTCTCATGGTATGCGGCAGAATTCTGTTGAAGGATATTAAGCCGCTCTTCTATGGTCGCATTTTCTGGAATGAGAATAGGCACAAAGTCAATAGTTGTAACTGCGCTCGTGGCTTCCTGGGTGATGCTAGATATATCGCCAGCCTGATTAGGCTGGGCGGCAGGAACTAGCTCGCCTTCAGTAGTAGGATGTCTATTTCCTCCTCGTTCAGTTGACATCTCTGTCGATGGAGGGTGGGAAGAAAATCTTTGGATTACCTGTTCTTCGGAAAGACCACGACAGTCTGCACGCGAGTGCGGTCTGTAACTGGAGGTCTTATGTTTCAGGCAGTTAACGTAAACCTTTTGATAAGGGTTTATGCTTGACTTCCCAATGGCTTCTGGAAGTCTGAATTCAATAAGTAGCTGAATTCAATAAGACACTGTGAATCAAGGTTTAGACCTGCGGCCCAAGTATAGTCGCCTAGACACAAACTTTCTTTCAAATCCTTTGGGCAACCTTACTGAAATGGCCAGGTGGGGGAGGGCGAACAAAAGAGGCAGAATCCATTTTGGCATGAACTACTCCCACATAGTGGTTTAGGCCCATTTGCACGCACTTCTGGATTCAATAGCCTGTTATGAACGTTGTCCCCTTTCTAGACACCATTTCACATAGGCTATACTTACTAAGATGAGAAAGATCATAAGTGTGAAGACAGTTCAACAAGTGTTAATAAAAACCGCCCTTAACCTTAATGGACCTGAACTAGGCACCAATAAGGAGTTTAGGTCAATATTAACAAAAGAGACTTCACCTATTCCGTTATGATTCACAACCCCTTACCAACCTCATCTTCTTAATAGTGGTGTGGTTTACAGCTCGCAGTAGGTCCCACCGGGTGTGCCAAAATGTTTGGCTCCAGTTTTTCTTGAGCTGGTCAACAGTCTCTTTTCTTGCGTAGGCGTGCCAGCACCGTTCGGGTGCGGTCGTCGGGGGTGTCCCTTGACCTGACTTCTTCTGAGCGATTGTGGACGAGGAGAGCACCAACCTCGTCGTGGGGTTCTTTGTGCCTCGTGGCGAGGACTTTTGCTGAGCCTTTTCAAAATCACAATCGATACTCGATGTTGTAGATCGAGCAGAGCGAAAACCACTGGGAAGTGAGGAGAACTTGCTAAAGCGTGACTCTAGCTTGGCTGGTTTGCGAGGGCGTTACCCTTGCTTGGCTGGTTCCGTAACCGTTGTGGTCGTGGTACTACAGTCGGCTCCCAAGGAGACTAGGACCAAAGCACTTTGACAGAGGATTTGGTGGTACTGAAAGTTGGCTCCTAAGGAGACTAGAACTTAGAGTGTGATCACCGATAAGAGAAAGAGAAGGAGAGGAATTGCTCTTAGAGAGGTTGCTCTAGAGAGAACTTAGATCATCTTATAGATGTTTTGATGAGTGAATTGGTGAGATGATACTTGTTGTAGCCTCTATATATAGGCTTCCAAGCAATACTATTTGGCCTTTAAACATATCATAGTGGGTTAGGTTTGAGCACACTAACACTTAGTGGATTTTGTTAGGCAAAATTCACTAACACTTAGTGGATTTTGTTAGGTGAGAGCACTAACACTTCTTTATTCCTTTGATTTTTATCTCCACTAAGAATTCATATTTAACCTTGGACTTCTTCATATGAAATGATCCACCATGGATGTAGATTATTGTGGTAAAATTTCAGA
This sequence comes from Rosa persica, assembly GCA_025331145.1. Lineage (NCBI taxonomy): Eukaryota > Viridiplantae > Streptophyta > Magnoliopsida > Rosales > Rosaceae > Rosa > Rosa persica. The sequence continues at coordinate 15,849,259 of WFKR01000005.1, forward strand.
ATTTATTTCCATGTGGTTGGGCCGAAATTGCTACTGGACTCCTTACAGGTCCAGTTTTCCAGTTTTGCTTCTGCAGAAAATTGGACTGATTGTTTGAAGGTTTTCCACTTCGAACAAGCTCTAGCACTCTTCATAAGAAATGATCATTGGGATGTCTAGAATGAATCTGGAAAGTTTCAACTCATTTGAAGTTCGGATGGTTAGTCTGCCGCCCCTCCTTCCTTGTTTAGCTCGGTTTCTCCTAGCCGAAGTAGGAAAATATGCTAAAGTTGACTTTTCATTTCCACGCTTCCATAGTAGGCTTTATTTAGCCTCTAAATATATATTTCGAACTTGTCGACAATATATAGCTTGAGCCACTGATATTGGCTCGATTTCTCCAAGACGTGCCTTGTCAGGCCAAAATGCTCATTTTGGGTCCAAACAAGTGTTGTTTGTGAAGAAGAATTATAATTCACTTCGGTTATGTGGATTATCGATAGCTGAACAAGGTGACCATCAAGAACAGGTACCCTTTACCTAGGATTAATGACTTGTTCGATCATGTAATAACCGCAATTTCCATTTTAATTTCATGTAATTGTGCAGAATGAATATTGTACAATTTCACGAATGTTGCTCGATAATATTTCATTTTTAGAATTATCGAAGGTTCGAAACGATTGTTCTAACGAAAAGCTCGAAATGCTCGATTCAAGAAATCGACTTTTTATACGTGAAAAATTTAGGAAAACTTCCTTCATGGAAGTTGTAGAGCTCAACGATACGAGTCCGTGCATATATAGAACACAAAGATCGGATTTTTTATGAATTAATTGTGGCATTTACAAGAAATTTCCATTTTGGTATATATATTTTAAGAAAATTTCTGAAAATAGGGTTTCTAGTTTCGGAAGCCGCAACCTCTCTCTCTCGGCCGAACCCAGTGGAAAACAGAGCAAGGAGACGCCGCCAAGCTCTCCCTCCTCGGTCCACCTCAAGGCCTCAGACCACTTCCATTGGCTTCATCTCGACCTTGCATAGCTGCCATAGGTAGCCTTGCGCCGCGACACTGCCGGCAGAGGCGGCGGTGAGCCCCAAACTGTTAAAGCCCGATTTTGGTTCGATCTCAATATCTCGATATACAGATCATCATTCCTCTTGACTCTTTGCTCATTAGGCTAGTATCAAGTTGATGAACAATGACCAAGAAGGACCGAACCTGGGTATAAAGTTTTCACCTTCGTCGGAGTTCGACTTGTTTAGATCGAAAAACAACCTTCGATCCGCATATCTCGAGTTACAGACCACCTCTTCATGTGATTCTTGACCTGGTGAGTTCGTCATGAGCTTCTGAACATATTTCCAGAAGAGATCGAGGCGTGAAGTTGAAGTTTTTACGTCGACCTAGGAGCTCGCCGGTTTCTGGAAAAATTCCAGCCACCCGACTGTTTTTGTTACTTTTTGACCTCTTCCCATTATTTGCTGATCTTGTGCTAGTTATAAAAGTTGCTCAAAATGATGAAACGAAGGGGAGAAGCTCGGCCCCGACACCATTGGTAGTGGTCAGCTGCGGCTCTGCCACTAACTTCGGCGGCCCATTCCGGCCACCTCCGGAGGTCTAAAATATAGCTTATGTACATTTTAAAATTCTACGTTTCAATACGATCATTTTGGCATATTATACATATTTTCGGATATCGTATGATTTAGTTATGAATTTTTAGATTTCAATCGATTTTGATTGTTAAAATTGTGATTTGTGAATTTAGGACCGTCTGATTGACTTGTAGTTTTGATATGATGATCATATGACTGTCCCAGTGGCTTTTTGTGATCATGGGTGAAGATCCGACCGTTGGATCTTCGTATAATTATAAAACAGTGATTAGGGAGGCGCTTGGTGAGAATCCGTCCGTCGGATTTTCATATAAATTAGAATCCGACCGTTGAATGGTAGTTTAGTTTTGTTTTGGAATTATTGGCTAAATTCAAATCACATATGATTAGATGATTAACGGATTATACTTAGGTGAGCTGTTTCGGTGTGGTTTTGTATTTTAATTGAAGACGCAGCGGAAGTCTCGAGGTGAGTAAAACTCACGTGGTTCATATTATGAACCGAGGACTTTTAATTAATTTATTTTGTCATAATTGTGTGAAAATTATTTATGGATTAAATATTTGTTTTTAAAATCATATGGACTTGATCAACTACAGTCCATAGGTAAGTAAAATGAATTTTAATTATACAAATGAATTTCACGATTTTCTTGTGTGAACCATAGATGGTATTAGTGGTCATCCCTGAGTGGATGATTACGTATATATATATATATATATATATATATATATATATATATTTATGTGGAATATATATGTTGATTGTGTGTTGTTGAATGATGATTTTGATTTCATTTCGAATGCTTAAATTTCATAATAATATTGTGTATCTTGGATGAGTGGATTTCATTGTGTGAAAATATATTGTTGTGCTCATTTATAGATTTAGGGTCAATGTAGTGACCGGTATGGGGGAATCGGACGCTCTAATCCTAGGTGGATGATGGGATACGATTATCGGACGTTCTAAATATATATATACGTATACATATTGATGAAATACGATAAAGATAAATATGTCGGATGCCATAACCTAGACCAGGTGACGGGCTACGATTCAGTTAGAGCTCTAGTCTGTCAATACTGTATTTTTATAAATACGAATTTAGGGTTTTGAGACGAAAGATGTGAATTAGGGTTTTGTGTTGATTTGTGATTTGATGATTTGATTTGAGATTGTTGGTTTCTTGTGGACGTGGAAATTGTTGAGTGTTGACTTGGGTGAAAATAAATATGATTTAATTAAACATCCGTTCTTTCTTTTTACTCATACAAGCTTTCAAAAGCTTACCGGGTTTTGTGTTGTTGCAATCCCGGTACACTATTCAAATGGTGTAGCGGATATTCTTGCAGGTCAGGATAACCAGAGAGGTGACCGTGCTGTTTAGGTATTGCATCATTTATTTTTATTTCATTTGAGTTTTGAGGTTTGTTATGCTCAGTTAGAGCTTTACAATTTATTTTGTGAGTGAGTTGTAAGAATTAACCGAGACTAAATTCAGGATTTGAATTTAAATTGTGTGGTGTGGTTGTTAAGGAAAAAGAAATTTTCAGGATGATTATTTTGAGTTGTGGTAATTTTCATGTTTCGGATTTTGAATTTTTATTCTAAAATTCGGGGCGTGACAGATCAACTTAGGGAGGCTACTGTGTTCTCAAAGATTGAGTTGAAATCTGGATATCACCAGTTAAGGGTGAAGGATGATGATATTCCAAAGACGGCGTTCAGGACTAGGTATGGACATTTTGAGTTCCTTGTCATGACTTTTGGTCTCACGAATGCACCTGCAGCATTTATGGACTTGATGAACCGCATGTTTAGTCCATACTTGGATCAGTTTGTTGTGGTGTTCGTTGACGACATCTTGATTTATTCAAGGTCGTCTGATGAGCATGAGAAGCATTTGCGAATCGTGCTATAGACATTCAGAGAGAAGGAATTGTTTGCCAAGTTTGAGAAGTGTGATTTTTGGCAGAAGGAAGTCAAGTTCCTTGGTCATGTAGATTCGAAGGATGGAGTTTCTGTGGATCCTTCGAAGGTTGAAGCGGTGATGAGTTGGAGTCGCCCCACTACTGTTACAGAGATCCATAGATTCCTCAGATTGGCAGGGTATTACAGGCATTTCATTGAGGAGTTTTCTAGTATTGCTTCAGCTTTGACCAAGTTGACAAGGAAAGACACTCAGTTTGTATGGACGGATGAGTGTGAGAAGGCCTTCAATGAGTTGAAGATTAGGTTGACTACAGCCCCAGTGTTGACTATTCCTACTAGTGGTGGTGGGTTAGTTATCTACAGTGATGCATCTCATTTAGGGTGTGTGTTAATGCAGAATGGTAGCGTTGTTGCTTATGGTTCTAGATAGTTGAAGGTATACAAGCGGAATTACCCCACTTATGATCTAGAGCTAGCAGCAGTGGTGTTAGCCTTGAAGATTTAGAGACACTATCTTTATGGTGAGAAATTTGAACTCTTTTCTAATCATAAGAGTTTGAAGTATCTATTCTCCCAGAAGGAATTATACAAGAGGCAGAGAAGATGGATAAAGCTCATCAAGGACTATGATTTCACCTTAGAGTATCATCCCAGAAAGGCGAATGTAGTGGCGGATGCATTGAGTAGGAAACCTTGAGTAATCATGACATCGATTATGGTGCGAGAGTGGCTCATGTTAGAAGCTGTATCAGAGTTTGACCTTATGCTCGCAGGAGCAGGACATGGAATCTTTCTCAGTAGTATCACCTTACAGCCCACCTTGATTTCCAGGATCATTCAGGGTCAGACACTTGATGACTTTGCTCAGGTGAGGATTGTTGAGATAACTGCTGATCCGGATGTGGAGGGCCCTTCCGAGTGGATGATTAGAGCAGATGGAGGGTTGAGATTTCGAGGGAGATTGTATGTTCCGAGTGTTGATAACCTCAAGGAGGAGGTTATGCGGGAAGCACATAGGTCTCGAAACACTTTTCATCCAGGGGGTACTAAAATGTATATGGATCTACGAAGGCAGTTTTGGTGGTATGGAATGAAGAGGTACGTGGCAGAACATGTGTCGAAGTGTCTTACATGTCAGCAAGTGAGGCAAAGCATCAGAGACCTGCAGGAATGTTGAAACCCTTGTCGATTCCTGTTTGAAAATGGAAAGATATCTCCATGGACTTTGTGACTGGATTGCCCAGGTCTAGGCAAAGTTATGACTCGATTTGGGTGATTGTTGACCGGTTGACTAAGTCAGCACACTTTCTTCCGGTGGCAAAAACTTACTCAGGGGATGCGTTGTGTAAGTTGTATGTGAATGAAATAGTGAGGCTTCATGGTGTTCCTGTGACGATTGTCTCTAATCGTGATGCTCGTTTCACTTCAGAATTCTGACGTAGGTTCCATAACGCATTTGGCACATCTCTTGTAATAAGCACTGCATTTCATCTGCAGATAGATGAGCAGACCAAGAGAGTGAATCAGGTGATGGAGGATATACTTAGAGCTTGTGTTCTAGACTTTAAGGGAAGTTGGGTGGATCATCTGCCATTGGTAGAGTTTGCCTACAACAACAGCTATCACTCCAATATCGGCATGACCCCATCTGAGGCTCTTTATGGTAGGCCATGTAGGACTCCTATCTGTTGGGCAGAAGTAGGAGAGAATGGACTCTTGGGTCCTGCGCTTGTTCAAGAGACTACTGAGAAGGTCATTACTATTCGGGACAGAATCTGAACTGCTCAGAGTAGACAGAAGAGTTATGCTAACTTGAAAAGGAGACCTGTTGAGTTTGGCAAGAAGGGAAAACTCGCACCAAGGTATGTTGGACCTTTTGAGATTCTGGAAAGGGTTGAAAACTGGGCATATCGACTTGCTTTACCTGTTAGCATGTCAGGTGTGGACAATGTCTTCCATGTGTCTATACTCATGAAGTATGTCCGAGATGAGTCCCACGTGATTGATCATGGTACGAAGTAAACACGGATGTGATCTTCGTAGTTGAACCTTTTCATATCTTGGATATGTCTACAAAGAAGCTTCATAGGAAGGAGGTTGATCTTGTGAAGGTGTTGTGGAGTCATCATAATGAGGGTGATGCGTCATGAGAATTGGAGTCTCACATGAGGAAGAGGTATCCTCAGCTTTTTGTTGACGAGCGTGCTTGAATTTCAGGATGAAATTCTTTTAAGGAGGGTAGACTGTGAAGACCCGAAATTTTCATTTAAATAAATATATGTAATTCAATATTTATTCAATAAAATGAATTATGAAATTTGAGTTTTCTTCATATGTTGTTATGTGAGGGGAGAGGTTTCGAACGAAATTTATTTTCGAAAACGAACGTTATTTAGGTGGTCGTGAAAATTGACTTTTTATACGTTCTAAATTTAGAAAAACTTCCTTCATGAAAGTTATAGAGCTCTTTGATACGATCTCGTACATATATGGAACACGATATTCGGAGTTCGTATGAATAAGTTTTGAAAATTTTCTATAAATATCAAGAAAAATCTGATTTTTTTCATTAAGGACGAAAAAATTTCATTTTTCCGTTTTGGTCCCCCAACTCTCTCCGTTCTCTCTCTTCTTCGGCTTTTCAGACTCGTCGGGTCTCGTCCTAGCCCACCCGGCCGAAAGGCCTTACTCCGGCCACCCCCGCCCTCGGACCCGGCCTCCCCCGAGCTCGCCTCTCCCCACCCAGTCGCTCCCCGCCCTCGATTTGCCCAGCCGCTGCCTCCTGCCTTGGATCGAAGCACCCCAGCCCCGTAAGCCCGACTCGACCCGATCTTGGCCATGCCGGCGTTGTACGGGCCGATCCTCCACCTTGTTGTGATCTCCTCCTCTTGCTGATCATCCTTATATCCTCCTTGCATAACGATTTGAAGTGTAGAGCGATAAATCAAGATTTGAAGTTTTTGACGGCTCAGAACAGATCTAGGATCTGATCAGACGCACGGGATTAATCCAATTTCAAAGTTCGATCTAGGACGATCTAGACCTTGTCTCGAAAAAGGTCAGGTATTAAAGTTGTTCATAATATCATTTTGTAGAAGTTTATAGTTGACGACTTTTGCATCGGAGGTGGTTGACCGGCATTGACCGCCGTCTGACAGCCCCGTGTGGCGGCGCGTCAGACCATATTTTGAGTTTATATTATCTGGACGATGATCTATGCCTCCACACGAGCGTTTTGATATATTACAAGGTTATTTTAGAAAAAGTTGATAAATAGTGGATTTACGTTTTGACATTAGTATTTACGGTTTTTACATTTTATCTTATGTTTACTATTTACGGAGATCAGACCATCGGTTTTACTTTAAATTTTAATATGTTGATCGTATGTCTGTCCCGATGACTTTGTGAGGTCACGGGCGAAGATCCGACTTTGGATCTTCGTATAATTGTAAAACAGTGATTCCAGAAGCGATTCGTGAAGATCCGTCCGTCGGATTTTCGTATAATTTTGATAGGATGTTTCCAAGGGCGATACGTGAGGATTTAACCCTTGGATCATCGTTTAAATTTGATCCGACCGTTGGATCATCTTTATTTTAGAATCCGACGCGTTGGATCGTCTTAATTTTAGAATCCGACCGTTGGATCATCATTTAAGTTTATTTTGTGTTTCGTTGCTAAGTAAAGACCGTACTTGATTAGGTACTTGACGGTTTGAGTTGACGAGCATTTGGATTATTGTGATTAGATTGATAGAAGACGCAGTTGGACTAGAGGTGAGTAAATCGCACATGGTTCATTTAAGAACCGAATTTAGTAAATTATATTGATTGATAATAATAGGTATTACTGTGAGAATGTCTATGTATATATATTAATTATGTGATGATATATATATATTTGTTGTTGATTTGTGTGGAGAACAATATGTATGATTGTGTTGCTATTATTGTTTAATTGTTTACTTTTCGTGATTTATATGTTGAGAAAATAGTTGAGTTTTATTGTTTGAGAAACAATAAATTGTTTTGATATGTGGAGATCAATAAGTCATGAGTGTGACAATGGCATACTATCAGTGAACCACGCTCTTGTACCGGGCTGGTGGTTACTAATAGCATTATGACCGCGAACCACGCTCTCGTGCCGAGCTGGTGGTTGCGATCAGTTAGAGCTCTAGTCTATCTGCCAAATGTGAGTGGTCTTATGAGGATAACGTTGAGGTTACTTCTGACTCATAAGTATGAAAGTTCAGAAGAGTCTTGAGAGTATTTATTATCTTATATTTTAGGTAATTTGGAGTTACCTTGTGTGTTTATACTTATTAACTTAAATTGTGCAATCTTTAATTTTACTCATACGAGATTTCAAAAGCTTACCGGGTTTTGTGTTGTTGTAATCCTGCAGGTCTGGAGAATCAGGGTGGTGGTCGAGCTGCTTATTGTAGCAGTATTTGATTTATCATATTTGCTTTTGTGAGGTTTGTTATGCTCATTGAGCTTTACAATTTAAGTTTGTGAGAGTGTGATGTAATAAGAAATTTAAAATTTGGTTTTCGTCTTATTGAGTGGGTGAGGTGTGGTTGTTTATGAAAAAAATTCTGGACGTTTATTTGTTTAAATGGTTTAATTCATGTTTCTGATTTGGATTTATTATTTAAATTTCAGGGCGTGACAGCATAATTCCGAATGCTTCTCCAAATCCACGAGCCAAGAGTCAAAACCTTCACCTCCACTTTGTCAGGTTCATCGATTACAGGCACAAACAGAACTACTTTATAGGCATTACTGATAGGACTAAATCCAAAACAAAAATCTATAATATCATCCTGTTCACCAGTATCAATAGGTGGAAAAGATAATGACTCTCCGGTCAAAGGATTGGATATGTAAAAACGAAAATGCCTCCTATCAAAGATACTCCAGGCAAAATCGTATAGAAAAAGGAACCATTGCATGAACCCACAATAGTTACATATGGCTGATTGTATATGGGATTTGCATCACTACGAAACCTCATTACGGCATCTTCTTGGTGAGGTCTACCAATAATGTCAACAAGACTTGCACACAAGCTGGCATTGGACGAGCGTTTTAGTTAGAAGTTTGCACAAGACCTCTGCTATTATGTGGTCCAGTAATTGAAAAAGGTAAGGTTTTTTATCTTCTTGGTTTGGTACTACTCCACCATTATCTGGCAAACTTTGGTTGTCATCCTATTTGGTTGGGAGGATTTGAAGCACTGCTCGCATCTCTCTATGTAGGGTTTGAAGCTTGAGTTCTATTTTAGCTAGGATTCCTACTGCGATAAGGAAACCTCGTGGACAGTATTGCTTCTTTTGTGTTTAGGGGATTGGGCTGGTTACTTTTAATCCTTGGACCTAATAAAAATTTGTGACCATGTTTATATTCAATTTTGGTCCAATGTGCTTGACTGAATGGAGTCAAATTATCAAAACATTTTGAAGAATTTACTTGACCTACAATTTGACTACATTTCATCTGTTTAATCGAAACTCATAACATTACACATCCGGAAATGGAGGAAGAAGAATTCAAATGCTGCATTATGTTGTTTTAACTAAAGAAAACAAAAGAGCATTAATGGGATTCAGAAACATTGCTCTATAGCTATAAGCCTATAACGGATCATAGCAAGTATATTTATGTATCAACAAAAATCAGGGTTCAAACCAAGCACTTTTAAGTTCTAAGTTAGGTTTTTGAATTTTGTTAGGCTTCATCAACTTACTCGAGATAAAAGATAATAACTAACTACTCATATAGGTGAACAAAGCAAGGTAACAAAACTACAATCACATAGAGCTTCCACGTTTACTGCCTGGTGTCCCCTTTTCATGGATCTTAAAACATGTACTACATTTCATCAAATGTATAAAAACTAGGGGACGAGGGCGTCGGCGCAGCCATGAGGGGAGAGGTGGAGGGACATGTGGGAGGAGGAGAGGGTGGAGGTGAGGTAGGAGTCAGAGGTCCAGCGGTAAGGACCGGCCAGTGATGGGTAGCGTTGGAGATGAGCAGGGCTTGTTTTAGGAGACGAAGTCTCAGAGGACTTGGAGTGGAGTTGGCAGGAAGTGGACTCGGTCCAATTCGCCATAGGTGCCTAGATTGAGCTCCCGTACTTCGTTCCATAATGTCCCGAATTTTCCCTCCATTGAAGTTGGATACTGAGTTGGTGTGAAGTGAGATTGAGGAGGAAGACGAAGTAGAAATGACAATTCTTAAGTTCACCCTCTAGGTGAATGAACATATTCATCCTGTCTTGTGATTAACGCATAATAACTTTATAATTTTCTAATCCAACCATTCATGTTGTATAACGTAATACAAAGATTAGCTTTGGAAAAAATCAATCAAATTGAAGACTTATTAGTTATTTATTTCTATGAAATACATGGACGGTTTATCATAATAGTAGTAAGTGTTGTTAGAACCATCTATTTGTTTGATTCAATTAGATATTTAAATGATTTCCGATTCGATTGATTTTTTACAGAGATGATCTTTAAAGGCTAATTTAAGATATAAACCGTTGGATTATAACTTTATTTAACAAAAATATGTTAATCGACAATTGGGTGAATATGCTCGTTCACCCCAATAGTGAACCTGAGAGTTGAGTAGAAATAGTAATAGAAGGGGTTTAGGAAATGGGCTGGGCCTCCTTCAATGATAGGTGTTTCTGCTAAACATAATTCATCCAACATTCTACATCTAACAAGTTGCACTGACCATTAACTTCACGAAAAAAATGATGAAAGTGAAAAAATTAAACACATTAACATATCTTTGATAATCATCCATGATCCTTCCAATGTCAGAAAGGTCATCTTCATTAACTTGTATGGCAATATTTAAACCTACCGAGTGCTTCAGCCTCCATATGAATAGATGATTGTGCAATAGGGAAACCTCTAGCCTAAGTAGCTAAGTATTACCCCTACGAATTTCTACGACCACCCCAATTCTTCATCACTATTTTCAGCACCAATCAACATGTTAGAATTGTGTCAGTTGAATTTGATTTTTCAACACTTTTAAGGATATAATGCGCGTGTAGCCATAGTTGATACTTAGAGCAAGTCCACCTATGGGTCACCAGGTCACTTACTATTCACTGCTTTTTATGTGTATATTCACTATCTGGTCATGGGTAAAGTGTATTTCGTGCCCTGGGTCACCCTGATGACCTGCAAGCTGACCTGGAAGCTGACCTGGTGACCCATGTCTTATTGGAAACTATGTCCGTGACCCAGTAAGTGGAAATAAACACTAAAAAACAGTGCATATTAGGTGTCCTGATGACCCAACGGGTGAACCTGCTCTTATGTGCCACATTTTAGGCTATTTTTCAATGATATTAACAAAATTTTGGTTATTTTAAATTTTTGAGGGTATATTTGCAATGTATAATCTTAATTCTAAGCTGTAAGATCTAGATGGCCAAACATGTAAAAAAAGAAGAGATGGGACCTTTCCTCTTCCATAAAATTATTTATTGCTTCTTCCAACAAAATAGGCGAAAAAGGTATAATAAAAAGAATTTAAAAAAAAAATTAAGAAGTTTATTTTTATCGTCTAGACGATTTCAAATTCTGACGCCTGATTATAATATCATAACAATGCTTAAGTAGATGATTTCGAACTCCGTTACCCGGTGATATCTCTAATTGATACCAAGCTTGGAATGTAAGGAAATTTTGAACTTATACTTGAATGTCGTCTCCCATCTACCACGAGCATCTCAAGACCCTCTCTTCCAGGAGTATACACCTGAAGTCTAGGTCTATCTAACAGTAACGCTTTCCCCTCTTCTGTGTATTCCATCACTTGTTTATCAAACAGATCAGTGCCGCTTATTTCCAAGTCTTTTGTCCAAGACTCATTACAGCCATAAGCCTTCATCACCCAAACAATGAGTTTGGTACCAGAACGAACTGTTACAGACAGGCAACCTTTCAAGACTCTGAGGTCTAAAGTAATGCTTACATTTAAACTTAAACAAGAAGGTGGTAGGGGTAACTCTTGAAAACACTCCCTCTCAACGTCAAAGGCAATTATACCAGAGCCCTCAATAAAGCCACCAATCCAGTGAAGAAAACCATTGAGATAAATCCCGCGATAACATGATTGATAATGAAGAGATGAGAACACATAATTCCCAATGCTTCTCCAAATCCACGAGCCAAGAGTCAAAACCTTTACCTTCACTTTGTCAGGTTCATCGATTACAGGCACAAACAGAACTACTTTATAGGCATTACTGATAGGACTAAATCCAAAACCAAAATCTATAATATCATCCTGTTCACTAGTATCAGTAGGTGGAAAAGGTAAAGACTCACCGGTCAAAGATTGGATATGTAAAAACGAAAACGTATCCGATCAAAGAAACTCCAGGCAAATCGTACAGAAAAGGGAAGCCATTGCATGAACCCACAACAGTGACAAATAGCTGATTGTATGTGGGATTTCCATCACTACGAAACTTCATTACGGCATCTTGAATTAAGTTGTTCTTGAGGTCTACCAGTGTGAACAATCTGCAGCGGGCTCCCGTCGTTGTTAGGGTTTTGGCCCTAACTACTGGAAATCACAGATAAAGCTAAAGAGAAAATGAGAGGCTAACCAAAAAGCAAGTAAGATTTGTATTATCTGATGCATTTCTCTACAAGATAACATCCTGTATAGCTAAACGTTGCCATGACTGACGCATGTCACTACCACACAAGTGACTAGTACAACCCAAGATACTTCTACGAGGACTACCCAAAACGACAATCAGCCACTAAATGGAAAGTACAATGTAAAGGTTAAAGTAAAATAGTAAATAGTAATTAGTCACATCCGATAATGACATTCATAACAATCCACCCTGCTTCAAAAAGAACTTGACCTCAAGTTCTACTGAGAGGTAGAGGCTGTGCTGTCAGGGTCAAAACGGGGAAACCGGAGCAGAATATCTTCAGCATCCTCCCAAGTAGATTCCTCACGTGAAGTGCCTAGCCATTGAACCAACCATTGAGTACCAGCAACTCCTTTCTTCTTGAAAACTCTTCTGTCTAGTACAGCAACTGGTTCCCACTTTGGATTGGATGGATCACTAACATATGGCAAATGGGGTTCCACTGTAGCAGTATCACCCAGTTTCTTTTTTAGTATAGAAACATGGAAGACATTGTGGATCCAACTGTTGGTGGCAGCTTCAACTTATAAGCAACCTTCCCTACTCTTTCCAATTCTTCAAAGGGTCCATAGAACCTCTGAGACAATTTATGGAACTCACTCTTGTGTACCGAATGCTGCCTTTAAGGTTGCACCTTGAGATACACATGATCACCTACAGCAAACTCTCCTTCACTGTGCTTCTTATCATAATAGCCTTTCATCCTGGATTGAGCTAACTGAAGGTTTTTTTTTAGTGTAGCAAGTAATGTATCTCTATTTCTGAGCTGATTGTCCACTACAGCAACTGAGGTTGAGCCTGGTAAGTAAGGTATCACAGAATGTGGCTTATAACCATAGAGAGCCTGAAATGGTGTCATCTGGATTGCAGAATGAAAAGCTGAGTTATACCACCATTCAGCCCAAGGTAAAGCATGCACCTATGTAGTTGGTTTCTCACTCACAACACGTCTTAGATATTGTTCAAGTTTTCTATTTAAGTTCTCAGTTTGTCCATCACTTTAGGGGTGATAAGCAGAGGACTTGTCAAGCCTTATGCCCTGCAATTTGAAGAAAAATTCCCAAAAAAGACTAAGAAATACGGGGTCCCTGTCAGTTATGATATGTTCTAGCATCCCATGCAACCAAAAGATCTCCTGACCAAACAACTTAGCTACAGAAGCAGCACTGTAAAGGTGTGACATAGGTATGAAATGAGCAAATTTTGTCAATCTGTCCACCACCACCCAAATGACAGTCTTACCTTCAGATTTGGGGAGTCCATCAATGAAATCCATAGAAATATCGGACCAAGCTTTCTCAGGAATTGAATTAGGTTGTATGAGGCCTGGAGGTTTCACCATCTCATAGTGGTTGATTTGGCATATGTGACAATCAGCAATGAATTTCTTAATGTCCTTCAACATGCCAGGCCAAGCAAAAGTGTTGTTAATTCTTTTGTATGTTCTGGACCTGCCCGCATGGCCTCCATGTACCCTTCATGTAAGTCACTGATAATCTTTTTCCTCCAATCATTAATTTTTGGCACAAAAATTCTATCTTTGTAGAATAGTTGAGCATTCGCCAGATTGTAATGTTTTTTGACCCCAGATCCTTGTTGCAAATCACGCATCACTTGGGAGGCCTCATTGTCAATCATACAGACCTGCTTAATTCCATCAACGAAGTTGTGTACTGGTCTGGATATTCCAGTGAGGACACATAATTCAGACTTCCTTGACAAAGCATCTGGAGCTACATTATTCTTCCCAGCTTTGTATTGAATTGAGTAGTCATACCCCATGAGCTTTAGTAGCCATTTTTGTTGAGTAGGTGTAGTGATTCTCTGCTTGAGGAAATGTTCAATTGTTCTGTGGTCTGTGTAGATTTTGAAGTGATGTCCCAACAAGTATGGCCTCCAATGTTCCACAGCATAAACCACAGCTAACATCTCTTTATCATAAATTGACAAAATTGAATGCTTTGGTGCTAGAGCCTTACTGAGGAAAGCAATGGGATGTCCTTCTTGGGATAACACAGCATCAATACCCTTATCAGATGCCTCACATTGCACTGTGAATTCTTTGGAGAAATCTGGTATAGCCAACACTGGTGTAGAGATCATGGCCTCCTTAAGAGCCTCAAATGCTCTTTCAGACTTCACACTCCATCTAAAACCATCCTTTTTAAGCATGTCAGTTAAAGGCTTAGCTATCATCCTGAAGTGCCGCACATATTTTCTATAGTAACCAACCTACCCTAAAAAACCCCTCAATCCCTTTAATGTGTTGGCCTTAATACATTCAATCTTAGCTGGATCCACAGCTACCCCCTCAGCACTTATAGTATGGCCTAAATATTCTACTTGAGACACCCCAAAGCTGCATTTGCTATGCTTCACCTTCAAGGAATTTTGTTGCAGCCTTTCAAAAACCAGTTTCAAATGAGATAGGTGCTGCTCTAATGAAGAACTGTAGACAAGTATATCATCAAAGAATACCAATACAAACTTCCTCAAATAATCCCTTAGAACATTATTCATGACTGATTGAAATGTGGAAGGAGCATTTGTCAAGCCAAAGGGCAAAACCAGAAATTCATAATGTCCAGTATGTGTCCTGAAAGTTGTTTTACTGATATCTTGCTCATGCATTCTGATTTGATGATAACCTGACCTGAGGTTCAATTTGGTATAGATAGTGGCTCCATGAACCTCATCAATTAATTTATCTACCACTGGAATGCGATATTTATCCTTGATAGTGGCTGAATTTAGAGACTTGTAGTCCACACACATCCTCCAAGTCCCATTTTTTTTTTTTTACTAACAAGACAGGTGATGAGAAAGGAGAAACACTAGGCCTGATAATACCATTCGCAAGTAATTCTTGTACAATTTTCTTAATTTCTGATTTTTGAAAGTAGGGATACCTGTAGGGTCTGACATTGATAGTAGGAGTGTTAGGCAACAACTCAATCCTATTGTCATTAGGCCTTGGCTAGAGGCAAGGTGGCGGAAGGTTGGAAAATTATGGCATACTGATCGATTAGACCTTGAATTTCTGGATGAACCACTTCACATGCTTTAGTGATAGCAACTAGACATAATTGTACCATGACAGCCTCTTTTTCCTTTCTCAAAAGTCGAGTCATAGACTTACAACTCACCATGTCAGCATGAGTTTTGGTTTCTCCCTGTAGCTCATATTTGACTTGGTTGCTATGAAACTGCATCCTCATAGTGTCAAAATTCCAAGCTATGTCACCTAGGGTCTTAAGCCAAGTGGCACCTAAAACCACTTCACAACCTGAAATAGGTAAAATATAGAAGTTAGCAGAAAATAAGAATTTCTGGACTTGCATTTCTATTTTTACCTGCCCACTTGTTTGCATTATGGCCCCACTGGCCAACCTTACTTTCAAAGGTGTAATGTCAATAACTATGGGCTTTGAATTTTTAATAACAATAGGGTGAATGAAATTGTGTGAAGCACCAGTGTCAATAAGAACATGCACAACCTTCCTGTTACAAACTCCCTTCAATTGCATTGTGTCAAAGTTATTTTCCCTTCCCATGACATGCAATTGTATCACAAGTTCTTCTTGGTCTTCATTGGACTAAATATCCTCTGGCGACTCATTAATTGTCCGGTCTGGCAATTCTAATTCTTCCTGCAACACTTCAATGATCATTGCTTGACCTCTTCTACAATTATGTCCTGGCCTGAATGTCTCATTACAAAAGAAACATTGGTTTCTTGCTCTTCTTTCTTGATACTCACCCTGAGTCAATCTCCTACCGACATTGTTATTAGCAGTAGTTGCTGCCTGTGGAGCAATTTGTGTGGCCCTGGTATTGAACCCTTGAGTTCTTGCAGTCTGATTGTTCCCATTAATTGAAGATGTTCTACTGGTGGAGCTGGGAATGATATTGGTTATTGGTGTGTTTCTCATCCCAGAGTTGATCCTGGTCTATGTCCTGCTATTAAATTCCCTTTCTTCAAAAATCTTAGCCAACTCACAAGCCTCATATAAGGTCTTAGGTTTTTGAGCTTTGACATCAGCTCTAATCTCATTTTTCAATCCCCCAAGGAAACAGGACAACAAATCCTAGGGAGAAAAACTTGGTGCTCTTTTGGACAATTTAGTGAACTGTTCTTTATACTGCTCCACAGTTCCAGTTTGATTCATCCTAGCTAAAGCAGCCTGATAATCAATGACATTATGGCCACTAAACTCCCTCATTAGCATATCAGCTAAACCCAACCAAGTAGGTGGGAACTCATGCCTAACATGTACCATCGGTCAGAGGCTTTTCAGTCAAATGCATGGTAGCTATAGCCAGCTTCCTCTCATCTGGTATTTGGTGGAAAGCAAAGAATTGCTCTGCCTTATTAAGCCACTCAACCAGGTCACCTCCACTGAAATTACTGAATTCAAGTCTCATCTGTTTCATAGTCGGCAAGCACGGGTCATAGTGAACTTGGCCAGTTTGGTGATAGTACGGTGGTGGTGTTTGATTAGGCAGCATGGATGGATAGATGGATGGATGACTTGAGTTTGAATATAGAGCAAACTATGGGAAAGAGCAGGTGGTGTAGACAGGAAGTGATATATCAATGGTGGTTTGTTGTGGAGTATGCTGATCATGCCAGTGAATAAGGGTACTATTGATGGCAAAGTGGATTGCATTTGTGTAGCAAAATTTGTGGGAGTATGTGGGTGTGGGCCCGAGTACCTCATGACAAAAGGATCTGTGGTACTCATGTGTGATCTAGGTGCATAGCCAAAACTAGGGTGACAATGATATGAATGTTAAAATGGCCCTGTGATGAATTTAATGGGTTGAGATCCAAAATTGGTGTGTTGATAATAGTGATACTGTGGTGGATGCATTGAAGGGTTCAAATTATTAACATTGCCAGATCCACCTACATCATGGTTTAGCACAGAGCCACCCATAAAACTGTTCATCATGCTAGAACTATTAATCAAGCCAGCTGTATACTTGATAGAAGAAACGTCATAAACATTCATCATTTCAGAATAGACCTCACTAGAAAAGCCTAAAAGCACTTCATTAGGACCCAAAGTTAATGGAGTACTAGAAGGAGGTTTAGTAATACTACCCCCTCCCACCGATTGAGTTGTGGTTGAAGCAGCCGAATCCGCTGAGGTGCCTAAAATGGGTGAGCCAGCCGAAATATCCAATGACCCAAAACTAAACTGGGGTGGGCTTTGTGGTTTCTGAGCTGCTTGAATGTTGGTCTGCATCTGAAGCATGGCCTCCAGCAACTCAGTGCGTAAAGCAGCAAGGGATCCTTGTAGCTCTCCAATTTTTGCCGTAACTTCATCCTTGTGAACCTGCAATTCAAATTCCATATGTAACAACTCGCCGGAAGAGTGCGGTGGCAGTCTGGCACCTCCCTTGCCCTTAAGTTTCACCATCTTCCCTCAGATCGAGGGCTCTGATACCAGATTGTTAGGGTTTTGGCCCTAACTACTGGAAATCACAAATAAAGCTAAAGAGAAAATGAGAGGCTAAGCAAAAAGCAAGTAAGATTTGTATTATCTGATGCATTTCTCTACAAGATAACATCCTATATAGCTAATCGTTGCCATGACCGACACGTGTCACCACCACACAGGTGACTAGTACAACCCAAGATTCCTCTACGAGGACTACCCCAAAACGACAATCAACCATTAAATGGAAAGTGCAATGTAAAGGTTAAAGTAAAATAGTAAATAGTAATTAGTCACATCCGATAATGACATTCATAACAGTCGTAGAGCAAAAGGCATGTGGGTGTTCGTAAAAACATGTCTCTAGACAAGTGGGGGTAACAGCACCAAGACCTGCACACAAGCTGGCATTGAACGAGCGTTTTGGTTGGAAGTTTGCACAAGATCTCCGCTATTATGTGGTCCAGTAATTGAAGAAGGTAGGGCCTTTTATCATCTTGGTTTGGTACTAGTCCGCCATTATTCTGGCAAACTTTGGTTGTCATCCTGTTTGGTTGGGAGGGCTTGAAGCACTGCGCCGATCGCAATATGTAGGGTTTGAAGCATAAGTTCTATTTTAGCTAGTATTCCTCTTGCGATAAGGAAAACTCGTGGAGACAGTACTGCTTCTTTTGGGTTTAGAGGATTGGGCTGGGCTACTTTTTATCGGCCTAAGATAATTTGTGACTCTTTATATTCAATTTTGGTTCAATGTTCTCAAATCTGGCTTCTTGTTTTCAATTTCGCTCAATGACGTCAGATTATCAAAATTTGTTAAAAGAATTTTCGTGACCTACAATTCAACAACGTTTCATTTGTTTAAAGAAATCGCATAACATTACACATCTCCAAATGGAGCTTCAGATGCTGCATTATGTTGTTATAACTAAAGAAAATAAAGAGCAATGGGATTCAGAAACATCGCTCTACAGCTATAACAGATCATTGCAAGCCGATTTATGTATCAACAAAATGGCGCTGGGACCAAGCACTTCCAAGTTGGTTTTCAATTCTGTTAGGCTTCACCAACTTATCCATGATAAAAGATGATATCCAACTACTCATATAGGCGAACAAAGTGAGGAAAGAAAATTACAAACAAGTTAGCGTGCATGACAATCACATAGAGCATCCATTTTTGCTGCAGCCGGGGTTCCTGCTGTCCCCTTTTCATGGATCTTAAAACATGTACTACATTTCATCAAATGTATAAAAATTAACTTGCACCAAGTTCAAAATGATTCATAGTTATCACAGGGCTACACTGCTATTGTCTAATAGGAGACGCCTTCTTTAACAATACAGAAGGTATTGGAATGAAAAAAGACATGCAGCAAAAACAACGATACTCGAGTGCTCAAACAGGCCTATCTCACCAGCATCTAAACTGAAATGAATTTCAACCACCCCGAGCTTCCCTTCTGGTGGCATCGTGCAGCAGTTCAACATCAACTCCCTCTGGAGGTAGTTGAACATATCTCACAACTGATCCCCTGATAAAACAGTTCCTCACTGAAAGCTGCAAAAAGACATAGCCAAGTGATTCTTAAATTGAAAGAGCAACTTATTATTCAAGAGTGAAATTCAACCGCTATATTTTATTTAAGCATAAAAGAGTCCGAAAGGCAGAAACACAACAGCAGCTCAATAAAGTAAAGAGTATGTTGACAATTTCATGTAACCAAGCAAATACACCTCAAAAGTCTTGAAAGCTAATGACACATGTTTATATAGTTTTTCACCTCACCCAAAAAGAAAAACCACCACTGAAATTTGAATCCAATATCTTCTAGAAATGATAGTTTGACCATACACAATCTAGCAAGAAGGAAAACTCCACCATTAAGAATTCAACAGATAATCCTTCCATCACTAGATTCCATGAATGTGCAAAATTAAATTGGCAAATTTACAGGTCTAACTTATCTGAAAACGACAAAGACACTCGGATCAGACAATACTTATACACAATGCTGAGCATTCAACTCATAAAACTAAAGAACATATTAAGCTTACTTGCATGCCCTGAAATCACAACTACCATATGGCATGCTAAAACTTTACCACAGACCAACATAAAAAAAGGAATGAACACAATCACTCATAAGCCCCAAACTAGATTACAACACTTCTAATATAGAGATTCTATCCTTTTAAGCTGCCCAGTCCACACAGTCCCATCCAAAATATATATATATATATATATATATATATATATATATATATATATATCATACTTGACTAACAGATTTAGCTAAAATTGAAAGTGACAGGATTTCGTATGACTTAAAATACACCCAAGATTTCATATGACTTAAACTCAGTCTGTGACGGGATTCTTACAATGAAAGGAAGAAAAAGAAAAAGTAA
The DNA here is from genome assembly GCA_025331145.1 of Rosa persica. Taxonomy (NCBI): domain Eukaryota; kingdom Viridiplantae; phylum Streptophyta; class Magnoliopsida; order Rosales; family Rosaceae; genus Rosa; species Rosa persica. The sequence continues at coordinate 15,869,356 of WFKR01000005.1, forward strand.
ATGAGACCCTCACTACACAACTAAGCTTTCCCAAGGAATGAACAAGTGCATGCTTAAAATAAAGTTGCATTGATGTATTTCGCTTTAGGGTACATAAATTGTTTGAAGCACTGAGTTGTAAAATGCTTGTCCGCAAATAGGTGAGAGAGAAATGTCTGGGACGCAATACTAAACTGAACAGGGTTTTACTGTTGAACAAGAGCAGTGGCTCTGCACATTTCAAGGGGGCAGTAAAGGAAAGCAGATATTTTGTTTTACTTATAGGCACACACTCACAAACAGATATACACTGATGGTTAGTCAAACAGGCCTTTGTTTTTCTTCTTTATCATTGGTCGGAGAAGCAACGGAACCCAGTCTTTTTCAGCTATAACAGACGTTTATGAGAGAAAATAAATTACAAAAACTTCTTTATAAAGGGACTTGAATCTCATTGTTATACTCCAGATTATATCTCCAAACCCCAAACTCCTCGTTCTATCCATGCCATTTTTGGTCCACTCTTCTGTGCCATTAACTCCACTAAACTAAATCCTAGTGGCTTCAAATCTTCAATCCAATTAATGAAATCACATGAGAGTGTCAGGCAACTCAGTTTCTCTAAAGTGGGATTTATCCCCACTCTTGAACAAATTTCATCGCTGCCAATGTCTACTTTCTCATAGTGCCACGTATCCTGTTCCTAAAATATGACTTCTAAATGCATCTTATTAGTACATTATTCCAAGCCTTATGTCGCTTATCAGAAAGTGTAATACACTGCCTCAAAGTGTTTTCATTTACCCCTCCCTTCAGCTTCATAATTATTTCAAGAATCCAACTATCCCACACTCAAACTCATTCCCTTTTCTCTATCATCACTGTTACACTTCCATCAACTAAATATCCTATAAAAGAACCAAAATTTGCAAACCTTCACATTAAAATTCAAACCAACCGTTATGTACTTCCAGAATGCGATGTTATGATCACTCAGAAGCCAGGACCTACTCAAGGGAACAACCAATCCTAAATGCATCTTATTAGTACATTATTCCAAGTTTTAAGTAGCTTCAGAAAGTGTAATATACTGCCTTAAAAGTGGTTTCATTTAACCTTCCCTTCAGCTTCACTGTTATTTCAAGAATCTAACTATCCCACTCAACTCATTCCCTTTCCTCTATCTTAACTGTCACAGTTCCATCAACTATATATCCAACAAAGAGCCAAAATTCGCAATCCTTCACATAAAAATTCAAATACCAACTGCTATGTACTTCCTGTATGCAGTGAACGTGCTTATGATCACTCATAAGCCAGGGTCCAGGACCTACTCAAGTGAATGGCTAATCGCCACCATTGTTCATCAATTATACGAAAACGAATTCGACAGAGCATGCTAAATCCAAAACCCTAACTTCAGACCACATTCAAAATTACCAGGATTACCCTCAAATTACCAAAACCCTAGAAAGTAAAAAATCATCACACAGGCACATAAAGAAGAGTAAATTAAAGAGAATTGAGAGATACCATGTGGGGGTACTTGTCTTGGTCCACAACCCTAGTGTTCTCAAGCTTTATGTTGAGATACTGATCGACAGAGTGAAGTGTGCCCCTAATCGCAAGGTCGTTCTTGAGCTCCACAGTGACTTCTCGGCCCACTAACTCCTTGAAGTAGGAGAAGAACAACTGCACAAAGCCAAACAAAACCAGTTGAGATTACCGGTTGCAGCGAAAACTGCGACGGAAAATCAGTATGAAATTACAATCGGAAAATAGGGGGAACCCAGGTTGGAATAGAAAACTGGAAAGTGCAAATTACCATCTTTTGTTAGGTAGAAGAAAGAGAAGGTTAGCTGTTTTTGGTGTCCCTCCGAGCGAGTTGCAGATGTGGAATGTGGAGTTCGCGGCTTCGCGTTATTTAGAGGGTGTTTTGCCCGCGACCGGCATAGAGAGCTCATCGAGGTAAATTTTAATCGGGCCTTGGGCCTCTGTTTTTGTTTTTGTATTTTTTTAACTTTTTTAATTTTATAAACAAAACCAGGGGGAACGATTAAAAAAAAAAAAAAACGAAATGTTCAAAATGTTAAAAAAAAAGCTCTTAAACAATCTGACACAAAATGTTCAAAGTATTTAGGGCATTAAGGGGAAAGCTAATCTTTCTAAACTTTCCATCACTGATTTTAAGACTAAAGTTTGCCAACGCATTAGTGGTAAAGTTTGTTTTGTGAAAAACCTGAATGAATTAGATTGAAGTAAAGAAACTGCCAAATTGGTAATCCAGTTGGGGCCCTGGGCGGGGCTTTGCCTCTTTCTTTGATCCAATTGAGCCCCTTTGGTTTCAGGGCGCTTTTCCTCTAGTGGCACCACTATCACCGGATTCCACACATGAAAAGGGCTACCATCAAGGAAGGAATGGTGGCCTTGCTCGCACTACAATGGTCTTCTTGTTCAGATCAGGGAAAAAACAAAAAATCAGTCTACTTGTTGAGTTGGCCGGTGCAAGTGAAAGCCTCGACAACTGTTTGAACATTGGCTTCAGTGAAGTTAATACATAAGTGGTCCTACAAAGAATTGTCTAAAATAATTAAAATAAAGGGTTCTTGACCAAAAGCATCAAAATGAGTCAAAGTTATCCTACTTATCCCAATAACAGATTTTTATTTTAGAAAATTACATAGTAGCACATGACCAAAAATGTAAACACAGAAAACCCACTTGCAAAAATATTTATACAAATAAGGTCATGAGCCCAGACCCAAAAGCCAAAAGAATCAAGCCTGATTCCTAATTTTAATGGCAAATGACTAAAATACTCGAGTTTCATCATAATTTACGGCACTGCCACTGTCCAATACCCAAACCCTAAACCAAGTTTCATCAATTTCCAAACTCACCAATTTGGAAATCCTTCAAATTCTCCTTCCACAATGAGAATTTCAGCTAGAAACTTTGAGCAGTGACTTAAGGAGCTCCTAATAAGACCAGTTTCACTTCCGAAAGTGGCCAAAAATGGAGAATTTTGCCGGAGAACACAGCTACTACAGTGAAAATTTTGGCCAAAATTGATGGTTTTCTAGCCAAATCGCTGTGACCCACGGGTACCAACTTGTAGAGGAGAAAGATACGGTTCTTTTATGGGTGTTGGCGCGTTGTTTGGTTACCGGATGCTGGAGAAATCAAGGAAAAAAGGGAGAGGGCCGACGCGGCGGAGAGAGAGGAAGAGAGAGAGATCGAGGAATAAGAGAGAGAAAAGTGGTCGGGTAGGTCAGAACCTATCCACAATAACTTTCCATATGTATACTAATTACCATGAACAGTAACTTTCGTATTTCGCTTATAACTATTGCATACAAAATCCGATTTTTACGAATCAAATATGTACCCGCTCCATTTAATGTCCTCTGCGACTTTCATGAAGAAAAACTTTTCAAATTTTGACTCAATCAAAAAGTCAACTTTGGGCCCCCTAAAATATCGAAACTTAATAAATTGTGTAGAAAATCGTCATTCCTCGTTTAGTAACAACTAAACATGAAAAATTTGATCAAGGGCGTAACAAAGGTTCTGTACTTTTATAGTTTACTTTGATACAGGAGGAGCAGATTCATGAATTTAGTATCACTAAGGTTCTGTGGTTTACTTTGATATGATCGGTTACTGTCAATGATATGATTTGCTACTGTTCAATTGAATTGATCTACTACTTTATAGTTTATGGTTTATGTTAATGATATGATATTCATTGTTTATGGTTCAAATTGGCTACTGTGTGGAGGTGCAAAAAGGTGATGACACAAGAAATAATTGAACAAAACCACTGAGAAGAAAAGCTCCAACACGTAGGAAAAAGTGCAGTAACAGAACTGAATGAGTATGAGTGCAGTAGCAGGATTAAGCAATACGAGTGCAGTAGCAAGACAAGAGTACAAGTGCAGTAGCAGAATTGGACGAGTATGAGTACAGCAAGTGCAGTAGCGGGATTGGACGAGTGTAGTAGTAGGATAGGTGATGACGAGTGCAGTAGCAGAACACGAGTACAAGTGCAGTAGCAGAACTAGACGAGTATGAGTGCAGCAAGTGCAGTAGCAGATTGGACGGGTGCAGTAGCAGGATTAGGCGATGACGAGTGCAGTAGTAGAACATGAGTAGCAAAACTGGACAAGTATGAGTGCAGCCAGTGCAATAGTAGGATTGGACGAGTGGAGTAGCAGGATTAGGCGATGATGAGTGCAGTAGCAAAACATGAGTAGCAGAACTGGACGTGAGTACAAGTACAGTAGCAGGATTGGACAAGTATGAATGCAGCAAGTGCAGTAGCGGGATTGGACTAGTGCAGTAGTAGGATTAGGCGATGATGAGTGCAGTAGCAGAACATGAGTTGCAGAACTGGACACGAGTACAAGTACAATAGTAGAACTTGATGAGTATGAGAGCATTGAGTGTAGTAGCAGGATTAGGCAATGATGAGTGCAGTAACAGAACATGAGTAGCAGAACTGGACACGAGTACAAGTACAGTAGTAGAACTTGATGAGTATGAGTGCAGCAAGTGCAGTAGCATGATTGGACGAGTGCAGTAGTATGATTAGGCAATGAGTAACATAAAGGGATTATTCTCAGAAAAAGAAAAAAAAGTAATATAAAGAATTAGAAGTCAAAATGAGTAGTTAAGGAGGAAAAAAGTACATAAATGGATTATTCTCAGGGGAAAAAAAAAAGTAACATAAACGAATAAATTCTCAGGGGAAAAAAAAGTAACATAAAAAGATTATTCTCGGGGGAAAAAAGTAATATAAAAATATTAGAAGTCAAAATGAGTAGCTAGAGGTAAAAAAGTAAACTAACTCATGACATGTGACAAGTGGATAGCAGATTGTCTTTATTTATAAGATTTAATCCTTATAAAGGGATTATAAGTCAAAATAAGTAGTTGAGGGTAAAAAAGTAAATTAACTCATGATATGTGATAAGTGGAGAACATATTGTCCTTAAGTGTAAACTTTTGTCCTTAAATGTTCAAAACCAAATGCTATGGAATTTTTTGTGTTTTGGAATCCTATCAAGGGGTATATGTAATTTGCTATTTTTATTTCCATTAACCCAATTTAAAGAGAAATGACTATTCTGCCCTCATCTTAATTAATGAATTACACACTGCCACTCACTAATCCCTCTCATCCTGATCTCTCTCTCTCTCTCATCTCTCTCTTTCCCCCCGACTGACCTCCGCCTTTGGCAATGTTCCAAGTCCTCTGACGCTCCACCCAAGCCCTACCGCATTAGCCCAACCCCTCCGGTGCTAGACCCAGCCCTTCTAGAGTTCGGCGCTCGATCCAGGCCCTCCGACACTCGATCCGGCCCCTCCGGTGCTCGACCAAGGCTCTCTGGCGCTGGACCAAGGTTCTCTGGCGCTAGTGGCGGAGAAGAACAATCATTAGGTGCCCAAATTAATTTCATTCTTTTTTCTTTTCTTTTTTTAAGTAATGGGACAAAAGGAAAGAAAAAAGAAAAAGTTTTGAATGTTTATTGAGAGATAATAGACGTTTTGAATTGATGTAATCTCCTTGTTTATTTTTTTAATCAAAATTTTATTTGTCTAATTTTATGAAGATTAGTTCTCATTCTGCCGACCGAAAGTTCTATTGAGAAGTAATGAGTCTATTGAGGGGCAATAGAGGTTTATTGCCCCTCTATTGGGGGGGGGGGGGCAATAGACGTCTATTGGGGGTAATAAACCTCTCTGGTGACCTCTTTAGGGACCTCTGGTAAGGTTTTTAGAAAAATCTAATGGGCGGTGCCCGGTAAGCAGATTCTCGCGAAAGTTGACAGAATCATGGTGACCAATGATCGGATTTCAGCAAAAGTTGGCCGGATTCCCGGGACCGGTGATCGAGCTCCGGCGAAGTCTCTTATGGTTTTTCTCTCTTCCATTCTCTCTCTCTCTCTAATTAACAAAGGGGTGAGGGTAGAATAGTTTAAAAAAATAACTTAATGGGGTATTAGGGAAAACTTCCTTAGAATGTTTTGGGTAAAGGGGAATTAAAACAAACTTAATGGGGTAAGTGGTAAAACAAATCTCTAGAAATGAGATAAATGGAAAAAAACTCTAAAATAAATGTAGGACACAAATATAGGACTGAGGATTGGAGATAGATGTTCTCAAATTCTGAATAAATGGTATTGAAACTTTAGTCTCGAAATAAGATGTAGGAACTCGTTTTGGATATAAGGGTTCGGTGTGGGCATTCTTGAGAGATATAGAATGTGTCTTTTTGTTTTTTATTTATTTATTTTTCATATCGTATGTTATATATATATAATGTTTTTTTTGTAAAGCAACAAAAGAGCTAATAATATATATATATATATATATATATATATATATATATAGAGGGTGGTATTCTTTATACTTGCTCTGATCAAGCAGAATTTTAAATCCTATCATATCTCTTTTTTTTCATCACTCAAGAAAGCTCCTTATCACTTGCCTACGGGCGGGTGATACCCTGGTTTAATGAATATATATATATATATATATATATATATATATATATATGTATAATATATATATCATGTAAGGATATCCTTATCTAAGCTTATGGAACAGATTTCCAGTTTTTGGCCACTTTTCGATTACATATTCATATTTTAACCATTTAGTTTTTAGGTCCTAATGTATAGATTATCTTTGCAAAATTTCAGCTAAATTGATGATCGTTAAGGCATCCAAAACTACAATTTACACGAACGAACTGACTCTGTCAAACCGGAATCATTCGTGTACATTGTTGTAAATTACACTTTTGAATACCTTAACAATCATTAATTTGGTTGAAATTTTACAGAGATGATATATATATATATAAGGACCTAAAAACTGAACTGTTAAGATATGAATATGTGATCAAAAAATGACCAAAAACTGAAAATCTGTACCTAAGCTTAGGTCGGAGGGATGTCCTTAGTCAAGAAGGATTGTGTTTGCGTGTGTGTGTGTGTGTGTGTGTGTGTGTGTGTGTGTATATATATATATATACCGAGAGGATCAAGAGCGGACTTCCACAACCCAAAAAAAGTGCGGACGTCGCTCCTCCGGCCTCGATCGAGCATCGGCGATGAGGCGCGGCTTGCTGGAGGGACGCCCAGGGTCTGCGAAGCCGGTCTATGGTCTATGAAATAGTCGGCAACCGTTCTGCAGCGCTGCATAGAACCTGCAACTGCAGGTGAGCTGGCTACCTAGAAATCGGCAACCCCGACCTCCTCCGACCTCGATCGTCGCCTAGAAGAGGTCTAGGACGCCTCCAGCCTCCCTCCTGCCAGCCCCAAGCCGCCACTACTGCTTGCTGCGTCGACGTCTCCACTTTATCGAAAGTGTGGACGTCCGTTTCAGATCCTTCCCATATATATATAGGGCCATTCCACTAAGGGATCCCTTTTTTCGGTCTTTTATAGGAATATGCATTAGACAAACTTTTTGATTATATTTCGGCATCTCAACCATTTATTTTTTAGATCCTAATGTGTAGATCACTTCTGTAAATTTTCAGCCAAATCGGTGATCATTAAGGCATCCAAAACTACAATTTACACGAACTGACCGAATCTGTTAAACAAGAACCGTTCGTGTTTATAATGGAAAATTACAGTTTTGGATGTCTTAACTATCATCAAATTGACCGAAAATTTACATAAGTGATCTATACACTAATACCTAAAAACTGAACGGTTGAGATGTAAAAATATGATCGAAAAGTTGGTCTACCCTATCCCTAAAACTCCCTAGAAAAGACAAAAAAAAAAAAAAGGGATCGCTCAGTCCTATATATATATATATATATATATATATATGTCAAAGAAAAACGACTTAAACAGAAGAGTGACCACCCATGACCTGAGTTTTATATTTTCTACTTTACAGTTTACACCTACCCCATTGTGATTTGTGAATGTAATTGGTGAGATTTCATTTTCTTAATTGGGTCTTGATAGGATCATTTATTGTTCATTCCTGGCTTTCACTGTGTTAAGTCCATGATCTTATATTAGCTTTAGCTCATGGGCTTGACACGTTTTTGTTCTAGCATGAATAGTTGACAGCTGGTTCAGATTATAACATTTTTGTAAATTCTATGTATGTTATTGTGGGAACCCTGTTCTGGGCATGATTGAAAATGCAGTTTCTTTTAACTTTTCCTCTGTTTTTCCTTGCTTTTCGTAAACTGACTCTACCAGGTCTCAGGTCAACCTGAACCAAACACGGCTTATCATACCAAACATACGTTTCTCCTGTAATTTTTCCTTCTTCGTTCATAGCTTTGGTTCCTTGATCTTGAATATTTTCTTAAAGCATGTCATCGTCTCAGTTCTCCATGCCCGAGCTTCTCAAGGCCACCGAAAACTTCTCGCCAGACATGATCATCGGCCATTGGGATGATGAAGCATTAGGGTTTATTTTGTCAAACTATTAGGGTTACACACATTTAACGTTTGGTTATTTATTGTTCTTGTTAATAATCCCTAGTTAATAGGGTTCAGTTGCTTAGGTTTGAATTATTCCTATCCATTTACCACGTTCTTAGGATTGTTGATAACATGGGCTATCATGTTTCTTTCAGTTGTAAAAGGCTTGGTTATAAGCCAACATTGAGGCATTGAATGCATAAGCTTCAAACTCCCAAATACTATTGTGTTCTTGTGTTTGCATAGTTTGTGCTTCAACAAGTGGTATCAGAGCCCTATCACGGGGCCTGATTGAGAGTGATTAAGAAACTGCAGTTTCTTAGATAAGAAGAAAGAGTGAGAAACAGAGAAAAACAACAAAGAGAGAAGAGTAACCGAGGGATGGCAACGGAGAACAACTTCGTGCAACCAGCAATACCAAGGTTTGATGGCCACTATGACCATTGGGCTATGTTGATGGAGAATTTCCTTAGATCAAAGGAGTACTGGGGTTTAGTGGAGAAAGGAATACCAGTAAAACTTCGAAATAATTCAAGAATTGTTGTGATGGGGAAAGGCAATATTAGGCTACAAGTTGGTGGAATAACTCAAGTATTCAGTGAAGTTTATTATATACCTGAGTTAAGGAACAACTTATTGAGTGTTGGTCAACTCCAGGAGAAGGGATTAGCTATTTTAATTAAGCATGGTATGTGCAAGCTATACCATCCCACAAGAGGTCTAATTATGCAGACTACAATGTCAGCTAACAGAATGTTTGTGTTGCTGGCATCCATTGCACAAAAACCTAAAGTGTTAACCTGCCTTCAAATTGTCTCTGAGGATGAAACACACCTGTGGCACCGTCGTTATGGACATCTTAGCTTCAAGGGATTGAGGACACTTCATTACAAAAGAATGGTGAATGGTCTACCACTACTCAAAGCCCCATCGAATTTGTGCACAGATTGCTTGGTAGAGAAGCAACACCGAGACTCTATTCCTAAGAAGAGTCTATGGAGTGCCACTCAAAAACTACAATTGGTGCATGCTGACATTTGAGGACCTGTGAAGCCGGAATCGAACAGCAAGAAAAGGTACTTGATTAGTTTTATTGATGACTTCAGTAGGAAAGTGTGGGTGTATTATTTGTCTGAAAAATCTGAAGCTTTTGTCATCTTCAAGAAGTTTAAAAACTTAGTTGAGAAAGAAACTGGGAAGGTCATTTTTTGCTTACGTACAGATAGAGGCGGAGAATTTACTTCACATGAGTTTAATCAGTTTTGTAGCACGCATGGCATACGTAGACAACTCACCCCAGCCTACACCCCTCAACAAAACGGGGTGGCAGAAAGAAAGAACCGAACGATTATGAATTTGGTGCAAAGTGTTTTGTCAGAGAAGCATATCCCAAAGGAGTTCTCGCCCGAAGCTGTCAATTAGACAGTTCATGTACTTAACAGAAGTCCAACCCTAGTTGTCAAAGACATGACTCCTGAGGAAGCGTGGAGTGGAATCAAGCCAACAGTAGATCACTTTCGAGATTTTGGGTGCATTGGCCATGTTCACATTCCTGGCAATAAGAGGACTAAATTGGATAACAAGAGCTTCAAGTGTGTGCTTCTTGGTCTAAGTGAGGAATCTAAGGCATATAGGCTCTATGATCCAATTTCAAAGAAGGTTGTGGCGAGTATGGATATGGTGTTTGACGAAAATGCGAAGTGGGACTGGAATAAGAGTGCAGAAGAGATGAAAAATGATATCTTAGAATGGGGTGATGAATCAGAGATTGAAGAGGATGAGGAGCAGGGTGAAAGTGAAAATGAGAATGAAGAAAATATGCAACCTAATGGAGGAGAAGTAGAACAAATTGATGGGAGTGGAGTAGACAGCTCATCACCCATAGATTCCTCAGAAAGGGCCTCACCGAATGAACGAGAAGCGAGGAGTAGAAAGAGGCCATGGTGGATGCAAGATTATGAAACGGGCGAGGGTTTGTCAGAAGAGGAAGAAGTGCATAATTTGGTCATGTATACATCTACTGGAGATCCGAGCTCATTTGAAGAAGCTAATGACAGTCCAAGGTGGAGAGAAGCTATGGGCAAGGAGATCAGTGCTATCGAAAAAAATGGAACGTGGGATTTGACTGTTTTACCAACTGGAGCAAGAAAGATTGGTGTGAAGTGGATTCTTAAAACAAAGTTGAATGAGAGAGGACAAGTTGATAAGTACAAAGCTAGGCTTGTGGTGAAGGGGTATGCTCAACAATATGGCATTGATTATACTGAAGTATTTGCTCCCATAGCTCGATGGGACACAATCAGAATGATCCTGGCAATTGCAGCACAAAAGAATTGGTGTGTTTATCAGTTAGATGTTAAAAGTGCATTTCTGCATAGGGAGTTATATGAGGATGTTTACATCGAGCAGCCACAGGGATATGAGAAGAAGGGAGAAGAGCATAAAGTGTACAAGTTGAAGAAAGCATTGTACGGGTTAAAACAAGCTCCCCGAGCTTGGTATAGTAAGATAGAAGCTTACTTTGTGAAGGAGGGTTTTGAAAGATGCCAATGTGAACACACTCTGTTCATAAAGTCCGAAGAGGGAGGTAAGATGTTGATTGTAAGTTTGTATGTAGATGATCTAATTTTCACAGGCAACGATGAAGTTATGTTTGAAAAGTTTAAAGCTTCAATGGAGATGGAGTTTGACATGACAGATTTGGGCATGATGAAGCACTTTCTTGGTGTGGAAGTTGTGCAAAATTTTGAAGGAATATACATCAGCCAGAAGCAATATTCCCAAGAAGTGTTGGAAAGGTTTGGCATGGAGAGAAGTAACTCAGTTAAAAAACCCAATTGTTCCAGGGTGTAAGTTGATGAAGGATGAAGGAGGGGCTAGGGTTGATGCAACAACGTATAAGCAAATGGTGGGGAGCCTCATGTACTTAACAACCACTGGACTGGATTTGATGTATGTGATGAGCTTAGTAAGTCGATATATGGAGAGGCCCACAGAGTTACACATGCAAGCCATAAAGAGGATTTTCTGATATTTGAAGGGAACTACTGATTTGGGAATTTGTTACAAGAAGGGAGGTGATGGAAAGCTAGCAGCCTATTCAGATTGTTACAAGAAGGGAGATTATGGGAAGCTAGCAGCCTATTCAGATAGTGACTATGCAGGAGACATTGATGACCGGAGGAGCACTTCAGGGTATGTATTTTTGCTAAGCTCAGGAGCTGTGTCATGGTCCTCAAAAAAGCAACCCGTAGTCACTCTATCCACTACCGAAGCTGAATTCATTGCAGCAGCTTCATGTGCATGCCAAGGAATATGGATGAGGAGAATTCTTGATAAGCTTGGCTGCAGTCAAAGTAAGTGCACAACTATCTTTTGTGATAATAGTTCCACTATTAAGCTGTCTAGAAACCCAGTTATGCATGGAAGAAGCAAGCATATCGATGTTAGGTTCCATTTCCTACGTGAGCTTACGAAAGATGGAGTAGTAGAGCTAGTACATTGTGGCTCTCAAAGTCAGATTGCAGACACCATGACCAAACCTCTTAAGCTGGATACTTTCGAAAGGATGCGTGAGCTGCTTGGAATATGCAAGGTGCCTTGTGAGTAAACTGATTGCTAACTGCAATACAGTTTAAGGGAGGAATTGATGGAGCATTAGGGTTTATTGTGTCAAACTGTTAGGGTTAAACACATTTAACGTTTGGTTATTTATTGTTCTTGTTAATAATCCCTAGTTAATAGGGTTCAGTTGCTTAGGTTTGAATTATTCCTATCCATTTACCACATTCTTAGGATTGTTGATAACGTGGGCTGTCATGTTTCTTTCAGTTGTAAAAGGCTTGGTTATAAGCCAACATTGAGGCATTGAATGCATAAGCTTCAAACTCCCAAATACTATTGTGTTCTTGTGTTTGCATAGTCTGTGCTTCAACAGGGGACTCCTTCCTCCTTTACAAGGCTCATCTCTCCAACGGTCTCACCGTCTTCGTCAAGAAGCTTGATCCCAGAGAGTTCCGAGGGTTTAGGGAATTCCGAGCTGAAGCCCAAGTACTTGCAAAGCTTCGACACACAAATATCATCAAACTCTTGGGATACAGCTCTGTTGGACATTTCGTGTACGAGTACATTGAGAGAGGTGATCTTCAGTGCTTGCTACATGACTCCAAATAACCCGTTACCATGGTCAACCAGGTTAGGGATTGTTAGCGGTCCGGCTAATGGGCTCGCATAGTTGCATGGCTTGGAAAGCCCTATTGTTCATAGGGACATTAGAGCCAAAAATGTGTTACTTGACTTGGAGTTTCAGCCACATATTACTAGCTTTGGGCTCGCTAGACAGATCGAATCATCGCATGTCTCGACTATTGATGATGGCGCCATAGCATACATGCCTCCGGAGTACCTAGCCGGCTGCAGTGTGGCTACCTTGAGAGGAGATGTGTATAGTTTTGGGAATCTGATGCTGGAAGTCGCAACTGCGAACTGGCCCAACCTGCCGATCATGTTTGATGACAAAGGAAATGAGGATTGTGGAATGGGCCAGGAAAATGGTCATGGGTGATCGGCAGATAGAAATGATGGATTCTTGTATTCCGATGCAGGATTTGGATGAAGACAGTTGAGAAGTATTTTTCCTTTTGTTCTCATGAGATTGCAAGAGAGAGGCCTCGTATGATCGAGGTCGTCCAGCTTTTAAATGAGCTTTCAATGTGAATTAGTGCATTTTTGGTAGTTAATTGTTTATAGTTGGAGTCAGTTTGTTCATGTATGAATCATATCATGAAATCAATAAATTTTCTTTCTAAGCTCCAAAAGAAAGTCATATATGCAACTTTGTATTGATCAGGCAGACTTGGACACACTCTTCCTTTGCAAGCACCTCTTACCCCAAGCCGGCCACCATGCATAAGCTTGGACACTCTTCCACCATGCATATGTTTGATGCTTCCCTAAGTCTCCATAAGAAAACCAACTTTGTAGTTTGTATGCCAAACTCTCACCCCCAAAGTAGGACTTGCTGTCCTCTAGCTCATTTTCCAACAGCAATTGACGCACTTTATAAGCTCCTTTGCTGCTTTTTTTGTTTTTTTTTTTTTCAGTCCTTTGCTGCTTTTTGGACTACAATTTTTTATAGAACAGATCTTCAGCAACCAAGCACCCTATATATGAGTTAGAAGAAATCATTAACTTCTCGATTCTATAGAATAGATCTTCAAAAAATAAGCATTCTAGAGGAATACAGCAGGTTCCACATGTTAGAAGCTGAAGAACTAAAGAAAGAACGAATTAGTGACTGGAAAGAGAAACCTTCTTGTCCACATAGCCCAGAATCTAGCCTTGGCTCATGTATGAAGTTCAGAGGGAATAAGACGAGCCTTGTCTTCCCAAACGTCATCAATGTATTAAACAATGACAAGCGATTAGCATACTAATCTTCTCTTGTGATCAAGACTGTGATTTGCTTGTGAATGGGTTCGTCATGAGAAGCCGAGGTTGTTGCTCAAATCTTCTTCTCTCAGACTCATACTCAATGGCAATGCCCTTCTTGGCTAAAGCAATCCTCACTCAAATCCAATAAAACCACTTCATCTGCCAATGGTTTCTTGCTAGAGAATCTGAGATTAGTTCTCGGGCTTTTGGTAGGTCTTCTATCTTTGCTTGGTGTGCAACAATGGCCAATGGTTGAGTCTATAGAGATCGTGTCAAATGTTGTAAAACATGCTTGGACTGGATTGTGTAGACTACTGGGACCCTCTCACCTGTCTCCGTCCAATAGCTAAAGTTAATCATTTTTCTGACCAAGAGTTAAAAACAGTTAAACCTCTTTGACACAGTTGAAAACTGAAATACCATCATGGTCCAGTAAAACTAACTGCATGCACCAACATATAACTCATTCAAAATGCTATCACGGTTTCCACCATATTTCAGTAGGTGAGTTGAAGATAATTAAACAAAAAGTATTACAACTTGATTCGATTCCTAACCTTCTTCTTAACTATCCGACCACATTTTGATGGAACAGTAGTAATCCATAAAAACGAGTACTAAACCAAAAGAATATCATACATAAATGAATATATCTCTAAATCTCTTCACTTGTTCTCTGCCCAAAACCAATAACACAGCCTCGAAAGAGCAAAAATTTCGGCAATTTTGAATTAGCACTTTCATCTCAACTCGACGGCGTGCACCTACAAGTATATTGCCATTGGCAAAACATAACTGCTGAGACACTTGCTTAAGAACGGTTCAGTGTATGGCATAATAATCTGCTTCCTCAGGAGATACAAGAGTTTCTATACAAATTATACACCAAGTCCCACCAGATAAAGAGTTTCACCACACTGCAAAAATATAAAAACAGATTGTGATGACACCAGCCGAATTCTTATATGCACATTTCAAATCAGTATAAAGAAGGTTTCTTTGACATACCAGGTTCGGAGTTAATCAAGACCACAATAATGTCATTATTCTTGGCTAAATGATTTGATACGTTTGATGAAGCCCCCCTTCAAAGACTCGGGTATCTTCGAAATAAAAGTTGATTTGGAATCCCTGATCAACAGTTTCCTGTATTGCATAAGTAGAGTTGACAGTGAATCTCTAATAATACCAATACAAAAGCCATTACACTAACTGAATACCAAGGCTTAGATAGTGAATCTCTAATAATACCAATACAAAAGCTATTACACTAACTGAATATCAAGGCTTCGATATAACCAATAGTTAAAGTTAAAGGTATTCACAGAAAGTTAAAAATAAAACTTAAAAGTTGATAACAGCAATTAAATGAGTGATTAAAAATTGGTAAAATCAACCAAAAAAGAAAATCTATAAAGCATACTTCAGAAAGCACGACATGGTCAGGTTTAGTCTTTTACAATCTAGTTGCTAGGATTAGCATTTTATAGTCCATATCTTTATATCCATTTGAACTGCTAACCGTGGTTACCAGAAACATATGTCAAAACAAATTCTACTATACCATTCAATTTCAACTCCAGGCAAAACAAGCATAGGATAAGTGCATCAAGTAAAAAGCGTGATCTAAACCACACAAGAGAAACTTTCACGGTATTAAGAGAAGTAAAAACGTGGCCACAGAAAGAAATTCAGTTGCAGTTGGTGAATAATAGATTAATAGGAACATATGCAACTCAAAAACCAGGAAAGAAATTACACGATAAAGTTAAGGGAGTCAACAACATTTCATGAGATAAGTACAAAGTTGGAGAATCTTACTTTGCTTCATCACCATTCTGAGTGAGTCCAACTTGATCTACACATAACCTCTTCCGGGAACGCATAAAACTGAAAACCTCATCTGCCCAACCGCATGAGCGCAAAACTGAGAGAGCTTCTTTCTTGAGACTAAGCAACATAAAAAGTGTGTCAATAGGCAATAGAAAAAAATACATTATTTAGGCAAATTTTTTTTTTTTTTTTGGGGGTGTGGGGCAAGGGGCAAGTGCTAAAATAATAATTAGCTACAAGTTTATGCTGTGACTAGAGCGAATTGTAGAAACATAGTTTGAGGCAATAAACTCAAGTTACATGCATCAAAACAGATGCAAACACAAAACACAGAGATAATAATAAATTACACACATCAAGAAAACCTATGACCCTAAACACCAGATAAGATCTACAACATGATACAACAGGTCGAAAATAGATATGAAAGCAATAAAGTCACATCTAAAGCCAAATAACAAAATTAGAGGTACGCGTAAAACCAAAGAAGTGTAGTCAGTCACATCTAAAGGCATAACAGACATCGCAACGTCTAATCATATGGCCCGGATTAAGTCACTAGACTGTATAAAGCTAGGAATTAAAATGAATGAATAAATCTGGCCACAAATATAATGAGCACATCTCTAAAATGTGGGACACATAAAGATATAGACATGAAATTTGTAGTCAGCAAATGTAAAGCCACATATCACGCAGATCCTAATCCAGATAAGTCTACACAGTAAAGAGATACATTTCATTTCAATGAAGGTAAAAGAATATCACATACCCTGCCTTCAATTCTTCAACTTTTTCCAGAGATTGAGCATCATGTTCAAACAAAATGCATGAACCCCGAGATTTCCTTTTGGGCCCAAAGACCGTGGAGTGACCATTGGGACCACTGCTATCCGATTCAGAGTGATCAGGGAGTTTGGTTTTCACTGAAGCAGTAACTTCAGAGAGTTCGGATTTCACTGAAGCCACACTACCATTTTCTATTGGTGAAGAAAATGGTTGGGTGTTATTAGCTTCAACAGTATCAGATGTTATATTCCCGTTCAAACCAACCCCATTTATCGAAGTCATCTTGCCTTTCTCACTTTTGTCCAAACTAACCGAGTCCTTCACCTGCCCATTTGATCCCACAGATTGGTTCTTGTAAGCAATGTTTCCATTATCAGTTGCAGGAGTTCTTTTGGCGCTCAAGTTTCCATTGATGTTAAACTTCATCCGTGGGCCTGAAGGCACTTTATCAACCTGAGATTTAGTAGAAATATCCTTCCAGGAAGACTGTTCAGAGATTTTTATTTGTGGTCCTTTTGGTGGAAGAGCAGGCTTCGGGTTTTTGGAAGCTTCATGACCATTACAATTTTGAGACTTTAACCCATTTGAAGGAGCAGCATTAACCGACCTTTGGTTGGTACGGGAGAAGAAAAGGATGTAAACCTTTTCAGATAAGACCTCTTGCAAAGTTGAAAGAGAGACAAACTGATCGTTGCAGCAATACCAACGACCCATTGCATCCTGTAGACATATTACGAAAAAGTCAGATAGATGATGGAATGTTTGATTCAAACTTATTGATAGCACAGAATGTGATGAGTGTGCACAAACCTTAATATATGCATAATAATGACCAGACTCGGGTGAAAAACCAGAATGCACAATAGTACCACAAAGCTTATATTCTGGACGTGGATCCTGCATTTGTAGTAAAAGCATTAGGCACCATAATTAGTACATGGAAAAGAAAAGAAAAGGTCTGCAACTTGGCCACATATAAGGATCAATAGAAAGAAACAGCACTCTCATGATACAATGGTGCAAATAAAATATCTGTCTTAGCAGAAGTGATGGTCATCAAGATTTAAAGAATAGCACATGGAGTGGAGAAAAATAACATCCTTGTTAATGTCAATAACTGGTGTCCCTTATTAAAAAACGGAGTAGATGTGTAACAAATGAAGCCAGCATTTCCAAGGGATGTAACCAATAATCCAACACTACCCACTATGTTGATGATTACTTCACCTTTGTAGCTCTACATAAATCAACCATGATTTGGTCCTTTGTCCACCAAATCAACTTGGGCATTGACACATGAGAACCAGATTGAAAAATAAAAACTGGTTACAGTTCATTCTTAATGTGCTCACTTAAACAATTCTATAGGAAACCACTGTGATCCTACCATGGTTGTTTAATTTTTTTCAAATTCTAACTCAGTTAAAAGTCAGATTATAATGAATTTCCAGTAGGATTAACTCTTATTACAAGCAGAAATCAAGCATACATTAGACTCTCAACCAGATTACCAAGGCATATACTCTGGGTTGTTATGTTCCTTTGAGAATTTTAGTGATTGCAGGGTTAGCCTCTCTATTTTCTTCCAAGAGAGGCAAGCAATCATACAAAACTGTATTGTAACACACTCCAAACTGCACCATATAGATTTCAACAATTTTCCAGTGCCAACCATATTCCAGCAATCTTAAAAAGCACAAGCATGTAAGAGTTGAACAAAATTATACCGGAAAAGTTTTCTTGGTAAATGCATATCTGTTTGCTAGGTTTTGGAAAATTCTACTAGGAAATGGTGCTTCTTGATAGCTTTGTGGTGAAGGGTTCAGCATCACCCAGAGGCTGTAAATCACACATCATTTACTGTATTATCTACCCTTGGAAAATGAAAAATTGACAATAAGCATAATTTTTTTTTCCAAGGTAATTATTGTGATAGTCAATAGGTTCACTTACTATCTAAATAAGCACAAGATAGACCAGCCAATGCAATGACATCATTGCTCTATTTTTCTTCATGATCTGTTATGACTTCATTAACTAACAACTTAAACATACCTTGAGACCAAAGAAAAACCAACTTAAACATACCTGACTTGTTTTGCACATGAAGCTCGACAGCACCAAAAACTCTTCAAATGCAATGGATTTATCAATCTTCCCACCCAATAGACCCTCAAATCTCTAACAACAGAAAACAAAACACCACAGTTACTCTAAGAATACACAAAGAAAATAACAGCAACCGACAGAGTAACTTTATCACCTATAGAATTAAGTTGGATTACAACAGTACAATAGGGACAAATCTTTTGGGAACACGATGCACTCACCTTAAGTTGGATCACAAGAACATTAGGTGCTTGAAGTATAGACATTTGCTTCCTAGCCGCCACCAATTTGTTACATCTAAAAAAGCATAAAAACCTCCATCAAAAGCCAGTTCCGAAGAGAAGTACAAAACAAAGAAGGTAACCAGAGAGAGAGAGAGAGAGAGAGAGAGAGAGATGATATACCTTTCGCACTTGTACTTGTTCTGGCCATCCAAAAGCTCAGACTGGAAGAACCTTTGCAAGGCGTCTTTAAGCGAATTACTATGCAAAACATCAAGACTAATATCCATTATCTCATCAACCTTATTGGACTCTGTGCCACAGGACAGACACTTCACCTGGCTCTGCAAAGCTCCCCCGAATATCTCCATCACCACCGTGGACGACGCCGGAGCCGTCGCACTGGCTTTGCCGTTGGCCTGACCATTCCCGTTGGCGTGGCCATTGCCATTGCCATTGCCGTTGGACAAACCATTGCTGGTGATGTTGCGCCGGAGCTTCTTCAGGCGAAGGCACGTGTTGTGGCAAGCATCAATAACGTAACGCAGGAACTCATGAGCGTCTTCCTGACGACCGTGGCGAAAGTGTTCGGCGAAAATATTCAGACAGCTCCGGATCTTCGCCGGCGCATCTAGACTGAGATCCACACTCAGCGAACGGACTATTCTTCTCTCCAGCATGCAAAACGGACACTCGCGCTTGCGTTCCTTGTCGGAAGAGTCACCTGAGAGACCAAATTCAAATTCAAAATCAATTTCAATTTCCGAAACGAAACGAAACGAAATTGGGAAGAATTAAGAGGTAGGTAGGTAGGGTTAGGTGGGGGGAACTTACAGAGGGAGGAGTGCTGGTTTCGGAGGCAGAAATTGGCGAGAGGAGGGGTGTAGGTGAGGCACTGAAGGACGCTGTTGAGGTAGCAAGAGTTGCCAAGGTTCTTCAACCCTAGAGGCGGGCCTGTCTTCCGCTTCTGATTCAGTAGACTCGGCTGCCAACTCATCTGCAATTGAAATTGCAGGCCCATCAACGTCGGCGGCCACCCGCATCGCACGACCACGACGACGTTTCGATGCCTCCGCACCACCACCGCCTCCACCACAATAGCATGTCCCGCGTCTTTGGAATCAAAAAACACAGATAGCACAAACGAAGAAGAAAAAATTTAATCTAACTTTTTTTTTTTTTTGAATCAAAGTAACCGGTAACTAAGGGGAAGGCGGGTAGACGCAGAGAGAGAGAGAGAGAGAGAGGAAGAAGAAGAGCTCTGGCGTCCTCACCAAACCCAAAATCCCTCCTGGTCTGATTTTCGAGGGTTCATGTCGTCCCCTCTTCTCCTTCTTTTTCCCTGCTGTTTCCTTTTTGTACCTCGTAGACTTGGTACATTGTCAAGCGGTCTATGGGCCTCGTTCGGTTAGTTGGGCTTCATAGGTTAAGGCCCACGTGTAATTTCTGTGAAAGGCGGTCCGTTTAATAATCTCTGTATCCACTATCATTTGGTCTAATAGTAAGATATTTTCTCCAATAATGTTGGTAAAGATACAATTTTGTTTACCAAATAGAAAGTTTGAAGGGACTGTTGAGGAATCATATGTAATAAAATTTAAATGCCGAAATTAAATGCGATTACCCTCAATTATCAGATGCATTTCCTTAGGTGAGCAGCTCCGGCTGATAACATGATTAGTTTGCATAACCTTAATCCATGACTTGGGTGTCGGTGTTAATCTCGATATCGCAGCTTTTGTGAACAACCGTTGTGGTGAACTTGTTGGCCACATTCATATAGTAATATAGTATCAAGTTCAAATCTCCTGTCCTTAACTCTACGAGCAACACAACCTTCCTTCTTGTACTCTTGACAAAATTGAAATAGCAACACCAGTCTCTAGCAAAGAGAACTGCACGGCCCCAGTCTAGAATTTGGTCTTAAGATCAGAATCTTTAGGAAAACGCTTGATCAAGCCTACCTCATTTCAAGTATGATAACAATTCAAGCATGGCCAAGCCTACCTCATTTTTTTCATCATAGTTGAAGGAACCAACTTTCGATACATATAATTTGAGAGAACTTGACCTGGCAAAAGCAGGTTCCAGGTTCAGACTACAAGTTTTTGCAAAGAGGAAGCCTCATGTGTGCCTAGGAAGTGATACAAATGTGTGAACTACAAAATTTTCAAAATTCTATAAACAGGGTACTCCTATGACAGGGACTCTGGCACCTGCTTTACAAACAATTCATCTATGATTATACGTGCATTTGAATGCCCTCAGTAACTACCTTTGTGATGATGATGATGGTGATGATACAATTGCGTTAACATTGATACATTAATGTTAATTTCACATCTTTAAACTTGCAATCTTGGTTCTGCTTCAAACTGTCGCAAAATTTTGCCTACACAGGAGCAGCTGCAACGACGACACACTACGAACACCTTATCCACAGGCTTCAACAATCCGGAATATAAAATTATTCATACATTTCCATCGAGCTATGTAAAATACAAAACAATATGCAAGTAGTGTATTACACAGTCTCATCTATTTTGAGGGGAGTGGAATGTGGATATCCAAGAAAATAATAATAAGATGAAATAGTCAATTTGGGAATATGATATGGTTAAATGTATTAGTGCATACCTCGAAGATAACTAGGTCAACTGCTCCTGTGACATTCCTACTTGGAATCTGATGTTGTGGCTGCCTGTAGAGGTTGAGAACTTTCAGATTCTTCAGGGGTGACTCTGGAGGCTTCTTTTTTTAACTTGAAATTATTGTATGCTGCTACACCCGCTATGGCTGCATAAAACAATGGTAACATTATTATTCATTTGCACGTAGTTTTCTCCCTTACTGGACAGTTCGGTAGTTTATGTTGTTATACTACAAATTGGTACCACACACAAAAAAAGACTCGACCTCATTAGATAATTAATATTGTACATGACATACCAATCAGTGTAGCAAAATCATTGTCAAAAATCCCATCATTTGATACCTGTTTCATACAATTTTAAAAGAGTTGCACATAATGCTGTTTGTTGTCTAAAAAGCCTCCGACCAGATATAAATGAATATTCAACAACCAAGCTACTGTTAACTTCAAAATTAGGAACTTATCAGTTCCTAGTTTTGGTTCAAAGACCTTGAAATATTATATCATTTACGACATAAATTACTTATTCTGTATCATGTAAATGAATATGCTGATCTCAAACACGCAACTACGAACCAAGACTGGACATGTGACATATGAAATGATAAGAGCGTTCCTATATATTTAAAACAAAAATGTGTACATTCAGACACTTACCAATGGCATAACCGACTAGATTTATAAGAGTCAGCTTTGTATCAGCGAAAAGAAGGGCAGAAATTAAGACAACCACCCAGTCCTTGACAACTCCAGCAACACGAATGGTCAAAGCACTTGTATGAGTAATCACAAGGAAGACTGATAAGTTGAGGGCAAAGGTGCACAGAGAATTAAGTGTTAGCACCACGATTGGAAAGTTCCATGACGCATCTGCTTCCATCTTGGTTTTCTCTAAAAATATCCATGGAATGAATAGGCAAAGAGCACTGCATAGAAATTCAATACTCATATCACATAGGCCTATATTGTACAAGAAGGTAAGGGATAATGAATTTTATAAGTGGAAAAGCATACCTGCACGGACTAACATAGAACATAACAGATATTGGATTTAATTTGAGACCCTTCCTTTTGACAAAAATCTCCATAAAAATAAGTCTCAAGGCTTCTCCGACAACTCCTCCCATTTGATAAACTACTCCAATCCAGCTGATATTTAATTCACCATAAGAAGCCACCAGAACGCCAAAACTTATCACTGACATTATCAATAGCATTCTGCAGCTCATTACCTCAAGTCCTGCAGCTACTCCAAGAACAAAAACAGCTACGGGCACTGTATACAAATGTCACTAAAAAATTCAGATATACTGAGAATGTATTTCCCAATTATGATTTGTTAATAATAACCACTCTCGTTTACCCACTTATTAGATTAAAAAGCTATTCTTAAACTCTACACTTTAGTTGGAGGCATTAAGAAATAAATTAATTAGTGAAAACTTACTGATTGCTTTCAACATCTGTGCGAATGCAACAGAAATATACATGTAGGCAGTATTTCCCAGCCAAAGAGTCATTGCAAACATTGCACCAATTGGCATTACTGATGTCACGTATCTACATAACCAAAACTTCATTACATTGTGAACAGAAGAACATCAAAAATGGAATATGAAATGTTATTAACTATTGACACAATCGACTCAGTGACAGGATCAATCATCTAATGAAAAATATACAAGGTACAGACCGGCCAGAGGGCAAGGGACCAGCCAGCAAAATTGTTCAGGCAATCAAATCCAGCAAATAAATAAAAAGTGATAATAACAACAATGATGATTTAGTAGGTACATACTTTTTATTTCCTTTATATCAATGAAACTGATTTCAGAGTCTTAGAATTTCAAAAGAAGGCACCAGGATTTAAGAATATACTAGGGACCCTATTAACTCCACATGCTTCAAGACAGAGAGAACTTAGATACGGGTAGCAACCCAACATTGCAATCCGACTTGTTCTCTTAAGTAGCACAGAAGGGACTGATAAATGGACAGATACCATCTTTGAAAACAAAATATGAAATACAGCAAGTGCGTCCCTACTTTACTTACATTTCTGTGGTCATCCCTTCCTCAACCTTCAAAATCTGTAAGGAAATAAAATGAGTTTAAGAGTACTGCTGGAATGTTAGGCTTAATGTTTAGCACAAAGTTTGTAACCTGAATACCTTAAAAACGTTCTCTTTTTTATATAGAAAATTACAACAATACCTTAAAAACCTTGGTGAGTAAAAAGCATAAAACGGAGGAGAAGATCATGTGAAGTAGAGTCAATCCCAGAGGGTAAGGGAAGTTGATTTCCTTAGAAGACAAAACCCACTGTTCCACAATTCAAACAAAACCCAACTGTTAGCCTTGTAAAACAACCTCTTAAAAGGTGTCTCCACTTAATTATTTTAACAGCATGTCAAGGACAAAAAATTAAGAATAACAAAATAGAAATTAAAAATAATTCAGATACCAATGAGTCCATAAAAAATGGAGACTAATCTTGTTAAATAAGATGCTACAATGCACAAAAACAAGGAATTATATCAAGTACAAAATGCTAAGATAGTAGTTGTAGTGCAAAATTGCACAAAAGACATGTGAAGAGTGATTTAGATTTCTTGACTGACTAAAAAAGGAGAAGAAACATTAAAAGCACAAAGGCACAATATCTAGGCCTAGACACTTCCTTACTTTATGTTGTTTGTTTTCATACAAATTAGTTTACCAGAAACAGGCATTGTAGCAATAAAGTTGGACTGTATGAAAACTTTTGAAGAAAAAATTGCTGTACAGTTGTCTGCAGAGAAAAAGAAAGGGTACACGGGGGGTTGGGGGTTGTTGTTGGTTATGGCAATGGCATTTACTGTTACTGTTATAGATTTAGTCAGTTAAAACTGAAAAGCAGCCTGAGCAATCTCCATCTCAGAGTTCTTCCATGACAGTGTGAATACTATCCTGACACACACTTTCCTCTTAAATTTCTTATATGCATATTATAATTTAGCTTAGAAAGAAATTCTTTAATCACTATCAAAAGTTATTGGTTATGCCTTCATCCAAATTTCAACCAGAAAACTCGGCTAAAAAAGACCCAATTAAACACTCATTGTACTATTCAGAGCCCCCGAAATACACCATGGTCAAAATTTGGTGTAATACTTAATTTATCTCTACCCCAAACTGCACGCTTTCTCTAAAACTGTACAATTCCTTAAAAGCACACATCAATACTATCATTGTGGCCACCAACTATAAACAGAGACAGGAAATAGTACTTCACCGTTGCTGCTGTCTTTTCTCACTCGCTTCAACATTGTAAAACCAAGATAATGAAATAACAATCCAGCATCTATTTTGAACATCCAAAGTTACATGTATGCCTATGTAATTAAGTATTACCCTGCACCAACAACAATATAGGGTGGTTGAAAAAGATGGATCCTCCCAGATTTCCAACTCTCTCTTATGTTTATAGATAAGTTTAGTGATCACCAGACATATGAACTCCAAAGCACTACTTGATCTTTATTGCATATACAGTCTTCTGCAGCCCTCAATCTTCAAAAAGAATGAGGGGAGGAAAGGCCTAGTTGGTTTTCTTGAGAAACTAAATTCATATCCCGAGTATTATTTTGCAATTTTTCTTTCATTTTCCCCCTACTCTCTAGTTTCTAACACTCAAACACATAGTATCATACAATCTCTGTGTGCATTTCTCTTAAAAATTCAATACATTTCACGCCATTGCTAAGGCCCTAAGACAACACACTAACCGCCACCAGAAAACCAAATGTAAACAGTTTCGCGTAAATTCTTCTCATTGTTTCAAAGCATTGAAATTTCCGCAGAAGGGAGCAAAACCCACTACAGTTCTACACCTTGTTTGGAAGCAATCAGGAAACAAAAGTACAGCATGTCCTTAGAATTGGGTCAATTGCCTTTCTCTCTAAGCTTCTTCTTTCCCTTTTCTTTTCTTCCATGTCTTTCAATAGCCAATTAAAACCACCCCCATCAAGCAAAGCTAAAATTCCAAAGCAATAGAATCACAAAACATGCAATTTCTTCTCTTTTGCCTCTACTTCACCAAAGAATCCTACTTTTCACCCAGTATGGGTTTTCACAGCATTGTAATTGACCAATGCCAAATTGGGTTGTCCCAAGATTTTGGGGGAAACCCAAATGTTGATAGTAAAAGCTTAAGAGATCCAAGCAAGCAATGTATGGATGAATGAGGGGTTACCTTGTTAAAGAAGATCTGACCGCTGGAAAGAGCGATGTAGAGAAGAAGGTAAGAGTAAGTGAGGACCTCATCCTTGCAGAAAAGACGCGCCCGATCTGCCATTTTTTGTGTGTGTTCTGTCTGAACCCAAATGATTGAAAATGGAGGTCAAGTGGTACGTAAGGGAATTTTGAGGCAGGAGCAGTGATTACTGATTTAGGACACTCTCATCGGTCGGATTCATTCGTGATTTCCTGGGTCCCATGATGATCTAAGGTTGGACATTAAGCCATTTTGGCGGTGACACAAATTGTTTTCTTATTTATGATCTCATAAAAAAAATATGGGATCGTCTGCAATACATTAATGTACCGATATATCAAATTGACTAGTTTAATATAGAGGTATACTAGCTCAATACATAAGTAGACGTGCATGGAGTTAGTCTACCCTTGTATCGAGCTAGTCTACCTCTGTATTGAACCTAGTCTACTTGATGTATCAGTATGTTAATGTATTGAAGTATTTTTCAAAAAATATACATGTATCGAAGAATGTTTGCTTTGAAACATAGAAAAGAGTCGGAATTTTGGAAACTTGATTTGAAGGAAGTGTGTTTTGCGGTGTTACATTTGTTCCTAATTTGGTTGGATAAGAGAGGCTCACTAAAATCAAAATGAAATTTTGTTGGTATTTTTTATTTTGTATTTTTAGTTTGGGTATTTATGTTGATTTTCATTTTCAACATTTTTGTGTAGCTTTTACCTAATTTTGATTGTTTTTATTATACCAAAATTGTCAAGTGAACTTGTCCTCCATTATACGAGTGACGCTTGAATTCATAGTTCAATAACCAATACAAATTTCTCGAATTCATCTGAGAGGGTGCTAATGTTAACTTTTGCATTACTAAATTGTGGTCTATTGGTCATTTGAAATAATTGACACTGTGGAGGTCACAGATTTATGTCTCACTGACATTAATGGATGAGGTGAAGATCAAAATCGTCGTTTCTACTAAAAAAGATAACATTGTAAACTTTTTGCCATAAACCAAGAAAATTGGTATATGCATTGAATATGAGCCATTTTCAGGAAAATAAAAATTAAAAATTACATTACAAGATTACAATGATTAAAATGGTAGGCCACCAAAACTGATGAGGTATTTGTATATCTGAACTGAAACAGTGAAACCATGTGACCTGATCATGAATTAATCTGTTCTTGCTGCATTGGAGTTGCAGTCACATACATACTCAGTTCAATGAATGATCAAGAGATGTTGTATGCGAGGAAGATTTGTGCTGCTGTTGACTTGAGTTACTTTCAGAGCGATTAGAAGGTCTCCATTGTGCTCCATTACACCAAGCTTTTGCAGAATTGTCTTGAAAAATTGTAAGGCCAAGGTTCACATGATCAGGTCAACTTTTTCGACAGATTGTCATGCCATCCCCGATGGGCACCTGATACTCCAAAACATTTGGTGTCATCAAAACAATCAAGACTAGTCTCTAAGGGCCTGTTTGGCTTCCTACTCGAATATAGTATTCAGATTTCAGAACCGACTACATTCAATGATCATTAGTCATAGAACTTGTATCTGGAAACTGAAAATAGTAATCCTAGTTGGACCCGAAAATGGCCGACTATCTTAGGTTTGAAAATACAAGGGATAAGACTCACCATGCTAATGCTTACACGCTTGTCCTCCATTAAATCAGCATTGAAATTTCTAATGCTGACAGTCTTGGCATCATTTACCTGCTCAGAGAGACAAAACATTAAGAATGTACATTTATAAGGGAAGAGAGTTCATAAACCCTGGTTACTGGTTTCACCTCTGGATCAGCAACTTTTCCATGCCAGAGGACATTATCAAACACAATTAGACCCCCAACCCTCACCTGAAACAAGAGCAAAAGCTTATATTCGAACTGCTCAAAGAAACCAAACAAGCAAAAAGGGAATATGATACAGTTCAATTGGTAGATGAATTTGAATATGATTACATAAATTATTTTGGTCTTACGAGTTGGAGCAACAATTCAAAGTATTCTGGATACATTCTCTTGTCAGCATCAACAAATGCAAAATCATAGCTGCATATAAGAGTAGATATACATGTGAAAAATGTTATTACAGTTATAACGGTGCCTCATAAATTATGGTAATATGTGAGAACAAATGATGCTTGGGCTGATTTTTGAAAGGAAAAAAGAAGAGAGAGAGGTTCACAGAATAAATGATAGAATCTTATTTACATCAAAGATGAAAGAAGATCAAAAGGACAGAAACGTCTTGCTATTTAAGATTTCTTCGTGCATTTACCTACATGCTTCACCGTTCAGAATCAGTGATCTTAAGGTATCTGCTGCGAGTCCATATCTGATATCCATCTAATACCAAAATAGACTTTCAGAGTAATATCTTGAAAGATGTATTAGCCAAGACAGTTGTAGATATAGTTGTGGGGCTGTTATCTCAAGTCTTTTTCTAATATCCTCAACGCCCACTTAGCACTTTACCACAATGTACTGATGACATAAAATTAGCTACTTTCGTAATATCTAGAAATAGTATTGGCAAATGGAAGACATACTACCTTGTGGGAAACATTGGCTTTTTCGTAATACTTTTTTGCAACCTCAAGACTTCTGGCATCTCTTTCACAAGCTACTAACCTACCTGATTCTGGAAGGACCAATGCAATAGCCAATGATGAATAACCCTGAAATAACTAGCATCAATTATAACTGATGCTGCTAATTCATGTAATGAACATGTGAGCTATTCTTGTTTCTTCTTAGGGTTTCAGTAACAAGATTCAAATAGGGAAGAAAAGGAGCGAAGGCACCATAGTGAGGCATGAGCCTCAGGGAGATTGGTATAATCCTCATGCCCCCAAAAAAGACGAGTGTGATAAAAAAAAAATTCCAAAGAAAGCTTTCAAGTGAGCAGCACAGTTAATTTGAATGAGGAGAGAAGCATACTGTATATACACCAACTTCAATACACTTTTCTGCCCCATGAATTTGCACAAGCATTGCAAGCAGTTGTGCCTGGTCAGGAGACACCTATCCAGAGGACACCATATCGTCAACTTTTCCATGCACAAAGATGTCAAACAGGCCATGCCAAGTCCAATATGAAGATTATTAAAGTTGGCATTACACTGGTGTAATGGAAAAGCAAGTTCCTACTCGGTTTTTTCAAAACAAATACATGAACTTAAGTGTTAAATTCCCATCATAGCTTCTGTCAAGCTAATCCTTAAAACTCTAACCTATACTCATTTTATAGTGTAGAAGGCAATTACCTTTGAATTTTGATAATTATTTTGACAAGTGTTCAGGAGGTTTTGGATAGCTCAAAAACCAGTAGTTTCATTTTCCTATCCAATTTCCCATATTTTTCACTCTGTAATTGACATAAAAGGATTCGGTAACAAGTACCTGCATCATACTACCACGCATGGAGGCAGTCTCCTCCCTAAGTTGTCGTAGAACCTGAAATAAACTCTATCCTCTAATAAGAAACCAACAAAGACTGAAAAATATAAGAACCTAAAGAAAGAATTTTTGTTGGACACCAA
This sequence comes from Rosa persica, assembly GCA_025331145.1. Lineage (NCBI taxonomy): Eukaryota > Viridiplantae > Streptophyta > Magnoliopsida > Rosales > Rosaceae > Rosa > Rosa persica. The sequence goes on from WFKR01000005.1 coordinate 15,898,646, forward strand.
CCAAGGGAAACTCAGAGTGCGAATTTACTTACCTCTGGCTCTCGTACATTGGCAAGGATGTAATCGTAAAGCCGCGGAGTAATACTGATAATCTGCTTGTTCCCATACTTTTTATCATCAGCAACAACAAATGCATTGGTGGCACAACCTCTAATGCTCTTCTTTAACTTACTGCTGCAAGCCCTGAAGCCAATGTCACCTCTATGACACCTCTCCCACGACAAAGAATAAAACTTCGGTTGTAGTTGCGGAAGAAGTACTCGCTGACGAGCTAAGATAGGCCACCGATGAAGCCCCAAGCTCGTGCTCCCCATAAAGACAATGTGGCAGAGCAGAGGGGCAGACTGCACACAAAATGCCCATGATAATTAGAAGAAAGAAAAATATTTTAATTAAATCCCAAATGAGTGAAAGTAACGCAAAATTAAAATGCAGACATTCTCTCTGTCTCTCACTTTTTCTTTTGGGCATTTCCACAAACACATGGTGTGCATACCACAATGGAAATTATAAGCAAAACCAACACTACCACACTTAACTATCTATACATGTTTTGCTTGAACAATATCAATACCTGGGTTTGGGATCTTCTGGGTATGAATATATGTCAAACCCAAATACACTGCAACTGTTATTGCTCCAAAGTTTGAAACTTTAAAACTTCAAAGCCTCTCTGCACTCCCGCGGAATTTCCCAGTTTTAACAGAAGCCTGTTACTCTCTGTTGGGCCTATGGCTAACGTGGGCCTTGACCTGTACTCTCAACCCGACCCGTTTGCACTCGGCTTCCTCCTCAGACCAGTCACACCAGTCCTCTTTGGCTAAACGTGGCCGTCAAACATCAACCATGACAGAGACGAAGAAAAAAGATTAGAAATTTAGCCACCCTTTGTCATTTTCCTTCTTCCCTAATTTTCCTTTTTATTCATATTTCCATATCCATATTATCCCAATTGCAATTTTTTGGGGTTCAAAATCATAATAATGGAGGAAAACTGTGAAACACACAAGGGTTTTGTGGATGAGGCCCTCTCTATCGGATTTGGTTGCAAATCCCCACCTCCAAATGCTCATCCATTCTCTCTCTCATTCCCATCTCTGTCTCTCTCTCAACAATTATGGCATAGTTTTTGTGCCCCCACCCAATTTGTCTTCATCCTCTTACTTATAACCTCTTTATTACTATTCCTCTTCATGCACTCTGTTGCATAATCTTCATTCCAAGATTAAGGTCAGCTCCTCTCTCTAGTCTCCACTCTTCAATTCTGTGTTGCCTCTTCTTTAGTGTCTCATTGCTTTGGTCTCTCTTTCAATTCCTTGAAATGGTTCTTTGTGCTAGTAGAGTAGACGAAAGTAACTTTGATTGTTTGGTCATGAAGCTAAAGAACGAAAGTAACTTTGATTGTTTGGTCATGAAGCTAAAGAACATACTTTGTATTAGAATTTTGAATCCCAAGTGTAGTATCCACCTCAAGAAAGTGAACTATGTATGTTAGTTAATGCATGGCAATGTTAAACATGAAAAGGTTTTATCTTTCATATGTTGAGAAGATATGGGGCTCTGCCCTTCTTCGGTAAATTTGATCAGTGAATATTTTCAATCGCCTTTTGTAAAGCTGGTTGTCTAATTTTTCAGTGGATTCTTGTAGTAGTTGAAGAATGTTGCATCTATTTGTAAAAGCTGTATGCACATGCAGATTATTATCTAGTTTTCGTGATGTTAGATTAAATTTGTTTTTTATCTGTAGGTACGCTTTTGACTATCAAAATTTAAAATGGGGGAGGTAACCAACGTCAGTGAGTATGAGGCGATTGCAAAGCAGAAATTGCCAAAGATGGTGTATGACTATTATGCATCAGGAGCAGAGGACCAGTGGACTCTGGCTGAAAACAGAAATGCTTTCTCCAAGATTCTGTAAGAGTTCAATTTTTATTTAGACTTCTCGGAACTAGCAGAACTAAAAGTTGATAATAATTTTTTAGCACTAGAAGTTGATAAGGAGTTTGCAATCCTCTATAACAAGCACGTTAATATCCAATACAGGTTTCGACCCCGTATTCTTATTGATGTAAGCAACATCGACATGACCACTACCGTTTTGGGCTTCAAAATTTCCATGCCAATCATGATTGCCCCAACAGCCATGCAGAAAATGGCTCATCCTGAAGGTATGTCATGGTTTCACCTTATCATGCAAAAGGGACCATTTCGGTTTTATTATTGAAAAGTACACAACACCATTTGTGAGCCATCTTGTTCCTTGCTTTTGTAATGGTTTCTTCATAACTGGCTTGAGTCGTACTGCATCATGCGTGCTAATATCATTCTTACTCAAATTAAGCAATTAATACAACAAATAGTTACCCTAATATCTTTATTAAATGTGTCTGAGTGTCTCTGACTATGAAATACCTCTTGACTAGTGTAAGTTTCCCAGGAGTGACATGATTAGAACAACAAAGATAGTGTTCTGAAAGTCTGCTGAGCTTGAGGACACTTTTATGAGAATATCCTCACATGATCATGTGTATGTTTTAAGACTTTGGAGAAGTCTAGTGGACCTCAATTCAAACTGGACCAAACTCAAATTGCTTGGTTCTATTTGGATTAGAAATCAAATCCCATTTTGTATGGTATGCCCACTTTCTGAATCCAATATGTTCAAACCGTGCTATATGTGTCGGCAGATCCTAGATTAATCAATGTTGGTAAATAAAAGTTTGCTTTCAGGCACAGTTTTCTTTTCACACTCTCGGCTATGCGAAATTGTCATGGCTTACTGTAAATTTTACTTAATTTGGCAAGTTAGCGGAAATCATGGTCTGGTTCTTTATTTCGCACTAGATGGAGAGATGTAATATTATGATTACAGAACACGTACTGACTATAAAATGTGCTTGGGCTTTGATTTACTCAACTTGACACAAGATCTTTTATCCTCATCCCATAATACACCCTATACTGTTGAGACAAGCGAGGGTGTCTATCTGACTTTGTAATGTGAACTATGTCAGGTGAATATGCTACTGCACGAGCAGCATCAGCAGCGGGAACGATTATGGTACTGCTTTTGACCTTGATCAGTTGTCTCCTTATGCTATAATAAATTCTAACCCCACACATTCTTATTAACTCTATAGTGATAAAGTGCTCATATAAGTATTCAATAAGTTTAAGTAGTCATAAGTGAGAACTCATGTGTACTGCTGGTAATAAAGAGTCAAATGCCGTCTCTTATTTCATTCCTGTGTAGTCTTAACTGACAAAAAGTGAAGCAGATGACCTGGATCCTATGGGAAGTTTATGATAAAAAAATTTGATAAAAGCCAAGGAGAAGTACATGGTGTTGCATTGTAAATGGAGATCAGTGATGTTTGCAGAAGTTGTTGGGAACTCTATTGCATATCATGAGTCGTCAAATACTTTCTCTATCTTCAAGAGCAAGTTCTCTGGGATTAGTGTTTCTTAAATATGGGCATGCTTTCGTGTTAGGAAATAAAGAACAATGCAATTATTCAAATATTTTCATCATTTCCATGAAGAAAGCACTTCTTTTGGGACAAGCGTTTGTCTTTGGTTCTAAATATACTTGTGAATTTCATTTATGGGAGTTTAGCGTGTTAGTGTTATCTTATACTACAAGTTCTTTCTTTTTTATGATTCAATTGCTTGTCCATTGTATCAGACTTTATCATCATGGGCTACTTCAAGTGTTGAAGAGGTTGCTTCAACTGGACCTGGAATCCGTTTTTTCCAGCTCTATGTAAGTTTAAATAACTTCGCTTATTCCTTGTTTGTTGGTTACTACACTTAATTGTCCCTTGTCTTCCGTTTTGACCATCTGGTAAAAGTTACCTTGCCTTACAAGAAGTTGTGACCCATGATTTTTCTGCTCATAATTTTCAGGTATACAAGGATAGGCATGTAGTTGCTCAGCTAGTGAGAAGAGCTGAAAGGGCTGGGTTCAAGGCTATTGCTCTTACAGTTGATACTCCAAGGCTGGGTCGCAGAGAAGCTGACATCAAGAACAGGTCAAATTCTTGTCCTCAACTGTTATAGCAATACCAGTTGCCAAAAACATTCATTTCAAGTTAATTCGATGAAGGGATAAACATTTGCTAAAAGAGTTCTGTCCGCACGCATGTGTTGTTTTGTTTTTTTTTCCTAATGGTTTAACAAGGTTTGATCAATTCAGCATTTGAAGTCAGCTTGGATCACTCATAGTAATCTCTCTTATTGGTTGTTCTGCAGATTTACTTTACCTCCATTTCTGACACTGAAGAACTTTGAAGGTTTGGACCTTGGAAAGATGGACAAAGTGAGTAGAAACTGTGACTGCTTTACAATTTTTTTTAAAAAAAATTCATTGTTTGTTCGACTTGCTCACATTGGTTTTGCAGGCTAATGACTCCGGGCTTGCTTCATACGTTGCTGGTCAAATTGATCGTTCTCTTAGCTGGAAGGTAGGTCCCCTGAAACCAAATCTTGAGATACATGAACTCTAAAAAGCACGACTCGTAATCTATGGAACAGTTACAATTGGTGCTCATAAATTATTCTGTTATCATCCACTGAGTTTACAGTTGTTGAAGAAAATTCTGAGTTCCATGATTTTGATTATGAACTACTTGACTCGCGACCCTTCCCCATCTCCAATAATGTTTCTAGAATCATTACAATTTCTAGATCTCAAAATGGGATGTATTGGAATTACAGACCAGTATCTAGGTTCTTCCATCTTTTGATTGGAAGTATGCAAATTCAAAAGGAAGGGAGAATGTGTTTTGGCTGGGAATATTCAGTAGGAAGTTTGTGAAAAGAAACTAATTGTCTTGACATCTATGCATAGGTTTGGATACATAATTTGATGCATCTAATAATCTGTTTTGTTATGTGGACAGGATGTAAAGTGGCTTCAGACAATCACCAAACTTCCTATTCTGGTCAAGGGTGTTCTCACTGCTGAAGATGGTATAGTTGAACTCCTTTTCTCTCGTAGTTCTGATTGGTTTCTAATGCTTGATTAACTCATTTATTTTCATCTTGCAGCAAGGCTTGCTGTACAATCTGGAGCAGCTGGGATCATTGTATCCAATCATGGTGCTCGACAACTTGACTATGTCCCTTCAACTATCATGGCCTTAGAAGAGGTACAACAGCTTTTGGCTATAGATGTTTTTGGTGTATCTTCCTTGTAAATAACGTGCAGTTGTTCAATCCTAGTTTTCATGATGTTTTGACATGATGACACTGTCTTGATAACTAGGTTGTTAAAGCTGCGCAAGGACGTATTCCTGTTTTCTTGGATGGAGGTGTTCGTCGTGGAACAGATGTCTTTAAAGCATTAGCATTGGGTGCCTCTGGAATATTTGTAAGTAGAATTATGATAATATTTTGCCACATGATCATTGAGGATGGAAATACTTATTCAACTTCTATTCACATATTTCTGCCCCTCCGCCTCCACAAAAAGATAAACTGCAACCTCCCAAAATATACTCCTGAGTTTAGGAGATGTTTTACGATTCCATCTACTTTGCATCTATGATGATTAACAAGCATGTTTACTCATTCGTCTACAAAATAAGCTGGTTATGCCGTCACTTGATTAACAGACAGCTCCATTAATTCAGCTACAGTTTGCTTTTCATCATTATATTGTCTGTCAAAAGTATACTGAGACTGACTTCTATCACAGATTGGACGCCCTGTAGTGTTCTCTTTGGCTGCTGAAGGAGAGGTTGGCATTAGAAAAGTACTCCAAATGTTGCGTGAGGAGTTTGAGCTAACCATGGCATTAAGTGGATGCCGTTCACTCAAAGAAATCACCCGCAATCACATTGTGACTGAGTGGGACGCTCCTCGCCCAGTACCCAGGTTATAGAGACAAATCTTGAACCGCTGGTTGCCTGCCTTTGTTTCTTGAATTACATCTCTGCATTCTGTAATGGTAATGGATGGTGATACAATACACCCATGGCTACTGCTGCCTTCACTGTATAATCTTTTCATAAAAAGAAATGTATTGATGATGACATAATTATTGCAACATGATTTCTTTACTTGGTTTGGTTGTTGATAAGGAAATTAAAAGATTGGTTTCCTTTGTGTTTCTGCCATATTAGTCCTAGTTGAAAACTAAAAAGTGAGGGTAGCTTGGGCCTTTAAGTTTGTGTTTAATTCTTGTAACTTTGTCATTTTATATACCATAAATCGACGTTGAATGGGTGGCTCACTATAAAATGTAGTGTCACACCATGATTTTACCACCCGGTTTATGGATGGAGAAAAATTGGTGTCTCTGTGAATTGAACACACAGGCACAATGCTTTCCCAGTGTTGTTGCACATAGCAGTGCCTGCAATACCTCTATCTATAGCAGGTAAAACCGCACATCCATGTGGAACTTCACACTTCCAGCTGGCGAAAGAATGTTAGAAACCAAGCACACACAGTAGGGTTCTCAAGTATGGTGAATGATTCATCTTATTGAACGAGCATAGATTGGCTTATATAGCCATTACAAGTATTGGAAGCAACAATGCAGCCCACTTCTCTACATCCCTGAGATCGTGGTTCATTAACTAAGGAATCGGTAAACCCTAACAGACTTCTCCAAATAAGTAGGAGTTTATTTTGACTGAAACAAATAAATCCTAACAACTTAACTCAAATAAGGATTCTTAACGATCATTCAACCAAATCCTAACAATCCCTCCCCTAAACTGAAGTTGCTGAAAGCAACTCAGTTTACTTCAGCTTTAGCTTTTACTCCAAGAAATCCACGAAGCTTCTCGAATCTTTCCATCTTCAAGGGTTTGGTTAGTATGTCTGCAATTTGCTCATTACTGCCACAAAACTTGAGCTCCGCAACTCCATCTTTTGTAAGATCACACAAGAAGTGAAATCTTACATCGATGTGTTTACTTCTTCCATGAAAAACAGGATTCTTGGATAACCTAATTGTAGAGCTATTATCGCAAAACATAGTAACACACTTACATTGAGAGTTGCCAAGCTTGTTAAGCACTCGTTGCATCCATACACTTTGACAAGCACACGCTGCAACATTCTCGACCTCCGTAGTGGATAGTGTTACCACAGGCTGCTTTCGTGAAGACCATGACACTGCACCATCACTTAACATGAACACAAAGCCAGATGTACTTCTTTTGCCATCCATATCATCGGCGTAGTCACTATTAGTGTACCCCACTAACTCATCACCAACTCCCCTCTCATAAAACACTCCCAACTCAGTTGTTCCCTTGAGATAGCGTAGCACTCTCTTTGCTGCAGACAAGTGTGCTTCTCTTGGATGTGCCATGAATCTGCTAATGAGGCATACTACATACATTAGATCGGGTCTAGTAGCAGTCAAGTACATGAGACTGCCAACGAGCTGCTTGTACAATGTGCCATCAACTTCAGCTCCGTCATCCTCCTTTGACAACTTAGAACCAGGAACAATCGGATTTCTCACCGGATTACTCTTTCCCATTCCAAATCTTTCAAGAACTTCTCTAGCATACTTGCTTTGACACAAGTGAATACCTTCTGCACTTTGTCGAATTTCAACTCCCAAAAACTATTTCATCTCCCTCAAATCAATCATTTCAAACTCATGCATCATAGAGCTTTTGAATTTCTTAATCATGCTCATATCATTTCTTGTAAAGATTAGATCATCAACATAAAGACTTACGATCAAAATTTTACCTCCTCCTTCAATCTTCACAAAGAGTGTATGCTCATAACTACACCTCTCGAAGCCTTCCTTGACAAAATATCCTTCAATCCTGCTATACCATGCTCTCGGTGCCTGCTTCAGTCCGTACAATGCTTTCTTAAGCGTGTAAACTTTATTTTCTTCACCCTCTTGGACATATCCTGGAGGCTGATCAATGTAAACTGCCTCACTCAACTCTCCGTGCAAGAAAGCACTCTTGACATCAAGTTGGAACACAGTCCACCCTTTCTGAGCTGCCAAAGCTAGGACCATCCGAATTGTATCCCAACTAGCCACTAGAGCAAACACCTCATTATAATCTATTCCATACTCCTGAGCATAGCCTTTTGCCACCAAACGTGCTTTACATTTGTCAATCTCTCCATTTTCATTCAGTTTGGTCTTATATACCCATTTCACACCAATCTTCTTGGCTCCCACAGGTAAATCCACCAGCTCCCACATCCCATTCTTTTCTATTGACCCAATCTCTAAGTCCATTGCACTTCTCCATTTATCACTTCTTGCAGCCTGCTCATAGTATGTAGGATCTTCATGAGAAATGAACATGACCAAGTTCTGCAGGTTTTCTTCATCAGAGAGTCCCTCCCCACTTTCATAGTCTTGCATCCAAACTGGAACTCTCTAAGTTCTTCCTTCACGTACCACTTCTTCTGGTGAGTTTGGTATGGTATTTTCAGATGAGCTGCTACTGCTTGGTACCTCTTCACTTTGATCTTCGTTTGCCCCACTCTCGCTTTCAGATGCATCACTAGTTTCTTCTTCTTCATTGTCTCCCCACTCAAGCACATCAAGTCTGACCTCTTCATCACTTCTCCCCCAGTTCCAGTTCTCATTTTCTTCGAACACCACGTCCCTACTGATCACAACTCGTTTTTTTACGGGATCAAAGAGTCTGTAGGCTTTTGACTCTTAGCTTACTCCAAGCAATGCAGCCTTGTAACTCTTATTGTCAAGCTTCGATCTCTTGGCATCTGGGACATGCACATGACCTATACACCCAAAAACCCTGAAATAATCAACATTTGGCTTAACACCACTCCAGCTCTTTTCCGGGGTTTTATCTTTCACAACCACGGTGGGACTTCTATTAAGAGCATGGACTGCTCATCTAACTGCGTCTAGCCAGAAAGTCTTTGGCATGTTCATCTCTGTGAGTAGGCATCATACCATATTCATGATAGTACGATTCTTACGCTCTGCTACTCCATTCTGCTGAGGTGTGTAAGTAGCAGTAAGCTGCCTCTTGATTCCTTGAGCTTTACAAAAGTCGTTAAACTCTTTTGAGGTAAACTCACCCCTTCTATCTGTTCTTAGGCAGCAAATATACAACCCTAGCTCCTTTTTCACAAGATTTTTAAAGGCTTTGAACATTAAAAAGGCCTCACACTTCTCAGTAAGAAAGTACACCCATATTCTTCTACTATAATCATCAATAAAGCTCAAGATGTACCTTTTCTCACTGTTTGAAGTTGGAGTTATGGGACCACATGTATCGGCATGTATAAGCTAAAGTCTCTCAGATGCTCTCCACTGGCTTTTTCTTGGTATTGCATCACGATGTTGTTTTCCCACCATGCAGCTAGTACACACCTTGCTTGTGGATTCGAACTCAGGTAGCCCTTTCACCAGTTTCTTGTATTGCAAGGTTCGAAGGCCTTTATGACTTAGGTGACCGAACTTTCGATGCCATAGTCCTATGATGTCTTTAGTAGTTGCTTTGAGGCAAGTTGATGGCTGGGATGTCATAGTTGTGAGCAACACAAACATTCTATTAGCTGTCATCTGTGTTTGCATGATAAGTCCCATTCTCTTGTTATAAACCTTGCATGCTCCATCTTAAATTATAATGGTCAGACTCTTCTCTTGTAGCTGGCCTATACTAAGCAGGTTATTCTTCAAATCAGGAATGTAATAAACATCAGACACTACCTGCTTTACTCCTCCAATTTGTAACTTGATATTTCCTTTACCCATTACGGCCATCCTCATATTGTTTCCTAACTTCACTGAGTGTCTAAATTCCTCATCCAACTCTGTGAACCACTGTTTGCTTCTCATCATGTGATTACTACAGCCGGAGTCGAGAAACCACACGCCTTCTCAACCTGAATTATTGAACTCCATGTAGGACATCAAAAGAAGCTCTTCCTCTTTGTCCAATTCAGCGTAGTTGGCTGCCTTCTCCCATTTGGGACACTCGTACTGAAAATGCCCTAGCTGATGGCATTTATAGCATTTAATGGTTGCCTTGTTGAAACCTCTACCTCTGCATCTGCCTCTTCCTTTCACCATTCCTCTTCCTCTTCCTCTCATTCCACTTCTATCTTCACTTGTAACTTTCAACACTTGCTCCTCATCATTGTGACTCCGCATTCGCTGCTTATGTACATGTAGGCTACTCTGAAGCTCACCTATTGTAAGAATGTCAAGATCATTTGATTCCTCCACCGAGCAAACTACATAATCAAAGTTTGAAGTCATAGACCTCAAGATTTTTTCTATGATCACGACTTGCTCCATTTTCTCCCCATGAGCTTTCATCTTATTAGCAATTGTAAGCATGCGAGCGAAGTAATCATCTACCTTTTCTCCTTCTCTCATCTGAAGCACTTCGAATTCTTTCCTCAAAGCCTAAACTTGTGCCCTTTTGACTCTCGTGCTCCCTTGGTACTTCTGTTTCATAGAATCCCAGATGTTCTTGGAGGTGTCTTTGTTGAGTATCGTCTCCATAATGGTACGATTGATTGCCTGGAATAGGTAATTTTTGACCTAAAGGTCTTTCAGCCTTTGTTCCTCCATCTTCTTTTTCTGAGCTTCCGTTGGCACCACTCCTTCTTCTACCACCATGATCCCTCCATCAACTAAACTCCAGTATTCCTTCGAACGAAGGAAATTCTCCATTAACATCGACCAGTGATCATAATGGCCATCAAACTTGGGAATGGCTGGCTGAACAAAGTTGCCTTCTGAAGCCATTCCTCACTCACTCCCTTTCGTGTTTCTCTCCTTTTCTAACCTTCTTTCTCTCTCTTCTTCTCTCACGATCAGGCCCCAATAAGGAGCTTTGATACCAGAATGTTAGAAACCAAGCACACACAGTAGGGTTCTCAAATATGGTGAATGATTCATCTTATTGAACGAACATAGATTGGCTTATATAGCCATTACATGTACTGGAAGCAACAATGCAGCCCACTTCTCTACATCCCTGAGATCGTGGTTCATTAACTAAGGAATCGGTAAACATTAACAAACCCTAATAGACTTCTCCAAATAAGTAGGAGTTTATTTTGACTGAAACAAATAAATCCTAACAACTTAACTCAAATAAGGACTCTTAACTATCATTCAACCAAATTCTAACAAAGAACCCAGCGATGACCATTGCCATAAGTTCCTCCTGAAGCGCAGGAAACTATTTCACTAATCAACTTAAAAGATAAAATTAAAGTAATAATATATTAACAATAACCTCATGAAATTATCAAAGTAATAAGTGAATAACATAGAATCACCAATAATGCTTCTGAAGGAACATAGAAGATGAAAGACAACTTCAAGGCAATCCAACCTATTCTGACTAGTATTTAGTAAGAAATAAAGTTGGGTAGGTCAAGTAAAACAATGCTTTCTATAAAAGAATCCATAAAGTTGTAATCGCAGTCATGGTTATTAATATGTTTATGTAGCTTGAAGTTAAGGCCAATCCATTCCCAACGACTATCAGGTAAAACCTTGAACAATAGTTCACCATTCTTTCGAAAACAATATGGCTTGACAAAAAGTCCAGAATGCACTCCTTCTACCGTTATTAGTTTAGTCCACGATTCTGCCACACCATACTCCTTCATCACCCACAAGGGAGCACAATTGTAACTATCGAAATCCTCAAACAACAAGGCAAGAGACTCACTGTATCTTGACATATAGCAATCGTGAGAATCTTTCTTCAGAACTTCAGGCAATGCAATCTCTCCAAATGAAACGGAGGACACAGAAAACAGCACAATGGATTTGTGCCGGTTTATGTTACAGGGTTGAACCCAATGCAAGGCACCACTGACAAAAACATGCTTTCCATAATCATGTCTTCCACGATCATGCAAATAATCAGGCTCTCTGGGTCTTAAGTTTGCAGGAATAATATCAGGACTAAGACTTTTCCATGAGCCTCGGGCTAATGACCAAACCTCAACTTCACATGGGATTCCACTAGAATCGTGAAGCACGCTTCTCAAAAGTTTATAGTCATTGGTAGAAGGATCATAAGCAAAGGCATAGCTTGCAAAGCCAAAACCCTTTCACAAACCTTCTAATAGAAGGGTTCCAAATTATTATTGCTATAATATCCTCCCAATCACCCTCGCCAAAACTAATGGCAGTAAGGCATACTAGCCCATTACAAGCTCCATCCACATCAAACCAACGTACTGTGCCCTTTCCGCAGACAAAATTGTTAGCTTCCGTTGGATGTATAGGGTCGTGCTTATCGAATGCACGACTACTTATGTGCTCAGGAAACCTCAATCCTTCGTTATCGCAGAGCAATGAGAAATGCTGAAAACAAGAATCGCATTCCCCGCATGAAACGAATAGAGAGGGGAGGTTGGGAAGGTCGTTTTGGTTGCGGAGGTGGGTGCCAATGAAACTAGAGCTTTTGATCAGGGAAAGCCATGACTTGCACACTGTGGTGCATCGGAGTAAATATTTTATGGGCAACTTCAAGAGAATTTCTTGTATAATAGTAGTCTAATGAGATTGCTTCCATCTAAATTTCTCAATAATATTTTGGATGGAAGACTTTGGATGCACGGAGCTAGGGTTTTCATAAGACTGATAGGAGAGATATTATTGTCCTCGCCATTCTTGATGATACTCTTTTCAAGAACCCAAAAAAAAAAAACACAGAATTCTAATCTCCAGGGGACGTACGTTTCGGATGGGGTGATGAAGTTGGGCTTTCTGGAAATCTCCAGGGTACGTACGTTTCCTGACTGCGAAACTCGTCACACATTCACTCGTGCTTTGCTGTCAACTCTATCCCACCATCAATTTTGCTTTGCTTACCAACTCGAACACACTTGTCCATGGCGCACAGACTCGACCAGATAAACCCTGATACTCGAAAACCGAGTCTTTTCATTTTCCAGCTGCTCTCAACCTCTCTGTTATAACCACGGCCATGGACGCCACGTTCCCGCCATGGGATCGATCTGTTACTGACCCCTTTTGGTTGTTTGCTGTTTTGTGTTAATGAAGAAACTTCCGCCCAGGTTCCTAATTAATACCTCCACTGCATGCGCTTTGTTTACATAACCTATCTCATCCTGTAGATGCTTTGTGCTCGTCGTGGATTGGGGTTGCGTCTGGATCGATGTGAAGCGGGTTCTGCTTTGTGCTCTCTCTCCTCTTTTCAGCTGAAATTAGGGGTTATCTTTTGTCATCTTAATTCACTGGCATATATAGTTTTCTTTGGCCTTCACCTCATTTAATTTTCTCTCTTGCTATAACGTTTGCTTTACTGGCTCTTTCTCGTGGATAAAATTTTCCTCTAGATTCCTTGTCTTTTAGTTTTGGATAATGTTGGGTTAAGAATGCGTAGAAAATGATGGTATCAACACTTCTAACTTGTAGTTGAATTGAGATTTAGCGTATGAATTTCTTTTTTCACTACTTCTCAGTTGTCACCTTTCACTTTCACAGTGTTTCACCCAATCATGAAAGCTGTAACTAAAGGATACAACGACAAAATGAGCAAGGGGTCACCTTCAGTATTTATTCTATTCCCCTGTGTATGTTGCAATTGCCCGGCCCTCTCAAGCTCTCTAGCTCTCTGAGTCTCTTCTGATAAAAAACAAATAGAAAAAAAAAAAGTTCTCTCAGTCTCCAAGATATGGCAATGAACAGGGTTGAATTAGGTGAAGGAAGCTCTCTTAGGGGAGTTGACAATGGTCAACAATTACAATTACAATACACACCACATTTCTCATGCTATGAAAATCATGAAACTAGAAATGAACCTCAACAGATGCGAGTCCACCGTGCGAATTTGCCAGCAGAAAGGATGATCCAGCCGAGACCTACTGGCCCGTTAACAGCTCTGTTTAAACCATATGTTTACTCCAACAGAGTTCCTCGGATTTCCTGGACACCTGATCTCCACCGCTGTTTTGTGCATGCAGTTGATAGCCATGGAGGAGAAGACAGTGATTATCTAACCTCTCTCTCTCATGTCTATGTAAATTAGCCTCTCCCAACATTTTGTGTTTGGTTTATTTATTTGTTCATCTTTTCCAATTTTAGGAGCTACTCCAAAGCAGATCTTGCAGATCATGAATGTTGAAGGTGTCACCATGAATCATATAAAAAGCCATCTTCAGGTGAGCCATTACAGTAAACTCATAACCAGGCCCTTCCTTTGTGGCTAGCTGGAGGGACTAAATTGCGTTGAATACTTGATCTTTGGAAATTTTCATAATGTTATTTTTTCACGGTTGAGATTTCTATGTACAGATGTATAGGAGCATGAAACATGAAGAACGCATCCAAGGTAAATAATAACATCATTTGTTCATGCATGCTTCACACCTTAATTTCCTTCACCAATATTTTCATTGTTGGAATTACATCTATTTTGTATGCTGCGTGACCAGTAGGGTCCCGGGGTTAATCATGTTATATATGGCTATGCTTTAAATAAATTTAACTATACAAGTCTCATGTTCATCAGAAAGAAAAACATCAAGCCTAGGGCTTCAAATCTTCTGTCCCCATTTTCTTATCCCCTTCCTTGTCTCCCTATTAAATTTTGACACCTGACATTGTTGTCTCCTCAACCTAACCACCTCTTATCAGCCTACTAACCCCGGTAAACTCTAACCTAACATCTCTAACTCTACCAAAACACTAAACCCAACAACTCTTCTTCCTTTTCTGCTGCGGCTGTCTTGCTTTTTGTCTGGAACTCCTCTTCAAAAATGGAACGTGGCGGAGATCAAGAGGATGTCGAAGCAGCCATGGAAGGTAACAGGAGCTCCTGGAGTAGTCTACGGCTAACGTAGAATGACGTTGGCGACGGTTCCGGAGCCGGTGAGGATGACGAGGCCGATGTTCTTGCGGCAGCAGAATCGGGAGATGGCCTGGACGACGTCGCTTCCGCCGCAGACTTCAAGAATGTAAGGGCTCATGGCGGCCTTGGTGTCCCAGGTTATGATGACGGGCGGCTTGGGCTTGTTCTTGGAGCCGAGAGGGCGGCCCCTAGGCCAGCGGACGACTTCAATGGTGGCGCTGATGGGGTTGTTGGGATCTGAAACAAGTGGCTTGGTGGCTGTGTCGCTGCTGGTTCAGCTGGTGTCTTCTTCTTCAGAAGTCTGGGGCTGACATTCGTAGACTGGGGTTATCTGAAAGACTGAAACGGGTTGGAGAAATGGTGGTGGTACTGCTGCTGAGGGTGGTGAGGGTGAGGATGAGATTGTGGGTTGTTATGATGGTGAAGCTTCGAGAACATGTTTATGGGTTGTAATAGTTTATGTATATTTTTGAGGATGAGATTGTGGGTTGTTATAGTTTATGTATATTTTTGGGATGAAACTAGAGCTATGGTGAGTCTGATTGGTGGGATGCTTTGTTGGTTTTAGTTTATGTAAAATGGAACACGATCCTTCCGCAAACGTTGGGTTTAGTGTTTTACTAGGGTTAGAGATGTTGGGTTAGAATTTACCTGAGTTAGTAGGCTGGTAAGAGGTGATTAGGCTGAGGAGACAACAATGCCAAGTGTCAAAATTTGATAGGGAGACAGGGAAGGGGATAGGGAAATGGGGACAGAAGATTTGAAGCCCAAGCCTAGCATTGACAAAGCTTAAAGCCTTAAATAATTGATACACACACATATAGATATAAACACATACATGTAGATATATTTATATATATAAACACATACTTATATGCATATTTGGTACCTAAAAGATCAATTGACCTTTCTCTAATTAATTAAAAATTGAAATTTGTTGCAGAAGCAGCTGCAAGAGCAAATGGGAATGTGAGACCATCTGCCATGGTAAGCAATAAACCCATATATAGCCTATCAACCTCTCCCACAGTAAGTCATTCCACATTTCCCAAAAAAAAAAAAAATGTTCGTCCAACATCCAAATCATATATGGCTTTCAATCTGGTAAGCCATATCATTTAATAAAATATTATTTATTTCTTTTATTCCTCTTTTGCCCCTCTTCATTCAACTGACAACATTTTTATTCCATTTGTGTCCTTTTTCCGTTTTAGTTACAATTTTCTTTTCTATTGAAATTTTATGTCTATAAATCTGTCAATAATAAAAACTATACCATTGCGAAGTTCACCTTGAGATCTTTCATTTGAGCCTAATATTGAATATATTTAGACTAAATTATTGGCTTTGAATTAGCATGCATATGGTTTTGAATTAACATATGGCTTACCAATTATGGCTTATGGTGGAAGCTTCATGCAAGAGTGATCAAAGATTCTCTAGAATATTCCCATGTGATAAGCCAAATATGGCTATATAGATAGGGTACGGTGGCAGATGCTCTGAGAGAGCGATCACTTGAATCCGTCGATAGCTCTGCCACTCCATCCTGGTATTGCCAATCTTTCTTCTAAAAATAAAGGTAATATTAATAAAGAATTATAAATAAAAAATAAAAACTGGTATTGCCAATATAGTGCTAGAGCCATGAAAACCATGTACAACAATGCACTCTTGATAAGCAATAGAAATAGTTGCTACTTTAAGTGGTTTGCGATTTATTCTTCTACAATCAACATTAGTAGAGGAACAGTGTAGGAAATGATTGAGAGCACGCAACTGTTTTATTTCTTTCATACAGTGCATTGTTGGGTAAGTATGAACTGTATGATTTACCTTTGAGAATAACAATCTGCAATGTTTTCTGACTTTGCTAGCTGGGCACGTATTTTTTGCAGGAAAGATGAGAAGAAAACGAAACCTTACCTCATTTTTCAGATCTATTTCCGAGATTAACCAATAATACTCATGTACAAGTCGATCTCTCTTCACTCTCTTCTATTAATGCTGGCTCTAAATGTACAGTGAACTTATTCCATATATGTGTGCACATGACTTTTACAGGAAAACAATGATAATCAAGGGACTGGAGCTAATATTAATAGAGAAGCCATAGTGCCTCCATCGCTCAACTCATCATCAAATGCTTCTTATTCACATAGATTCAGGCTAAGCGAAGCTGGGAGTAGTTCTAATGTAAATGATATCTCTCTTGAACTCACTCTTGGTCAAAACCATCGATGCACATATGTACCTTACTGGTAAGGAGGGGAGGGGTTGTTGAGAATTGGCTTAGGAACTTAGGACTATGCTAGATCAAGGGTTCAATTCTCTTCCAAAGTAACTAAATACTTATTGCTATTTTTTAAAAAAAAACTGTACATATAACCTTTCTTTTTAGCAAAATTTTGGGCGTGCTAAAATTTTATCATTATAAAATAGTATCATAAACAATTACCCCCTAAAAGACAAGTTATATATGGCATATATGGACATGATAAATTCTATTGTACCTATGCCAAGAACATTAAAATAAACTAGGTCATGCAAATTTACCTACGAAAATTAAATCTAGAAAATGATGTAAGGTTTCGTTTTCTTCAATCTCCCTGCAAATTTAATCTGGAAGCCTAATTAGGATGCAATAAATTGTGCACCTGAGTCGTCAACGACGCTAGACATCCACCATTACCACAACCTGCAGTATCTCAAGATTCGGCCAAAAAAGAAATTGTAGTACCTGAAGAGCTGGTAGGATCTAACTCACAAAAGTTGGTTCGGCTGTTAATTGGCATTACAAACAAAAATTAATTAATGGTGAATGGACTCAATGGAGCCACGGAGTAAAAAAAAAAAAAAAGTGAATTGCAACCAAGAGAGGAATTGGTGCCCGTAGAGGCAGAGCCAAGGTTGAAAATTTAGTTGAGCTATGACATTGGGTCTGCACTATAGACAAAACAAATTAGGCAGATTGACTTAAATCTTCTAAATGAAAAAGAAAGAAAATTTAGACAAATTTATCTAGCTTGAGCCAAAAATGGAGTCATTCTGCCTTCTTATTCGTGAAAAAAGTTATTAAGAAGAAAAAATATGGAGTATCTGGATTACGATAAATAGATCTATGTTCGGGTTTAGAAGATTTGAAAAACAAACAAACAAAAAAAAGCAAAGCAAAGCAAGGGTACTTTAGGTATATTTTCTATAAAACAAATCTTGAGAATTTCGCATTTTGATAAATGGAAATGTTTGGGAAAACTAAAAAAAATAAAGCTGAATGCAAGAACCTTCATATCTAAGCTTAAGCTTGGTAAAGAAAATATATAAAGGGTGTGAGTAGTGCCACCGACTCTCAATAAAAAGAAACCTTATCATGAGGATTTTCTATAGAAAGAATCTTTATTAAACATGAGATAAAAAAAAATATTTGTGCACTAAGCTTCACCTAGTTGAAATTATGATTCAAAATATAATTTCATGAGTGGGTCTTTGACACCGAGAAGAGAAGTGCAAAAAAAAAAAAAAAAAAATTAAAGCATAAAATCCTTAGATATGAACTTATTAGGCTCAGAAAGTACGTCTATGGATGGCATGTGTAGCATCAGCAATTCTAAATGAAAAAGAAGGACTTAGAAAAGCAAAGTAAGGTTGCTTCAAATTTGAGCTAATCTCAATTAAAAATCTATAGAGATCAAAGCACATAGATGTTATATAAAGAAGTTTTCTTCAAAATTTTACGGTATCGATAAATTGATCGATGTTTTCAATATTTGGGAATAACTAGAAAATAAAGAAGACATGCAAGAAGCCTTATATCTGAGTTTAATCTTGGTAAAAGAAAACCATATAAAGGATGCTTCAAATCTGAGCTTATCTCAATTAAAAGCCCATAGAGACCAAAGCACATAGATGCTATATAAAAAGAAGACATGCAAGAAGCCTCAGATCTGAGTATAAACTTGGTTAAAAAAAAAGAAAAAACATATAAAGGGTGTAAGTAGCGCCACCGACTCTCAACGAGATGAAACCATATTTTGATAAATTAATAGATCTAAATATAAACCTATGAGGCAAAAAAAAAAAAAAAGAAGTAGATAGGGAAGAAACCTCATATCTAAGCTCAAGCTTGATAAAGAACACCGATAAATAATGTGGCTAACGCCACCGGCTCTTAACAAGAAGAGCAAGCTTGGAAATTTTCCAGAAACTAAATGGGATATTTTTTTTCTTAATTTCTAAAAAGATTTTTGATAAATAGGTCCATGTATGGATTTAAGGGGGAAAAATTCGAAAAGGCAAATGCTTATATCTAGGCTCAAGCTCAATGAAGAAAACTCATGGAGGGTATGGTTAGCACCGCTAGCTCTCAAGGGGAAGTCGCTAGAGGATGGGGATTGTTTATAGAAAAATGAGGTTTTCTTAATAAGAGGAAAAACTTTTGCGAAAGAAGTCTGATGTTCGTTGTCTTTTAAAGAAACTATACATATGCAATGCACGTGTTATTGACGAAGGGAAGAATAACGTGGAAGTTTTTGGGTCACTCATTTTTTCAAATTATTCGTATTTATTTATTTATTTCCTTACAAAAAAGCACATCATAAAAGATAAATTTCTCTTACAACACATTTTACGTGTGTTGTAAAAAAAAATATTTTTTACACGTCGTAAAAAAAAAATTTTGCATGTCGTAAATGAGTCACATTATACGGCGTAAATGAGTCAAAGTTGCACCGTAAGAGGGGTATATTTACATCACATACCATGCACGCCATAATTGATATTAAGAAAATTAAAATAAATAATTCAGAATTTGTACATCACATCAGATTTACGTACAAAGTTAAAAGCAAAAAAAAAAAAAAAACTCTCACATCTGAAAAAAGGAAAGCTAATCTTCTTAACTGTCCATTTGTTCCTTGGAGAATTTTATCCCTCTAAAATCAGCATCAAACTTGTTCTGCTTTATGCTCCATGCGAGTAGCCTAATCGACTCTTTTATAACCTGTAAACAATTCAAAACACCAATACAAATGTTGAACTCATCCAGTAAATAACTAAATGGAATTAATCTTGGCCTCTTATTAAAATTTAACCGACTATGACCTATTAGACAGAAGGAAAAATTTACCTGAAAATCATAGTCGGTTAAATTTAAATAAGAGGCCAAAATTAATTCCATTTAGTTATATACTTACCTGAAAATCATTCCAAAGTCTTTTATTGCGTAAATGGTAAGCCAGCTCCAAGAATCTGTATAAAACCAGAACCTCTATCCATATGATAACATACCAGCAATCTAAGATAATATAATAAAAGCAGGGAGCATCTCTCCTAGACCATTATATGAGATTGATATGATGTAATATGATTCGGGCATTTACAACATATATTGATTTTCAAGAACAATTTGTTATCCTTTTTTTTTTAATCAAACTTGAACTAGCCTTCATATATAATACTTGAAATTAAACAACACAAATACAAGCATATAGACTACAGAAATAGGAGAACACCATGGAAGCTGCCAATCTCTCTCTCTCTCTCTCTCTCTCTCTCTCTCTCTCTCTCTCTCTCTCTCTCTCAACTTTCCACTTTTCCAGCTGCTACTCTGTGTTACCACCATGGCCATGGAAGCCACGTTCCCGCCATTTGATCGATCTGTTTTAGAGCCCTTTTGGCTGTTTCTCCTTTAGTATTAATGAAGAAACTTCCTTCCAGATTTCTAATTAAGCCCTCCACTGCATGCGCTTTGCTTACGAAACCAGCCTGGTCATTTTGCTGACGTCCTCATCCCGACGTGTCTCCACTCTCCAACCCAGAGATTCTCGACGTCCTCATCCTCACTCTTTAGATTCTTCGTGTTCATCTTGGAATGGGATTGTGTTGGGATCAATCTCTGCTTTGTGATTGAGTAAATGACTGGGGGAGTGCAAGCTCTCTCTTCTTTTCGGCTGAAATTGGGGATTGTTTTTTAGGATAATATTATATGGGAGGTCTGACTACTGAGTCTGTAGGATGTTTCTTTTAAGAATGCATAGCTTTTGTCATGTTAACTGGCATAGTTTTCTTTGGCTTCTTGCGTCAACCATTCAATTTTCTCCCTTATAACGTTTGCTTTATTGGCTCTTTGTCGTGGATAAAATTTTACCTACATACCTTTCCCAAGCTCTTTTAGTTTTGGATAGTGCCGGGTAGTCTGGTAAATAAATAATGTGTAGAAAACGACCCCAGTAAGAAAATGACGGCATCACCACCTAGAACTTGAGGTTGAATCGAAAAGTACATGACTTTTTTTCACTTTCACCCAATCATGAAGGCAATACAACCGACTTACCTGGGACTACAGGCATCAATTTATCTGCTGAGTTTTTTTTTTTTTTTTTTTTCACAAGTGAAAACTCTAATATAATGACTAAACTCTAGTCTAATGACTAAAGTGTCCATCTGGGGATGAGGAAAGCTGCCACCAAAGGACACAATGACAAAATGAGCAAAGAGGTCACCTTCTGTATTTATTCTATTTTCCTGTGTATGTTGCAAACTTGCAATTGCCCCTATCTAGCTCTCTAGCTCTCTGAGTCTCTTCTGATAAAATAAATAGCAAATAAAAGCTCCCTCAGCTCCAAGGTATGGCAACAAACAGGGTTGAATTAGGTGAAGGGAGCTCTCCTAGGGGATCAAACAGGGGTGAACAATTACAATTACAAAGCACTCCACATTTCTCATCTTATGAGAATCAAGAAAGGAAAACTGAACCTCAGCATAAGGGAGTTCGCCTTGTGAATTTGCAAGCTGAAAGGATGATCATGCCGAGACCTATCGGCCAGTTAGTTGCTATGGTTAGACCTTATGTGCGCTCTAAAGCGCCTAGGATTCACTGGACACCTGCTCTCCACCGCTGTTTTGTGCATGCAGTTGATATCCTTGGAGGAGAAGACAGTGATCATCTAACCTCTCTCTCTCTCTCTCTCTCTCTCTCTCTCTCTCATATGTCTGTGTTAGCCTCTCCCAACATTTTGTGTTTGCTTATTTATCTGTTTCTCTATCGATCTTTTCCAATTTTAGGAGCTACTCCAAAGAAGATCTTCCGAATCATGAATGTTAAAGGTCTCACCATGAATCATATAAAAAGCCATCTTCAGGTACTTAAGCCATTATTGTAGATTTCGGTTTTGAACTTCCCCGACCCTTTGTTTTTGACAGAAGGGGTTCAATTGGGTTGATTACAGGCTTTGAAATCTTTCATAATTTTTTTTTTCTCACGGTTGAAGTTTCTATGAACAGATGTACAGAAACATGAAAGATGAACAATTAGTACAAGGTACATATATATTAACACAATTTGTTTTCATACATGCTTCACACCCAAATTCCTGGCCTGATATTTTCATTCAATAATCGGTGAAAAATTGATCATTTCATTAAAATGATCATTACATCTTAATTTGCATGCTGCATTATTAGTCCAGTGTAAGTAGGGTTGATCATGTATAGCTAGGATGGAAATAAATTGATGAAAGAAATCCCATGAGAAAGAAGAACATCAAAATAGCGAGGCACTGAATAAGCTTAATTAATTAAATAACACACACACACACATACATATATATATATATATGCATATTTGGCACCTTCAAGATTAATTCTTATTAATTAATCTCCAACTGAAATTTGTTGCAGAAGCAGCAGCTGCAAGAGAAGCAGAAGAAGCAGCTGCAAGAGCAGAGGCGAATGAGAAGGGGAAGCACTCCTCGCATTCAAATGACTCGTACCTAACTGAATCAATCAATAGCTCCGCTACTCCACCCTGGTATTGACATCCTCTTCTTCACCAAAAACAAATTATAATAAAAAAAATAAAAATAAAATAAAGGAATAACAGGTACTGCCAAAATAGTAATAGGGTCATGAAATTCATCTACAACAATGCATCCTGTCTATTGCAACCAATAGAAACAATGTTATTGCTTTCATAGTGTGCATGTTGGGTAAGTAGGATTTACCTTTGAGAATGTATAACAATATATCTGCAATTTCTTCTGACTTTGTGCTAGCTGGGTACGTGATTTTGCAGGAAAGATGAGAAGAAAACGAAATCTTACCTCATCTTTACAGATCTATTTCAGGGATCAACCAATAATACTCAAGTAAAAGTCCATCTCTCTTCACTCTCTTCTTATTGCTGCTAAATGTACAATGAACTTATTCCATATATGTGTGCATATGACATTTACAGGAAAGCAATATTGATGAAGGGACTGATGCTAATATTAGAGGAGCTATTGATGCCACAATGCCACAGACACTAAACGCATCATCAAATGCTGGGAGTAGTTCTAATGTAAATGATGTCTCCCTTGAACTCAGTCTTGGTTAAAACCAATCATGCATATGTAAACAGTGAAAGTTCTAATGTAAATGATGTCTTGAACTCACTCTTGGTTGAACTCTCTCTTGAATCACTCTTGGTTAAAACCACTTTCTGACAGTTTCACACTTCTTCACACATCTTCACATTTTCTAGTGTGTGAAAATGTGTAAATCGTGAGAAAGTGGGAAAATTATGACCCTAAGAAAATGTAACTGTCCTTTTGAGCGAATTTCGAGGTTTTCTAATCAGTAGAAATTAAATAGAATCAAAAGCCTTTACCCCATGAAAGGCAAGTTTGTATAAAATAAATGATGAGAAATTCTATTACCTATATGCACCAAGAAAATTAAACCAGACAGGATGGAAACAATCCTATTTACCTAAGAAAATTAAATTTGGAAAATGATGTAAGATTTCGCTTTCTTCGATCTCCCTGCAAGTTCAATCTGGAAACTATAAGTGAGATGCAATAAATTATGCACCTGAGTCGTCAACGAGGCTGGACATCCTCTAAAAGATGCAGTAGCCCAGGAGGAGGTAGGATCCGGCCAATTCAAATAAGCAGGTTTGACAGTCAATTTGCATTGCAAAATAAAGAATGATCAACGGAGAATAGAACCATGGAGATAAAAAAAGGCCAAATGCAACCAAGAGAAGGATGTGGTTGTAGAGGCGGGGCAAAGTTTGAAAATTTAGGTAAATAAGCTAACTTAAATTTTGGGACACCGGGTATGGGCTATAGATGAAAAAAAGAAAAATAGGTGTGTTAACTTAAATCTACCAAGTGAAAGAAAGAAAAATATTGAGCTGGGTACGTAAACAGGTTTTGAACTTCGCCTCTAGATGAAGGTAGAAAAATCTACCGTTTCGAAAATAATCAGATGAGTTTGGTCTAGGAGACTCTGAAAAGTAAAGTGTGGGAAACAAAAAAACTCAAATTTGAGATGGTATGTGTAGCGCCGGTGATTATCAAAGGAAAGGGACTACAGAGTGAAGCTTTTCTATAATGGAGTCATTTGTCTTGCTTATTTCGATCACTGAGAAAAGTTCTTGAGAAGAAGTGTTGATTTAGATCTAAGCTGATCTTGATTAAAATACCTAAGGAGGGTGTGCACAATGTTATTGACTCTAAAGTACTGGAAGATAACATGTATATCACAGAGATTTTATATAGAGAATTTTTCTTTAAAATTTCAGGTATCGATATATAGATCCGTGTTTAGATATAGAAGAGAAGGAAAAAGAAAGAAGACATGTAAGAGATCTGAGCTTAGACTTGATAAAAGGAAACATAATAAGGGTGAGCAGCGCCACCAATTCACAATGAGAAGAGACTCAAATCTAGAAATAATTTTTCTTAAGAATTTTAGTTGCAATAAATAAAATCCAAATATGAATCTTAGAGGCAATAAAATAAAGCTAATAGGGAAGCGGCGACCTTAGATCTGAGCTTAAACTTGATAAAGAAAACTCATAAAGGGCACCGCAAACTATAAACAAAATCAGACCTTTTTTTTTTTCCCTTAACTAGCCAAAAATATTTTTTGATAAATAGGTCCATGTACGGATCTAGGGAAAAGAAAAATAAACTAAAAAGAAAAGGCCTTTGAACTTAGATTCCACAAGGAAACCCGTTGAAGGTATGGGTAGCGCCACCAGCTCTCAAATGAAAAAGACCAGAGAACGATAATTTTCTACAAAAAAAAAAAATGAAGTCTTTTGAATGAGCGGATTTTATTTTTTTTGAGAATGAAGACTGTTGAACACCGTCTTTTAAAGAAATAGATGCTTATTAAAATTACTAAAGTAACCTATGGATCAAATTGAGGTAATCAAATTCGAAAAGTCGAAATTGCCCATAGAATGAAATTGTCAATGTAACTCCAATGGTGCAAAGGTTGTGAATAATTTTCTAAAATTGATTACTGATTTTAATATTTATGAATAATAGAAGTGAAATTACATATAACGACCTACATCCTACAAATGCAGCATAACGATTCATCACTTAAATAACCATATATGTGTTGGACATAGAAAGTACTGGCTAAAACCACAAAATAGATAAATCCATAAACTAAGAGTACATATATAAAAGACTTAAAAACACTAGAATGCCAAACATACATTTTCTATTGAAATATAGGTGAATACAAACATTCTTCTTTGTTGAAATATAGTGTTTTTCAGTGGCAACATAGTGGGAAAGTTGTGCTATTTGTAATGATAATAGAGTTATCTTTCTGGTATGTCACCACAATTGTAAAGTGAATGGAGTAGCTAGTAAAACATTTTTTGCTAGTCAGTGCTTGGTAGAATACATTGTTTTAGCTGAGACTCTTGTTATCATCTCAGGAAATTCTCTCGATGCTTATTGTAATATGGGGTTCAGGCCCCATGTCCTTCCCATGTTTTCTGTAGTTTTATTAATCAAGACTTAAGAGCAGCCGCACCGGCCTTTTTTTTTTAAAAAAAAAAATGGTGTTTAAAGAGGTTGAACTCAAAACCTAACAATTGAAATGTAAATCCCAAGTGATTGATCAGCATGTGACAAATAGAGTATACATTAAACTATGTTCATGTAATCAGTACTAATAAGTCCGCACTCAAAATAGTGCAAGATTTAAAAGTCCCATATGTTTGATCTCAATTTATTTTTTTTTTTTTTATATCAATTTATTTAGTGCAGAGATGTTGTTACAAAATTGTGAGGTCGGGGTATTGGGTCGCCGCTCAGGGAAAGCTAAGACGTGATGGAATGCATGTGGCTGGGAGCAATTCAAGTGGATGGTCGATGGGATGGAAATTATTATGGGGATTGAAGCTCCCTAACAAGATTAAAGTTTTCCTTTGGAGAGCTTGCAATAACTTCCTTGTGTGACAAATTTAAGAAGAAGAGTGTGTATGGGTGGCTGGTGTGTGTACTGTGGGTGTAGTGTGATCCATGTCTTATGGGAATGCTCTATGGCCCGTAAGGTGTGGAAGAAGACTTTCTTATTTGATGTTTGTAAGGTGTGGAAGGAGGGGAGTTTTTTTGAGTTGTTTATGCATGTGGCTACGGTTACTAGGGAGAATGATCTGGAATGGTTTGGGATTGTGGCTTGGCAGTTGTGGTATGAAAGAAATAATAGGTTACATGGGAGGCAAGTGGTCAGCGCTGAGGCTTTGATTGAAAGGGCTGCGAGTTGGTGGGAGGTCTATGCTCAAAGAAGATGGTGATGATCAGTTGGAAAGAAGAGGGCAGTGTACTAGCTTGGAGAATGATCAAAGAACGCGTCGGTGGCAGAAACCATTATTGGGAGTTGTTAAGCTCAACGTTGATGGAGCTTTGGCAGTGAGCAGAGGAGTGTTTGGCACTGGTGCGGTTTGTAGGAATGATCAAGGCATTTGTCTTGGGGCTTTGGCGGTACCATGTGCGGGTTTTGTGAGTCCACAGTCCTGTGAGCTATTAGCCTTAATTAATGGATTGCATTTCTGCATTCAAGCCGGGTTCACTCATTTAGAGATTGAAGGTGACGCGCAAAATGTTTTCTTGGCTTTGGAATCCAATCTTGAAAACCTCAGCCCGGATGGTGCCTTAGTGGATGAAGCAAAGGTACTTTTTAAGTTTTTTTCCAATCTTGTAGTTGGCGATACATACCTAAAGAGTGCAATAAAGTTGCGCATTGTATTGCAAAAGCCGCATTATCGTTTCCGTTCCCTATTTATTGGTGGAGAATGGCACCGGATTGGTTTCTCCCCATTCTAGTTGATGAGTCTTGTAATTGAGTTTTGGTATGGAGTGTGGTACTTTTCCTCACCGTATTGTGGTAGATTTAATGAGATCACTATATACTCTTGATGTAGCTATTTTCATTATTGAATAAATTCTCTTTCGATAAAAAAAAAAAATTGAACATCGACAGTTACCCCGAGTCAAAGGGACTTTTGCCTAATTCCTCACCTTTTCCTTTCTCTTTGAGTCTTTTCACCTCTAATTTAAAAAAAAAAAAAAATTAGGGTCCATATATTAATTTCTAAGAAATGACCCACAAGCGGTGAAGAACGAAACTGATGCTTGGCATTCCTGACTGTGACGCAACTGCCTCCTCAGCCTTCTCCTGCTGCTTCAATCTCTCTGAAAAGCATCGGCATGGAGGCCACGTTCCCGCCATCTAAACAATCTAGTTTTGAGCCCTTTTGGCTGTTTCTCCTTTGCAGTGACTCAGAAATTTCCACCTATACCCTCCCTGCATGGCCTGCTTTCATAACCACCCTGAGCAATTTGGCATTAACCAATATAACGTCTCTGAGCTAGCTTTGTTTTCTACTATCAACCCATTTGCTTCTCACTAATATCTCGAATGGAAGAAGATGGGGTTCGGCTGCAAAGGGGTTTATATACGAGAAAGTACAATACATGTATGTAATACCAACTGTAGCGTTAGCATTACTTCCAATACGTAGAGGAAGGAATGTGCATTACTAAGGCAGGCAAGATAATACAAGCACATGGTTAGCTAAACTAGTAAGTATGATAAATTGATAGTCCAAACTGAACTACTGTATCAATGTGGAAAAGCGCTTGATGTGAATAGATTTTCAATTTATAAAACAAAAGGGAGAAATTTTTTTAAGATACTGGGAAAGAAAGAATATTGCAATGCCATTATGCAAGTATACATAGGGTTGCATTGCATTTTCAAGTGCAGGAAACTCTCTGATCTGATGGGGAATGGCTTACATCAGTCATGGTGGAACTGAGCATTACATAGCTTTCTCTGTGGTGACAACCAACGGCGAAAGAGGCACCAAAATCCTGCATCTCAATATCCCAAATGCTGCTAATGAACACTTAACGAAGCAAAATCATAACCAGCCACTTGCTTAGCACTGAGATGCTTCGAGATCATCTTTCTCCTCACCACATTATTCAACATTAACAAACAATGACAGAATAATAACATATTTTTGTACCAATAATGCCTCTACCATCTTGAGTAGTCAAAGCTTGAAGATGGTCTTCTGTCTTCATAATCAATTCTATCCAGAAGGTACTTCATGCTTTGGAATTCATTGCTACTGCCACAGGTACTAACGTCCCCTCCTCCCAGAGAAAAAACTCAAAAAACAAAGCAGGAAGACAGTATGCAATCTAGTACGCTTATATTTATCAACTTCAATTCATTACATGCTTATCATGTTCTACTCATAGAACTAACAATCATGGAGAAACCAAGCACTAGATACTCTATCAAAAACCACTATAGATTCTTCAGTGAATCTCCAACTCCTTGGAAGAAAAAATAAGAGAGCACAAAATCTGCAATAAAGATCCCAACAAGAGAGATGACCACAGCTGAAGTCGTTGACTCCCCCACACCTTTGGCTCCTCCCATGGTGGTAACTCCCCAAGCACAACTAACAATTGATATGATAGCACCAAAAGCCTGTGACTTGATCATTGCACTAATTATATCCCAAGGTTTAAGAGCTCTGCGAGCTGACTCCAAAATAATGTTAATGCTAACACCATAAATACCATCAGCAAGGAGGGCGCTGGATGCCATCCCTACTGTGAAACACATCAGGGTCAGAAATGGTAGAGCAATACAGGTAGCAATTACCCTCGGTGTCACAAGATAATCAACAGGGTTTGCTCCAAGAACTCTTAATGTGTCAGTTTGCTCAGAAACCTGCATTGTTCCTAACTCTGCAGCAAATGCACTTCCAATACGCCCTGCAACCACAATTGATGTAACTACAGGACTCAACTCCCTTGCGAAAGCCAGGGCCAATACCCCACCAACAGCTCTGCTTAACCCTAATCTAGTAAATTCCCTAACAAATTGGATGGTGAAGGCCATGCCAACAAATGCTGCAGTTAAAAGGCAGACCCCAGCCGAATTCGGTCCAACTCTCCTCAACTGTTGGAGTGTATTTTTCCAGTGCACTTTGCCCTTTAAAGTTCTAATGATGACCTGACCTGCCAAGATAAAAGCTGACAATCCCCTCCACAGATGCCTGGGAGGTGACCATTTGCTGAACAATGTCTCCCCTTCCGAAGTGGGTGCGTGATTCGTATTGGAATCTTCCAACACAGTGACAGGAGGGTGGCCATCATCTGTGTTGGGAACCGCACACAATCTGGTCTCTTTCAAGGGCCTGAGAAACTTACATGTCTGAGGCCTGCCAATGAGCGCAACTTTCTCAGCAAGCTGACTTGAATACGGGATTTGTAATTTATTCCACCCATCTGGTTTTACAGAGCCTCTTCTGAAATATGTTCCAAAATGTTAATTGCATTTCAACAGACACAAGTGAAATGCATACGTACAAAATTAGAGACAAATACCTGTAAGAGCAATAAGAGAATGGGTGGAGATATGAAGCAGTTTGCATGGCTGTTTCTGATCAAATTTCCAAACTTGGTTTGAATTCAGATTTTTATGCAAAGGAACAGGAACAACATGAGCAGCGGATAGTCTGAAAATTTGTGCGAAAAGCTTCAAAAATCAGAGAACCCAATACAATCACATGCGATCGTCTGTCCCCAAATAACCATGGTGGTTTAACAGTGAAGCTCAGTGACACTGTGCCCTACCTGATTTAATCACAAAATAAATAAGACATATAGAGAGTGAACACATAAAATGCAACATCTGATAAACTAACGCAGACAAAAGTGAACGATAATATGGAACTTCTATCTGAATCAAATTGCACAAATGAAAGGAAGTAAGAAACCATTATATCCAAGTAGACCAACTCCATTATATCAAAGAATGGAGCTTTTCGGCGAAAACCGGCACAAATTCAAATCCTGAGCAGCCCCAAAAAATCATCAAATCAAACCAACCAAGCCAAGCTTCTACACAAAAATACATTACATTTCTTAATTAAGCTAATCCATGGAACTTCTTACATAATATAGCAGTACAGAAAACCCAATTCCAACTCCAATTTTGTACCAAAATGAATAGCACAGCATATCAGTTGATTAAACAGCACTGAATTCAATTAAAGCAGAACAAACCAAGAGTATCAAAACCCAGATGTCAAAATTCAAATTGAGAAGGAATACCTTTCGATGGTCAGCTCAAAGCTTCAAATTCACCGACCCAATTAAAACCCAGCAAATTTCAGAACCCTAACAATGGAGAAATTGAAAAATCGAAGCCAGAGGAGTGGGCAGCAGAGAAAAAGTTAGACTCTTTTTTAAAAGACTAGTTGTGAGTTGACCCGTTTTATTATGTTCCAGGACAAATCGGGTCATCCAAGCCCACATAACCGGCCCAACTTCACATCCCAACTGTCTCGCTTTCCCTTCAAGACTTCAGCTGCACTGCAAGTCTGCTCCTTTAACAACACTACTCGTCGGAAATCAGAGCCAAAGCTCAGATAGATGGCCAGAAAAGGTAAAGTTCTGTTCTTTCTTCTTCTTCTTCTTCTTGTTTTTTCTTTATTTAATTTCTCTCTGATTTTATTTGTTTTTGATAATAATAAGATTTATGAAATTGGGTTTGGAATATGATGGATTACAGGAGAGAAGAGAGGGAGGGCTTGTGTGGTGGTGTTAGGTGACATTGGGCGCAGCCCTCGTATGCAATACCATGCTCTTTCACTTGCCCGTCAGGTAACTAGTTCTGCTTTAATATAAACAAGCTTGATTAGTTTAGCAACAACCCAATTCTTGTTTGTGTTTTTGGTGACTTGTACTATTGAATATGCATTGCAGGCATCTTTGGAAGTAGATACTGTTGCATATGGAGGTACCCTTTTTTCTTTGATGGTTAGAAAATACATGGCATTGCTGGGAAATTTTGTTTCTGAATGTGACTTCGTAAGAGATGTATACTTGTTTTGTTTGATAGATTTTAGGAGTGCTTTTTTATTGGAATTTTGATTTTTTTGACAGGTTCTGAACCCCATTCTGCTGTGTTGGAGCATCAGTCTATTCACATACACAAAATGGTATTTCGATAAGGTTCTTTCTTCTATTTTTGTTCTTTTTCCATCGTGCTCTGGATTGAAGTTTTTCCGATTCTGATTTGCAGCCGCAGTGGCCAGCATTCCCCCGTGGTCTACCCAGCATACTTAAACCCTTTGTGCTTCTGCTGAAGCCAGTGGTTCAATTTATTGTGCTCCTTTGGTATCTTTGCGTTAAGATATCTGCTCCTGATGTTTTTCTAGTTCAGGTGAGCTTGCATTTTTGAAAGGGGAAAGCTGAAGGTTGTATTGTTAAAAATCTTGCAAAACCCTTATAAATAATAAGACAGAAAGGAACCCTTTATATCCTGGAAATTATTGCTTTACTTCACCATGTTATGGTTTTTATCAATAGCTGGCTATTACAAAAATTTAAGCCTCAGTTGTCATGTGTTTTAATTTTTATATATATACAGTGAAAGAATAGAATGTCAACTTCCCTTTTGTTTATCCTTTTACATATCAAAATCAAAAGCCTTTGATCCTTTTTTCTTGTACAGAATCCACCTTCTGTTCCAGCCTTAGTCGCTGTAAAATGGGCAAGCTGGCTTAGGCAATCTGCATTTATAGTTGATTGGCATAATTTTGGATATACTTTACTGGCGTTGTCTCTTGGAAGAAGTAGTCGATTTGTGGCAATATACCGTTGGTATCTATGAAATACTTTTTAGACTTTTCTTTTGAGGGCCATTCTTTGTTGTACACTACATCTGAGGTTCTCTTGCCTGTTTAGGGTAGAGTGGCAATTTGGGAGGATGGCAGATGGTTCACTATGTGTAACGAGGGCAATGCAACATGAATTGGCTCAAAATTGGGGAATTAAGTAAGAGGGTCAGCTCAATATTCACATTTTTACTGCATTATTTTTTAGAAATTTCATTTTGTGGTAATCCTTGTATGCTTATCTTCTCTTTTATTTCAATTTAATAGAGCAACAGTTCTATATGATCAGCCTCCTGAGTTTTTCCGTCCTGCTTCACTTGAAGAACAACATAAGGTGGTTCAAAGTTAATGCTGACCTTTGTTTAAAACATTTTATATTTGGAGAATATAATAACATGTGAGTTATTTGCAGTTGTTCTATAGATTAGATAAAAATCTGAGGCAGCCACTCGGTGTTGAAGATTGCACAAGCACTGGTAACTTAGTCATCTCTGTTAATCTATGGTTCACATCTTCAGTTGATCTTCATAGATAATTAATGTTTTCTTTTTCAATTTGTTAACGTGATTCTAACAGGAATAGGGGAAGTGGTGAATAAGGACATGCAGGAGACTCTGTTTACCACCCTGGTTGGCGCTGACATTGCTTCAAAGCCAAACCGGCCGGCACTGATAGTGAGCAGTACAAGCTGGTGAGTTAATATTTAGTGAAATACTGATTTTGCAATACCTGAGTGTATGTGCTACAAATCTGCCAATCTGCAACATGGTATGAGAACTGGGGCTGGTCTTTTCTGTGGACATGTGATATGGTGAATCTTAGTTTTTGCTTCTTATAGTATACGATAATCTATCATGTAGTTTCTTACTTGGCTATCTGATATCGGAGAAATACAGGTTTTTTAAGATTTCAACAGGGTTTGTTTTTCTTTTTTCAATTCAGATCTTTTATTTCCATTTGAAATTTAGCCCAATAAGAATGTGTTTTGATTCTAACTTCCCTCCAGTTAATTCCCCTGGCCCCAAACACATTTAACACCTTAAAAGTAATGTCATCAGCAAAAGGGCTTGTTTGTGTTCATAGCTATTAGCTCTTGCTTAGTTTCATGAATCAATTATATGGATCATCAGCATTAAGATAATTCAGGGTATTGATAAGTTTCCAAAAGTAACGTCATCGATAAATGTATTTTCCTTGAAGATATTGGTAAAATCTGTAAAATGATGTGACCAAAAATTTTGAGAAGTTCTGTTTTCTACTTTACTTGTTGTTCAATTTCAATTGAGGTGACATGCAAAAGAACAATGCATGTAATTAGGATGGGTTCCACTGTTGTTGATGGCGAAAATAATTCCATAATTTAAACAAAAGACCGAAATTTTAAGGAGCATTGGTCTTATAACACATTTAAAAAGCCGAACTTGTTGGCTTGAAGAAAGTTGGTTATAATATATATCAAATTTCAGAAGGAAAATTAAAGGCATTTGATGTTTTTGTTTTGCTTTAAAAAAAAAAATTATGTCATCGGGTTCACTGTTTTGGAACAAACCTATTGAGCATATCATAAAGTATTGTAGGCATGTAATATCTTGTGGTGGAACCAATAAACCATGATTTAGTTGGGAAATGTATATCGATCAGCATTGACCAACAAGAAGAGAATTGAGATCTTTGAAAGCTACTTGACTGGCATAGGAATACTCCATAGAGCTAACACTGTTATGTCACATAGGTAAAGATAAAAAAATGGTAAACCCAAGCTTCAGAGATACCATTTTCTTTTTCATTTCTTATTATACCCAGTTATTGTTTAATGTAGAATACCTCTCATACTTTTGGGGACGCTTCTTATTAGGACTCCTGATGAAGATTTTGGCATTCTCCTGGAAGCAGCTGTCATGTATGACAGGCGTGTTGCTGCTATTTTAAATGAAGACGATTCTAAGAAAGAAGAGGTTCTTTGGAAGGAAATGCAAAGTGGGAAGCAATACTTGTATCCAAGACTGTTATTTGTCATTACAGGTGAGATCCCCTATAACTGGTATGGCAGGTTCATTGTACCTCCGAGTGTGGCTTGTGGTTTTAACCAAAAAACTTTTGGAATGGGACTTATATCTCCAGGTAAAGGGCCTGAAAAAGAAAAATATGAAGAAAAGATTAGAAGATTAAAACTCAAACGGGTGGCATTTCGTACTGCGTGGCTATCAGCTGAAGACTATCCACTGCTTCTTGGTAGGTTATTGTTCCAATTGCTAATGCTTTGTTGAGTTGTTCTGTTCTTGTCCATTGCATGCTCATCCTTCTTTTGACATTGTCCATGCTATATGTTTCTATGTACAGGATCTGCAGATCTTGGTGTGTGCTTACACACTTCCTCATCAGGGTTGGATCTTCCCATGAAGGTAAATCAAAAACTGAATGCCATAGTAGATATGATCTCCAGTAACATAAATATTCTCTAACTTCAACAGAGCTTTTTCTTGGAATTTTTACAAATTTTTTATTAGGTGGTGGACATGTTTGGTTGTGGACTGCCAGTTTGCGCTGTTTCCTACTCATGGTAAACTCTTGTTTTTATTAATTTATTTATTTCTTTTAATAGGAGTACTTTATTTTTTCTGTCCCTTGAAATAATACTTTTTGTGATGCTGTCCATTGTAAAATGATGTTCCTGGTTTTGGTATTCTTGGTTCAAAGCATCAAGGAACTAGTGCAAGTGGAGAAAAATGGTCTTCTATTTTCATCATCTTCAGAGCTAGCTGATGAACTTTTGGTAAGTTTAGTCAACTTGTCTGGATGCTTTACAGTTACGAATTTTTTAAACAGGTAGTGATTGCAGGAAAGTTTTGCTTGTTTGTCTCTCAGGATAACTTAACCAATGCACTAAAAATTTCAAAACAATTACTAAGACGATGAATTTTACTGTTTGGGATGTCATTTTTTCTTTCTTTTTTTTTTTTTTTACATTTGACCGAGATGTATCTTGTTTTCATTGTGGTTGCTTCAGAGATAGGTTGAGACTTTGAGATAGTGGGTTGTATGTCAGCTTTACGTTGTGTGTCTGTAACTAATTTACGTCTCATCTATTCTATCCTATAAATAGAAGGACCGTCCTTGTCAAACATCTTACAAAAAGTCCAGATATACCCTTACTTCTGTGTAACAGTTACAAGAACAATTGTGATTTGTGAAAATCAAGGGTGGTGTGATAATTTCTTATATTTCACCCTTATCACCTACCACAATTCTTTTTAATACATTATATCCTGTAAAATTCTGTTGTAATTGCATTCATGCATCATCTGTGTATTTCATGTAGTACTGATAAAAGAACAAAAGAGTAGTGTTAAGCAGACCTGTTGCTACTGGGTCTCCTGTAAATGTGAAATAGATCAGCTTTCCGTTGTACCTTGATACTTGTGCCATCTCCAACTTGACAGATGGTGCATTAAGCTGAAGTTAGTATAGTGGAATTCTTAAATATTGTTTTTGATTAGCTTATGCACTATATTAGAAACTTTAGCCTAATATTTGGTTTTTGGATATCTATAATAGAAATTTTTGTTTCGTGACTGCTTTTCCTATGTTGCCTTCACCCTTATTCCTTAGGCATTATCTTTAGTCTTCGTTATTATTCCCTTCATTCAATGGTAATCAATAATATACCCTAGGCATCTTATAAGCTTCATATATTTGCATCAACCTTGACGGTCTTTTCTTCTCATTTCATGGTGGTTAATAGATAGAACAAATATGCATGGACCAACCACTGCAATTAACTCAATTTGTTACTTAATGGCTTTCAAATTTCGACTATCGCTTAGTGTATATTGGTGTGATAACCTGCACAGATGCTGTTTAAGGGTTTTCCAGATGCTTGTGATTCATTGAAGGTTCTGAGGAATGGTGCACTGGACATGTCTTCGTCTGTGAGGTGGGCCACTGAGTGGGAAGAGCATGCTAAAGGATTAATCTTAGAGGCAAGTTTACTCTCTGCATTCAAATCAGTCTTGCTTATCATCTATATGTAATAATACATGCTTTGGGGCTTTGTGACATTGACACTGCCTGCCCCTCGGGACAAGGTGGTCTGGGGTGGTATCTTGTGTTCAATTCTCAGTCGCCGAACATGTAAAATTTCCTAGAATTTCTTTTTTCATTTTCTGGGAGGTTTAGCCTAATGACGTCACTAACAATTGTTACTTAAATGTCCTTTAGTATTCTTCTTCTCTTCTTCCCACAGGGCCTAGATAATTATTTGGTCACTGTGCATGGTTATGGATCTGATTGAGAGGGTATGATATTTCAGGTTATCTCTGGAAACTTTGACTGATCGCTGGTCACTGTTGACACACGCTTGATGAATGAGGGAACCAATTGATGTTCGAGTAAAATACATTATACCACCTTCATCTATGGGGAATTTCAATTTTGTGCACGACTATGAAAACGTTTATGAGATGTACTAGTTAAAAGTTTGAGTAAATCATAAATTTGCTTCCCCATTTATTATTGCTCCAATGATTTGATGAGAACTGTGCACATCGAGTAATTCAAATGTAGATAGAAAGAAGTGGCCATACTTTGAACTATGAATGTCGAGGTTATATGGTAATTCAGTTTACTATTTAGAACAATTTGTCCTTATTATCTCATTACTAATCAATGGATCAAGCGAAATATCTTTAGTAAAAGAAAGAGTTATACAATACCTGATGTACTGTCCCAATTTGAATTATCAATTCTCAAAATATAGAAGAATTTGCATTATTATCATCATTACATTACAAAATGGATTTCTTCTATTGGATCATCAACACTGATTGATAGAAATATCTCCCTTCCTTCCTCAGTTCAAAGATTTAAAAGAAAATCTAAAACAAATATAAATTTATGAAAGCAAAGCTCTTTAGTTTGGCTCATGGCTCTTCACGGTATTCCATGAGCCGTAGGACTATCTGTCATCCAAGTGTATCTGTAAGGCCAGGAATCGAGTCTACAGAGCGGACATGATGCACGCTTGACGACCCACTCTGCAGTACAAGGAGGATAATGAAACCTATGCTTACAGGGCATCACTTTAGCTTCACATCCCACCTTGAAGTCTTCCAAGCAGATACTACAACACCCTGTCCCTTCTTTGGTAAAGAAATGTGTGTGCATAACGCCATAACCCGGCCCTTCCTCTGTGGCTAGCTGGAGTTGAATACATAATCTTTGGAATTTTTCATAGTGTTATTTTCTCACGGTTGATATTTCTATGTACAGATGCATAGGAGTATGAAACATGATTGAAGAACGCATACAAGGTAAATGATAACATCATTTGTTCATGCATGCTTCAATTCACACCTTAATTTCCTTGACCAATATTTTCATTGTTGGAACAGTGACAATTTGATCGTTTCAATGAAATGATCATTACATCTATTTTGTATGCTGCATGACCAGTAGGGTAACCGGGGTTAATCATGTTATATATAGCTATGTTTTAAATAAATTTAATTTTAGAAGTCCCATGATCAGAAAGAAAAACATCAAGCCTAGCATGGAAAAAGCCTAGTAATTAATTTACAACTGAAATTTGTCGCAAAAGCAGCCGCAAGAGCAAACGAGAGTGTGAGAGAGGAATCACCTGAATCCGTCGATATCTCCGCCACTACTCCACCTGGTATTGCCAATCTTCCTTCTCAAAATAATAATAATAATAATAATAATAATAATAATAAATAAATAAAACTGGTATTGCTAAAATAGTGATAGATGATGAAAATCATGTACAAGTGTACAGCAGTGCACCCTATATATATAAGCAATAGATATAGTTGCTGCTTTGAAGGGCTTTGTAATTGGTTAAGTGGTTTGCAGTTTGTACTTTCTACAATCAACATTAGTAAAGGAACAGTATAGCAAATGATTCAGAGCTCAACTATTTTATTTCTTTCATAGGTAGCATTGTTGAGTAAGAATGAACTGTGTGATTTACCTTCGAGAATAACAATCTGCAATGTTTTCTTACTTTGCTTGCCGGGCACGTATTTTTTGCAGGAAAGATGAGAAGAAAACGAAACCTTACCTTATCTTTTTAGATCTATTTCCGGGATTAACCGATAATACTCAAGTACAAGTCGATCTCTCTTCACTATCTTCTATTGCTGGCTCTAAATGTATAGTGAACTCATTCCATATATGTGTGCACATGACTTCTACAGGAAAACAATGATGATCAAGGGACTGAGGCTAATATTAGATTCTTGAGGAGATAGGGTAATTCACATTTTTCTCAAGCTTCAATGCTAGCATCAAAATAAGTTGCTCGACTAATAATTTTGGACTTGTATACTGACCAATTTTGGGGGAAGCGATAAGAAGCCCTGTATAGGGTTGCAGTTGCGAGGACGGTCTATCAAGAAGAGGAAGTGGATGGATGGTTTGAGAAGGTTTGGGTGGTCTCTTCGTAATAAGGACTTGAAGCACCATGAAGATATGATGAGCATTGTCATAGAAAAAACGAAAAGTCTTGGAATAATGTACGATGTTCATCCTTCTGTGTACGATGTTCATGCTAATGCTCAAAACTTTGTCCTGGCAGGAGCAGCTAACACAGCAGGATGCAGAGATGACGATAACGTACCGATAAAAGGAATTAAAGACTCAGATATTTTAGAATTCACATGTCGTGGATCAACAACTCTAATCGGCCCCTAAGGGGTTTGAACAATCGGCTCCTCGGAACTTGCGCATGTACATCTCCCACCTACTAAAAGTTTATAAAAACTCTCTCCGTAAAAAAAATTAGGTATGCAAATA
Source organism: Rosa persica (assembly GCA_025331145.1). Taxonomy (NCBI): domain Eukaryota; kingdom Viridiplantae; phylum Streptophyta; class Magnoliopsida; order Rosales; family Rosaceae; genus Rosa; species Rosa persica. Next base: position 15,937,277 of record WFKR01000005.1, read on the forward strand.
TGTCTCCAACCCTCTTAAATTGTACATTTATCTAAATGTATTATTATTATTTTCTTTTTTTGAAAATTGGTAGAGAAAATGAAGGAATTGGTTCAGGAGGGGCATCCCTTGACACAACTAAAAGGCAAGTATTCCATACACCCCTTCATCTTCGAGAAAGAGGCAGTTGCGACACTTCTATTTGATGAGAGAAGACAGTTTGGCAACCAAAATAGATTTTTTTTTTTATACTTAAATACCTTTAATATTTTTTTAAGACACTCAATCTCGTTTATTTGGCTAAGTAAGAAAGAAGGAAACGGCAGAATGAACCATATACCTAGTTCAATGGCAGAGTCGTAAGAAAAATTCAAATGAGGGCAAAATCGTCTTTTAGTATCCGAATAAACAGTGATGAACAGTCAAACTAAATTAATTAGTAAGGGAATACAAGCAAAACCACAAATAACTATAAATAAAAAAAGAAATGCATAACCACCCATTTTCTTTAGATTACTACTTCCACTCCCACACCCATCGGGTATGTAGAATTTCTTGTATAAATGATGACATGAGATTGAGTAATAGTTTATTGGAGAATGTCCGAAAAATAATTAATGTGGCGACATATGAGTATATATCTTTGTCACACTTTATTGTTTAATTATTGAAAATAAAGGCAACTGAGACTTTTCATCATCCGAACGGTAACCTAATAAATATTGTCCACAATTTATGAGATAGAGGAAGGAGTATAACAAATATTGTTGTGCAGTTGGATAAAGATGCAATTATTGGTTGTGACGCTAGAATTACATATGGTAAACATCGTAGAGATAAACCGTTGTTATTGTTTGTTACTAATTATCTTTATGAGTTTGTAAACTTTTCATTTTCTTAATCCTCGTTATTTTATATTTTTATAATTGGACAGTCGAAGAAAATTTACATCTATAACTTCAAACATTCTCACAATAATGGGGGGAAATGTTGGTCAGTGTGGGAAAACATGAAAATTAATGGGGGAGCACATTTCTAAAAAATGTTTTCAAAGGAGAAGAGCCCACATTTATTGAAGAAATGGCAAAGGTTGCTATGACATGGAGAGGACTAAGGATGATGGAACATGTGATTGTTTTATAGTTGGTGTCCAGAATGATGTAACTATTTATCTCCTGAATCATAATATTTGTTACAGTAAACAATTTCCACTTTGGTGTCTAGGAAGTCGTTGAAACAATGTTGCAAAGAGAAATGCATAGCACCTGATCAATTTCAACAATATCATTGTTCCTGTGTTCAGAAAGTAAGATTCCTTGTTGATTGAAAATCCCAATAAAAACTCAATCTTTCCCACTACACAAATCAACCAAGCATTAAATTTCAAAACTCATAAGACAACTGACCAAAAAAAAAAAATTGGTGAAGAATCCATCTGAGCATAAAGGGAATTACGTGAGATATTGAACGGAAAACAAATTTAGCACCCCGCTCTCCCTCTGTGCAGATCAAAGGAGTAAGGCACCTCCAACTCAACTGGTTGTATCATTCAGTTTGGGAGAGAGAAAGAGGGAGTTGCATACTGGGAGTTTGGAAGAGTCGAGGAGATGACGTAGGTGTAGATAGAGACTTCCAGAAAGTGCAAGAGCCAACGTTTATCGTCATCAGGTAGAACTATAAATAATCAGGAAATAGGGACGGGAACGTAATTTTAACCAACCGGCTCGGCTTGAGCTGATACCAAAACAGCTTAGGAACAGTAACCACAAGCCCAACTTTGATGTATAATATAATTTGTTAAGGCTTAATACCTTATAATTCAAGAATTGAGCAGCATTCCTCGATTGCTCCGCTAGTGGAACGTTATATATTTTAGTATGAAGAAAGATCTTTTAATTATTTATTATTTATGTTAGCAGCATTAAATGTGACTTCAGTAAGAATTGAGATAAAGTCTGATAACAATATTGTTGCAATTTACGTGAGGTTCTATGATCAATTTAGAGGAATCGCAAAAAAGAATTTTTTTTTTATACCAGAAATTTATAAAAAATCTCTCCGCAAAAAACTTGGGGATATATATATATATTTTCTCCCACCCTATTAAATTGTACTTTTCTCTAAAAGATATTATCCTTATTATTTCTTTATTCTTTTTGGAAATTGACGGAGGAATGAGAGAAGTATTTCAAGAGGGGCATCCCTTGACACAACTAAAACGTAAGTATTTCATATACTGTGTCATCTTTGAGAGAGAGGCAGATGTGACACTTCTATTTGATAAGAGAAGAGAATAATTGGCAGCCAAAACCTAACTATTTTACGTAAATACCCTTTATATATTAAAATATTATGCAAACCAAATTAATTAGCAAGGGTAAACAAATAAAACAACAAATTACTATAATTAAAGAAAATGAATAAAAAAAAAAGACATGCATAACCACTCATCTTCTTTAGATTACGACCCCGCTCCTACACTCATCGGATGTACAGAAATTTCTTATGTAAATGATGACACGAGATTGAGCAATAGATCATTGGACCATGTCCAAAAAGTAATAATTAATGTGGCAACACATGATTATATTTTTTTTGTGATTATTGTTTAGTTATTGGCAATAAAGACAAGTAAGACCTTTCATTATCCGAACGCGCAACCTAATAAATATTATTCACAACTTATGGGATAAATGAAGAGGTATAACTATGTATGAAGAAAACCCTTGAGGCCACAGAGCGCAAAGCTTGAGATTAAATTCAGTTTACCCCCTCTAGCTACTCTTTTGAGGGACAAATCTAGAATACGTTGGTTAAAAGATGGTACAGGAACATAACTTTTCTTCATAACATGGTCAGAATTAGGCGTCTTCAAAATTCAATGACATCATTGTTGGTTGAAGACAGGGTGCTCAATGATCAACCTGCTATTGCTGCACACGCGGTGCAACACGTACTTTGAAAGTTGTTTCACTCATGAATCATGATCATCAAATTATGAACACTGGTTTAGTTGAAAGGGTTATCCCACGTATGGTAATGGCGGAGGAAAACTCTTCTCTTTTGGTCATCCCTTCGACTGAAGAAGTTAGAGCTATCATTATGAAAATGGATGGAAATAGCGCCCAAGGGCCAAATGGTTTTGGAGGATTTTTTTCACTTTTTGTTGGTATGTGGAAGCTCATGATTACTACAAGTAGTTAGAGTTTTTTCTTTTCTTTCCTACATTATGCCGCATTTCAACTTCAACATCCTTATATTAATTCTCAAGCTAGATGACATTGAAATCATCTCAAACTTTCGCCAATTGCACTTGCCAACTTCATGTTCAAGATTATCTCAAGAATTGCTGCATATAGGCTTGGATCATATCTCCTAACCAAATCGCCTTTATTAAAGGAAGGTCTATTGTTAATCCCATCGTGTTGACTTCAGAAAGTGTGTACCTCCTAGACCAGAACTACAAGTATGGGAATATAGTTATTAAATTTGATATTTGCAAAGCCTACATCCTCATATTAATTCTCAAGCTGGAAGACGCTGAAAGTATATCAGACTTTCACCCAATTACACTTGCCAACTTCGTGTTCAAGATTATCACAAGAATTGTGGCTGATAGGCTTGGTCCAATAGCTTCTCGGATCATATCTCCTAACCAAAGCGCCTTTATTAGAGGAAGGTCTATAGTTGATCCGATCGTGTTGACTTCAGAAAATGTGTACCTCCTAGACCAGAACTACAAGGATGGGAATATAGTTATTAAATTTGATATTCGCAATGCCTAAATCCTCATATTAATTCTCAAGCTAGAAGATGCTGAAAGCATATCAAACACCCAATTACACTTGCCAACTTCCTGTTCAAGATTATCACAAGAACTGTGGCTGATAGGCTTGGTCCAATAGCTTCTCGAATCATATCACCTAATTAAAGCGCATTTATTAGAGGAAGGTATATTGTTGATCCCATCGTGTTGACTGCAGAAAGTGTGAACCTCCTAGACCAAAACTACAAGTATAAGAATATAGTTATTAAATTTGATATTCGCAAAGCTTACATCCTTATATTGATTCTCAAGCTAGAAGACGCTGAAAGTCGGCCAATTACACTTGCCAACTTCATGTTCAAGATTATCACAAGAATTGTGGCAGATATGCTTGGTCCAATAGCTTCTCAGACCAAAGCGCCTTTATTAGAGGAAAGTCCATTGTTGATCCCATCGTGTTGACTTCATAAAGTGTGAATCTCTTAGACCAGAACTACAAGTATGAGAATATAGCTATTAAATTTGTTATTCGCAAGCCTTTGATACTCTAGATTGGAATTTTATTCTTCGAGTCCTTAGTGCCTTTGGGTTTGATTAGAGCTATCAATGGGTCGTGTCGAGTCAAGGTATTTGTCGTGTCACAAGATACAAACCAAAATCCAACCCATTTAATAATCGTGTTAAAAATTTAAACCAAAACATAACCTATTTATTAAACAGGTTACCCGTTTCCGACCCCTTAACTCATTTAATAAATCAGTCGTGTCGTGTTAGACAAAATAACCCATTTAAAGGTTAACAATACGATCCATTTAACTAACAAAATGCATAAATCGATTAAATTCACTAAAAACTCCACAAGACAAATAATATAAATAATTATATATAATTAATAAATAATTAAACCTAATTATTATAAAGCAAAATATTTCAAATTGTTTAATCCTATGATCAAATACTCCCACTGTCTAAAATTTCAAGAAGAAGTATAGCATAATCAGCCTTGGTCCAGTCCAATAGCTTCTTGGATCATATCGCCTAATTAAAGCGCCTTTATTAGAGGAAGGTCTATTGTTGATCCCATCGTGTTGACTGCAGAAAGTGTGAATCTCATGGGGATATGAGTCATATGACACTTAAGATACACCATAGAAACTCAGTACCCCAGTAATCCACCATGAGCGATCATTGAAATATGAAATTTATGATACAAGGTAATATAAGGATGCCTAAAATTATCATTATGTACATGATACATCAATGGTGGTCTCTGTAATCATGTATCCATAGGGTTTCGGTCTATGTCTCCCCATTGTATGTTTTTCGGTTGATTGAATGAATATTTGATTTAAAAAAAAATATCAAAATGAGTTTTTTTTTTCTGAGGGTCCAAGACCCTGATCAAGAAATAACTAACAGCTAATGCGAAGTTGCTAACACTCTTGGCCGAGCAATGCCATCAAGCATGGCTTGAAAAATAAAGGAAGGAGCTAAGGACACCTGCATAATCTTAGGTCTTGATCAGTACTTCTTTTAGGTAAGATCTAAACTAAATTAATTTTCAAGTCATTAATATGTAACCATTTATTTTATTTATGAGGGTATAAATGAAGTTGCAGAAATTGAGTGAAAATGTGTGAAATTAAAGCAAAGTGGAGTTAAAAAATTAAAAAAAAATTACCAAACCATAATCATGCTGATATCATCAATCCTCCACACGTGTTGCTTCTTCTGCACGACCCTCACGTGATGAACACCGTAAGGACGTAAATTCCTACAGCGCCGCGCCACAGACTTTCCCTACCGTAAAAATTTCCACAGATAATATATAAACCTTCTTCTCAAAAAAAAAAAGGGTAATATATAATCCCACTGGAATCCGCCACTAGGGTTTTAGACTCATCTCAGGGTTTTTGAGCTTGGTCCAAAATCGCAACACCTTCATCTCTGTATCAATGCCGAAGAAGAGAGGGAGAGAGAGGCATCACAACCCGGAGCCATTTCTGGGTGACGACGATGGCGCCTCTGTGGCCTCCAAGAAGCGAACCAAGTCCAAGCAGCACCAGACCGACGAGACTCTGATTTCGTCGGGCATGAGCGCCAAGATTCTCAAGCAGGCGCAGCTTCAGCAGAGGGAGGTCGAGGACGACGAGAACCGAACCCAAAACCCCAACGCGTTATCGGACATCACCGAAGAGCCTCACCGGGTTGAATCTGACGACGACGATGAGGACGACCCCGATGAGTTCGGTGGGTTTCTTGACAATCGCGGCGAGGATGAAGCGTTTAAAGTGACGAACAGGATGACGAAGGTAAAAGTGTTTTTTTTTTTGGACATTGATAATGTGTATAGTAGTTGGTGAAATGAATTTGAAATTGAAATTGAGAGTTTGAATTGCAGGAGATTGGGAAAGAGTATGAGAAAGTATTGGGTAAGGCGGCGGTGGAAGAGGATGAGAAATTACTGGATGCATTTCTTTCGAAGGATGCGGGGCGGCAGCTTACTCTTGCAGACCTGATTGTTGCGAGGATTAAAGAGAATGATTCTAATATCACTCCATCAAATGCCAATTCAGGTGAAGATATCGTTACTTGAATGGATTACTAGTCTTTTCATTAATGTATGTTTTTTTTCGCTTATATGCTAATTATTGTAATTGGATTTTGTTGCAGATATGAGGCCTTTGCCTAAATTAGACGCAGACACCATAGAAATCTTCAAGGGGTAAGCAAACTAAGCAATGATTTTATTACTTGATGTGATTGATGCTTTCATGTAAAGTCTCTCTTTTCTGTTTAATTGAAGTCCAAATGTATCTGTATCCTTTATTAAATCAGCTGTTGGGTACAGCAGACATGAAATCTGGAAATTTGTATAGTGTTTTAGTTAATTCTGAATTGAGATGTTCATGTGTTAGACGAGTTGTTTATGGTTGGTTTACATTGTCTATAGGGTTGGCCAGTTTCTTAAAAAGTACACGGCTGGGAAGGTTCCCAAACCCTTTAAACACATCCCATCCATGAATCAATGGGAGGATGTCCTGTATTTAACTGAGCCTGAGAACTGGTCTCCCAATGCGATGTATCAAGCTACAAGAATCTTCGCATCCAATTTGACAGCAAAGAAGGTAGAACGTTTCTACAAGCTTGTCTTGCTTCCACGTGTGAGAGAAGACATTCGGAAGAACAAGCGCTTGCATTTTGCCCTTTATCAGGCTTTGAAAAAGTCTCTGTACAAACCTGCTGCCTTTTTCAAAGGAATATTGCTACCTTTGTGCGAGGTATAAGATTATTAAAGCATATCATACTTGTCCAAATAATTTTAGTATTGCTGAAACATAAGGTGTTATTTGTTTGTATATACATAATTCTTCTTTCTCTTTCTGTCAATACTGAGGGTGAGTACTTTGGTATGTCCACCTTAAGGTACCATTCCACCTTGAGGTGAAGAATAAAAGCAAGAATGCTCACAATTCTGGAACCTTGCCACCATGGTTTTTAAAGCACACTATTGTGCAATAGTTATAAATATACATGTGAAGTGTATGTTGTTTTTTGGTGCTTCATGCCAGGCTAACATACATTATTGAAATTTCCTTTCTGCCTTGGAATGTTTTGGTAATTCTAACACACTCCCCCACCCCTCTTCCTGAACAGTCAGGGACGTGCAATCTAAGAGAAGCTGTCATAGTTGGGAGCGTCTTACAAAAGGTCTCCATTCCACCACTTCATTCAAGGTATGTGATCTGCCAATCAAATGGGACATTGTAACAACAGAATGCTACCAAACAAACAGACCCTTTAAGATTGAGAGATTTTGTTTTTGTTTTTTTTTGGGACATGTAGTACCCAAACTTGCTACTACATTGTTTTTCTTCTCCTCATTGTGCTTGATAGTTATCTAAGCATTCAATAAATAAAAGCCACTACAGTTGCATATTCTTAAATCTTTAGATGATTTGAGATACCAATTGAATTATTGACTATGCCTCAGTGTCCGATTGTCTTATTTTATAAAATCTTCCGTCTTTTTATTTTTGGTATTTAGGGATTGATTCTTTTATGCATTGTATTTTGATGGAATTTATAATAGTTATTCAACTTGTAGATCTCTCATACATGCTTCTGATGTATTTGCAGTGTTGCAGTAATGAAGCTAGCAGACATGGAATACTGTGGTACAACGAGGTATTTGACTCTATAATGCATAATTTGCAGATATAAAGGATATGTTGTCTCAAGTGTAACTGTACTTTTGGTGCCCATAAAATTCTGAAAGGAAGAATTTGGAAAATTTGGTTTCTAAGAAAAAATTTTCTCCCCATTATTGCAATGGATGCCTCTGCCCCTGATGCACTGCAAAGATGTTGAAGATCCCATTCAATCAACTTCCCCTGTATATTGCATAATGGTGACCAATGTTCTTATCTGTTTTGTCCAATGTAATTAATTTTATGAATATTCATTATTGTATCTGAGGATCCACCAGTTGAGAAAAACTCTTAATTAGGGAAAGATAAAGATCTCTTGACATTTGGAGTTATTGACTTTTGGTTTTTAAATTGTTGCAGTTATTTCATAAAGCTTCTTTTGGAGAAAAAGTATGCTTTGCCATATCGTGTAATTGATGCTCTTGTTGGACATTTTATGAGATTTATGAATGAAACGAGGGTAATGCCAGTGATATGGCACCAATCACTTCTTGCATTTGTGGAAAGGTGGGCATAGTTTTAAGATTTCCTTGCTTATGTAAGGGATGAGCAGTAGTTTTATGATTTGTGGTTTTCCCTCATATACAGTTATGTGCATAATTCTGGGCAGGTACAAAAATGATATACTGAACGAGGATAAAGATAATCTTAGAGTTCTTCTTCAAACTCAAAAGCACGATCTGGTAAGAGCATTTTCTCTACAGGAGCCTCAATATTTGAATTCCATAACTTTGGGGAACTTTGTAGTAGTCTTGATCCGGAAATTCAATTGTAGGTAACTCGTGAAATAAGAAAGGAGCTCGATAATAGCCGCAGTCGTGGTGAGAAGGAGGATGACCTTATGTCAATTGATATCCTTTTATTTTCTTTTGTTTGCTTCATGTTTCAATTTGTTTCACTTAAGTTTGTTCTTTTAGTTTTTGAAACTGTCACTATAGAGTTTTAAATCGAATTTCAAGTAGTGGAAAAAAATAAACAAAGGCACTTTGTTCCCCTTGACTTCATCAAACCTTCTCCAGATTCTGTAATGATCAAGCCTGTTGAAGAAGATATGTTTGATATTCCAGAGGTGCCTATGGAGGATGACTAAATTAGTCCTCGGTAAGATATCTGTTGATCTGTTTCTTTCCTCTTAACTCTTTTGTCGTTTTTATAAATTTCATTTTGTACTCTTTGTGTTACTCTGTTTAGGTATATTTGCTCATTTAGCCAATCCATGGTTGTATTGCAGATGGTTGGCAGAGTTGTCCAATGAAATTTTTCTCATGGAAGAAGATGCAATGCTGTTCTTTCAGAAGTGATACATTTTTTTGACCAAATCACAGTTATCTAAAGGCTTCGTAATCTTGTTTGTGCATATTCAAATTCGCATTCAGAGGCACTCTCCTTGCAATGGCAATTTGAACTCCTGATATTTATCAAAATATCTTTTTTAATATTTCTTACTGAAGATTCTTTGATGTACTGATATATAGTTATTGAGTTTACATTGGAATTAAGACCTATAATTTGAAGGTGCAAAAAGTTTTGACAGTTCTGTGTTGATTTATATCGATGTTGTTGTGTCAATAGGGAATGCACTAGTAGTGTTGGTGAACTTTTTCAGTTTCAGGGTTGCAATCTCTGGGTTTTATGCTGAACTGGTCGATACACGCTTCAAAGCTCAAATTTGTATGATGCAGGTACCATATGATTAGTAAAGCTACAACACTTTTAACATTCATGGAGAATATGTCGATGGAGGCATGGTAACCTGGTTTCTAGTAGCAAAAGTCATATAAGAAACTAAACAAAAATGAATCAAATGCAAGTCAGGTAATGTTGTTATATGAAAAATGGACATCCCTAATTATGGCTTTTTTACAAACTAATGGCATAAAAGGTTGCTTCATTCTTTATCGAAGGATAAGAAAGTGCCACTCCTGAAGCTGTACCTTTCGATTGAAGCTCGAGTTGCCTTGTCTCGTGTTCATTGGAATTTGAAGTTTTTGTTACAATCTCAATATCAGCTTCTTCAGATCATCATAAGTTGCCACAATATTCTAACACTCACAGCAGCATGCGTACTCCCATAATTTACATAAAATTGTGCCGAACACCGAAACACAAAAATTATCTGAGATTATACATCCAAGATTAAGTTGTAGCCGGTCATGCCAATCCCAATCGAACAAATGCACAACATCAGTACTCCTATTCAGTAGCACTAGAATTTGACCTCGTTTTATGGTCTCAGAAAACACCAAACTTTGGTTCTCGACAGGGTCTGAACAGATTGCCCAACAAGGTTAACTTCCCTGAACTCAACTTCGACGTCATCCCTCTCCGTTCCGAATCTGCTTCGTAATCTTATCGTGTGCAGCCTGTTGAATCTTGCACAATCGAGGATCATCAGTTGGCTGCATCATAATGCTGGTGCTAACAATCTCTTTTCCTTCTTCACATTCTAGCGTGAAGCCTGATTCAAGTTCGAATCGACCAAGGCAGTTAATATCTACTTCACGCATAGTAGTATCTAGAGTACGGATACGCCTCTTTCCTTCTTTGTAGATAATATCAAATGTGGTCATCCACACACGTTTTCTGTTGACATATTTCATGATAGTTTGCAGAAGGCAAAAGTTCAAGCCCCCCAAATGAACCAAACACTCAGTTCTACCATAACAATCAGAATCCATGTGAAAAACAAGTGCGCAAGCCATGCAGCGGACGTGGTTTGTCCACAGAGTACTCTATAGTACCGTCTGCCATTTGTTTCGTCATAAGAGAGAATGCTATAACCGTTCCAGATAAGGCATAGATAGTATTGTCTATAACCACAGCTTTCCCATGAAAAGGATAATAAAGATCCTAATTGTTGTCAGTAGGGATATTAACCTCTCCCCATTTATCCAAAGTCACCTGATATACCCACATCTCACATTTCTCATGAGGCTGCATAGAAACCAAAATACAGCCGTAACAAATAGCACAACCAGTTATTCTAGTGAAAGACCAGTCCTTCTGATAGCGAGGAAATGGAGAGCGTCTCTTCCAGGAGTCGGAGTGTGGATCATAAACCTCAAAGGCCGGGTCTGGCATTCCATCCGAACTGTAGGCTGTGGGATGTGCAAGATGATAAAGCTTGCCATAAGCTGAAATGAGAAGTGCAGCTGCTTTGTTTTGCTCAGACGGCTTCAACGGCTTCATTCCTTAGTCACTACGTCGAAAGTGCATGCTTGGTATGAGTGATAGCCGCGGGTGCTGCACTCCTTGAGCCATCAATTGCTAAAACCCTCATGTTGCAATAAATACAATTTGGTGCGGCTGTTGAACCTGGTAGCCCCCAAGAGATATACCGCTGGGACATCGGGATTACTTCTATCAAAAAACTTGGATACAGGATCAAGAAATTCACCACCTCTTCCCAATATTTTTCCTCCTTCGATCTTTACTTCATATAGGGCATGTCCATGTCCAGCTCTGCCTCCAAAGTTCAACAGAAAATAAACACTTCTGCATTCCCCCTTCTTCAAGGGTTGATTGCTTAAGTTGCGATCTGGTTCAGCTAATTTTGAGCCATTGGAATTCGGAGTTATTCGGCTTATTTTGAACCAACACAATAAGAGAGAGAGAGAGAGAGAGAGAGAGAGAGAGAGAGAGAGAGAAGGCAACTCAAGCTACTCAAAACAAGGCTACTCATTACTAAACACCACTGACTGAGTGATGACGTTGTTCACCCGCATTTATCACGAGTATTCACTTCTCAGGAGGCGGAGTTGACTCGAGTATTTATTATTCCTTTTTGGGCTAGAGCCACTACCCAAGTGGTATGCCGACATTTCCTTACCAACGATGTTGGCACTTCGTCGGATTTTGAGCCTTCTTGGTCGGTATGACCATTTTCTGTGCCTCATGGTGTACCGGAGATCTGGTAGCTCTATATGGAAGTGGTGTTCAGGCCTTTTTGGTCTGACCTTGTTATAAGTGGTTCATTAGTGGCCTTGTTTGTAGTATTCATACCGCTTGCAACATCTTCCGTATGAATGCAATTATTTGATAAAAAAAAAACTCTCTCAAGCCTATGAGAAAACCAAAAACCAAAAACCAAAAACCAAAAACCAATGGGGACCAAAATGAATAAGAAATTACAAACTTAACCCTCGTTGCTTTGAGGTCGTCACAAACCAATCGGCGTTCCAATTTGGGGCAGTTTTCTTCTTAAACCTAGCAGAGACTTTACTAACGGCGGTGTGGAGGTTCGATTTGAAGTAAAAATTAGAAGAAAAAAAGAAAAAAGAAAAAAAAAATAACTGATTTTTCTATAACTAATTTAGTAAGTTAACCATGGTTAGTCTTACTAAATACATGTCAATTATTTATTCAGCTTTACCATGGGTGAGCAGCAAATTTGTTCGCGTTAAAAATGAGCCATGACATTCATAGTCTCATAGAGGTTATACTGACATTGAGTTAGAGAATGACTGAGCTATGCTAATTAGCCTCATGACATTGAGTGGAGAGTGATTGTGCTATGCTTATTAGCCTCATGTCACAGGATGCTAATGATTTCTCATCTATTGATCGGTTAATGGATGATTGTAAAAGATATGGTTCTAGTATGTTCATTTTCGGCATGTCTTTCGAGAAACAAATAGTGTGGCCAATCGTTTGGTACATCTTACTAGCTTTAGTTATATAGACGATTTATGGTTAGATGAACCACCGTTATTATTCGGGATGTGCTCTACGAGGATATTATGGTTAATATACGGGGCTTTGATTTAATGTGTTTCTTGATATATTTTATTTTATCTATAATAGTAATGTATATGCGTGAGGTGAGCCTCTCAATTAAACTAAATTTCAAACCCCTATTTTTTTTTTGTTAAAAAAAAAAAAGAGGCATGACAAAGATTAGAAAGTAAAACCCAATAAGAAACCACTATGAAGTCGCATTACTATGTTTTTATTTACTTTTACTATTTTTATTATTTATTTTTACTTTCATATATAAAAGGACAAACAGCTCTTTCTGCAAAATCCATGAAGTCCTAAACCATAAAATCCCTCACAATCTCCGATTCTCCAAGATCCCTAAAATCCCCTTTTCTCAGTTTCCCACCCTCTCTCCTCTACTCTCCACCCAATCCAATCAAAGCCCTTCTCTTTCCGGCGTCTGAAGAGCAGCAAACATGGGAGAGCGTAAGGTTCTCAACAAGTACTACCCGCCGGACTTCGACCCGTCCAAGCTGCCCCGAGTCCGGCGGCCCAAGAACCAGCAGATTAAGGTCCGCATGATGCTTCCGATGAGCATCAGATGCAACACCTGCGGCAACTACATCTACAAGGGCACCAAATTCAACTCGCGGAAAGAAGATGTCGTCGGCGAGGTACGTGGATCACCAATCTTGAATCTTAGGGTTTCTAATTGCCCAGCGTAATCGATTCTAGAGTTTCTTGAATCCTAGGGTTTATAACTGCCCAGCATTGCGTTGTGGCATAGCTGATGTTCTGATGAACTGGATTACTGATGTTACTATTGTTTGCAGACGTACTTGGGAATTCAAATCTTTAGATTTTACTTCAAGTGCACCAAGTGCTCGGCGGAGCTTGCGATGAAGACGGACCCGCAGAACTCAGACTATGTGGTGGAGGCCGGGGCTACACGAAATTTCGAACCTTGGCGTAATGAGGATGAGGTAAGGGAAGGAAGCATAGTGCTTGTTTAGATGTGTTTTTTGTTTTCGGAGTTTGTTATGCTGTTGTGGACAATGTTTGATGACTCTGATTTGTGTGTGTTTGTTTTCAGGAAGTGGATAAGGAGAAGCAGAAGAGGGAGGCCGAAGAAATGGGAGATGCCATGAAATCTTTGGAGAACAGAACCTTGGATTCAAAAAGAGAGATGGATATCCTTGCCGCTTTGGATGAGATGAAGTCCATGAAGGTAGATGCCTCACTAGTTGCTAATATGAGTGACCATTTCTGATTTTGTCTATATCCTTTAATACTAATACATTTCTTTCTGCTTTCAGTCCAGGCATGCAACTGTGAGTGTGGATGAGATGTTGGAGGCTTTGCAACATACGGTTGTGCACAAGGTATGAAAATGTGCCTTTTTATATTTAGTCCAGTTTAAATCAAATAGACACAAGTGTACAGACTGATGTATGTATCCATTGAAATGAGTTTTATCCATGTATGTGTATACTTGTCTAGTTCTTTATATGCAAACATTAGGAGTCTGGTTCCTGAAATAGGCAATAGTTGCAGCAACAGCATCATGGTCTTCGTGAATTTGTTACAACTGCCTGCCAATTTGTTACAATAATAGAATAGCCACACTGTGTTGGGGAACATACAGAGCCTGAGTCTGATCAACGGATCAACCGAACACATGATATTACCAACTCTTTCAAACAAGACACATTCAACTGGGGAAGCTGCCACTGGAGTGGAGCTATATATTCTATGCATTATGATTTCAACAACTGTTGCTTTAATCCCACATTTGAGAGTACTGAAAATTGTTGTGTTGACAGGAGAAAAGGCTGGAAGAGGAGGACGAAGCAGTCATAAAATCGATCGTATTCCATGTTAGTACTTACGTTCTCTCTCTTTTCGTTTTTCTTTTTTGACTCCAACTTGAATATCTTTGATCTAGAGTTGTCTTTGCTTTACTTTCCCTATTCTTTTTTGCGGGATGTTTGTTTCTGATGTCTTTCTTTTTTCTACTACAATATATGCAGAACTCAAAAGATTATGTTCGAAGGATTGATGATGATGATTTAGAGGATGATGAAGATTTATTAGAGCCGTTAAGTGGCAATGGTGAAACGTCTAATCATCTGTCAAAGGTATGACATTTTTACTGTTAGATAGGTATATATATATATTGATGAACTTGCATAACCTCTTAGTTGAAAGATAACTTCTAGATTAATCCAGCTCTACTTTCTTAGATGTCTTATGATTATATTATATTTCGTTTGTTATTTTATTTTATTTTATTTTATTTTATTATCTTTACAAGATAGTGTCCCTACGTAGACTGTATGAAGGATTTAAATAGGGGTCATTACCATCAAGTAACTGTTATTCCTCTAGATATAGCACTTCCCTTGTTGTAAATGGCTTTTATAGACTGTATATTGCCTTATGTTCTAGTTGGATATAGTTTCCAGTCATCATCAAAATTCTGCTGTTATCCCTTACAAAGATTAAAGGATATGTCTTATGGTTGTTGCTTCCTTTGCATATTTAGTTTAACTTATTCAGAAATCTGAATTCCATGCACTCTGAGGTTTGTATGATGCTCACTGGTTAGTGAAATCTATTCAAGTATACACAGTACAGTTTCAAATCTACATATCAGTTGTACAATGGTACGCTGGGGACTGTGGCAGAAGAATAGTTTTTAGGTTGTAATACTGTAGAGAACGGTTTAGCTTTAGCATATGTAAATAGAAGGGAAGTCGCAAGACTTCAAAAGCTTTACCATGACTCCAATTCTTGCATTATGTAGAACATGAATGCACAGAAAAATGAGTGGGATTATAAATTGATTAAATTCAGTTCAGCTAAAACTTATTACTCTCGGAGGCAGATAATGTTGAGCAAGCGTAAGCCGTTTCATCTGATTAAGGAGGACTAAATTTGAAGTTCTGAAGAATAGGGCATTTACTGGATTTGAAATCGCATTCTTATCCGAGTCATTACTAAACTTTGTTGATGCCAAATCTTGTGGTATATACTAGTGAATGTGTGTGTGTGATGGTGCGTGCTTGGTGTTGAATGTGCTTGTGTTTGAGGGTGAAGGATAAGAATGGAAAGAAGAGAGAGCTGTGGGATGAAAGTGGAAACTTTTACTTATAAATTCTAGAAAGTTGATGGATCTTATACCATATTAATAAATCAGTAATATGGTGTGTTCTTCCACTCATCTCTTCCCAACCCTAAGCAATTATCTTGTATGTTCCATGATGCATTTTTAAATATTACCTGTCTGCATTCAAAACTCAGTTTTCTGTTAATTATTGTCCTCAACTTAGTAACAAAGTCATTGTTAGTTCCAGCATGTTATCCATGTTTCTGTGATGGACATAGTTATGTAATGAATATGTATACATATTTGCCATGCAGAAACAAAAGCTTACTCAAGATAATAGCAAACCAACAGATTCGTTGACAAAAACCAGTATTTCTGATAGCTCAAGCAGCAGAGGTATGTCAGACACAGAAACTGTTTATTATTGAACTATTTGTGTCTTTCTATTTGCTTTTCATTTGCCAGTACTAAACATGTTTTTATTTGACAGGAAAACAGAATGGTTCAGAAGATTCTAAATTCATTTTCAAGTCTCCAACTGTTAGGCTTTCAGTAGTTAAGAAACCAGTGGTGGCTAAAGTTAACAATTTGGCAAAAGTGGATGAGAAAGAAGTTGGAGAGGAGTCTAAAAGTTTGACTAAAGATGAGAAAGAGGACGGCAAGAATAAGACCGATGGTGGAAGCAACGTATTACAATCACTGTTCCAAAACTACAACAGTGATGATAGTGATGAGTAGTTTGTGAATGTTTTGTTATACAATACTGAATCGGTGAATGTCTGTAGACAGATTTTTCTTCCACAGACCAAAGATATTTAAATCAAAGGCGTCTCTGGTACTGATTGTTCACAAAAAAGACTCGGTGTATCTTTAACATTGTACATACTATTTTAATCAAACAGTGTGAAGCTTGTTTGCCTTTCGGTAATTCATAGTACAAAATGTATGTGATTTAGAGCAAACCGGTTTTGGCTTTTCAAGTGAGTTGGATAAATTTGTTCACAGATGTTTGTTCTCTAATAACTGCATGGTAAGTTAGTAGTTTCTACTTTCTAGTGCTAATGCGTGTGAATTGTAAATTTCTACATTGAGAATGAAGAAACTGTAACTTGGTTTCCTACCTTGCAGTAGTGAACCATTTAACTTGGTTTGGACAGGCACTACTCCGATTGAAGTAGTAGTAATCCCACAGTTCATATTGGAACACTCGTTTTGTTTTGGCTCCTCAAAGTTGAATCCTAGAAACTGAACTCTACTTTGTCAGAGCTTTTGAGTTGGTTTCCCAGAGTTTGGGGATGCTTTCGTATTCTTTTTGTCGATTTAACTTACAAATAACTTGGACTGTTGGAACAAAAGTAAAAAATTGGGTAGTTAAATTTAATTTATAAAAAAAATGACTGTTTACAGTCGGAGATACTTAGGTTTTTTTTTTTTTTTTTTGGATAGGAGATACTCTAAAGTAACAAAAGGCAAAAATACAGAAAATATAGAAGCTCATAGGAAGGGAACAAAAAGCTCAAAGCCTCAAAGGTGGCAACTTTTTTGTCGAATTAACAAGAAAGCTTTGCAGAGAAAACCAGTTGAGTCTCTCAGAGATGCTGAAGATATGCGCCCAACGCCTTTTTCTTTTTCTTACTGCAGCACCACAAGAGGTATGTCTTTTCGTCAGTACTCTACACCTCTTGTTGATTTGCTTCATTCTCAATCTTCAAAGCCAAGCAAATGTAGAGAAACCCAGGTAGGAAATGGACCCTTAAAGCCCATAGTGAGTAATGTTGAGGATGCCTTGAACGTGTTCGATGAAATGCTTCAAAGGCGTCCTCTGCCTTCGGTTGTCCGCTTCAATCAACTCTTGGGCCAACTTGCCAAACTGAAACACTATTCTGCAGTCCTCTCTTTGAACAGGCAAATGGGTCTCGTCGGAATCGCTTCTGATGCGTATACTACGGTCATTTGAATCATATGGGATTTGGCTTATCTGTGTTGGGACAGTTCTTCAAATTGGGTCTTCAACCAGATGTTGCAACCTTCAACACACTAATCCACGGCTTTGTAAAGGAGTGGCTGAGGCAGCACAACTTTTCAGCAAAATGGTGGAGCAAGGTAACTGTCAGCCCGATGCGGTTACTTTCAACACACTAATAAGGGCTTTTGCTTGATGGGAAGCAACAATGCAGCTATTCAGTTACTTAAGAAGATGGAAGAAGGAGGATGCGAGCCTAACATAATTGCCTATAAAACCGTCATCGACAGTCTTCGTAAGGATACACTAGTTGATGAAGCATTGAATCTCTTCACAGAACTGATTGGTAGAGGTATTGCACCAAACGTTGTTACTTACAACTCTTTGATTCAAGGAGTTTGCAATATAGGCCAGTGGAAACAAGCTACAAGGTTGTTGAATGAAATGGTGAGTCAAAATATCTTTCCAGATGTATTCACCTTCAATGTCTTGGTTGATGCACTTTATAAGGCGGAGATGGTCGTGGAAGCCAAAAGTGTAGTTGAGATGATGAGTCAAAGAGGAATTGAACCTAACACGATTACATACAATTCCCTTATGGACGGTTATTGTTTGCGAGGAGAAATGGACGAGGCGAAACAAATTTTTGATCTTATGATTAGCAAGGGCTCCATGGTTAGTGTTCAGAGTTGTAACATATTGATTAATGGATATTGTAAGAGTAAAAAGATCAACAAGGCTTACAAGATTTTCAAGGACGTGCCTCTTAGGGGACTTGTTCCTGATACCGTTACTTATAACACACTTATTGATGGTTTGTGTAAAGCATGGAGACTACAAGAAGCAGAAAAGTTGTTCTCCGAGATGCAAGGTTGTGGCCAACATCCAAATGTTCAAACTTATGCTGTTTTACTTGATGCCCTATGTAGCAACCAGCAACTTTCTAAGGCAATAGAATTGCTTAGAGAGATGAAGGACAAGAAGTTGGAACTAGATATTGTAGTGTACACTATTATCATTGAAGGTTTGTTGAAAGCCGGGAAAATTGAATCTGCAACAGAGGTCTTCTCTGGTTTGTCATCAACAGTAGTTCAG
This sequence comes from Rosa persica, assembly GCA_025331145.1. NCBI lineage: Eukaryota > Viridiplantae > Streptophyta > Magnoliopsida > Rosales > Rosaceae > Rosa > Rosa persica. The sequence continues at coordinate 15,956,098 of WFKR01000005.1, forward strand.
CCTAATGTGTGGACATACAATGTAATGATTAAGGGACTTTGTAACGGTGGCCTCTTAGTTGAAGCAGAAAAGTTGTTTAGAGAAATGGAACAAAAAGGCTGTTCTGCTGACGGCTCGACCTATAACTCTATTATCGGGGGGTTTATAATTAATAGTGAAGCATCAAGCGCTATGGGACTTATTCAAGAAATGGTCGAGAGGGGTTTGTCTGCAGATGCATCAACTATGAAGTTAATAATTAATTTATTGTCAAAGGATAGAGTAGATCCTGCTTTGTTGCCATTGTTGAAAAATTCATGATAAAGTTAATTTGAAGATTTGAAGCAGAACTTTCATAGTATGACAGGAAGATTTAAGACTGCTGCACCTTCGACAACCTTGCATGTATTAATTCTCCATTTGATAACCCCATGTCATTCGCTGGTTGTTAAATCCTTATTTGAAATCCCATTGCTACTGTTGTGTTCGAAATGATAACCGCAAGCTGCCAGAGATTTGGTGCAATACTCGATTTTTATTTATATAACTGAAGACTGCATCGATAAGTGCAGGGATAATAAGCACATCTGTGGCAGTATCTTTTATTCTCATTCTGGCAAGGCAAATGAAAATGGCTCTATAATCATTATTGTTTTCTAGTTAGTTTGTGTTTGAAACTTTGGTCCGGATTACAGGTAAATTCCATGTAAATAAACTTAGAGTGATTCTCGTTCGATTGTAAAATAGGCGCCTGTACCTATGAATCTATGATCAAGTCGATTATCATCCATCACTCATTTGAACAGGAGGAAACTATCTCTACCGAGCTACCAATACAACTAGAAGTGAACCCAGATGGAGTCAGCAACTTCTTGTTGTCGATGTTAGCCTGCACCAAACTTTTCTTTGAACAATTCCTTTGGCCTTATTTCGAGAAAGCTGCAGTTTTTGGAGGCCTTGATTTCATTCCAGCAAAGCCTATAGAACTGAGTTTTGTAATCGCAAAAACTTCTGTCTTTGTTTCTGTTGTTTAGCATTATTGCAGAATAACATGATCGAATTGTTTTAGAACAAGAGGAATTGACAAACAGAAAGAGAGAGTAATATTTCAGAGAGAATGGAGATTTCAATGTGTTTATTCATCTCATACAAAGGGGTATTTATAGGAATACATTTGAAGTGTGAAAGCTCAAAGAGAAAATCAAAATGATAACCATCTTGATGATGATTTTCTGTCATGCTTGTTGCCCTTTGGTAAAGCATGTTTACATAAGTCTTCATACACTCAAGTACCTATGATTATACACTCAAGTACCTATCTAAATACTTTTACGTATTTTGTTTACATGATATAGACATATACGGTATTTATACATTTTATACTACAACACTCCCCCTTGGATATTTCATGTTCAATAGTATTGTGTAGATGGTGCGTATCGAAGTTGCCTCGTTAAAAACCTTGCCAAGTAATAAAACCCTGTGGGAAAAACAACCTTGGTCGAAAGGGAAAAGAGCACAACGCGCGTTTGAGTGTGAAGTATGTTTCTGGATACTCCCCCTGATTTAGATTCCTCTTGAAGATCGTGGGAGTTCGGATATCCTCCTCAATCCGATGCTCCTTACATGTTTCTCGAAAGGGGATTTTGGTAGTGACTTAGTAAATAAGTCAGCTACATTATCTTCTGATCGGATTTGATTTACTTCAATATTTAGAAGTGTTTGTTGTTGCTGATTGTAGAAGAATTTCGGCGATATATGCTTGGTATTGTCGCCTTTGATGAAACCTAATTTCATTTGCTCAATACAAGCTGCATTATTCTCGTAAATGCATGTAGGTTCATTTGTGGTAAATTTCAAACCACAAGTTCCTCTAATGTGTCTATTTATAGACCTTAGCCATATGCATTCACGCACGGCTTCATGTAGTGCAATAATCTCTGCATGATTTGAGGAAGTAGCAACAAGAGTCTGTTTTGTAGATCTCCAAGATATCGCGGTGCTTCTCATGGTAAAGACATAACCTGTTTGGGAGCGACCTTTGTGAGGGTCAGAGAGATACCCTGCATCAGCAAAACCCGTCAGAACATCATTTTGATGGAGGGGAGGAGGAGAACGTCGGTCACTATGGATAGTGTTACCGGCGTTCACATTTCTTTTCTCTTTGTAGGGATAGAACAAGCCCATATCGATCGTACCTTTTAGGTATCGAAGGATTGTCTTTATACCAATCCAATGACGGCGTGTTGGCGCAGAACTGTGTCGAGCTAACAAGTTTACTGCAAATGAGATATCCGGTCTTGTGCATTGAGCTAAATACAATAATGCGCCTATCGCACTTTGGTATGGTATTTCAGCTTCTAATAAATCTTCGTCCTCATCCCTTGGACGAAACGGATCTTTCATGGGCTCAAGACTACGGTTGATCATAGGAGTACTCACAGGCTTTGCTTTATCTTCATTACAACGCCTAAGTAACTTTTGAGTATATGCTGACTGATGGATCATAATCCCATCATTACGGTGCTCGAGTTCTATTCCGAGACAAAACCGTGTTTTCCCTAGATCTTTCATCTCAAATTCAGATTTTAAATATGTAGCAGTTTCTTTTAACTCATCTAGAGTTCCAATTAGGTTCATGTCATCAACATAAACTCCTACAATTGCAAATTCGGATCTTGTTCTTTTAATGAACACGCAAGGGCATATTTCATTGTTAACATATCCCTTCCCAATCAAGTAGTCACTTAGACGGTTATACCACATCCGTCCGGATTGTTTCAATCCATATAGTGAACGCCTTAATTTTATTGAAAATACGCTCCGCGGTTTAGAGCCACTTGATTTGGGTAATTGAAGTCCATCTGGAACCTTCATATATATCTCTGAATCTAGATCCCTATAGAGATATGCTGTAACCACATCCATGAGTTGGATGTCAAGTTTTTCGGAAACTACCAAACTGACAAGGTAGCGGAATGTTATAACGTCCATTACGGGAGAGTATGTCTCATCGTAGTCGATTCCAGGGCGTTGTGAGAAACCTTGCGCCACAAGGCGGGCTTTGTATCTAACAACCTCATTTTTCTCATTACGCTTTCTAACAAAGACCCATTTATGGCCAACAGATTTTATATTTGATGGTGTCAGTGTTATAGACCCAAATACCTGTCTCTTTGTTAGTGAATCCAATTCAGTCTGGATCGCATTTTTCCATTTTGACCAATCTGCTCTTCGTTGACATTCTTCAACGGAGCGAGGTTCGATATCATCGTATTCTATAATTCCTTTTACAATATGATATGCAAACGCATCATCAATAGCCATAGAATTTCTGTCCATAATTACATGTATACTAGTGTAATTCATGGAGATCTCTCTATTCTCTGGAATTGGTTCTACTATTGGAGCGTCCTCCAATGATGTCTCTTGGACATAACCATAATCCGAAATTTTTTCATGAGATGGTTTATTTATATCGATGATTAATGGATTATTTTGTGTCAAGCTCGCTTTCTTTCTTGGGCGAGAATCCATCGAACCTATAGGCCTCCCGCGCTTTCTAGCAGGAGCCATGGGTCTAGCCACTGCATCACCCATAGAGGGGATGTCATGTCCTTTAGTTTTAGGAACATCAATCCTTGCAGGTACGTTTGCAGCAGGTATGTGTGATCTTGTCACTTTAGCGATATCAGAAAACGCATCAGGCATTGATTCTGCTATGTTCTGAAGATCGAGAATCCTCTGCACTTCTATTTCAGACTGTGTGGTTCGGGGATCAAGATGAGACAAAGTGGGGACAGACCACGATAATTCCTGTCTTTTCTGTTGAACATTAATGTTCTTGTCTCCCCCTAATGACGGGAAGACTGTCTCATCAAAGTGACAATCCGCAAATCTAGCGGTAAATAGATCACCTGTCAAGGGTTCTATGTAGCGGATAATGCTTGGAGTATCATATCCAACATAAAGGCCTAAGCGTCTTTGAGGACCCATTTTGGTGCGCTGTGGCGGCGCAATTGGCACATAGACTGCACACCCAAATATGCGTAAGTGTGAGACATTAGGCTCATACCCAGTCACCATTTGGGACGCAGAAAAGGGTTGGGTAGCAGTGGGTCTCAGACGAATAAGCACAGCTGCATGTAATATTGCATAGCCCCAAGCAGAAATAGGGAGAATGGTGCGCATAACCAATGCCCTGGCAACCATTTGAAGTCTTTTAATAGCAGCTTCTGCGAGTTCATTTTGGGTGTGTACATGAGGGACAGAGTGTTCGACCTCAATCCCAATGGACATGCAATAATCATCAAAGGTTCTTGATGTAAATTCTCCAGCATTGTCAAGACGAATTGACTTAATAGGATGATCAGGGTGGTGAGTCCTTAATTTAATAATTTGTGCTAGGAGTTTAGCAAATGCAGCATTTCTTGTGGATAAGAGCATGACATGTGACCAACGTGTCGATGCATCAACCAACACCATAAAATATCTAAATGGTCCGCAAGTTGGTTGGATAGGTCCACAAATATCACCTTGTATTCTTTGTAAGAATGGTATATTTTCTTTAGTGTCCTTTGCATAGGATGGTCTTGATCCTACCTTTGCTAAAGAGCAAGCTTTGCAAAACGAATGATATGCTTTAGAAGTAACTCTTTGGACCAATGTTTGGTTCGTACTTCTTTTCGTTTTGAAGAATAGATATCCGTGTGAAGTTTTTAATATACGGAGCATCATGTCACGACCTGGATGTCCCAAACGGTCGTGCCAAAGCTTGTATGTGTCAGGATCCCATAAATTTTCATTCATGACATGGTTGGATTCAATGACTCTAATAGTGGTTGCATACAATCCACTAGAGCGACACATAAGTTTCTCTAAAACTCATGTATTTCCGTAGTTTTTAGAGGTGATGCAAAGGAACTCTTGTCCATTCTCACAATGTGTTTCCACATGAAAATCATTGGCTCTTATGTCTTTAAAGCTTAATAGGGTCCTTCCGGCCCTTGGAGCATATAGAGTTTCGGCGATATTAACATTTGTGCCATTTGGTAACAAAAATTGAGCTGGTCCTCGACCATGAATCAATTGTGATGGTCCTGCCATCGTAGTTACTGAGGATCGACTGGGTGTCATCCATAAAAATAATTGCCTATGTCGCAATATAGTATGTGTGGTGCCACTATCAAGAAGGCATTCCAATTCTCCGGAAAACATACTGAAAAGGGATAAAGTTCGGAATATTAACACATGTCCATGACATTGAATGCGATACTTTATTAATAGGGAAAATAGCCAATGATTACATCAAAGTTATTCATAAGTCTATTCCAAATATCAAACTTTAGACAAATTGTTATCACTCAACCCGTTTGGTAATTCCAATGAAATATAACCAGGAAAGTAGAGAGATGTTGGTGGAGCGAGGCTCGCTTAAATACCCGGATCTCAATTGCTTTCCTAGACATCATACTTCATTGGGTACGCCACATAAGAAGGAGTTTAATACAATTGTTATTTATTGACTAAGGCACATTTGCCATTCTTGAAAAATAGAAAGATGATTATTCTAATCAAAGTCTGTAGCATCCTCGTGCTCTTCATCTACAGCATTGAAGTCCTCAACAGTGAGATTGACATCTTCACTATTTTCATCTTCGGCAAGGTTAGCTTCTTGCTCTCTTGCTTCCCTGTACTCCTTGTAGCGTGCAGCTAATTGGGTACTTGCATGACATTGTTTAAACCAATGCTCGATTGACCCACATCTATGACACATGTCATTGTGGTTCCCTCCCTTCATTTGAGATATAGGTTGTGCAGGTTGTACAGATTGTGCAGGTTGTGCAGGTTGTGCACGTTGTGGATATCCCCTAGGAGGGTTGCTGCTACTACCACGGCGCATGGTGCGACCTCCACGGCTCATGGTGCTATTTCTACGGCCGGTGTTGCCATATCTCCCTCTTCCACGTGTGGAGTTACCATCACGTGTGCCCGCTCTAAAGTTGCGGTTTCCTTCTCTATTGGGGCTGTTATATGGACTTGTTCGTCCTTCATGTCCCCTATTATTAGGGTACACATGTCCCTTATTGCTGGGGTACAGCTCCTTGTGCCCTCTCTTGGGTGTATTATAATTTGCCTCACGAACGCTCTTGGTTCCAATGGGTCTTGAATTATAATTCTTTACGAGAATGTTGTCGTGCTTTTCGGCTACCGACAAAATATTTATGAGTTCATTGAACCTCGTAATTCGTCCAGCATTTACTTCAGTGCGATACTGCTTTGATAGCAAAATTGCTGCAACGGGGAAGGTGGAGAGAGTTTTCTCAATTAGCTCTTCTTCTGTGAGGGGTCTTTGACAGAACCTCAACATGGATTTGAGACGAAGAGCTTCTGAATTGTACTCAGCAATAGACTTGAAGTCTGAGAAGCGTACATCGTTCCACTGAACCTTCAAGTCAGGGAGGAGAGAATCTTGGATATTGTTAAAGCGCTCTTGTAGTGCCTCTCATAAATCCTTTACATCTTTGATGGACATGTACTCTAGTCTGAGTGCTTTGTCCATATGACGTCGCATCAAGATGATTGCTTGTGCATGCCTCTTGGGTGTTCGAGGGAACACAAGGGCCGGGTTTGGTTCATGGATGATGGGCAATATCCCCTTTGATGTGAGATGGTTCTCAACGTCAGTTTTCCAGCTATGGTAATCCGAACCTGTTGAGTCAAGGATTTGAAAATCGAGTCTAGGTTCATTCGACATCCTTGAAGATAAGAAGAAAATATTAGTTTCGGAGTTAAAACTTCCACGAAAAATAATAAGATTTCCGAGCTATGCTACCAAGAAATCAATTTCCAAGAATCATTGTGAACGCTCTTAGTTCATTGATTATGAACGCTCTTAGTTCGTTTGGCGTGAATTTCTATAATTCCGCTTTTGATTGTAAGTTCCTGAGAAAAAAAGGAAAAAGGAGAGAAAATAAATAAAAACTCAAAAACGGGAACTTTTAGTAAAGAATACCTTGGAATAGTGTTGCCGGAAATTTTTGACCGGAAAAATTATCGGAGGTGACCAGAAGGATCGTTGGAAAAAGTCGAGAAAAATCGTCCGAAAATTCGCCGGAAAAGTGTCGAAAAAGCCGCCGAAAAAGTTGTCGGAAAGTCGCCCCGCAAATCTGTTGACAGATATGTCGACAGCTGCTAGGCAGCTGCTGCGCAGGGGCCTCGGTAGCTTCTCGGCAGCTGCTGCGCAGCTCTCGGCAGGTCTCGACAGCACCTCGGCAGCGGTCCGGTTTGGTTTTTTTGCTTCCGACGGCCGGTTCAGGCGGTTTCCGGCCGGTTCCGGCGATTCTGAGACCGGTTCCGGGCTCCTGGAATCAAGGGCTTTGATCTGAGCTAGGGTTTGGGGATTTTTTGTAGGTTTGGAAAAATGACTTCGATCGATGATGAACTCTTCTTTCGTCAATTTTCGATTCTAATTCTAGAGCAACTTCGTGCTGATAACGTGTTTTAGAACTAGAGGAATTGACAAACAGAAAGAGAGAGTAATATTTCAGAGAGAATGGAGATTTCAATGTGTTTATTCATCTCATACAAAGGGGTATTTATAGGAATACATTTGAAGTGTGAAAGCTCAAAGAGAAAATCAAAATGATAACCATCTTGATGATGATTTTCTGCCATGCTTGTTGCCCTTTGGTAAAGCATGTTTACATAAGTCTTCATACACTTAAGTACCTATGATTATACACTCAAGTACCTATCTAAATACTTTTACGTATTTTATTTATATGATATAGATATATACGATATGTATACATTTTATACTACAACACGAATTGCTTTATCTATATGTTATTGATAGATCCAGGAATTAAAACGAACTAGCTTGATCATCAACAAAACAACTAATGGTTTACAAGCTCAAAAAAATATGCAATTCAATAAAGCTACTACATCAATGATGCGACAAAAACGAATCAACTCTATCGTTGGAAGAAGCGGAGAGGAACTACACGTTAGAGAGATGAAATCACAGCTGGAACTCCCCAAAAAGACTCACCACAGATTAGTCGGGAAGCAACAGCTGGTGCAAGAAAAGGATCAACCTTCCCACGCACTTGTCCATGACGAAGTAGGAGCCGAGATAGAATGGGATTGCATTGCATTGGGAACAAGTCTGGATCTTATACTTGGTCTCCTCTAAAAGCAAGGTTAATGGCAATGGCTGAGTGTGGTCTCACAAGGATATAAAATGATGTAGCATAGGAAAATATCGAGAACGCAGTATTCAGGCAAGGCAGCAACAAAATATCCCAATTATTTGAGAAGGTTTACTACGGTCTTACTAATACAATAAAGATATCCCATTTTTAACAATTCTACAAACCTTCGAAACTACTAGGAAAACAATAATGGCGAAGATGGTAGATCTAAAACACACTGTATATTAAATTTGAAGCAGTAAGAAACTGCTTTGCCACCTCCATCAAACACATCACCAGCAAACAGATTTTTGAAGACCTCATTTCTGGCCCTTCTTTCTCCACAAGTCACCAAACATTTTTATCCCTGAACCCTTTCGTTTTCCACTACCAAAACCATCATCCAAATCATCAGCAACAGGTGATCCCACAAAACCAGCATAGCCACCACCCGGGGGCTCAAATACTCCATTAAAGTGCTTGTCCATGGAGCCACACCTCTCGGAAATCCTCCCATTCATCTCCACACCCCCAGCAAGTATTGCTGCAGCAGCATCTGCGGCCTTTTTCCACTGCTCTGTCTGCACTCTCATCTTCTTCATCTCAGCTTCCAGTGCTTCCTTTGCATCTTCTGTTGCTTTCAGCTTCTCACTCAACTGTGCTGCATTAGCTTTACTTGCTTCCAGCTCTTCTTCAAACTTGCTTGACTTCAAGGCCATTGCCTTTTCCTTTGCTTCAGCAGTTGAGATGTTTGTAGCTGCTTCCTGTACTTGATTCTTTAAACACTGATTTTCTTGACCAAACACTTCTACCTCTTTTTCCTTCTCTTCCAACTTGGCTTTTAGCATGTCTATCTCTTCATTTTTCAAAGCCAAGTCATGGAAGGCTGACTTCTCTGGCTCCAAAACCAATGGTGGTTCAGCTGAAATATCTATTGGTTTGGTTTCTTCTTCCACCTGATCAGTCTCGCTAGGCTCAACCTTTGTCTCAGCTTTAACTTTTTCTGCAGGGACTTCAAAGACATCAGTTTCCCCTTGGCTGTTGTCATCTGAGGGACAGCTATCTGTTTTGTTAGATTCTTCACTTTCTGATGGAGGATGTGTTTCGCGGACTTTCACTGGCCCTGAAGTCACAACTGGTTTCTTAGCTTTCTTGTCCAGCTTTTCTTGGGCTTCTTTCTTTGCAGCTTCAGCTGAAGCCAATTGTTCTTTTAGACTCTTTAGCTCATCTTGTGCTTGGCCAAGTTGAGATTCTAAATCAGCAAGGCGGGTTCCAAGTTTTTTTTGGCTTAGTGGATCCGATTGTGAACCTCTTGGGGAACGTCGATCTCCTAGCTTTGGACTTCGGTCAGTGATTGGTCGATGATGCAGTGGATCTGAATCAGAGCTTGAAGTCCTCAGCTTATGTGAACTTCGAAGAGTTGGCTTTTGAACCACTTCAGATCCCCTATTCCACAAAAGTCATTTGAAATTTCCATCAGATACAATATAATCACATACCTCCCAAGCAATATGCTCCATGACAAGTGGTGCATAACAGATCAGGACATACTCTCTACTTATTAAGCACTTGACAAACCAGAATACAAGAACTTGAAGATTTGTCATTCTTTAAAATACTAACTCACATACAAGAACTTGAAATTTCCATCAGATACAATATAATCACATACCTCCCAAGCAATATGCTCCATGACAGGTGGTGCATAACAGATCAGGACATACTCTCTACTTATTAAGCACTTGACAAACCAGAATACAAGAACTTGAAGATTTGTCATTCTTTAAAATGCTAACTCACATAACCATGCTTCATTTCCAGTATCTGGTAACTACAATTGACATTCACTAGGGATGGCAGCAAATCATACACATTTAAGAGCAGGAACTTCAGAGAAAAAGCAGACTCAAATAAAACTTTTTATGTTAAGTAAGTTCCTCTAACCTTGATCGCGGCATTTGTTGCGCTTAGATGAATATTTGTTGCAGAAGTGCAATAGAGACTACTGGGTTGAAAACTTCCGTTCTGCACGGTTTAAAGTTGAGATCATAAGATACGAATATGGTTAGAATGAACATGTACTCATGTATCAGTACTTGAAAATTACAAGGATTTCATGCTCCTTAGAAAGTAAGCATGCCAGAAACAGGAAAGGAAAGCCGACCTTAATCCACTTTGATTACTTTTATCCCTGCAAATTTGAAGACTAAACTATGCTTGGATTTCAATTCTTTAAGAACAGAAAAAACAACACCATGAAAGAACTATATAAATACTTAAACGTCCATAAACAGTTTGGTGAGCACATTGACAACATGCTATTCAATTCCAGTCATGTGGAGTGCAGAATATAACTAAAAGAAGAAAACCTAGCAATCAATAAAGCCACGAGTCTTCAGAACTTTACAATGCTTTTCAGAAACTCAGAAGCCTCAAGGCTTATTCTCACTTTTGCTATGTCCCTCATAAACGGCACCTAGCGTGCTTCTGGGACAGTGCAACCCTCTTGGCCTCTTCCCCACAATGTATTCTATATAGTACCAAACTATCAAATCCAGGCATCCTTTCAATCTAAAAGCTCATACTAGTTGTTGGGCTTGGATTTTGACAGGGGTACTCTTGTCATTTGGCTGCAAAATTACATCCACTCTTCTGTTTACCCTGACAAGTGCTGGAAAGCTAAAAAAGTGAATGCTCTGTCTGGACAGAGAGGATGTTGTGTCATGTTCAAGTTCTTTCATTAATTGGGTGTTTCTTTCTGCACCCAAATTTTTGCTCATGATCCTATCAAGTTTCAAAAAATCATATTCATAACTAAACCCTCTTGAATGCTCAAGTTTTTCAATTTCTTGAAGACATAAAATTCAGGCTACCATAAGATTCAAGAAAAACCAAAGAGAGAGAGAGAGAGTTCAGAAACATAATGACACTGCATGTTTTGACCAAATTGCAGACCCAGGGTTAAAAAAAAGTCCAAAGAAAAGTGCAGAACTTAGATCCTTCAAAATTAGACCCCTTTCTCTCTAGGTCTTTGTTTATGATTGCAAAGAATGAAATAAAAGTTTAATTATTTTTAGATCTTAAAGCATGTCAACTTTTACCTTCTTCTAAACTTCTCTTTCTTAACATCCAAAATCATGATCAGCAAGCACAAAATGTGACTAAAAAGGCAGGAAAACTGGAAAAGCAGAGGAAACAGTTACAAAAAATGGGAAACATAAAGCTCTCACCTTGAAAACTATTTAAATGCAGAATATGATCAGTGATATCTAAGCTGGCTCTATCTTCTGTGATCTAATTACCATCTGAACCGAAACATCTCCATGAATGACCTTCCTGGTAATACAATGGTGATGAAAGAGACTCACCCATTTGCTATAGAGTGGTACAAAATGGCTTTTGAAAAAATGGGGTGGTGTTAAAAACTGAGCCTTTTTTGAAAACACAAAGCATAGGCGGTAAAAACTGTGCCCAGAAGCTAGAGAGAGAGAGAGAGAGAGAGTGTGTGTGTGTTTTATAAGGAAGAGAGCCAGGACAGAGAAAGAAGTTGGAAGTTTGAATTAAAGGTAGTGAGAGAATGGTAGTGGTTTTCAGCTTTTCAAGAAGGTGCAAGAAGAAGAGGACAAGAGGGTAATTTTGGAAGGATTAATCATTCAATGTAATGGGTGCACAAAGATCTTGGAAAATCCAACCTCTGTATCTCACTCTCTAACCCTTGTCCTTTTGTCTCTTTTCAAAGATCAAACCTTTTTTAAGTTCAAAAAACCAATTTTGCTCTTCTTCTTTAATGACCATGCGTGCGTTTTGACCATATAAATCTCTTCACTGCCACTAGTTGCTTATAAATTAATATACACAGTGCATGCAAAATAATAGACAACTCTCTCTCTCTCTCGTAATTTTCTTTTTCTCTTTTTCTCTTTTTCTGGATGAAGAATAATAGACAAGTTGGAATCACCTTCCTTGTTCTTATTTTGTTTGTGCAAATCCAAAATCAAATACTCTGAATACTTAATAAAGGAGGGGATTTGCGGCATTTGCTAGTAAGCAGTAGTTATACACGTTGAGTTATTTTCAAAATACAAATGGAGTCTAAAAATTTTACACTACTTCAAAGTATTGAACATTTGGAATTAAAAATGATTATATAACAAATTATTTACGATATATTTTATCTAATGAGGTATTAATTTAACGACTCCAAACCCAAAACCATAAACAACCCCCTAATGGAGTTGGTCAGGTTATTAATTTAAGAGGACTCTAAATTATATAGTATTGGTAAGCTATCAATTGTAGTGTATCATACCGCTAATTATCGAACTAATCATGCTAATATGATTTGGTGGTTGAATAATGCAATTTGTACATTATTGTTACTATAATGTGCCAAGTGCATTACATCCTGCATATATAATTTGTCAGGAAAGATATTAGAATCTTCTCTTCAAATAATAGCAGTATTGTTTATCAGTAATCATAATTCCAGTAATCATATATACTACGTAGTACTTCATAGTTCATAAAATAAAATAAATTTTCAAATAAAGAAGCACTATGGAGTACGTTGCAGTTATAAAACAAACATATGCAACAATATGTCCACTATCCACATAACAAATGCATGTTTTCTCAAAATGAACGATCCTATTTGATGTTACTCTATTGGTGTAGTACCCTTTAAGTTTGATATGTCTTGCAATTTAAATTGTTCTCACTTGTTCCAAAATATGATTTATCTTTTCAATAACTTAGTGACCTAAAAATCATAATCACACTCACAATTTCTTCTTATAATCACAAGATCTCAAGTGGAATGAGATCAATTACTATTACCGTGGGCAAAAACTTGATTTATTTTACCAGTGAAGCATGGGTATGGAATCAATTGGCTAATTTGCTGCCTTCCTAGTCCATTTCGAGGTCTTGATGTAATAACTGGGGATTCCCTTTAGACAAATGTCAATGGTTGTGAAGGCCTTGTTTGGTCTGTAGTCAAATTTAGCAAGTTCAAATCAATAGGAATACCAAGTACTGGTCCCTTTTGCCTCTCTACAATGTATATAGGGAAGATCTGGAAATCATGTAAAAGAAACAGTGAGGAATCAATGTAGGTCATTGTGTGATCTCCTATCACGTGGTCCTAGCTTGCTCAAAAAAACTGTAAAGCTTGAAAGGTTTAGTTCATGGAAAAGCCTGTAAAAGAAACCAAGAGACACTGCATGTGGAACTTAAATGTTTATGATATCTCCTCACCTACTGTAAGGCCCCAAGCTCTTTAAATCCAGCACCACCTCCCTTTGTTAGTTAAGATTTAAGTCTTGAGAGATTTGGCCATGCCCAAATTTGAATTGTATTGTGGTAGCAATCAATGATAATACATTTCATTTGGCTGCTTGGAAAGTACCTCTTGTTGCCTTGCTGGAGTCGAATATTTTATTAGATCTCTATCACCAAATGTATACATTACGTATATGCTTATATCTTCCATTGCGTGATATGGTGAGAGACGAGAGAGATAAACAAACATGGGTATAGAGCAAACGCATACGTAAGAAATACTGGTTGGACCGTTGGAGTCTATATAAATTTGGTTAATATGGATGATATTCTTGTGAGTCTTGTCCATAGTCCAAAAAACATTTTCCTTCATGCATATGTTGCAATGTAATACTTTCAAAACCGTTAATTTGATGAAATGTTAACATGAATGATCGATGAAAAATAATTTAAAAATAAACAGTTTTAATTCAGTTACTACATGCAGAATGTCGCAAAGATATGCGTTGGCCAAGGGTATGAAGTTTTAGCGGGCTACTTAGCAAAGTTTAACCTTCTGATTATTTCTTAATTTATTTGATTGCTTGGAGTCACCTTCAAGTCTCAACCCACAAAAGGAGAAATATCAAGTCAGGTTGCCCTAGTTGGTCCAAGTTCAACACCTACAGCTTCGGTTTGCAACACTGAAGCATGCCCTACTTGTATGGGAACCAGCCATAATGACTCAGCTGGCCTTTACTCACACGTGGTGGTGGTTTCAGCTACCGTTACCATTTGTATTTAAGAGCCTTCCATTATTGCCTAGTGTTTGATTTTCTTGTTTGGCGATAATATTTCGATTAATAAGAATTTGTAACATGTTTTCTTCCTCACTCTGATGCTCTAAAGTTAAGTACCACAATCTGGCTGGAATGGAATCTCATTGTGCCAACGCCTGCACAGATGACCGCAATGCTTTGTTCTAATTGAACAGTCAAATTTTTCTTGTTTGTACGAGTTCTGAGTCGACTGTTGAGAGTCTGGAGATAGCTCTTGTAAAGAAGCGTTCTCAGTCAATCCAACCGGCATGTGGCAACCCACTCACGCCGCAGGAGCAGTTCACCGACAGCCTACAGGTTCAAGAATCAGACCCCGCGCTCACCCTCATAGCCAATCTTTTTCAAAGATTTAGGGGTAGGGCCGCTTAGCCTGTAGCTCTTGGATCTAACTAGGTTGTAGGCAAATCAGTTCTACATTATGTAATCTTGCAATGGTCACAAAAGTAAAACAAAACATACAACCCTCTGCAACATAACCAAGCACAGAAGAAAATCTATATACAATTCCAATCCCCTCCATTTCTATAACCTTATCTGTAGCAAGCTGTTCTCCACACTACGGAATGCTAGCGTACAACCAGGAATGGTATCTTGATGGGCATTGTTCTATATAAGAGACTGAAACACCATTCACTCTAATATCATGGGACGACTGCATTTCATTGTTGACATGAGAAATATGAGGCATACACTTACCAAATACGATATCAAGCCTTGCGACTCACCAATCAAGCTGTGCACCATTAAGGATAGAGGGGTGAAAGTGAAGAAATGATTAAGAAACTGCAAAACTAGAGGCCTTTCATTCACTGAAATAATCAGTTTTCCTTTGACATCTATATAGATAGGCAGCCTGGCACTGACAAAGTGACAGAGAATCATCACTGCCTTGACCGTTCAACTAGCTGTTACTGGCAGATGTTTGTGCATTTGCTTGCTCGAGATTCAGCTAGCAAACTGCTGCGCCCAGTATAACACAACTTAAACTACCTACTGCCACGAAACTCCAGGTCCACTGGTCACAGCTCTGGCCTCAGCCAGAGAAACGGCCATGGCCAGCATCATCTGCTCCTCAAAACTCTCAGGAACAATGTGGCCTGGGGCATTTTGAAGGTCACCCTCAATCTCATCCGAGGTCGGTAATGCAGAAGTAGTGCCAGCATCTTCGGTTGTGTCGGAGCTTGCATAACTTGACTGCGTTGTCTCACCATTCCATTCTCTCTCATCTTGAGTCGATGACATCCCGTGATTGATTGACAATTCAGAAAGGCTAACTGCAGGCTGATAATTCTCAGATCCTCCGTCCACCCTGTTGTAAAACCTGCTAGTGCCTGGAACCATATTAAAAGTCGATACATTATTGCCACCAGGATCAATGGAGGATTCCCCACTCGTTTGTTGCCGTTCCGCAAGGGCAGCTATTGCACAAGCAAGACCCCCAGATGGGGATGATGATGACCCGGAAACTGAAGGTATAATGGTTGATGAGTCATAGCTTTGTCGTGTGACAAATTGTTCAGATCGAGCAGCATCAACAGAAGTTGGAGCCTTATGTCTCCCATTCTCCTGCAAATACATTCTTCCTCGATTAAGCAGAGTTGATAACCAACTAGATTCACATGAAAAAATTCCAACAGGTAACTAGAGTGATTCATTTACAAAACTCCACAGATAACCAGAGTTGATAATCCTGCAAAAAGATTAACTTCTTTTTTTTCAAAAAAAAAAAAAAAGGATGACTTTTTGGGAAAAAAGAAAAAGAAAAATGAAGAAGCTAATTTTAGTGAGCTCAAGTTCACAACTAATGATACAATAAAAGTGGACAAGAGGTCTACTTCAGAGAAAGCACAGCAAAAACCAGTGCAACATCAACAGCTACTAGCTAGCTGCAGATTAGCCACCCTATTTATGTCATAACCTTATATTACAGCTACCTCCTCATCGAGCAGAAAATAAGAAAGGCTGTAGTCTTTCAAATCTACTGAAAAAGATACCCATAGAGCTGAGGAAAATTTTACTCTATCGAAAATCTACATCTAAAGCACCGTAACTATTTCTGTAACATTAGACTACAACTGCCTTTCAATCAAACAGAATGAAAAAAAGGCTGCAGTGTTTGAAATCATTCGAATGGTAACCATACTTGCTTCTGATTAAAGACACCATAAAAATTCTCTCTCCAATGGAAACTTCCAACACATTTCCCCAAAAGATGAAATATTCCTCATGATAAATAAGATCCAAAGCTCATTAATCTTACACATCAATAACAAATTTTCTTCTTGACCAATATTCAACGTTTAACTCACACACCACCCAAAACCTCCAGGAAACTAATACAGTGAGAATTTAGTAGCCGAAATGGAAATCTAATAAAAAACAGCCAAGTCCAAATGATACCTCCACATTGAAGCAATACTTATCAAAACAATCCTCAAAACACATGCTTAAAAAGAGTAAATGAACCCCTAGAACTGAAAAGGTTCAATAGAAGGAAAGATACAACAGTGATCCTGAAGGAACTTTCCGACACACGAGCAGAAAAATGTTGGATTAAGGAATGGTTAGGTAGTTTCCAAGTAGTTAACAAATCGCACTCACCCAAAATGCTTATGTAGAGCTCCATATCATTATAGATTTTTACCCTCAAAAGTATAATTAGGGTGAAATCCTGGTAAGCAGGAAGTAAAGTAGAGGAGATTCCCCAAAGAAACAGTAGATGTTGATATCTAGGAAGCCTAAAATTAGCCACTAAAATTAAGAAAAGAAAAGGACTCATAATTGAATATATGGTTTCACTTTGAGCAGCTATTACACATGGTTTTTAAATTTCATATGAAAATATTTTCTAAAAATCCCTTTGCAGACAGATCATCTATTACAAGCCAAATGTGTTTTAATCTTCCAATACATCGAATTTTTCTAGCAGATTTTATATCAAATGGAGTTCATGACTTGAGCAATTGTACGCATGTTACCTGAATAGAAAGCCAAATTGCTTCCATAAGCATTATATCGTCAAGATCCAGATCAAGTTCATCCTCCCTGCAGTTTCAGAATTTAAATAAGCAATTAGCATGGCAATCAAGTTCATCTTCCAATATCCACCACTAGTTAGGATGACAGCTCTAAACAATATCTCATTCAATAATCCTGATTCAGTGTAAGGGAAACATATATTCCAATAGATTGAAGATTTAATGCAAGGCTCAACACTTGGTGTTTTGTTAAAAGCATGAACTACTCTTTACTACTTAAGTAGTAGCCTTCACATATTGTTACCAGACACAGGCCACAAGTGCACCTAGCCTAGAGCAAGCTGCAGAGCAGACATATTCAGGAAAGAGTGTCCAAGTTCTTCCATTCTAAGACCAGAATACAATTCCTAATTGCTCCAAATAGATCTACTAGATCACTAGTCTGTTCCACTAATTCATCTGCATTTCCATTTAAAGTGCTCTGCAATTCTTACTAAGCTAAAAGCTTTTACAAAGGGAACAAGACTCTTTAACGAGGGGAAGGGGTAGGAAAAACGATTTTCACAGCCTATGTCAAGCCCCAATTACATGGTTTTTGTAACTTTACGGGATTAGAGTACACACACATACACCAACTAACTACTAATAATAACTAGAACCAAAAAGAAAATTGTATACCTGTATGCTCCCGGAGGTGGAGTTGGTCTAAACACTGTAGCACATGAATCCTGAGAAGAAACAATTTCCTCTCCTTCTGCAGGATATGTGGAAGATGGAACTGCCAGAAGAAGTTCTTCTCAATAATTAAATATATGGATACTTGTACACTACTAGAAATGACAATATTAGTGAGAGTATACCAGTTACAGAGCTGTAATCATCCCCAATTGGTGCCATGTTTCTGCTAGAAGAATTTAGTTGTCTATTTTGCATTCTTTCCTCTTCATCCTGAAGTTCTTGCTGTCGCATTCTAATTTTTGCTTCAATGACTCGTTGTTCTTCCTGAAAAATTTCAGAAATGTAAACAATGTATAAGCATGTCTTGCAATCCCACATTTCCAATCAAAGTATCACATCAATCTTAACATGATTTATGATAAAAAGATTATTACAATTTGTTCCTGGCCCTTCTCCTCCTTAGATTTTACACCCCGAAACTCCACAGCATAATTGGTGGTTTTGCAGAAAGGGCACCTCATTGTGTTAAGTGATACAAACACAGATAAACATCAATTGAAAATACAAACTTTAAAATTGTAAGGCATAACATCAATAACAAAGGATACTGCGTAGGACGAGTTGAATTGGGGACTTTCATCTGCAAAAAACACTCTGGGCACAATGAAGACTAATCAGAACACATGGAAATATTATAGGAAAAACATCATGTGTAAAAGTTTGAGAAGAATCACCTGTACAAATGCCTTTCATGCAACATCTTGATCTGTTGAGACTTGGATAAAACTGAAAAAGAAAAGAAAAAAGAAAAACATATAACATAGTTAGAAGTATTACATAGAACTATACAAGGTAATGTGTAATCTTCCCCCTATTTTTCCCTCCCACTTCATTCATTTTGAGAGGGAAAAAAAAAAGCTGAAGATAAATAGTATCAATCAAACTTAAAAAGGGAGTCGCAACAAAAGTCAAACCAGAAAGCAAATTGGACATTCTTCAAGATCCCGACTGCAGTCTTCATCTCCAGGATAGCATGGAGCAAGCTTAGATTCAAGTATGAGCTTCCTGAGTTTCTTATGATCCACATCTTTATGGTGGTATAGACCCTGAGGCCTTGTATACTTCTCATCAATCACCTGTCTCCTTTTTCCGAGTTTATTACCCATCCAATATGGTTCTCTTCTTCTCTTCACTTTCTTAGACAAATCAACCACAATAACAAGAATACGAGACCACTTTCTCACAGTTACCAACTTCTATAAACAACAAAAGCATTGTTACACACCCAAATTTATTTGGGAATCCTCATAAACTATTCTTTTCAACACGACTACTAACACTCACAACATGTTTCCAATTGAATAGCCACCATTTCCAGCTAAAATGAAAAAACCTCGCAATCCTGCACTAAATAAAAAAAAAAGCAGCAACATTCAATATAAATCCTTAACCAACAGATATGAAAATCCTAATTCTATGTCCGACAATGATTCACCATATTACACCTCATATAATTTACTCATTTCACCTCAATTGCGTGATAATCCTTTCCCAATACCATTCAAATGAGCACACAACACCAAAAACCAAGCATTGACCTTTAAGCCAACAAAAGAAGCCATGAATACAATCAACCAAAATCTCTCAAAAAAACACAAACAACTTTTTTTTTTATCACACTTCAATCACACTGAACCTAAAACCACAACAAAACACAGGGTGCACCACAACCCTATCTTCACTACAATACACATCAATTTGCTGCCAAAACAACAACAATGATAAAAACGAAAGCAAAACGAGAAAAATCTTAACACAAAAGGTTCAAAATCTCATTCCAAGCAACCAAAACCAGCAAAAAAAAGGAACAAAATAAAACACAATTCCACTCAAAAACAACTCCGACTTCATTACACAGCCTAAAGAACCCTAATTTAAGCCACTCCAACACCTCCCGAGCCCCAATTGGCATCAATCAAACACAATTCACCTCCACTACAAAACCACAAACAAACACAAGCACAGCAAATCGACCCTAAACCCCAAATTCACCACAGAATTCAGCTACCACATAAAGATTTCAACTTTACAAACCCCACAAAAATTACACAGAAACCCAACAACAACAAGAAGACAATTAACAGAGGGAAAAAAAAAACGTACTCTTTTGGTTGAGGTTGAGCTCAGAAATTGCAGAGAGCCCAGGAGAGCAAAAGCAACCTCGAATTTCTGTAAAAGCAGATGAAGGAGTTTGTAGAGAAAGAATCTCTAACTATCTCTATGGAAGTGATTTGTCGTCAACAAGAGGAACACGATGAGAAACTTTCTTTCTTAGAAGACTGAAATTTTTCCTCTTTTTGGTTTTTCTTTCTTTTCTTTTCTATAATAATGGGGGTTTCTAATTTTTTTTTTCTTTTTTTTTTTTTTTTTTGGTTTCAAGTTTTTTACTGTTAATTTATTTTATAGGCGCTAGTGGTTGTTTCTTTCGGTCTTTGACGGAAACTCTTAGACAAAATGAAGAGTGCAGGAGCAAAGCAAGGAAGGCATTGTTTCGTGTCTCTATTTTTTTGTCTATTTGATGAAATGAAAGAGGAAAGAGAGTGACGCTGGACGGTGGAGTGATCGACGAGGAAAGAATCTGTGAAAAACTAAAGACAGGAAGGAGTCCACAGTTGCTTCAGCCTTCAGTTTCCCCTCCCACTCGCCTTGTCCTTCACTTTGCCATTCTATGGCCTCTGCTTGTTTTCTTTTATAGGGAAGAAAAAAACAAAAGGTGTGTTTCCTTTTATTTTCACGTAATTAATTCCGTCGCATCTGTCCAAATTCGCTTTTGCGTGCATGCATTCTGTATCGTGGGATAATAATTGGACTTCTACATTTTCAGATTTTCTATTTAGTGAGGATCTCTGAAAAAAAACTGACTGAGTCTGAGGTTATTAACTCGTCTAGCTACATTGAACAAAGTGATGATTCCGATTAAAGTCGACTTTCACTTGACAAACTTTTTGTGAGTTTGACGATATTGGTGACTAAATGGTTTGTCTATTTTGATTGAATTTTTACATACACTATCTTTGAAGAACGGTTTAATATATGAATCACATGATAGAACATATGAAGGAGTGTTTGAACGCATGCGTCTAAATTTATGAATTCGGATCGAAGTATCTTAACTAAGAATTAGTCTTGAAACACAATGTATCGAGTTTCTCACTGACCAATTGCCTTACAGTAGATATAGTTACTACCGTAATGCAATACAATATAACTCGAACGGTTGTACTATTGATCTACAACTTCTTTTGTGTCCTAATATGAGTATAGGAAAAATTGAACCAAATAAGGATTATCATGGATACACCGGTGTCAAAGAAAGTGTTGTTTACATTGAATAAGTAAATGATTTTTGTTTACACTGAATTTTTATAGAGATGATATTTAATGATCGATATAACTTTTTGAAAAATTAAATCATGAATTTAGATTACAGGTTATATATAAATAAGAGAGAGTTTAGACACACCGGTCCATATTGATATGAATACAAGTATTTTCGATGTCAATGACGTTTCTTCTTCAAAACCATTACCTATATATAGCTGAATCACCAGTGCAGAGTGGCAGTGTCAACCCGCAATCAATATATATATAAAATCTGGGCCAAATAAGATTAGGGGAAATGATCATTTACCCAATTTCAGCTTAAAAATTGCTCACTTGCTCCACTAATAGTTTTTTAACCTCATTTACCCAAAACACTATAAAAGATTATTTTCCTAATATCCAATTAATTCTTTTTGTATTCTTTTTATTTATTTTTGGGACTTTTTTGCCCTCTCCTTCTTTTTCACTTAGAGAGAAAAGTCATCATCCACCTTGCTGTGCTCCGGTGACCAGTGGTCGGCCGCGGACTCCGGCGACCGATGACATAAATCCGGCAACGATGACCGGAATCCGGCGGTCGGTCACCGAAATCCGGTTACAGGACTGTTGACCGGATTCCGGCGTCTGAATTTATTGCCCCCTAATAATACTCAGTAACCATATCATTGCCCCCCAGTAATCATATTATTGCCCCCCAGTACTCATATTATTGCCTCCAACAATCATATTATTGTCCTCCAATGAATTGCATAAACTCTCAAAACCAAAATGAATACACTACAGGCACAATTGATCAATTTATATACATATTATTGCCCCCCAATACTCATATTATTACCTCCTAATAATCATATTATTTCCCTTAATAATCATATTATTGCCCATCGGTGAATTGCATAAACTCCCAAAATCAAAATAAATACACTTCAGGCACAATTGATCAATTTATATGTTCAATTTTACACACATACACACACATATATATATATATATAATAATTAAAAAAAATTCTTCCCGGCGGCCTACCCACCAGATTGTCCTTCGTCCCCGCCAGCCTATAAGGAACTGCAGCACTTCCTAGCGAACTGCAGCACCGCCTCCCTTTCACCGGAGTCATCTGCAGCACCAACCACCTGCAGCAACGATCCCAACCGCCTGCATTATGGCCTTCGATCCAGCCTCCTCTCACCAGAGCCTCCCAACCTTTGATCTAGCCTCCACCCGCGCCTAGTCCCCCTCCTGCTCGCACAGCAACATCCCATCGTCCTCCTACCCACGCAGCCAGTACACCCGCGCCGACCAACCCGCACAGCCGACAGCGCAGATCCTAACACAGATCGCTGCAGAATCCGGCAGCCCTGCCCCGCCGCATGCGCAACACAACACACCCACGTCTTGCGTAGCCCAACACCTGCCCATCCCAGTGCCACCCTGCCTGCGCACGCCCAGCACGCTACCACAAAGAGGGAGAGAAAGAGAGAGAGATCGGAGAATGGGGGATGAGAGAGAAGAGCAGATCGGGGAGAGTGGAGAGAGACAAGGAGATGCACATGTAATTAAATAATTGAGTTAAGGGCAAAACTGTACTTAAATATTAAATTGGGTAAATGGGGTTAAAAAACTCTTAGTGGAGTAAGTTGGCAATTGTTATCCTAAAATCGGGTAAGTGGTCACGGCCTCATAAGATTAACCCTAACATACCAAAATTAAAGCATGTGCCGTAATGCCATGTCTTTATGTCGACCTCGTTTTGACCTCAAAATCATAAAGTTGGCACCTTGTCGAATGTGGAGTCTCCGCGGTTGGATTGACTATTTTTCTAGCCTCGTGACGTACAAGAGGGTGTATACTTCCTATATCGTTTTTTTTTTTGAGAGCTTCCTATATCGTTCTTTTGGAGTAAGGAAGTTAGGATCATACCCACTGGTCCAATGTTATGTTACAAGTAAGCCCTTTAGTGACTCCTACTTGTATTGTTCATTTTGCTTGCAACATTTTCTTCCGCATGATTTTTTTTTTTGAGGTACTTTCTTCCGCATCAATGAATATACTTCATTCAATTTAAAAAAAAAAAACCGTACTCATGACCACCATTTCCACTAATGTAGAATCGCAACGTTTCCCAACGGATTTGTTGTCACCTCTCAACTATGTAGTCGATATAAGCATGTTAATCCCACCTATTAGCCCTTTGTGCATTGAAACGATTTAGTTATTGACTAGAAATATATTGGTCATTAATTGTTAGGGTGGTGCTATTCACACATCTATTTTCTCTATTCACACACCGTCTTTTTTTTTATTACTTTAATTCAATTCTTTTTTACAAATTACCCTAGCTACCTTTTCTTGCAATTCTGATTTTTTTTTTTCATTTCTATTTGGCAAGTCAATCATGAATCAAACATCAATGGGTGGTTCTAGTTGAACCTCCAAATTTGCTATCAGGACCTCCCATACTTAGTGCACCTCTAATTTACCTTTTAGAATACTTGAAAAGTTAAGTAAACCTCCTTATTTTTACCAAAACGCCATTGAACATGAGATATAACAATATGTATTCTACTTTTTATCTCTATCTTCAACCACAAGAAGAAAAATGAATCAAAATCACATGACGTTGCTCTTTTATGAGTAGGTCTCTTCTCCACCAAAATTAATCAAATGGTTGGTCTTGATCATGATATGTTGTTGGAATTCCTTTGAATTTGCTAAAACAAGGATTTCAAGGGTATTAGGTTGGAAGATCGAGTAATAACTATATCATAATATTCAATTAATTTAGTTTAAGAAAATTCCAAATCAGATTGTTTTGAATTTATCTTTGTAATAAATGATGGTCATGTATATAAATTATTATTTTTACTTAATTGTTTTCAGTAAATTATAAAACTATATAGGCAATATAATGAAATATCAGGAAAAAAAAATTTAATTGAATGTTATATTTGGTTGGAGGGTAAGAAGAGTATTTATTTATTTACTTACTTAATTTTTCATTTTTCTCTCTTTGTCCTTATTTGTCTTTTCATATAAGTTGACAAAGTCAATTAATAACTGAAAAAAATTGGAGGTCCAAATATCAAATTTGGAGGTCCAACTAGAATCACCCAACATCAATACATCATTATATAATAAATCAAATTTTTTTTTACCTATTCATTGAGTTTGTCGCCTTGCATAATACATTCTTATTATTTATGAGTGAGTGTTCTTTCAATACAGTTATTTAAGATACATTATAATAAGAATTCATACCATTGATTATGCGTGTATCTACATTTGTCTAGTCCATGATAAGTCTTATTCAAACAAATAATTCTGAACTATACTCTTTTTTTTTTTTTTTTTTTTTTTTGTACCTACAAATTTCGCAAATTTCCAGACTACATTTGGAAATGACTTATAGCAAATCTATAAGAGACGAAAAACTCTAGTAAGCTGGGTGCAATATTGGAACCTAAGACAACAAGGGAGTAAAGCATGCGTCTTACCTCTCCTACTTATTATAGGAGGACAAACTTTTCAATTTAGATTCAATTGGATGAATATAATTGCCTAAGAAGCATATTCTTCGTCTAATAATACAGATCATTCCACTTAATAAACGTATGGTTTTTCCTTTATTTATAGGTAAAAAAAAAATGATTATTGCATAATGATATTTGATTCATGATTGACTTGCCAAATAGAAAAAAGAAAAAAGAAAAAAGAATAAGAATTGCAAGAAGCCTAATTTGTTAAAAAGAATTGAATTAAAGTAATAGAAAAATAGAGGGGGTATGTGAATAGATAAAATAGGTGTGTGAATAGCACCACCTAATTGTGTTAATATAGGTTTTAATGAAAATGAAATACCAAAAACACTCTTCTGCATGGGTAATAATTGGTTGGGCGTACCGCCACGTGGTACGCCTGTCATACCTAAGAATCTCTCTAAATATAAGATTTAAAGATAAAAAATAATTAATAAAAAGGAAAATATAATAAAGTAGCTAGATACATTTAAGTATGAGTATAAGATCCTAACTTGGTCTGAATATCCATAGGCTGCATGATATATATAGTTCTTACGCTTACTTTTACTTTTTACATTTGCATAGAAGAAGTTTTATGGCCCATGAAATGGTTGTTTTTGTCGAGATCTTTGTGATTTAGACGATGATTTGAAGCAGTTAAATATTGGCCGACCTTTGTATCATTCAACATAAAAATCCATATACAAGCTAGCTTGAATCTTGATAATATTAAAACTCATATAGAGGCTTAAGCTAATGCATGTTAATCATACACTATCTAACATGCAACAAATGGATAATAATAATAATAATAATAATAATAACTAAATGCCTGCAGAAAAGTCGCAAAGATTTCTATTTTTCTGCTTTAAACTTTGGTCTCATCCATTTAAAAACTCGATGGGTGGCGTTGGTTTATCTACAAATTGGTAATGGAGGGTGCAACTGTGTCTACTTTTGTCCTACTCTTAATTTGTCCTGTTTTTCCAATGTGAACATACCTACCTTAACCATAGTTGACGACCAAAAGTAGTTGCAAATCTGCACTACTACAACTGAATGACTTCATTATTCGTAATATAGTCACTATTTTTCTTCAAATGAAAAAGATTCAGATATTCCAGTTGACCTCAGTCCATCTACTTCATTATTGAAAGCGGCTGAAGATTATTTTGTTTGCAGACTTCCGGCCTTTATCTCTGGATTCGGTCATGAATGAATTCGGTCGTCCGAAATTTGGAAGTACTCCTTTTGCAAATGAAAGTTTTCCTGAGGCAAATTATATGTCTAGATGATATGGGTACTCATGAGTCATGCGGGATTTGCTGAATTTGGGCTGGACAGCTCTTGAAGTCTAAGAAAAACGAAAAGCGAAAAATTAAAAAAATCTTATTCTAAGGGGAGAGAGATGAATACACACACACACAACGTATCCTTCAACCAAATATTGCTAAACACATTTGTAGACATTATAGACTCCGAATCGGATCATCTTAATTCTTTTCTCTCCCTTATATTGATATCAAAATGTAATAATTTGACTTAGAAAAGTTAGGAAAATGTTTGATACAGAATTACAGAAACAAAATATTGTTCCTGGTAATTGGTGTAAAACATATATCCTTAAATCTAAAGACAAAAATTAGTACTTTTAGTGCAATCTATACCCATTGAGATTTTAATATAATGCATTTGTAATTCTTGTGCAATGCGTTGATACCTTAATTTATAGCAAAAAGTGATACCTGATTGAATGCAATATATTATTCGTATTAGTAATAATTCATTTTGCGCGTACTTTTAGAGCATTGCATACATTGATACTTTGTGAAAGTAATGCTTTTATGGTTGCTTTGTGTATCACATGCGTATTTTAAGGTTCAAGACCTCAAGTGTTGAAGCCGTAGGGCATAAACTGTCCCACCTATCAAGAGATTCAAGACTAAGGGACTTGTTTCGAAGCTCAAAGTGAAGCTTGGTGTTAAATTGGGGCTATGGGTTCGTGGCTGCATGATTTCTGAGGCCATGTTAGCTTAGGATATATCAGATCATCCAAATATTTGAGCTCGATCAATCTTACAGCATTAATTGGGACTTCAGCCCCTGTCTATCAGTCGGGCCGGACTTAATTTTGTTCATGGCCTAGGGTTTAATTTTGAGGCTCTTGACCGTGGTCAGTGTCGGATATTTATGAGCATATGGCGCTCGGAACCGTTGCCCCAAGGTTGGGTTTTGGGTTCCTTTACTTGAAGTCTTGAACTAGCTTGCAGACAATGATGGGAATGGATAACGATGGACCAGCCATACACATTTCCCTGGCAAACAGAGAGCCGCGTCCAGAAGTCCGAAATCCAGAAATCAAAAAATAAAACTTGATTAATTATGTCCATATAGGAGCTTGCAGGTAAGCAACGTGGACATTAATATTGAACAAATAATAATTATACCCAAAAAATTTAATTAATCAGTCCACAAGTACTCCTCCATCGGCGGCATCTCTCTGAACAATCTATCAAACTCTTTGAAGGAGATGTTCCTCATCATAACTGATGAATTACTGCGAGGCATTAATCCAGCAGGATTTGAGTTACTATTCGTCATCGAAGACCTAATCCCATTGATAAGTGCTTGATCTCTGAAATTACTGAACTGGGATGTACACTTGTTATTCGTAACCGGCGGCGGCGGCTCCTGCTCTTCATACGCCACCCTCGAGTCTTTTCCGGTCAGCTTCTGCACCACGTCTTTGAAGCTCATGGCGTCCGTCTCCACGTACTTGGTGTTGATGATCACAATCTTCACAGTCCGGTCTCCTCTGCCGTGGCCCGACATGAAACAAGATATGCACGTACGTTGATAGATCAGAGCAGAAAGTGGCAGTGGTTATTGGTTTGGTGTGCGAAAATGATAGAGATGATTGGGTTTGTTGGGAGATTCAGTCTGAGCTGGGGGCAGGTTTTATAAGCTTAGGTAGGGAGGCAAGTGGATTGGAAAGGAAATTGTGGCGCATGGATGCTTGTACGGCAATTGAATGATCGGGGTAGGGTTTTGATGTGCATAAGTTGACCGTTGTTTATGTGTTGAGAGGAAGCTGTGGAAGGGAAGAGAGGAAGGGAAGCAGTCTAGAAGGACTAGGTGCTTGACTGGGTGATTGGGTCAAACCACGGAATTGGGAAAGTCATAAGAGTCATGCATGTGATGCGAAGGAGATGATGCCCGTTATGTTTCATTGTTGGGCCACGCATGGACCAGCATGGTAACAATTACCAACTAGTGGCTAAAGGATAAAGATGGATTGAATTTTGCGGGAATAATTCGACAATAAAAAAGGTTAACGTAACTGAAATAGAATGTTAACGTGATTGGTTTGTAAATGATGTTTAGCATGATGGGGTTTGGCAATTTTAATTGGTTTGTTCATTTTGGTGAAAATTTATAGACACATAAATATATTATAATTAAAATGATCGCAATATGATAAAAATGTTACAAGAAAAAAATCACTAACACAATAAAAGTGGATAATAAACTAAAAATAAAGAGTAATTGTAAAATAAAAGGTGAGGTACTCTCAAAAAGTATGAAAAAGTAGTTGAATTTACCTTATATGCGATCAACATGGAATAATCAATAATGTAATTCAGTTTTCGTTAAATAAGACATTGTGTTAATTTGATGACTAAGAAGTAATGTTTGAACTTAAAACCCTTAAATGATGGCCCAGCTCTAGTGAGAAAATAGTGAGCATGAAGCAGTATGTAAATTTTGACTTCCTGAATTTCAATATTCAGAGTCCTAAAAGTTATTTGAATTCTTTAATGGTTTGCCACAAGTTATATGCAATCGAGTATACTTCCATTGAGTAGACAAGTGAGCGTGGTGATTTTTGTCATGTATGTGCATATTGAAGGGGATCAGGGGTCAAAACACACGTTTGGTTTAATAAGTTGCGTGAGGGTTGTTGAGGTTCAATGTTGTTCACAATGTCAGTCGGAATTTTATCTGCTAGAAAACTCACACAAGGAAA
This sequence comes from Rosa persica, assembly GCA_025331145.1. Classification (NCBI taxonomy): domain Eukaryota; kingdom Viridiplantae; phylum Streptophyta; class Magnoliopsida; order Rosales; family Rosaceae; genus Rosa; species Rosa persica. Next base: position 15,984,958 of record WFKR01000005.1, read on the forward strand.
ATAGTACGTACGCACATGATTATATCATTCTCCAACTGTCATTAAAAGTCTAGGCTTGTCTTACCATGTGAAATACCACATGTACCAATGTGTCGTTGTACTGATATTTGAATATATATTTGATAAAAATATTGTATTTAGGTACAAGTATTCTAAAGGTTCTTTGGGGTTTCGACCTAGTACCTTCTTGTAAACTACGCGCATTGACGTTGTATTAGCTAGCCTTTGCTTTCTATTTTCATCTATAACGGTCTGTTTGAGGCTTTATTATTTATATATTTATACGGAAAATAATAAGCACACCTGAGAAATTGAGTCCATATCTGTTATATTTGTAGAAACAATTGACCAAGTAATATCAAATTCTATGTGTTCAGACTTGAACGTTTCCTGATTTTCTTATATTGCTATCAACAAGTATGTAGTTTGATGGTTTCATAATTTCAACTTTCAAGTCTAATTTAATTATTAGATTTGTAGTTCCCTATGTAACACATGATGCAAGCAAATAGACCAAACAAGATGACCAATCACCAGGCATCAAATTTTAATCGTAATGGCTTCATAGGTCTACTCCAATAAGCATATCCACACCATTATCAAAACCGTTTACTTTTCTAGATTTTTCTACGTCGCAAAAAAATGATAGTTGTGTTGGAGATTTGAAGATGACAGTTGATCAAGAACCGTAAAGGTTTGGCCTCAATCTAATTTGGCCACGAGTGGTTTCACGCGGTGAGCATTCTTTGGCTTTTGTAGCAAATGAGTCGGCATGTATGTTTGGTGCTTGTTAACTTTCCATGAGCTTGATGAAGAACCTTGCGGAGGATTTGCTTTGATGACTTGACGACTACAGTTGATCAAGGGCCGCAGAGGCTTGATCTTGTCAGATTTGGGCCACGAGTGGTGGTGTCATCACGTGGTGAGTGTTCTTTAGCTTTGAAGGTAAATGAATTAGCATGTGTCTTTGGTGCATGTTGATTCTCCACGAGCTTGATGAAGAACTTTTAGAGGGTTCGCTTTGTTGAGGACTTGAAAAAGACGGTTGAGCAAGGGTTGTAAAGGCTTGATCTTGATCAAACCAAAGAAACCAACATATTACCACCAATAGAATCATGTCTTCCATATCAAGCTTAGACCGTGCAATACTACTAGAATTTTGTTCATATACATATGTCTAGAACCGATGTCAAACTAAAATTCTACCGATGTCTTAGTAGGTGTAGAGAAAGATAAAAAAAATAAGACATCGGTCAACAACTGATGTCTACTACAATAACGAACATTGCTTTTAAAACACAAACAGGTGTATAATCGTTTTAATCATCATAATTTTGTATGTTAACTATATTTAATTCTTCATATTTTCACATTTTATGTTTAATAAAGTATATGTCGAACAATACATAAATGAATATTTGCATCGATTTCTGTTTCAGAAGCGATGTCTCGAACACTTCTAGACATCAGTTACCATAAACTATTGTTTGTTTTTGGCCACTTTTATGTGCATCTTGTCACATTATTTTCCTAGGAACAATGTCTGTATCCTTAGCCGTCATTGGTTTTTTTTTTTAATTTTTTTTTAATTTTAATTTTTTTAAGGAATGATGTTTTGTTTCACATTTTTACATAAACTGATGTGTTGATTCATTGTAGACATTGCTTTGGTTTTTGAAAATCGATGTTCTCTGTTTAATGGTACATAAGTTTACTTTGTGGTAGGTGATTTGTACTTTGACAATAGATTACGTTTTGGAGTTTAGAAATCGATGTGTGCTGGTTTTGGGTATATCAGTTCTGTGGACACATTTCAATATATTAATAATCATAAGACATTGGTTTTCATTTTAGTACTGATTTCTAATCTCTCAATTGACTTCATTTTCCCTGGTATTACTCTTTTGTTATGCTTTTATCTATTTCACTTCATTTTGACAAGCATGATGTGCAAAGTTTGCATCTAACTGCTGCTAGGAAAAGAAATACATTTCTCATCATCCGAAAATTTGGGCTTTCCAATCTCATGATTTAACATAATTCACAAAATAAAACCCCAGAACCTACAAAGGCTAGCCCAGAAACATATGAGAAACAATCTACAAAAGTTCTACACCAAACTTTGCTTCAAAGCAAAAACTAGCCTTACTAAAAAATCATCTTGGTAGTCAAAAGTCCTACACCAATTAAACTCTGTATGTAATCAGCCACTTCAATGTGCACCTCGTCAATTTGATTTAGGCTATATGATTTCCGCGTCTTTACCGCCCACTAAAAATGTATAAACAACATATAAGTCACCATCATTGGGTCAACAATAAGCAACATCAGATTATCACAATATTAAATTTGAATAGAACTTTACTACAACAACATCAGATTGTGAAAAAAGAAGAAGTACAAATGGTTTCAGTTCATCCTTTTAATTCAAGTATTTCTCAATATATTACTGAGCATATTTATTCATCATAACAAAATGATTGCTACAAAATACTGTACAGGTTTTATGTATTATATGATCCGATTTATTATTAGACCATGCAGAATTGTAGTATTTCAGTCTGCTAAACCAGTGTTGAACCATAAGTCACAATCTTGCTTGCACACTTATTGCATTTACAAAGAAACATTGACGAGCAAAGAGCTTCCCAACCAGGCAAGAGTAAGGAAGTTGAAGATGCTTCCAAAGTTAGATGCTACCCACAAGAAAACAGAAACCTAAAAAGTGAGTGCACAAATCATTAAAACAAACATAGATGCAAAGGGTACTATTCTCTTAGACCATCACTCACTAAACCTGAAAAGGGTAATGTGCACTTAAACCATATACAAAGCCTAATAACAACATTACTGGGCAAAATTGACTTTGCTTGGAAAGTTATAAACTCGACTAGAACCCATTAGAGCTAATATGATCCCAAGTACAAAGATTTCAGAACCCACTACCTAGTTGTAAGTACCCAAAAAAAAAAAAAAAGGGTTTATGCATTTAATCTTTGTTACCAGTCATAGAAGCAGCCATTGATATTGGTATTGTTCAGAGAGCTGCAAAAGGGCTTCTGCGCAAAGCCTGATTTTGGAGAGCTCACTAAATTGAGTAGACCGAGAAGAAAATCTGAGGACCAAACAAGAAGACTGATTTTCAGAAACCAATTTCCAAATTTACAGATAGATGCAAGAATCTAAAATTCCCACGTGCCTATCAATTCTTAGATTATTTCATACGAGTAAAGAGAGAAACAGTTCAAGATTAAAGGTGAACAACAAGTAGTAAACTGCAAAAGAGAGAAATAGATACTAGAGCTATTAAATACTCATACCACACTAATCCAACCGCAACTGTGGACAAGATGGTTGAGAGTTGAGACAAGCTCTTGAGTAAAACGAGATTTGTTTGATACTTTTGTTTCAACCTAATAAATGAGACATGTATTGGGTTATCGATTCAAAAAATAGCAGAGAAAGAGTAAAGGCACCTTTACAGAAAACAAATACAACAACATTCTTCTCTTTATATTGAGTAAAAGTTCAAGTTCAAGTTAGCAAAAAACATGAGTAGAAAAATTATGTTACGTTTTTACATCTACCACAGATGGTACTATTATACAAGATTCATCTTAACATCTAAAGTCCAAAGTTTAAGAACTATCTTCAAATCATATATGTAACCCCAGCTATGTCACTATGACATTTGAGGAGTGAGATATCAACCAATTCCCCAACCTTCAAAAGAAAAAGGACAGATTCGTTCCATCAAAAGTTGGCAACCTTAGATAGTTTTTACTGACATAAGAATTTCTAGTAGTTATCTGAAATAAACTGCAATTTACTTTCACAAACAGAATGAACAGGAAATCAAAACAGGCAATGACCAGAAAACAGAAAAGAAAAGTGAAGATCAACTACTAGACAATAGAATCAAAAGAAAATCACTAGAAAAACATCAAGGGTACCTTGTAAAGATTTATTGCTTATCAAAGAAAGAAAACAACATAGTTTGTAATACTATAGCCCTGTAGACCATATAGTATCGCATCTTTCCCAAAGAATCAAACCAGTAACTGTGATTTCATTCCAAGAAACAGAATGAACAAGAATGAACACAAAACAGAATGAACCAAAAATCCAATCAAGCAATCCTCAAAAAATAGAAACCCATTCAACTCCAGTTTATGGAGTTTGCAGCTCAATAAATCTTGTTCACTTTTGCAGTTTACTACTTGCAATTAACTCCAAACTCTTTTCCTCTTCAATCAACTCCAGAACGTCCAATATTAAAAGCCTAACAAAATCACAGTTCAAACTCAAGGTGACCATACAAATCAAAGAATAAAGCAATTAAAACCAAAATTGCATAGCTTACAATTTCAATTGGTACAAAGATTGGAAGGAAGCAAGAGAGAACATACCCAAGATGGACTTGACTTTCTCCACAAATTCACCGTTCTTGAAGCCACCCCACAAACTCTAAACAAGAACAATCATACTTCAACAATTGAAAACATCGAAGAGGAAAAAGAAAAAGAGGGGCTGGGTTTAGAAATTCATACGCCCATCGGAGATGAGAAGTTGAGATGAGAAGACACTCGCAACTGCGCCGTTTAGAACTGCCTGAATGATGTAGTCGTCCCAGGCGTCGTCGTAGTGGGAGGCGCGTGCGATAATGGACCGGACGAAGTCGATGCCGAAGAAGCCGAGGAGGTAGATGAAGGAGGCGATGAGGATAACAATGGCGGCGAGTTCGAGTGAAGAGGAGGAGGAGGAGGACCTCGAGTTTGGGAGGACCTCGAGACTGAGCTAGGAGCTTACGGTTTTGATCTGTTTCAGTTTTAGGGTCGGGCGCTATTACTGTGTAAGTGTGAAATTTTTAAGTTTCCGTACCCGCTTCCTTAAATCACTTAAAATACTTGGCACTTTCACGAAAATTAGGTTCCGGTTATTTTAAAATATAATTTTTAACACCGGTTATTTTAAGAATCAATGTTAATGATACACATTTAAATCAGTTTTTTTTTTTAAAATGATCTTAGCTTGCTTTTTTACATTGTGTGTAAGTCTGACCGATTTAAATTATGTGATTTGTATGAACAAAATTCTAGTAGTGCAAACTTTATCCAATCCTGAACAAAGCCAAACGAAGAATGATTATATTAGAATCTAATTCCTAAAAAACCCCGAGTTGACAAGCTAGAGGAGGGGACAAATATTACAAGTCAATTCTTTTGGAATGCATTTTTCCTATCAAAAATACCCCTATAATTTACAGTAATTCCAAATTATCAATGATCCTTAAAAAAGAAAAAAAGAAAGAAAAAAAGTTATTTAGAATCATCAGAATTCAAACTCTCTAATGAGAACATCAAGTTCGATATCATCCCCATTTTCTTCTCTCATTTCTCATCTTCTTCTTGGGTATTTCTTGTGCTATTATATCATTGTGATTCAACATCCAATTTAGCTAAAAGTTTACATAAGTTATCTACTTATATGTAAAATCTTGAATTGTATATCGAATTACGATTGAAAAATCTATTAAAATTTACAAATACAATTATACATGTGTGTGTGTTAATACAGTAAACTCTATAAATGAATAATGTTGAGACTACGAAAAATTATTCATTTATCGATAAATAAATATATATTACTTTAGAGAGAGTTCTATGTTATTCTTAGTTGAATTATATAAATATAGTCTAATTTGATTAGATTGTCTATTGAAGATAATTAAGATCCAAATGACAATTATGCTATATCAAATGTTTCATCTAATGAGACATTTTAAGTAGTGATAGCTTTGAATAACTACTTGCCACAAAATGAAAAATATAATATACCAAATTTGGTGCATGCATTGCAATAAATTAAGGATGAAGTTTAACTCGGTTAAGACACAAGGAAAAGTTAAAGGACTGTAAAAGGATGTTTCGAGAATAACTACTTGCTACAAAATGAAAAATAATATACCAGAATCTAGTGCATGCATTGCAATAAATTAAGGATGAAGTTCAACTCGGTTAAGACACAAGGAAAAAGCAAAGGATTCTGAAAGGATATTTCAAGAATTAGTTAAATTGAGAAAATATAAATTGTGCTTTAGTATTGAATTGAAGGAGAATAAGTTGTTTTTTTCATTGATAATAGAGGTCTCTTTATATAGAGGATTACAACCAGAGAATAAGAGCCTTACAAGGAAACTAAATCTTACATTGAATAAGATATCTCCAAGAATAGTTGTAAGACTAATCCTATTACAACTCAAATAAGTAATCAGAGTTTGGATTAGATACATAAACTTTGTGTCCTTAAACACTCCCCCTTATGTCGCCTAAACTCCGGCGGCCCTTTCCGGCCACCTCCGGAGGTCTAAAATTTAGTTTCTGTCCATTTTATAATTCTTCGTTTCAATACCATCATTTCAGCATATTATATGCATTTTTCGGATATCGTATGATTTAGTTATGAATTTTGTGATTTCGATCGATAGATTTATGATATGTGAAATTAGGACAGTCCGATGAAATTGTAATTTTGATATGATGAGCATATGACTGTCCTATTGGCTTTGTGTGGTCATGGGAGAAGATCCGACCGTTGGATCTTCGTATAAGTGCAAAACGGTGATTAGGAGAGTGATTCGTGAGAATCAGTCCGTCGGATTTTCTTTTTAATTAGAATCCGGCCGTTAAATGGTAGTTCAGTTATATTTTGGAATTATTGGCTAAATTCGAATCACATTTGATTAGGTGATTGACGGATTATTTTTGGGTGAGCTGTTTCGGTGTGGGTTATATTTTATTTGAAGACGCAGCGGGAGTATCGAGGTGAGTAAAACTCACGTGGTTCATATTACGAACCGAGCGCTTTAAACTTATTTATTTTTGGTAATCGTGTGAAAAATATTTGTGGATTAAATATTTGTTTTTAAAATTTCATGGACTTGCTCACTACGGTCCATAAGTAAGTAAAATGAATTTTAAATTATACAAATGAATTTCACGATTTTCTTGTGTGAACTATATATGGTATTAGTGGTCATTCCTGAGTGGATGATTACGTATATATATATTTACATGAAAAATATATATTGATGGGTGGATTGTTGAGTGATGATATGATTGAGTTGAATTGATGATTTGAATTATATTTCAAATGCCTAATTTCATAATAATATTGTGTATCTTGTTGGGTTGATTTCAGTATGTGATAATACATGTTGTGCTCATTTATGGATTTAGGGTCAACGTAGTGACCGGTGTGGGGTAATCAGACGCTCTAATCCTGGGGGATGATGGGATACGATTGGTTGAGTATGTGCAATTATCGGACGTTCTAAATATGTATATAAGTATACATATTGATGAAATACGATAATGATAAATATGTCGGATGCCATAACCTAGGCCAGGTGACAGGCTACGATTCAGTTAGAGCTCAAGTCTGTCAAGTATCGTATTTTTATAAATACGATGTTGAGGTTTTATGAAGAAAGATGTGAGTTGGGGTTTGTCTTGATTTATTGAACTGGTGTTTGATTGAGATTGTTGGTATTTCGTGGACGTGGGAATTGTTGAGTGTTGATTTGAGTGGAAATAATTATGATTAAATTAAACAACAGTCCTTTCTTTTTACTCATACGAGCTTTCATAAGCTTACCGGGTTTTGTGTTGTTGCAATCCCGGTATACTATTCAAATGGTGTAGCGGATATTCCTGCAGGTCAGGATAACGATGGAGGTGACCGAGCTGCCTAGGTGTTACAGCAGTTATTGTTATTTCATTGAGTTGTGAGGTGTGTATGCTCATTTAGAGCTTTACAGTTCATTTTGTATTTGAGTTGTAATAATTAACCGAGACTAAATTCGGTTTTGATTTTACTTCGTGTGGTGAGGTTGTTAAGAAAAGGAATTTTCAAGATGATTATTTTGAGTTGTGGTAGTTTTCATGTTTCGGATTTTGAATTTTTATTCTAAAATTTGGGGCGTGATAGCATCACCCTTGTCATGATGACTCCACAACACCTTCACAAGGTCAACTTCCTTCCTACGAAGCCTCTTCGTAGACCTATCCAAGATATGAACAGGTTCCACCATAAAGGTCACATCCGTGTTTATCCTGATCGTACCATGATCAATCTCATGCGACTCATCTCGTACATACTTCCTGAGCATAGACACATGAAAGATATTGTGGACACCAGACATGCTAACAGGTAAAGCAAAATGATATGCCAAGTGTCCAACCCTTTCCAGAATCTCAAAGGGTCCCACATACCTCGGCGCGAGTTTTCCCTTCTTGCCAAATCTCACCACACCTTTCATAGGTGAGACCTTCAAGAACACATGATCGCCTGCCTCAAACTCTACAGGTCTCCTCTTCAAGTCAGCATAACTCTTCTGTCTATTTTGAGCGGTCCGGATCTTGTCTCGAATAGTAGTGATCTTCTCAGTAGTCTCCTGAACAAGTGCAGGACCCAAGAGTCCTTTCTCTCCAAATTTCACCCACCAGATAGGAGTCCGACATGGCCTATCATAAAGAGCCACATATGGAGCCATACCAATGTTCGAGTGATAGCTGTTGTTGTAAGCAAACTCTACCAGTGGTAGATGATCCGCCCAACTTCCCTTGAAGTCCAGAACACAAGCTCTAAGCATATCCTCCATCACCTGATTCACTATCTCTGTCTGTCCATCTGTCTGTCCATCTGTCTGTGGATGAAATGCAATGCTCATAGCTAAAGATGTGCCAAAAGCCTTATGGAATCTACGCCAGAATTCAGAAGTGAAACGACCATCCCGATCAAAAACAATCGTGACAGGCACACCATGAAGCCTCACTATCTCATTCACGTACAGCTGACACAATGCAGCCCCTGAGTAAGTTTTTGCCACTGGAAGAAAGTGTGCAGACTTCGTCAATCGGTCCACAATCACCCAAGTCGAGTCATAACCTTGTCTGGACCTAGGCAATCCAGTCACAAAGTCCATGGAGATATCTTCCAATTTCCATACAGGAATTGGTAAAGGTTTCAGCATCCCTGCGGGCCTCTGATGCTCTGCCTTCACTTGCTGACATGTAAGACACTTCGATGTTCTGCCACATGCCTCTTCATTCCATACCACCAAAACTGTCTTCGTTGATCCATATACATTTTAGTACCCCCTGGATGTATCGTGTATCGAGATCTATGTGCTTCCCACATGACCTCCTCCTTGAGGTTATCAATACACGGGACATACAATCATCCTCCAAATCTCAACCCTCCATCTGTCCTAATAGCCCACTTAGAATGACCCTCCACATTCGGATCAGCAGTCATCTCAGCAATACTCACCTGAGCGAACTCATCAAGTTTCTAACCTTGAATGATCCTGGAAGTCAAGGTGGACTGTAAGGTGATACTACCGAGAAAGATTTCATGACCAACTCCTATGGGCATAAGATCAAATTCGGGTGCAGCTTCCTACATGAGCCACTCCTGCACCATAAGCGATGCCATGAGTACTCGGGGCTTCATACTCGAAGCATCTACTACTACGTTGGCCTTTCCGAGATGATACTCTAAAGTGAAATCATAGTCTTTGATGAGCTCCATTCATCTCCTCTGCCTCATGATCAGAAAAGAGCTCGAATTTCTCACCATAAAGACAGTGTCTCCAAATCTTCAAAGAAAACACCACTATGGCTAACTCTAGATCATGAGTGGGGTAGTTCCGCTCATGAACCTTCAGTTGTTCAGAACCATAAGCAACAACACCACCTTTCTGCATCAACACACACCCCAAACCCTGATGAGATGCATCACTGTAGATAACTAAACCACCACCATTAGTAGGAATAGTCAACACTGGAGTCGTAGTCAATCTAGTCTTCAGCTCATAGAAAGCCTTCTCACACTTATCCGTCTATACAAATTGAGTGTCCTTCCTTGTCAATTTGGTCAAAGCCGAAGCAATACCAGAAAACCCTTCAATGAAACGCCTGTAATACCCCTCCAATCCAAGGAAGCTAAGGATTTCTGTAACCGTAGTAGGGGGCTCCAACTCATCATTGCTTCAACCTTCGAAGGATCTACAGAAACTCCATCCTTCGAAACTAAATGACCAAGGAACTTGACCTCATTCTGCCAGAAATCGCACTTCTCGAACTTGGCAAACAATTTATTCTCTTTCAACGTCTATACCACAATCTGCAAATGCTTCTCATGCTCATCAGACGACCTTGAATAAATCAAGATGTCATCAACGATCACTACAACAAACTGATCCAAGTAAGGACTGAACGTGCGGTTCATCAAGTCTATGAATGCTGCACTTGCATTAGTTAGACCAAAAGGCATGACAAGGAACTCATAATGTCCATACCTGGTCCTAAACGCCGTCTTTGGAATATCCTCCTCCTTCACCCTTAACTGGTGATATCCAGATCTCAAATCAATCTTTGAGAACACAGTAGCGTCCCTAAGCTGATCAAACAAGTCATCAATCTAGGCAAAGGGTACCTGTTCTTAACGGTCACCTTGTTCAGCTGCCGATAATCCACACATAATCGAAGTGAATTATTCTTCTTCTTCACAAACAACACTGGTGCATCTCAAGGAGATACACTAGCCTGTATGAACCCTTGTGCAAGTAATCCCTCAATCTGAATCTTCAACTCCTGAAGTTCAGCTGGAGCCATTTCGATATGGTGCTTTTGATATAGGAGAAGTACCTCAATGGAGAAGTCCATTACCCTTTTCGAAGGCAACCCAGGTATCTCCTGAAACACATCAGCATACTCTAAAACAACAGGAATCGCTGTAATCCTTGAAGTACTACTCCCTGAATCAATATGAGCTAGAATCCCTACCCTCATGGCAATGTCAGATTTCAGACAATGGTAATGAAACACTGGTTGTCCAGAAACACAGAAGGACACAATCATTCTAAAGCAATCAATCACAGCGTGGTTCGGGCTCAATCAATCTATACCCAAAATGACATCATATGTGTGATCCAGAATCATAATCAAAGATGCAGAGAACTCTTTGCCACCAATCCCAATAGGGCAATCATCACAAAACATTTTAAGCACAAGAGACACACCGAGAGGTGATGTAACACATAATGATCTAGTAAGAGGCATGACAATCAAACCTAACACATCCACAACCGAACTAGATATGACGGAGTGGGAGGCTCCTATATCAAACAGTAGTGGTGGGCGTCCGGACCCGAAAGACCGAGGACCCGACCCGAACTGAGGAAAAAAGCCCGATTCGGTTCGGTTTTAGAATAGAAATTTTCGGTTCGGTCTAAAGCCCGACCCAAATTCATGTAATCGGTTCGGTCTCGGGTTTCATATTTTCATGGCCTGAAAGCCCGAACCGAACCGAATACTGTAGAAGTTGCCACATGTCAGTCCATGATTGGGTGTTATAATAATAAGTTAAATATTTTTTTTTTTTAAAAAAAAACCCTAATGGCTACACTCCTCCAGACTCCAGTCGACTAACCTCTCTTTGCTTGTCGATAGTATCGATGGGTATCGATACCATCTCAGCCTCCCTCCCACTCTTTGCTGAAAATCTGAAATCTCCATCTCACTCTCTCAGTCCCTCCCTCACCCTTCTCTGAGTTGTCTATCTCTCTCTCTCTCCTTCCATTACCAGTTCGGCAGTTCCTACTCCAGTCTCGATCTCCGGAAATCGAAATCCTCCTCCAATGAAGCTTTAGAAGTTCGTCGTCGCCGTCGATTGTCCCTGAGCCTTGATGGTCTGCAGTCTACACTTCGCTCCTCGCGGCGAATTTCGGTGAGTAATCTAGATTCTAGGGTTTTCAATTTAACTTTTTAATCCTCTTGGTTTTTTTTTTCTTTTTTTTCTTTGTATTTATAAAGTTATGATCTTTCTGGGTTTTTTTGTTTTTGTTCAAACTAGTGATAATGATTAATTCTTGGGTTCAGATCTTCCTGGGTTTTATTACGATGCAGAGAAGAATAGGTACTTCCCCGACAAGGGCCCAGTACCCGATTCTCGTAATATTGCTGCTGCTGCTTCTTCTAGTGCTCAAACACTGAACCAGGTGCATTGGGTGTTCTGAATTTTGGCAGAAGTTAATGTTTTTAAGTGATTTTTTACCTGTTTTGATTTGATATATTTGGTGCTTACATTGGGGTTCTTAGAATTGGGTGTTTGAAGTTGCATTGTATTTGCTTTGGTGAAGTTGCTTATTGTGGGATTTTGGAAAAAGCTTGTTTCTTTGGGTTTTCTGGGTCTGATTTGAGTTGGCATGGGATTGCAGGATCTAGATTACCTCTTCGAAACTCAATCGGAGGGGTTTGAGATATTGAGGTAACTTGCTCAATTTGCTATGCTGCACTTGGTTTTGTTGGAAAGTTTCTTTTTCTTTTTTGTTTCCTTTTCTTCATTGGAAGTTGAATTCATATGGTAAAAGATCTAAAGCTTCGGTTTTTTTTTGTTCTTTGTTGAGATGCTGCATATCTTTCTTGTGATTCTGATTTTCGGTATTCAATTATCTCTAAATAATAAATATGGAAGAAAAAACATTGTAGTACTTTTTTTAATGATTACGCAACTTGACATAGCAGTTCTGATTATGAGTTGAGCTTCCTTATATGAATCGATCATAGGCTCTAATTCTAGTATGCGGTGTATCTATTATTGCATTTCTTGTTGGTAAATGCCATTGATTGATTTAGGGTCTGTTTTATTATTTTTTATTTTTTGCTCAACTTGGTTCTTCTGAGTTATGATCATAGGATTTTCACCAAAAAATTGGCAGTAGCATGCTTATCAATCCTCATTGTTTATTGTTTATAAAAAATTAACAATTAACAATTCCTTGTTTACTATTTGTGTAGGCCATTCTCAATTGAACTTGAAGTTGTCATAGTCATATCATTTCATGGCTTCTCCTCAGAATTCATCCCACAGTTCCGATTCCAATTCATCCCAAAGTTCTGATTCCAATTCCAATTCAAAAGCCATTGCTCTTCCAACACCAACTGATGCTTCAAGGGTTCAAACGATTCCCAAAACATTCAAAAGCTCGAAGAGGAAGGCTGGTGTGAAGAGAAAATATGGTGAAGCTACAGCTGCTGGACCAAGCAATGCTGGAGATGATGAAAATGAAGAAGCAAAAGAAGAAAAACTTGTTGGAAGATCTTAGGTGTGGTTGCACTTCAAGAAGATTGAGAAGCCTCAGTTCGAGATTAAGGATGGTAAGAAAGTTCAAACTTGTGTTAAACAGAGAGCTAAGTGTTACTATGGAACTGATCTTGCATGTGATAGTTATGGAAATGGAACTAGTTCACTTAGGAGACATATACAAGAAGTGTGTAAAAAATATCCAGGTAGGGTTGATTTAGAAAGTGGGCAGGGAAGTTTAAGTACCGGTGGCACTAAGGAGTCGGTGATGGTGAAATGGAGTCAGGAAGCTTGCAGGGAAGCAGCCTACAAGATGATAGTAATGGGTGAACTGCCTTTCAGTTTCATTGAAAGGCCGGGGTTTAGATACTTTTGTAGTGTGGCTGTACCTAGGTGGGATGTGCCTTCTAGGAGGGTTATTGTGAAACTGTTTTTGTCCATGTATAAAGCAGCTAGATTAGAGTTGAAGAAAGAGCTAAGGAATCATTGCCTTTGCTTGACCACCGATACATGGACATCAATGCAAAATATCAACTACATGGTGGTGACTGCCCATTTTATTGATGCTGGTTGCATATTGCACAAAAGAATACTGAATTTTCGGGTGATTCCTGATCATCAGGGCAATAGCATAGGGAAGTTATTGAAGGCATGTTTGCTTGATTGGGAAGTTGAGAGAGGGTTGACAATTTCCTTTGACAATGCACGTGCAAATAAGGTTGCAATTGAGTACGTTAGGAAGAAGATGTTAGGCTGGGAGAAACAGCCTGTTCTTGGAGGCAAGTACCTGCATGTTAGGTGCCTTGGACATATTCTGAACCTCATTGTCAGATCAGGCCTAAAAATGATGGAGAAATCAATTGCTTTAATTAGGAATGCGATACGCTATGTTCGGAGCAGTGGACAAAGGCTCGATGTTTTTAAACAGTGTGCAGAGAATGAGAAGGTTGAGTCGAAGAAAGTATGCATCCTTGATGTGCCAACAAGGTGGAACTCTACCTTTCTAATGCTAGACACTGCATTACAGCTGCAAAAAGCCTTTGATAGAATGGCCGATGAGGAGGACAGCAAGTACACGCCGTACTTTGATGAGGATGAAGACATCGATGATGAAGTTGATGAGCTGCAAGTTGGAGGGTCTGATTCAAGGAAGAAACATAAGATAAAAAGGGTGGGGCCACGGTTAAAGAATACTGGGAAAAGGCAGCAGTTTTTGTGAGGTTTTTAAAGGTCTTTTATGATGTGACAATGAGGATTAGTGCCTCAAATCACCCAACATCATGGAAAGCTTTTCATGATATAGTGGCCATCAAATCAGAGATCGATGAAGTGTTTAATAAACCGTATGATTTCACTGGTTCAGAGACTGAAATGATCTTGTTCGATATGGCTGTGAAGATGAGAGGGAAGTTTGATAAGTATTTTGGAAGCTTGGAAGACTACAATCAGCTTTTATTCATTGCCTTGGTGTTAAACCCAAGGTTCAAGAGCAGAAACTTTGAAAGTATCTGCAATAAGTGGCTGAAAGTGAAGTCCGATGACATTAAGAACAAGTTTGCTGAGGTTAAAGAGCTTCTAGTGGCCCTTTGTGACCTGTACAGCTCCTCAATGATGTCTTCAAAGGTTGGAAATGGAAAAGTTAGAAGTGGAGAGAGCTAATTAGCCAAGGCAGCAAATCCAGCTCCAAAAGGACAGTTGAGCCTATTGGAAAAATAACCGACATGGAACAAGATTGGGAGAAAGAATTGGAAGACTCCGACGAAGCTGTTGTTGCACATGAAGTGGATAGATACTTATTGGACCCAATTGAGAAGCCTGTAATTCCTCATAAGTGGGATATATTGGAGTGGTGGAAGTTGAATGGTGCCAAGTATCCTAATCTTGCTGCCCTTGCCAAGGATGTTTTGGCAATACAAGTGAGCACAGTGGCAAGTGAGTCTTGCTTTAGCACAGGCAGAAGGGTCATTGATCCCTTTAGGAGTTCTCCAACTCCCAAAATGGTGGAAGCATTGATATGCTACCAAAATTGGATCGGATCTGAAAGCATCAACAACATTCAATATGTTCTTAGTATCGAGGACATTGAATTTTATGAAAGTGTGGAGGATGGTATGATTTTTATTTTTGGAATTGCTGCCTTGTTAATTTATTTCAAGTATATAATACAATGTAGTAATGTGTACCAAAATCTGGACAATTTTTGTCTAAACTTTGCACTTTTGTCGCTTTACAGAACATGCAAGGGAGGAAGGTACTAGTAGAATTGATCAGCCTGAAAAGTCATCTACGTCTAAATCATCTAAAGCTTCAAAGAATTCAAGGGTAGGTAATGCAGGCAAAAGTAAAGCAGCAAAATAATGTACTGCCCCAGTTTTTGTTTAAAACTGTGCGTTTCTGCATTTAGTTAGCAATATGCATTTATTTAGTTAATGTTCTGCATTTCTGCATTTGGCCTTAATGATATTAATTTATGCATTTTATTGGTTATTGACTTGTTGCTTTAAAGATATTGGATTATTGGTTACTGCTTTAATGTTGTGTTGCTGTGTCGGTATCTTTGTGATTTGGTATATATGTGATTTGTGCATCATGATATAGTGGCCATCAAATATCTAATGTGAAATTGTGCATAATGTTGCAAAATGTAGAGTTGCATCATGTTCATCTTATCTGGTATCTATGTGATTTGGTATTGTGTTGATGTTTGTAATAATGTAATCTTGTATGTGAAATTGGGAACCTGTATTGTTGATTTGGAATGTACTCCTAGTTTCAAGTTTGTATGGGAACCTGCATATTTTAGATCATTATACATGTTATTGCTTTACTTTTTAACTTTGTATAATTGTATATGTAAACTGATCAAGTTTGAAATGTGAATGCACAGAGTTGCAGAGTTGTAGATTTGTGCACTTGTCGAGTTGTCTTGGAGGTTTGGACTTGTGGAGCAAGGCAGTAGGCCGAGCAACTAGAGCCTAAAGACCTAGAGTAGTGCAGCTTCAGTTATTTCTTAGTTTGACAGTTTGACTATTTGTGCAAAACTGTAAATTGTGTTTATGTTTCTGTCAGACAATTTGGATTTTTTTATGTTGGACAATGTATTCTGGACTCTTGAGTTTGTGTTGTAAACTGTAAACTGTGGCTAAACCTGATTATTGCAAATTGATTACAGTTATGTTAATGAGTTTATTTCACAGCATTATAATTTGATATGCATTCCAGTCTTCAGGTACCAAAACTGGCAAAACAGGCAAAGCTGAATAACACATGCAGAACTGGCCCGAAAAGCCCGAACCAACCGAAAACCGAACCGGCCCGAATAGGTTCGGTTTCTGTCGGTTTTCAGTTTACAAAAAGACCGAACCAACCCGAACCGACAGTTTCGGGTTCGGTCTCGGTCTCACTAATTTTCGGGCCCGGACCGACCCTAGCCTAAACCTATCAAACAGTACTCTAACAAGATAGTGATAAACAGATAGAGTACCTTCCACCCCCGTGCCTGCCTGACCAATGACAAAGACTCTAGCAAGTGCAGGTAGTAGCTGCCTCTGCTGGTTTCCCTGCACTCTACCCTGATTTCAGGTACACTTCCTGGCCTGGTGCCCTGTCTGTCCACAACTGTAGCATACTCTGCCACGTGGTTTTGTGCACGCACGAGAGATGTGACCCTGCTCGCCACAGTTATAGCACCTCACAGGCGCTGCTAGTGCCATCTGTGTGATAGGTACAGCCTGAATAGGAGGAGCTGCTACTGCCTTAGCTGGGGCATGATGCTGGAACTAAGTCTTCTGTTTCTTCCAGAAACCGCCCCTGAAGTTTCTGGACCTGCTGCTCCCTGCCATTGCCTTTCCCTTTCCCATGAAGTCTCCCTTAGCTGACTCATTTTCTCTACGAATCAGGTTCTACTGCTCAATGATCTGTGCCTTAGCCAAGATTTCCTTCTTCTTCTTCAGCTCTAAGATGGCCACATCACGCTCAATCGAATGACTCAACCCTCGCTGAAACCTCTTAACCAAATCCTCATCATCCATTTGCTTCACATACTTGTACAGCCTGGAGAACTCTGCATCGTACTCTATCACAATCATCTTCCCCTATACTTGCAAGGCACTCCTGCTCCAACATTTCTTTCACAGTAGCTGGAAAATACTTCTCTCTGAACAACCTCTCAAAGTCATCCCAAGTCAAGGTAGATATATCAGTACTCCTCTGTGTGACATTCCACCACACTCTAGCCTCATCCTTCAGCATGAAAGCGGCTAGCTTTCTCTTATCAATCTCACTACAGTTAAACAAATCAAAGTAGGTATGCAAATCCTCAATTCATCGATCTGCCACCATATGATCTGTACCTCCCCCAAACTTGGTTGTTCCCAGACGGTTAATTTCACTCGCTAACACTAACAAGCGACCAGGATCATTAACCATGCCCACAGGCGGAATATGCTATTCATCAGAAGGTGCTTCTACCTCTGCTTCATATGCTTCATCAACGGGAGGAGCCCTGCCCCTACCTCGGCCTCTACCCCTATCGGCCACGAGGTCTGCCTCTACCTCGACCTCTAGCTTTGTTTCCCTCAATCTCCATTACCTATTAAGCAGGGCATACTTGGTTAATACACGCATAACACTTAAACATGGCATAAGTCAAATGCAAGTCCATATTAACCAAGTAACTAACATACAAGACGACGCCTAAAGTTCTTATGATGTGATAAAGTTCCTAGCCAATCTAACACTCTCACATACCCAATGACTTTGTCAATACCGAACAGCACACGATGGGGATCCGCTGCAGATGGACCATCACTAGGAGAGTATTGACATATCACCAAATATGTACCTTACGCTCTGATACCAAACTGTCACGCCCCGAATTTTAGAAGGTAAAATTCTAACAAATTGCGAGGAACAAATTGCGTAGCTTGTTGAAAATGCGACAAACATACAAGCCCCGCAGATGGAATATGAGACATAAACAAAGCCTCGCATATTAAAAATAATAACAAATATGAAGTCTCGCATATGGTTTTGGTAACATGCTTGTGTGTCTCACAATTTGTGATATGCCAGGAACCAATTGCGTCGCATATTGAAAAAGCGACAACCGTATAATTTCGTCGCTTTTAACAATCCGTAAAACACATAAGACGACAACTGGTTGCAACAACCCAAAGTTGTCGCATTTTCAATTCAGGGAGAAATTTAGACTTTTTACAACAACTTTGGGTTGTCACCGATGACATTTTCTCTTGTTATGTACCAAGTTCATTGTTCAGAATAGTATGTGTCATTTTTGGTTAAAGGATCAGAAGGGCCTTATTGGGTCTTGGATTGTATTGATAAATATTTACCTATCATCTCTAGCTCACGGGGTTTAAGCACTACGTCTGTTACACCCCGAACCTAAATGTCATTTGTTTACTTGTGAAAAAAAAACGAAAGTTAACGATTTCGGTTACATTTTAGTTGTTTTCGATAAGTTTAGTGGCCCTAAAAATTGACTTTTTATTCGGGGTAAAAGTTGAAAAACTTTTCTGCATAAAAGTCGTAGAGGACGTTAAACCGAGCGCGTGCATACTTGGTTCGTAAAAATCGGAGTTCGTATGCGAAAGTTATAAGCGAAATATAAAAGTTATTGTTTATGATAAATTAGTATAAATTTGAAAAGTTACTGTAGTCGGGTAACTTTTCTTTCTTTTCTCTCTCCTTCCCATGTGCTCTCTCTCTCTCTCTCTTTCTTCTGCAACTCTCTCTTTCTCTCTTCTGCAACTCTCTCTTTCTCCACCTCTAGGCCACCAAATGGCGAGCTGCGAGCATCGATAGACTCGTCTCCTCCTCCTTAAACACATGTGAGAGTTGTTTACAGCGATTTGACCGGAAATGTAGAGATTGAAGCCAACATTTTTACTGTAGCAAATTGGTCAACACCGATTTCCGGCCACCTCCGGTCATAAACTCAAGTCCATTAGAAGCGCCTTGAGCCACTCTTCATGGTCGTCAAGTTTCATAGCTCATATCGAAGCATGGAGAAAGAAAGCATAATTGGAAAATTTTACTGTACTTCGGAGTGCTTAATTGTTCGGCTACTTCAAGGTATTTTCTGACTTTGTCACAGTTGAGAAAGTTATTGGAAATGTTGAGATGATGCTGTGGATGAAATCTTGTGGCCGGAGGAGGAGTTGGCCGCCGCATAAATAATGTGACGGTGAATAGTGCGGTGTATGAACAGTGATTTAAATTCTGTTTTTTTTTTTAGCTAGTTAAATCCTATATTTGTTGTAGAATTTGTAAATGTGATTTTTGGTGGATTTTGGAGTGATTTGTTATGGATTAGGAATTTCTGAAGTTTAGTGAAACGAGTGTCAATTATGGAAATTCGACCTTCGTATTTTCCCTTGTTTCCGCTTTGGAATACTTAATCGATGAATTGGTAATAGTGGTAAAGTTTGGATTGAATCCGAGAAGAAGTGGATAGGTGATTTATGAGGATATGATGTGGGAATGGTATTTAATTTCCGGATTGTTATTCACGAATTAAAATTGTGTACAAGACGACGTACCGAGCTACTGCTCGACGAAGGAAACCGTTTGCGTGGTCGCCTAAACAGTACTGTGAGTGGACATTTGTTTTTAAATTAATTATTCATGCAGTATAATTATTCCAATCGAGATTTAATTTATAATTTGAATTATTGAGTTTTATGATTTTATGAGCTTGATTTCTTGAGGTATATTTATGATCTATGAATTATGGGATTATTAGTGGATTTCCTTCCCGAGGGCTTTCAATAGATTTTCGAGCTATTTATTTATGAGTTATCGAATTAATAAGTGATTTTCGGGAAGTGATTGATTAAGAAATTATTATGAGAATTATTAATTTCGAATATCGATTTATATGATGATACGAGTAATAATGATTTAGCAAATATTTGAGCATGATGGAATTATCGAAATATTCTTAAGTTATGTTTTCGGTGAATTATTGAGGATTTATTGAATTAATATCGAGTTTCTTTCCGAAAGAAATTATTTTAAAGAGATTTGATTCCAGTTCATTGAGCAAGCTATTTACAACGCATGCATACATTACCTAGTCGGCAGTCCCTTCTAGGTAATAGTCTGGCCGGCAGTCCCTTCCAGACTATATCTCGGTCGGCAGTCCCTTCCGGTGAGTCACCTGGTCGGCAGTCCCTTCCAGGTGACATAAGGTAGTTAGTCGGCAATCCCTTCTAACTACCTGTGGTTAGTCGGCATTCCCTTCTAATCACCGCCTCCTAAATCCGGTCGGCAGTCCCTTCCGATGAGTCATCTGGGCGGCAGTCCCCTCCAAATGGCATGAGATGACTAGACAGCAGTCCTCTCTAATCATCAAACGAGGTTTCTTAAAAAAAAAAAAAAGGATATTTCAAAATAAAAAGGATTGAGATTTGAGTAAAGATGATGATTAAGAATATTTTCAAGATTTTTACTGCATGTTTGGGTTTTAAGATAATAATTTGGGAAAGCACTAAATCTTATAATTGTTTTCCTTCGAGATTAGTTATTTTTCGTCCACTCACTCTAACGGTTTTTAAATGTTTTTCCCCTGGGGCCTTCAGTTTCAAATGCCCAGTTTGCAGGCCAGAGTAGCTTGAGATCGAGCGTACATGGGGTTAAGGCATAGCTGTCATAGCTTCCGCATTATAAAAAGTATCAGTCATTTATCTTGTATTCTATCCTCTTGTACACCCTGTGTATTAAATTGCTCTGATAACCCATGAGATTAATATTCTTAAGTATCATAATTTTTTTGTGAAATTGGAGATGTTGTGATTTAAGGAGCAGGGTGGCTCCAGAAGAATAAGGTTGGATTGTTTGGATGTGTTTTGTTTTTCTACAAGTTTTTGGGTAGTCCGTTTTAGAGGAGGTTCCGCCAAATTTTTTGGTAGAATTTATTTTAAGATAGGCCCTGCATGGTGAAATCCGGGGCGGGTTCTGTCACCCCCCCCCCCCCCCCCCCCAAAACACACAAAAAAAAAAAAAGTATTCTTCTCTAGTTAATAATGTGAACATGGGTTCGTTGAGCCTCCCAACTTGACTGGATTCCAAATCCCATTTAAAAAAAAAATTTAATTATTAATATCCGAACAGATTCACATTCATTCCCATACTCATTTTATGTCGGAAAAGAAGAAGTCGTGTATTAGAGTCATCGGCTTTATTTCATGTATTTCAGGAATATAAACATGTAATTAAAGGAATGCCAAAAGAAAAGAAAATGGGACCATGAAGATATAAGTAGCACTTAAAGAGTGTTATTAAGGCAAAATATAATATGTAAGGGAACTAATCCAAACAAGCTAAGCAATTGAAATTGTTTCTATATATTCAAAGAAAATATAATTCTGTATGGTAACTAGAATTAGTTACACTGAATCAAGTCATTTTTGGGTTTAAGGTAACTTTCATTTGGGTTCGTACGTTTTTCATTATATTAATGTTAATAGATATGGGGATATCTCTTTCAATAATTTTGTTCCCTATTTCATTTGTAGGGAGAAATTATCAGTATAACGGAAATAGGGAACAAAATCAGGACGTACATCAAAATGATTACCATTCCATGATTGACGATCACTAAAGGGGAAACAAATTAATCTCTAATCACTTCGTCATAAGCATATGTACCTCAAACCATGTATTATATGCTATATAAGAATATAAAAGTGATCCCCAAGTTCTGGCACAAGAAGAACCTAGCAAGAAAAAAACAAGAAGAGAAAAGAGCCATTATGAGTTTGGTATTTTCATTTCTAGGGTTTAGGGTTTTCTTGTGTTTATTCTTGTTGGTATGGGTAACAAAAGGCCAAAATGTCAACCTCTTTCGTCAAACCGAACAACTTGGTCGGCGTAAGATTTTCAATGTGATGGATTATGGAGCTGTTGAAGGTGGAATGACTGATAACAGCCAGGTAAGTTAATCTGCGCTGTATATATGAGCTTTTGCATGTGTGAAAATTTGGTTCACTCTATGAAGTGATGGGTTTATCAATGAATACATATAATTGAACAGTAACACTCTTTTTCTTTGCATATAGGCATTTTTGAAAGCATGGAATGATGCATGTAAATGGACTGGAAGGTCAAGGGTTTTGGTTCCCGGAGGAATATTTAAGTTATTCCCAGTTGTATTCTCAGGTCCATGCAATGGTCCGATTGCCTTTTTGATCATGGGGACTTTAAGAGCCTCTACTGATCCATCAACATTTAATTCTGAAAATTGGATAAACTTCCGATACTTGGAGCAGTTAACCGTAGCCGGAGGCGGTACCTTGGACGGCCAAGGATCCTTTGTTTGGCCTCTTAACAACTGCAACAATCGTCCATGCAAGACACTCCCCATCGTAAGTACTTAATATATTGCTCCTTTTGTTCTTTTCTTTTTAACCGAAGATGACATTTTGTTAAGCTACTAATTAACATGGAGTAATTTATTATAGTTCCATTCATGTCAATTGGTTCTTCAAATTATGCCCAACTGCTTTTTTGATCCAAATCTAAGTGAAAAATAATGGCGCTGTTAATGATTTGGGTTTTGGTTTTAATTTATAACAGCACTAAAAATTCTTATATCCTGGCCATGATTAGTCAGTACATCCTTCTGAGCACTATACTTTTTACTTGTAATCACTGAATTTCAGATTTCAGTTTTTGCTGATTAATTTCTTATCGAAAGTGTTAGTTAGTGTGGTTAATTGACATGTATATCTCATTATCTAACATCTTGTGTTGTCTCGTGAAATATCGATGGACCAGTCTTTGAGTTTTGACTTCGTCACAAATGCAAGCGTCGCTCACTTGAGATCATACAACAGCAAAAATGCCCATATCAAGGTCTATGGATGCAATAAAATGGACTTCACCAAACTTAGATTGTCAGCTCCAGGTGATAGCCCAAACACCGATGGCATAAAAATCGGAAACTCCTACCGCATCAGAATCTCACGCTCGGTTATTGGCACCGGGGATGACTGCATTGCGATATTGTCAGGAAGTAGGGAAATCCACATTTCTAAAATTTTTTGCGGTCCTGGGCATGGAATCAGCATTGGAAGTCTCGGAGGGTATGATAATGAATACGATGTGGAAGGAGTATATGTGAAAGATAGCGGTTTAAAGGAGACTACCAATGGTCTAAGAGTCAAAACATGGGCTTATTCTCATCCCTTAAAGGTTTCAAAGATTAGATACGAAAACATTGTGATGACTGATGTCACGAATCCAATTATTATCGATCAAAATTATTGCCCCAATCCTCCCTGCAATCGACAGGTATGTATCTCATTCTATTTGTTTTGTACTACACGATCCCTAGTGTATGTGCATACGAATAGTCTTAGAATAAAGGCATACTTGCCAAATTACTACCCTAGGTTTCATTTTAATGTCAATTTCCTATCCTAAGTTCTATTTCAGCCAATTTGCTACGCTAAGTTTTCATAATTAGCCAATTTGCTACCCTAGGTTTTATTTTAATCATTTTGCTACCCTTCCATCAAATTTGCTAATCTAAATATTCAAGATTAACCAATTTACTTTCCTAAATTTTCAAATTTAATCATTTGCTACGTTAGATTTTCAATATTAATTCAAGCTTGGACGAAGAATTGGACAATAATATGACGAAAATGTAGCAAATTGGCTAAGTTTGAAAACATAAGGTAGCAAATTGCCATAAATAATCCTTAGGATAGCAAATTGGCTAATTATGAAAACCTAGGGTAGCAAATTGACACTAAAGTGAAAGCTAGGATAGCAAATTGGCTATTAAGCCTAGAATAAATGTGAAGTGGTATTGATGTAGTATAGATTGATAATTTAACAACACGATATATTAAGGTTTTTAGTCGAACACATTTATTTTATGATAGACAAATATCAATCTGTTACTTAGTGAACATTGACTTTATCTAACGAAATATGCATTTATGTCTTCTGGTGTAGGTTACTTCGAATGTGCAAATTAGTGATGTGACATATAATAACATATGGGGAAGTTCTTCTTCCAAAGAAGCAGTAATACTGAAGTGCAGCAAAACCAGCCCATGCAAGAGCATAGTGATGAACAATATCAAGTTATCCCTCAATGGTCCTGGAGGTATTGCGGGTTCTTCCTGCGAAAATGCCATTGGCGTCTCTTACGGCACACAAAACCCTCCTTCTTGCATAAAAGTCTAGATTCACACATGCAGCATATGCTTTTGACTTCAAGCACTCTTTGGACCTAGCTAGGTTAGCAGTTCTGTTTTTTTTTTTAGGCCGACTTGCTAGTCAGATTCCAAAAGAAAAGCATGAAACAGTGTATAGCATCATACACTTGTTTGATGCTTATTCGTTTATACGTACAACATGAGTTGAAAACAGTGGTGTAAGTTCTACAATGTGATAATTAATGAGCAAGTTTCAAATGGGTTTTCTGTTTCATCCACCTAGTTGAATCTGAATATTCGCAAGTACGAAAATGTTGTTTTACTTGATTCCAAAAATAAATCTACACTAAACCACCAAGTATATGTGGAATATGCCAATATGGACATGTAGAAAGATTTATCTAATCTCCTGCAAACATGAAGACATACATATCAGCTAAAATTTGGGAATTACTTCGCTACGGAATGAAGAAACCTGCAATCTACTTGCCAAAATGAGATCTTGACAAAGACAACTAGGTTTAGCAAAACTGAAGAGAAGCAAGCATGCATTCCTACTTTGAGAAAAGTGAATTTAATTTCTCCAAACACATGCCTATAGACACCTCATCTTATTCTGTTTTATACTTTGTCCTCCCAACCTTTTTTTTTTTTTCTATGCAGAATAAAATATTCCTTAATTGTGGTAGCTGAGTTTGGCAAAAATCACATACATTAAACTTTGGACCTCCGTTAAGACTATATTGGAGAGAAATTTTTTTTTATAAATTTTTTTTTAATTTAATTTTATTTTATTTTTTGAAAGAGGGCTAGAATGGCTATTTTTAAGTCTTGATTAGTAATGTAACTGTAGAATAAGGGGGAGGACATGATACATGAATCTCAAATTACAATAAGCATAAGAAGAACATCTCAAGATAATAACGAGAGTTTCTACAAAAAGTATATATTCTACCATGCATCAATTAGTGAAGAGTGCTGACTACTCTATTCCCTTTACAAATGTGGTGACATGCTGAAAAGTAAATGCTTACTTGAAGCCATAATATACTGAAAAATGAATCTGACGGCACTTAGTTTCATCATGCTACTAAAAGGTTGTGACCATTTGACAAAGCAAGGAACTCGCTGCTTAACTAGGGTAGACGAGGCACACAAAGTGAGCCGTCCAGAACAGAGCCCACAGCACCCTACCACAACCCGGTAGAGATTTATTGCTGACAAAAGAGAAATCAAAATTAATAAAAAACAGTAAAAATCACCAACCCAATCCGGGCCCAAAACCTGAGCCCAGGTCCACAAACTATCCAACATAGTGTTGAGAAAACAGCCCACTAGCCCAACCCAACCCTTTGTTATCGTTGCCCCCGCCGCCACCGCCTTTGTCGACCAACCACCGCCGCCAGCGCACCACCACCAACATCGCCCACCCAACCTGATCTGGACTCTGGAGCCTCCCACTCCAGCCATAACCACTAACGCGTGTCCGTCTCCAGATCAGATCGAATCGGCCACCAGCTCAAAACGGCAGCCAAATCTCCATCTCCAACCATAACCACCGACGCCCATCTCCCAACCAGTTAATTGGTAACCAGATTTAGCATGGCAGCCATAAAAGGGTTGAGAACTTTGAGATTGCACTCGGTCCGGACGTCACTCCATGTATAATAACCACATTCAGTAGTCAATACTAATCGATAACTATCCTACTTTTTCGATCCAAAAGGACGCCAAGATGGGAGGTAGAACTAGGACGTAGGAGCTCTGTTTTTATTAGATTATTTCTTTATAATGCAAGAAGCGTAAAGTTTCTCGCTCAAATGATAAAACATCTAGGACAAGATCAGAAACAGGTCATTGAGGGATATGGGAATGAACCTAAATATGAGGACAAGGCTTTATCTCCATTTCTTTGGTCAATTCTCCCTGGTTTTCCTCAGTCATTAGGGCATCCTAGAAATAGATTGCAACGGAATTTAACAAAAGTGGGCATCGATGAACTGCAACTTTGCACTTGCACTGTTTATTCGGTAAATACAAATCGGTATTTAAGCTTTCGAGTGCGTGCACAAGTCACAAGCATGAGCAAGGATAGATACTCGCAATCACAGCATAACATAACTGAACTAGAACTAGAACTTTCAAATCAATAACAATGTTAAAAGCTAAGATATGTCATCCAAACCATCTCTTGAAACTTCAACTGAAGCGGGGTCCGAATATTTCAGTCACAGAAAAAGAACCACTGCAACGGAAAAGATGGAAATACTGAAAGGAATAGATAATAATCACCCCTTCAAACACAAGAAAGTTTCTTTGCATTTGTCAATCCCGCCTACCAAGCTCCATCCACGGATCTTTCCCGATGGTATAAGTTAATGCAACGTTGGACGAGTGACACGTGGCCGCACAGGTGTCTTTGAAGGACTTACTCTACAAAATTGCAATGTATATGAGATATTATGATATTGACCTACTTGAGGAGTTTAGGCAATGTCATTTGGTTTAGAGACCACACCTGATGGGTTGTGTTCCCAACACCATTCCGCTACAGTTCAGTGCAAGTATGGCACTTTCTGCCTGTTCATCAAAGAAAAAGCGTAAGAAAATTAATTATTTCAAGAGACAGAACTTTTTATCTTCAAAACCATACAGCAGAAGATTCAAAATTCCTCAACAAATCTGCCAATCAAATGTAACCGAAAGGAGGGTAGAGGAGATAAAGATAATATATATTCTTGGCTATACAAACACCTATGGGGAAATATTCTCTTCTCAGATAACCTGGATATTTTGTTACTAATTCTCACTCAATCATCAGGTAGATTCTTATTTTATTTCTGTGGTGCAAGATTCAATCTGAAATCTAATCCGCCATAAGCAATATGGTTACAAATTACTTGGAACAAAAGTTCAAGTTCTCTATAGTGCATTCCGTGAGCTATGCTGCAACAAATACACCAAAGAACAGGCCCCTGTTTTTCTCTAGTGGGGTGGGAGAAAGTGAATACTTGGGGAGATAGAAGATTCTGTCTTCCAATTGAATAGGATCGAAAAAGGAACCAATGTCCAAGGGTAACAAATATACTGAAACCATCTACATTTTCAACAAGAAATCGGATACAGAGATTTCAAATTCATGCACCCTGAATTATTTCGCAAGCAAATCTTCAACCCTTGTTTTACAGAGTAAAAATTTCAGTAATTGAAATAAAGACCTTTCAAAGAGAAACTATTCACTCTTGTTAAATATGTTATCATTAGTTCGGCCATTAATGTAGTAGGAACTGTAAATCCTAAACGTCAAAGCTCTTACCAAGGGAGTGCACAGTCGAACCTAGCACA
The DNA here is from genome assembly GCA_025331145.1 of Rosa persica. NCBI lineage: Eukaryota > Viridiplantae > Streptophyta > Magnoliopsida > Rosales > Rosaceae > Rosa > Rosa persica. Next base: position 16,012,647 of record WFKR01000005.1, read on the forward strand.
ACAACTGAATAAAAAAAGCTAAAAGAACAGTACCAAAAAAAAACTTGCATTAAAAAAAACCAAACAATAATACAAAAGATAAAAAAAATATTAAAAATAAAAAAATTTGTCACCACCTATTTCATTTCTTTTTGGATATATTAGACCATAATAAATAACACTGTGACATCGAGTGTGTAGCTAGAGGCCAATAATAATGCATCTGCAGAATTTTATTGGCCTATTGCTGTTTCCCCAAAGTTTATGCTCTTAGAATACGGGTCCGACAAGTATTTTGATATTCTAAATATAATCAAACTCAGACAGCAAAAAGAATGCAGAGACACTTCAAAGAATTAAGAGCAGATTCTGTTGTTTGAATGGTTAAATCAAAACAAAGCTTAAACGATGATAGACTTATTTAGTTATATTTAATCTTCAGGGCTGATATAAAAGACGTTAGAATTGCATTTTCTTTCCCATTAAAACCATGGAGTTGCTTCCAACAAAAATTAAGAAAATTAATAACAAAATATTTATAGACCATTCAAACAACAAAGAAAAGAGGAACCGTTTGGCAAAGATATATAGACCAACTTCCAATAGATCTTGCATTTCAAGATAAACATGAGAAACCAAAATCCCAAATTAGATACCAATTAATGTTGCAATGATTTATTATAATGTTTGGTCTCACTTACTTTCTTATCTGAACCCCAAACAGTTCAACAAATAAAGAGTGTTATATCATTTGCCAAATCACTTGGTATCTAAAATTTGGGATAGATTTGGTGACAGAAGTATTCCCAAGGAAGGGAACTATACAGACAAGACTTTAGGATAAACAAATTCGGTCACATATCATAGCAAATTTTTTTGACTTTAATCTTCATCAACCTTATTATTGTAAACAAAAACTTACCATTGCAAATTCAACAAAAGCTATACGGGTTGAATGCACATGATCTCCCAAAAGCCTCAAACGAGTAACCTGATGTTAGGGAAAAAAAAAAAAGGAATTAAATTACCTCACAAAATATTACTATAAAAACGATAAATAATAAATAACATTCTTCCCTACCTCACCACAAGCTGTTTCAAAGAAACTCTTGACTTCAGCTTGAGAAACCTGCACACAGAACCAGCAAAATACTTCAGATATTCAACTGCCATATATGAATGTATAAGGCTTAATGGCCAATTCCCCAACATCTCGGACAAAAGGATTCACAAGAAAAGTGTAAACCTTCTTATCGATATTTGTACAATATACGGTCCTGCTACACATTTCCCGTTCATCTTCTGACTGCATAAGAAATTAGGAAATCTAAGAAATTAGGAAATCTCAGAGAATGCAACCTCACTAGCATGCATCAATGAGACAATAAAGACAAATTTTCAGAGAGTAATTGATACCCTAGGGAGGAATGTAGGATTCACAGGAAGGATGGCAGTTTTTGAAGGTAGGACCCTAACGGGATAATACCCTAGCATCGTCCCGCCAAGGTTCAAAGCTGCTCTCGCACCATCTGTCAAGAAAAAAAAACTACAACTGTAACACGCAATATTTAAGTAATGATAACATGTCACCGAATGCTTGCAGACCAAAAAATTCTTACGCTCATCAGCAAACTCCACAAATGCAAAACGGAGCACTGAATGCGGATCACCACAAATTCGGCAGTCAACAACCTTGAAATATAAAAGCAAAAAAAAAAAATTTAGACGTGTCATCTAAGACATTAACTTGATGAAGCAACCATTACCAGCTCTAATCAAGTCTTCATGATTGAGCTATGTCTGAAAGTCTAGGTGTTAGGCCCATAACCTTCTAAGAATAGCATTAAGTAGTTTCAGAGCATTGGCAAACCCCGAAAGGAGCAAATTTGTTATTGGGCAGCAGATATCCATCATAGCCCATAGACAAAACATTATCAGATATTTACAACCTCTGTTAGGTCAATACCACAAATCAGTTCAGCAGAAATGTATTATAAAGAAAGAGACCCCCTGGTCTTGCTAAAAATTCATATAATATATCATTAACAGTGGTATCTAATTTCTGTTTTCAAAGCATTACTCATTCACCCTTTTTGCCCAAAGAATGAAATCAACAACTAACCTTGCTAGAACTCCCAAACAGTATCAAGTCTTGTCATGCAACAGCACATCTTCCAAATACTTAAAACACCAAATGGTAAGAGTAACTACACCAAAACCTAACCTCATTTTAGCTCAAGAAATTGAGTGCAACTCCGCTCAGCCATCAGCCCCAAAATAATTGGGATCCACTATTCTCTGCCAGTCAGGCTTAGCAAAAACAACAGTATTCATCACATCTCAAATAATCATGTCCTTGTCTACCCCCGTTATTCTAGACTGATGCATCGACTTGAATGAGCTCAGACTTCCCTACTGAAGTATTTTAGGTCTTAGACGCACATGCAGAACGCATGTGAAATGGCATTTCCTCCCCTCCTCACCCCTTGGTGCTCCCTGCCCTAAATGGAATAATCTTTATTTCTAATTCAACCTTAACATTAGCATCTTATTATACTCATTTATCAGCATGTTTCTTCATCAAATCAACATTCTACACTGCATAAAGGGCAGTCAATATCAATCTGGTGTATGGATCAAGCCCCTAAATTTTCAATTTCAACATTACTAACCAATGTTATTTTGAATTGCCTCCATCATTCTTTAATAACGTGAACGGAATGCTCAACCATCTTCATGTGACCTCATGGCCTCATGAAAAATGGCAGCAATTTTCCACGTCAATTTCACCCTCTCAAAAACTCCAGCCGTCAACAACCACTGTGCCCTTAACATCCTCAAGGGCAGGAAAGACCCAGGAAAATAGTACCACATGTATGTATGGATCCACATGGAACTACTGAATCATGAGAACACATTTCATGGTCACTAGGCTAAACCTGACAAGCGGTTAAATAATCCCTATAATTTAGTCATGCATTTAAAGTCCAAAGTAATATTAAAAAAAATGAAAAAAAGACCCTATACAGTAATAGAATACCCTCACATATACCAAAGCCATAGCCACAAATCTCGACCAAACCACTTTTCCTCTTATTGTAGAGAGAGATTATATCAATGAAGAAAATCAAGCAAATCTTCACTTGGAAATCATGTCATACAGAGCCGACTTCAATTAATTTCTCACATTTTAATCACATGATTTCATACAGAGCCAACTTATTCAGAAAGAGACACATGAACGACATGATGTAGATAAAAAACCGGAAACAGCACATAATACTGTTGGCCAGAAGAGCATTAAGGTAAAACTCAATATTGAACCAATTTCTGCATGTGGATCAAGCAAAATGTATCATTTTTATACTGGTAAAAAAATAACAATAAAAAACTTGCATACAAGTTTCAATTATAAAGACATCTATAATGCTCTTAAACGACCAATGCCAGAGGATAATCACATAAAATTTGGCAAAAATGCTACCAAAAGCTTCTCACATGATCACAGTCTCATTCTTTGTAATTCAAATGACTGTTGCAACAGGACAAACTTAACACTAGAAACTTCATTCTGGAAAGTGATTGCTTATTTCAGGACATTGAAAAGCAATGTATTGTTATGGAATTACTGCTCTAAAGTAACTTGACCCAAGAATATAGAGAAAGCAAAGAAACAAAAGGAAGCACCTAGGTTTGAGCTCCACAAATTTACTAAGATAATCACCCTTTCTGAAAACTTAAGTGGAGGTAAGGAAAGCGATGCAACTTACTTGTCCACAATTACTAAATATGGCAGCAAGACGCTCTTCGGTAACCTACATTAGAAAAGGAGTGTTTATAGCTGCTAGTTATTTCAAAGTCCAAATATACAAAACCCAAAAACATATTAAGATCTTCCAATCAACTTACTTGCTGATCAATATCAGAAACATAAACCGTTCGCCTAATACTATTTTCGCGCTCAGCTCTGAAAGCTCTCCCACTTAACCTTCTCTTCCCCTGATTATAGTTATTTCTTCTCTGGAAATCACGAACAGCACATATTAATAACCAAATACAATGACGGAAAATTACAACTTTGGCGGAGAATGTAACCTTCTATAACCCTGTATATAGTTATTTCTTCACTGTGAACAACCAACAGTGCAAATAAATTTAACCAAATGCAATGAAGAAAAAAAAGAACAGCAATAAATAGTGCAGATCATCCTTACAGCAAGCAACTTCATTATGAAACAAGCATCTGTTTTTCAAACAAAGTGGTTCCACAGAACAAACTTCACAAAGGTTCTCCATTAATAAGTTCCAACAATCAAATCACTACAACAATTAACAATAATACTGATAATAGAAAAATAATAGTCGCAGTTACGGCACCAATAACTACAAGATGATATCACGAGCATAATTCAAAAATGCACCGAACAAAACGGCATGATGAAAGTCTATTGATAAACATATTCAAAAAATTCTTGCTAGCTGCAGATGCAGATGACTTCCAACACGTGCAAATAAACAGACTACAAATCAAAAATTTAAAGGGCAATCACAAACCACTGAACTCAGCAGACCAACAAGCATAAAAACATCAAATCATGAATTCAAACAATACCAGTGGACAGCTCAATGTAACCAGAAAATACAAATGGTTACATTACTGGAATCCATGAACCCCTTTCATTTACATCATTATCCATAATGGTAACTTAACTTTTTAATCACAAATAATCACTAACACAAAAACTGTTGTAGAATGAAATGAACTTCTTTTACCGACAACACAAACAGCTACCAATTCAACAAGAAACCCAATTCAGATCACATTCCATCACAACTACTATAAACAAGAAAAAAACCCCACAGCTCATTTAACTAAAACTAAACATAACTCCAACAAAAGCCAAAAAGAAAGAAGGGGGATCAATAGAGAAAGGTGAGTACCCTTCGATTGTTGGCCTGATTGTCAGTGGGCAAAAGCTTATTGTTATTGACAGCAAAAGAGTTATCAAAATTGTGATTTTGCAGAGGTGAGTAAGATGAAGGGAAGAACTCTTTGGCTAAAGGGTTCAACTTGGTGAACATATCCACCAGCTTCTGCACATCGAATTCCGATTTGGGTTTCGATTCAGATACGGGTTTTGATATTGAATCCAAGTTCTGGTTGTTGGCAGAGGCTGCCTCACCGGCAATCTCAGCAACCGCAGCCATAGAATCTAAACCCCCGCAGACAAATTCAACAACAACAAAATATATATATATATATATATATATAGAAAACTAGTGCAGAAAGACTGAAACTTTATACGATAAATTTGAAGAACAGAGCTAGATATGATGAAATTAAGCTGCTTTCTTGTTCTTCCTTCCCTGCGTTTGGTGCTATCTACTCCTCAGGAAATGAGGGTTTTATTAAAGCTTGAGAATTTGGAATGCAACTCAACGAAAACAGAAAAAAAAAAGGAAGAAAATTTAAGGGAAAATAGTGAGAGAGAGAGAGAGAATAAAATAGCTGAAAGAGGAATATGGGTTTAGTGGACAATGATCAGAGCTGAGGTGTTGATGGAAATGGAGGTGTTGGGAGGAGCAAACAGTTGGCCTTGGGTTTGGCTTTTATTGCTAAATGCTGAGTAACCCTTTACCTCTCTCTCTCTCTTTATTTTCTCTATTTTTTTCTTTTATGGGTTTTTATGATTTTGGGTTTGGCAATTTGGCTTTGGTTTTCAGAGAGAAACAGAGAGTTGAGTGTGGGCGCTAGACTCTGAATGGGGCGTGGAAAAAGAGCAAGGGGAAGGAGGAGCCAACGTAGGATGACTTAAGCAATAACAAAGTTTTTTCCTTTTATATTTGTTTCTATCTTTTGCTCCCTCACTCTAATCGGGGTGTATTTTTGCAACTAGTGTCAGTGTTACATATAGATAGAGAGATAGATATATGTCATGCATAACTACTTATGTCTCCGCCAACACCAAGGTGTTTTTTATAAAAAAAAATTTATGAAAAAATATAGACTGACCGCATTTACAAAGTCGAAATCAAATTAAGCTAACATACGAATTGGATAGAGTTAGTCTACCTTAGTAACAAATTGAATTACATAATATATTAATAAAATGTAAGCCAACTTTTTTTATATATTTATAAGAATTTCAACAACATTAGTGCATATATTCATTTTACCATAGCTTTTCTGGTTCCGAGAATAAAGCACTACACTTGAGGCCAAGAAAATACTATGTACTATTGTTAATGTCTATGTAAACAATCTACTTTATTTATGCCTTCTGCAATTTTGTTTTGCCGTAACGAATATGTTCTTGCTTTTAGGCACTGTGGTTGGTTTAGAGAGTTTTGACTTTTGGTTGTAGGGTTTTGTTTGGAATTAAAAGGGTGTGGACCATGTGGAGGAATTTTATGTGCCACATGTTAATTCTGATTTTTCTTTTGAAGTTAACTCCGTCTCCAATAATTTACACGTTAATTGGTGGACTGGGAAATGTTTTTAGTTAAAAACAGTTTTTTTATCGTCTTCTAAGACAGAATATGAAAGTGAAAGTGATCTAACCATAAAATTTTTAAATCTCGTTCGGGTTGACGCAATTTCTTTATTTTTCTCATGAGATTTCTCATGAATTTTTCATTTCAGTGTTTGGTAACGTAAGAAATATTATCAAGAAAGTTATTAAAAAGTTTGTAAATAATGCAGTAAAATAATGATATATCTATACTATTATTAACAGAATAGGCTTTCTTAGCCAAAATAGAAAAAATGTACCAAAGTAACCCTTAAATATTAAAAAAACTATACAACTCATAAAATAGATAGGGGTGATACAGTCAAATTACAAACTAAACAAAAAATATAAAAAAAGGTGAAAATGATAAACAAATAATTAAACTACTCATTTCTATTATTCCATGAAAAACTACCCCTTCTTGTAAATAACTTCCCACTACCTATTAAAAAAAAAAATTCTATTTTCACACTCTCTAGTAAGTAATAAATGCAAGGGAAGAATGGAAAAATGAATCATTTGAGGGTATGGAATTTTTTTTTTTTGACATAGAATTTTAATTCATTAAATCAACAGTAAAAAAGGTTGTGGTCTACCAACACTTACATAAGAAATCCGGCAAGAAAGTCCGGAATAACCTATCTAAACTAGAGCAAACTATTAAGAATCACTGGGACGCTCATATTTAAGCGAGCCTATATAAGAATGGAAAAACCCCGCCTCCTACAGAAAAGAAATCATTTAACTAGTCCTCACTTGCCAATCACGCAATTGTGGTACAAGCAAAAAACTAGAAACGTCATAGAAGACTCATGAAAGTTTATTCAACCTTACACAAGCTCAATACCCTAATATATTAGGGCCCAAACTGCCTTGACTTGACCGGATGATGTGGGCCCAGAGCACTAACGAAGCCCACCAACGTCAAAACTAGTTCAACCTTCGAACTTCAACCTACCATGCCGCCGAACGTTGCAATGGCCTACACTCTGCACAACCAACCGGAACCAAGGAGATCAAAGATCCTCCAGACCCTACCGCCAACATCCTAGAAAAACAACCCCGAGATCCAAACCAAGATTCTCTCAACAGTCGGCCACGAATGCACCAGAGGCTGGATCGGCCTGCTCTACCCGAGGCGAGGGGAGACTGCCGCCATCGCTTTCTCGAGCGCTAGGATTCGCTCACTTTCTTCCGCGCATCGTGGAGCTAATTTTCCTAAGATATTTTCGTCTTGACCTTTGAGGGTACAGAATGAATCACTTTTTCTCTTATTATTCATTTATTTAGGAAAGTGTTTTCTTCCTTTTACAGGTCAAACACAAGATAAAATTAAGTTTTCTTTCTCGATACTTCAACTCTGTGAACCAAACGAGAGCTTAAGAACTTTATGGATGAAATACATTTAATTTTAATCAAATTATCGTTTTACTCCCTCATAACAAATTTAAAATATATATTTTCAATCTTATTTCCAATTTTTTTTTTTATAAATTTCCTTTATTTCATACTAATTCTATTTTAACAAACCTTTTTTTAGGAAAACATATCTTTTTTGAATCGAAGGAGGTCAGTCAATTTTAATTCAGTAAGCAGTACCAGAAACGACACACCCCTGATGGACTGACAGAAAGAGTCGTCTTTTAGGACATATAAAAGACCTATTTTAAAAAATTGAACCTCGTACTCTCGGGTACACCCACTTTTTAAGGAAGTTTACGCACTTTTATTCTAACAAAACCTAGAAACTTAGAAGCAAGTTAAATAAATGTGAGCAAACTAGATTTTGTGACCCAAACGAAATTTAAAAATTGCTAGTTGAGGATGCTGCACTTGTATCCCCAACATCTCCACCATCTTTAGGCAACTCCCAGCCCCCAGAAAGGCCCAAGCCCCAACCAAGGGCCCAAAAACCAGAACCTAGGGAGACCCTAGCGAGCCTGACGATCTCAGTCCTTGCAAAGCCGCCACTACCGGCCTCACCTCCATCGTGAATTCCAGCATGACAACCGGCAATAGTATCGCCATTACAAAACCCGACCTGAGATTGGTCGTCTTCCACCGCAGGATCACTACCACCATCACTCTGCTCCATCACCACTAAACAGAGATCCAGTCCCCCCGATTCGATCGTCGTCGAAAGAAATAGGAGACAGCCAGAAGCCTCGCTGCCCACTCTCCTTCCACCATCACCGAGCTACCCAGCCAAAACCACATAGCTGATAGACTCGAACCCATCACACGCCGCCTTCGCAGCCACTATCAGAGGACCACCGCCAAGAAAACCCACCAGTCATAGAGCAAAGGTGCCTCTGATCAACACAAGATGACCAAATGAAGCAAAATCAGAAACACGATGAAACTGAAAGCCACCATCGTCACTAGAAGAGCGAACAGAGAAGAGGGAAAAACCCACATTTTCGGTCGTAGGTATACCGTCGCCACTAGGATTAGATAGCCGCGAGCGGACATTCTCTCATGAGAGAGTTAGAGAGAGAGAGAGAGAGAGAGAGAGAGAGAGACATAACCGCTAGTCTTAGAAAAACATATCTTGAACAGGTGGATGAAGGGTTAGCCAAGACAATTTGTTGTTGTTCTTGCTGTTGGTTACAATTCTGATCGAGTGGGGTGTGGCTTGGGCTAGGTGTTTTGGACATTAACAAGCCAATTGGGCACGTGAGCCTTATTTATGATAGGTTTCAAAAAAATTAAGCCCATGTCGATGCTATGCAATTTTCAATTACCCCGTTCTTATTTACTTCACCAGTGGATGGTTCCCTAACATAATGTCCACTCCAAGTATAAATTATTTAAGTTGTAGAATAGAGGATTAGGGAGAGATTATCAGACCCATGATGATTTGAGTTCATCTCACTAGTTAGGGCTTATACCTAAAGGGAAAACTAAAATGAATGCACATTTTATACGTGAATCACAATGTTTAGGCTCTTCAGAAGCCAAGAAATTGTTTGTTTAACTACACTAATTGCAATAAAAGTATGTTAAGACTAAATTGAATTAAGGTTGAAATAAAATGGATGGAGTTAGGGCATAAAGTTTGACATTTGCCTCCACTGCAAGCAGAAATCCAATTGAATATGAATATTACAAAGCCAATTGTCAATTTTTCTCATACTATTCAGTTAGGGTCTACTAGAGACATGCTTCTTCTTTTTTATTATTTATTATTTTATTTGTCTATTTATTTTTAAGTATGTGTCAGTGCAGTTACTCTCAAGCATTGATTAAAGAAACCACAGAATATATAGGGGGGATATGGTGCCTATACCCCAATTTACAGTACACATTGAGAGAACTTCCTAAGATTATAACAAGACTCTCAACTAAAAAAATGTATTCTAACAAACACTAATTAGCAAAGAGTGCCCTACCAGCTACTTCATTTGTTTTATAATTGTGGTGACATACCAAAAAGTAAATGTTTACTTGAAGTCATAATATACTAATAAGATCAGTTTTTCCACTATGGTGCCACCGGAAAATAAATCTGGTGACACTTAGTTTCAACCTGTCATTTCACTAGGAGATAGCGATCATATGACGAAGCAATGAACTCACTGCCTACTCAGGGCAGACAAGGCGCACAAGGTGTGCAGCCCCGGACAAAACCGGCATCACCCTACCACAAATTGGTAGGGACTTATGACCAATATAAAATTCCTATAAAAAGAAGAGATGTCCTTCTCATATACATAATGGTACATACAAATTCCTATGAAAAATGATATCTATTTTATTCAACCAAAAGCATTTTTATGGTTTGGATGATTTAACCAAAATGACCTTTTTGGCAGGAAATATAAGACATTTTGAATGTACTGGTAGTGGATTTTCATGAGAAATATCTTGGACTCCTAACTACAATTGGAAGAGATAAAATAGAAATTTTCAAGAAGCTTGAGGAATGACCGGATTTCCACCTTCAAGGATGGTAAGGTAACTTTTTGTCAAAGGCCAGGAAACTTGTTCTTATTAAGGTTGTGGCCCAGGCAATTCCTATGTACTCAATGAGTATGTTCAAGCTTTCGCTGAGCATTTGTAAGAGTTTTCAATCAAAAGTTAGCAGGTTTTGGTGGGGGGAAGGGGGGAGAAATACCTAGAATTCATTTGTGTAAATAGGAGGAGCTTTGTAGGAAAAAAGAAGGGGGATTAGGGTTAAGGGATTTCCGAGCTTTTAATCAAGCCATGCTTGCCAAAATTGTTTGGAGAATTTTATAGAGTCCTTAGTCTTTGGTGATCAGTACTTTGCTTCAGGCAAAGACATTTAGTTTTTGGATGCGAAGCTGGGTTCTCCTCTATCTAACATATGGAGAGCAATGATTTGGGGTAAAGAGCTGCTTGACCCTGGAACTAGGTGGAGGGTTAGTAATGGGAAGATTATTAGAGTTAAAGCTGATCATTGGATGCCATGTCTTTCAACGTTTAAAGTGATATCTCCTTTGAGGATTCCCAGAAATATGAAGGTGGAGGAGTTAGTAACAACTGAAGGCAATTAGAATGCACAGTTGATTCAAGAACTTTTTCTTTCTCATGAACCAGAAACGATTCTTTCTATGTCTTTGGGACTACGAACAAAGGAAGACAGGTTAGTATGGCATTTTACCAGTGTTCTAAAAATCAGTCTGGGCGGCAACCTAGGTGCTAAGTGCAGATTGATCGCCCCGATTTTGGGCTAGGCGACAAGGGAAATCGGTTTGGCTTTCGACGAGCACCTAGACGGAGTAGACGACCGTTTCAGCGGTCTAGGCGATGAATTGGGCGCTAGGCGGTGCACATCTGTTCACTTTCTCTCTCTTCTCGAGGCTCGACGGCTCGACTTTCTCTCTCTAGTCTGTCCTCTGAGTCCTCTTAACTCTCTCTGATTCCTCCTATGAGTCCTCTCACCATCTGATAGGACCCATCCGGATTTCACCTTGAAATCAAAAGTGGTCATGCGGGACCCACCTTAGAAGAAATTCTACCAAAAATTTAGCGGAACTTCCTCTAAAATTGGACTACCCAAAATCCTGTAGAAAGACATTCACACTTCTAAAATAATTCACCCTTAATCTTCTGGAGCCACCCTGCTCCCTAAATCACAACATCTCCCATTTCACAAAACAATTCTGATACTTAAGAATATTAATCTCATAGGTTATCATAGCAATCTAATGCACAGGCATACAAGAAGTAAGAATACAAGATAAATGACTGATACTTTTATAATGCGGAAGCTATGACAGCTATGCCTCAACCCCATATACGCTCGACCTCAAGCTAAACTGGCATGCAACCTGGGCATTTGAAACCGAAGGGTCAAGGGGAAAAACATTTGAAAATCGTTAGAGTGAGTGGATGAAAAATAAGTAATTTCTAATGAACAAGTGAAACTTAATGCTTTCTCAAGTTATTCTCTAAAACCTCGCATGCAGTAAAAATCTTAGAAACCCTCCTAATCATCATCTTTATTGAAATCTCAATTATGTAATGTCGATAATCTTGAAATCTCTTTAAACTCTCAAATCCCTCAAATACATAATGATAATTCAAACATCTCGTTAAATTAGTCATATCTCAAATCATATCTCAAAATAGACGATGACTAAAGGGGATTACCGATTAGTCATCTCATGCCACATTGAGGGGACTACCGACCAGTGACGTATCAGAGGGAACTGCCGACAGGATGAGGAGGTGATGGTGGGAGGGGACTGCCGACCAGATGACGCATCTGAGGGGACTGCCGACCGGAATATTCTGGAGGGGACTGCCAACTAGAATATTGTCTGGAGGGGACTGTCGACCAGACTATTACCTGGAGGGGACTGCCGACCGGGTAAAGCATGCATGCACTGACTTATTTACCTCCTCAATGAACTGGAATCGATCTCTTTAAAATAATTGCTTTCGGAAAGAAATCCGATATTAATCGAGTAATTTACCAAAAGCATTACTTAAGAATATCTCGATAACTCAAGGCTCAATATCTCAATAAATCCTCGAAAGCATAAATTCTCAGTAAATCAATAAATGCTTTCGGAAAGAAAACTCAATATAACTTCAAAGCTGATAAGTGTGGAGCTCAAAACTCAAGAAATCTCGATAATTCGATCAAACTCAAATATTTGCTAAATCATTCGTACTCTTATATCACCATAAAAATCGATATTCGAAATCAATAATTCTCACAATATTTTCTTAATCAATCACTTCCCGAAAATCATTTCCCAACTCAATAACTCATAAATAACTATCTCGAAAATCTACTAAAAACCCTCGGGACGGAATTTCAGTACTAATCTCGTAATTCATAAATAAATTTCAATAAATCAAAACTCAATAAACCATAAAACTAAATAATTCAAATCATAAATTAAATCTCAATTGGAAAATAATAATAATACTGCATGCACAATTTATGTAAAATAAATATCCACTCATAGTACTATTTAGGCGACCACGCTACCGGTTTCCTACGCCGAGCTAGCTCGGCACGTCGTCCTGTACACAATTATAATTCATGAATAACAATCCGGAAATTAAATACGATTCCCACATCAAATCCTCATAAATCAACATTTCTATTTCTTCTCTGATTTAACCAAAACTTCATCATTAACACCAATTCTTTAATTCAAAGTTTCTAGGGCAGAGTTGAGAGAAATCCGACGGTGGAATTCTCGTAAATCAATAACCAAACTATCGAACTTCAGAAAATCAAAATCAATATCAAACCTCTCAAGTTCCACCAATAATCATATCTACATGTTCTTTAACTCACAATTGAATTATCTAGCCAAAAACAGAATTTCAAAACCGGCCCCATGCGCCTCCACGCGCCACCAGCAGTGGCGGCGTGTGGAACCCACGCATCACCGGCCAACTCTGATTCCAGTCACCAAAATTCAACAGCATGATCATCTTAACATTCTAAACCTCTTTCATACCTGCAACAAAACTCAAATCACAATCAATTGGCCGGAAATTGCCTCGACAATAGCAAATCCGGCGATGTCCACTGTTCACCGTCCAATCTTCCTCCTCTGGTCGATTCAAGCTGCAAGAAGGTTATCACAGTGCTTAACATCTCCCCAGCAACCAAAGCCCCCAAGATTTTTGGCCGAAAACCGCCGAAAATCGGAGATCGAACCAGAAATTCCAAAGAGACAAACCTGGGAATTTCTCTTCGATTCTCTCGATTCAGAGTTACCCAACGTGAAAAACTTACATGGATTGCAAGAGGAAGGCGAGGCGGTCCGAGAAAGTCCAGTTCCATGGCTGGAGGTGGCTGGAATCGCCGCCTGCGAGGTCGGGAAGCACAGCGTCGATCTGCCCCTTCTCTCTCTTCGGGTTCTCTCTCTCTCTTCGACTTCCCAAAATGGAAGCCCCGAAAAAAATATAACTTCCCCTTTGGGAAACACCCCAATATACCACATAATCTCCTAAATTTACAAAATTACCACTATGTTTCAACCCTTCTAACTCGTTCGTTACAACTCTGATTTTAACGTGTCACATATCCACGAACTCGATTTAACGTCCTCTACAACTTCCATGAAGAAAGTTTCCTCAAAAAAGGACCCAAACAAAAAGTCACTCTTTAGGGCCCTCAAAAAGATTGAAATAGAGTTAAAAGTAAAAAGTTATGTCGTTTAATGTCCGAAAGACCAGTAAACCGGTAACTTTAGGTTCGGGATGTTACACCATCACTCTCTCTCTCTCCTCAAATCTGATCCTTCATTCTCTCTCTCCTCGACGACTTCGATTTGTCCCTCACTCCCTCTAAACATCATCTTGATTTAATTTCAATCATATAATCAAACATCCATCACAAAACTTTCGAAATCAATACCTGGGAAACCTTGAAATCATTGGGACAAAGAAATGCATGGTGTAATCATATAAGGGTGTGGGGCAACAACTGTTCAGTTGAGGACTTGGGGTTGGAGGCGGATGATGAGAGGAGAGGGAGAAAAGAAGGCTGAGATAGGTTTGATATGTTTTCCACTTTTTCCTTAATTGTTCCATGGGTTTGGTCACTAACCCACTGTTTCTTCTAGCCCACTAGACTTTGTTTCTATAAGAAGTACTATTTGTCAAAAAAAAAAAAAAAGGGCTATGTTGAATGAACTAACCTAAAGACATCCTTATGTTAGTTATATAATTCAACATGTTGATTATTTGATTTGATGGCACTAATGCAATAGGCTTTAATAGACTAATAGATTTATGGTTGAAGATCTTATTATTTTTTACGTAATTATATGTAATAAAAATTAAATTAAATTAAAAAATAGAAACAGCCTAGGCGTTGCCTAGTCTCCGAACAGCTTGGCTTTGGGCGCTCCGATTGCCAGTTTCCAGTATCTGTTGTCGACGGTGAGCACCAGAGGGAGGACGGCGACGTTGGTTTAAGATGAACAGAGCCGGTCCAGTAGCAGGAGATGGCCGGAGTTGAGAGATGCAGTCAGGTCAGAACGCTTGATACGGGTTGGGTCACACAGTTTGGAGGAGAGAGAACAGAGCGATTCAGAGGGGAAGAAAATGGAGAAAAGGAAAATTTGGGGTTTTAAGAAAAATTCCCGGATTTCCTTCTATTTATAGAAATTTTCCAAATTTTCAAACGCCTATAACTTTCTCATACGAATTCCGATTTCCGCATTCCCTATGTATAAAAAGTCAAACTTCGTGCCCCCTCTAAAACTGTGAAATTCGAATAATTATTCGTCCGAAAATAATTCAACTCCATTCTCGGATCACATTCTCATACCAACAACCATTGAATTAATTCTGAAAAATCCTCAGAAAATAATAATAAATTTCTAGGGTATTACAGGCCCGAAGGCCATCGTCAACACTGCTCGCCACCCACTGGAGACAAGGGATCACTGCGCCAGCGCTGCTGGAGCCGCCGCCGCCACCACAGCCGTAGGTGGCTGACATCCTCCCTCCCTCTGTCACAATGATAATGACATTTTAATGGGGTTTGCTGATGCAGAGTGCCTCTCTGACCCTCACAAATGTCGCTCCCAAATGGAACATGTCTTTACAATGGAAGCACAGTGATATCTCGGAGGTCTACAAAACAGACTCTTGTTGATACTTCCTCGAACCATATAGAGATTATTGCTCTACATGAAGCTGTGCGTGAATGCATATGACTAAGATCTGTAATTAGACATATTCAAGGAACTTGTGGTTTGAAGTCTACCACAGATGAACCTACCTGCATTTATGAGGATAATGCAACTTGTATTGAACAAATGAAGTTAGGTTTCATCAAGGGTGACAACACCAAACATATATCGCCTAAGTTCTTTTATAATCAACAACAACAAGCACTTCTAAAGATTGTTTACTGGGCCATGTTTGGACCCATTGTTTTTGTTTTTATGTACCCCTTGTGGAATTGTTTGTACCTCTGTGGGCTAGTCATTCATTTTTAATGGAATTTTCCTTTAATAAAAAAAGAATAGTTAAAAGAAACCCTAGGGTTTAGCAAAGTGCGGCGACCAAGGCTCCTCTGGTTGCAAGCTTGTTTAGCAGCGACATGGCTTCTTGTCACGAGTCTAGGCAACTTCGAGCGTGGTTGTGTTGGCAGGCATGTCCGATTCCAGATCGAATGAGGTGGTGCCTTGACACTAGTAGTTCAGGGGTGGGGGGAGAATAGTTGATCAAAGAGGTCGACGTGATCGGTGAGTCAAATCGAGTTCGTGCGAGTTCGGATTCCAGTCGGTATTAGTGTAGGGGATCATATTCTCTACTGTTGTTGTTTTCACAGGGAGGCAGCGGACCAAAGTTTGACGGTGATGCAGTGATGGAGAGGCCAACTGCCGGAAAACTTGACGGCGGCGGTGATAGATTGGCAAAAGCAGAGTTAGGCTTCTGTTCACCTTGCTCAGGTTTGAGCTTGGGCCTTTGGGCCTGGGCTGAAATTTAAGTTGTTGGGCTCTATGTTGTGGGCGAGTAGGGAGGGTGCCTTCCCACCCTCATCTACCACTTAGTGGTACGGGTGGGCCTGGCCTAAGAGGTGGACCTTCTTGGATATTTGGGCCGGTAGATGGTAGGGCCAATCGTTTTTAGATTAAGACTGCTACAAGAGTTGGTAATTATCTAAAATAAGATTGGCATTTGTTTCAAGCGGCTTATGAATAAAGAGGTGCTCCTATTTGTTTGTTAGAAGTAGTTTTTGGTTGGTGCCTCAATTGCATGTCTGGCCAATGGGGATACTAGTCAATGATTTTGCCATAAAAGACAATGAGTTTCTTTATTTATAAGTTCGCTAATTTTAGCGAGCTTATCATTGACTTGTAATGAGTCTGGTTTGCTTAGAATAAGGTTTCCGAATTTCATATCGACTATCTTATTGTAAGTGCAGTTAGACTCTAAACATTTGCAATTTGTCGATTTTAATGATATCAATATCTTAAAAAAAAAAAAAAAAAAAGGAGGAGGAGTTATGTAAAGACCGAAGAAGAAAACTTTTCAAAAGCAGCACAAAGCATCGCAACCCCACTGGGGAAGACCTGGACTTTCATTATCGAGTGGGTGCGTGTAATTAAGAATTGTACTGGTGCTACAGTACTACGCGCTATGTTGTAGAAATTGTGGTTGTGGTTCCAGCTAGTAACCAGCACACTCACTCTGCATCTCGGTTGAGTCTTAAGCGAGTGCAGAACTTGAACAGATTGAGAAGCAATTTTCTAGCACTTGAAAATTTTTCTTTCCAAAAAATGGTTGAACTTGTAATTCCTTTAGCATTGTTGGTGGCCGAGAAGGCGATGAGCTTGTGCGACCGAAGAAACAAGTCGGAGGACCCAAGTAATAATATCCATGTTGATGTTGAAAGAGCCTGGAAATGTCTAAAGAGGATGCAAGCCTATCTAGGGGACTCGGAAGAGATTGATGAAGGCAGCCTAATGCTTCAAAATCGTGTCGCAGAAGTCCAAAGTCTGGCTTATGAAACAGAGGATGCTCTTGACAAGTTCATATCTCAGATTCCACATCATTTCCACAGCAACATATTCTCTCAGAAGCTGCACGACGTTGCGCACTATCGAGAAGAAAAGAGAGCAAGAGTTGAGTTATCCACCAAGATTAAAGACATTGAAAAGAAAATTAGTTCCTTCTCAACTTTGGATTCACTTCTTGAGCCAGCAAGTAGTTCCAGCACAAGGAAGAGGGATAGTTTGATCCACCAAGTTCTTGAGGAAGATGAAATAGTAGGCCTTGAGGAGCCTAAAGAAAGACTCTCCAAACAGTTGATGGAAGAAGATTCAAGGCTCAAGACTATTTTGGTTGTAGGTCCTGGCGGCTCCGGCAAAACCACAGTTGTGAAGAATGTTTTTGACAGCACAATGGTCCAACGGTTTTTTGATTGCCATGCTTGGATGGACGTGTCACGGCCTCCTAAAGCAGAAGATCAGAAAGCTGAACTGATGCATCTGAAGGAAAAGAGATTTTTGGTTGTTTTGGATAATGTTTGGACAGCACAAGATCTGGAACTCATTACAAATGCTTTGCCAAGAGGATTGCCTGGGAGTAAAGTAATCATAACTACTCGCAACTCTGATGTAGCTTCTTCTCGTGTTGAGTCCTCCGAGTATATCCATGATTTGAGTAGCGGGTTATCATGGAAAAAAGGCTGGTCTCTACTTTGCAAGAAGGCGTTTAGAAAAACTGCAGGATATTGTCCACCTGAACTTGAAGAGTGGGCTAAAAAGATCCTGAAAAGGTGTGAAGGTCTGCCCCTTGCAATTTCAGCTGTTGCTACTTTGCTGGCAAAGAAGCCACAAACTCCAGTTGAGTGGAAGAAGTTACATGAAAGCCTTGGGTCTGAAATTAGACCCGACTGTAGTCTTTCGATTATTAGCCGTGTCTTGCAGCCAAGTTACATGCATCTTCCGAGCCATCTGAAGATTTGTTTTTTGTACTTCGGCATGTTTCCTGAAGACTATTCAATCAGCCGTGACAGGCTAATTCGGTTGTGGTTTGCCGAAGGATTTGTGGTGCCAGGAAGAGGACAAACAATGGAGGAGGCTGCAGAGAGTTATCTGAATGAACTCATTGGAAGAAATTTGGTACATGCTACCACAAGGGAGATTAATGGTCGAGTAACGAGCTGTCGTGTTTCGAACCTTGTTCGAGAGTTCATCATTTCAAAAGCAGAGAACTTCATCACGGTTTTGGATCCAAACTGCCCTATTACTACTTGTTCAAGTGAGAAAATTCGACGTCTTTCAATTCAAAATGTCAATATCAATTTATTAAGGGGTAGAGACTTTAGTCATGTTCGTACCTTACTAGTGTTTGGAGATGAGTGTTCCCCTTCTGAGCTTGACAATGTGCTTAAGACCTCTAAGTTTTTAAGGGTGTTAGATCTTTTAGGTGTACCTTTGAAGAACTTTCCTGACAGTGTTATTGGTCTCCCCCTCTTGAGGTACTTATGTCTGAGCCAAACTGATATTAAATCAGTTCCAACGTCCATTGGCAATCTTGCATTCTTGCAAACCTTAGATCTTAAGCGCACACAGGTGACCAACTTACCAAAACAGATTTATGCACTCCAGGATATCCGTCATCTTTTAGTTTATAGGTGTGATGTGACTTCTGGAGTGGCACAAGGAGTTCAGATTTCTGCAGGCAATATTGGAGCTTTATCTTCCCTACAGAAGTTGTTTCTAATTAAGGTGAAAAAACAAAGAAACGTAGTCCTTAAAGCCTTGGGAGAGTTAATTGCTCTCCGGAAGTTGGGGCTGGTAGACCTTGAAAGAGAACATGGAAGAGAATTGTGTTGTTCCATTCAAAAAATGCCAGAGCTTTCAACACTTGATGTACGATCAGCAAGCGAAGATGAGTATCTTGATTTGGATCAACTGAACTTCCCTCCCGGGCCTCCCCGCTATCTCCAACGTCTCTGTTTGACAGGGCGCCTAGAAAGTCTACCACAGTGGATTCCCCAGCTTCACAGTCTAGCTCGGATTGCTTTGAAGTGGTCTAAACTGAATGCTGATGTCAACTCACTAGAGGCGCTCCAAGATTTGCCTAATCTGGTGGAGCTAGAGTTGGTGGGGTATTACACTGGGGATTCAATGAAGTTCAAAGCCAAAAAGTTCAAGAAACTAAAGGTATTACGTATTGAGCAACTTGATCAGCTAGATATGGTGGTAGTCGAGGAGGGAGCAATGCCCGAGCTTAAGAAGTTAACATTGTCTAGATGTCAGAATCTGAAGTTATTTCCATATGGCATTGATAGGCTTATCTTGCTTGAAGAATTGATTCTGTACGACATGCCCGAAGAATTCATTGCTAGGCTTCAGAAGGATAGCGAAGACCGTTACTTGGTTGAGAATCTTCGAGTCATCCAATCTTTCTATTCTGGGAGCACTGGATGCCAAAATCTTTCTTGATTGTTTTGCCGTGTGGAATCTTTGTATGGACTTAAGGTAACTAATTATTCAATTCAATATTCTGGCTAAACTGTAAAATAGTTTTGTTCCTTATGAGTGATTTCAAGAGACTCCTTTAGAGTTGGGGCGAACTCCTTTCTTTGTGTACGTTTCTTTGTCTATGCATTTAGGTACCTATTGATTTCGAAGTAGCAATTGCAGATCTATAACTTCAAGTTATGAATTTGCTTATTTATGTATCTATGAATGTATGATCTGAATGGGTTCAAGGTGTTTAGCTACAGAGCAAGTACGTTCGAGTGTTTCCAGTTTACACCATACTGAACACAAACAGATTGACCGACCATTGAAACAAAAGACGAGGAGTAAAGAGGAAGAGTTGAGTGTTCAACTGAAATGCAACTTCCATATTTAAGGTGATCTTGCAATTTTTTTAGTACAGGTTAAATGAGTAAAACTAGTTCTAGTTTTTAATCCGAGAAATGAAGAAATAGATTTCCATCTTACCCATTATCATGAGCAAGTGAGATTTGAACAATTTTACTAGTGAGATAACTAATTACTGTAGCTAAGTAGCTAAAGTCAAAATATAACAAGATTGAGAATGAATTTTCTGATAATGTATTCATCTCACAGCGGAGGTATATAAAGAAGTTTACAGGACTATAATAGGTAAGTACTAACTACGAAATAATTACAATATATTACAATATATTCTACTCCTGATTCTACTCCTAAAGTTAAACTATGACTCACGCTAACACTCCCCCTCAAGTTGGCGCATACACATCAATCATGCCCAACTTGCTTAGTGAGTCATAAAATACCTTCCTGGAAACTCCTTTGGTAAGTATATCTGCAAGTTGCTCTTCAGATGGAACAAAAGGAAAGCTAATAATTTTGGCATCTATCTTCTCCTTTATAAAGTGACGATCAACCTCCACATGCTTAGTACGATCATGTTGTACTGGATTCTGTGATATGTCAATGGCTGCCTTGTTGTCACAATACAACTGCATAGTACTTTTGAGTTTGAAACCCAGATCACGTAACAGATTTCTCAGCCACAACAATTCACATACTCCGTGAGCCATACCTCTATACTCAGCCTCAGCACTAGATCGTGCCACAACTTTCTGTTTCTTACTCTTCCATGTAACCAAATTACCTCCCACAAATGTAAAGTAACCTGATGTTGACTTCCTGTCTGTAATATTGCCAGCCCAATCTGCATCTGTAAAGCCACAAACCTCAAGGATATTGTTGTGTTTAGAAAACAACACTCCCCTTCCTGGAGCTGACTTTAGGTACTTTAAAATTCTCATAACAGCATCCATGTGACTCTCACTCGGGTTATGCATGAACTGACTCACCACACTTACTGCATATGCAATATCTGGTCTAGTATGAGCTAGATAAATCAAGCGCCCAACTAACCTCTGATAGCGAGCTCGATCAGTAGGTACCTGATCTGGATACTCAGCTAAACAATGATTCTGCTCAATAGGAGTATCAATAGGTCTGCAATCCAACAAACCTGTCTCTGTCAGCAAGTCAAGAACGTACTTCCTCTGGCATAGGTAGATCCCTTCTCTCCCCCTGGCTACCTCAATTCCTAAGAAGTACTTAAGTTCACCCAAGTCCTTCATCTCAAACTCAGAGGCTAGCTGTCTCTGTAGTCTATCTATCTCAACAGTATCATTGCCAGTAATTACCATATCATCCACATAGATAATTAAAGCTGTTACCTTCCCTTGTTGATGCTTGAGGAATAAGGTATGATCTGAGTTGCTCTGTTTGTAACCAACATTCCTCATGAATTGTGAAAATCTTCCAAACCAAGCACGAGGCGACTGTTTGAGACCATACAGTGACTTCCTCAATTTACATACAAAATCACCAGGAGAAGCAACGACATACCCAGGTGGAAGACTCATGTACACTTCCTCGGCTAACTCTCCATGAAGAAATGCATTCTTGACATCAAACTGTCGGAGTGGCCAGTTTAAACTAGCGGCAAATGAGAGCAGAACCCGAATAGTGTTCATCTTGGCCACAGGAGCAAATGTTTCATCGTAGTCTATACCATATGTCTGAGTAAACCCCTTTGCTACAAGGCGTGCTTTGTACCGATTCACTGATCCATCTGCATTATGTTTCACAGTAAACACCCAACGACAACCTACAGCCTTCTTGCCTTGTGGTGGAGACACGAGTTGCCAAGTACTATTCTTCTGCAACGCCTCCATCTCTTCCTCCATTGCCTTCCTCCACTTTGGATCCCCCAACGCATCCTGCACTCTGTTAGGTACTGATACAGCAGATATTTGATTCACAAATGATTCATATGACTTAGACAACCTCCTAGTGGACATATAATTGGCTACGGGGTATTTTGCTTTGGCTGTAAGAGTAGGTTCATATCTTTTGGCTGATTGACCACGAGTGGTCCTATTTGGTAACACATATTGCTCAACATTAGACTCACTATTACTAGTACCAGTGGATGGACATACCTCAAATGAGTGATCTTCAGTACCAGGAAGTTGTGGGTCAGGGGTAGAGGTGATGGTAGGAGGGGCAGTTGTGTCTTCAACTGCAGGTGTCTGGATGTCTGGAGCTTCTGCTTCTGGAGATGATGAGCTTCTGCTTTCAACTGGATCCGTCAAAATACTTCCTACTTGTGTGACTTCCACTCCTCCTTCTGATTCCTCCCCTTTTCCATAATACAGCTCTTCAAAATATAAATTCTCCCCCTGAAGAGCTGTACCCGAAGAGGAAAAATAACTCATGTCCTCAAAGAAAGTAACATCCATAGTGACATAGTACCTTCTGGTAGGTGGATGATAACATTTGTACCCTTTCTGATAGCCTCCATAACCAACAAACACACACTTAAGTGCCCGGGCATCCAACTTAGACCTTTGGTTTTTAGGGACATGGACAAAAGCAACACAACCAAAGACACGAGCTGGAAGATTATGAAATGAAGGTAAGGAGACATGAGATGCAAGAACCTCAAATGGAATTTTTCCCTGAAGAACACTGGATGGAAGACGATTGATAAGATGAGAGGAAGCATGTACGGCATCGCCCCAAAGATACTTAGGCATATGAGCACTAAAGAGAAGGGCACGAGCCATATCAAGTAAATGACGGTTTTTCCTTTCAGACACACCATTTTGTTCTGGCGTTTGTGGACATGTAGTTTGGTGAACAATCCCATGGGTTTTGAAAAACTCTTGGAAAACATGATTAACATACTCTCCCCCATTGTCCGAACGAAGGACTTTAATGGTGCTATGATATTGTGTTTGAACGAGAGTGCGAAAGGTTTGAAAAGCTGGAAATACTTCATCTTTGGTTTTAAGAAGAGCAACCCATGACAATCTCGTACAATCATCAATAAACAACACAAAGTATCTCATACCCAAGACCGTGGGTTCTCTAGAAGGTCCCCAAACATCAGAATGAATCAACTCAAAAGGAGTAACACTTTTATTAGAAATACTAGGAGAATAAGTAGCACGATGACTCTTTGCCAAAACACATGTTTCACAATGTAAAACAGACTCATCCACACCAATAAACAAAGTAGGCATGGTTTTTCTCATAAGACTAAAAGAAGGATGCCCTAAACGGCGATGCCACAACCAAATTTCACTTAGCTTATCAGAACTCGAAGTCAAAGCGGTGCGGGACTGTGCTCCTGGTTTCTCTCCTGAGTATGTCTGATCCAGATGGAACAACCTGCCCCTCAGATACCCCCGACCGATTATCTCCCTGGTGAGAAGATCCTGAAAAATCACATACATAGGATAAAAGGTTACGGAGCATTTAGACTCAGTATTCAGCTGGGGAACAGATATCAAATGGTGAGACAAGTCAGGCACATATAACACATTATGAAGTTCTAAGGTGGGAGTAATACGAACTGACCCTGACCCTAACACAGGAAAGGCCTCACCATTGGCATTGGTTACATAGGACACGGATGGGGAAGACAATTCAGTAAAATATGATTTGTCATAAGTCATATGATCGGAGGCACCAGAATCAATAATCCATGTATCAGAACCAACAAAGTTAGAAACTTTTAAAGCCATACCAATTTTACCTCGACCAGCTATAGAGGCTGTAGGAGTAGCTCCACCAGCCGTATGATGATCTTGGCCAGTCACTCCATAGAAATCTGGTTCTTGGACCAATTGAACCGCAGCTGCTTTCCCTTTGGGACGAAAACCTTGATTTTTAGGTTTAAGGTGTGGATGCAACTTCCAACAAGTCTCCCGAACATGCCCAAGATCAGTGCAATAAGAACATTGAGGACGAGGGCGGTTAGTAGAGCCTTGTGGGAAACCCTGCTGATGACGTGGGGCTGAACTCTGCTGAAGGAGAGGTGCTCGTGACTTGGCCTGAACGGCGAGGCTAGATACTTCAACCTGTGCATGTTTGACACTTTCCTGCTGAGACTCATCTTTGCGGATGTATGTAAAAGCTGTGTTCAAACTAGGAGGGTCTGTCATTCTAAGCAATTCTCCCTTCGCACTGCTATGCTTCTCATCAAGCCCTCTCAGGAATACATGAACCCTTTCTAGTTCCTTCTCTTTCTGGTACCATACAAGATCTTCCTGATTCTTGATCTTGCAAGGACGCTTCTGATCGATTTCAGCCCATACATTCTTTAGCTTGGTGAAATACACAGCTACTGGTTGCCCGTTCTGTTGCATATTAGCAGCCTTACACATCAATTCATGAACCTGTATAAAATCAGACTCATTGGTATACAGATCCCCCAATGTCTTCCATATTGTTTCAGCAGTATCACACTCTTCCACCAACTGTAAAACATCTTCAGTCATGGCTTTGAAGAGGAGAGCCATCACAGATCCATCATCATCCTCCCACTTAGCAAAGGCATCCACATCTGCTTCACTCGGAGCTTTGGTTGTTCCATTCACATGCCCCATCTTGTGTATGCCACGAAGATGGACAGACATAATCTTCTTCCATGTTCGAAAATTGGTACCATTGAGCTTCGGACCACCAAAAGAACCACCATCTGAACTTCGAACAGAAACCTCAATCTTTTGGACCTCATTGATCTTAGAACTCTGTCCTTCACTATCATCACCACCCATTGCAACAATACAACAGTAAAGTTACACAATCACAGAATATGCAGCGGAATGAAAGAGACAGAAAAAAAAGTATAACGTGCAGAAATTTTTTTTTTTTTTTTTTTTTTTTTTTTTTTTTTTTTTTTTTTTTTTTTTTTTTCTTCAACCTATTTCAACCTATTTCAGATTGACCAATGTGTCCGAGCGAAATTCGTACAGAATTTCGATTCAACGCAGGTGGTCTCTCTTCTCTGTTCTCGGAAAGCTCTCGTCTTGGTGTACGTGTGTAGGAGTCTCGGACTGACTGAAGAACGGTTCTCGGGCTGACTGAAGGAGGATTCTCGGGTTGAAGGAGGCGCCGACACCACTGAAGCAAGCGCCGACGACGCCTGACTGGATACTGAAGGAACGACGCCGGACTGGATCGTGACGACGCCGGACTGTGCTGAAAGACCGACGCCGGACTGGGTCGTTCTCGGACACGCGTCGGACTGGGTATTAGCGCCGACGACGATCTGGGCAGCGATGGCGTCTCTGGAGGACGGCGGCGACTTCGGCCTGGGTGAGAGAACTCGCGTCGGACTGGATATTAGCGCCGACGACGATCTGGGCAGCGATGGCGTCTCTGGAGGGCGGCGGCCTGGATTGATGCAGCCTGGACCTGGAGGACAGATGAGCGAGAGAGAGATGGGCAGCGATGGCGTCGGTGACTCGGCCTGAATTGATGCAGCCTGAACCTGGAGGACGGCGGCGAAGGAGGATATGAATTGATGCAGCCTGACCCAGAGACCGTTTGTAGAGTTTACCCGTGGCCCGCCTCTGCTGGGTGAGTCGGCCAAAACGGAAGTGATGAGATTGAAGTTGTGTTTGAGTTTCTGGATCTGGATTGAAGTTGTGTTTGAGTTTCTGGATCTGGATTGAAGTTGTGTTTGAGTTTCTGGAGTTATGTTGATGGTGATGCAGCCTGGAGGACGGCCTAATTGTCGTCTGTTAAGGATTTCGACTTGACAAAGGGGGTATGTCGTTGGTGGATTTGCTGCTAAGGATTTCGACTTGACAAAGGTCGATCTCTAAAAAGAGATGAAGACCAGTTTTGAAAAACAACCCTAACAAAGGAGTTTGGTTTTGTATCGATTGCTCGAATTGAGAATGAATAAGAAACAAAGTCCTATAGGATCTTTGCTCTGATACCAAGTCAAAATATAACAAGATTGAGAATGAATTTTCTGATAATGTATTCATCTCACAGCGGAGGTATATAAAGAAGTTTACAGGACTATAATAGGTAAGTACTAACTACGAAATAATTACAATATATTACAATATATTCTACTCCTGATTCTACTCCTAAAGTTAAACTATGACTCACGCTAACAGCTAACTGTACGTTATACTTCCCTGTACTAATTCTGATCTTATTTAAATATGATCTGAAAGGAGTCCATCAAGCTGCTCATGTAATCTAGTTGGAGGAGTACGGTGGTGGTACATCTACACTTCTCATGCATGTTTAACGTTTTAGTTTATGTAATATTTTACCACTTCAATAACCTATGTTTGTAACTAAGAAAAAGTGTTTATTAAGGTAAATAGAGTAGCCTTATTTTCACTTAATCGACTATACCTCATAGAACTGTATAGAACTTGGCCTTCATTCAATCACTGAACCCCCTCCCCCAAGGTAACGAATAAATAAAGATATTAACTTAAAATTAATAGTACTTAATGTGTACTAATTATCCAATCTATAATAGGAAATATGGAAATGTTGCTTCGGCCGGTTTAGAATATTTTACTATTAATTATCATTGATGTCTAGTTTTTCAGTTGTTTTATTAATTATTAGGAAACTTAATAAATTAGCAACAAATTTTACTTTATTATTATCTAGCTATATAAAACATGCCTCTACCCCCTAAGTTTTAAATCCTGATTTTACCCTTAATCATTTGAATGTATTATATATATAAACTAAACGTTGAGATGTGAATATACGATCAAAAAATGGATCTAATAAACGATCTCCTTAAAATGACCACAACAAAAAGATCCATCACTAGAAGACGACCTGTATATATGTTAGCCTATATAAATATTCAGCAATATTTAGATTTTTACGGTTTAGGGTTGTTAAAAACTACACTTTATAAGACAAAAACAGAATGTAAACTAGTTTTATTACTTCTGTACCAGTGGCCATGAAGTAAAACAAAAGTAAACTTTCAAAAAGAAACACTAAACAAATTGAACAATCAAACTAGTGGGGCGCGTCCCACTTTTCATTTCTATCTAGTAGGTCAATAACTCGATATAACTTCAAGCTAACTAGCTAATAACTGGTAGATATCTAGTAAAGACTAGGTAATGCCTCTCGCACGATGCCGCGGGTTTGTTTACTTGCTAAACTTTATACATTCGTTGTACAAATATTTACATAACCAGTAGTGATTTGCAAGCACTGACTTCATTAAAGACTTGAAATACATACATTAAATCAAGCACAACATCTATTTCAAAGAAAAGTTCCAGATTTACCAACTATACCTCAAAAGATTAAACTGAGCAGAAGCAAGTTTGAGACTTTGAGCAGGAAACGTATTTCTATTTCTTTTCTTACAAAGTTAACAAAGAAAGAGAGAGTTTGCTTTGGCGACAGAAGATAAGAGAGCTGTCGAGGCAGAAAAAGGATTCAACCGCCCTTACACCAAGGTAATCGTCACAAACTGTGGCCTGATGCAGTAAAAGAACACTTTTCCAGCCTTTTTCTTGTTCTACATTTTTTTTAAGAAGAGACACTTGCAGGCGATATATCTAATAATACAACTGCAAACACGAATAAACAGGTGTAAACACCACAAACTATCTCCCTACTTCAAATAACCATACAGAACATCGTCACATTAGTACATTATATGATTCATTCTGTTTCTTTCCCTCTTGATAATTTAGCAAGCAATTAAACATTCTTTCCATAGATGATAATATCATGGTGTCATGTACAGTCAAAAAGCAATCAATTGCCCTGTAACATGAAAATACATAATGACTAAGCATAGGAACCACATGTTTACAGCTTTGGAGTTTTACTGCTGGAGATTGTGAGTAGCAAAAAGAACTACATCTCTCAGCCTTATTGAGCACGTAAGTTATGAAGGAATAAAAATCCAAATCAAACAAACCCGTTTATATCAGTAGCAAAAAGACCAATCTTTCAAAATCCAAATCAAACAAACGCCGCATATATACAAATCCAAATCCTACTGATCTAACACTCCAATTGAAGAAATTAAAATCAATAAATTTCATATTGATTGATGTAACGAACCCCAAATGTAGAAATCCAAATCAAGCACAGCAATAATTGATGCAACAATCCTAACAAAATACAGCAATTAAAGAATAATAGAGAAAATTAAATGATAATATACCCGCAGTCTCACACTTGGGAAATCAATTAGACTCTCAAACTTCGGCTGGTGATGTGAAAAACCATGAACAATTCCGAGCGAGGAGAGAGAGAGAGAGAAGCGAGGAGAGCGACAGAAATCAGGCGCAAGATGATTGCTTAGGCCAGATGGCAACTTCGTAATAAAGAAAAACTAGCTAGCATCCCCGCGCGTTGCTGCGGTTTATTATTTGCCTGTATCTGATCAATAAATGCCAGAGATATTAGGTCTTTAGCCATGCCACCCATAAAGCAACATTCAAAATATAATTTGCAAATACATTTATATTTACAACTTTACATAACAGAGAAACACACAGTTAGAAGGAGAAAAGTAAAAACATTATATACTTATTGTTAAAACAAACTGAATTAGCAAAAGATCTTTATCACAAATAAGCAAAAGTTGTCGAGCTTCTTTATGTAGGTTAACTTCAGTTTGAAGAGCAGTAAAATCCAGTAGTGTGCATATCAGCCTCCATGATGGTACTCACTCTTGACATCTGCAACAAAGAAGAGAAACAGAGAACCATCTTATGTTTGAAGTGCAAACAAATTTGCAGCTTAAGGGCTTCACTATTCATCATAAATTAGTAGGCTTACCTATTGAAGATGATTCATGTATTGCAGCCAAGTCTGAAAATACCTATCTCCAATTATGTGTCCTTACCTGTCACAATTACAGTAAATATGTCATGACTCTCATGGTATCTACAATTCTTTCGTTTATATGCTGCTGTGATTGTAACATGCAACCAATGAGGCTTTCAAAATATTGAAAATGGTCATGACTCACAGCTTTATATTCTTTTGTTATCTGTCTATTTTATACTGTATCTGTAGTCAAAATATTCAAAATTCCTATCTGGCAGGGATAAAGTGGAACAATAATCAAGTGATTACTATACATGAAAGGGTTTTTCTTGACACCAATTTCAATTAGGAGCTACCTAACAACAAAACATCTACCATAGCTTTCCAGAAACAGAAATATATACCATACAAACAGCTACACATGCTTTACCAAAACACAAAATTCACGTTAGAAAAAGTCTTTGAATAAGGGGGGTAGTGTGGGACTATTTCCATGGTTGAGGGGCAATTATCTACATGGACTACTCCCAGGGAAACAGATCCGTAAAAGTGTTTGAGATGCAAGATTTGTGTCGATAGATTTTCACACTTGTATCCATTTAACTCCAATTTGTCAGCACTTAATTGAAACAAACATGAAATCGGTAACGATCTACATGGAAGAAGAGATGAAAATATCTAGAAACTCATTCACACAACAGAGCAAGTTAATTACCATTTTGAAGCAACATTCACAATCAGGAGAACCTTGCCACTGTACTCACTTAGCTTTACATCATTTCCATGAATATCCTGCAATCAAGTCCATCGGTATACAAATTAATTCAATTCAATCACAGACTACATTGCAAAACATGTGCAGAAGTAAATCCATATCTTGTTGTCTATAACCTTCATTCAACTGATTAACTGTAATTAAATTTTGGTCAATCCATCGCTTTTGCCTTAATATGCCTAATGCAGGCTAGCAGTTTTATTGTAGAATAAGGAGGATGTACAAAGAAGCCAATAATAAGAATACAATAGGCTGATATAGTACTAATCATTCGATTTTAGCAGAAACTAAGAAGAAGTATTGAAATTAAAGCAAACAACTTTCATTGTACACAATTCTAGAATAGGGTAAAGTGTTCTTAACTGAAATCAGGCCAATCAAACCATTGTAGAAAATGTTGGAGAAGTGCAGAAACCAAGTATTTCTTAATAAATGATTTGCTACAAAAGGATCCTATTGCTATCAGGAGAGTTCTACATGTACTGTGTCTGAATTCTGTAGTGTATAATAAATAAACCATCTATAATTCATGTGATATCCAGATAAAAAGTTCAAGTTTGATTCAAAAGAAATGGCCAAAAAATGAATTGAAGGTACCTATGGCATGTCAACTGCATATCTGATTTTACCAGATGTAATTGAGAGGGGTCCAAAAGGAAGAACCATTCCTCTCTGGCCAATAAGATTGACTGACACATTGTCTGGTCTTTCATTAGCTGCATCTGCATTGATACACCATAGCAATTACATATACTTTCAACTCCATAATGTAGAATGGAAGAATAAATTTTGAAGCATTCTGACTCACCAAAAAATGTATATAGCATTACAGAAGCAGGAAATCAACTCAGAATATAATTGAAATGGATTTAAAAATGTAGGATAATATAAGGGTTGGTTAAGATCGATTATTCTATCAAATTGACTGCTGACCATAAAAATTTATATTTGTCCTTAGCTTAACATGAGCGTGCGTGATCATTCTGGTCTGTAGCTACGCACCTCATGGTTTGCCTACATATTTAGCTATTGTTTATACCCAGATGTCATCTCTCTGAACCGATCTTTGACCCTTTTAAGCCTCCTCTGAAATTCCCCAACATATGCACAAATCAATTCAAAATTGAACTTGGAAGAACCACCACAATTAAACAACTTGATCAATCATGAAGAAATTAACAAAAAATAAAAATTCAACCAGTTGGGTAATTCGGGATTCAATTTTGAATCAATTACCAAGAAATCAAATTAGTTTACCTTATTAATAGGCTGCCCAGACTGATGATTTCCCTGAAAGCTTCCCCGTCCCGTGATCCTCTGATGTCTTGGCTCTCTGTCCCTTCTTCCAGGCACAAAAAGTTAATGAATGTATAGGTACATACAGATGAAAGTGCTACCCTACAGTCCACCATGGCAACATTAAGACCTAAAAGAGCTAGACATGATGTAGGTACCCATCTGATCTGACACAAAGAACAAATGCTAAATAAAAGACTTCCAACAATTAATCAATGATCACTCGGGGACATCCAGTAGTCAGTCATCAAATCAACAAATTGCCTGCATTTTCCAAAACTACTCAAATTCAACAGCGCTAATCACAAACCTAATTCAACTCCTCAGCTAACTCTAATTCATCTAGTTTCGAACAGGATTACATTTCAATCGCAACTGCCTTCAAAGCTCTATATGAACATATATACATTACTCCAAACTCAAAAAAAAAAAGAATGTAGCAATAGATAACTCACCTTAAAGAACTTCTGATAACCCACTGTGGAGTCGAATCTTCCTTGGTGAAGTACAACTGACCAACAGTCCCACTAATCACATACACCTGGGCTTCCACCATAATCGTCAGAGGCCACAACATTGTCAAAATTGCAAATGCATAAAGAAAGTTCTAGGAAAGAGTATCTGACCTGCAGCTCTCCTACTTTCCTTAACGTAATTCCAAAAATCGCCTTCGTTCTCCTTGTTGATGATAAACCCAATTTGACAATCGTAAACTCCTGCATCACCCAAACCCCAAATCAGTCACATAAAAAGAACCGAATCGAATTTGACCAACCCTAAATCGAAGGAAAACCCACACGACATGCAGAACCTATTCTCTGCAACTCTCTCCCTTTCTTTCACTCTCTGTCAACTATTTGCAAAAATCAAGTCGATACCGGCCTCTTAAGATGAAGGAGATCGTCATGCCCAGACCGAAATCCTTGCCAGACACAAACATGCAAATCAATATTCTGGCAGAAATCTCCTAACCAAACCCTCAAGCACCAATTTCTTTGGTTAGAGACGAGAATAAATTCCCTTCACTCTCTTAGTCTCTCTTCGAAGAAGAAGAAGAAGGACACGACAGTTCTGAGCAGGTAGACAGGTGTCGGGGCAATAGAGATGAGGCAGGGGCACAATCGTCTTTTCGCCATGACCCGCTCCGCTGGAACCGTCACTGTTCATAAGCCTATGAACAGTTTGTTGACAAATGGTATATACTAAAGCATCTTTGTAAATGTACCTAACAAATTTATTTGTTTGTAAATATTTCTAATTAAACCATCTAAATTCCCATACTAACCTTTTCTTGTATCCAGCTAAAGAAACAAGCCAACAAGACCGATAGAAAACTTCCCAGCTTCATACCAATCTTTTTCCCAACAAGATGAGCTGCAATGCCCCAAAGCATATCGAAACCCATTTGGCACCTGTATACACCATAACACCCAGAACAAGCCATTCTTTGGTCTAAGAATCGGGTTCGACTTCTTCAGAATCATTTGCATGCAAAAATGAATCTCTGTTTTTCTCCTCTCTGTTTCTCGAAATATTGCTATTCTCTGTAGTTGCTTTTTGTTTGGCTACCGTGAATTGGCGGGAAACACAATCTGTGTCCAAGTGTAATGTGCATGTGGAATCATTCTTGTACGGCTATTATTGCGGCTGATCTCAATTTCTTGGTTTTATGCCATGAATCCAACTGTAGATTTTTGTTTAATCACTCTAATTTTTTTTTTTCCTTTGGATCAGACAACCCTTTCTACATTAAGATATTGAGTTGCTTGCATAGTTCTCAATCATTTTGGTGTGGAAGATCACGTTGATCATTTGGCACCCATTTAATTGATTCTCTTGTACAAGTTTGAATAGGAGACAATGAGCTTAGCACTCATCCAGGGCTATTCTTCCTCCTCCGAAGAAGAAGAAGCAGAAGCAGAAGCAGAAGAAGGCCAAAATGGCCTCCATTACCATAACTCATTGGACGACGGTGTGGAGCACAAAGTAGCATCCTCCTCCATTTATGAGTCATCCTGACCCACCTCCTCTGATACCTCTGCCTTCCCGTCTGCTTCGAACGCCTTCACCGAGGTACCTCTCTTCTTTTTTCTTCTTTCTCTGCAATTCAAAATTCAAAATTTGGTCTCAGAATTGTGATTGTTGTGAAGCCCTTCTTCGCAAACCATCCGGTCCCTTCCTCAACCCTCTCTCTTCCTCTTTAATCAAACTGAGCTTGAAATTTATGTAGGGGTCATCATGGGCCGGGCTAGGGCCGGCCCTATCCTAAATTTTAGGGCTTAGGGTCGGGCCGGACCGGGCCTAGTCAAAGTCAACAAAATTTAGGACCGGGTAGGGTCGGGCCGAGACTTAAATATGCTAACCCTTACCCGCCCGAAAAGCCCGATCTGTTAGGGCCGAAAGGGCCGGATCGGGCCGGCCCTCAAATAGGGTCGAAAAGGGCTTTATTTTGTTTAACAAAAAAAACACATTATTTTTTTCTTCTCAAAATATGGTTTAATGGTATATATTGGTGATAAAAGACTCATTGTTTTTTATTGAACATATTTTATATTCATATAATACTTGTAACTTATAACATTTATTAATATTACTTAAGGTGGTTATATTCAATTAACTATCTAGATAAATTTCCCAATATTAATTGTTGTGTAACAAAGAAAATAGAAATTAAAGAAAACAAAACTTATGAAATCAATTACAAAGAAAGAGATAAATTGCATATTATAGAAAAAAAGAAACGTAATTAAAAAATAGAAGAAAAAAAAATTATGATTTATTCGGGCGGGCCAAAAATTTCAAAATGGAAATTGATCAATCTGACAATGCTCATGGAGGGTAACAAGCCTAATAAACTAGTTATAAGACATTACAAGGCATATAAGGATTATGTGTGATCCAAAAATTTTGAAATGAAAATCGACCAATCTGAAAATTCTCATATGTTTATACAACATTGATAGGTATTGTGTAAAGAAATTAGGCCGATATGCCGTGAATAAGGCGTCCAACATAGCGATCAACGCTTTGCACAAGCAAACTTCCCTAAGGGGAGCGGTACCATGCGCGGACAAACGTTGCGGAATTTTGACATCCGTAAGTAGACCCCCTACCATGAGAGTGTGGGAGCTGAAAGATCGAAAAAGTGAATTGCCAAGGACCGGTTAAGAGCATATTTGTTTTATGTTCTATTTAGGGTATTGAGTTGACCGGGTAGATCGAGGTCCAACCGAAGGCGGAAATTGCTGAAATTTCTACCACTAACATATATTCATATGAAAACAACATCCAGCGGTTCATTTAAAAAAATTTCATTTCGTCCCCCATTTTGCTCATAGAGGGTAACAAGCCTAATAAATAGTTATACTACATTACAAGACATATAAGGATTATGTGCGATCCAAAAATTTTGAAATGAAAATCGACCAATCTGAAAATTCTCATATGTTTATACAACATTGATAGGTATTGTGTAAAGAAATTAGGCCGATATGCCGTGAATAAGGCGTCCAACGTAGCGGTCAACGCTTTGCACAAGCAAACTTCCCTAAGGGGAGCGGCACCATGCGCGGACAAACGTTGCGGAATTTTGACATCCGTAAGTAGAACCCCTACCCATGAGAGTGTGGGAGCAGAAAGATCGAAAAAAGTGAATTGCCAAGGACCGGTTAAGAGCATATTTGTTTTATATTCTATTTAGGGTATTGAGTTGACCGGGTAGATCGAGGTCCAACCAAAGGCGGAAATTGCTGAAATTTCTACCACTAACATATATTCATATGAAAACAACATCCAGCGGTTCATTTTTAAAAATTCCATTTCGTCCCCCATTTTGCTCATGGAGGGTAATAAGCCTAATAAACTAGTTATACTACATTACAAGACATATAAGGATTATGTGCGATCCAAAAATTTTGAAATGAAAATCGACCAATCTGAAAATTCTCATATGTTTATACAACATTGATAGGTATTGTGGAAAGAAATTAGGCTGATCTGCCGTGAATAAGGCGTCCAACGTAGCGGTCAACTCTTTGCACAAGCAAACTTCCCTAAGGGGAGCGGCACCATGCGCGGACAAACGTTGCGGAATTTTGACATCCGTAAGTAGACCCCCTACCCATAAGAGTGTGGGAGCTGAAAGATCGAAAAAAGTGAATTGCCAAGGATCGGTTAAGAGCATATTTGTTTTATGTTCTATTTAGGGTATTGAGTTGACCGGGTAGATCGAGGTCCAACCGAAGGCAGAAATTGCTGAAATTTCTACCACTAACATATATTCATATGAAAACAACATCCAGCGGTTCATTTTAAAAAATTCCATTTCATCCCCCATTTTGCTCATGGAGGGTAATAAGCCTAATAAACTAGTTATACTACATTACAAGACATATAAGGATTATGTGTGATCCAAAAATTTTGAAATGAAATCGACCAATCTGAAAATTCTCATATGTTTATACAACATTGATAGGTATTGTGTAAAGAAATTAGGCTGATCTGCCGTGAATAAGGCGTCCAACGTAGCGGTCAACGCTTTGCACAAGCAAACTTCCCTAAGAGGAGCGGCACCATGCGCGGACAAACGTTGCAGAATTTTGACATCCGTAAGTAGACCCCCTACCCATGAGAGTGTGGGAGCTGAAAGATCGAAAAAATTGAATTGCCAAGGACCGGTTGAGAGCATATTTGTTTTATGTTCTATTTAGGGTATTGAGTTGACAGGGTAGATAGAGGTCCAACCGAAGGCGGAAATTGCTGAAATTTCTACCACTAACATATATTCATATGAAAACAACATCCAGCGGTTCATTTTAAAAAATTCCATTTCGTCCCCCATTTTGCTCATGGAGGGTAACCTCAATCATTTAAATGCAATGTATAAGTTATACAACTTTAGGAAGCAAATTGGTATAGACCAACATATTTGTAATTAAATTTGAAATTTTTATCTTATATCTACGCAATTTACAACAATGTACACGAACGGTTCCGGTTCGTTCGTGTAAATTACAGTTTTGGATGCCTTAATGATCACCAATTTAGCTGAAATTTTGCAGAGGTGATCTATACATTAGGACCTAAAAACAGAACGGTTAAGATGTGAAAATATGATCGAAAAATGGGTCAAAACTGAAAATCCGTACCTTTTTTCTTAGGTGCGGATATCCGCACCTGAGCAAATTTATATACATATATATATATATATATACATATATCATACATATATATATATACATATATATATATATATACAGTCCTTCTTGGTTAAGGACTTCCTTAGTTTTTTTTAGGTACGGATTTCCGGTTTTAACCCACTTTCCGATCACATTTTCACATCTTAACCGTTCAGTTTTTAGGTCCTAATGTATAGATCACCTCTGAAAATTTTCAGCCAATTTGGTGATCGTTAAGGTATCCAAAACTGCAATTTACCATTATAAATACGAACTGTTCCGGTTAGACAGATTCGGTCCGTTCGTGTAAATTGCAGTTTTGGATGTCTTAACGATCACCAAATTGGTTGAAATTTTGCAGGGGGATCTATACATTCGGCTCTAAAAACTGAATGGTTAAGATGTGAAAATATGATCGGAAAGTGGGTGAAAACACCAAATCCACACCTAAGAAAAACTAAGGACATCCTTACCTGAGAAAAATCCTATATATATATATATAAATTGGTCTCAAATAGGTTATTGATTTCGAGAAGAGCATAATCGGCACAATTGGTTAAAATATACTAAACAGAATAGGAAATTGGCATCATGTTTTCCTTATTTTGCAAAGAGCTGTCTAAAATACTATAGATTTTTTTTCTTTTTCCCTTTTCAAGTGAGCGACTCCTTTATCACTGGAAATGAGGAAAACAAATGTTTTTGTAAGGTTTGTAAAAAGAGAAGCAGCTATTTCAGATCATCATTTGTTGTTTAATTATTCATATGAATTGATCATGGCTTCACGGTGTCACATAATAGTCTCAGTTTGCTACACATAATAGTCTCAGTTTGCTTATGGAACCGCTTACATACATTTTATTGCATTTTAGAGTTTAATGATGAAATAATTTTACAGTTTGAATAGGTCAAAGTATAAATATGATAATCAAATTTTAAATATGAGAAGGTCAAAGTATAAATAGATATGAAATTAGAGTAACAGCTAAATCATAAACCCATAACGTTACCAAGAAAACACTAAATTTTAAGTTCTAGCATCTATTTACGCATGTCGACAAATTTATGAGAAAGTGAATATTGCAAAGTTATACAAATATGATTATTATCTCTGTTGGTTGTATCTAGCTGTATTTTCCAATGACCTGAACCAAAATTGTGCATTAGGGTGACTAATAGTTTTTTTTATGGGTTTAATTTTTGAATTCGAGTTCTAATTTCAGTTATGTGTTTAATTTCTGAATAGCTGATGGTAAAACTCTTTCATCCTCTTTTACAGGTTTATCTGTAAAAATTTGCTGATCGAGCAAAACCCACATCATTTTCACTTCTGCGTTTAATTTCAGAATAGCTGATGGTAAAACTCTTTCATCCTCTTTTATAGCTTTATCTGTAAAAATTTGCTAATTGAGCAAAACCCACATCATCTCTTTGTTCATTTCTCAATTCTTGAATGCAGCCATATATATCGTAAAGAATCAAGAGAGAGAGGTGGAAAGTTGTTACTCAAAACAAAAACAAATAGAAGGTATTTGTGTTTTGGTGCAAATTTGATTTGAAATTTTGTACGGATCCTGTATTTGATCGGTCAAGAATTGAATGCTTCAGAAGTCAATACTTGATCATAAAGAATTACGTTTTCAATGATTTCGCGTTTTCACAGATATATGTTCATTATGCTGTTTGTGTTGTTTGTGTATATATACTCACTTTACTTTCAACCGTATGAAAACACTTTTATGAAAAGACTATCCTGTTCTTGATCAATGAAACTAAAACACTATTGTGATTCAGTTGATGTAATTCTTGTTTGGCTCCAGTTTTTCTTGAGCTGGTCAACAGTCTCTTTTCTTGCGTGGGCGTGCCAGCACCGTTCGGGTGCGGTCGTCGGGGGTGTCCCTTGACCTGACTTCTTCTGAGCGATTGTGGACGAGGAGAGCACCAACCTCGTCGTGGGGTTCTTTGTGCCTCGTGGCGAGGACTTTTGCTGAGCCTTTTCAAAATCACAATCGATACTCGATATTGTAGAACGAGCAGAGCGAAAACCACTAGGAAGTGAGGAGAACTTGCTAAAGCGTGACTCTAGCTTGGCTGGTTTGCGAGGGCGTTACCCTTGCTTGGCTGGTTCCGTAACCGTTGTGGTCGTGGTACTACAGTCGGCTCCCAAGGAGACTAGGACCAAAGCACTTTGACAGAGGATTTGGTGGTACTGAAAGTTGGCTCCTAAGGAGACTAGAACTTAGAGTGTGATCACCGATAAGAGAAAGAGAAGGAGAGGAATTGCTCTTAGAGAGGTTGCTCTAGAGAGAACTTAGATCATCTTATAGATGTTTTGATGAGTGAATTGGTGAGATGATACTTGTTGTAGCCTCTATATATAGGCTTCCAAGCAATACTATTTGGCCTTTAAACAAATCATAGTGGGTTAGGTTTGAGCACACTAACACTTAGTGGATTTTGTTAGGCAAAATTCACTAACACTTAGTGGATTTTGTTAGGTGAGAGCACTAACACTTCTTTATTCCTTTGATTTTTATCTCCACTAAGAATTCATATTTAACCTTGGACTTCTTCATATGAAATGATCCACCATGGATGTAGATTATTGTGGTAAAATTTCAGAATTTATTTCCATGTGGTTGGGCCGAAATTGCTACTGGACTCCTTACAGGTCCAGTTTTCCAGTTTTGCTTCTGCAGAAAATTGGACTGATTGTTTGAAGGTTTTCTACTTCGAACAAGCTCTAGCACTCTTCATAAGAAATGATCATTGGGATGTCTAGAATGAATCTGGAAAGTTTCAACTCATTTGAAGTTCGGATGGTTAGTCTGCCGCCCCTCCTTCCTTGTTTAGCTCGGTTTCTCCTAGCCGAAGTAGGAAAATATGCTAAAGTTGACTTTTCATTTCCACGCTTCCATAGTAGGCTTTATTTAGCCTCTAAATATATATTTCGAACTTGTCGACAATATATAGCTTGAGCCACTGATATTGACTCGATTTCTCCAAGACGTGCCTTGTCAGGCCAAAATGCTCATTTTGGGCCCAAACATTGCCCCCCAGACCTCGAAGTCAAAGGTCTTCGTCTTGATTGAAGAGGTCTTGAATCAGTACCACTCGTATAATATCGTTGCTCTGAAGCCACTTGTATTGGCTTGACTGAAATTACTTGATTGATTCCATATAGGCCTCTAAATAGGCCATAAAGCTTGGATGCCACAATCTGAATTGCCTTTGTCATAAACTGATGCTTTCTTTGCCAACTTTATTGCCCCCGTATCTGATGTCTGGTATGCAGTGGATTGGCGAAACTTAGGCAGGTTGTAGGATATCAGAACTTTAGCGTGCCCCCCATGCGAAGGAGACTGCTTTTGATTGCGAATGAGGATCCTTATCTTCTTTGGTGGTAGATTCGCCATGTGTATAGCAACAAGTATCTGCCTTGATCGCTGGCTCTCTGTTGATTTTCTCAAATGTAGGTGTTTGGAGCCTTTTTGCTGGCTAGATCAAGTTTGATCAAGGCCTATAGTACTTGGCAAAATAAGATGTTGAATAGCAAACTGTTTGCTGCCATTTAATCCTTCGCGAATCTTATGCTGAAGAGGATGATTGAATCATGGCTATCGTCATCATGACATGTGACGAAGTGAAACCACCATATTTGCTACAACTTTAGCATCTAAAACCGCATTGGTTTTAATCATGTTTTATTAAAAAAAAATATCAGGCCACTATGCTGGCCCTGCGGTGGTAGGAAAAAGTGGAATATCTTCACTGACGCCTTAGATGCGATTCTCAAGATGGAATAGTGATTCATTAATTATCAACTAGGGCCACTCACTGGCCCAGCTAATAAATTAATCTCCAAAAACACTTGAGCTATAAATCAAGGTGTAATGGAGAAGTGTCCCTTGTGACCCAGAAATGACATCCAAGAAACCATTCGTTATCGATCAGGCAGATGAAATCACTGAGAAAGCCACATTCACATGGCGGACTAACATGAGTGTTCGATGTAGAAGTCAGACCAGAGAGGAGAGAAGTCGACTGATGAGCTTTGGTGGAGGTGATAGTCAAGCGGGTTTGGGTCCCACACCTCGCGATCGTTTGCCAGATGATGCTATGGCCTATTATGGGCTTCCCATCCGCCGTCCCATAGTGGCTCTTCGGCAGGTGCCTGGTGATTTTAGCAGTTGGGGACCAAGGAGGAAAGTGGGCTTCTGGCCTACCATCACTCTCGAGGAAAAGGTTTGGTATCAGGAGGTCCGAGTGAGAGATTTGGCTCGATGGGATGCGGTGGGTATCACCCAAACCATCGATCTATGCTTCTGTCTTCCCCATAATACTAGCCCTGCACCGCTTGCCGCTGCTCTTTGCTTCTGGAACACTTCCAGCAATACATTCGATTTCCGGTTTGGGCAGATGAGCATAACTCTGCTGGATGTTCTTACCATCACGGGGTTGCCCATTGATTTTGACCCCTATGTGCATGGTCAGTTTGATGGTATTCAATTTCCTTTGAGAATGGATATGGCTGGTCGGGGGCATCAGAGTAAATCCTACCCTGTCTGGCGTGATTATTACCGCACCCAATGTGACCATACAGGAGGTATCGCATTCCTGGAATTTTGGCTTTGCAAATTTATCTTTTGCACTTCTTCCAACAAACCTACTGGGCGTTGGAATTCTCTGGCCACTGCTCTCTACAATGGTATTTGCGTTGGCCTTGGGCAACCTGTATTGGGTTCGTTATATCGCTCCCTTTATAGAGCTGTAATGCGCCCCTTTGATACCGACATTAGTGGTCCATTCTGGATCCTTGCCTTTTGGTTGCAGATTTATTTCCCTCACTTCCGTCGCGGTGATATTCCAAAGGAACCTCCAGTCGATTCCCTTTTGGAGAACTGGCTTTGTGGCAACATAAGGCATCGAGCTCTACCCTACTCCGAGTGTTTTATTTACTTGTACTTGTTGGGAGAGATGCCGGACCCAAAAATAGTCCTTTCTAGGCGATTCCCTCCTCCCCTTGATGATGGCTTTCTGCCCAGTGGATGCGATCATAGCGAAAGAGCCCTCTTGGCCTTTCGTCGAGCCATCTCCTGCTCGGATATTCGTCTTACCACCGACCGCGTAAGTTATGAGCTCTATGCCCCTAACCACTTTGCTCGCCAATTTGGGTTGGCCCAGTTAGTACCCTGGCCTCTGGTTGATTCTGCCAATTACTACACCTCTTGGAGGAGATTAGCCCCACCTGGGTCTGCCTCCTTTCAAAGTCAGTTTACTTTGATAGTGATTCCCCCTTGGGTCAGAACGCTGTATCCCCTCAACGATGTCGACAATGATTATGTTGATTGGTGGAAAGAAGTGTCTGTGAACTGTTGGGACCTGCCACATGACGAACTCTTCGTCAAGATCTTTCGTGGAATGAGTAGTCCTGGTCCGGAGGACCGCAAGATTTTTGAGCGCTTCTCCAACCCTACAGCACAACCTCGGCAACTTACTCTACCTTCTCGCTCATCGCGTGCAGGGATACAAATCCATGAGCCTAGGGCAACAGTAAGTTTTTGTCTTTCTTGACCATTCCTTTTCCTTGTCTTGATTTTCCTGCTCTTATTCCTGAGTGTGTTTTGCAGCAAACTACCCGGAGCAAGACAACCTCTGTTCAGGTCGGGAAACAAAAGGCAATAGCAGAGGGGACTCCTGAGGGAGAATCTTCTTATGATGAAGATTCTGCTGAGGTAATTTGGTTAAGAACGATCCCAAACTTGCATTTTTGGTGCTTTCCCCCTTTTTGAGTTGTGATTCTTTTGTCGTGCAGGCCACTGCTATCTTTGCTTGCAAACGCGATCGAGCTCAATCCTTCGAAAAGAGTTTTGAAGATGACGAAACTCTGGGAATGCGATTGGTAAACTTCGGCCCCGTCTTATTCTATTTAAATTTTAGAATCTGTGCAGGATCTTCATTATGTATCTTTTGACAGGTTCGTCAGAGGACCACTGATCCCTCTCACCTGAGCGAGGCTAGATCCTCAGCCGCTGCAGAAGAGCCAACTCTCTCGCTAGTTCAAGCATCAACTAACCCCGTGGCGCCTCTTCCGTCTTCCACATCTAAAGAGCATCTGCAAGGTCCTACCATTTTAATAACGATCTCCGATGATGAGTCCTCAGAGCATGAAAGCGTGGAAGGCCACTCTGAGGCTTCTGCCACTTACGAGGAACTGATGACGACAAAGATTCTCACGGCACTAGAGGTCCAAGAGGTGAATGAGGTGAGGCCTCTTCCTCTTGGAGACCACATACCAGATATTGACCCGACAACTCGAGAGGTAAGCCACTATTGGCCAATGTTTTCCATTTCCCTTTCTGATCTAACCTCGCTCTCTGACATTTTTGAATCTGACCAGGATTCTATTTGTACCGAAGAGGTGGTTGCAAAAGTTGAGGGTTCTATCGGCGGGACAGTCGCCCCAGAGATGGAAAATGATACTGACGAAGGTGGTGCCCCCCAAGTCTTGCGAATAAATGAGACCACCGTCGGAGCTGAGGGCTCTATGCTTGAATCTGCTCTACTTGCCTATGGTAAGCCGCGAGTTGAGTTTCCAGATTCTCCTACGGCTGAAGGGACAAACCAACCTGTTGAAGACGAAGAAATTGAGGAAGCTGTCCACCCATTTGCAGTGGTGGTTCGTGATCCTGTGGCGTCTCCCCCGCCTCCTCCTCCTACCAGATTCGAGAGATTGATGAGGGTGTTGGAGGTAACTCCTCCTTCTACTGTGGATGAGGCTAAGTTAGTGCTTCGTGACCATCTAGGTCCTTGGGTATTGGAGACTGACATCCTCCCGCGAGTCTTAGAA
The DNA here is from genome assembly GCA_025331145.1 of Rosa persica. Lineage (NCBI taxonomy): Eukaryota > Viridiplantae > Streptophyta > Magnoliopsida > Rosales > Rosaceae > Rosa > Rosa persica. The sequence goes on from WFKR01000005.1 coordinate 16,055,804, forward strand.
GCTCTAAGGTATCTCCGCCAGGAGAAAGCTTTGACTTCATGGCAATTTAGTGCTATCGACTCTCTGCTGAATGAACTTGATATGGCCCGCCGACGTCAATCGGCCATGAACACCCAGGCTCACGACGCTCAAGAGGCTTTGAATAGTGTCTCTCAAGAAATGGACCTCTCCCGCGATATTTTAAATGAGCGAGCCATCCGCCTACGGGAACTACGAATCCAAAGGTCCGACTTCAAACTTCAAATCGAGAACCTCCAAGCCCATTTAGCCTTTGTTGAGAATGCGATTGTTGCAGAAGAAGCTCAACTCGATGAACCTTTGGCTGCTTCTGAAGAAATGGGCCGTAACCTGGCCCGTATCAGAGAACGGGCCACTCAGGCCGAAGCTGGTGCCATTGCGGCGAAACGCCACGTGGAAGAACTTTGTTTGAAATTGAGCTTTGTGAGTCAATCTCTGTAGGCCCCCTCGAAAACCGTTCGGTTTCCCACATGCTATTAACCTCTTCTTTTCCGAGATTTAAGGCATTAATCACTCGTTGAAAAACAACGATCGTAAAGAAAATAATCTCGTGAAAAGAACAGTTACCTCCTCGAAAACCGTTCGGTCTCCTCACATGCTGCTAGTCCCTTTTTTTCTCGAGATTTGGAATCACTAATCTCGATTTACTGTCATCAGTTTTGAAATTGAGCTTCATCCAAGGGTGGGGATTTGCCTGAAGTCCCTATAAATAGTTGTATTTTGGGAAGGGAATACTCACAACAACTTTTCTGAAATATTCAAGAAATGTCCTTTCAGTTCATGCTTCTTTTTCTCCTTCTTCACAAATCTTCCCCTCATGAAATGACCTTTAGCCTCTAAATTTTTAGGCTTTATGGCGTAATCTTAAGCCTGGGTTAGGCCTTATGGCGTAATCTTAGGCAACCCTTTGTTTCGCCCTTCTGGAATTTTGCAATAACAATGCTAGGCTTCAGATTGGTTTAGAAACGCGAGGGGGCTCCGAGTGTGGGATCCATGATCATACGAGATCATCTTTGTTAGGATCCCACACGCGGAGCGAAACGGAGAAAGGGAGGAAGGCCACTTTGTGGTTCATCTTTCCTCCTCTGTTTCCTTCCTTCTAGATCCGGCCCATGTTGTGCCCTCCAGATGGAAAGGGCTTTGGTTCTCACCTCCTTCTCCCCCTTTCTCTTCTTGAAAGAATCTTAGAGGGATGAGAAGGGATGGGCTCTTTGAAGGAACGGGTTCAAGCTACAGAATGGCTGTTCCTATACTTCACGCCCAACTAATGGTGGTTACCATGGCTAGAGGGGGTGCAGAGACTCAAGCTGATATTCGGTTCATTCACTCTCTGCCCTTCCCGGAGATAATGGCGCGGCTCAACCGACGCTGGATTCCATAGCTGCTTCCAATTGAGGGGGCTTGGATGCTCCATTTTCTCTCACTGGAGTCTCCCTTTCTCATGGATAATGGTGTTGGCCAAGCCTATGTTGTATTCCTCTACCGCTTCCATGTAAATGGGGCGCGGAGGCTCCGTTACTTCTCTTTTTCCTTCCCTGAAGTTTGCCTCTCCTTGGTATAATGGCGTTGTTTAACTCGACATTGGATTCCATAGCTGCTTCCACTTGAGGAAAGATTCAAAAGATATCCGAGGATTCCTGTTTTTGTATTTTAGCCACCTTTGGCTTTGTAATGAATGTACTGCTTTTGGCCGCAAAGCCACTTTATGAATACAATAATATTTTTTATCCTGATATTCCAATATCCGTGAGAAGCCAAGAATTGTGTCTCGCAAGGCCTCAAATATAGGCCCTCATAGTTGTATATTGAAAACAATATGAACTTTTAAAATATGTTCTGCGTTAAAACGAGCCTCGCGATGAGGGTTTTGAGAAAATATTTATCTTTTGGATCCACTTGCTGGCCCCAACTCAAGTTGCATTAATTAGCTGTTGAAAATTCCACCGTGAAAAAATAATCTCGTGAAAAGAACAGTTACCTCCTCGAAAACCGTTCCGTTCCCTCACATGCTGCTAATCCATTCTTTCCGAGATTTATGGCAACTTTAATCACGCTTTACTGACACTTAGTTTGACTCTTCTCTTTGACCGTCCATCCAAGGGCGGATATTTGCATACCTATATCTTCCTCCACATTATAAACCCAAATTTCCAATCCCAAAATCGTTTCATCAACTCGAATATTTCTAACAGCAATCTTTCTTAATTACTCATCATCACCACTCTTCAATTTTTGCATTCTCTTAATCCATCACCAATGGAACCACAAAACCGGCATCCAACTAAGGATGGAGGAAGTAACAAAGCAGCCGGGAGTAGTGCTAACATGCTTCGCAGGAGGAGCAGTACTAGGTGGATTCCTACTACAGATCAGATAAGAATCCTCAAGGAGCTTTACTACAACAAGGGCGAAAGATCCCCAACTATAGAGCAGATTCAGAGGATCTATCTCCAGCTGAAATGGTACGGCAAGATCGAGGTCAAGAACGTCTATTATTGGTTCGTGAACCAAAGGGCTCGGGAGAAGCAGAAGAAGAGGTCCACTTTGGATGTTCATGTACCCATGCAAAGATCAGGGCTTGTTGGTGCTGATAATGTTACCAATTGGAAACATGAGGATCAGTATATTAACTTTGGATCTTCTGCACCTGCTTCTGCTTCTTCCGCTGGTGTGATGACTGCTTTTAACAGGCAGATGGGGAACTATGGCTGTTATGGATCTATGAACATGGAGAATAGTGCTAGGGATTATTCAATCTCAGTTGGAGTGGGAACTAGTTCTACTTTCTTTGACATGAATGTAGAACAAACTTTCATTGAACAAAGAGGAAAAGATCACCAGGAGATTGAAACCCTTTCACTGTTTCCCGTGCATGGTGAAGACATCTTTAGCAAAATGAAAACTACTTCCGATGGAGGTGGCGGTCACGGTGGTGGCTCTTACACTTCCCTTGAGCTCAGCCTTTCCTGCAAGGCAAAGCTGGAAAAACCTTTCGGAGCCGCTGACTCGGCTTAGTAGCTTCGTGAGTGTAGGAACACTTAGAATTGTCCCCTAAGAGTTGTATCTATAATTTTTTTTTTTTTTTAATAAAATAGCATGAATATTTATATACAAAGTTGCCCAGTGGGCGGGTTTAGGCTTAGTATGGTACAGTGTTGCCCCCTAGTGTTGCTAGGCATAGCGAAGAAATGATTATGGGCCTTAAAAATAGGCCTTCATAAATGGGCTTTGCGAGTGTAGGAACACTAGAATTGTCCCCCATGTCTCATGCGAATAAATTGTCTACGACTCCTCCGAGTCCCAAACATTGGGAAAGTATTTCTTCAAGTATCTCCCATTGATAGGGTTATGATGGACATCTCCATCTAGGTCCTTGAGATGAAAAGCTCCTTTCTCTAAGATTTTATAAATGATGTACGGGCCTTCCCATCTTGGAGTCCATTTGCCGCGACCATCTAATTTTTCGCCAAAGGGGAGAACTGCTTTCCAAACCAACTCTCCTTCGCTGTAACTCCTTCCCCGCGTCCTCTTGTCATAGGCACGAGTGACTCGTTGCTTTTCCATGACCAAATTATCTAAAGCCTCTAAGCGCTTTTCGCTAAGGTCTTCATGTTCCTGCCACATAGCCTGAACGTAGTCTTCTCCAATGAGATGATGTTGCTCTTGAACTCGTAATGACTGGACGTTGACTTCCAATGGCAGGACTGCATCATGGCCAAACATCAAAGCATAAGGTGTTGTCGCGGTGGGATTCCTCTTAGAGGTGCGGTAAGCCCAAAGAGTTTCATAAAGTGTCTCATGCCACTGTCGTGGATTAGCTTCCAACATTTTCTTCAGTAAATTGATAATGATCTTATTGCTGGCCTCCGCTTGACCGTTAGACTGAGCATAATACGGACTGGAATGGATGAACTGTATTCTCCATTCTCTTGCCAGTTTATCAACTTCACCACCCATGAAAGCTGCCCCCCGGTCCGAAACAAAAACTTCTGGGATCCCAAATCTGCAAATGATGTTTCTGAATAGGAATTGTCGCAACGTGCCACCAGATGCTTCCTTCAAAGGTTCTGCTTCAACCCACTTTGTAAAGAAATCAGTCGCAACGATGATGAACTTATGTTGAAGTGATGAATGTGGGTGAATCATCCCAATTAAATCCAGCGCCCATCCTCTTGCAGGCCAAGGCTGTATAATGGGCTGCATTGGAATATTAGGAACATGCTGGACCGGCCCATGAGCTTGGCAGTCCAAACAACCTTTAGCGAACGCGATACAATCCTTCAAGATACTGGGCCAAAAATATCCATGTCATCTGAGCAACCATCGCATCTTTGGACCTGCTTGGTGAGCTCCACAAATGCCAGAATGAACTTGGCGCATGAGTTGTTTGGCTTCGTGGCCATAAACACATCTGAAATCCATGCCATCTTCTCCTCGTCTGCGAAGATCATCACCTCTGAGGAAGTAGTTGAGGGCAAGATAGCGAATCCTTCTATCTGTGGTCTGATCAGGATGCTTGAGATAATTGATCAAAGGGATGCGCCAATCCACGTCAATGGATTCCAGGGTTGCGACTGACGTATCGTCTAGAGGATCTCTTCTCACCATCCAAGAAGGAAGGGTGCGACGCTCGACTTTAAGGATTCTCTCCCGCACGCCATATCTCAATGTTACCCCTGTTGCCAGCTGGGCCAACTCGTTCGCGGCAAAATTTCTCTCACGAGGAATGTGCTCAAGATGTACGTTATCAAATTGGTCCAACAGTTCTAATGTCCTGTTCCAATAAGGGACCAATGTGAAGCTATTGCATCTGAACTCATTGCACAACTGATTGATAACCAAGAGAGAATCGCCAAGTATTTGTACATCTCTAATTCCCATTTCCAGCAGTACTTCTAGGCCTATGATTAAGGACTCATATTCTGCTTGGTTGTTGGTACATTGAAACTCCAACTGGAATGAGTACGAAAAGTGATCTCCAGCCGGATTCTCCAGTGCAATTCCTGCTCCTGCTAGCGTATCCGTTCTTGACCCGTCAAAATATAAAACCCAGGGCTGGAGTGAGACTGTGGCTTGATATAGTGTGGCGAACTCTCGGCGATCTAAATTTGTGACAGCTACCTCTAAATCTCTAACTGCGGGGAGATCTAGCATAGGGTGATGTGCCAGAAAGTCCGCAATGGCTTGCCCCTTTACTGCTTTCTGTGGGACATACTGTAATGAGAATTCTGATAAGGCGAGCACCCACTTGCCAATACGGCCTCTCAAGATAGGTCGCGATAACATATACTTGACTAGATCGGTTTGAGCAATGATGCAAGTAGTAAAGGACAACATGTAATGCCGCAACTTGCATGCTGAGAAGTATAATGTAAGACACAGCTTTTCCATTGGAGTGTACCTTGTTTCGCAATCTGTGAGTGTCCTACTGAGGTAAAAGATGGCATGTTCGACACCCTCTTCATCATCCTGAGCGAGGAGGCTGCCAATGGAAGCCTCAACTGCTGAAACATACAACTTTAATGGAAATCCAGCTCTGGGAGGAACAAGCACTGGCGGGCTCGCCAGATAGGCCTTGATTTTGTCAAAAGCCTCTTGATGTTTAGGTTCCCACACAAACTCGTTCTGTCCTTGCAACTTCAGCAGTGGGGAAAAGGGCTGGATTTTACCCGCAGAGTTAGAAATGAAACGTCGCAAAAAGTTGATCTTACCCAGTAGTCGCTGTAATTCTTTCTTCGTTCGCGGGGAAGATGCGTTGATGACCGCATTTGCCTTATCCTCAGGGACCTCAATGCCCCTTTGATGGACAATGAATCCCAGGAAATCGCCTGCCTGAACTCCAAAAACGCACTTGGCGGGATTCATTTTGAGCTTGTGTAGTCGCATGCGCTCGAAAACTTTTCTGAGATCCGTGAAGTGATCTCCACTCTTCTTAGACTTCACGACGACGTCATCAATGTAAACCTCTAAGATCTTCCCAAGTATGTCGTGGAAGATCAGGTTCATGGCTCTCTGATATGTTGCTCCGGCATTTTTCAGTCCAAAAGGCATGACCACATATTCAAAAACTCCCGTGAACCCAGGGCAGCGGAATGCGGTCTTGTGTCTATCTTTCTCTGCAACCGGTATCTGGTGATATCCCGCTGTGCCATCCATGAAAGACAACAGTTCGTGCCCTGCAACTGCATCTACCAACATGTCCGCCACCGGCATGGGGTAGACGTCTTTAGGTGTAGCTAAATTAAGGTCTCTGTAATCCACGCAGACCCTCATCTTGCCATTCTTCTTGCGAACAGGCACTATATTGGACAGCCACTGATTGTACTTGGCTACCCTGATAATGCCTGACTTGTGCATCTTTTCAACTTCCTCTTTGACCAGTACTTGGGTCTCTGAGTTCATTCTTCGCGGCTCTTGCTTCAAAGGCCTCTTATCAGGTAGCGTTGGTAGTTGGTGGCATACCAAGTCTGGTGATAGGCCTGGCATGTCCTCGTATTTTTCCGCGAAGCAGTCCTTGAATTCTAGCAATAAGTCGATGAGCCTCTGTTTCTGACTAGGCTCTAAGTAAGTGCTGATAGCCACTTCTATAGGCTCATCAATTGTTCCCAGATTGACCTTTTCAGTAGGGTCCCTAACCTTCGGAGGTGTGTCATCCAATGCCGCTGGAGCAAGCTGAATCTCTTCTTCCTCCTCTTCTTGGTCCATGAACTCTTCATAAACAATTTCTAAGGTCGCAACTCGATCATATGCCTCTTTTTCCACCAAGTATGAGGATAGCCTCTCGTACAAGGAATGGAAGGCCTCTATCCCTTCCTCTGGAAGGTCGTAATCCATTAATTACCCATTGTGCGGGGCACAGCATGGCCGGGCCTCGCTAGGTCTTCTTTTGCAAGCGTGAGTCCCCACTGTGCCAACTCAGAAGCCGTCACCCCTGTGGGGCGGCCCTTATTGTCGATGCTACCGACTTGCAATGGAGTAATTGGCTCCAAGTAGTACTTGGCATCTACGTAATTCGCGGAAACAGAAAAAGGGCGGGGATCTGCTTTAATTATCTCAGCCTTATTTGTCACCCTATTCCACATAATCAGCTCTTGGTGGAGTGTTGATGGAACACAATAGCTTCGGTGAATCCAATCTCTTCCCAGGATGGCACTGTAGGTCGCGTAACAATCCGTAACAAAGAACGCATAAACGCTTTCTGAGGGACCCACCTTGATTTTTAGGAACAGTAAACCTAACGTCTTAGTTACTGTGCCAGCGAAGTTCTTCAATGTGAGAGAGGTAGACTGGATCTTCTCCTTCTTGATTCCCAAAAGCTGCATGGTCCTTGTAGTAATGACATTCACAGCCGCGCCGGTATCAACCATTATCTTGCTGACTTTAGTCCCATTAATTTCTGCTGTGATATACAAAGGTCGCATGTGTTGTACCATGGCAGGTGTGGGTCTTGTGAAGCTCATGAAGAAACTCTTGCTGTTAGCATCTTTAGTCTCAAGGGACACTGCTTCTTTCACCGGCGTTGTTGCGGCTGAAGTGATCTGCAACTGCTGTTCTCCAATTGCCTCAGCTTCTATGCATTCCTGCGCAGCGACTGGTAAGGCATACTTAGCAGGGAGCACATAAACCATATTGCAAGAGATATCCACCATTTCTGTTTCGTCCATGTCATCATCAAGATTGAGCTTGGGTTCATCTGCTGGGATATCGGCGTTAAACTGTTTAACCATGAAAGCAACCAAGGATTTCTCTACTGGGACCACCGTTTTGGCTTGTTCGTGCTCCTGTACTATAGGAATCTGGTTCAGTGACTCTGAAATTTGTTTCGTCCCTGGCACTTCCTCTGGGAGAGTGACCACCAAGTTTTGAACTTTCTGCACAATCACGGACCGATTGTCTTTGCCCCCCAGCCTGTCGAAGATGGAAGGCTCGCTATTGCTTCCTTCACGAGATATTCGCCGCCAAACATTGTCTTTACGAGCTGGCGGTGGTTCTTGCCTCGCTGGAACTAGGGATTTCTCCTGAGCGCTGATCTTGGGGGCACATGGCTTTTGCCCTTGGCGTAATACTTTGGGCTGCAGTTTCTGAACTTGCGGGGAAACGAATCTCTCGGAGGCCAGTACCTCCAATTGTCTTTGATACTCTTCTGGAGGTTTCAGTAATTGCGATGGTTTGATTAGTCCTTGATCTAGTGCTTCCAAAGTTCGCTTTGCTTCTCCAAACCTTCGTTGGAGTTTTCTCTTCTTTGAAGAGCTCATCTCTACCGCCTTGCCATTCTTTGATGGAGGATGTTGACACTGGCGGAATGTAAGGTCTGGTAAAAACCCCTTGCCGCTTATCTGCTTGCCCTTCTTCCCTCGCAGTCTTCAACTTTTTGAATAAGTTTGAGTCCCTTGGAGTAGGAGTTTCTAAACCACTGTGTACTCTTGGGCTGCATGGTTGGAAGTTTCTAGAGGATGATACTAACCGTATTGGCGGCAGAGATCCAAACTGGACAGTTTGGGATGTTTCCTCATGCAGGGCTTGAGTGTCACATTCTTCCTTGCACCGCGAGCATAGGACAATGGGTAAACGAGTCTTGGATTCCCGCTTCACGACTTTGTCTCCAGCCTTTATCAAATCCTTAACCGCATAGTCTGGACTTTGATTCTGCTGATCTTTTTCACCCCATGCCACGTCCACCATGTTGATGCCGGTATCTGGGAAGGGATCTACGTCCACCAACGCTGCTGCTGTTGTTGGTGCCTCTACTTGCAAACTACCATTATTTAACCAGATTTGGATCTGATCATTTAGCTTAACACAATCGGCTGTATTATGATTCCACATATTATGGAGTTTGCAGTATTTCTTCCCCCTTAGCTGCTCTGGTTTAGGAAATGGGCCGAAGTCGGTTTTCACCATCTTCGCGGCGATCATTTCATCCAAGATTTCATGCGCTTTGTTCGCGTCGTAAGTATAACTTGCGAACTCTGGTTTGGTGAAAACCACCGACTTGAGCTTCACCGGTTCTTTGCACAGCTTCAGTTGCTTTAGTGTTGAAGCCTTTTTTCCGGTGAGTTCCAGCGCAGCAATCTCGTCTTCTTCAGACTCGTCAGCCTCTGCTGTACTAGATTCCTCACTCTTGTAGTAAGGATCAAAGGGACTAGATTGATGGCTGAGCGCAGCCACTATTCGGCGTTTCCCTGGGATGTATGTCCCTTTTGAGACGTTTTTCATAGCGTCCATTTCCCTGAGCAAGTGCTCGAAACTTCCTACTTCTGTGATCAGTTCCCCCATGGAATTGAACATGCTTCCATGCTGTTTTTTGCGTTGGCGGGGCTCTAAGCCTTTGATTGCCAACTTCACCAGTTCTTTCTCCGGCAGAATCACGTTCAACTTTCCTTTCTGGATCTGAAAGCGCTGAAGGTACATGACAGCAGATTCAGTTGGCTGCTGAGCCATCTGAGTGAGTGAAGCCAAATCTACCTCCGGCTCGATAGTCCCGAAGGTTTCCTTGAATAGCTTCTCCATCGCGGGCCAACTCGTAACTGATCCCGGTTGTAGCTTAGTGAACCAGGTGAAGGCAGACCCCGATAGAGAAGTAGCGAAGATATTACACTTCAGATTATCATCGTTCTGGTACTGGCCACACTGTACTCGAAACCTAACCAAATGGGCTACGGCATTTTCGACTTCCTCTCCCGAGAAAGTAGAGAACGTAATGTTCTTATATCCCCTAGGATAAGGTGTCTGTGTAATATGCGGTGGGAAGGGCCCCTGGTAGGCCTCCTCCAAGTTAGGTCTCTGGTTCGCGGCCCTGATCATTGCTTCTACCTCTTCTCTCCTTACATATCTTGGATCAGGAGGAGGTGGGGGAACCACTGTATCTTCAACTGACCAGATCAACGGTGGTGCTTGTGAAGCTTGATTAACCAAAGACATGCCGCCTCCGTGGGTCATTTTATGTCGGGTTGACGTCTGTGACGCAAAACCCACTGCTGGCTGACCCTTTGTGGTTACGGTGACCTTCGCTAGACTTTCAACCCGGTCGATACCATAATGGCTTGCTGGAGGTGGATCGTGGTGCACGTATTCAACTCCGTCACTGTCATATTGGGGAAACGGGCTATGATTAACAAAGGCCCCATCATTGATTTTCAAAGTCCTGGTCCCTTGCGTGACTGATGACGCGACGTTGTTCTTCCCACTCGTTGCCAGAGTAGTCTCTTTGCCTCTGACTGATGCGGCAGTAGCGCATGTGGATGTACTGCCGCCGCGAGCATTTGGTGGTATGTACTTCGCAGATATGGGGGACTGACCTAGAGAGCCTAGAATGGCACTAGGATCTCCCAGTGTTTTATGTAGAACCTCTCTGGCCTGATCGAGGTCAGCCTTCTGCATGGCCACCTGGGTTACGACGTTGGATCCTTCTTTGCGAATCGTCGCGACTTCCAAAGCAATGTGTTTGCTTGCGACCAACAGCTCTTCATGGTTCTTCTGCATTTTTTGGTTCATGCCATCCAATTGCCCTTGTGTTTGTTGTGCCCCTAGCTCAAGCCTCTTGATCGAGAATGTGAACTCATCAAGCCGTCGACGGTCCTCCGCAAAAGCTTTTTTCATCTTCTCATGGTATGCGGCAGAATTCTGTTGAAGGATATTAAGCCGCTCTTCTATGGTCGCATTTTCTGGAATGAGAATAGGCACAAAGTCAATAGTTGTAACTGCGCTCGTGGCTTCCTGGGTGATGCTAGATATATCGCCAGCCTGATTAGGCTGGGCGGCAGGAACTTGCTCGCCTTTAGTAGTAGGATGTCTATTTCCTCCTCGTTCAGTTGACATCTCTGTCGATGGAGGGTGGGAAGAAAATCTTTGGATTACCTGTTCTTCGGAAAGACCACGACAGTCTGCACGCGAGTGCGGTCTGTAACTGGAGGTCTTATGTTTCAGGCAGTTAACGTAAACCTTTTAATAAGGGTTTATGCTTGACTTCCCAATGGCTTCTGGAAGTCTGAATTCAATAAGTAGCTGAATTCAATAAGACACTGTGAATCAAGGTTTAGACCTGCGGCCCAAGTATAGTCGCCTAGACACAAACTTTCTTTCAAATCCTTTGGGCAACCTTACTGAAATGGCCAGGTGGGGGAGGGCGAACAAAAGAGGCAGAATCCATTTTGGCATGAACTACTCCCACATAGTGGTTTAGGCCCATTTGCACGCACTTCTGGATTCAATAACCTGTTATGAACGTTGTCCCCTTTCTAGACACCATTTCACATAGGCTATACTTACTAAGATGAGAAAGATCATAAGTGTGAAGACAGTTCAACAAGTGTTAATAAAAACCGCCCTTAACCTTAATGGACCTGAACTAGGCACCAATAAGGAGTTTAGGTCAATATTAACAAAAGAGACTTCACCTATTCCGTTATGATTCACAACCCCTTACCAACCTCATCTTCTTAATAGTGGTGTGGTTTACAACTCGCAGTAAGTCCCACTGGGCGTGCCAAAATGTTTGGCTCCAGTTTTTCTTGAGCTGGTCAACAGTCTCTTTTCTTGCGTGGGCGTGCCAGCACCGTTCGGGTGCGGTCGTCGGGGGTGTCCCTTGACCTGACTTCTTCTGAGCGATTGTGGACGAGGAGAGCACCAACCTCGTCGTGGGGTTCTTTGTGCCTCGTGGCGAGGACTTTTGCTGAGCCTTTTCAAAATCACAATCGATACTCGATATTGTAGAACGAGCAGAGCGAAAACCACTAGGAAGTGAGGAGAACTTGCTAAAGCGTGACTCTAGCTTGGCTGGTTTGCGAGGGCGTTACCCTTGCTTGGCTGGTTCCGTAACCGTTGTGGTCGTGGTACTACAGTCGGCTCCCAAGGAGACTAGGACCAAAGCACTTTGACAGAGGATTTGGTGGTACTGAAAGTTGGCTCCTAAGGAGACTAGAACTTAGAGTGTGATCACCGATAAGAGAAAGAGAAGGAGAGGAATTGCTCTTAGAGAGGTTGCTCTAGAGAGAACTTAGATCATCTTATAGATGTTTTGATGAGTGAATTTGTGAGATGATACTTGTTGTAGCCTCTATATATAGGCTTCCAAGCAATACTATTTGGCCTTTAAACAAATCATAGTGGGTTAGGTTTGAGCACACTAACACTTAGTGGATTTTGTTAGGCAAAATTCACTAACACTTAGTGGATTTTGTTAGGTGAGAGCACTAACACTTCTTTATTCCTTTGATTTTTATCTCCACTAAGAATTCATATTTAACCTTGGACTTCTTCATATGAAATGATCCACCATGGATGTAGATTATTGTGGTAAAATTTCAGAATTTATTTCCATGTGGTTGGGCCGAAATTGCTACTGGACTCCTTACAGGTCCAGTTTTCCAGTTTTGCTTCTGCAGAAAATTGGACTGATTGTTTGAAGGTTTTCTACTTCGAACAAGCTCTAGCACTCTTCATAAGAAATGATCATTGGGATGTCTAGAATGAATCTGGAAAGTTTCAACTCATTTGAAGTTCGGATGGTTAGTCTGCCGCCCCTCCTTCCTTGTTTAGCTCGGTTTCTCCTAGCCGAAGTAGGAAAATATGCTAAAGTTGACTTTTCATTTCCACGCTTCCATAGTAGGCTTTATTTAGCCTCTAAATATATATTTCGAACTTGTCGACAATATATAGCTTGAGCCACTGATATTGACTCGATTTCTCCAAGACGTGCCTTGTCAGGCCAAAATGCTCATTTTGGGCCCAAACAATTCTCCTTTTTCCTTATGATATGCATGCTTTGTGCTTTGGTTGGTTTTGTGTGGCAGGTGTATTTTTCAGAAATGTTTGTTTTATAGGATACAACAGTGAGTCTTTTGTTTATGATACTTTGTTTGATATGCTGCTGATTAGATATCAAGTGCTCAACAAACCAAGAGAGGCCAACACCTTATGAAATGAATATCTAAAAGCATCAAAAGACCATTCTACCTACAACCACTCTTTAGCTCGAGACCGAAACGCAAGACACACCTAAAGAATACTTTATCCCTTCCTTGGTAAGTTTTCTCTAAAAACTATTTTTTCACTATGATTGATAAAAATATATTCTTTACTACTTCTACACTTTTTTCATATTAAAAAATATGATCATCACTGTCTTTATATTGATTATTCATCCTATCATGTTTTTACCGTGAAATTGATGATTTACTCTTAAGCTAGTTTTGATTAAAAGTAAATTCTATCAATCTTCATATAATGTATACTAGATTTCATTTCAATTCGATCTTCATTTAATGTTTACTTTTAAACTTATTTTCTGTCCCAACAGTTGCTTTTAAACTTATTTTCATTTCATATAATGTTTACGTTTAAACTTATCTCACTTTAGCCACTGAAAATCTGATCCAACTGTAAATATTAGCACTCAATTGATACACAGATTTAGAAACTTGACATATTGGGCTCCAAGGTTACCATAATCACTAACTACACAAATAAAATCAGCAATAGCCCTTCATTCTTAATCAAATTTATCAAATGTACATTGCAGGGGCCAAACTATAATCTACATCAATGTTCAATCAGATTGGTGGAACTTAGGAATAATGTCTATATCGCTTGAGAAGGGATCACATTGGAAGTTTCAAGCTTTGTTTATGTTTCTTAGTATTGAATGCAATTTTAGGATATTTCATTGATGCTCGGGCTATTTAGTTGATGGGCTGGATGTTTCAACTTAAAAGCACATCAACTATATACCACCTTTGGTTTTAGTGTGTAGCAAAGCAGAACATAGATATTTTGGTATCTGTTTGCTTGCATTGTGATGTGGGTATCTGCCTTGCTTTAGACTGAATTTTTTTTTTTCATAATTCTAGCTCTGAAATCTTAGAATAAAAGCACCAAAAGCCATCTCCGGAATCGTATAATTGTCAATACTGAGTTACTACATTTTGTATCCAGTAGTATTCAGATGTAATATACATGATTTTTCAGAATTAGGTCACTTTGAAACAAACTGCAAACAACGCAGCAAAGCGCGGGCACGTGGGAGAGTTACTGTTCAGAGAGAGAGAGAGAGCGCTTTAGTATAGGTAATGTGGATCACGTGTATATACTGGTCGCATTCTATCAAAAGTATTACAACTTCTCAATCTATACGTACCGGTATAGCTTGATGCCTATATATACCACACCAGCCAACACTCTTATCATCCCAGTGAAATAATTCCATAACTCCCTAGCAATACATTCATTTCATCCATCGACTGTTTTCCATTAACCTCTCCTTGTCCAAATCCTCAATCCAGCGCAATCATTGTTTGATTGAAGTTGTTACAATGAGCCTTTTGTTATCTCTCTGAGTTGTTAATTTGTTCAAATTTTCGGTTGTCTTTTGCTTGTGGAATTTGCACTGACGAAGGAGCAACTTTCTGGAACTTGAAGATTGTGATTCTCCTCGAATGGGTGAACTTGCCATTCCTGTAGCACTGGCCTTAATTGACAAGGTGATAATCATCCTACAGCAAAACTTTCACCGTCAAACTAGAGTCAGGGATGATGTTGAAAAAACCCAGAATTATTTGAGGTGGGTGGAAGCGTATCTAGCCGACACATCAGAACATATCGATGAGGGTACTCGAGTGTTTCAGACTCGAGTAAGAGATATCCAAGGTTTGGCTTGTGAAATTGAGGATGCTCTCAACAAGTTCATCCTTCAGGTTCCTCATCACATCCATAGCAATATAGCCTCTCAGACGATACACAAAGCTGTTCATTATTTCCCAACCAGGAATGCAGGCAAGGAGTTGTCGACTGAGAGTAATGGTATCGAAAAAAAAGTTGGTTTGATTACAGACCTAGTTGCTCTTCAAAACCAAGCTCCAGCACAAAGCCACCCAAGTTCCAGTTCCGGGGAAGGTTTGACCCACTACGACCATGTTCTTGAAGAAGAAGAAATAGTGGGCTTTGAGGAGCATGAAGAAAAACTCTTGTCACAGTTGATGGAAGAAAATTCAAGGCTTTTGACGATTTCGATTGTAGGCCCGGGCGGTTCGGGCAAAACCACTATGGCAAAGAAGGTTTTCGACAACAAGCTGGTCCAAGGGTTTTTTGACTGCCAAGCTTGGGTTGATGTGCCACGCGCATTTGTACTCCATGAGGTTTTGCTAAACCTTCTAAGCAAAATTGAGGCAAAAGGGCAGAAGGAACCAGTATTTCATGGAGAAAATGATCCAAAGGA
Organism: Rosa persica; assembly: GCA_025331145.1. NCBI lineage: Eukaryota > Viridiplantae > Streptophyta > Magnoliopsida > Rosales > Rosaceae > Rosa > Rosa persica. Next base: position 16,071,033 of record WFKR01000005.1, read on the forward strand.
TAAATTGAGACTACTTCTCAAGGACAATCGGTTTTTGGTCGTTTTGGATAATGTTCGGAACAGACCAGATTTGGAATACGTCGTAAAGGCATTACAACATGGTTCGAATGGCAGTAGAATCATCATCACTACTCCTAATGTAGCTTCTATCTCCTCTAAGCTATATGTCCATGATTTGAGTCCTGGTTTACCTTGGAAAAAAGCCAAGTACGTACCTATTCTGCAAGAAGGTTTTTCAAAGCAGTGAAGGAAGTTGTCCATTCGAGCTCGATGACTGGGCCCAACAAATTCTGAAGCGGTGTAAAGGCCTGCCCCTTGCAATTTCAGTTATTGGCACTCATCTTTCCACTAAGCTGAAAACTCCAGTTGAGTGGAAGAATTTCCATAACAGCCTTGGATCAGAAATTAGACCAGACTCAAATCTTTCGGTTATTAACCGTATTTTACGGCCAAGTTACAAGGATCTTCCAACCCATCTGAAACCTTGTTTCCTGTACTTCAGCATATTCCTGAAGACTACTCTATCGGGCGTCAAAGACTAATTCGTTTGTGGATAGCTGAAGGATTTGTGAAGACCAAAAGAGGAATGACAATGGAACAGGTGGCAGAAGGTCATCTGAATGAGCTTGTTGGAAGAAATTTGGTACATACCAGCGCCAGGGAAATCGATGGACGAGTAAGGAGTTGTCGTGTTTTGAACCTTGTTCGTGACTTCATCATTTCAAAAGCCGAGAATTTCATTCGTGTTTTGGATCAAACAGACTATGGTACTAGTGGTATTTCAGGTGAGAAAATACGCCACCTTTCTATTCATAATGACGATATCAAATTGCTAGAGTCCGGATATGACTTGAGTCATAATCGTACCCTATTACTACTCCAGCAGCAAAGTTCTCATTCTGTGCTTGAAAAGGTAGTCGAAAGATCTCGATGTTTAAGGGTTTTAGATTTGCAAGGTGTGCCCTTAGAGGACTTTCCCAACAGTGTTCTTGCTCTCACTCTCTTAAAATACTCGAGTCTCAGAGAAACCAACATTAAAACAGTTCCAAAGTCCATAAAGAATCTAGCACTCTTGGAAACCTTGGATCTTAAGCACACTCAAGTCACCACATTACCAAAAGAGATTTATGAGCTCTGCAGTATGCGCCATCTTTTAGTGTATCGCTATGATGTCAAGAATTATGTGATGTTTTGAGAAGCCCAAGGAGTGGAGGTTTCTAAAAACATGCTTTCTGCAGCGAATATTGGAGCTTTATCATCTATACAAAAGTTGTCACTAATGAAAGTGAAAAACAACAAAAAAACTCATTAAAGCCTTGGGAAGGCTAACTGATCTTAGAAAGCGGGGGCTGACAGATCTAGAAAGACAAGAAGGAAGAGATCTGTGTTTAGCCATTCAAAATATGGAGCATCTTTCAACACTTGATGTAAGATCAACAAGTGTGGACGAGTATCTTGAGTTGGATCATATGCAATCTGGATCCCCTCCACCACTCTATCTAGAGAGATTATATTTGAAAGGGCGTCTAAAAAGGTTACCACGGTGGATTCCTAAGCTTAATAGTCTAGCAAAGATTGGTTTGAAGTGGTCAAAGCTGAATGCTAACTCACTTGACGCCCTTCAAGGTTTGCCTAATCTAATGCAGCCCGAGTTGGTTGACTATTACCGAGGGGAAGTGCTGGAATTCAGTACCAATACGTTCAAGAAACTAAAGATATTACATATTGAACAATTTGAAGGGCTAAATATGATGGTAGTCCAGAGTGGAGCAATGCCTATGCTTGAGAAGCTAACCATGTGTAAATGTCGGAATTTGAAGTTACTTCCAGCATTTGGCCCCGATGATCTGAAATCACTGGAGGAACTGCTTCTGTATGGCATGCACAAGGAATTCATTGCCAAGCTTCAGAATGATTCCGAAGACGGTCTGGGGTATAAGCATGTTAGAGTCATACATTCTTTCAGTCTCGGCAGCAACCATTCTTTCACTGATTTCAAGAATCTATCTCCATCACAGTGGCTTGTGGAACACTAAATTGTTTTGGACTCTAGAAAGAAGCACAAGGTAAGGATTCAATTCTTTATAATTTACGAATATTATTGTGAATGGCAATAGTTTTGCTCCATAGATCAATGATTTTCAGTACCAATTATGACCCTAGCTTTTTTTTTTTTTTTTCTATCTAGGCAGCTTGGCAGCTTTGGACTTCGGAGGGAGTACTAAGGTGAAGAAGGGTTTACAACTTCAATGAAGTTAAAGACTCGAGCAGGATCCCATCCTTAGTACTCTCTGAAATGGTTATTACATATTTCTTGCTTTATTGGGATCAGATTCCCTATTGCGGAGTTTGTCTGTTAGTTTTCATTTCGTGTGGTGCCACTTTTGTTAGTTGCTGTTGCTGCTGTTGTTGTTATTGCTTCTGGTTGCTTCTCTCTGAGCAGAAGGCATTCTTTCTTCATCAATAAAATGAACTCTTTCAGGCTTTATTCAGGAAAAGTAAACGATAGTCAGGAAAACTGAGTTTTAATTGTTTTTATAAGTCCTTACTGTTTTTTATACTCGTTTGTATCATCAGAAATGAGTCAAGGGGATAAGTATTTCCGTTACGCTGCAGGTTTGGAGTAGTAAAGGGTAGCGTGTTCTTTTTTTTTTTTTGGGTGGAAATAATTAAATAAAAGGCTTGGTAGGCAATTTCTGGCCATCCCAACTATGGGCCTGTGATACCATCCATGTCTGGGCTCTCTCAGTGCATTAGAGTTACGCTATATAATGGGCCTGATGTACCAGCTCAGGCCACCTAAGGGTTTGTTACTTTGCATGTAAACAAAGTCAAGGTCATCGACAAAGTTTTTGGCACCCTCGTTTCTTTTTTTATCTTTGTTTTTTCTTTGGGTTCTTATCCTGGAGTCTTGGTAGCTATCTTAATTTAAGTGGAGAACGAAATAGGGGAAAGATCTCTTTAACCGATATCACCCGCAGGACAAGAGAGTTTAGAAGATACCTATTTCAGGAATTAGGGTTAGAGCTGCGATTCACGGCTTTGTCCTGGATGCTGGTACAACAAAGTTTGCAAGATCGACTTCATTACGTGCTTCTATCCACCAATTAATACATAACTATTGGGAACAAAAAATCCTTTATTTTTAAGCCCTCTTTTTTTCAGAAATAGAAAGAAGACTAGGGATGGAAAAAAAAAACAGAGAGGAATTGGGTTTCTTTCAATATAATATATATATATATATATATATATATTATCCTTTTCAGACTTTTCTTGGGTCTATTGAACCAAGAGATTATAAGCATGCTACACTTTTTTTTTTAACACATCACAACATTCAATAAAGGCTAACTCGGTGTATCACACTATCACATATAGATAAGTAACAAAGTATCAGACCGTTTTCGTAGATGGTTTCTAACTAACTAAATAAGCCGCCTCCCTCTTCCTTGAACCCTAGCCAACTTCGGGCATCCAAACAGTGCTCGTCAGGCGGTGGCCGACATCAGTGCCGCCCTTATAACGTTGTTGGTGTGTGCTGCTACCAGACGGGTGGCTTTCTAAGGTAGGGCATTCTCAGGATGGCTTGGCTTAATGATTGATCAATACGCGCTCGTTTTATTCTGGTTAACTTATTGTTGTGGAGGGTCCTGATCACCAACTAGGTCGGTCGGACTGTTAGGTTTCTAGGCGGCGGTGACAGGCTTCATCGAGGAGGTCAGCGACGAGGCGGATGCAGGGACTCTGGTCTACCTGCTTTTCCAGGTCGTTTGCTCTGTCCTCTAGGCGGCGGAGGTTGTGCCGCATGCCTGGGCAGCAGGTCGGGGCGGCAGTGGTTGTACTGTGAGCAACGGGTTGCAGTGTTGTGTTGCAAGGAATGAACTTGGGCTGTTTGTTGGGCCTAGGGTTTGGTTGTCTTGTGGGCTTGGGCCTCTAGTTTAGTTTTTAGCTTGTTTTTACTAAATAATTCCCTATATTTCTAGGGGCTATGCTTGTTAGTTTTCTTACGAGCTAATGAGTATAGTTTTACTTGGCCTATTACTATGTCCTAGATTATCGTAGTTAATAGGCTTGCTTTAATAAGTGAATGCTGGATGTCTAATGAATGGTCTAGCACTATATACCATTTGTTACCTCCACAACCTCTTGTCTATCTTAGAATGGTAGCGGAGAGGTATGTAATGGTCATTCTGACTTGAGTTTTTAGTAATACAATCATTGATAGATTGATTCAAAAATAAAAGATAAAAAAGTAACAGAGTATCAGACCGATTAATGTATCTCTTGTATTGCTCTTTTTCAGACATATTCACTCATTGATATATTCTTCTAATTTCTATTTTTTAGGTGTATTCACTCATTGATTTATTCTTCTAATTTCTAAACTGTTTAATTGTTTTTTTTTTTATGAACCTCGATGAAATGAGGATAAATTATTGAATAAAAAATAAATACAGAGAGGGGGAACTATACCAAACCTCTCAACAACATCAACAGAGCAGAAATTAGGAAGACTCATTCAGTCTCGATTACAAAAACTATAAATGATAGGCGGAGCCAAATCCCACCAAACTAAACTTGAGGAAGTAGTTCCAAAATTTTCTAGTGCGTCTGCGGCTTGATTCCCTTCACGAAATATATGAGTAGAACGAAATTGCATTTGAGCAATACGATGCAAACAATTACCCATTCCACATGAAGTTGCCAAGGTACAAGATGAGAAGATTGAAGAAAATTGAGAACAAGTGTAGAGTCCACTTTCAACCATATGAATTTCCAATCTCTGACCCATGCTAATTATATTGCTTTAACAACCGCCATGACCTCCGCTGCAACAGAACTAGGCATATCCAAATTGGAGCAAAAAGCACCCAAAACAACACCTCTATAGTCCCGAAACAAGCCAACATAACCTACTTTCCCCAAGTCACTTTTCTATGCTCCATCTGTATTTATCTTGATCCAACCAAATAACGGAGGATGCCAATTAACTTCAATGATGCGAGGAGTCTTCCGCTACCGACAAGGGGCATTAAACCTCCTGAAGTGTTTAATTGTTTATATCTCAACCAAGTTTCATTAATATTTTCATAAAAAATAATAAACATTGCGGAGGAAGTCAATTACCACTAGACTACCTTTTTAGCAATCTTGGATCAAAATTAAGGGTCATTCTAAACCAAAGCACCGAGAAACCGAACCATTTATACTGATTGGTTTGATTTTTCTGTTGAAAATCAATTCCAAACCTTAACCTACCTCAATCAGTCTAAATATAAAAGTTTATCAACAACATATTACCTTTTAATTTTATTTTAGTTTGAATTTATGAGAAACCGAAACTCGTTGGTTGGTCCTATTTATTCTTTTTTTCGGATCAATGCAACCTCTAATTATAATTTAGGGAAATAAGTAATATAGTACAGAAAAAAAAATAACAAATAAGAATATTCTACTATTAGACCAAAGAAATGGACTTTTATATCAAGAATGAAGTATCGCATAATGAAATGCTTCTGAGAAATTTCCATAATGAAGGCTCCACCACAAAATATCGCATGAAAGCAATGAGCCAATAACTTTTGCATCCAAAGGAAGCGGAGGATATTATTGCCTTGTCGAGAACTAGAGATCACCATATGAGACGGGTTTTATCCACTTTTATAGTGTAGGGCTCTTGGACGGAGATTCTTGAGCGGGTTCTTCTTCAGTGGTGCCCTCTTCACCTCCTTCTTGATGGGCCTAACAACAGACTGAATCTCATCGGAGTTGATAATCCTAGCAAGGTCAGCATTGACCGTCTTAGCCCTGGGCAGCACGTACCCCTTCTTCTTCTCCGAAGGCTTATCAAAAGACCCGTAAATCAAGTCCAGCTTGGAGAGTAAATGGGGAACAACGTCCGGTGCTTGGAGAGTTAGTGTTGGCGTCAGAAGATTGGTTTTTGGCGTGGAATATGACCAAGGATAAGAGTGCACCCCATGTGTTCGACTTAATTCCTAAGACAGAAATTTAGCTCCCCCACTCACCCCCTTTGGTCTTTTCCTCTTGTTTCACATGGTGTGGCATAAGATGGAACATTGGAAGAATCAACAAGAGGGAATAAACCCGAAATCCAACTTTGCTTCTGTCCTCTCTTCAACCCCCTCTTCCTTCACTTTCTCCTTAGATAACCTTCCTATTCCTTCATTCGAGAATGGTTGCCCCACTATTCAAATTTCAGAAGATGCATACTTACGGGGCATTCAACGTTGCTAATGCAACCAGGTCGGTCGGCTCCTTTCCCCACCCAATGGGATCATGCCTAAGTCTCATGAACTCGCACAGCGCCTGCGTCAGTGCTGGCCTGCCTTGCAAAATTGGTCAGTTGCTCCGCTGGGCAAGGGTTTCTTTATGTTGCAGTTTCACTCCCCAGAGGACAAGCAAAGTGTTTGGTCTATGGGCTCAATCAATCTGAAGCCTGGGATTTTACGTTTGATCCAATGGACACCTAGTTTCTCCCCAGCCACCTACAAGAACATATTTGCACAGGTCTGGGTGCATTTCTGGGATCTTGGCTTTGCTTATTGGGAGCCCCAGACGCTATTTGAGATCGCTAGTGGTATTGGCATGCCAGTGAAACTTGATCCAAGGACAGCTAATCGTTCCATTGGTCTCTATGTGAGAATATTGATTGATGTGGATCTCTCTAAGCCTCCCATTGAGAAGCTCCAGATCTGTAGAGCAAGTGGTGAGATTGTTTCTGTAGGGGTGGAATATGAAACTAGCCCAACCTTCTGTGACGTTTGTTGCACTGTTGGACATCCTGCCTCAAAATGCAGGTCTAGGGTTCCTTCAAACCAGTCACCAGCTCGGGGCAGAAGTGTAACTCGTACACATACAGCTCGTCGCAAGCAGTCCAAGAGAAAGCCAAGAATGAGATGGGAGCAGTCCAATGAGACTTCGGGTAATTTGGTTGCCGCACACACTGATATTGCTGCTCAACCAACGTTGAATATCCCATATATGGACTCTTCTCTTGCAATGCCAGTCCATGCAGAGAATACTCCTGTGGTTCAGGACAGCTCTTCCATCGCTAGTGTTCCGCCGGGTTTTAGCAAGTTGGATGGTGCTCCAGAAGTGGGAACCTGCATAAATGAACTTGAAACTGCAGATGATGTGACTTCTATTAGAAACCAAGAAGTAGAGGCAAATAATGTGATCCCCGTTAGAAAACCAGAAGTATTGTTGGATGAGGCTTTGGAGGAGGGAGAGTTCACGCTTGTAGTAACAAAGAAAGCAAAGAAGCTTCAAAAAAAGTCTGAGAACGTTAAAGTTAAACCCAAACCTGGGTTGCGCGCTCAAGTCCAGAAGAGCGCAAAACACTTTCTTTATTAATGAAGATTTTGTATTGGAACGCCCGTGGAATGGGAAACGATAACACACGTCGGGCTTTAACTAATATGGTACGTGCTCACAAAGCCTTAATTGTTTGTATTTCAGAACCTTTCATTTTGTTTAATTCTGTCCATTTTTCCTTTTGGAGATCATTTGGTCTCCAGCTCATTACTACTAATAATCGGGGATTGCAAGACCCCGACATGTGGTTTCTTTGTCATGAAGCTCTTAGGGTACAGGTGATCTCGGCCTCTGACCAACAGATCTCAGTATCTTGTAGCTTTGAGGGGGTTTCTTGCACCCTAACGGCTGTGTATGCCAAAACTACGGTTGTCGGTAGACGTCATCTTTGGCAAGAATTAAATCAAATTCATTCCCAGCATGGTCAGGGGCCCTGGTTGGTGTTTGGTGACTTTAACTGCATCTTGGGTGTGCATGAAAAGCGTGGAGGAGCTCCGCCAAATGGAACTTCCTGCTTAGAGTTTAGTCAAATGTGCTCTGATTGTGAGCTTTTGGATATCCCCTCAAAAGGTCTAGCTTACACATGGTCAAATGGTCATACTGAGGTCAGGCTTGACCGAGCTCTAGGAAACATGGAGTGGATGAATTCCTGGAGTTCAATGGATTGTTGCACCCTTACAAAGGCTATGTCAGATCATTGTCCCATTTTAGTGTCATGCGCCAAGCTGAATGCTATCCCAAGACCTCTTTTCAAGTTTCAAAGTTTGTGGTTGCAGACACCAGATTTCATAGCCTTAGTTCAATCTTTATGGAACAGTCTGCATTATAGTGGGTGCCCACAATTTATCCTGGCAGCTAAACTACGGGCTCTAAAAGGCATGCTGAAATCATGGAGCAAAGAACAGGTGGGAGATGTTCATGCTCATGTAGCTCACTCAAAGGCAGCTTTAGATATGATTCAAGATGAAATTTCCACTCATGGTTTATCTAATGAGAGACTCAATGTAGAAAATGCAGCCCAAAACAGTTATTTATTGGCCCTTTCTCTTCAAGCTACTCTCTTAAGGGACAAATCTAGAATACGTTGGCTAAAAGATGGTGACAGGAACACAACTTTTCTTCATAACATGGTCAGGGTTCGGCGTCTTCAAAATTCAATTACATCGTTGTTGGTTGAGGACAGGGTGCTCAATGATCAGGCTGCTATTGCTACACATGCAGTGCAACACTTTGAAAGCTGCTTCACTCAAGATCATCAAATCGGGGTCACTAGTCTAGTGGAAAGGGTCATCCCTCATATGGTAATGGAGGAGGAGAACTCTTCTCTTCTTGCCACTCCTTATACTGAAGATATTAGAGATGCCGTTATGAAAATGGATGGAATCAGTGCCCTTGGGCCTGATGGTTTTGGAGGATGTTTTTTCACTTCTTGTTGGTCTATGGTAGCTCATGATGTAACTCGGGCAATTCAGAGTTTTTTCACTAATGGATACATTATGCCACATTTCAACTCCAACATCCTCCTATTAATTCCCAAGCTAGAAGACGCTGAAAGCATCTCAGACTTCCGTCCGATTGCCCTTACTAACTTCGTGTTCAAGATTATCACAAGAATTATGGCTGATAGGCTCGATCCAATTGCTTCTCGTATCATCTCCCCTAGCCAAAGTGCCTTCATTAGAGGACGGTCTATTGTTGATCCCATTGGGTTGACCTCAGAATATGTGAACCTCCTAGACCAGAAATGTAAGTATGGGAATTTAGCTATTAAATTTGATATCCACAAAGCCTTTGACACCTTGGATTGGAATTTCCTTCTTCGAGTCCTCCGCAACTTTGGGTTTGATGCCACTTTCGTAAACTACATTCACACTATCTTGCAATCTGCATATATATCTGTCAGTGTTAATGGGCAGACCAATGGGTACTTTACATGCTCCAGAGGTGTCCGTCAAGGCGATCCTTTATCTCCGTTACTGTTTTGCCTAGTTGAAGAAGTCCTAAGTCGTGGCCTCACTTCTCTGGTTAATACAAGGAAGATTAGGACAATTGCAGCTCAATCAACTGTCTCTCCCCCATCCCACGTGTTGTTTGCGGATGATATTATGGTATTTCTTCAGGGTAAGCCTTCTCACTTAAGAAATCTAATGTCTTTTATGGAAGAATATGCTGTGAATTCTGGGCAGGTGGTCAACAAAGCCAAATCAAACTTAATTTTGGGAAGATATGCTTTGCCAAGGCAGAACAGAACTTGTGGCTTACTTGGAATACGTTTAGGACATCTTCCCTTCTCCTATCTTAGTGTCCCCATTTTTATTGGGCATCCGAAATCCGTGCATTTGGTTCCAATTATAGACAAAGTGAGGTGCAAGCTTAGCTCCTGGAAAGGCAACCAATTGTCGCAAGTAGGCATGCTGCAACTTATATCCTCCGTAATTGAAAGCATCTTGATCTAGAGCTTCCACATCTATGAATGGCCAAAGTCTCTTCTTAATAAAGTACAGAGATGGATGAGAAACTTCTTTTGGAGTGGAGATCCTCTTAAGAATGGGTCTGCCCTTGTTGCCTGGAGTACGATATGCTCGCCAAAATCTCAAGGTGGTTTGGGCTTAAAGAATCTTTTTGCTTTGAATAGATCATTGCTATTAAAAAGATGTTGGGAGGTGGTTTCAAAGGTGTCACGCCCCGAATTTTACAATAACAATTCAAAATCCGAAACATGAAAATACTACAAACTCAAAATAATCATCCTGAAAATTTCTTTTCATAACACCCTCACCACACGAAATAAAATCAAACCGAATTTAGTCTCGGTTAATTATTACAACTCAAATCCAAATGTAATATAAAGCTCTAAATGAGCATACACACCTCACAACTAAATAAATAACAAAACTGCTGAAACACCTAAGCAGCTCGGTCACCTCCCTGGTTATCCTGACCTGCAGGAATATCCGCTACACCATTGCATAGTGTACCGGAATTGCAACAACACAAAACCCGGTAAGCTTATGAAAGCTTGTATGAGTAAAAGAAAGAACTGTTACTTAATTTAATCTCATTTATCCCCACACACAGCAACACCCAATAATTTCCACATATGCAAGTACTAACAATCTCAATCACACACCAATTCAATATATCACAACAAACCAATCTCACAACTTTCTTCACAACTCACAATCTCAATCACACACCAATTCAATATATCAAGACAAACCAACTCACAACTTTCTTCACAACTCTCATAATCGTATTTATAAAAATACGGTATTTGACAGACTAGAGCTCTAACTGAATCGTAGCCCGTCACCTGGCCTAGGTTATGGCATCCGACATATTTATCATTATTGTATTTCATCAATATGTATACCTATATACATATTTAGAACGTCTAATAATTTCACATACTCAACCAATCGTATCCCATCATCCACAAAGGATTAGAGCTTCCGATTACCTCACACCGGTCATTACGTCGACCCTAAACCCATAAATGAGCACAACATATAAAATCACATACTGAAATCAACCCAACCAAGATACACCATATTATTATGGAATTACACAACTGAAATAAAATCAATTCATCAATTCTACTCAATCATATCATCACTCAACAATCCACTCATCAATATATATTTTCCACGTAAATATATATATACGTAATCATCCACTCAGGAATGACCACTAATACAATCTATAGTTCACACAAGAAAATCATGAAATTCATTTGTATAATTAAAATTCATTTTACTTACCTATGGACCGTTGTGATTCAAGTCCATGAAGTTTTAAAACAAATATTTAATCCGCAAATATTTTTCACACAATTACCATAAATAAATAAATTCAAAACATTCGGTTCGTAATATGAACCACGTGAGTTTTACTCACCTCGAAACTCCCGCTGCGTCTTCAATATAATTATAATTATAATTACGCCGAATAGCCCACTCAAATAAAATCCGTCAATCACCTAATCAAATGTGATTCGAATTTAGCCAACAATTTCAACACATAATTTAACTACCATTTAACGGCCGGATTCTAATTTACATTAAAATCCGTCGAGCGGTTTCTCACGAATCGCTCCCCTAATTACCGTTTTTCACATATACGAAGATCCAACGGTCGGATCTTCTCACATATGATCATCATAACAAATTTATAAGTTCATCCGACGGTCATAATTTCACAGATCAAAAATCTAACGATCGAAATCGATAGAAATCACAAAATTCATAACTAATTCATACGATATCCGAAAAATACGTATAATACGCCGAAATGATCGTATTGAAACATAGAATCATAAAATGGACAGAAACCAAATTTTAGACCTCCGGAGGTGGCCGGAAAATGCCGCCAGAGTTAGGGACAGAGCCGCCATCGACCACCGCCAATGGTGTCGGGGCCGAGCTTGTCCCCTTCGTTTCATCATTCTGAGCAACTTTCATAACTAGCACAAGACCTAAAAATGACGGGAAGGGATCGAAATTACCTATTTACAGTCGGCGGCTGGAAAAAATGCAGAAACCGGCGAGCTTGAAAACCGACATGAAAACTGCAACCTCAGGCCCCGATCCCTTCTGGAAACTTGTTCAGAACTTCCTTGCGAACTCAACAAGCCAAGAATCACAAGAAACCATCGTGTATAGCTCGAGATATCTTGATCGAAAGTTTCGGTGTTTCGATCCGTTCGGGTCGAGCTCCGACGAACGTGAAAACGTTCGACCCAGTTCCGGTCCTTCTTGGTGCTTGTAGAGGAAGTTGAGGCGAGCTCAATGAGCCAAGAATCAAGTGAAATGGTGGAGTGTAGCTCGAACCGTTACAGGCCGCGCCCCCTTGTAAAACTGCCTCTGGGTGCTAGAGCTGCTTGAGACAAACGCGTGGGACTTGGTTTGAGGTCGAGAGGTGGTCTGTGGAGGGAGAACAATTAAGGAGAAGTTTGCTCTCCTTTTCGGTCGAGAGAGAGAACGATGCGAGAGTTGAGTGAGAGAGTGAACAATAAGGTTTCCAGAAAAAGAAAGAGAAGGAGGCCGGTGGAAATTAGGGTTTCCCAAAAAATTTTCTATATATACAAGTTTCGGAAAACTTCGTAATTCGATAACTAATTCAGAAAAAATCTGATCTTCGTGTTCCACACGTTTACGGACTCATATCGACGAGCTCTACAACTTTCATGAAGGAAGTTTCTCCAAATTTCGTACGTAGAAAAAGTCGATTTCTCAAACCGAGTATTTCGAGCTTTTCGTTAAAAATGTAAAAGTGAATTATTATCGAACAATAATCGTTAAATCGTATAATAATCACTCAATACAATTACTCGAATTTAAAATGAAAATTTCGGGTATTACAAAAGGCTTCTACATCTGCGAGGTTTCTACATGATCGTTTTCTGCGAGTGGGTTTGCACCCTTGTTTGTCTTATAAGAAATCTGCAATTTGGCTTGGTTTAAAAAAGTTATGGCCAATACTTCTAGTAAGGGTGAAATGGCTCCTGGGAGATGGTTCTACAATAAGGTTTTGGAAAGACAATTGGTTAGGTGAGGCAGTAATTCACTCCACAGACTATGTGGATGAAGTCAGGAAGCTCTTAAATGACAAAGTTGGGGACTTCATCTTGAATGGTCATCCTAGCTTCTACAGGGTCTTTCCCCAAGTTGCCCAAGCTATCAGTACAATCTCAATATCGTCTGTTCTTGCCCCAGACCAACTGATCTGGACTGACACATCATCTGGCACTTTGTCGTCCAATGAGGCATACCAGGTGTTGTCTCCTCCCATTCCAGCACCTCCTTGGTGTAAGCGGATTTGGCATCATGCCATTCAACCACGAAAGAGCATGGTAGCATGGAAAACATTACTCAATAGAGTTTCTACAGATGAGCGGCTTCAGCGTCGTGGTACTAGGCTTTGTTCAAGATGTTATCTATGCCGTAATCACCTTGAAACTATTAATCATCATTTTCTTGAGTGTGTGGTTGCTGCATCATCTTGGGCTTGGCTCCAACAAATGTTCAGGCTTCTTATTCCTCCTGGTACATCCCTACATGACTTGTTTCTTGATGCTACCCTCTCTACGCTTAATCAATCTTCAAAATTGCTATGGTTTATATATGTCTGCAACTTACTTTGGTGCCTGTGGAGTGAACGTAATAAAAGAAAGTTTGAAGGTGGTGATTGTTGCCCCTCTAGATTCAAATAGTTTTTCCTATTGTCCCTAAAAGAATCTGCAGGTTTAGCTTTTGCCTCCGCCTCTTCTCTCTCAAGTCAGTTTCCCATCTTTGGCTATTTGGGCATTTCTCCTCTTCTTCCCTCAGCTCCCCGCTTCATTCCTGTGATTTGGCAATCCCCCCTGGAAGTTGGATTAAAGCTAACTCTGATGGTTCTTATCATGATCTTAACCAAGCTGGCTATGGTGCGGTTTTCAGAAATAGCGATGCAGCTTTCTTGGGTGCCTTTTCTTGCAAAGCACAGGTCTCTTATGCCATTGATGCAGAGTTATTGGCTGTGATTGAGGTCATTAAGGTGGCAAAAGAGCGGGGCTGGTTCCCTTTGTGGATAGAAACAGACTCCATGTTGGCTTTACATTACTTTAAAAAGCCAGGCTTAACTCCGTGGAGGCTGTGAGTGCAATGGATGAATAGCCTTGCCTCCATTAGCCAGCTTCAGGTTCACGTCACCCACGTCTTCAGGGAAGGAAATAAAGTGGCAGATAAGCTGGCTAACTACGGTGCCTTGAATAGTGGGTCAGTTTGGTGGGATTCAATCCCACAATTCTTGATTAGTACGTTTGGTCATGATTTTTCTGGACGTACTACTTACTGATTTGCTTAGTTTCAGTTGGTTTGTATGTTATATGTCTGGGAGTGGTTAAGGTCTAGTCCCCCACTCCTTCTCCTTGTTTCCTTTGATTCATTCTTAATAAATTCTCTAATGAGGGACGGGCGGTGGGCTCCCGGTTGAAATGGTCCCCTTCGGGGTTGTATGGGTGCCTCGGTGCCCCTTTCTGACCGCTACAGTAGAGCTAATATCGCCTAATCTTTATTAGTTTTCCAAAAAAAAAAAAAAAAAAACTTTTGCATCCAAAGCATAAAAGAGAATAAGAGATGAACAAAACTTAATGTTTGACTACCAAACATAAGAATTAAAGACCTGTCGTCAGGAGACCAAGCGAAGAAAGTGATAACGGGAATAAGTGAGTTAGCTGCTTCCCACACGCGTCAGAACTAGAATGGATATGTGTTTGTTCTTTATATAGGGTTAGGAGATTAGAACACCGTCGTGTCGTGCGACCACCGGCCAAGCGTATAGGGGCGGGCGATCAGGTCGTTGGACGGTTAAGTTTTAAAGGACAAATTAACTTTTTTTCTAATTACCTCGACCAAGATCAAAGACAGATCTAAGTTTTTTCATTCATTCTTCATTTGACATCTGCAATTGCAACAAACAATGCTTGACTACTGTCTGCTTATACGATACAGGGACCCTACCATATATGATCCCATTATAGTGATGTTTTTATCCGTGAACAGATCAATAATCAACTTCATTAGTTACATGCCTATATATTGTGTGACGGATCTATACGTGTAATGGTTAATTTATTCTTGGTAGTTTCATGTACCACCGATATTGCTCTTACCTTGATCACATAGATCAAACTATTAGAGTGACCTCAAAGTATACATATTTAGATAGAAGGTTTTATTCTCAAAATAGATTACTATATTATTAGTAGTGAACCAGTTAGTACTATTAGAAAAATTGTAGTGTATGTTAGAAGTATGTCATACTTACACCTTTACGATTTGAGATTTTAATGTGAGAATTTTCTTTTTCACATCATCGACTTCATTGGAGCCACTAATTTCCAACTTGCATGTCTTTTGCCCTTGAATATTTCATCATGTTACCAAATTTCTACTCCATCTACCTTGTATTTCTCTGATGAGAATATGTCTCAAATATTCTTTCCACTCCATTGTCAGCGTAAATGAGGCTGCAGTTTCATACTAGCTTGCTGGATCTCTCAGCAACAGCATCAATAATGGTGCATCATATTCTCTGTCAGGGAAAGTGAAATATACAGAGAAGCTAGCATGCTGCAGTAACGGGCAATTATTTGAGATATTAGGCTCAGCCGCACCACGTATCTGAAATTTCTGAGCTGATTTGACGTCCCGGAAAAGTACATGTCCAAAGTGTGTTTTTTTTTTTTTTTGGTTACAATGTCCAAAGTGTGTTTGACAAGGCTTTTGCATTTTTCCATAGCCAATTTTTAGATTTTTTCGATCCTCAGTTCCACACGTATCCTACAGTTAGTACAGTACGTCCTCCTATCCTGAGGGCCGGGGTGTGTCCCCGGAAACAGATACATACCCAATCCGCAGAGAAAGGAAAAAAAAAAAAAAAACTGCTGACAAGCTAGTGAGACGACTACTGAAAGTTTTCAGTATAAATTCAATTGGGAGGGTTCGTTTTCAGTATGTCATCTACATCTGAAAATGGAGGTAGTGAAGTCATCAGAATTAGTTACAGCAGACTCCAAACAACAGCAACAGTTCCATGTGTTGGTTGTGGATGACAGTGAGCTGGACAGGAAACTGGTAGAGACGCTCCTCAAACGTTCTACCTTCAAAGGTATACTGCATAACTATGCTACCCCTATATATATGGATAATTAAGTGACCTACCTCTCAAGCCTTCTTTTTCCTTTTCCTGTTTTCATGCTATCCAAATATTAACTGATTGATATTGATCATGTTGACCAAACTTGCATCACAATATTTTGCATGCATGCTGTTATGCTCCATTCCGATATTTAAGTATCTTTATTTTTTCTTGGTAGCAGTGACCTCTGTGGATTCTGGCGATGAAGCTCTTAAGACTTTAGGTTTGCTTGATATTGATCTAAACCGAAGTTCTTCGGATTCTACTCTAACCATTTCACCGAAGTCATCATCGGATCAAGAGGTGAGAGATATATGCTCCTTAATATTTAACCATCCTGCCCACTCCAAAGATTCTAGTAGTTTTATTTAGTTTTTTTTTTTTTTCCAATTTAGCCAAGTTGTAATTGGATTTTCCTTTGTTAAGAATATATACATCTTACATGGGAAATATGGGACATTGCCTATGAGTATATAAGTATTTGAGCCACTCCATTCGTAATCAATTAGTTTTGGATGTAAACCTCAGATTACTATATCAAGGTATCAGAGCGGGTTACCCACGTGTACATGTCTAACGGTCACACGGGCTCCACGTCATCCAAAGTTGTCCATGTGTATGGCTTGAAAATTCGCCACACTTGCGGGGACGTGTTGAGAATATATACATCCCACATAGGAAAAATAGGACATTGCCTATAAGTTTATAAGGGTTTGACCACTGCATCCATTATCAATTGGTTTTGGATGTGAACCTCAGATTACTTTATCATCCTTTACTGTTTAAAAAAGTTGTCTTACACCAATGTAATTGTTTTGAGTCATGCAGCACCAAATAGGTTGAGTATCTTTTCATTTCTTGGTTGCTCACTATATAATGAATATCATTTACTAGCTAGAGATTGTCTCCTGATTAGACCAAATGTGGCTCGGGCAGTAGTTAAATTGTCTCGAATTTCATATCCATGGTCTAGAACGTTCATTGAATATATATGCATTCCCCTCCAAAAATTAAAATGTTGTCTAGCAATAATGAGACAACCATCATATTTAAAATGTTGAGCTACACAGCAAGTCAGTAACACAGCTTACTAGCTAGTAGCTAGCTTGAATATACCCAACTTAGACATTTTAGACCAAGTGATGGAAAATATTTTAAAGTGGCTGATTATATATCCTAGTATTAGTCTGATGGGTTTGTTAATTAAGCATGACAATTAGTTCATGTAATTTGTCATATTATTCGGGGCACACTGTGTGACAAATTTTGCCTCAAATGCGGCAGGGACCAATCAATTTGATCATCACAGACTACTGTATGCCGGGGATGAGCGGTTATGATTTGCTGAAACGGATCAAGGTCAATCGATCACCACAACCAACATAACTATCATACTTTCTTCTACTTTGCTGAATTTCTAGTGAAAGTAAAATTTTGACAATAGTATGGACTGTTGATTATACATATAAGAAAGTAAAATAAATAATGCTGGTATGACTAGTGTTTTCTGAAGCACATTGATATTCTTGTTTAATATCCTTTGATCTTTATATGTAGGGATCTTACTGGAAAGATGTACCAGTCGTGGTTATGTCAGCAGATAATGTACCTTCAAGGATTAGCATGTAAGTTTCTCCATTTCATCCTTATAACCGTCAACAATGCTCTATTCGCACTCTTCATCAGAAAGCCTTGTAGCAGCTCCATTGTTGTAATCTAGGGTTTTTACTTTTTCAGTGCACTGTAATTAAGAAGCTTTAAATTGTTTTCCTCTATATTTTTGTAAATGCCTTATATATTGCACGCAAATTACTCATGATCAAACTGAAATTGAATGTTACTGCATGTATGTAGGTGCTTGGAAGAAGGGGCTGAGGCGTTTCTTTTGAAGCCACCTAAGTTATCAGATTTGAGAAAGCTAATTCAGCCTTACCTGATCAAATCACTCCACCATTCTGGTAACAACAACACTGACAGTAGTTGGGAGGTTGCTGATATCAATGACCAGTAAAACAAAAAAACAAAAGCACTTGAGAATACGTGACAATTTGTACATGTACTGGTAGCGATCGTGGGAACATAAATCACATCTTTGTGTTAACATGTATGCATTGTTGAATATGTGATCGGAGCTAGGTACTGATACGGTCTTGCTAGATTGATTAACTGATTAGGCGAGTTCTTTTGCTGACTAGGCATCTCAGAATATCCTGGATCAGCTATCCTTTTCTGGTAATGCTGTTGTAATTAGCTAGAGAACGTACAAGAAATCACTGAAGTTCTAAGCTTTCTCTTTCTGTGCATGCCTAAATTTTAAGTGTGTGAAACCGCTGCTAGATGATTTAAGCGGCCAGAAGACGGACTTAGCTTTCAGTTAGAGTTTTGCAATGAGGAATATAACTAATTGGCGTGCAAGTGCACCAAAATTGGAACTTAGGTGCACTATTAATTAATAATGTGTTCTTGTGTTACGTCACGTGTGTGCGCGCGTAGGGTAGGACTTCAGATCTTGGGATTCATGAAATCTATCATTAGGTAACCAACTAGAAGAGGCGTTACAACTTCATACAATTCAGGGCATGTTTACTTACTTAGAATGGGAGGGAATGATTATAGAATAAAAAATATTCTTGCGTTTACTAACATATAAAGGAATCAAAATGATTCCGGAGTAAAAGTATTCTTGCATTTACTAACAGATGAATGAATCGAAATGGGTGTAGGTCCCTCCTTCTTATCAGGAATCGATTCCTGAGTATTCAGGAATTTGATTACAAATAGGGGAGATGAGTTTTGGAATCAATTCATCCGGAATCAATACCGATTTCTTTATTTTCCCATTCCATTTGTCTCCAATTCATGATCATTATTCATTTCAAGTAAGTAAACGTGCCATCAGAGTTTTGTACACAAGAAAGTGCTCAAATTCTAGTACATACTCTTGAAAATGCTTACGTTCTGGTCTTATAGTCTTATACTCTGTAACACATTGTTGAGTAGTTTTGAAATTTTTTTTTCTCGAGATAGATTGTGACAGAAATAATAATTTTTTTTATCCTCTCTAAAGTTGTAATAGATATTTTTTTTATTAATAAAATTGACGGATGAGCGACTTCCTAGTTTAGGTCCGCTTGGCTGTCATCTTTGGACTTGATCGCTGAGGAGAGCTAATCTCTCCTCCGCTACCATTAATTATTCTCGCATATGCGTCTCTTCTTCCACCATAAGGAATAGTTTATACTTCTCTGTGATATAATTCACTCCTCATTAGTGTCATGGACTTCTGGCCACTTACACATGTAGTAGGTTGACTAGGTTCTTGGGTTTTCAATATCCATAAAAAAAAAAAAAATACCAAAACAAAACAAAACAAAAACAAAAAACCAAAGCGCAGAGAACTTCTAGATTAAGTTTTACACTTGCAATCCCAGTTTTGGGCCTATGATTACCATCCATGTTTGGGAAAAGACTCTGAAAATAGACCCAAAAGAAAATGACTCCTAAACCTAATATAACCCCTCCACGTATTGATCGATCAAGATGAGCTTCACCAACTTTTTCCTCCTCAATGCTTCTTAGAAATTTCCATAAACAAAGTCCCACTACAAAATATCCAAAAGGACCCAGAGAACTTAAACAAGAATCATTTTTTTGATGACACTTCAACAAGAATCATTCCATGAAAGAAAACCTCACATGAAAAAAAAAACATGAAAGGAAACCCAGCGAAAGTGACGACGGGTCAAGTCTTTTTTTTATAAAAAAAGTCGGTAAGATGGTCTCTACGCGGCCTTACACGCGTCGGAGTGTGAGTGGGGACAGTGTAAAAGGTATTATTCGTACGGCGACGTGTCAAGCCATCAACCGCTAAGTATTTGGCGGCAGGTTTAGGCCGTTGGGATGTTCAGTTTTGAGAGGAAGATCTTTGTTTTGTGATTGTGTCCCTTTTTAATGTTTTCATGTCAATTTCCTCCATCATAATCAACCACATGAGTAAACCTGGCGCCTTTTGAGTCTAGGTTCGAAGTTTCTTAGGTCCTTGCTTCAATTGACTCTTTAAATAATTATAATTTGATGTGTTTCAGATTTGCATTGAAGTGATCTCACTGGTTAATTGTTAGGCTGAGACGGCTTGGTTGTCCTAAAAAGGTTCTAATAGAGGTTTAGTTGTGGTGTCATGCAGTGGCGGAACCAGGATACAAAAGTTGGATGGACTAATCTAAGGTTGCTTATAAGATTTTTTTTTTTTTTTTTTTTTTTGTCGATAATGTTTCTAAAAAATTTAAGACACTAAGAATTAAACAAGAAAATTATAAAAATTCTATAAAGAAACACTTGTAGAAAATTTACAAACAATGAAAGAAATAGTAACCAAGAAGAAGGAAGGGAGAAAAAAAAAAGGGGAAATTAAGAACAATAAAAACAAGAGAAGAAAATATTGTACGCAAAGAAGAAATGGAGAAGAAAATGGGAAAGAAAAAAAAAACCATAAAAAGAGGTAGAAAACACAAAAAATTGGGTAAGTGGGGGATCGAATCTGTCATAGATAGGTTAAGTTAACAACAATTTAACCAACTGAACCAACTGCAGCTCCATGCAAAGGGCAGCACATATACTATATAAAACATATGAATAAATTTGGGTTGAGCTATAGCTCAAACAGCCTCTAACGTGGTTCCGCCACTGGTGTCATGTACCATTTTTTTTTTTTTTTTTACGTTTATCTTCCGAATGATTTTGGTGCTTCAAGTGGTGTTTTATTATTTGCATTTTGGATGAGGATAAAAGATTCGAAATTGGTACCTAGGTCAGTTTTAGGTCTAGATCTTGTGTTCACGATTCATGTGCGCTAAAAGTCATTAACTCATCTCATTGCCAACCTCTATTAGGTCTTTAGTCCATGAAGCATTTTGGCTATTTGGGCTGGTCGGTAGAAAGACAATAATTGTGTCTTGAAATTGTCGTACTTTATTTTAAAATTTTTGTTTTAAGACTGTTTATGATCTCTTTTACTATTTTACCGAATAAATTTTCCATGAAATAGGTCAAATTATTTATTCTTGTTTTTTATAATATTATCTTGTCGGTATTATTGAATTTTCTCATTGTTTGCACGGATTTCGATCTCAAAATATTAATAAAAATGAGTCTTGCTTGAAACCTTTAGAAATTAACTATCAGTAAATTTAATCATTACAGTCTTCCTTTGCTAACTGCCTTTTCAACACACCGACATGGTAGTCTCTACTATCTTTTATTTTATTGAAAGTGCACTCCTAAGAAAATCATATGAGGATAAACTTTGTACTATTTTAAGTAATCTTAGGAAGAGGGTATTACGTAAGAAGCTTTGCTTTAGAAACATTTAGGACAATTTAGGTCAAGTTAGATTGATTACTGATTTATCAAAAAGAAAGAGACTCATATCCACGAAAGGCATGCATAGAATAATGGAAGTGTCATTCATGCATCTATAACGGATTGGTAATCTTGGAGAAAGAATAAGGTACTTAATTATCTTATGCGGGACCGAGAACTGGTTTCATAAGTTTCTTTTCAAGCAAAACTTAATTAATTTGTCGAATGGTTTGCTACTTTGTCAACATTCATGCACACATTTTGCATGCTTTTCATTACTTTTATTTCTCTTTCGTATGTACAAAGATTTCTATGGAATCCTAAGTGATATGAAGTTATCATGGAGTAGATGCAAGTCCTATATGTCCGGCCAAATGAAGAGAAACAAGATACATTACGAGCAGGGTCATATATAGAATCAAATGAAAGGTTTTTCTTTCTCAAAGCTAGTATCAAGGGGCGTTGTTTTGACCTAATAGGGGATCATTATGAACCTCTCAAGCTTCGAAAATAAGCATAAATATACCAAAAATCTCCAATTCTTTCTCCGTAGTCTAGCTTGAGATTTAATACACACACATATAAAAAAAAAACATTTTATTGTACTTGAAATATATTGACAAACAGAATAATTGAAACTGCTCTTACAAGAAACAGAAGTAGAGTCGTAGAGAGTCATTAATTCTTGATAATAAGAAGGAAATGAAAAGAGAAGAGCTATTTAGAGAGGATGTTGAAGGTTTTTTTTTTTTTTTTTTTCTAAATATTCTCTCTAAAATATCTAAGAATATATATAAGATGAAATTAATGTTCTTGCAGCAACTCCAAAGCCTCCCTATTTTTCAGTTTAACTTTCGAGGGGCTTGAAGTTAACATTTCGCATGTTCGCATGGAGTTGTTTGCAAGCCTCTTATTACATATCAATAAAACTTGCTTAATCGCCGTGAGTCAATCCATCATGACCCATTTAATAAACAGGTCAGCCGCGGGTTAACTAGCCAATACGAAATGAATCCATATAACTCATTTATTAAATGAGTCGGGTTATATATTTTATATAATCTATGTAGACAACCGATTTAAATATATATATATATATATATATATGATTTTTCTCAGGTAAGGATGTCCTTAGTTTTTCTTAGGTGGGGATTTGGTGTTTTCACCCACTTTCCAATCATATTTTCACATCTTAACCGTTCACTTTTTAGAGCCTAATGTATAGATCCCCCCTGCAAAATTTCAGCCAATTTGGTGATCGTTAAGACATCCAAAACTGCAATTTACACGAACGGACCGAATCTGTTGAACCGGAACCGTTCGTATTTATAATGATAAATTACAGTTTTGGATACCTTAACGATCACCAAATTGGCTGAAAATTTTCAGAGGTGATCTATACATTAGGACCTAAAAACTGAACGGTTAAGATGTGAAAATGTGATCGGAAAGTGGGTTAAAACCGGAAATCCGTACCTAAGAAAAACTAAGGAGGTCCTTAGCCAAGAAGGACTGTATGTATATATATATATATATATATTTTTAAATATAAGGGTTGAATAAGTTTTTTTTTTCACTTTAAACTAGGGTTACCATTTCACTTTTAACACTATACATTTAATCAACTTATGCATTTTTTCAGTTAAATGTGTCGCATTTTTAATCTTTAAATTGGTCATTTTGTCCAACACGACACGATCCATTTATTAAATAAGTTAAATGGGTTGAAAATGGGTAACCTGTTTAATAAATAGGTTGAATTTGAGTTTAAGTTTTCAATACGATTATTAAATAGGTTGGATTTAAGTTTGTTTCTTATGGCACGATAAATATCTTGACCCGATACAAACCCGATCCTGCACGACCTATTGACAGCTCTAAATGTAGGTAAACTAATTAACCAACGTATAAAAGAGAAGCATAGCCAGTGGTACCCTTACTTATTCTATAATTTCCTTTTTTCCCTTTTCAATGAGAAGTAAAAGTAGAGGGATGTTGGGAGTTGATATAATCTAATTATCTATTATTTATTATAATTAAATAAAAAATGTAGTGTGAAATATAAATAGAGTGGTATCATGACATTCACTCCCCGAGATTTAAAACTTTAAAATTATCATGAGCTCATGAGTTGGGTGGTATATTACCTGTCATCCTAGCTTATCTTTCAGGTTCTTGAGACTGTTGTTTCGTAGCAAAAACATCATCGATGAATCGATCATGTTCAAAAAGTTATGAGTTTTTTTTTTTCTTTCCTCCAAGTAAAAGTTCAAGATGAACTGCCACAGTAAAAGCTGAACGCTGCATGTGTGCTGGTACCTATTTTGATTAAAGCTGTTGATGGCACAAGTCATCAAGCGTGTACAGCTTCGCGCCTGAAATCTGAATTGAGCTGTTGATACTTGATTAGATTGGCATCATAACGTAGCGCTAGGATATTCTCACAGAAGCGCCAAGCCACTAGCATCAGTTAACATGCTTAGAAAAAGTTATGACAGTGATTCTTTTAATCCCTTCTACTTCGTTTTCACTGGTGGTACGTTCTGCTTGATTGTACTGAGGACGGAATCCCGGCCTAGCTTTGACGAACATCAAAAAAATCCAATAATTGCTCACCTAAACTATGCATCACAGCTTTCTTTGATAAATAAAGAACTGATGCATCATGACTTGAGTGATATACTGTATAAAGTTGACGACATACGGACACTACGGAGGGATGCTAGCATACCTTCTTCATCCTTTCTCATTTAGTATTATTATTATTATAAAAAAAGTTCATCTTCTCGATCAAATATACCAGTTTTGATCTAATATATACTGCGTCATGCGAACAGACTACATGAGATATTACCAGCTGATCTCAGTTCAAAATTAATTTGATGCAAACAGTCCATTTGGTCCTTTGAAATGGTAGCACTGTCCTTTGTGTATTGCCCAAGTTACAGATGTAGGATTACTGCTAGGGCAGAAAAAAAAGGAAATATCACCAATGGTTATTGAATTATGACTTATTCGACACTTAACTCATTGTATTTTCAACAATATCACTTAACTCACTCAGTTTTACATCCGTTTTTCACTTAACTCACTGCATTTAATTATACCGTTAGAAGCCGTTAAAATTGAAGGTATATTTGTCAAAACACTTAAAAATCATTTTTAACTTTCAAAAACTATATTTATTAGACTTTTTTTCATTTTTTTAAATTCTGATATTTCAAATAAAAAATGATTTTTATAACTTAAATATAATTTGAAAAAAAAATTGTCTTTTTAAAAAAAAGTTAGAAATGCATTTTTTTAGTGTTTAGACAAATA
Organism: Rosa persica; assembly: GCA_025331145.1. Lineage (NCBI taxonomy): Eukaryota > Viridiplantae > Streptophyta > Magnoliopsida > Rosales > Rosaceae > Rosa > Rosa persica. The sequence continues at coordinate 16,095,726 of WFKR01000005.1, forward strand.
TACCCTTAATTTACATTTATTAGACTTTTTTCAATTTATGAGATTTCTAATAAAAAATGATTTTTTTAACTTAAATATAATTTGAAAAAAAATTGTCTTTTTTAAAAAAAAGAAGTTAGAAATGCATTTTTTTAGTGTTTGGATAAATATACCCTCAAATTTAATAGCTTTTAACGGTATAATTAACGACAGTGAGTTAAGTGAAATACGGATGTAAAACTGAATGAGTTAAATGATATTGTTAAAAATACAGTGAGTTAAGTATCGAATAAGTCATAACTCAGTGACCATTAGTGATGTTTCCCTATTAAAAATACAAATATGATTTGTTTGGTGGTCTTCCTAGCTACAGAAAAGCAGTAGATGATTTGGCAATGCACTATTGGCCCGCTGGGTTTGTTTTAAACACAGTAACGGGCAATTATATGAGGCGTAGGCTAGGGCACACCTTGATGAAGTGATAAGTGATTTGACTGTTCCCAAACATGTCCCAGATGTTGGACAAACTCTTTCGCGTTTTGATTGCCATTTGCCATTCCACACTTAAACTTATCCTCTCAGGACACAGGGCACCCCCCAACCCAAACTCTTGTAGTCTTGTGGGTCCAAGAAGTGCGGGATCTTTGACAAAAAGCCGAGAGTAAAAGCTGACCCAGAATTCATCGGGCTATTCATGACCTTTTATCATTATTGTCCTCTTTCAGTGTCAAGTCTTGTCTTTCTACCCCAATTATGTGGAAATATTGAAACAAACTTCTGAAGAGTTCGAACTATATTTTTTCATAAACTGTGTTGAGAATACATTTATAGTACTGTTTGTAAATTTAGATGATGATTATGCATCTATTATTAGTTATACGGCCCTTTTAGATATAAATGCTTATGTTTTTAATTAATCAGATTGCAACTGTATTTTGTAAGGAGGAATGCTAGTAATTTTTCCCTCTAACTTTTTCTTTTCAATCTTCCTCATTCATTGCATGTCATGTGTATTCATTTATGATTATAATTTATGTATTTACCGTCTTAAAAGATAACTAATTTCATTCCATGTTTTATACTTATTAAATGCTCTCTATTAATATGGAAAAAAAACTTGACTCATTTGTTTTTCTAATTTTTTTCTAACTTTTTTTCATTTCTTATATTTCCTAAGTTTTTCAACAAAAAATTTTCTTTCATTTATTTGGTCATGTTCCATAATACTGAGTCTTTTTTTGATTTTTTTTTATATATAAAACTCACAAAAAACAAAAACAAAAAACAAAATGGTAAAGCTCACTGACATGGCAGCTGCAAACGTTTTTTTTTTTTTTCCCATTCTCATTAGAACACATGTCAGATTAGATGATTATATAAATTTTCTATTTTTTTTTACATTCTCTTTGATATATGTATATAAGTAAAGCAAACGTTTGGCCATTTTTTTCGTTTCAATTTTGTTTTGTTTTTTTTTTTGGGAAAGAATTTGAAGTATGTTCTTAAATATATATATATATATATATATGTACGTATTTCTTATGTAAACATGTATGTAAGCCCACAAGAGTAATATAAATTGCAAATATAAAGGAAAGAAAGAAAAAAGTTGAGAAACTAAAATTAATTACTTAATTAAATGCATGTGAAATTAAATAAGGATAAAGAGGGGAAGTGAAAACTTGTCTTTTAATTATATTAATTATTTAAATTTTTTAGATAGTGGAATACACATGACATGCAATGAATGAAGAAGGTTGAAAGGAAAAGGTTAAAAGAGAAGGTGATTAGTATTTCTCTTATGTAAGAACTAAAGAAAATTGCTCTTTTTGCTCTTTTTCCATAGTTAACAATGTTGAAATCATAATCATAATTTTAAGCATTCTGAAATACAGTCGCACACTTTAATTCTGCATCCTTAAATTATCCAGAATTATGCGTTAGTACTTACATAAGTAATCTAAAACGGTAAGATGTCATCTTCTGTTTAAGAGCTGATCGATCGACAACGTACTGGTTCATCAGGTGGGTGGGTGGGATGCGATCACTCATAGATAAGTGGAAGTACGCACTCCCTAGGGGCCCGCCTGTACTTACTGACCTGGCTAGCAAGCAAGCTGTGACACATCAACAACTAGCTACAAGACGATGATTAATTTCCCGTGAGAGCTTCTCCATTTTGGACTGCATGCGATGTGCATTGTTGCAGACAGTAGTCCGGCCACCCCTGAACGAACAAGTTGGTAGCATACTACCATGCATTGGTTCTCATCCTGTCAAAGCTAAAGCACCAATCATGCATGTTTGGTTAGTTTCATGATATGTCAGTTTTTCATTCCGAGAAAATGGAAGTTCGAAATAGCAGCTTGGCCGTTCAAAGAGCTGGATTGGCCAAAAAAAGAAAACGGAAAATTTTGTTTATCCCGACGTCTTTGGTCAATGCTTATCCCGATTTTTTTCGCTCCATGAAAATGGAAATTTGAGTTATCCACTTAAAAATGCCATTTGTGGAGTTGTTTTTATTCTTACTTTCTACGTTACCGTTTCATGAAAAATAGAAATTAAAATTAACCAAATTCGTGTTCATTAACAATCGTATTTATATATATAGTTAATCGCAAATAATTAGTATTAAACTAACATTACAACTCAAAGCATAAAAATACACATAGATTATCAACAAACAACATTTTATGGTCAATTATTGAGACTCTGAAATATTTAGACCCGTCTAAGTCCCACCCAAGATATTTGTGGAACCTAAGCGTAGATATCATATAGCCCTTTTGCCTTCTCTTACCTTTTGCTAAAATATCTTATAGCTAATTCATGTATATAATATATATATATATATATATATATATCCTATCCAGAGTAGAGCTCCGCTTTGAAATTAAAGTGTGAAGTTTGAGTTTTTGGTCACTTTTCGGTTGCATATCCACATCTCGACCGTTCAGTTTTTAGGTATTAGTGTATAGATCCTCTTTGTAAATTTTCAGCTAAATTGATGATCGTTAAGGCATTGATAACTACCTTAAAGCTAGTACGGTTCAAGTTGATAGATTCTGTCCCTCCATTGGTTTAAGTGAGTTAGATATCTTAACGATCATCAATTTGGCTGAAAATTTGCAAAGATGATCTATACACTAGTACTAAAAACTGAGCGGTCGAGATATGAATACGCGACCGAAAAGTGACCATAAACTCGAACTTCACACTTTAATTTCAAAGCGGAGCTCCGCTCTAGATAAAATATAAAAATATATATATAATTACATAAATACAAAAATATCTTCTTCTTTTTTTGAGATAAATACAAAAATATCTTCTTCAATTAAGGAAATGCATGAATCATGCAGGGCCCTCCTCCACCAAAACCAATAGCTAGCTATAAGTGCTCTTCCCCCTTCTGAGAAGATACTGCTGCTTTGTGCTTAATTGAGAGTGGAAACTCAGTCATATATGATCGAATATGAGACCATGTTTCATGGTTAGTTTGTTTTAGTAGACTGGTAGAGCTACAGCAGAGCCCACCCTATTCCCCTGCAAGCAACATCCCCATGTCTGAATGTGCAATTCCATGCTCTATGTTTGTGTGCTCACCGGCCATTTTGAGTATATATGGTCCAACATTAGGTTCGAGCAACAATTTAAACTCATAATCATAACCCTTTTTCCTTCCATACCAATTAAGTAAAGCAATCCAAGAAGGGTCGGCTCCCATATTACAAGTGGGGGCATAAAAAATTGTAAAACTAACATATAGATTAACACTAATTAGTCGGGTCCATATTTACAGGTGCAATGTTCGTTGGTTTCTGGTTAAATTATTGGTAGTTGGGCAGTTTTTTCTGGTAAAGTCACTTGACCTAGCTATAGTTAGGATTCCTTGAATTATTTTTGGGGTGTGTTATGACAAAACTAATTGACTAATCTCTAGAAAGACAGTGACCAACTTGCCAGACATAAAGGTTAACCCTTTTGTCGTTGGCACTTCATTTTGATTGCAACTATATATGCACACTTATATAGTTTATAACAAAGAAGGGCTAAATTTTGTAGCAATAGTATATTATCATCCAGATCCCGAATATAACATTCACTGATTTGGGGCATTATCAGTTACACAAGTTTAGATTAGCCTAATCATACATTCAAGTCGTATAGAGACATGAATATTGTAGAACGCTGAATTTTTATGAAGAATTAATCAAGTGGCCATGTACTTGTAGACTAAATTTTATGTGTCATAAAATTATTATAATTAACTTATTAGATATATAATTTAGAGGGTATTGCATGTGATGATTTGATCAATAACCTAATTTTTGTTAGATTCAGTAACTCAAACTTTATTGAAGAATAACGAATCACACATCAAATAATGAATAAAAATTTCAATATAAGTGGTTCACGGCCAACAAAACCAAAGTTTTTAGATAAATACATCAATACCTAAAAGGGTGATAATTATGTAGATAATATTACTGTGCCGAACCAATTAGCACAGGATCACGGTTGCTCGTTATTTAAAAAATTCAGCTCAATAAGTGTTAGTTTGCTGAAGTATTAAACAACCAAGAGTTAGTAAGGTTTTTTTTTTTTCCTTGGTAATAGAGTTAGTAACGTTTTGATTTAGAGTACTTCTAGGCTCTGCTAGCTCCACTGATTAAGCACGTTAGAAAAAATCAGGAAAAAATTAATTCTGAGTTTTCTTTCAGACATAGCTTCTCTCTGAACCCTAAAACCTAACAGTTCGCATGCATAAACCCTAATCCGTAAATAATTGAAAATCAAATCTGGATAACAAAATAATGCAAGTGAAACATGTGCCACCATGTGCAGACGTGGAAGATGATCCAGTTAGTGACCCAAATGATCAACCATGGTCTTCGATTTGCTCGTGTAGGAGGATCATACCTTATTGTAGTTGAAGAAGCTCGATCACAGAAGCTTATATTCATTTAGGGGTCATCATGGGCCGGGTTAGGGCCGGCCCTACCTTAAATTTTAGGACTTAGGGTCGGGCCGGGCCGGGCCAGGCCTAGTCAAAGTCAACAAAATTTATGGCCGGATATGGTCAGGCCGGGACTAAAATATGCTAACCCTTACCCGCCCGAAAAGTCCGATATGTTAGGGCCGAAAGGGCCGGGTCGGGCCGGCCCTCAAATAGGGCCGAAAAGGGCCTTATTTTATTTAACAAAAAAAAACATTATTTTTTTATTCTCAAAATATGGCTTAATGGTATATATTGGTGATAAAAGACTCATTGTTTTTTATTGAACATATTTTATATTCATATAATACTTGTAACTTATAACATTTATTAATATTACTTAAGGTGGTTATATTCAATTAACTATCTATATAAATTTCCCAATATTAATTGTTGTGTAACAAATAAAATAGAAATTAAAGAAAACAAAACTTATGAAATCAATTACAAAGAAAGAGATAAATTGCATATTATAGAAAAAAGAGAAAAGTAATTTAAAAATAGAAAAAATAAAAAAAAAATTATGGCTTATTCGGGCGGGCCAAAAATTTCAAAATGGAAATTGATCAATCTGACAATGCTCATGGAGGGTAACAAGCCTAATAAACTAGTTATACTACATTACAAGGCATATAAGGATTATGTGTGATCCAAAAATTTTGAAATGAAAATCGACCAATCTGAAAATTCTCATATGTTTATACAACATTGATAGGTATTGTGTAAAGAAATTAGGCCGATATTCCGTGAATAAGGCGTCCAACGTAGCGGTCAACGCTTTGCACAAACAAACTTCCCTAAGGGGAGCGGCACCATGTGAGGACAAACGTTGCGGAATTTTGACATCCGTAAGTAGACCCCCTACCCATGAGAGTGTGGGAGCTGAAAGATCGAAAAAAGTGAATTGCCAAGGACCGGTTAAGAGCATATTTGTTTTATGTTCTATTTAGAGTATTGAGTTGACCGGGTAGATCGAGGTCCAACCGAAGGCGGAAATTGCTGAAATTTCTACCACTAACATATATTCATATGAAAACAACATCCAGCGGTTCATTTTAAAAAATTCCATTTCGTCCCCCATTTTGCTCGGGGAGGGTAACAAGCCTAATAAACTAATTATACTACATTACAAGACATATAAGGATTATGTGCGATCCAAAAATTTTGAAATGAAAATCGACCAATCTGAAAATTCTCATATGTTTATACAACATTGATAGGTATTGTGTAAATAAATTAGGCCGATCTGCCGTGAATAAGGCGTCCAACGTAGCGGTCAACGCTTTGCACAAGCAAACTTCCCTAAGGGGAGCGGCACCATGCGCGGACAAACGTTGCGGAATTTTGACATCTGTAAGTAGACCCCCTACCCATGAGAGTGTGGGAGTTGAAAGATCGAAAAAAGTGAATTGTCAAGGACCGGTTAAGAGCATATTTGTTTTATGTTCTATTTAGAGTATTGAGTTGACCGGGTAGATCGAGGTCCAACCGAAGGCGGAAATTGCTGAAATTTCTACCACTAACATATATTCATATGAAAACAACATCCAGCGGTTCATTTTAACAAATTCCATTCCGTCCCCCATTTTGCTCATGGAGGGTAATAAGCCTAATAAACTAGTTATACTACATTACAAGACATATAAGGATTATGTGCGATCCAAAAATTTTAAAATGAAAGTTGACCAATCTGAAAATTCTCATATGTTTATACAACATTGATAGGTATTGTGTACAGAAATTAGGCTGATCTGCCGTGAATAAGGCGTCCAACGTAGCGGTCAACGCTTTGCACAAGCAAACTTCCTTAAGGGAAGCGGCACCATGCGCGGACAAACGTTGCGGAATTTTGACATCCGTAAGTAGACCCCCTACCTAGGAGAGTGTGGGAGCTGAAAGATCGAAAAAAATGAATTGCCAATGACCGGTTGAGAGCATATTTGTTTTATGTTCTATTTAGGGTATTGAGTTGACCGGGTAGATCGAGGTCCAACTGAAGGCGGAAATTACTGAAATTTCTACCACTATATATTCATATGAAAACAACATCCAGCAGTTCATTTTAAAAAATTCCATTTCGTCCCTCATTTTGCTCATGGAGGGTAACCTCAATCATTTAAATGCAATGTATAAATTATACAACTTTAGGAGGCAAATTGGTATAGACCAACATATTTGTAATTAAATTTGAAATTTTTATCTTATATCTACGCACATCCATTGATGAAATATTTAAAAATGTGATGTAAAAAAATTAGCACGTTTTGCGGTTGTCACGCCATCGGTCAACCAAGAAAACTTATAAGTGAATATGGTTGACCAATCCGATCGGATTCGAAACTATGGTGAAATTGACTAAATTTTTAACCACACGTATAATTTATTGTAATAATCACATCCAACGGTTGATTTTCTCATTTTCTTTGAATTGATAGAGATTGCTCTTTGGAGTGTATGATATATAAATATAGATTTATAAAAAAATTAGTGTCCATTCTCTTTGGAGTGTATGATATAAAAATTAGATTTACATAAATTAATTGGGTTCAAATGTTCAATCTAATACCCATTCTCTAAAATAACATATTTCTTATTTTATTTTTATGTAAATATGTAATATAGAAAAATAATAAAAATAAAATATAAATTTTAGGGCCGGGCCGGGCCGGGCTTGGCCATTTCGGGCTCAATCGGGCCGGGCCGTAGGGTAGGGCCGGGTTTCATTTGCATGACCCTTACCCTACCCTATTTGAGAAAGGGTCGGGCAGGCCCGCCCTAATGGAAGGGCTGGGCGGGCTTAGGGCCCAAGAGCTATATGATGAGGCCTATATTCATTTGTGTGTGTAATGGAAGGGCCGGGCGGGTTTAGGGCCCAAGGGCTATATGATGAGGCCTATATTCATTTGTGTGTACACACACACACGTGCGCATTAGTTGACTACATGTGTGGGTTCATCTAAAGCATAAGTATGATTAACTTCGAAGTGATAATTAAATCCACTTAATCATGAGATGATGATAGTTTAAGTTTCGTTTAATCAGGGATTTTCTGTTTTCATTCATGTTTTTTTAATTAATTACTCGATTTGGAATATATATTCTTAGTAGTTGTGCATGATCATGTGCTCATATAACTGCTAGCAATTGATAATTGAGTTTTTTTTTTTTTTTTTTTTTTTTTTTTAATCTTTGACTATATTAGTGAGAATTGAAACCATAATCTTTAAAATATTAGATTTATAATTGGTAATTGAGCTCATTATCAGATATCGATCATATGCTTAAATCATGCATGATTCACTCCATGTTATAGCCGCATGCATGATGATCAGTTGATTAATAATCAAGCTACCTTGATTAATTAGTGTACTAATTAAATCATGTTCATGTGAATCTTCCACTTCTCGTGGGTCACGAGCTTCCAAAAAAATGTGTATTTATCTATATATATGTATATATCCCACATATATAAAATCACATTTTTCCCCTGACCTGCCTCGTCACACCCATCAACCACGTTATTTGCTGCAACTCGATTATTAACCCTAACTATTTGTGGCCTCGATCATGTTATGGGTTCATTAATATGTAAGTGAGCTCATAATAATGTGCTTCTGTTGTTGTATCTCTGGTTATGTCATGTTCTTGTTAACGATAGTTGCAAATATCTAGTTATTTTATGTAATAATATTTACATGTTGCCTTTTATCTTTTAGAGTTCCGAATATTATATGTTGTTGGATGCAAATATTTCACAAACTAGCTATATATTTGTATATGATAAAAATTTATATTATATTAATACAGTATATAAAATCTTTTTTTTTAATGGTAATATTTTATCTCACTACAGTTGTAGAATATCGAGATCATGCAAGTCAAGCTTACCTAATAATGTATGGAATCAAGTCTACTTAGTTTCAGTAGTTAGCAGCAGTTATCTCTTCAGCAGCCAAAACCTCACAAAAAATGGTTGGACGTGGGGTGGCGGTGATGGACTGGTGTTTGTGTTTAAATTATGAAATGTAGAATATGTATTATTTATTGAGTGGTGCTATTCACACGTCTTTTTTCTCTATTCACACACCATTCTAATTTTTTATTACTTTAATTTAATCTTTTTTATAAATTACCCTAATTCTTCTTCTTTATAAATCTGTTTATTTTTCTTTTTTCTTTTTTATATTTGACAATTCAATCATGAATCAAACATCATCATACAATAAATCAATATTTTTTACCTACAAATGAAGCAAAAATAATACATTTATTAAGTAGGATGACATGTATTATTAGACAAATAATATGCTTCCCAAATAATCACCTTCACCAAACTGAATCCAAATTTTAAAGTTTGTCCTACTCAATGCTTGTTTGTTTATGACTCTTAATCCAGGTGCATCATCCTCAAATAAAAATATAAAAATATATGGAATCAGTGTTTTATCCAGCTGATGATGTACACAAAATTTGGAGATACTCTACATAATATTGAATGCAATGAGTTGCAATCTTCGTGTAGGGACAAAATTATGTTCTACTAGCATAATAGACTAGAACAAATCATGTTTATAATCATAAGGCCATCATTATTAGGCTGTTGTAAAGTTCTATAATTGCTCAATGGATTCAAATACACCATATAATTTCATTTAGAATCTTTACAGGAATAATGGATTCAAAGGGGCTCGAATGATCACTGAACTCATTTTTTGTTTCTTCCATGTCTCCATTGCAAATCAAATGTAAAAATTTCTCAAAAGATGGGTCTAAAGTTTATTGTTCTACCATGATTAAACTTCAAAGCATCATATTAGAGAGATATAATGACTATGCTAGAGAAGTTTTTGATGAAAAAGAAAAGAGAGAATCGAAAAGAGTTTTGAAGTCCTCTATATCTGCAGAAAAATAAGAGTTTAGGATTTGAGGATGATTGACTTGCCAAATAGAAAAAAAAGAAAAAGAAACATAATTATAAGGAAGGGCAGTTAGGGTAATTTTTAAAAGAAAATTGAATTAAATTAATAGAAAAATAGAGGGGGTGTGTGAATAGCACTACCCTATTTATTTGATTTTTTTAATAGGGTTAATTTTATTAATAATCAAGCCATGTAAACATGTCAAAGTCTAACATAACTTACATAAGGTTCCGAGACGAATAGGATAACCTATCTAAGCCACAACTAAATTCATTAAGATCTAAAGAGACGCTCGCTGAACAACAAGCCTAAAACTACGCAAGAATTATCTTGCCCTCTAAGGAAAAATATTCATCTAGTCTAATCTGCTAGGCACGAAATTGTGGTACAAATATCAACTAGAAGCATCTTAGAAAAGCATATAGAAATTACCCCTACTGCAAAAGCTTGCGTCCAGAATGTCTTGTTTTGATTGAACCTTAAACAAGTCCTTTCCCCGTCCTCGTAGGGTCGGAGTTAGTACATGTGTCAGAGTCCTTAGATCCAACAACCTCGGCCTCAGGTTGGTTTTCCTGCTGTCCAATTCTCCATCATGAACCTTGGGCTTGTTCTTGAGGCGTTTAGGGCGACCCTTCTTCTTTAGGATCTTCCCAATAGTAAACGAGACATCCAAAAGTTCACCAAGATAAAATTCACGAGGTATCACCGCCAAGCTAGGCTTTAATCTCTTCTCCAAACTCCACTCACCTTGGCACCATTTGTGCAACCCCAACACTATGCTACCTGCTACAGCAGGCCTAATAGCAATTGCAGGCCCAACATCACACCCCACTAATCCACCTGCCACCTTAGATAAAGGCCCAAGCTCCGATCCCACCTCAAATAAAGGTCCAAGCTTCAAGCCCACAGCCGTCTCAAACCCCAGCAGTCCACCTGCAACCCCAGATCCAAAAAGCCCAAGCTCCGGGCCCTACAGCCAATTCCCTCCCAAGCCCAGGCCCACTGTAACCCGGTCCGGCAGAGAGCCCTAATTTTAAACTAGGGTTTTCCGCTGAGAAAACCGGAGCAGCAGCATACCCCGACCCTAGTTCCGCTGCCGAGCCTTCATCCTCCCCACCTTCCGTCCAGACATGAGCCATGCCGAGCGCTGGTGTAACGTCCCGAACCTAAGTTTACCCGTTTATTAGTCATTTGGACGGTAAACGATAACTAATTTCATTTTTACTTTGTTTCGATACTTTTAGTGGCCCTAAAAGTTGACTTTTTGTTCGGGTCAAAATTTGAGAAAATGTTCTTCATGAAAGTTGTAGAGGACGTTAAACCGAGTGCGTGCATGTGTGGTTCATAAAAATTGGAGTTCGTATGTGAAAGTTATAAGCGAAATACTAAAGTTACTGTTCATGATAGAAAGTATAAATTTGAATTTTTTACTGTGGCCGGGTAACTTTTTCTTTTCTCTTCATCTCTCCTCCCTCCCGCATTTTTCTTCTCTCTTCGGCCTTCCCTGCAACTCCGGCCTTCTTCCTTCTCCGGCCATCTGACGACGTAAAGCCAGCACCTTTGAACTCGTCTCCGCCACCTCTAGGCGCCTGTGGTGGTGTTTTGCGGTGGCTCGACCCGTGGAGCTCGGATTTGAGCTATGAAGTTTACTGTAGCAATCTGGAAGTTTCATTGATTTTCGGCGATTCGGGCCATATCCGGCCACCAAACCAGCGTCGAAGGTCGGGTTTTTGCCAAGGATCATTTCCCCCCTAGCCTTGAGCCACGATTTGCAGTGTAGAGGAGGAATTGAAGATTTGAAATTTTGGGTTACTATTCACGGTTCGGGTTCAAACTTCTCCTTAATTGTTGAGGTACTTCTACTCATTTTCTGACTTGGTCATAGTTGAGAGAATTAATGGGTGTGTTGAGAAGGTGCTGCTGCCAAAATTTGGTGGCCATTGGAGCTGATGGCATTGGTGGCGGCGCCGCCACTGTGGGCGGCGGCGGCGGTGGCGGTGGCTAGGGTAGCTGTTTAATTCCAATTTCTGGCTAGTTAAATCCTATAATTATCATAGAACTTATATATGAAGTTTGGTCAGGATTGGTGGAGTTTTGAATCGGTTATAAATTTATAAAGATTTGGATTTTGATTAATGTTAATCGTGAATCCGATTGTAGGATTTTCTCCATAATTGTTGTAAAGTCTGAATTTGACGATTGGGCGGTGTTGGTGAAGTTTGGTTGGTTGTAGAAGAGAATTGGAGGAGTTGGGGTTATGGGTGTATGATTTAATTATTGTTTATCGTAACAATATTTTCTTCTGTCTGGTAATTGTTAGTTACGAATAATTGTGTACAGGACGAGGTACCGACTCATCACTCGACGAGGATCCTTACGCTTGAATACCACGTTAGCCGTATACTGTGAGTGGACTTTTGATTTTCTAAATATTGATGCATGCAATTGATTTTCTGAAATGAGTATTTACTTAATTAATGAACATATTATTATATTTTACTTTCGGGAAATTGATATTGATTATTGATTTTGTTTTGGGAAATGGATTAGTAATTTAAATTATTGTTTTAATTTATCGAGCATATTATTCGGATTTAAATATTTGTAATCATGCCGATTAGAAGTTGTTATGCTCCATTTTAAATTTGTTATCTAAAATAATCTTCGACGATTTGTTTTCCGAGATTATTTCTGAAAATGAAAGTATTATTATTTATTAGTAGATTTGAGTTTTCCGAGGAATCTTCGGAAATGGGAGATTTCTTTGAGATTATGAACTTATTTTATTTTCGTATATTGGTTTATGATTTCGAGTTTATGTTGGCGTGCGGGATCACGTCGTTGGACTATATTTCTTTCTTGTGAGACTTCGGGGAAGTCTTACTGATTTTCGATTTTCGTATGGTTTTTACCCACCATACCTGGGTCGATATATTTTATTGCTAGCTAGCCTATTAGTACTTGTCCCTACTTACTATGTGTTCGTGGGTGAGTAGAGCAGAGCATGGGATGCTTCAGAGTGTGGGACACTCCGACCCGAGCCTGAGAGGCTCCCTTCTTTAGTATGGTGATACTTCTTCCCCATATATTATTTTATTATTTTGACTAGCGGGGCTGGTCCGATTCCCTAACCAGCGGGACTGGTCTTATTTTCTTGAGTATCGGAATTCTTTCCTTTTTGCTCGGTTGTGACTAGCGGGACTAGTCGGTTTTCTTGAGTTGAACTAAAGTTATTGGGTTTCTTAAAATTGCTGCATGCATTGGGTTTTTAAGAAGATATGTGCGGGAAAGTATAAATTTATTTTCTCCTTACAATTACTTATTTTTGTCCACTCACGCTAACGTTTTTATATACTTTTCCCCTGGGCTCTTCGTTTTCAAATGCCCAGTCTGCAGAGTAGCTGGTTCGGCATAGTAGAATTCGGGGCATAGCATCTGCCGCTGTTGTTTTCTATATTGTAGGTCATTTATTGAACCAACTTGTATCTCGAATTCTTTTCCTTTTAGATTGCTCTGATAACCTGTGGGACAAATATTGTAAATTTGGTTTAAGTTGTATGATTCAGATTTCGTTGCTTCTTGTGGTATTGTCGTGTTGTGGGGAGCAGGGTGGCTCCAGGAGATATTGATGGGTTATTAGAAGTGTGAATGTGTTTTTACAGGTTTTGGGTAGTCCATTTTTAGGGGTGACTCTACTGAATTTTCGGTAGAGTTATTCCTAAGGTGGGCCCCACAGGGCCACCTCGGATTTCAGGGTGAAATTTGGGGCGGGTCCTGTCAGCTGGCACCTCCTCAGATCGGTCGAACACGCCAGCCTTTCTACCGCCACCATCCAAAGTTGGAGCATTGTTCCACGAAGCCATAACCGCCGTCAACACACCATCGCAGCCACCCATTCCATGGTCGAAAAAACCACAGCCCCTATATATACTGTGGCATTTCTCATACGTCAGCTCCAGTTTGACCTCCACCACTGCCGAGAAAGAGTACGTACGTCGAGCCCATATGCGCTGGCGAACGTCGTGCACAATCCGAACTCATTGTAAGGGATCTTTTCGCTGCAACGCCCCTTGATCATACCTCACAAATACCCCAATGTGTTCCCAAGAAGGGTTCGGGCACGATCATTATGCATAGCCATGCGCAGCCCTCTCACCGCCACCCAAACCGCCATAGAATTCAACGGAACCCCTGCCAGACCCCAGATGCCATCATACTCCGCCAAGAGAGGCATTGAATTGTTGAAGAACCACTGTCCACCATTGAGGACGTGATCCTTCGTCTCTTTTCCTTGAACTGGAAAACATAGGTCCCTTCTCTCTCCTCACAGATCAGCACGCGTTCTTTCAACCCTCAGATGCCAGAAAATCGCCGCCGAAAACGACGGTAGGAAGACCTGTTTCTAGGAAAGCAATCGGCCACAAACATAAAGGATCTTGGATTGCCTCCTCGCGCCCAACCAGTTGCACGATAGCCTCCTCTGCCGCCATGCTCGATCAGTTCCCCCGCTAGAGAAAAAACCGTAGCTGAAAGAAAGTCGACTCTCCTATTTATTTGATTGTGTGCATTGTTTACAATTGATTATTCAAGGTTGTTGGTAATAAATACTGCTGGTGATTTACAAATTCGTGATCTTTGACCACTGCATGTGTACACTGCTCGATGAACAATGGAGCCTTGAAAATTTTTATAAATAAATTAGTCATACAAACTCTATTTTGGTTATTAATTTTCTCATCACTCGAAAACAAATACTCAGATCTCCATCCTCCTTTTTTTTCTTTCTTTTTTTACCTATCCCATTATTCCCATAGATTGCTACAGTTATACCTAGTTGTCTATTGGTTATCCAAACAAGAAAAATGGGTTTTGATTTCTTACTCAATCTACTTTCCCTCTGTCTCAAAGTCCGGTCTCCATTTTCTATTTGGAATTAAAGAACTACTTCTTCTGCTTTGAACAAGTTAAAGAAACTATTTAAGAAACCGGGTGTGAATCATATGATGAGTAAAGAAAAACGAAAGCAACTAATTAAAAATATCCCTTAAGAAATTAATAGAATTAGGATCCAATCAGCTCTGTAGCATCGTTAACCGCACACGTTAGCCAACTTAAGAATGTTGAAGGACAAGATCGATGGTAATTGAGAAAAAGATCATCTCTACCAATATTAAATTTGGTGAGAACTTAGAGGTATATAATATTGAACCTTTTTCTAAGGTAAGAGTCATCCATGACATTAAGGAGACTAATCCGCACTCACCAAAACATATAATGTTGTTTTATGTAAAAAGAACATGAACGAAGGGATATGGTGGTTATAACCCATGATTGGGAAGTTGAGAGCCTGTTGATTAATACTGGAGACGTATTTGTTCAGGCTTTTTCAACTAGAAGATGGTAGAAGAAGGAATCTCTACCAACATTAACAATAAATTTAATAATAATTAGTTAGCCATAACAACGTGATAATTGGTCCCGTTGAGATTAGCTCTAGGAGAAAAATCTAGGAAAAAGATCTTCTGCAACTAGACATACGGCCAAACAACAAGTGATAATTTTACAATGCTTTTAATTAATAAGGATGCTAAAAAGTGCATTTGGATCAGCATTAAAAAATACATGATCAGAATAACAAGAGTATTTTCTGAGTTATAGAAAACTATATACCTTGTAAAAGATCTAATGCATTGTGGCTCATGAGTTTCTTTGTCCATACAAGTTATGAATCGATTATTGATGTGCCAGAAAAAATTTTGTGATAAGTATTTCTTACTATGTCTGGCAATCGACATGTTTAGATAAGTCAAACAGCCGGTGAACAATGTACAAGTTCGAGACCAGGATCATCATATCCTTACCCCTAACAGCCGATCTTAATTTCTCCCGAAATTCCGGCTAATTATGTCGATTTCCTTTGCTTATATTGTTTCATCGACCATAGCTTTTTCTCATTGGAGACTTGTTTACGAGTACAACCATGCGAGATTGCACCAAACATCAACCGACTTTTGATGCTTATGCCCTTACAGATCTCTGATCCATTTATCTAACACAGACCCAAACCGTGTTGACTGTTAAAAAAACGACTCGTCACTCGGGTGGTGTAAGTGGAACCTTTTCGACCTGGTAAAAACGATGTCTGTGCATGGAGTTTCGTAGCTCTTACATCTTAGTGTTTGACCACCGACTTTATGGGTCCAGAAGAACAAAAGGTTACCCTGGAATTCTAATGGTCATTTTCTCGGCGGCAGGTTCTTGATCCTGTGCCAAAATCCATCATTTCCACTCTGGAAAATTTCGTTTAGGAATCCATATTTTTCAGTCAAACAGTTTTCCGACTCTAATAGTCTACAGTTTTCCTACTCTAATAGTCCACATAAAAATATAATCAAATGTTTCCGTGTGCAAATATTTCTTGTTGTCCTTAAACCTAGCTAACCTATTGGGAATGAACCTAAACTCGATTGCGACCTGTGTCGATTTTCATTGCAAGGTTCTTCTAATATCTAATTCAAGTCTATAGTAAGGTTGTTAGATAACAATTTTGGGCTGACTAATGAAACATGATAAGCTCGTTCTACGTTACATTATTTCGTTTACGTTTTGTTAGGTTCAAATTGCAGTATTGCACTCTTCCTATTGCATATGCAATCTTTAGGTTTAGGCTGACTAACATGCATTATTTTTAATGTTTTACGATCTTGTTGAACTAAGCTCAGGGCAACAAAGCAGCATGGCCCAAGACTGAAAACTAAAATAAATAAATAAAATGAAGTCACACATCTTGTTGAAGTGGGATGATCTAAGCTCCTCAAGTAATAACTCAAAAATTCATTAAATTCTGTTGGGGAGATGAAACCTAAATCTTAAAAAACAGATGCATGCATTTTGTTTATTGTTTTATTGAGGAAAGGTGATTAGCTTTTTCTATTTCATATTTAAATTGCACGATGGATTTCACTGAAAAAAAAAAGGACTTTAGATTATGTTCAACTCAATAGTGAAGTGTGATGAACTTGGAGAGACTTAAGCGTGTGGGGCAATTGATGTGACCAAGATTTTCAGGGTGCAGAGGAAGGCCAGGAAATGGCGCCGCGGGGGGGGGGGCGGGGGGTGGTGTGGGGGGGTGGTGTTAAACTAAGCACAGGGCAACAAAGCAGCATGGCCCAAGACTGAAAACTAAAAAAAAAAAAAAAAAAAAAAAATGAAGTCACACATCTTGTTGTTAGGAAGTGGGATGATCTAAGCTCCTCAAGTAATAACTCAAAAATTCATTAAATTCTGTTGGGGAGATGAAACCTAAATCTTAAAAAACAGATGCATACATTTTATTTTTTGTTTTATTGAGGAAAGGTGATTAGCTTTTTCTATTTCATATTTAAATTGCACGATGGATTTCACTGAAAAAAAAAAACAAAAAAAAAGACTTTAGATTATGTTCAACTGAATAGTGAAGTGTGATGAACTTGGAGAGACTTAAGCGTGTGGGGCAATTGATGTGACCAAGATTTTCCGGGTGCAGAGGAAGACCAGGAAATGGCGCCACGTGTTAATGGGTGACTCTGAGTGAGTTTGAGGGAGGAACGCGGGGTTCGACGTGTACCATAGGGACCAATACCTCCACACAAAAAAACAACCCCAAACCCAACAATATCCATTACCCTCAATTCTCACACTATAAAATGGGCCTAAACCAAACTCTAAACAATAATTATTTGGTGTGACCGTTGGTGTATTATTCATCTAAATAATATTAGTTACAACTAAAATTTTAAATTTTAAACCATTACTTGATTACTTCATTTCTACAAAGTTTAAAATTTCTTACAATCAACATCAAGAAGAACTAATCTCTTTAATACAAACATACCAAACCATGCGTTACGGTAGTTCACCAGCACATTAACAACAAAAAAACAGTGATGATAAGATAGTTAGTCTCTAAACAATGCCACAACAAATAAGGACTTTATTTGATTATACGGTATAAAAAAATTTATGATGGCCTAATCTAATATTTTATTTGATCTAAACCCTTTATATAAAATCTAAGAGTGAATAACTACAAATTCTTAATTATCAAGTAAATGAGGAAAAACATTTCTACAATAATAATCTATATTGTTACTAAGAGTCTAAGAGAAGAGACTTTATTAGCCAAAATTAAAAATTTTGACAAAAATGACCCTAAATAATTTTTTTTAATTAATTAAATCAGAAAAGCAATTAGGATAATTACAAAATATATTTTTATTAAGAAAAATTAAAAAATAAATCTCACAACCCACTTTTCTCTCTCACTATATTTTCTTTGTACTTTTTCTTCCATTATCTTTTCCTTTTTATTTTCTAACAAAAAAAAAACTTTGCACAATGGAGGAAGACCAGTTTTCTTTTAACAAAGTTAAAGCCCTATGTGAAACATAGATGCATCTAGGACTGTCAATTGTGATACGATCCGATAACACAAAACGAACCCAACATGATACAACTTATTAACAGCCTTAGATACACCCTACTCTGCTCGGAATTTTTAACAATAATGCCCTTCCATAAGAATTTGTTATCAATGTGATGGTGTAAGTGTGTTTTTTTTTCTTTTCTTTCTTTCTAAATTTAAGGTCACGAAATAATAATAATTAAAAACAATTATTAA
Organism: Rosa persica; assembly: GCA_025331145.1. Classification (NCBI taxonomy): domain Eukaryota; kingdom Viridiplantae; phylum Streptophyta; class Magnoliopsida; order Rosales; family Rosaceae; genus Rosa; species Rosa persica. The sequence goes on from WFKR01000005.1 coordinate 16,114,279, forward strand.
TCCGAAGAGATTTATATAAAAAAGCCTATTTTTGAGACAACATCAATATAATAAGGCAACATAGTAGGGGTCGTGTCAAGCTATTAAGCAAGTATGTCGCCTCCACCCTTGTTACGATCACTTATTGGCAATTCTAATTTGAGTCCCCCATTCTCGTAATCCAACACGTGGTCTCCTTCAACCTGCTTGAGGTGGACCTCGATCTCCCCTCCTCCTCCCTCCTATATAAACCCACCATCTTTCTCACCCAGTCCTCAAATCTCACACACACTCTCCCTCTCTCTCTTAGAGTACCCTCCGCGCACGCTCTCCCTCTCTCTCTCGCTCGCTCTCTCAGTTCACATCCAAACAAACATAGACTTCTTGCCCTTCCAGGCCAATCAGGGAGCTCATTTAAATTACTTCTGCTGCTATTTTTAGCGCAGGCTTTTGGAACATTCAAAAAACAATTTTACTATTCTAAAATAGAAGCAACCATGCCTTCCACTGCCGCAACAGCTACTACTCCAGGCACATGGGTGGTTAACCACAAGAGATTCCTTTCTTCATCAAGAAGACGAGATTTGGGTGCTACTTCTTTCTCAGTTTCAAGCCCCAAAAACACAAACACAATCACTTGCTCTCTACAAACACCGTCCTTCCTCCAATTTCCCAAACAAGCCCCAACCTACACACAGCCATCACCATCTACTACCATTTTACCTAAAACCCCAAAAGATCAAAAACGCCAAACTTCTTCTTCTCCAAATTCTAAGCCCCTTGTACAGCCCCAATGGAATTTACTTCAGAGAGCAGCGGCCATGGCCATAGACGCAATGGAGAGTGCTTTGGTGTCAAAAGAGCTCGAACACCCACTCCCCAAAACCGCAGACCCAAAAGTCCAAATCGCCGGAAATTTTGCTCCGGTGCCTGAACAACCCGTCAAACACTCACTTCCCGTCACCGGAAAGATCCCGGAATGCATTCGCGGCGTCTACGTCCGAAACGGCGCCAACCCATTTCACGAGCCGGTCGCCGGTCACCACCTCTTCGACGGAGACGGCATGGTTCACGCCCTGAACTTCAACTCGGACGGGACCGCCAGCTACGCCTGTAGGTTCACTGAAACGCACCGTATGGTCCAGGAGCGGGCTCTGGGCCGGCCCATGTTCCCCAAAGCCATTGGCGAACTCCACGGCCACTCTGGCATCGCCCGATTGGCTCTCTTCTACTTACGTGGGGCCTGTGGGCTCGTGGACCCCAGCCACGGAATCGGCGTCGCCAACGCCGGCCTCGTTTACTTCAACGGCCGGTTGCTGGCCATGTCCGAAGACGACTTGCCGTACCAAGTGAGGATCACCAAAACAGGGGACCTCAAAACCGTCGGGAGATACGACTTCGACGACCAGCTCAAGTCCACCATGATCGCCCACCCCAAAGTGGACCCCGCCACCGGCGAACTCTTCGCGCTCAGCTACGACGTCGTCCAGAAGCCGTACCTCAAGTACTTCAAATTCTCCCCAAACGGCACCAAGTCCCCTGACGTAGAAATCCCTCTGGCCCAGCCCACCATGATGCACGACTTCGCCATTACCGAACGGTTCGTCGTAATCCCGGACCAGCAGGTCGTCTTCAACCTCCCGGAGATGATCCGCGGTGGGTCCCCGGTGATTTACGACAAGAACAAGATTGCCCGGTTCGGAATTCTACACAAGAATGCGAGCGACGCTTCTGGAATCAGATGGGTCGAAGCGCCTGATTGCTTCTGCTTCCATCTCTGGAACGCTTGGGAAGAGCCCGAAACTGACGAGGTCGTGGTGATCGGGTCGTGTATGACTCCACCCGACTCCATTTTCAACGAATGCGACGAGAATTTACAGAGCGTTTTGTCGGAAATACGTCTCAATTTGAAAACTGGAAAGTCTACACGTCGGCCGATCTGTTCCGAGCAGGTGAATTTGGAAGCCGGAATGGTGAACCGGAACAAACTCGGGCGCAAGACCCGGTTCGCGTACTTGGCTCTTGCCGAGCCGTGGCCTAAAGTCTCGGGTTTTGCCAAAGTGGACCTTTTCAGTGGGAAAGTCGAGAAGCACATCTATGGAGAGCAGAGGTTCGGTGGTGAGCCTCTGTTTCTTCCAAGAGACCCGAATTCGGAGAGCGAAGACGACGGTTACATTCTCGCATTCGTCCATGATGAAAAGGAATGGAAATCGGAGCTGCAAATTGTTAATGCAATGACTTTGAAGCTTGAAGCTTCAATCAAGTTACCTTCCAGAGTCCCGTATGGTTTCCACGGCACGTTTATAAGTTCCAAGGATTTACAGAAGCAGGCTTAGGTTTGTTAGATTTTAGCATAACTAGAGGAGATTTTTCAGTGGGAGCTTGCAGTTAAGCCCCCGGAGTCTCCCCCAGTTACATTTCCACTCGATCGGTGATGGTGGTGTTTGTATTAGTTTGGGTTTTGGTTAGAGTTAGGATTGGGGTACCAGCTTGTAGCTTTTGGGTATAGCTCTAGGTGAAGCTCAGTTGGTTTCTGCCGATCCTTTCACTCTCGTGTGAATTATTCTAATGTATTGTACTGTATATGATCTTATATATGGAAGTGTATGTAACACTCTGTTTTCTCTTGTACATCATGGAGTTCATTATGCTCTGTTGCTTATATATAATACGAGTATTCTTTATGGTAAGTAAATCAATTTTATGCTGATAGTGATGGTGATGCTCTGTTGTTGGTTTGTTCATCAAATGGAAACATGATGTTTGATCGAGCAACGTTTTTATATTATATAACAACATAACTTAAAATTAATTAAATAGATTAAATTTTTAATATAAAACATCATTCTGAAACACTGTTGTTTAATTTTTTTATTATCTTCATATGTATGTCGACACTCTAAACAAAACACGTGAACAACTTATTTTAAATAACATAACAAAAAATATAAAAATCTGTTTGTTAGACCTATTAGGCGACAACCTGCTGCTCTGATCAGTGGGAAGCTTGCAGTTAAGCCCCAAAGTCTCCCTAGTTACATTTCTACTCGATCGGTGATGGTGGTGTTTGTATTAGTTTGGGTTTTGGTTAGGGTTTGGATTGGGGTGAAAGGTTTTGGGGTACCAGCTTGTAGCTTTTGGGTATAGCTCTAGGTGAAGCTGCCGATCCTTTCACTTTCCTGTGAACTATTCTAATGTATTGTACTGTATATGATCTTATATATGGTAGTGTGTGTGTGTAACACTGTTTTCTCTACTCTCTAGTACATCATGGAGTTTATTATGCTATGTTGTTTATATATAATAATATGAGTATTCTTTATGGTAAATTAATCAATTTTATGATGATGATGGTGGTGGTGCTCTGTTCTTGGTTTGTTCATCAAATGGAAACATGATGTTTAATTTAGCAACGTTATATATTAGTGACATAAATTTGAACATCTGATTTAAAATTAATTATTAATTTTTTTTTAAATAAGAGATTAAGCGATATTAGTTCATCGGAGGGAGACGTTTACTTAAAATTATTTAAATGGATTAGATCTCTAATATAAAACATCACTCTGAAACACTTTTCTTAACGTTGAATTTTTTTATTTTCTTCACATGTGTGTCGAAACTTTGAACTAAACACGTATGT